>OX451736.1:1678743115-1680174285 GCA_948472305.1 Vicia faba | reverse complement strand
TACTCTAGATATGGATGTTGTTCTTTTGCTTATTCAAGACTCCTTCTAGAGATAGTTCAGATGTGACCCAGGCATGGCGACGTTCTGATACTCATTCCGGATTTCCTTTCAAAGATAGCTTGGAAATGCTCCAGATATGGATGCTGTTCTTTTGCTTATTCAAGACTCCTTCTAGAGATAGTTCAGATGTGACCTAGGCATGGCGACGTTCTGATACTCATTCCGGATTTCCTTTCAGAGATAGCTTGGAAATGCTCCAGATATGGATGCTGTTCTTTTGCTTATTCAAGACTCCTTCTAGAGATAGTTCAGATGTTACCCATGTATGGCGACGTTCTGATACTTATTCAGATTTCCTTTCAGATATAGCCTAGAGATGCTCCAGCTCCGGACGCTATTCTATCGCTTATTCAAATTCAAACTTCTAAAGACAACTAAGAGATGCTCCATCCCGGATGCTATTCTATTGTTCAGTCCAGATACGATCCAGATTCGGATGACATTCTGTTACTCATGCAGTATGGATATACCCCAAACATGGCGGTCATTCTACCATTTATTCAGACGTCAGCAATTAGGCACAGACTAGATATGCTCCAGACACGGAAGTTATTTTATTTCTTATTCAGATTCACCTATCCACCGTCTTTCCAAATGGCATCTATAAGCCCATTCCCGACAAGGTTCTGTCACACTTCCAGATGGCATCTTTAAGCCCATCCTCCTATCCACCATCTCTCCAAATGGCAGCTGTAAGCCTATTCCCGCTATCACACTGCTGATACTCTGCTATGTGAGTGCAAATTTCTGGGCACTCTAGTGTTCAATCATCTTCCACCTTCGGATCACGAAAGGCACACAAGCCAATCTACATCCTCAGGTCTAAGAAGATTGAACAGGGGCAACTGTTGTACCCCAAAATTTGCCCTCCCATATTCTTCAGATTTTTACCAAGCATCACCTCAAATGGTTCAAAGTTTACTCAAGGGCTACACATTCAACCATCCTCCTAGGGCAGTCAAACTAGGGTTTTGGTTCCTGCAAGGAAGTTGAAGTTTTCAAGGGCCCAATCAAGTCCCATATGCTCATACCCATTGTCAAGCACCTACATGTCAAGTTTCAAGGCCCACAAGGTCAAGTTGCATAGTCAAAAGTCCCATTTGCTCCACAGTCAACTGTAGGGGCAAAATGGTCATTTGGCAGTCAAAAGTCAAAAATTTTGGTCAACATCTTATTTTGAAGCCACAATCATCATTTGATCAATTCTTGATCATGATTCCTCAAGAATGGCTCAAAAAGTCTCAAGATGCAAAAGTTTCTATTTTTGGACAGTTGAAAAGCCAATTGTAACTTGACCAAGGCATAACTTTTTCATGGTTCATCAGAAAAATCCCATCCAATGCTCATATTGAAGGGGGAGACATTTCCTACAACTCATCTTCACATTCTAAGTCCAAGAAATGCTCTCACAAAATGTTATCAATTTCAACATTATAGGTCATTTTCAAAAGTCAACAAAAAGGCACTTTAAGTCAAAGACCATAACTTGAGATTGGTAAATCAAAATGACATGGGACCAAAGACATTGGTTAGAGGACTTCAAGACCTTTCCAAAATGTCCAAGAACATGTTCATAGCTTCAAGATTGAGCAAGATATGCATTGGAGAAGTTGGGAAAGTTTTGTGAAATGGCCAAAGTCAACTATCCTTGAAATTTCATTTTTGACAAAAGGGGCCCACTTTTTCCACTTGATTCTGCTTGGCCATGCTTCCCACGTGTCCCACAATTTATTTCAAGATTTAAAATTAATTTTTCCATTTTTATTTAATTTTATTTGATTTAATTCATTTTAAATCTTTTAAAATCAAATAAAAATCAAAGAAATTAATGGAGGGATATATTTTGTGATGATTAGCTTTGATACACCTTAAAACATATTCCAAATTCGTGCAAGGGCCTATTCCAAGCAAGAATTCAAATTTGACTCAAAAATGGAAAGTTGTTTCAATGGAGTTCATGGCATAATCTCAAACATGAACGCAAAGGCTTAATGACCATTATTTGGATTGATACACATTTCATTACTATATATACAAGCCTTCCCAACCTCATTCAAAAAATAGAGTGTGTGCAGAAACGGCCAAGAGCAAAACCAAAAATTATTCAAAAAGTGAGAGTTCTAAAATATAGTTGCGAGCATCTTCAGATCAAAACAAGCACGTGGTTCTATTCCTTGCCACACCCTGAAGCTAAAGTAACCTTTGCCAAGTCCTGAGGCTCATACCGCGCTGTAAGTTCTTCCCAGGTCCCCCATAATTCTCATATCATTTTTGTTAACGTGTTCTTGTGCAGTTTCTCAAGTAGTTTCCACCATAAGCCTCACCCATCCAACAAGCCAAGTGTCATTGGAGGCAGATCTAAAGGCCCAGAACGCAAGAGTACTATGCTCTGGAGTCAGCGCATGCGTAGGCAACCGAAAAAATTTAAATAAGGCTTCTTGTTGTTGGGCCAGAATTACTTCAACACCTCCAAATTTCAACCCACACCCCCCTTGGTTTTACTTCTTTTTTTTTTTTTCATTTTGTTTTGTTTTTCTATTATTTTAGTTTCTAACCTTTTTTATTTTTATTATTATTAACAAATTAACTAAATTAACATATTTTCATAAAATCAAAAAATAGAATTACATCATTATTATCATTATTATTTTATTTTGTAAATAAACATTAACTAAAATAGTTTAATTAGGCCATTTTAATTCCTTTCTAAAAAATTTAAAATAGGTCTAGAATTAGGTAAAGTTAATTTTAATTTTATTCCATTTCTTTTATTTCATAAAAACATAAAAAAAAACAAAAATATATTTTCTTTTAATTAATTAGTTTAATTATTTAATTAATTGCATTTAATTGACAAAAAGACAAAAAAATCAATTTCTTTTCTAAAAAGGGTCAACACCCTTAAGACGTTCCCGATTATTTTATTCGTGCACATTTACTTTATTTGATTATTATGTAATTGCCTTCAAGAATGTAATAGTTAAATAGGTTTATCGCTTTATTTAATTTCCGTACTTATTTACTAAAAAACGGGTCTTTGTAATTTTTGGCGATGTATAGACCCGCGCCTTGTAATAGCGTAGGATTTATTTTTCCGCAATTTACTTTCTGCACCCCTTAACTGCTAAACTTGCATGAAAGAATGTATGTAAATAAAAACAACGCGTAGCTCACTAATTACAAAGACAAACATAACATGAATACAACACGCAATGCACACACCACTTCTAGGATACGCCTCACTCGTTGCCTTCGAAACGTGGTCGTCAAGTATAGGACGTTTTAGCGGTCCTTATGTCCATGATCCAGTTGCCTCGAAACAGTTGCCTCGAAACAGTTGCCTCGAAACGGTTGCCTCGGATTAAAAAAGGATCAAGGACATAAGGGTAGCTTCTAAGGTGTCCTACTGTTGCTTCGGTGACCACACTTTCCCTAAACTCGAATTGACCCGAACACCTCCAACGATGGTGCTACCTACCTCTCAATGGTGGGATAGCACTATCTAAAGGACTCTTACACAGCCTAATTCCTTAGAGTAGGTAGATTCTCATGGGTACTTGCTCTCTCAAAAACAAACAAAATATTTTTGACACCTACACTTTCTAAAAGTTTTCAAACAAATTTTTCATACACTCTTGAGGACTGATACAAGAGTTACTTAGAAATCTTTCAAACGAAACTTTTTCAAAACCCACACACATTTGAAAAGTGAAATTCTGGCTGCAGATACTCAATGTCACGTTCAATGTTATGACACCGTATCTGACTTGCTATATGACAGTAAATACAAAAGCAATAAAGAACACAGTCAATTGTTTACCCAGTTCAGTGTGCAACAACACCTACTCTGGGGGCTACCAAGCCAGGGAGGAAATCCACTATAAGAGATGTTAATTCAGGAATAAACCAACCAGTTTATCTCCTTCACTTAAGACCTACCCAATGCAATTCCAATCTAAGTACAACTTAAACCTGAGTTCCTACTCACTCCCCCTCAATCACAGCAGTGATACATAAACCAATTTGACTTAAAAATTGATGAAGACACTCTTCAAAACAAACACTTGTTAAGCTTCACAGCTTTTTAATCAAGCAACACAATCACTCGTGCTTCACAGCTTTGAGTGATGCACACAACTAACTTGACTCTGCTTCACAGCTTTAGTCAAGGAACATTCAAACACTCTTGCTTCAAAGCTTTGAGTGCTACACAGCCCTTACAATTAGAAACCTATTCCAAGGCACTTATCACAATGATAATTGCTTGGAGTACAATAATCAAATCTATACAGATTACAAATGATCTTCTGACCAATAAAAGGGATGCCTTGAAAAACAGCAGCTCTGTTGAATATATAGCAGCTGCAACTTCAGTTAGGGTTTCCACAAAAACCTAGGGTTAATTCCGTTTGACCTAAAGACCATGTCACAGGACTTTATTAACCAGGTTAGGGTTGAGCTAGGTTACCCCTCAGAAAACGCAGGATTCTGTTCAGGAAAGACTGAGTTATTTCCTGAAAAAACTCAGACTTATCCAACCTGCAAACCTGTTAGTTCAGAACAGGATGTCATGACATCTGTTATGACATCTGAGAAAACCTGTCTACTGATTTAGCAAAATGTGATCATTTTGCAAAATGCTCAGATACACACTTATAAACATCAGTACTTGAATTACAATATTTTTCTGCAAAGGTACCTAATAAGTCAGTACAAACTAAACTAGAATGTTATGACATCAGTCATGACATTCACACATACACTTGGGATTTACCAAAAATGCAAGCCAATACCTAAACACCTACAAACTCCCCCTTTGGCAGATTTTTGGCTAAAGACCCTAAGCAATCAGAGATAGATAGCAGCAGAAATAAGTGACAGCAGAAAAATAGAATGTCAAGTACTAACTTGAATTAAGTAAGTACCAAAATATTCTCCCCCTCTTTAGCCACAAATGGGCCAAAGATACATGTTCATAATGATTATACAGTTATCCAAGAACAATTAATAAGAGCAGCAGCAGAAAAAAAACTGAACACACTTCCAAACTCCACCAGATATCAGCACCAACCAGCAACACCACCAAACAGCAACCAACCTTCAAGCACTGTCATCAGATCCAGAGGATTCGGGCTTCTTTCTTTTCTTGTGAGCAATGTCAGCATTCTTCTCTTTGTTTGATGTCTCAACATTCTTAGAGACATCTGGATTTGTTTCAGCATTTGAGCTTTCTTGGTTCAGAGGAACAAAAATGCCAGGAACTGAGTGGTTCTCGTTCAGAATTCTTGAAACAATTTTTGCTATTGCTTGATTAACATAGGCTGTCCCTTCCCTATTTGCAATTTCAGGGGGAACTGAAGAAGAAGGATGAGATGAATTACCAGAGGCAGAAGCTTGGGGCTTTGCTGCATGTCTTGTTCTCAACTCTTTAACCTTGGTGGGGTTAGTTCCCACTTTTCTACGAGAAGAGATCTCCAGAACGTCAGAGTCCAGACAAGAAGAGATTGTCTTAGAATCTTGATCAGAGGAAGAGGTTGAAATAGTCGTATTGGATGATGATGGTGTTTGAGACATTTTGACAGTCTTAGAGGACCAACAGCAACTGAGGAGAAATTTCTGATTGAGAGACTGGGTTTTGATGAGGAGACGAGAGGGGAAGGAAGCAAGGGAGTGTCTATTCAACTTCTTAAAAGAATTGTAGGAAATGAGAAAATACAATTTTAAACCAATCAGAACAGGCATAACTCCTTTGATCCTTGTTCTAAGCAAAATTAATTGCTACAATTCCTCATGTTGGCAAATACCCAGCTTACCCCTTAAGTTTTCAAATTGATTTGCATCCAGAGCCTTGGTAAAAATGTCAGCCAGCTGTAGCTCAGTGGCAACATGTTCCAATTTGATTGTCTTCTCTTCTACAAGGTCTCTGATAAAGTGATGTCGTATGTCAATATGTTTGGTCCTGCTATGCTGAATGGGATTCTTGGATATGTTGATTGTACTCAGATTGTCACAGTACAATGTCATAACATCTTGTGTGACATTATACTCAGTGAGCATCTGTTTCATCCATATCATTTGAGAGCAGCTACTACCAGCGGCAATGTATTCAGCTTCAGTAGTGGAAAGGGACACACAATTCTGTTTCTTGCTGAACCAGGAAACCAGATTACTTCCCAAGAAGAAACATCCTCCAGAGGTGCTTTTTCTATCATCAGCACTACCAGCCCAATCAGCATCACAGTAGCCAGTCAGAGCTGGTTCACAGCCATGAGTATACATCAATCCATAGTTGTAAGTACCACTTACATACTTCAAAATTCTCTTCACTTGATTGATATGACTGACTTTGGGATCAGCTTGGTATCTAGCACAAACTCCAACTGCAAAGGCAATATCAGGTCTGCTGGCAGTTAAGTACAACAAGCTTCCTATCATGCTTCTGTACAGACTTTGATCCACCTTAACCCCACTTGAATCTTTGGAAAGCTTTAGATGAGTAGGAGCAGGAGTCCTTTTGTGACTTGCATTCTCCATACCAAACTTCTTTACAATATTCTTAGCATACTTGCTTTGAGATAAGAAGATTGAGTCCTCCATCTGTGAGACTTGTAGTCCAAGAAAATAAGTTAGTTCTCCCATGAGACTCATTTCAAATTCAACCTGCATCTGATCAGCAAAGTGTTTAACCATATGTTCTGACATTCCTCCAAACACTATGTCATCAACATTTATTTGGGCAACCATCAACTTCCCTCCTTCAGTTTTGACAAACAGAGTTTTGTCCAAACCTCCTTTTCTGTAGCCTTTGTCTGAGAGAAACTTTGTTAACCTGTCATACCATGCTCTAGGAGCTTGTTTCAGGCCATATAGAGCTTTTCTCAATTTGTAGACATGATCAGGGTGGGTTGGATCCACAAAACCTTTAGGTTGTTCCACATAAGCTTCCTCATTTAAGTACCCATTTAGAAAGGCACTTTTCACATCCATCTGAAATAACTTGAACTTCAGAAGACAAGCAATTGACAACAAGAGTCTGATTGATTCCAGCCTGGCTACAGGTGCAAAGGTTTCATCAAAATCAACCCCTTCAACCTGGGTGTATCCTTGAGCAACAAGTCTTGCCTTATTTCTGGTGACAACTCCTTCAGCATCTGACTTGTTCTTGAATATCCATTTTGTCCCAATGATGTTAGTTCCTTCAGGTCTAGGAACCAGTTCCTAAACTTCATGTTGCTTGAATTGGTTCAGTTCATCTTGCATTGCACCAATCCAATATTCATCAGTTAAGGCTTCCTTGACATTTCTTGGTTCCATTTTGGACACAAAACAAGAGTTTGAGATGATTTCTCTAGATCTTGTGATGACTCCACTATTGGGATCTCCTATGATGAGCTCTTTTGGATGATCCTTCTGAATTCTGATGGAAGGGATCTTGCTAGCTTCCTTTGATTCAGATTCTGTTGTGGTGGAGGTGGGTAGGTCATTCTGTTGTGTTGAAGTCTCAAAGAATGTCTCAACAGTACAAGGAACATCTATTTCTTCATGATAGTCATCAATTATAACATTTATTGATTCTATCATTGTTTTGGTTCTGGAGTTGAATACTCTATAAGCTCTGTTGTTTGAGGAGTATCCTAGAAATATGCCTTCATCACTTTTGGGGTCCAGTTTTCTTCTTTGTTCACGATCAGACAGAATATAGCATTTGCTGCCAAACACATGGAAGTACTTCACAGTTGGTTTTCTTCCTTTCCAGAGTTCATATATGGTGGATGAGGTTCCCTTTCTCAAGGTGACCCTGTTATGAACATATCAAGCTGTATTCATAGCTTCAGCCCAAAAATACATAGGAAGTCTTTTGGCATGTAACATTGCTCTGGCAGATTCTTGTATGGTCCTGTTTTTTCTTTCCACAACTCCATTTTGCTGAGGTGTTATAGGAGAAGAAAACTCATGACTGATTCCTTCTGAAGAACAGAAGTCATCAAACTTGCTGTTTTCAAATTCCTTGCCATGATCACTTCTGATTCTGACAATACATCCTTCCTTCTCTCTTTGAATTCTCTTGCACAGTTCTCTAAAAACTTCAAATGCATCTGATTTTTCCCTAATGAAATTAATCCAGGTGAATCTGGAAAAATCATCCACAACCACATAGGCATATCTTTTACCACCAAGACTCTCTACTTGTATTGGTCCCATCAGATCCATATGGAGGAGTTCTAGAACCTTAGAGGTGGTCAGATGTCTTGACTTTGGATGTGACATCCTAGTCTGCTTACCAACCTGACATTCACCACAAACTCTTCCTTCATCAATTTGCAGTTTTGGAATCCCTCTGACTGCCTCCAAGGAGATAATCCTCTTCATACCTCTTAGATGAAGATGGCCAAGTTTTTGGTGCCACAGTTTCACCTCTTTTTCTTCTTTTGCAATGGAACACACATATGAGAAATTAGTGTTCTCAGGCTCCCATAAGTAACAGTTGTCTTTGGATCTGACTCCTTTCATTACTATCTCTTGTTTGTCATTGATTAGAAGGCATTCAGATTTTGAGAAATTGACCTTGAATCTTAGATCACACAGTTGACTGATACTAATGAGATTAGCGGTCAGCCCTTTCACCAGCAGTACTTCATTCAGACTTGGAACTCCAGGGCAGTCCAAATCACCAACTCCTTTGATTTCACCTTTAGCCCCATCTCCAAAGGTCACAAAACTGGTGGTGTGAGGCTTAACATTATTGAGGAGGTTCTTGATTCCAGTCATGTGTCTGGAACATCCACTGTCAAAGTACCAGTCTTCCTTTGCAGAGACCCTCAGGGAAGTGTGAGCTATCAGTGCAGTAGCCTTTTTCTTCCATTGAGGAGCATGTGGTACCTTTTTAGACTTAAGTTTGACACCTGAGTTCTGATTAGGGTATCCATGTAATCTGAAGCAGAAGGGCTTTATGTGGCCATATCTCCCACAATGATGACATTTCCATCTTTGGTACCTTTTCCTCATATGTCTCTGTTCCTGATGTCGAGAGTTGTGTTGAGACATCAGTTTTGACATTTGCTTACCAGAACCAGATTTCGTTGCTTCCATAAATCCTAGTCCAGATTTATTTCCCACATTTTGTCCAACCT
Source organism: Vicia faba (assembly GCA_948472305.1). Taxonomy (NCBI): domain Eukaryota; kingdom Viridiplantae; phylum Streptophyta; class Magnoliopsida; order Fabales; family Fabaceae; genus Vicia; species Vicia faba. The sequence goes on along the minus strand of OX451736.1, from coordinate 1,680,165,094 downwards.
GAAGGATCTCTTCCAATTTGTCTGTTCCATTTGTCAACATCTTGACAGATTTGGTCATTTGATTCAGTTGTGAGTTCAGCAATTGAACTTCTCCTTCTAGATGACTTATAGTCTCAAGGTTTGCCCTTTTTTCAGCCTCCAGCTTTATGATGAGTTTTGATTGTTTCTCATTCTGCACACAGACTTCAGTACTTCTGATACACAATTCCTTGTAAGTATCAGCCAGTTCTTCAAAAGTCACCTCTTCATCACTGATGTCACTTTCAGAGGTACAAACACCAGTTAAAGCAGTAACTCGTTTGGCAGTCTCTTCTTCAGAATTACTTTATGAATCACAGTCAGACCAAGTAACTGTCATTCCTTTTTGTTTCTTAAGAAAGGTAGGACATTCAGCTCGAATATGCCCATATCCTTCACAACCATGGCATTGAATTCCTCTGCCTTGAATTCCCTTCTCTTCTGACCTTGGTCTTCTGCTGGAACTGTCAATGTTAGAGGGAATGTTATGAACATTAGACCTTGACTTTGGATCTATTCTTTTGATGAGTTTGTTGAACTGTCTTCCAAGCATGGCTACAGCTTCTGAAATGTTTTCTTCAACATCAGTGTTGGATATAAGTGCTATGCTCTTGTTCTTCTTGACACCATTATCAGTGATTCCCATCTCAAAAGTCTGAAGAGACCCAATAAGTTCATCCACTTTCAACTTGCTAATGTCCTGGGCTTCCTCTATGGCAGTTACCTTCATTGCAAATCTTTTAGGCAAGGATCTGAGAATCTTCCTCACCAGTTTTTCTTCTGACATCTTTTCTCCCAGTGCTCCTGAGGTGTTGGCAATCTCCAAGATGTTCATGTGAAACTCATGAATGGTTTCATCTTCCATCATTTTTAGATTCTCAAACTTGGTGGTCAACATCTGAAGCCTTGACATTTTTACTTTGGAAGTGCCCTACTGAGTAGTTTTGAGAGTGTCCCAAACTTCCTTGGCCAGTTCATATTGATGTACTAGTCTGAAAATGTTTCTATCAATTCCATTGAACAAGGCATTTAAAGCTTTTGAATTTCCCAGAGCTAACTCATCTTCTTCTTTACTCTAATCTTCCTCAGGCTTCAGACTGATTGTCCCATCTTTCTCAGTTATGGTGGGATGAATCCATCCTTTGTCAGCAGCTCTCCAAGCCTTTTTGTCCAGAGATTTTAGGAAGGCAATCATACGAGGTTTCCAGTAGTCATAATTAGTTCCATCCAGAATGGGTGGTCTATTTCCAAAAACTACTTCTTTGTCCATAGTGTCAGAAAGTGATATCCCTAGATCTCACCCAGTAATACAGGCAGGGTGCCTGCTCTGATGCCAATTGAAATTCTGGCTGCAGATACTCAATGTTACGTTCAATGTTATGACACCGTATCTGACTTGCTATATGACAGTAAATACAAAAGCAATAAAGAACACAGTCAATTGTTTACCCAGTTCAGTGTGCAACAACACCTACTCTGGGGGCTACCAAGCCAGGGAGGAAATCCACTATAAGAGATGTTAATTCAGGAATAAACCAACCAGTTTATCTCCTTCACTTAAGACCTACCCAATGCAATTCCAATCTAAGTACAACTTAAACCTGAGTTCCTACTCACTCCCCCTCAATCACAGCAGTGATACATAAACCAATTTGACTTAAAAATTGATGAAGACACTCTTCAAAACAAACACTTGATTAAGCTTCACAACTTTTTAATCAAGCAACACAATCACTCGTGCTTCACAGCTTTGAGTGATGCACACAACTAACTTGACTCTGCTTCACAGCTTTAGTCAAGGAACATTCAAACACTCTTGCTTCAAAGCTTTGAGTGCTACACAACCCTTACAATTAGAAACCTATTCCAAGGCACTTATCACAATGATAATTGCTTGGAGTACAATAATCAAATCTATACAGATTACAAATGATCTTCTGATCAATAAAAGGGATGCCTTGAAAAACAGCAGCTCTGTTGAATATATAGCAGCTGCAACTTCAGTTAGGGTTTCCACAAAAACCTAGGGTTAATTCCGTTTGACCTAAAGACCAGGTCACAGGACTTTATTAACCAGGTTAGGGTTGAGCTAGGTTACCCCTCAGAAAACGCAGGATTCTGTTCAGGAAAGACTGAGTTATTTCCTGAAAAAACTCAGACTTATCCAACCTGCAAACCTGTTAGTTCAGAACAGGATGTCATGACATCTGTTATGACATCTGAGAAAACCTGTCTACTGATTTAGCAAAATGTGATCATTTTGCAAAATGCTCAGATACACACTTATAAACATCAGTACTTGAATTACAATATTTTTCTGCAAAGGTACCTAATAAGTCAGTACAAACTAAACTAGAATGTTATGACATCAGTCATGACATTCACACATACACTTGGGATTTACCAAAAATGCAAGCCAATACCTAAACACCTACAAAAAGTAAACAATTTTGAAAACATAAGAGCAAGTACCTAAGAGCCCGTGGATAACCACGGATAGAAAAGGTGCTAACACCTTCCCTTTCTATAAATCTACCTCCCGAACCGAGAACATTCTCGAATAAGGAATTTTGCTGTGCTTTTGTCCTTTCCATGTTGGAGAACATAAAAGACGGTGGCGACTCTTGCTTACCGCGACATTTCGCAAAACCAGCTAAAAATAGTCAGTTCTATTTCCACCGATCACAAATACGGATAAGTATCAAAAGAAGATACAGATGAGTATTAATAAAATGATTACACGGACGAGTGTTTGAATCAATATGGACGAGTATCAAAAGAAGATATGGACGAGTATCAAGGAGAGGTTAAACACGGACGAATGTTTGAATCATTATGGGCGAGTATCGAAAGAAGATAGAGATGAGTATCTAAGGAAAGGTTAAACACGAACAATTTTTTGAATCAACACGGACAAGTATCCAAAGAAGATACAGATGTGTACCAGGGAAAGGTTTAACACGGATGAGTGTTTGAATCAATATGGACGAGTATCAAGAAAATAATTACAATGACGAGTGTTTGAATCAATACATACAAGTATCAAAATAAGATAAGGACGAGTATCAAGGAGAGGTTAAACACGGACGAGTGTTTGAATCAATACGGACGAGTATCGAAAGAAGATACGGACAAGTATCCAAGGAAGGTTAGAACATGGACGAGTATTTGAATCAATACGGCTGAGTATCGAAAAAAGGTTAAACATGGAAGAGTGTTTGAAAAAATACGGACGTGTATCAAAAGAAGATACATATGAGTATCAAAGAGAGGTTAAACATGGAAGAGTATTTGAATCAATACGGACGAGTATCGAAAGAAGATACAAATAAGTATCTGAGGAAGGTTAGAACACGAACGAGTGTTTGAATCAATAAGGCCGAGTATCGAGAAAAGGTTAAACACTGACAAGTGTTTGAATAAATACGGACGGTATCGAAAGAAGATACAGACGAGTATCAAAGAGAGGTTAAACACGGACGAGTGTTTAGAGAAACTGACACGAATGAGTGTTTAGGAAACTAACACAGGCGAGTGTTGGAAGACTGACACAGACGAGTGTTAGACGTTGAATTATTTGTCCGACGGGAACCGACTACCAGAAGAGAACAGGGTTTAGAATGACAAGGTGTATCAATTTTTCTAGGATATCAAAGGTACAAGGTACTGGCACTGTTAGCTGGGCATTGTGAAGCTGGGGTTTTGGGGGAGATTCCCTCTTGTGGGGATTTATTGATGCCTTTAAATGATTCAGGTCTTTAGTGTAAGGTACCCGATCTGGTTTATGCTTCGTATGCATGTTTGAATTTATTTTGACGTAAAGATCCATTCTGATGGACCGGCTATGCGCTTTTGAAGATGAAATATTATGCTGTGATGGCTAGATGCAATGCAAAGAAATAAACTTCTTGGGGATAAACGAAGGCTCGCTGAAGACTGTTCCTCATCCATGGGGATGCCGATACATATTGGTGCTGGAAACCTGCAGTACCAAAGATCACTGGGTATACTGATAAGAATTTTCATTGGGGAGCTCATGATACTGATAACCATTGATGACTCCACTGGAGATTGAACTTTTGACGAAGCAAGTTTTTAGGTGCACCACTGAATTCTGAATCTTATTATCGAGGAAGAGATAGTCTGGCCAGCTTCCCTATATCCTGAATCATTGAGAGGATGGTAGAACTGAATATTCCGAGTGTGATACGGTGGGAGAACTGACTTGAGGTTTTACGTTTGTGTTCGCAAATGTTTCGGTTTAGCAAGAGTCGCCACCGACTTTTTAATTTTTCCTAAGGAAAGGTCAAAGAGCACAGGAAAGACCTTTGAGATGTTTTCTTGGGTTCGGGGAGTAGATTATGAAAAGGGAAGGTACAAGCACCCTTTTCGTCCATGGTTATCCATGGGCTCTTAGTTACTTGTTTAGATCACTTGCTTTGCTTTTCAATTGTTTGAAATGGTGCTCTTCAATTGTTTGAAATGGTGCTTTGTGTGTGGTTTTGAAAGATGTTTTGAAAAGAGGCCATCGTTGTGGCAACCTTTGTAATGATTCTTGTTTGAATGTATACAAATGTGTTTTCATCTTTTGAAAAGTTTTCAATGTTTGAAAGTTGGATTTTGACATAGTGTTGTGAAGTGTGTTTGAAAATAGCAAAGATGTTTTGTAAGCTTTTGATCAAGTAACTGAGAGCTATCTACCCTATTTTACTCAAAGATATTTCTTATGTTTTTAACCCTTTTAACAGTGTTGTTTCACCATTGCATTTGGTGAACAACCTTGTGTTAGGATGTTAAACGGGACAGGCGCGGGTCATCGTATAGACCATGATAGCAATTGTGTCAAGTATCTTTGGCAATTTTATCGAGGGACTTCATCATTTTTGTTTTAGGCAACCAAGATAGCGTCATCGAGGGACTATGATCTTTTTTTTTGTTTTTGTTTTGCCAAAGTACCCAACATGCATACCATGGCCCATTTTTGAAGGCAACAAGTGGATTGAAACCCTAGGGGTGCAAGTGTGTATTGTGTTTGTTTTTCATGCATTTTTGCCTTTGATTAGGTTAAACTATTTGTTGATTTGATTTTGGCATACAAACCCTAATTCTCTAATCATGGCATAATTGAAAGTGTTAAGTGCGAGAATTTAAATTATAAGCTATTACAACATAATTATGGGGATACAATTTTTGAATAGGGGGTATTGGACAAGAAATATAAACCCTAGTTACTATTACATCTAAATTGAATCTCAAATGCATCAATATTTAAATGTACAATATTTAAATAACAAAATAAACAAATATTAAATAAAATGTATTATGCAAAAAGAAGTTTTTATTTGTTTATGTATGTAAAAGTATTTTCAATGTAAAGAAGTATATAAAAAAATGATTTTATTTATTTAAGGGGTAAACCCTAATTTCTTTAAGAACGTAAATATTATATATTATTTATATACGAGAAATATATTAATATGTACAAAAATAAAATATATTGAAAAAAAGTGTTTTTTAGTATAAATAATAATAAAAATAAAAATGTAATATTTTTGTATCTTTATTCTAAATATTTAATAAAATAAAAGTATATATATATATATATATATATATATATATATATATATATATATATATATATATATATATTAAATGTATTAAATATGTATAATATAAAATAAAATATGTACAAAAATAAATTATATTTTAAATAATATTTTCAGTGTGAATAAAAATAAGAAATAAAAATAAAAGTATCATTTACATATTTTTCAAGTCTTAATAATATAAAAAAAGTATTTAATATGTTTTCTATATTAGAAAAAATAAAATAAAATGCCAAATAAATGTAAAAAAGTATGAAAATATTTTTGGAGCATTTTTTATATTTGGAAATAAATAAACAAAGTCAGAAAAGAAAATAAAAATGCAAAAATGTCAAAATACAAGAAAATGGGCCAGGGGGTGCAAAAAGAAAAGAGGGGGGGTGTCAAAAGTGAGAAATAGCCAGGCCCAGCCCAACTACTTTATCTTCAACCTTCGTTCAAACAAAACACGCGCCTTCTGTGTTCAAACTCGTATCTCCTGCATTTATGCTTAAAAACGAAAACTTGCAACATGAAACTTATAGAGCATGATCATACGATTCTAACCATATAAAAAACTTAATCTAACTCTCAAAGCCCAGAGAGAATTTCTCTGGCCCTTATTTCTAACCTAATTTTTCAGCATGTTCATGGATGAAATTCTCCTAGCGCACTTAATATAAATGAAAACTGAGCATATGTACAGCTTCATGGCATTGAATACTACATTTCTTATTCACAAACCTAAGGCTAAATGTTCCTAAATAGAGAGATAGGAAGTGATGAAAAACCTATTTCAGTTGGATTCGAGTAGGACAATGCAGAGCTTCTCAACAAGTTTTGAGGTGTCTGGTAGCTTGCCTGAACTTCACTTGATCTTTTCCAATAGCTAGCTTGCCTTGAATGTCCCCGAATCAGCTCCTAGAACTCAACCTGCACAAGCTTGAAATGAACATGGTGAACACTGTAAATGGAGTTACAGTTGGCAATGGAGGTTTGGGATAGGTTGAGTGAGTGGAATGGAAGGTGTTTGAAGTGGAAAGGGGAAAAACACACGAGTGGTTTTTGTTATGGAACTCAAAGTGTAGAAGCTGCCCTGTTTTACAAGAGGAATGTGTTTTGATGTTCAAGAGTGTTTGAGGGATGGATGGCTCGTGTTTCTGACTCAAGGAAATGTGCAAAACTTGTTTGGAATTCTTCCAAACTTTTGTTATATCAGATACTTAAGATATGTGATTTTTGGCAAGTTGACTTGTTTTGAAAGAAAAGTGTGAAGTGATACAAGATAGGCCTGTACAGGCTATCTCCAAGCATGCACAAGATTGTTGTACTTTTGCCTAAGTTTATGGAACTTTTTTGCTGCAAAGAGAGAGGTCCAAGGCTCAAGGGAAGCAAGTTTACATAAATTTTCCTTTATGAAAATAGAAATGCTACCTTTTTGCCATTTTAAGATTAATTCAATGTGTAAACCTCTATGGATCAGAATAACACCTTAAACCAATGAGTTTGCATTCAATTTTTGAGCGTGGAAGGGTTTAGAGACCTGTAATCAAGTACAAAGCAAGTTTGGACATATTTTGCAACTTGTGTCAACATGAAAATGCCATGGATCAAAGTGAGTTTTTGCCAATTTCAAGCATTCGATTATCCCTAACCACAAATGTGTTTGAGGAGTTCTTTGACAATTTGTAAAGCTTTCAATATGCTATATAATCCATATTTGAAATGCAACTTGAGAATCCAAGTGGAACTATGTGAAAAATGGCCAAGAAGATAGGGCAAAATCCTGCCCAAACTAGGGCAAAATTTCTCTAAGTTAAAAGTTTTAGGGACCCTTGTTCCAAAAATCATAACTTGAGATCCAAGCATCTTTTGAGAAAACTTTGTGAATAAAAGTTGTATAATTTGTGGAGGACTAAAACTTTCATGTTAAAAGTTTTGTTTGAATCCATTTGCATCATGGTGAAAATGTGGGGCAAAGTTAGGAAAAATTAAGAAAATTTCATAACTTAGAAAATTTCTAAGTTATGAAAATTTTCAATTTCAAACCCTAATTTGCAATTTTGGGTTTCTTGATGAACAAGTTTCATAATTTGATACATCTTGATGACAAATGACCCTTGGCACTTGATTTTTACCAAAAAGTCAAAGTTTGACTTTTCAGTGTATAGTCAAATTTTGATCAGTTGACTGAAAAATTCATCTGTCAATCCTATGCATTTGAGATCTTTTGAACTTGTTGAATAAGTTAAGATGATTCCATTGAGTCCTTGAGTCCATGGTTGAGCTTAATTTTTCATTGGCTAGGTCAAACAGTCAAAAATTTCCTTTGTTCAGTCAAAACCCTAAAAATGACCATTTTGCCCTTTAGGTGATTTGATCAAATTTCTTGTGGAGTTGTGGTCCAAACTTGATCAAATGGTTCATATGAGTTCAATAATGTTGATGTGGGTCAAAATTCATGAGGTTTGACTGTAAATTGGCCACAGTTGACTTTTTCCCCAATACAACTGATTTCTAGGTTAACTGTCCAATTGACTGGGCAAAAATTTGATTCAAGGCTTGAAACTTGGTATGGGAAAACTTATGAGTCCAACATGAAGTATGAAAGTCACTTTGAGCATTGTAATTCAAAAAATCCATGTGCAAACTCAAACCCTAATTTATGTCAACAATGCAAGGAGGTGTCTTGAGCAGAGCAAACCTTAGCTTGATCTTGAGTTCCAAGAGCCTTGTGATGAGAAATGTTGATAAAATGAGAGGGAAAATTTTGGGGTACAACAGTTGCCCCTGTTCAAACTTCTTGAAACTGAAGAGTTAGATTGGCAAGTTTTGCCTTTCGTGACTCGAAGGTAAAAAAGGATTGGACACTAGAGTGCCTGTAAATTTGCACTCGTCAAAAATGTATCCGAGGGAATGGGCTTAAAGATGCCATTTGGAGATGGTAGAATCTTGCTGGAGATGGGCTTAAAGATGCCATCCAAGACTTGTTTGTTGAAAATCAGTAGAATGAACATCAGAATGGTATCCGTGTTTGGAACGTATCTGAGTTGTATCTAGAGACTGGGTTTGTATGAGCAGGGGAATGGCATCCGTGTCTAGAGCGTATCCGAGCTGTAACGGTATTTAATTCTTGAATGAATATCAGAATGACTGTCGTGTCTGGAGTGTATCTGTATTCTGAATGGGTAATAGAGAAACATTTGTGTATGAAGCAACTGTGTGCTGGGGATAAATTCCGAATGAGTGACAGAATGGCAACCGTGTCTGGAGCGTATCTGGACTGTATCTGAAATTGAGATCTGTATGAGTAGCAGAATGACTTCCGTATCTGGAGTGTATCCGTACTGTAACTGGGATCTTGGACAAATGACATAATGACTTTCGTGTCTGAAGTGTATCTGAACTTGAAGTTGATAGTTGAATCTGAATGAGAAATAGAATGGCCGCCGTGTCCGAAGCGTATCTAGCCTGTATCTGATTGCTGAAGTCTGAATGAGTAGCAAAATGACCTCCGTGTCTGGGGTGTATCCATGCTATATCTTGACTTGAAATTCAGAATGAGTAATAGAATGACCGCCGTGTCTGGGGTGTATCCATACCGTATCTGAAATCTCTGAATAGTTGTTAATGATAGCTTTTTAATCTTATCCTGAAAAAGGGTAAAATGTTAGCTAAAACACAAAGTTATGTTGCATGATATGTATGATGCAATAGAATGTATATCATCAATGTTTATGATATATGAATGTAATGGATGTGCATGTAAGCTGATTAGTTGTCTTGCTGAGGAAAATAAATCCTTGATAACTGGAGATAATGAAATCTTTGACTGCTGCCGGGGAAAGTAAATCCTTGACTGATGCTGGGGATTCAAAAAAATCTTTGATTTGTTGAAGATGAGAAATCCTTGTTGACTGCTTGGGGACTAAAGATCTTTGATTGTTTGAAAATGAGAAATCCTGGGACCACTGCTGGTGATTGAAAATCCTTGGTGACTTGTGGGGATTAACAAGAGTTTGAAAACTTTTGTGGGGAATGGGAATCCTTCATGACTTTCCTGGGGGAATAAGGAAAAATTCGACGATCTCTACCGGGGAATTAAAACCTGGGAGGCTTCAAATGGAGAAACAGGAACTAGAATCTTCGTTCTATTGGGGAATGACTCTGTGGGGAGAGTGTTTACTCTGCTTGGGAAATCAGGAGCTCGGGTTGTATGCCAATCTACTGGGGATTCCTAGTTGGGGATAAGACAAAGGGTTAACTGTTATCTGGTTGATTCTCAGACTTTTAAGATAACCTGTTGGGGAAATTGTGGAAAACTGAATGGTTCCCGCTGGGGATTGATAGTTGGAAATTTGACTTCGCTGGGGAAGAAGGTTTGGAGTATTCTAGCTCCGCTGGGGATATGAACTCTGCTGGGGATGTGCATTTCAAAGTTTTCGGCCTCCATTGGGGATCGGGAGTTTGGAGACTTAACTCTGATGGAAATTTTGAAACTTAACTCCGCTGGGGGATAAAGTTTAGAATACTCTGGCTCCGCTGGGGATCTTGAAATTTAACTCCGCTGGGGATATATACTCTAAGGTTTTAGCTTTGTTGAGGATCTGAATGACCTACTGCAGGGGATTTCTTCTGGAATAGCCTAAAGACGTTTTCCTACACTTTTCGACCTATCAGTAATTATCCTTTCTCAATTCTTTTTATTTGTAAGCAGTGATTATATTCAAATGCATATGCCTATTTAACAAATCATTGGACGTTCTCAAATAAAACATAAGTGTAAAAAGAAAAGAAATGCAAGCAAATTTCTGCACTTTGAAGTATTTTCGTATTAACTTTTGTAAGTATCTTTATACAAAGGAGACAAACATCCTAGTAAGAGAATGTTGTCGTAAAAATTGAGAAAAATTTTATACAAAAGAAAGATGGCTATGTGTAACAATTCCATGGGGTTCCCATTCTACTATAACCTTCACAACTCTGAGTATTTTATCCATTCGTTGCTTCGTCCGCCGATGATGGGATTGATCAGAAGCCTGGAGCTTGTCCGTGAAGAGATTGTCCTTAAAGTGATCCGACGAGACATAGTCATACGCTTTAATTCCCTAACTTTTTCCTGGACCGCCCTTTCGGGTTTTCAGTCCACCAGGAAACCCTTTTTTGCCCAAGTCGCCCTTTCGAGTTTTCAACTTGCCGGGTGTACAAATTTTTTTGTTTATCCCTAATTTTTGCCTGAACCGCCCTTTCGGGTTTTTGATTCACCGGGATGCCCATTTTTGCCCAATTCGCCCTTTCGGGTTTTCAACTTATCGGGTCATTTTATGCGTAGTATTTTTTGACTATGTATTCGTTCGCAGGGTGAAGCAAGTCGTCGCCATCCATGGTGGTCAGAATCATTGCCCCACCGGAAAATATTTTCTTGATCACAAATGGTCCTTCATAAGTAAAAGTCCACTTGCCCCTGGGATCACTTTGCGCAAGATGATCTGCTTGATTACAAGATCTCCGACTTGGTATACCTGACGCCTGACTTTCTTGTTGAAAGCCTTGATCATCCGCTCTTGATACGTCTGACCATGACAAACAGCAATAAGTCGTTTTTTGTCGATCAAATTAAGTTGGTCAAGCCGGGTCTAAATCCAATCGTCTTCGCTCAAACCAGTATCCTTCATAATTCTCAAAGAAGGAATCTGAACTTCCATAGGTAAAACAGCTTCCATGCCATATACCAAAGAAAAGGGGGTTGCCCCTGTTGAAGTACGTGCCCTGGTACGATATCCGTGTAGAGCAAACGGTAACATCTTATGCCAGTCCTTGTAGGTGACTGTCATCTTTTGAATGATCTTCTTGATATTTTTGTTCGCGGCTTCAACAACACCGTTCATCTTTGGATGATAAGGAGATGAATTGTGATGATACATCTTGAACTGCTCGCACAGAGCGGTGATCATAGTGTTGTTCAAATTTGTACCGTTGTCCGTAATAATCCTGTCAGGGATACCATATCGGCATATGAGATTCTGCTTGATGAAGCGGGCAACCACATTCTTTGTAACAGAGGCGAATGAAGCTGCTTCAAACCATTTGGTAAAGTAATCAATAGCCACCAGAATGAAAAGATGTCCATTGGATGCCATAGGCTTGATCTCTCCAATCATATCAATACCCCACATCGCGAATGGCTAAGGAGCTGTTAGAACGTTGAGAGGAACAGGGGGAATATTTACCTTGTCAGCATAGACTTGGCATTTGTGGCAAGTACGGGAATGTTAATGACAATCAACTTCCATGGTAGACTAGTAGTAGCCTGCCCTTATAATCTTTTTAGCCATCTTATGTCCGCTTAAGTGGGTGCCAAAGGTGCCACTATGTATTTCAGTCATGATCAACTCAGCTTCAACTTTGTCCACACAACGAAGTAGAACACAATCATGGCTGCGCTTATAAAGGATACCATTGCTCAGGAAGAACTTGGCAGCAAATCTCCTTAAGAACTTTTTGTCATTGACTGAAGCTCCTTCAGGGTATTCTCGAGTCTGGAGATACCTTTTGATTTCATGAAACCAGGATTGTTCCACTACTTCTTCGGTATTAATCTCATGACAGTGCGCAGGTTCATCCATTCGCTCAATGGTGATTTGGGGAGCCTCATTATCCCAGTTGAGTTTAAACATGGAAGACATTGTAGCCAGAGCATCTGCTAGCTGATTTTCTTCTCGCGTGAAGTGTTCAAAGGTAATCTGCTCGAAATGAGACAACAATGTCAGAACATGTTCTTTGTATGGGATAAGATTAGGATGTTTGGTATCCCACTCTCCTTTGATTTGACTGATAACCAAAGCCGAGTCCCCAAATACGACCAAAGATTTGATTCCCAAGTCTAAAGCAACCTTGAGACCAAAGATACAAGCTTCATATTCAGCCATGTTGTTGGTACAGCTGAAGAAAAGTTGGGCAGTGAAGGGTGTATGGCAACCTTCAGGAGAAATGAGTACTACACTGATACCGTTTCCAAGTGAATTTGAAGCACCATCAAAGTACAGGGTCCATCGGGATCCTTGTTCAGGTCCGTCATATGGTCCATTACCTTCAATGTTGTCCAATGTCATGATGTCCTCATCAGGGAAGTCGAATCTCATCGATTGGTAATCTTCGACGGCTTGATGAGCTAGATGGTCAGCTAATACACTCCCCTTTATAGCTTTTTGGGTTGTATAATAGATATCATACTCCGTCAGGATCATCTGCCATCTAGCGATTCTTCCAGATAAAGCAGGCTTCTCGAAGATGTACTTGATCGGATCCATCTTGGAAATCAGCAAAGTGGTATGAGTCAACATATACTGCCTTAGCCGGCAAGCAGCCCATACCAAAGCTCAACAAGTTTTCTCGAGCAGTGAGTAGCGAGTCTCACAGTCAGTAAACTTTTTGCTAAGGTAATAAATGGCATGCTCTTTTCGGCCAGACTCGTCATGTTGGCCCAGTACGCACCCCATTGAGTTATCCAAAACAGTCAGATACATGATTAACGACCTTCCTTCGATGGGTGGCATCAAGATAGGAGGTTCTAGCAAATACTCCTTGATCTTATCAAAAGCAACTTGACAATCATTGTTCCATTTAACCACCTGATCTTTCTTCAACAGCTTGAAGATTGGCTCACAGGTAGATGTTAGGTGAGAGATGAACCTCACGATATAGTTTAAGCATCCCAAGAAACCTCTAACCTCCTTTTCAGTGCGGGGGGCAGGCATTTCCTGTATAGCTTTTACTTTAGCGGGATCAACCTCAATTCCTTTGTTGCTGACGATAAATCCCAAAAGTTTACCAGACCTGACTCCAAAAGTGAACTTGCTTGGGTTCGGTCTGGGCTTATACTCCTTCAATCTGACAAACAGCTTTTGCAGATGGTCGAGGTGTTCTTCTTTTGTCTGTGATTGGGCTATCATATCGTCTACGTAGACTTCAATCTCATGATGTATCATGTCATGAAACAAAGATGCCATGGCGCGTTGATAGGTTGCCCCGGCATTCTTCAGTTTGAATGGCATCACTTTGTAGTAGAAGGTACCCCACTGCGTAATTAAATTAGTCTTCTCCATGTCTTAGGGGGCCATTTTGATCTGGTTGTATCCCGAGAATCCATCCATGAAGGAAAATACCTTGTGTTGAGCTGTGTTGTCAACCAAGATGTCGATGTGTGGTAGTGTAAAATCATCTTTAGGGCTAGCCCTGTTTAAATCGTTGTAGTCCACACACATTCTGACTTTGCCGTCCTTTTTAGGCACAGGCACAATGTTAGCAACCCATTATGGATAGGAAGTAACAGCCAGAAAGCCAGCGTTGAATTGCTTCATTACCTCAGCTTTGATCTTCTCAGACATGTCGGGCCTCATTCGGCGGACTTTTTGTTTGATCGATGGACAGTCTTCTCTTGTAGGGAGACGTGAACCATGATATATGTATCTAGTCACGACATGTATTCATAGGACCAGGAGAAGATTTCAACATATTCATTCAACAACTGCACTAAGCGCTCTTTGACACTTGGTTCCAGGTTGGCACCCACTTTCACCTCTTTCATGTCTTCCTCTGTTCCCAAATTAATGGTCTCTAGCAACTCTTCATGGGGCAGAATGGCCCTTTCTTCTTGTTGCAAAAGTCTGGCTAACTCTCCAGACACTTCACAGTCTTTATCAACTTCGTACTCGACATGATTGACCAAATCTTCAGAGTTACCGAAGGCTAAAGCAGAATAGTCACCCATGGAATCCGGAGCGGATGGGTACCTGCATTTTGTGAGTATGGGTGTGTGTAAGGGATAGCCATCCTTAAACAAAACAAAATGTAAAAGGAAAGAAAATGAACACAACAGTTTATAGATGCAAACGTCCAATGATTCATTAAACATGGCATATGATAATGAAGAAATCAAGCCCTTACAAATGGACCTATATGCCCCAGGTAAGGCATAAGGTGAAAAAGAGTGTGTACGAATTTTTTAATTATTACAGACGAAAATAAGAAACTGTTCAAAGATAAATTACTGGTTGATGAAAGTGATGGGAACGAAGTCTTTCGCTTCCCAGTTGCTTAATCCTCCTTCAACGGTTGGAAAGATCCAATCTTCAAAGTTGTCTTCTTCATCATCATCTTCTAAGGCATTAATTTTCCATGGTGAGTGATTTTAAAGGGTGGTCCCTCAGCCCGGGAGCGACGCATAACTTTCTGGCCAACAACAGTAAAACCTAGTCCGAACTTGTCCGTCTTGTGAGGAAAATCAAGCAGTTGCCCCCACACTGTACTTCTTCCTTCTTTGATTACAGCCTCCGCATCCTTGAGGGAAGCCATCCTAGACACAGGCTTGGAAATGATAGGCTCATCAGTCATTGTCTTCACAACTTCAACTTCATGAGACAACTCTTCAAAGTGTTGGAAAGGCATTTCTATGAATTCGCCATCCAACTCCACATAGAGGAAGGAGTTGAGGTGACTTATCATGTACTCTTCCTCACCGTGCACCGTTATAATCTTATCCTGAACTGGATACTTTAGCATTTGGTGTAAAGAGGAGGTAACTGCCCCAGCATAGTGGATCCATGGCCTTCCCAACAAGCATGAATATGAAGGACGGATGTCCATCGCATAAAAGGTAGAGTTGAAGGTCTCGGTACCCACTTTGATTGGGTTGTCCACCTCTCCGTGAACCATCCGCTTAGAACCGTCGAAGGCTCTAACAATGATGTTACTGGGTTTTAAAGTCAAACCTTCGCAGTCTAGCCTGTCCAATTCCTTCTTCGATAAGACATTCAAAGATGAACCAGTATCCACCAGGACATGGGCAAGTGTAGTCCCTCTGCACTCTACCGAGACGTGCAATACATCATTGTGCTTCCTTCCCTTAGGGGTCAAATCAGCATCAGAAAAACCAAGGCCGTTATCAGCTGTAAGGCTAGCCACGCACTCTTGAAACTGGTCAGTAAAAGTTTGTTGAGGCACGTGTGCCGTCTTTAGAAATTTGATTAAGGCCTTGGCATGGGCCTCAGAGCAGAGTAGGAGAGCCAACATGGAGATTTTGGAAGGGGTCTACCCTAGCTGCTCCACGACATCGTAGTCGCTCTTCTTGATTATCTTTAAGATTTCTTCCATCTCTTTTTGGGTGGTCTCGGGGATTACCACAGTCTGAGCCTTCATCTTGACAGGCCCTTCTAGTATCCCCTTACCCTTATCGGTAGTATCAACAGAGGGTCTAACTTCAGGAGTATCTAATTCTTCAATTACCGGGCTTTGCACAGATGGCTTGATAGGCACAGAAGCTTTCGTGGGTCCGAAGACTGCTCGTGGAGGAGCAATCTTCAGAGAGAAGATCCTTCAACTGCGAGTTATCTTGCTTGTTCCTGCAATATTCCCTATATCAGGGGTTTCATCATCAAAATTCTCTTGGAATGATTCTATCTGCTTGACACCATGGTAGAAGATTTCTCCTCCGTAATTCCATGGTATCGTCTTGTTAGATTTATACGGGACAGGCCCCGGCATGGTGATTTTCAACGGCACACACTTAGGATCAGGCGTAATCTTGACAGGCCTTTTGTAGGTCTTGGGAAGATTGTCGGAGATGGTTATTATTGCAATGTCATTGGTTGATGTAACAAAGGTAGAAGGAGTAACATGAGTGATAGTATCAACAAGAGTCTTTTGAAAGAGGATCTCTTGGGTATCCATCGGGCGTTGGATGCCTGATTTTAATAGTGGGCAGTCATTTTGCATGTTTGAACAAAAGTAACAGTCTTTTGCACAGCCTGGGAATATCCCTGCTCTCATCAAATTTACTTTAATCACTGGTAATGGAGTCAAAAGGTCATCAACAATGGTAACATGAAGGTCTTCCAAAACAGAATGAACATTATGACCGTGCTTGGGCATTGGAGCGGATATCACGTTGGATTTTCAGGAGCATCAAACTCTACCTCCTTGGTGTCTATCAGGTCTTGGATCTTATTTTTAAGAGCCCAACAGTTATTGGTATCATGCCCTACACTGTCAGAGTGGTATGCACATTTTGCATTGGGGTTTTTCGGCGCTTCTTTCAAATTGGTGAGATTCAGCTTTAACAAATGAGTGAGGACTTGAGCCGGTGTCATGTTGATTCGGGTGAACTGCCGTTGTGGCCTTTCTACCCTTTGCTGGTTAGCCCTAGGTTGACTTCTTCGAGGTTGATCAGCTGAAGAGTTTTGGATCATCACAGCCCCCACCGTTGGTCGGCGCTCTGTTCTTCCTTGATTTTTCTGGGAATACACAGCAGAAGCTTCTTTCTTGGCTGGGAAGGTCTTCTTAATAGTAGTGGAAGCGGAAGCATCCTTCTGAATTTTACCACTTTTAATGCCAGCCTCGACCCTTTCACCGGTCATAATTAATTCGGTGAATCCTACAGATGAACTCCCGATCAAATGATTGAAGAATGGGCCAGACAGGGTCCCCAAAAACATGTCAACCAGCTCTCTATCCGATAATGATGGCTGCACCCTTCCAGCCAGATCCCGCCACTTCTGGGAATACTCTTTAAATCCTTCATTAGAAGCCATACCCATACTCTGTAGTTGAGTACGAGTAGGCGTTAAATTAGCGTTGTATTGATATTGTCGGTAGAAAGCAGTAGCTAAATCTTCCCAGTTATGAACCTCAGATCTCTCAAGTTGATAGAACCAGTCCAATTGTGTGCCTGACAAACTGTCTTGAAAAAAGTGTACCCAAAGATCCTTATCAGAGGAGTGAGGTTGGATCTTTCTGACGTAGGACCTCAGATGCATCTTTGGACAGGACAAACCGTCATACTTAGAAAATGTAGGTACTTTGAACTTGGGAGGAATGACGATCCCAGCGACCAAACCTAGTTCTTCAAAATCTAAACCAGGCACCCTTTGCAACTCCATGACTGCCAACCGATCCTCAATATTTTTATACTTATCATCCGCCGGGGGATATTGCTGTTCGGAGTAATCTTCATCCTCTTCCTCTTCTTCTTCTTCAACTTCAGATTCAGAAGGCATCGCAGTTCCTTTTCCTTTACCAGCCCCTTCATCAGACATCAAGGGGAACTCGAGAACTTTTCTAGCATGGTTTTCAAACCTTCTTCCCATAGTGGCCACACCAGGCCTTTTCTTCTTTTTCTCTTTATCTTTCTCCAACAATGCTTTAAGGTCCTCTTGACCCTTTGCTAAGGTCATGAGGAGTTTCTGGAATTGCGAATTCTGTGCTTGAAGATCCTTAACCTTCTACTCCAAATCCATCTTGCTGAAATAAACAGCAGAAAGATAAGGAAACCTGGTGTGTAGACCTGTTTATGCATATGATGAATGATATGTTATTCATGTAATGCATTCAAGGATTCAGAAATTCAAATTTGTTGCAAACAAAAAGAACACACGTCATATTAATAAGAAGACATTTGTCAGTACATAAATGCCCCATGGGAAAAATATTACAAAATTCTTAATGTAAAAAGACATTGCGCATCCTCTTTGGCGCGATGTAAGTGTTGAGAGTTTCCTCTTCATGAAGTCGGCGGGTAAGCTCCAAAACCTTCTTCTCACTGGCGTAGAAGCTGGCTTCAAAAGTATTCCGTTCCTCCTTGAGCTGTATCCAACTCTTTTGCAGTTCTTCCAATGATGTTGGCATGTCTGGATGTAGGAGGGTGTATGGAACCTCTCCTTCCATAACAGGCTCTTTGATCACGGGGAGAATGTGAGGGTATGGCATCATAAGACTCTGGGCGCGGGTTCGTACCCACTTGAGATAAGGCTCAAGGGGGATGGAATTCTTGTGCCCTAGTGTCTTACTATCCACCTTGTTGGGCATCCTCCAAGCTCTGATGAACCTTTGTCGAAGTCCTTGCGCATCGTTGTCGAAGTAAAAAACTAGGTCAAGAATCAGCATGTCATGAGGGCCATCCCTCCGAGCATATCCAAATTGTCTCAAAGCTAAACAGTGGTTGTAGGTAATGCCTCCCCTAATTCCAAGTAGTGGGACATTAGGGAATTCCCCACAACGATCAATGATGATGACATTTTCCCTGGACCGAGAACACCAATGAACATCAGAATGTGTGAGGGTCAACAACCGTTGTGACCACCTTAAACCCTGCTCATTCTTCAAAACTGTTTGGGGAAGGTGAGAAATAAACCACCTTGCTAGAAGAGGAGTACAACACATGAGAACACCTCTTTTCCTCATTGTTCGTGTGTAAAATGAGTGTAGGATGTCCCCAAGCAATGTAGGCACAGGATTCCGAGATATGAAAATCTTGACAGCGTTCACATCTATAAGTTGATCAGGGTTTGGGAACAAGACCAACCCATAGATGAGTAGTGCTACAATTTCCTCAAAGGCTTGTAGATCTAGAGAATTCCAGCAGTCTTGTGCCTTCTTAATCAGAAACTTTACCAAGAAACCCTTGACACCACTTCTGGTTTCCCAGTGACCTTTGATATCAGATGGTTGCAAGTGTAATGCTTGAGCAACATCTTCAGGCTTTGGTTCTTTTTCCGTACCGTTGTAGGATAGTTGATGAAGAATAGGAATCCTCAGGAGTTGAGAAAATTCCTCCAAAGTAGGTACCAGTTGGTAATCAGGGAATGTGAAACAATGGTGTAGGGGGTCAAAGAACTGGAAGAGAACTTTCACCATGTCTTCTTCAATGTTGGAGTTGACCAAGCTGAGAAGTCTACCATGTCTTTCACTGAAAGGAGAATTCTATGGAATATTGGAAGTGAGATCCTTGAGTTGAGGAGGGATTCTCACAAGGTTGACTTGTATTGGTTTCCTGCGAAGAGATTCCATGACCTACAAAACAAGAACAAAGATGAAGATCCAAACCCTTGAAATGGTTAGTGGATGCATATGATGCTTTATGATGTTCATGATGTATGCACAAACACATGTACAAGCAAATCACACAAGATCCTAGTTTCAGGCTTGCATGAGGTTTCATAGGCAAGTATCCTCTTGAAGTTAGTTGGCTCAAACCTATCCTATAAATAGTAACCGGGTTCTAAGGAGCTCAATATCACCGGATTATTTTCTATGTTCATTGTTTTGGTTTAGCCACTTAACTGGCGACCAAAATATTCCAAGAAAAAAACCCTCAATGAGTGTAGTATCGATTATCTACCAACTTCGGACTGCACCAAAGCCGGTCATCTCACTACCCCTAAAAAAGGCCAAGATGGTCAAGTAAGGTTCTAAGAGTTCATTAGTGCTTCATGACATCACTCAGCGGCCCCATATTCTCTTTGATTGACTCAAAGGCTACCGGTACTCACAAATATGTCGCACTAATATAGCTATTGCTTCAACCATGTCGGTATACCCCGCACAGTTTCCACAATGTATTGCTATTTACTTATAAATGTTTCCCAACAATCCGGGTGGAGGATTCAAACCCAAACAAGAGAACCAAATGTAAAGCAATCAAAGCAAACAAGATAATCATGCAAAGGTGATCTAAACCCTAAGGTTACCCCACTTTTATAATATTTTTCCCCAGCAGAGTCGCCAGTTCTGTGATACAGTGGGAGAACTGACTTGAGGTTTTGCGTTTGTGTTTGCAAATGTTTCGGTTTAGCAAGAGTCGCCACCGACTTTTTATTTTATCCTAAGGAAAGGTCAAAAAGAACAGGAAAGACCTTTGAGATGTTTTCTTGGGTTCGGGGAGTATATTATGAAAAGGGAAGGTACAAGCACCCTTTTCATCCATGGTTATCCATGGGCTCTTAGTTACTTGTTTAAATCACTTTCTTTGCTTTTCAATTGTTTGAAATGGTGCTCTTCAATTGTTTGAAATGGTGCTTTGTGTGTGTTTTTGAAAGATGTTTTGAAAAGAGGCCATCGTTGTGGCAACCTTTGTAATGATTCTTGTTTGAATGTATACAAAGGTGTTTTCATCTTTTGAAAAGTTTTCAATGTTTGAAAGTTGGATTTTGAAATTGTGTTGTGAAGTGTGTTTGAAAATATCAAGGATGTTTTGTAAGCTTTTGACCAAGTAACTGAGAGCTATCTACCCTATTTTACTCAAAGATCTTTCTTATGTTTTTAACCCTTTTAACAGTGTTGTTTCACCATTGCATTTGGTGAACAACCTTGTGTTAGGATGTTAAACAGGACAAGCGCGAGTCATCGTATAGACCATGATAGCAATTGTGTTAAGTATCTTTGGCAATTTTCTTGAGGGACTTGATCATTTTTGTTTTAGGCAACCAAGATAGCGTTATCGAGGGACTATGATCTTTTGTTTTGTTTTTGTTTTGCCAAAGTACCCAACATGCATACCATGGCCCATTTTTGAAGCCAACAAGTGGATTGAAACCCTCGGGGTGCAAGTGTGCATTGTGTTTGTTTTTCATGCATTTTTGCCTTTTATTAGGTCAAACTATTTGTTGATTTGATTTTGGCATACAAACCCTAATTCTCTAATCATGGCATAATTGAAAGCGTTAAGTGCGAGAATTTAAATTCTAAGCTATTACAACATGATTATGGGGATGGGAGTGTAATTTTGGAATAGGGGGGTGTTGTACCCCAAAATTTGCCCTCCCATATTCTTCAAGATTTGCCAAGATCAATCTCCAGATGATTCAAAATCTCTCAAGGGTTGCACAGTCTAATTGCCTCCTAACACAGTCAAAATTAGGGTTTTGGTTCTTGCAAAGGAATTGAGGTTTCCAAGGGTCCAATCAAGTCCCACATGCCTATATACATTGTCAAGCATCTATATGTCAAGTTTCAAGACTCACATCATCAAATTGCACAATCAAAAACCCTAATTGCACCACAGTCAACTGCAGGGGCAAAATGGTCATTTGATAGTCAAAAGTCAAAATTTTTGGTCAACATATTATTTTGAAGCCACAATCATCATTTGATCAATTCTTGATCATGATTCTCAAAGTATGGCTCAAAAAGTCTCAAGATGCAAAAGTTTCTATTTTTGGACAGTTGAAAAGTCAACTGCAAATTGACCAAGGCATAACTTCTTCATGGTTTATCAGAAAAATCCCATCCAAAGCTCATTTTGAAGAGAATGACATTTCCCACAACTCATCTTCACACTTCAAGTCCAAGAAATGCTCTCACAAAAAGTTATCAATTTCAACATTATAGGTCATTTTCAAAAGTCAACAAAAAGGCATTTTAAGTCAAAGGCCATAACTTGAGATTGGTAAATCAAAATGTCATGGGACCAAAGGCATTGGTTAGAGGACTTCAAGACCTTTCCAAAATGTCCAAAAACATGATCATACCTTCAAAATTGAGCAAGATATGCCTTGGAGAAGTTGGGAAATTTTTGGGAATTTTGAAAAGTCAACTTTGCTTCAAACACTTCAAAAATGCTAATGGGCCTCAAAATCTTCCTTGAATCATTACCCAAAGAATATGCACGACCCATTGAGCTCAAAGGGATTTATTTTCTTATTTTTAATTAATTAATTGAATTTTTATTCTTATTAATTCATTTAATTAGATTTAATTATGAGAAAATATCAAATCATGCTTTTTAAATCTTTTTTGTGCAGCAAATCAAACTAGGGCAAGGTGGCAAGTCGTTTCACATTCAAAAAGGGAAGATTTTCCATGATTGGCAAGAGTTTCAATGGAAAAAGATTGAAATTGATATGTTGAAAATCAAATCTTCTAATCATCAATTCATGGACCTTGGGCTTGTTTTTTTGACCTAATCACGTTCAAATACAAAGGCATAGTGAAACCCTATTAAAATACACACGAAAAAGCTGCTGAGAAGAGAGAACAAAATTGCAAAATTTCCATAAAAACTTGGAATCTGAAATCACATTTGCAGGGCGATCCAAGGCTTCAAAACACTTCCATTGCCTTACTGACATTGCTAGGAGTCGATTGCAATCAAGAACCAGTCCCCATACTCCAAGAATTGGTAGAACTGAGTCATGTTTATCACAAACATTTCCATAATCGGTTTTTAATTTTTACGCATCATTCATGTGTTTTAATTGTTGATTGTTGCTACTAATGACCTTCTGAAACTTTTGGCATAGTTTAATTGTTCTAAAGATGCTTGTATCGAAATCTGCCATTGATGAAACCTAGGGTTTCAGAAACTCCAAAATAGGGGTTCTCATATATGAAAAAATTGGACCTTGAGACCTATGCCATTGAATTCTGGAGCTCCATATGAATTGAATGATGACCTCGCGCCCTTTTTATATTTATCCCTCTTCTAATCGCTATTTTTGCAGTTTCCATTTAGTGGTGGTTTAAAACCCCCGCTACTTGCTTTATGTTTGCAGAGAAAACGAAGAAGAAGCCTGGCGTGTCACCATATGGTTGTGCAATTCAAAATCTGGCGCGTTTTCATTTGTTCTATATCATTAGCGTGTGTTTCTTTTATATTATTTATTTTCCACTAACATTACAAACGCACGCAATAGCTCAGTTGGTGGATGAGGTGTCTTGCAGGTATAGGGACCTGGGTTCGATTCCCAGGTCCCCCACATATTGCATAATTTTTGTTGTAACGTATTCCCATGCAGCTTCCATCAGACGTTCTACCATACACGCTCATGCACTAGCCTGACAAGTAGCTTCAAGGTCCAATCTGAAGGCTGCAGGATGAGGTCCATGGTACACTCAGTCAACCATCCCACACGTGATACCAAAAAGTCAAGCAAGGCCTAGGCTGATGGGCCAAGATTACTCCAAAAACACCTCCCTTTGGGTCTGAAAGCCCCCTTTGGTTTGCACTTTTTTTATATTTTATTTAAATTTCTTTTCTAATTCTTTTAATATTTTAATTGTTTTTAATTGATTCACCATAAAAATAATTAATTTTCATAAATAAAAATCAGAAACCAAAAAAATGTTTTATATTTAATTATATTTAATTTCACCATTAAAATGTTTTTTTTTTAAAAATAAATTCTAATAATTAATTTAGTTAATCTAGGTTTTAAACTTTAATCTTTTCTTAATAAATAAAATACATAGAATTAGGGTTTTTGACATTCTCATCTTTTTCTTAAATAAATAATTTTCTCTCATTATTATTATTATTAATTATTACTTTTGTAAATAAATATGTAAATTAACTAATTAGTGTAAATTAGGTCAACTTGAATATTTTCATTAATAATTAAAATAACTTAGAATTAGGGTTTCTCATTCAATTTTAATTTTCTTTATTTCATAAATACAAAAAACATAAAAAAACAATTTTTTTTTCTTTAATTAAATAATAATTAGACTTTAATTTAAATTTAATTTCAAAAGGGTCAAAACCCTCGGACGTCCTAACTTTTATTCTTTCGCACATTATTCTTTTTTCTTTTCGAATATTATGTAACTGCTCAAGGATTGTAATAGTAATTAGAAATTTATTTACTTTCCGCATCTTTTACCAAACAGGTCTTTGTATTTTGGCGATGTATAGACCCGCGCCTTGTAATAGCGTAGGATTTATCTTTCCATATTTAAATTTCCGCACTTTTAAATTCTAATTGCATGAAAGAATGTATGGCTAATTAAAAACAATGCGTAGCTCACCATGTCATGATCAAAGATAATTGCTAAACATGAAAACAACACACAAATTCACACACCACTTCTAGGGTACACCTCACCTGTTGCCTTCGAAACGTGGTCGTCAAGTATGGGACGTCTTAGTAAGTCCTTATGTCCATGATCTGGTTGCCTCGGAAAAGTTGCCTCGAAACGGTTGCCTCGGAATAGTTGCCTCGAGATGGTTGCCTCGGATTAAAAAAAGGATCAATGACATAAGGGTAGCTTCTAAGGTGTCCTAACTGTTGCTTCGGTGACCACACAGTCCCTACAATCGAATTGACCCGAACACCTCCAACGGTGGTGCTACCTACCTCTCAATGGTGGGATGGCACTACCTTAAGGACATTTACACAGCTTAATTCCTTAGGGTAGGTAGATGACTCATGGGTACTTGCTCTCTAAAAAACAAACAAAACAATCTTTTCACACTGACACTTTCAAAAGTTTTCGAAACAAATTTTTCAAACAATCTTGAGGACAGATACAAGAGTCACTTAGAAATCTTTCAAAAATGAAACTTTTTTCAAAACCCACACACACTTGAAAAGCAAACATCTTTTGAAAACATAAGAGCAAGTACCTAAGAGCCCATGGATAACCATGGATAGAAAGGGTGCTAACACCTTCCCTTTCTATAAATCTACCTCCCGAACCGAGAAACTATCTCATAAGGAATTTTGCTGTGCTTTTGTCCTGTCCATGTTGGAGAAAATAAAAGACGGTGGCGACTCTTGCTTCCGCAGAACTGGCGACTCTGCTGGGGATAATTTAAAGTGAGGTGTACCTTAGGACTAAGATCACTTGTGTTTTCAATTGCCTTAACTGTTTGCTTTATTATTGTGGGTACTGTCTTGGGAGTTCTATAGATCCTAACCCGGATCTGGGGGATACCTTCTTAGAAAGTAGCAACAAGACTGTGAGGGAACTGTGCGGGGTATACCGACATGGTTGAAGCAGTCTGCTACGTTGATGTGGCACTTTGGTGAGTACCGGTAACCCTTGAGTCCAGTCAAGGAGAGTACGGGGCCGCCGCGTGGTGTCGTGAAGCATCAACTGACCTTAAGAACCTTAATTGAACCATCTTGGCCTCTTTAGGGTAGTGAGATAACTGACTTTGGTGCAGTCCGAGGTTGGTTGATACTCGATACTACACTCAATTGAGGGTTGTTTTCTTGGAATATTTCGGTCGCCAGTTCAGTGGCTAAATCGAAACGATGAACAATGAAAACAATCCAATGATATTGGGACCCTTAGAACCCAGCTACTTCTGATAGGACAGGTTTTGAGCCCACCAACCTCAAGAGGGTAATACCCAGACCCCATGCTGGCCTAAACTCTAAGGGTTGTGGTGTGACTTGTGTGTTTTACCATGTTTGTTCTTGTGAATATTTGTGGTGTGTTTAATCATAGCATCATAACATCATACAGCATCATATGCATTGACTAACCATTTCAGGGGTTCGAATCTTCATCTTTGTTCTTGTTTTGTAGGACATGGAAACTGTTCGCAGAAAGACAATTCAGATCAGCCTTGTAAGGATCCCTCCTCAGCTTAAGGAACTTATATCCAGAATTCCTAAGAGCTCTTCTTTCAGTGAGAGGCATGGAAGACTCATCAGCTTGGTCAACACCAACATTGAGGAAGATATGATAAAGGTCCTCTTCCAGTTCTTTGACCCTCTGCATCATTGTTTTACTTTCCTGGATTATCAACTGGTGCCTACGTTGGAAGAGTTCTCCCGGATTCTGAAGATCCCTATCCTTAGTCAACTACCCTACAACGGTACGGAAAAGGAACCCAAACTTGAAGAGATTGCTAAAGCATTACGCCTACAACCATCTAACATCAAGGGACATTGGGAAGTTAGAAGTGGTATCAAAGGGTTCTTGGCCAGGTTTCTGTTTGAGAAGGCCCAAGAATGTTGGAATTCCCTTGACCTACAAGCCTTTGAAGAAGTTGTGGCCCTCCTTGTCTATGGTTTGGTGTTGTTCCCTAATCCAGATTAGCTTATAGATATCAGTGCTGTCACGATCTTCATGTCTAGGAATCCTATACCTACGTTGCTTGGGGACATCCTTCACTCATGTTACACTCGAACCATGAGAAAAAGAGGCGTTCTTATGTGCTGCACTCCCCTCCTGGGAAGGTGGTTTATTTCGCACCTTCCACAATCAGTTTTGAAGAATGAGCGGGGTTTGAGATGGTCACAACGGATAATGACTCTTACACATGCTGATATACATTGGTGTTCTCGGTCCAGAGAAGACGTCACTATCATTGATCGGTGCGGGGAGTTTCCTAATGTTCCTTTACTTGGAATCAAAGGAGGTATTACTTACAACTCGTGTCTGGCTTGGAGACAGTTTGGTTATGCTCGGAGGGACGACCCTCATGACATGTTAATTCCTGACATAGTTTTTGACTTCGACAATGATGCACAAGGACTTCGCCAGAGATTTATCAGAGCTTGGAGGATGCCCAGCAGGGTAGACAGCAAGACACTGGGGCACAAGAACTCCATCCCGTTGGAGCCTTATCTCAAGTGGGTACGAGCCCGCTCCCAGAAGCTAGTGATGCCTTATCCTCATGTTCTCCCTGTGATCAAAGAGCCAGTTTTGGAAGGAGAGGTGTCCTACACCATTCAACATCCTGATATGCCTACATCCTGGGAAGAAATGCAGAAGAGCTGGATCCAGCTTAAGGAAGAACGAAATTCTCTTGAGTCCAGTCTACATGCTAGTGAGAAGAAGGTCTTGGAGCTCACCCGCTTACTGCACGAGGAAAAGACTCTTAACACTTACATAGCTCCGAAGAGGATGCGCAGTGTCTTTTAGGACTGATTTTCTTTGTAATGTTTGCCCACGAGGCCTTGATGTATTGAACAATTATTTTCTTAATGATAACGTGTGTTCCTTTTTGTCTACAACAAATTTGAACTTTCGAACCCTTAAATGCATTGCATAAACATATATCATGCATCATGTGCATCACAGGTACTCTTCTTTTCAGGTTGCTTAATGTTCTTCGTTGTTTATTTCAGCATCATGAATCCTGAATCATCTACTGAGCAGTCCATCAAGGCCCTCCAGGCCCAAAACGCCCAATTTCAAGAGCTGATCATGAGTTTGGCCCAAGGGCAGGAGGAATTGAAGGCTCTGCTGGTCAAGAAGAAGAAGAAGAGGATTGTACTATTCAACACTGGCCGGAGGTTTGGTAACACACTGCAGAATGAGGTTGATCAAGTTGGTTCTTCTGTAGGGAAAGGCAGTCCCCAAGGGGGAAGGGTTCCTAGTCCGGTGGTCTCTGACAACGAGACTGATTTCAATGAGGAGCAGTATCCTCCAGCTAAAGACAAGTACAAGCAGTTAGAGGATCATATGAATGCCATGGAAATTCAACAAGTGCCTGGGTTGGATTTTGGAGACTTGGGCCTATCTTCTGGTGTGGTGATCCCACACAAGTTCAAAGCACCATATTTCGCAAAGTATGACGGGGCGTCCTGCCCTAAGCTACATCTCAGATCTTATGTGCGGAAGATCCAACCATACACTGTGGACAAGAACTTGTGGATCCATTTCTTCCAGGAGAGTCTTTCAGGGACTCATCTCGAATGGTTCTATCAGCTGGATGGAACCAAGGTTCGTAACTGGGAGGAATTGGCTACTGCTTTCTACAAGCAGTATCATTATAATGCCGACCTCTCTCCTACACGTACCCAACTCCAGGGTATGTCGCTAGGATCGGGAGAAGGTTTTAAAGAGTATGCGCAGAAGTGGAGGGACCTGGCTGGCAGGGTGCAGCCACCATTAACCGACCGTGAACTTGTAGACATGTTCTTGGGGACCCTATCCGGGCCGTTCTTCAATCATCTCATTGGCAATTCGTCCGCAGGGTTTACAGATCTCATTCTGACTGGGAAAGGATAGAGGCTGGTATGAAATCATGGAAAATTCAGAAAGGTGCATCCTCAAGTTCTGAGAAAAAGCCTTTCAAGAAGGAAGCCAATGCTGTGTATGGGCCTAGGAGGCAAAATAAACCAGAACGCCGCCAAGCTGTCAACGCGGTGGTAATTACAAAGCCTGCTGCCGCTCCTCGGCAACCTAACCAACCAAGGGCTGAGAGACCCAGAAGAGAGTATACTCGGCTTAGTATGACCTTGTCACAAATCTTGCCACAACTGCTATCGACCAACTTGGTAACCGTCAGAGAAGCTCCGAAGGATGTGAACACTACCTCTCCGAAGTATAATCCAAATGCTCGCTGTGCTTATCACTCTGATAGCCTGGGGCATTCTACTGATGATTGTTGGGCCCTAAGAAATAAGGTTCAGGACCTTATTGATGCGAAGGAAATACAGTTTGAGGCGCCCGAGAGGCCAAATGTTGTGACTGCTCCTATGCCCCAGCATGGAGTAAACGCTATTGAGGAAGACCTGTATGCAGTTTCTGTGGATGATGTTGCTACCCCTCTATTGACCATCAAAAGGAACCTGTTGCTGGCCGGTTTATTTCCGGGTTGTAGCAAGGGTTGCCTTCTGTGTGCTGTTTTACCTACTGGTTGTCCGTTGCTGAAGTCAGGCATCCAAAGCCTGATGGATAGCAAGGAAATTTTGTTCAAGAAGACCGATGTTCCTAGTATTCCTACTGAAGAAGTATCTGTCGTCACCATCTTCAACAATCCTACCAAGGCTCCCCCGAGGAAGCCAGTCAAAATCATGTCTGTTGCACCCATTATCATTACTGTTCCGGGGCCCCTCCCCTATGAATCTGACAAGGCTGTCCCATGGCACTATGGGGCAGATGTGTATGTACTTGGAGTAAAGCAGGAGTTCAACACCGGTACCAGTATCAGCAACATCACCGGTCCAGCTAAAGTAACTCGCAGTGGTAGGATCTTCTCGCCTGACATTGCGCCACCAGTCATTCGAAGACCTCTTGTCATAACACCTACAAATGCGCCTGTTTCCCCTTCTGATCAAGTTTCTACCCCTGTTGCCGAGTCCTCTGACACTCGGGGCAAAGGGATTGATGATGTGCCTGCCCAGATGGAGGCACGGAAGACTGTCAATGTTGAAGCGTCACAGCAAGAGATGGAGGAAATCCTTAAGATCATTAAGAAGAGTGACTTCAACGTCGTCGAACAACTGGGGCATACCCCCTCCAAGATCTCTATGCTATCACTACTGTTATGCTCAGAGGCCCATGCCAAGGCCCTGATTTCATTCCTGAAGATGACCCATGTGCCACAAGAGACATCTGCGGACCAATTTACTGACTGTGTGGCCAACTTGACCACTAACAATGGTTTGGGTTTCTCGGATGCTGATCTTAACGCTAAGGGAAAGAACCACAATGATGCCCTGCATGTCTCCATAGAATGCAGGGGCACTACTCTCGCACACGTGTTGGTGGACACCGGTTCTTCGCTGAATGTATTGCCCAAGAAGGCCTTAGACCGGTTGGATTGTGAGGGCCTGGAGTTGAAGTCTAGCAACATCATTGTCCGAGCCTTTGACGGGTCGAAGAGGATGGTTCATGGTGAGGTGGATATCCCGGTCCGGGTTGGTTCCCAAGTCTTTGATTCAACGTTCTATGTGATGGACATTCTTCCATCTTATTCCTGTTTGCTGGGTCGACCTTGGATTCACAAAGCTGGGGCTGTGACCTCCACTCTTCACCAGAAGCTCAAATACCCCGTCAGAGGGAAGATTGTTACAGTGTTGGGGGAGGAAGAATACATGGTTAGTCATCTGAATTCATTCCGGTATATTGAGATGGACGGGGAGTTTATTGAAACCCCCTTTCAACATTTTGAAGAGGTACCTCCAACATCGGCGTCAGCGGAAACAGTGATTGAAGAAGACTTTCCTTTGAAGATGGCTTCCTTGAAGGACGCCCGGGCTGTGATTGAAAAAGGTGAATGTGCAAACTGGGGCAGGCTCCCTGATTTTACTCCTAAAACTGACAAGTTTGGACTGGGTTTCACTGCAGAGGCTCAGAGGGATGTACGCAAAGCAAGGATCGGAAGACCTCCCGTGATCATCACCAACCCGGGAGTGAATGCTACTGAAAGCGAGGCGGAGGAATCTGAGTTTGATAGTTGGATCTACCCGACGACCGACGGTGGACTGAAAAATTGGACTGCAAAAGACTACATACCTGTTACTTTTGTTATGCAGTAATGAATTCCTTTGTTTTTTAATTTGTAATGAACAATAAATCGAAACTTTATGGCCCGGTGTCTTACCCGGGGCACCGTTGGCTTCATTTTTGAGGGCTTATTACTTGTCATTTCCATATATCATGAATAAAGACATTGGACGTTTTTCACATTTCAAATCTTGTGCTCCCTTTCTTTCTTTATTTATATATTGCAAAACAGCTATATTTACACACACTCACTCATACAGGTTTCAATCCACTCTGGATCTCACTGGTAATGACTCGGCTACTGCCAGTTATGACTTCGAAAATCCGATCAACTTAGCCGAAGACGAAGGTGAAGATGATTGCGAAGTGCCTGGCGAGCTTGCAAGACTGTTACTCCAGGAAGAGAGGACCATTCAGCCACACGAAGAGCCACTGGAAACAGTAAATCTGGGTACTGAGACAGATAGAAAGGAAGTTAAGATTGGTGCCAATCTGGAGCTCAGCGTAAAACAGCGGTTGGTTCAGATGCTGCACGACTATGTGGAAATCTTTGCCTGTTCCTACGAAGACATGCCTGGGTTGGATATCAACATTGTGGTCCATCACTTGCCTACCAAGGAAGACTACCCTCCGGTCAAACAGAAGGTCCGCCGTATGCGTCCAGAGATGTCCGAGAAGATCAAAGCTGAGGTTATGAAGCAATTCGATGCCGGGTTTCTAGCAGTGACTTCTTAACCTCAGTGGGTTGCCAATGTGGTTCCAGTGCCAAAGAAAGATGGTAAGGTCAGAATGTGTATCGATTACAGGGATTTGAACAGGGCAAGCCCCAAGGATGATTTCCCTTTGCCTCACATTGATGTTCTGGTTGACAATACCGCTCAGCACAAGGTGTTCTCCTTCATGGATGGTTTTTCAGGTTATAATCAGATCAAGATGGCTCTTGAAGATATGGAAAAGACTACCTTCGTTACTCAGTGGGGCACCTTATGCTACAAGGTCATGCCATTTGGACTGAAAAATGATGGGGCAACCTACTAACGTGCCATGGTTTCTTTATTTCATGACATGATCCATCATGAGATAGAAGTATATGTTGACGATATGATTGCAAGGTCCCAAACTGAGGAGGAACACCTTGACCATCTGCAAAAGCTGTTTGACCGTCTGAAGTTATACAAGCTGAGGTTAAATCCAAACAAGTGCACCTTTGGGGTAAGATCTGGAAAGTTGCTAGGCTTCGTCGTAAGTGACAAGGGTATTCAAGTGGACCCTGCCAAGGTTAAAGCCATTCAAGAGATGCCAGTTCCCAAGACAGAGAAAGAGGTCAGAGGCTTCCTAGGATGTCTGAATTATATTGCCCGATTCATCTCGCATCTAACTGCTACTTGTGAGCCAATCTTCAAGCTGCTGAAGAAAGATCAGGTAGTACGTTGGAATGATGAATGTCAGGCCGCTTTTGACAGAATCAAAGAGTATCTCCAAGAACCACCCATCCTTATGCCACCGGTTGAAGGGAGACCTCTAATACTATACCTGACAGTACTTGACAGCTCAATGGGGTGTGTGCTGGGGAAGCATGACGAGTCTGGCCGAAAAGAGCATGCCATTTATTACCTTAGAAAAAAGTTTACCGACTGTGAGACCCGATACTCACTGCTCGAGAAAACTTGATGCGCTTTGGTATGGGCTGCTCGCCGGCTGAGACAGTATATGCTGACTCACACTACTCTGTTGATTTCAAAGATGGATCCAATAAAGTACATATTCGAAAAGCCTGCTCTGTCTGGAAGAATAGCAAGATGGTAGATGATCTTGACAGAATACGACATCCAATACACGACCCAGAAAGCTATCAAAGGAAGTGTATTGGCAGACCATTTGGCACACCAGGCAGTGGATGACTACCAATCTATGAACTTTGAGTTTCCTGACGAGAGCATCATGGTAGTAACTGATTGTGAAGTACCTGGACCGGATGAAGGACCTGAGGAAGGATCCCGATGGTCTATGCACTTTGACGGGGCCTCCAACGCTTTGGGTAACGGTATCGGCGCTGTGATCATATCTCCCAAAGGCACTCATACTCCACTCACTGCCCGGCTATGCTTCAATTGCACCAACAACATGGCGGAGTATGAGGCATGTATCATGGGTCTTCAAGCTGCGATTGACTTAAGGATCAAGTTTCTGAGTGTCTTCGGAGATTCCGCTCTCATGATCAATCAGATCAAAGGCGAGTGGGATACGAAACATCCGAATCTTATTCCTTACAAAGAGTGTGTGTTGACATTGATCCCCCATTTCACAGAGATAACTTTTGAACACTTCCTAAGAGAGGAGAATCAGTTGTCGGACGCGTTGGCTACGACGTCTTCTATGTTCAAAGTCAAGTGGGACAATGAGGCTCCCCGGATCACTATCTGGAAACTGGACGAACCTGCATATTGTTGTGATCTTGAGGCTGAGATAGTAACTGAAAAACCCTGGTATCATGAGGTGAAGAGGTATCTAGAAGCTCAAGAATACCCTGAAGGTGCATCTGTCAATGACAAGAAGTTTCTGAGAAGGTTCGCAGTGAAGTTCTTCCTCAGCAACGACATCCTATACAAGCGAAACCATGATTCAACCTTACTGCGTTGTGTGGATAAAGCTGAAGCAGAAAGGATCATGGCAGAACTTCATGAAGGTACCTTCGGAACACATTCCAGTGGACACACCATGGCAAAGAAGATCCTTCGGGAAGGATATTTCTGGTCCACAATGGAAGCCGACTGTTACCAACATTCTCGGACATGTCATAAGTGCCAGATATGTGCAGATAAGGTGCATGTTCCTCCAGTTCCTCTGAATGTCTTGACTGCACCTTGGCCTTTTGCAATGTGGGGCATTGATATGATCGGCGAGATTAAACCTACAGCATCCAACGGGCATCGCTTCATCCTGGTGGCGATCGATTATTTTACAAAGTGGGTTGAAGCAGCTTCCTACGCTACCGTAACCAAGAACGTCGTGGCACGGTTCATTCGGCACAATCTGATCTGTCGATACGGAGTCCCAGAAAGGATCATTACGGACAACGATACCAATCTTAACAACAAGATGATCACTGAGCTCTGCGAGCAGTTCAAGATACAGCACCACAACTCTTCTCCCTACCGGCCGAAGATGAATGGGGCTGTAGAAGCAGCTAATAAGAATATCAAAAAGATTGTGTAGAAGATGACAGTGACCTATAAAGATTGGCACGAAATGTTACCGTTCGCTCTTCATGGGTATCATACCTCAGCAAGAACGTCAACCGGGGCAACTCCTTTTTCTTTGGTCTATGGCATGGAGGCAGTCTTGCCAATTGAAGTCCAGATACCCTCTCTCCGGATAATGAAGGATGCAGATCTGAGCGAAGATGACTGGATCCAGACTCGACTTGATCAATTAAACCTAATCGACGAAAAGAGACTCACTGTTATTTGTCATGGTCAGACGTACCAAAAACGGATGATCAGGGCATTTAACAAGAAAGTCAGACCACAAGAGTATCAAGTTGGGGACCTGGTAATCAAACGCATCATTCTTCCTCAAAGTGATCCCAGGGGCAAATGGACCCCCACGTACGAAGGGCCATTTGTGGTTAAACATGTGTTCTCAGGAGGAGCCATGATTCTAACCACCATGGATGGTGACAACCTTCCTCACCCCGCCAATACAGACATAGTAAAAAGATACTACGCATGATAAAAGACCCGCTAGGTTGACATACCTAGGCAAAAATTAGTGCTTCCCAGCAAACCAAAAGGGTTCGGGCAAAATGAGGGATGAAATAAATAAAAAATCTGTACACCCGGCAAGTCGAAAACCTGAAAAGGCGGCTTGGGCAAAAATGGGTATCCCGGTGGACTGAAAACCCGAAAGGGAAGTCCAGGAAAAAGTTAGGGATTAAAGCGTAATACTATGTCTCATTGAATCACCTTGCATCCAGAATCCGATATCAACCTCAAGTTCAGATGACATCGATCAACCAGCTTTATCTTCAACTGAGCAGCCAAGTGATGAGACGCTCGAAGACATAAAGGCGATAGCAGAGTTGGAACCCAGTGGGATTATTCCTTTCACATAGCTGTTTTGTTTTCTTTTCACAAAATTGTATAAACTATGTTGCTCGGAAGCGTTCTCTTACTAGGACGTCAGCCTCTTGTACATAAACGCCTACTTATAGGAAAATTCAAAAAATTAATACAAATTCACTTTTCAGACCAATTGCCAATTGTTTTTCCTTTTTTCTGTTTTGTCTTGCGAAGAACGTCCAATGTTCAATTGTGATATATGCATTTGACACTAATTGCTAACTCATAAATATTTGCATACGAAACAAAGGATTAATTACGGGTAACATCAGAAACAAGGGCAATAATGAGTTGTCTAAAGCGATCTAATTGCTCTGTCCACCAAGGTACCAAGGTAAGTTCAGCTGAAGAGTATAACCAAGATATCTTAATTCCCCAGAGAGTGAGCCAGCAAGTCAACGATACTCTCCCCAAGCAGAGTTAGTCCACTGTCAGCCTTAAGGAAATTGGGTATCCCCAGCAGATCTCGACATTCCTCAGCGGAGTATACAAACATTCTTAACAAGCATCCCCGGCAGTCTTGATCTAAGATTGTTCCCCGGCGGTATACCAGACATTCAGTGGAGCCACTTCCCCAGCCCAATCTGAAAAGTCTCCCCAGGAGAGTTCAATCAATCTCCTCAGCAGGAAGCTTATCCCCAGTAGATTCTGGAAGCTTATCCCCTGCATAGCATGAACGCGTCTCCCGGACTTTTTATTCAAAGGTTATTTTCCCACCAGAGCTTATAACTGGGTTATCCTCAGCTAATTACCACGAAAAGATCGTCCTCGGTGAAGTTCTTCCTATCCCCCAACGGAGTTCATCAAATTCCCCAACAAAACATATCAATGGAATCCCCAGCAGAGTTATCATCAAACCTCAGCGAAGTATCTCTCCCCACAGAGCTCACTCCCCGCAGAGTAATCTATTCGCCAAGTTCATTCCCTAACGGAGTCATCTTCTCCTACCGGTTTATTCTTGCAACTAGCACCCCCAGCGGAAACAAAAGCTCTACTCTTCCACATCAGCCCAAGATTCAACTTCCCGGCACCCGTCAAGGATTTATTTTCCTAGACGAAAACGCATTCATAAACATCACGTCTTCATACATTATAGCATGCACATACGCATCATGAACATACAATCTCATTTATTCTGAGAACATCTCGCATGTCATACATCATGACATGGCATACAACTAACGTTTTGTCTTTTCAGGACAAAGGTCAATACGAAGATAATTACTATCAACTGTCGTGATTCTAGATCCGATTCCTGTATCTTGCCAGGGTGTATCTGTTGACGACTGATTCCAGACTCGATTCCTATATTCTGCCAGGGCACGTCGGAAGAGTTTGAAGATCCGATTCCTGTATCTTGCCAGGGTGTATCTGTTGACGACTAATTCCAAACTTGATTCCTGTATCTTGCCAGGGCACGTCTGAAGAGTTCGAGGATCCGATTCCTGTATCTTGCCAGGGTGTATCTGTTGATGACTATATTCCAGACTCGATTCCTGTATCCTGCCAGGGCATGTCTGAAGAGTTTGAAGATCCGATTCCTGTATCTTGCCAGGGTGTATCTGTTGACGACTAATTCCAGACTCGATTCCTGTATCCTGCCAGGGCACGTCTGAAGAGTTCGAAGATCCGATTCATGTATCTTGCTAGGGTGTATCTGTTGACGACGAATTCCAGACTCGATTCCTGTATCCTGCCAGGGCACGTCTGAAGAGTTCGAAGATCTGATTCCTGTATCTTGCCAGGGTGTATCTGTTGACGACTATTCCAGACTCGATTCCTGTATCTTGCCAGGGCACGTCTGAAGAGTTTGAAGATCCGATTCCTGTATCTTGCCAGGGTGTATCTGTTGACGACTATTTCCAGAATCGATTCCTGTATCCCGCCAGGGCACGTCTGAAGAGTTTGAAGATCCGATTCCTGTATCTTGCCAGGGTGTATCTGTTGACGACTATATTCCAGACTCAATTCCTGTATCTTGCCAGGGCACGTCTGAAGAGTTTGAAGATCCGATTCCTGTATCTTGCCAGGGTGTATCTGTTGACGACTATATTCCAGACTCGATTCCTGTATCTTGCCAGGGCACGTCTGAAGAGTTTGAAGATTCGATTCCTGTATCCAGCCAGGGCACATCTACATAAAGAGTTTGAAGATCAACTCCTGTAACAGGCCAGGTAATTATTTTCTTTCTCAGGTACGCAAGTTCTCGCTAAGGAATCTCTTACGCGATCGACACCTAGAGGGTATCTATAAGCCCATCCATATACCGACAGTCTCCAAATGGCATCTATAAGCCCATTCCCCACCATCACACTGCTGATGCGCTAATATGTGAGTGCAAATTTCTGGGCACTCTAGTGTTCAATCATCTTCTACCTTCGGATCAAGAAAGGCACGCCAGCCAATCTACATCCTCAGGTTTAAGAAGATTGAACAGGGGCAACTGTTGTACCCCAAAATTTTCCCTCCCATATTCTTCAAGATTTGCCAAGATCAATCTCTAGATGATTCAAAATCTCTCAAGGGTTGCACAGTCCAATTGCCTCCTAACACAGTCAAAATTAGGGTTTTGATTCTTGCAAAGGAATTGAGGTTTCCAAGGGTCCAATCAAGTCCCACATGCCTATATACATTGTCAAGCATCTATATGTCAAGTTTCAAGACTCACAGCATCAAATTGCACAGTCAAACACCCTAATTGCACCACAGTCAACTGCAGGGGCAAAATGGTCATTTGACAGTCAAAAGTCAAAATTTTTTGTCAACATCTTATTTTTAAGCCACAATCATCATTTGATCAATTCTTGATCATGATTCTCAAAGCATGGCTCAAAAAGTCTCAAGATGCAAAAGTTTCTATTTTTGGACAGCTGAAAAGTCAACTGCAAATTGACCAAGGCATAACTTCTTCATGGTTTATCAGAAAAATCCCATCCAAAGCTCATTTTGAAGAGAATGACATTTCCTACAACTCATCTTCACACTTCAAGTCCAATAAATGCTCTCACAAAAAGTTATCAATTTCAACATTATAGGTCATTTTCAAAAGTCAACAAAAAGGCATTTTAAGTCAAAGACCATAACTTGAGATTGGTAAATCAAAATGACATGGGACCAAAGGCATTGGTTAGAGGACTTCAAGACCTTTCCAAAATGTCCAAAAACATGATCATACCTTCAAAATTGAGCAAGATATGCCTTGGAGAAGTTGGGAAATTTTTGGGAATTTTGAAAAGTCAACTTTGCTTCAAACACTTCAAAAATGCTAATGGGCCTCAAATTCTTCCTTGAATCATTACCCAAAGAATATGCACGACCCATTGAGCTCAAAGGGATTTATTTTCTTATTTTTAATTAATTAATTGAATTTTTATTCTTATTAATTCATTTAATTAGATTTAATTATGAGAAAATATCAAATCATGCTTTTTAAATCTTTTTTGTGCAGCAAATCAAACTAGGGCAAGGTGGCAAGTCGTTTCACATTCAAAAAGGGAAGATTTTCCATGATTGGCAAGAGTTTCAATGGAAAAAGATTGAAATTGATATGTTGAAAATCAAATCTTCAAATCATCAATTCATGGACCTTGGGCTTGATTTTTTGAGCTAATCACGTTCAGATACAAAGTGTAAGATTAAGATTGCGCCTAAGAGGGGGGGTGAATTAGGTGATGGTCGATTTTTGACTTATTTTATACTTTCTGGTTTTGATTTAGTGCTTTGAAAACTGTAAAGTGCAGAAAGTAAAGAGACACGGAGAATTATCCTGGTTCCTTCCACAACCCGGAAGTACGTCCAGTCCCCTTGCAAACACGCAAGAGATTTTACTATATTGTTAGAACTTTTACAAGACTCTTCCTAGTCTTATCCACTAAAGAACCTAACAAATAACC
Source organism: Vicia faba (assembly GCA_948472305.1). Classification (NCBI taxonomy): domain Eukaryota; kingdom Viridiplantae; phylum Streptophyta; class Magnoliopsida; order Fabales; family Fabaceae; genus Vicia; species Vicia faba. The sequence goes on along the minus strand of OX451736.1, from coordinate 1,680,126,733 downwards.
AAGAACACCCTCTTGGATTTCCAATAAGTCTAATGAGAACAATCCTCTCAAAAGATACCTCTTGTTTCCAATAATGGACAACAAGGAACAAAAGTAATCTAATACTTAATTCCAACAATCCTGGAAATAAGTTACACTTTGTATGTTTTTATGAAGTATGATTTCTTGAAAGATGTTGATCACTTAGAGTGACTTCTTTGAAGTTTCTTCTTTCTTCTCTTGTAAGCAATTCAAACTGTAACACAATGGTTAGATAATGCTCAAAGATTTCTGTTCTTTATATGTGTGAAAGTGCAGAAAATCTTTGTTCTTAAAAGTTAAGAAATATGAAGTTTGAATATTTTACAAAGTTCAGATTTTATTGCAAGAGAAGAGTTTTTTATGATTTGAAATATTTTGTAATATATAGTAATCAAGATACCTTTCCAAAAGGACACTTTTCTGTTTGTAAAACTTGACAAGATGCAATGTTTGATCATGCAACCATTGGAGAAAAGGTGTGAAGGATATCTTGAAACCATTTCAGATTTTTCAAAATTTTCAATGTGCAAATCGATTAACATAACATGCAAATCGATTGCACGTGTTTGTAACGTTCAGAATTTCAAAAAGTTTGAAGTGTAAATCGATTAGCATGTAGTGTCAATCGATTTACAAGTGTTAAAAAATCAGTTTGTTCTGTGATCAATCGATTTACACAACCTGTAAATCGATTGCTGGCAGGAGCAAACAGTTTTTGAAAAAGCATGTGTAAATCGATTTACACAAGATGTTAATCGATTTACAGCAGAGAAAAACTTAAAAATTGTTTTTGAAATATACTTGAAGTGATGTGGCAAGTGTGTATATCATTTTTGAGCATTTCTAATCAATGTAGTTTAATTGAGAATTGATATACTTGATTGCTTGCCAAGTTCCTTGAAGCTTTGAGTGAATGATGCTTTAAGATGATTTCCACTTCTTTTCCTTCTTTCCATAATGCTTGTTTGTCTTTCATCAAACTAGCTTGTTTGTCTTTCATCAAAACTAAAGTTGAGGTGAGGCTTGAGATTACATTCTCCCCCTTTTTGATGATGACAAACCATTTTCCTTTATGTGTTGATCAGTATTTGAGCAAAAGGTGTTTTCTCCCCCTGAGAAGATTTCTCCCCCTATGGAGAAAAAGCTTTGAAAGTTTGCTCTGTAAAGACAATGAAAACAAACAACCATAAAGTGCTATTACATCCTTCTCCCCCTTTGACATTATCAAAAAGAAGGGAAAGATGCAACAAGAAAGTATACCAGAAAGAAATGTATAGGAACATGAATGAAAATACATAAAAAATGCTTCAGATTCTGTGGTAAATCGATTTACCCCTTGGTTAAATCGATTTACACAGAACATTTTTCATAAAAAGTAATTTTCGTTCAGTGGTAAATCGATTTACATATTGTGTAAATCGATTTACACACAAGATTTTATTAAAAAAAATGATTTGCTTCAGTAGTAAATCGATTGACATATGGTGTAAATCGATTTACACAGAAGATTTTATTAAAAGAAATGATTTGCTTCAGTAGTAAATCGATTGACATATGGTGTAAATCGATTTACTTAAAGAGAAAATTTAAAACATCATTATTTTTAACATTTGAAACAATGTCTAACTACATATATATGTACACTAAGGTATAGTCAAGGATTGAGTGCACCTTAAATATCTTGTTCATCGAGGATTCCAAGTTCACGACGAATTTTGAAAAATGCATCCTTTGCAAGTGGTTTTGTGAAGATGTCCGCGAGTTGATTTTGAGTGTCCACAAATGTGATCTCGACATCTCCTTTGAGTACATGGTCTCGGATGAAATGATGTCTGATGTCAATGTGTTTCGTCCGGGAATGCATAACTGGATTTTTCGTAATATTGATCGCGCTTGTGTTATCACATCGAAGAGGAATGCATCCAAGGTTTACTCCATAGTCAAGTAATTGTTGTTTTAGCCAAAGAATTTGAGCGCATCCACTTCCAGCCGCAATGTATTCTGCTTCGGCAGTGCTGAGAGCTACGCTTGCTTGCTTTTTGCATGACCATGAAACCAAGGCATTTCCAAGAATGTGACATGTTCCACTTGTACTTTTGCGATCAGTTTTGCAACCTGCATAGTCAGCATCAGAATAACCAACTAGATTGCACATACTACCTTTTGGATACCATAATCCGACGTTGGTTGTTCCTTTGAGATATTTTATTATGCGCTTGACTGCTGCAAGGTGAGATTCTTTAGGATTGGCTTGATATCTTGCACATAGGCAAACGCTGAACATAATGTCAGGTCTACTTGCTGTTAAATAAAGGAGTGAGCCAATCATTCCACGATACTTAGTTATGTCAATAGAATTTCCTGATTCATCTGGGTCAAGATAGGTGCCGGATCCCATAGGAATTGCACTTTCTTTGCTACTTTCCATCTCAAACTTCTTTATAAGGTCTTTGCAATATTTTGATTGGTTTACGAAGATACCATGTTTGAGTTGCTTAATTTGAAGACCAAGAAAGAAATTCAATCTTCCCATCATAGACATCTCAAACTCTCCTTGCATCATAGACGAAAATTCCTTGCACATATTTTGGTTAGTTGAACCGAAAACAATATCATCTACATAGATTTGTACAAGTAAGGTATGATGATTAACATTTTTTATGAAGAGAGTGGTATCAACTTTACCCTTTACAAACCCTTTTTCACATAGGAATGCGCTTAGTCTATCATACCAAGCCCTTGGTGCTTGCTTCAGCCCATAGAGAGCTTTCTTCAGTTTGAAGACATGATTAGGATGTTTGAAGTCTTCAAATCCGGGAGGTTGCTTTACATAGACTTCTTCATTTATGAATCCGTTGAGAAATGCGCTTTTTACATCCATTTGAAAAAGTTCAAAGTCCAATGAGCATGCATATGCAAGTAATAGTCTTATTGCTTCCAAACGTGCTACCGGAGCAAAAGTTTCTTCAAAATCAATTCCTTCCTCTTGGTTGTATCCTTGAGCAACTAGTCTTGCCTTGTTTCGAGTGATTATTCCATTTTCATCCATCTTGTTTTTGAAAACCCATTTGGTTCCAATGATTCGTTTATTTCCTGGATTAGGAACAAGTTCCCAAACTTCATTCCGCTCGAATTGGTTTAACTCTTCTTGCATGGCAAGGATCCATTGATCATCTTCTAGTGCTTGAGCCACTTTAGTAGGTTCAACTTGAGATACAAACGCCATATTTAAGCATGCATCCTTAAGATTTAGTCGAGTAGATACTCCTTTGCTAATATCTCCAATTATATTGTCAATTGGATGATCACGATGAGTTCTCCATTCTTGAGGAAGATCATCATCATTTTCATTTTGATGTGAAAGTTCATGTGTTTGTTCCGGATTGACAATTTTGCCATCTCCGCAGGAAATCTCATGAGATAAATCTATAGAATCATCATCATCACAAATAGCAACTTCCTCCTTGGAGGTGTTAGATTCATCAAAAGAAACATGCATTGATTCTTCTATAGTTAAAGTTCTTTTATTGTAAATTCTAAAAGCTTTGCTAGAAAGGGAGTAACCAAGAAAGATACCTTCATCCGATTTTTCATCGAACTTACCGAGATTGTCTTTGTCGTTGTTAAGGACAAAACATTTGCACCCGAAAATATGAAAGTGAGAGATATTTGGTTTTCTTCCTTTGTAGATCTCATATGGAGTTTTCTTTAGTATAGGTCTTATGATCACGCGATTGCTTACATAACATGCCGTGCTTACCGCATCCGCCCAAAAATATTTAGGCAAACTTGAGTCACTTAGCATGGTTCTAGCAAGTTCCACCAAAGACCTATTTTTCCTTTCAACTACTCCATTTTGTTGTGGAGTTCTTGGTGCTGAAAAATTGTGGAAGATCCCATTTTCTTCACAAAATTCTTCAAATAGACTGTTTTGGAACTCTCCACCGTGATCACTTCGGATTGATGTTATCTTTGATGACTTCTCATTTTGAACTTGTTTTGCATATCTCTTGAATGCCTTGAATGCTTCATTCTTGTGTACTAAAAACAAAGTCCAAGTGAAACGGGAAAAATCATCTACAATAACTAATGCATAAATGTTACCTCCGAAGCTTCTTGTTCTAGATGGACCAAAAAGATCCATGTGCAACAATTGAAGTGGTCTTGTTGTTGAAACCACATTCTTTGGTTTGAAAGTTGATTTGGTCTGTTTTCCCTTTTGGCATGCACTACATAATTTGTCTTTGATGAACTTCATCTTTGGTAGACCAATAACTAAGTCATGCTTAACCAATTTGTTCAAGTGCTCCATGTGAATGTGAGCAATCCTCTTATGCCATAACCAAGCGTCATTGTTGTTTACCATAAGACATTGTACCTTCATAGACAAATCATCTAGAGTAATCACAAAAATATTGTTAGATCTTATACCTTTGAGTTTTACCTCATTGGTTGCCTCATCCATAATAAGGCATTCTTCTTTGTTGAATTTGATCTTGAACCCTCTATCGCAAAGTTGACTTATGCTAAGAAGGTTGTGCTTTAATCCTTCAACATAGAGAACATCCTCAATTTGAATGGATGGAGGTGTGCCAACTATTCCAACGCCAAGAATCTTTCCTTTGGTGTTGTCTCCATAGGTGACATACCCTTTGGCTTTATGTACTAGATATGAAAATTGGTGTACATCTCCTGTCATATGCTTTGAACATCCACTGTCAAGATACCAAACATTTGAAGTGGATTTCAAGCATACCTACAAAAACAAATTATTTCTTGTTAGGTACCCAAGTTGCCTTGGGTCCTTCATAGTTAGTTCCCTTTTTCACCCATGCATAATGTCCACTAGCCATACTGAAATTTCTAATATAGCATGCATTTGGTGTGTGTCCAATAATACCACAGTAAAAACAGTTTGGAACAAATTTGCTCTTGTATCTAGGAATTTGTTTTCTTTTAGATACATTAGCCTTTTTCTTTTGATGATTATGAACAACTTGCTTCTTTTCTACTTTCTTGGGATTGGAACTATTACTAGCCTTTACAAAAACAGTGGGATTGTTACTTGGTTTCTTAGTATTCACATAACCAAGACCTCTTTTATCATTAGGATAACGTTGTTGGCTTAGTAATCCTTCCAATCCTATTTGTCCTTTTTCATATCGTTCAATGACTCTTTTCAATTGAACAATTTGAAAGACATTTGATTCACACTTGGAGCATGCAAAGTTTTCCTTTTCTTTTATAAAATTTTGTTTTTGAAGATCAAAATCTTTAGTCATGGTGTCAATCTTTTCTAGACAACTTAGAAGTTCTTTTTCTTGTTTTGACACCTTTTTGTATAAACTTTTGCATTCTTTCAAGAGTTCATCAATTGCACCTTGAACATCATCATCAAAAAGATTAAATTCATTACTAACCTCTTCTTCATTGTTGGAGTGATGCGATGCCATTAAGGCTAAGTTTGCACATTCGTCGCTTTCCGATTCCGATGAACTGCTCATATCATTATCTTCCCATGCTATGTAGGCTTTCTTTTGTTTTGAGTCCTTTCCTTTGAATCCATTTTTCTTTGGGAGATTTGGACAGTTTGGCTTGATATGTCCTTGCTTTCCACATTCATAACATGAGACATCTTGAGTTGATGTGGAGACTTCTCTTTTCTTGAAGTGCTTTCTCTTATGTGCATGAGATCCGCCTTTGTCATTTCTGCCAAAAAACTTTCCAAGTCTTTTTACTAGAAGCATGAAATTTTCATCTTCTTCCGGATTGTCTTCTTTTACCACTTCTTTTGAATCAATTTTTAAGGCAATGTTTTTGGACTTCTTTTCTAGATTCTCATGTTTTTCAAGTCTACCGAGTTCCGTTTCGTATTCTTGAAGTTTGCCGAATAATGTAGCGGAAGTCATTGCGGAGAGACTCTTCTTTTCCGAGATTGCCGTTACCTTTGGTTGCCATTCCCTAGTCAATGATCTAAGGATTTTCAAGTTGAGTTCATCATTTGACAGGGTTTTACCAAGAGCAATTAAGTGATTTGTCAAATGCACAAATCTCTTTTGTAAGTCAAGAATGGATTCTCCGGGCTGCATTCGAAATAGTTCATATTCTTGACTCAAGGTATTTAGCCTTGATCTTTTTACTTCAGTCGTTCCTTCATGAGTTTGAACCAAGGTATCCCAAATTTCCTTTGCTGTTTTGCAGTTTGAGACACGAAAGAATTCGTCCATACTGAGAGCACCTTGAAGAAGGTTTATTGCCTTTTTGTCATAGAGAACTTTCTTTTTGTCATCGTCGTCCCATACAGTTTTGGGCTTTGCAGACCCAACGCCATTGATTACCGTTATTGGGATAAATGGACCATTTTCAACAGCATCCCATACTTCCTCTCCTTGTGCTTCTAAATGCGCCTTCATGCGTATTTTCCAAAAGTCAAAATATTCACCACAAAATAGAGGAGGCTTGTTGTTACTACCACCATCTCTGAAAACTGGTTGATGATTTGCGGAAGCCATTCTGGATCTCTAGGAGCAGGTTACCTATAACCTGCTCTGATACCAATTGTAAGATTAAGATTGCGCCTAAGAGGGGGGGTGAATTAGGTGATGGTCGATTTTTGACTTATTTTATACTTTCTGGTTTTGATTTAGTGCTTTGAAAACTGTAAAGTGCAGAAAGTAAAGAGACACGGAGAATTATCCTGGTTCCTTCCACAACCCGGAAGTACGTCCAGTCCCCTTGCAAACACGCAAGAGATTTTACTATATTGTTAGAACTTTTACAAGACTCTTCCTAGTCTTATCCACTAAAGAACCTAACAAATAACCAAGAACACCCTCTTGGATTTCCAATAAGTCTAATGAGAACAATCCTCTCAAAAGATACCTCTTGTTTCCAATAATGGACAACAAGGAACAAAAGTAATCTAATACTTAATTCCAACAATCCTGGAAATAAGTTACACTTTGTATGTTTTTATGAAGTATGATTTCTTGAAAGATGTTGATCACTTAGAGTGACTTCTTTGAAGTTTCTTCTTTCTTCTCTTGTAAGCAATTCAAACTGTAACACAATGGTTAGATAATGCTCAAAGATTTCTGTTCTTTATATGTGTGAAAGTGCAGAAAATCTTTGTTCTTAAAAGTTAAGAAATATGAAGTTTGAATATTTTACAAAGTTCAGATTTTATTGCAAGAGAAGAGTTTTTTATGATTTGAAATATTTTGTAATATATAGTAATCAAGATACCTTTCCAAAAGGACACTTTTCTGTTTGTAAAACTTGACAAGATGCAATGTTTGATCATGCAACCATTGGAGAAAAGGTATGAAGGATATCTTGAAACCATTTCAGATTTTTCAAAATTTTCAATGTGCAAATCGATTAACATAACATGCAAATCGATTGCACGTGTTTGTAACGTTCAGAATTTCAAAAAGTTTGAAGTGTAAATCGATTAGCATGTAGTGTCAATCGATTTACAAGTGTTAAAAAATCAGTTTGTTCTGTGATCAATCGATTTACACAACCTGTAAATCGATTGCTGGCAGGAGCAAACAGTTTTTGAAAAAGCATGTGTAAATCGATTTACACAAGATGTTAATCGATTTACAGCAGAGAAAAACTTAAAAATTGTTTTTGAAATATACTTGAAGTGATGTGGCAAGTGTGTATATCATTTTTGAGCATTTCTAATCAATGTAGTTTAATTGAGAATTGATATACTTGATTGCTTGCCAAGTTCCTTGAAGCTTTGAGTGAATGATGCTTTAAGATGATTTCCACTTCTTTTCCTTCTTTCCATAATGCTTGTTTGTCTTTCATCAAACTAGCTTGTTTGTCTTTCATCAAAACTAAAGTTGAGGTGAGGCTTGAGATTACACAAAGGCATAGTGAAACCCTATTAAAATACACACGAAAAAGCTGCTGAGAAGAGAGAACAAAATTGCAAAATTTCCATAAAAACTTGGAATCTGAAATCACATTTGCAGGGCGATTCAAGGCTTCAAAACATTTCCATTGCCTTACTGACATTGCTAGGAGTCGATTGCAATCAAGAACCAGTCCCCATACTCCAAGAATTGGTAGAACTGAGTCACGTTTATCACAAACATTTCCATAATCGGTTTTTAATTTTCACGCATCATTCATGTGTTTTAATTGTTGATTCTTGCTACTAATGACCTTCTGAAACTTTTGGCATAGTTTAATTGTTCTAAAGATGCTTGTATCAAAATCTGCCATTGATGAAACCTAGGGTTTCAGAAACTCCAAAATAGGGGTTCTCATATATGGAAAAAATTGGACCTTGAGACCTATGCCATTGAATTCTGGAGCTCCATACGAATTGAATGATGACCTCGCGCCCTTTTTATATTTATCCCTCTTCTAATCGCTATTTTTGCAGTTTCCATTTAGTGGGGGTTTAAAACCCCCGCTACTTGCTTTATGTTTGCAGAGAAAACGAAGAAGAAGCCTGGCGTGTCACCATATGGTTGGGCAATTCAAAATCTGGTGCGTTTTCATTTGTTCTATATCATTAGCGTGTGTTTCTTTTATATTATTTGTTTTCCACTAACATTACAAACGCACGCAATAGCTCAGTTGGTGGATGAGGTGTCTTGCAGGTATAGGGACCTGGGTTCGATTCCCAGGTCCCCCACATATTGCATAATTTTTGTTGTAACGTATTCCCATGCAGACGTTCTACCATACATGCTCATGCGCTAGCCTGACAAGTGGCTTCAAGGTCCAATCTGAAGGCTGCAGGATGAGGTCCATGGTACACTCAGTCAACCATCCCACACGTGATACCAAAAAGTCAAGCAAGGCCTAGGCTGATGGGCCAAGATTACTCCAAAAACACCTCCCTTTGGGTCTGAAAGCCCCCTTTGGTTTGCACTTTTTTTTTTATTTTATTTAAATTTCTTTTCTAATTCTTTTAATATTTTAATTGTTTTTAATTGATTCACCATAAAAATAATTAATTTTCATAAATAAAAATCAGAAACCAAAAAAATGTTTTATATTTAATTATATTTAATTTCACCATTAAAATGTTTTTTTATAAATAAATTCTAATAATTAATTTAGTTAATCTAGGTTTTAAACTTTAATCTTTTCTTAATAAATAAAATACATAGAATTAGGGTTTTTGACATTCTCATCTTTTTCTTAAATAAATAATTTTCTCTCATTATTATTATTAATTATTACTTTTGTAAATAAATATGTAAATTAACTAATTAGTGTAAATTAGGTCAACTTGAATATTTTCATTAATAATTAAAATAACTTAGAATTAGGGTTTCTCATTCAATTTTAATTTTCTTTATTTCATAAATACAAAAAACATAAAAAAACAATTTTTTTCTTTAATTAAATAATAATTAGACTTTAATTTCAATTTAATTTCAAAAGGTTCAAAACCCTCGGACGTCCTAACTTTTATTCTTTCGCACGTTATTCTTTTTTCTTTTCGAATATTATGTAACTGCTCAAGGATTGTAATAGTAATTAGGAATTTATTTAATTTCCGCATCTTTTACCAAACAGGTCTTTGTATTTTGGCGATGTATAGACCCGCGCCTTGTAATAGCGTAGGATTTATCTTTCCGCATTTAAATTTCCGCACTTTTAAATTCTAATTGCATGAAAGAATGTATGGCTAATTAAAAACAATGCGTAGCTCACCTTGTCATGATCAAAGATAATTGCTAAACATGAAAACAACACACAAATTCACACACCACTTCTAGGGTACGCCTCACCTGTTGCCTTCGAAACGTGGTCGTCAAGTATGGGACGTCTTAGTTAGTCCTTATGTCCATGATCCGGTTGCCTCGAAACGGTTTCCTCGGAATAGTTGCCTCAAGATGGTTGCCTCGGATTAAAAAAAGGATCAAGGACATAAGGGTAGCTTCTAAGGTGTCCTAACTGTTGCTTCGGTGACCATATAGTCCCTACAATCGAATTGACCCGAACACCTCCAACGGTGGTGCTACCTACCTCTCAATGGTGGGATGGCACTACCTTAAGGACATTTACACAGCTTAATTCCTTAGGGTAGGTAGATGACTCATGGGTACTTGCTCTCTAAAAACAAACAAAACAATCTTTTCACACTGACACTTTCAAAAGTTTTCGAAACAAATTTTTCAAACACTCTTGAGGACAGATACAAGAGTCACTTAGAAATCTTTCAAAAACGAAACTTTTTTCAAAACCCACACACACTTGAAAAGCAAACATCTTTTGAAAACATAAGAGTAAGTACCTAAGAGCCCATGGATAACCATGGATAGAAAGGGTGCTAACGCCTTCCCTTTCTATAAATCTACCTCCCGAACCGAGAAACTATCTCATAAGGAATTTTGCTGTGCTTTTGTCCTGTCCATGTTGGAGAAAATAAAAGACGGTGGCGACTCTTGCTTCCGCGACATTTCGCGAACCAGCGTTAAACAGTCATTTCTAAATCCACCGATCACAGGGGGTATTGGACAAGAAATATAAATCCTAGTTACTATTACATCTAAATTTAATCTAAAATGCATCAATATTTAAATGTACAATATTTAAATAACAAAATAAACAAATATTAAATAAAATGTATAATGCAAAAAGAAGTTTTTATTTGTTTATGTATGTAAAAGTATTTTCAATGTAAAGAAGTATATAAAAAAATTGATTTTATTTATTTAAGGGGTAAACCCTAATTTCTTTAAGAAAGTAAATATTATATATTATTTATATACAAGAAATATATTAATATGTACAAAAATAAAATATATTGAAAAAAAGTGTTTTTTAGTATAAATAATAATAAAAATAAAAATGAATTATTTTTGTATCTTTATTCTAAATATTTAATAAAATAAAAGTATATATATATATATATATATATATATATATATATATATATATATATATATATATAATATATATATATATATATATATTATATAATTTAAGAATCATGGTTTTGCCCTATTTGTAGGAGGCTGGAGGTTGAAGACGACCTACGTGTCGTTCTTCAATAAATGATGCTCATCCAATTGTTTTATTTTGATTGTTTGGAATTTCTTGTGTTACCTATGCGCCTTGCCTTGGGTTCATGATATTCCCTCACCTCAGATTCGTTAGATCTGCCAGCATGTATACGTGAATGAGATCCAACGTGTGTGGCTTTTTCTGATTTATTTATTTTTACAAAATTTGTTTAAATTTTAAAAATACATAAGTCTCTTATTTTTTATCCAAAAATTATGAAGAAAATATACAAAATACTTTGAATTACTTCTTAATTTTTGAATAAATTTTCATATTTTTATTTTGATGTTTTATATTTTTCACAATTATTACTTTATTCGCTTTATTTTAATTATTTTAAAAATACTTTCTGGTCTTTTAAAATTTAAAAAATTTATGGAAGGATCCAATGATCTCTTGACAAATATTGGTTAACTCATTTTATTTTTATTTATGGTTTTACTACTTTTTTACAAATTTGACTTTTTTTTCAGAATTTTAAAATTAGTTTGTCTTAAAAAAATAATGAAAATTTTAGTATTTTAATATACTTTATATTTTTCACCAATTATTTTCCTTTATATTAACCATTTTAATTTTGTTTTATTAAATATTATTTTATTATTTTTATTTTGGTTCTGACTTGTAGTTCATTTGGTGAAAAAATCCTCAACCTCATTGGATCTTGGATGTTGATAGGTGTTGTACCCAAATTTTTACGCCTAATATTCCTCTATCATCTCATATCAACTAAATCACAACAAGATCACACTAGGATTTGATCTTTCCCCATATCTTTAGGTTTTCTCATGAGGAATCACCAAACACCTTGATTTGTATATTGTGATCATATATGTTTTGTATTGATTAACTTTTAAACTAATAAATGCAATGAATGTTTTCTCTAGTTGATGATACTATAAGTGAGGGCACAACACATTTCATCAAGTTGATTTATAAGTTTATGAGTTTATTTCCATGCGTTCTTCAATAAAGCTCCATTGAGATTCAAGCTTCATCATTGAAGATTATGATACGGTGGAAGAACTGACTATTATATACTGGTTTTTCATTTTTTGTTCGTAAATGTCACGGTAAGCAAGAGTCACCACTGTCTTTTCTGTTAACCAACAAAGGAAAGGGTGAAAAGAACAGAAAAAGACCTTTTTGAGAGTTATCTGAGTAAGGGGGGTAGATTATGGAAAGGGACGGTGTTAGAACCCTTTCCATCCGTGGTTTTCCACGGGCTCTTAGAGGTTTGCACATTTTGAAATACCTTTGTGCTTTGTGTGTTTGAAAAACGTGTCTTAGTATGGCGAACTTTGTAATGTTTCTCGGGATAGTAGAGAAATTATACAAAGTGTTTTTAAATTGTTTTTGAAAAGTAGTTCTCTATGTAAGTGCAAAATGTTTGAGAAAACTTCTAATAGATATCTACTTTATTATTCAAAAACGGTTATTCTTTTCCTCCTGTCTTTTAGATAGTGCTATCCTACTATTAGTGAGTAGGTAGCCCTATCGTTGGATGTTGAGGGACAATCGAAGGGATGTTTTACAGTCATAAAGGCAACATATCGAGACGCTTTAGCAATTTCGTTTAAGGGATGAGATCATTTACCGAAAGGCAACACCTTAGGGTCATCGAGGGACTATGATCTTTTTTATTTTTGCGGGTCTTTGTTAAAGCGTCTCCAGTCTCGAGGGACGTGACTGTTTTTTCGAAAGGCAACCGAAGCAGGGATACCCTAGAGGTGAATATGTGCATATGTGTTGAGATTCAGTTATTTTTGTCTTTTTATTAAGTTAGCTAACATTTTAATTTACAGTCTTTCCATACATGTCTATTTACTAACAGTAATATAGCAAAATAAAATAGTAGAGGTGCGGAAAATAAAATGCAGAAAAATTAAATCATAAACTATTACACGGCTTTGGGAGAGATACAATATAAGTGCATGAAATAAAATGCGGAATTTTAAATCTAAGACTATTACATCCACGGGCAGCTACAATACTTACATAAAATGCTAGAACCAAAATAAACGCGCGCGAAATTGGAAATAACGTCTAAAAATATCCTAAGAAATAAAAATCTTTTTGTTTTGTTTTTATCATGAAAAGAAAATTAAATCTAAATTAAGTCCTAGATTCTAATTTGTTTTAGGTTAAGAAAATGGTTAAAATTTAAGTAATCAATTAATTAAGAAATTAATTATTTAATTAAAATATCTAAGCCTAGTTTTTGTGATTTTTTTTGATTTAATCTTAATTTTAAAGATAAAAAGTCCAATAAAAAAATAAAGAAAAGAACAAAAGCAAAATAAGAATACAAAGAGGCATCCTTCGATTGGGGTGAAGAATGGGGGGTTTAGATCCAAAGGGGAAGATTCCTTTCGACCCAGGCAATAGAATCCTTCGATTCACCTTTCCTTTGTTTCCTTTCAATTGAGTTTAGGAGTTGGTGTGAGCAACCTTCCATTGCCACTTTTCTGCTTCCTTTGATTGGCCTATGAAGTTGTATAGACTAACAGAGTAGAATGAGGGCAGGTCCTTCGTTCATACCCTTTTTGTATTTCGTTGAATCTGTACAGGTTAGTTGGACAAGAAGAACAAATAAACCAAGAAAAAATACAGAAACGAAGAAAACGAATAAAAGGTAATTTACATGTTATGCTAAAACGAAAGATGCAAGGTCAAGAAGACCTACCTTGCTTGAAACTGGAATTTGCGCGTGGACCGAGGTTGTTAGGTGCTTCAATTTGAAACTCTTGGGTGTGGAGACACTTTCTTAGAAGCTGGTGTGGACTCCTGGATGTCTCGGGAATAAGGGTGTGGTCTTCGTTTGGACTGAAGGTGCCTGCAAAAAAATGTGTTTCGATTTGACCCTCCTGGGGTTTCTATGAGAAATATGGCAGCGTGATATGTTCGTGTGCAAAAGTATATGTGCCTCTCTTGCAGATATAGTGGATATTTATAGGAGATGAGGAGGGAGTCTTAGCATGGAAAGAAACATCCTTAATCATGTCCTTAAAGGCCAGCCATAGTCTTCAAGACAAAAATCAGACCAATTTAAAGATTTCCTATTTTAAAATATCCATGCCTCTTTTTGAAATTTCGGATGAACCTAGACACTTGACTCCCTCGAACACCCTCAAGTGTTTCTCTTCGATTAGCCTGTGAGTTTCCTCCTTTGAATGGACTTCTTATGCACCCTTCGAATGGGTCTTCTGAATGCTTCTTCGAACAGACTTCTTATACACCCTTCGAATGTATCATTATTACTTCCCTATTAGACACCCTATTAGACAACTTCGACTAGCCCTTGGCCTTGTGACGAGTCTAAGTTCTGATTCGAAGTGTTCATAATCTCCTTCATTAGAGCAACTTAGATTAATACAAACTCTGCACTGAAATACCATTCGAAGGTCATTTCATTGTGATGTTCTGATTGAGGGAAACTCTGAAGTTCCAGTCAAAGGATACTCTGAAGTTCTAGTTGAAGGACCTTCTGAATTTCCAGTCGAAGGATCTTTTGGAATGCCAATCGAGGGGCCTTTGTCCATACCAATCGAAGGCCTTGTTAAGATGCCAATCGAATGATACTTTGTTTTGATACCAATCGAAGTGCCTTGCTCAGACGCCAATCGAAGTACCATGTTAACCGATCGAAAACTTTGTTCTGCTCTCTTTGATTTCCTTCAGTTTAGACCAATCGAAGTGACGTTAAAATGCTAATCGAAGATCCCTTTGTTCAGATGCCAATCGAAATACATTGTTAAGATGCCAATCGAAAGACACCTTGTTCAGATTCCAAATAAAAGACATTTGGTTGACATGCCTTCGAAGTACACCACATTGAAGGACACTTTGACCAACTTCAAAATTTGTTATTTTTACTCAAGCAAGTGTTTGTAACCACCTATGTAACAGAAGATCTTGTAAAAAATGAGAGGGAAAATTTTGGGGTACAACAGATGCCCCTGTTCAATCTTCTTAAACCTGAAGATGTAGATTGGCTTGTCAGCCTTTCATGACCTGAGGGTGGAAGATGATTGAAAACTAGAGTGCCCAGAAATTTGCACTCGCATGAAATAACACTGATTGTTGATGATGGTGGGAGTGGGCTTACATATTCCATTTGGAGAAGATGACAGAAGACCGTCGGAGATGGGCTTAAAGATGCCATCCACAGAACATGACAGAGAGTCGTCACAGATGGGCTTAAAGATTCCATCCAGAAGACTATTGATTTCATGAGTTATCCCCTTTTGGGAATTCCTGCTCTTTCTATTAGATAGAACTCCACAGAGGAATGTTGGTCTCTGTTCTTGGAACATAGAGTTTTAGGAGCTTCAATTGTCTGTTACTCTACTGGGGAGTCATCACTTGATTGAAGAGACAAAAGTGGACTGCTATCTGGTCAGGATGTAGACTTCACAATGACTTACTGAGGAAATGAGATTAAACTATTAAGAAACCAGGAACGAATCCATGGTCGATTCGAACTGAACCAGAGGAGGTCTTGAATTAACTTTGACTGAATAAGAATCAGAAAAATCTTAGGATCGATTTAACTGAACCAGTAAAGGTCTACCGAAAAGGAATCAGTAACAAATCAATGGTTGACTCAAACTGAACCAGCAGAGGTCTAGGTTTATCTTTGACTGAATAAGAATCAGAAAAATCTTAGGATCGGTTTAACTGAACCAGACAAAAGTCTTATAATATCTTCAACTGGAATAAGAATCAGAGAGATATTAGTGTCGATTTGACTGAACCAGAGAAGGTCTTGGATTAATTTTGACTGGATAAGAATCAGAAAAATCATAGGATCCATTTAACTGAACCAGACGAAAGTCTTGGGATATCTTTGACTAGATAAGAATCAGAAAAATCTTAGGATCAATTTAACTGAACCAGTAAAGGTCTACCGGAAAAAAATTAGTAACAAATCAATGGTCGACTCGAACTGAACCAGCAAAGGCCTTGGATTAACTTTGACTGCATAAGAATCAGAAAAATCTTAGGATCTATGATACGGCGATAGAACCGACTTTTAATACTGGTTTGCGTTTTTTGTTCACAAATATCTCGGTAATCAAGAGTCGCCACCAACTTTTCTTTTATCCAACAAAGGAAAGGGTGAAAAGAACAGAAAAAGACCTTTTTCGAGATTTTCTGTGTAAGGGGGGTAGATTATGGAAAGGGAAGGTGTTAGCACCCTTTCCATCAGTGGTTTTCCACGGGCTCTTAGGTACTTGCTCGTTTTTTAAAAATTTTTGGTGTACTTTGAAAATTTTTGTTGGAAAATTCCTTAGTGCGGGGATTCGCTTTATGATAACCCTTGTATCAGTCCTTAAGAGTGTGATAATACATTTTTGAAAACTTTGTTTGAAAGTGTGGTGTGTAAAAAGAATTGTTTTGAGAAAGTACTTAACATTTATCTACCTACTAGAAAAAAGTTTGTTCTTTTCCTCCTAACCTTTAGATAGTGCTATCCTACTGTTGTAATCCAAAATTTGCCCTCCCATATGTCTCAATACATTTCAAGTGAGGTCCTCAAATTGCTCAAGGAAGTCCAAGGGTTGACCAGATAAACTCTCTCCTAAGGCAGTCTACCTCAGATTAGGGTTTCACTTTGCACCAAGATTTTTGAGTACCAAGGATCCCAAATGCTCACCATTGTGCTAATATTTTATCAATATCATCCATGCCAAGTTTCAAGCCTTGCAGAGGAAGTTTGCTCAGTCAATTGTTCAAAGGCCTGAATATCGATTGTGCTAGGGCAAAAGTCAACTGTGGCCCACACACAGTCAAACTTCAAGATTTTTTGTCAACATTCTCATTTTGAAGTTTTATTCATCATTTTATCAAGGGTTGATCATGGTTCCTCAAGGATTTCTCACAATTCATCAAAACCCAAAAGTTGCTAAATTAGGGTTTTGCAGGAAAACTCAACTCAACTTTGACCAAGCATAACTTTCTCATACTTTATCAAAAATGACCCATCCAAAGCTCATTTTGAATAGGATGAAATTCCCTACAATTCATCTTCATATCCAAAGTTCAAAATATGCACTCAAAGAATATACAAATTTGGACATTATAGGTCATTTTGAAAAGTCAACAAAAACACCTTTTTTGTCAAAGCTTCATACATGAACATGGAAGACTCAATTGAGATGAGACCAAAAGGGTTGCTTAGAGGACATCTTGAGCTTTATAAAGAGTCAAATAACACATCTCTGGGGTCAAAATTTAAGGAGTTATGCATTGGTGAAGTTGACCCTTTTTGCAAAATTGCCAAAAGTCAAATGTGGCCAAAATTGCAATTTTTATCAAATTGGCCCAACTTTTTGTGTTTGCATTGAGTTCGTAACATGGTCCATGACCCATGATCCTTACCACTTGTATTTTTTTTATTTTTGTCATTTATTTTAATTTTTTTCAATTAAATCAAATAAAATCATGAAAATATCAAAACTAATCAAAGCTTAAGATTTTGTGCATGTTTAGGTCTCTTATACAGTTGGAAAGAGAATCAAATCGTGCAAGCATCATTTGGACACAAAAAGATTGGATTTGGCTTGATTTGTAAATATTTACATAAGAATCAAATCATGATTCAATCATCTTAATTGAGAAAGATTTGAAGCATGTTTGTAACCTAATTCATTCTTGGGTACATATAGAACATTGGCATACCAAAAGCGAGAGGATTAGAGGCGTGAGAAACAGAAAGCAAGCTTGCAAAAACTCAAAAAAAATGGTGAATCAAATTCCAATTTTCAGGCCATCTCAAGCCTTCCCAGCTATCTCAATCGCTTGCTGGATATCTCTGGGTCATATTGCAATCACTAACAAGCCTCATAACATCCAAAAACACGTTGTAATCATCTCACGACATTCATAATTTTTATGAAATCGTATTTCATAATTTTGGCATTGTTAGCATATTTTATAGATATATTCTGAATCATTGAAACATTTGCAAGCTAATGACAATACTTAATTGCATTTTTGTTAACCATACAGAAAGTTGCCATGATTAGGGTTTAGGTTTCGTTTTTAGGGATTTTTCTTGCAGGAACAATTAGCCATGGAGAGTGGTACCATGATGCTCGTGAGATTGCAATGAGCTGATTGGTACCACTGGAATTGATTTATCATGCAGGGATGAGGTTTTGGAACGGACAAGGGTTATACCTACACCCTTTGTCCATAGGTAAAAGTTCTGGACTTTTTCCAACAGATGGAGGAAGAAGAAGGGTGGCGTGGCACTCCCTGATTCGCTTGTTCAAATTATGCGTGTTTTATAATCCATTATTTCGTTTTTCCATATAATCTTATTTTGGCATTAGGTATAAACAAAGCGCGCTAGCTCAGATGGTCAGTGTACAAGGGAAATTGCCAAAGGGCATGGGTTCGATCCCCAGGTCCCCATATTTGTCAATATTATTTTCTTTTACATTATCAGGTAAGGTGCATACAAGGAGATCATTATACGCCCTCAATGTCCAGCCAACCAGATCTCCTGCATGCCAAATCCAACGCCTATCACATGGAGGTCTACCATATGCCTAGTCAAGCTTGCAACATGGGATCTGGAAAGTCAACATGGGCCAAGGAGTTTTGGGCTCAGAAAATGCAATTGACACCCCCTCTCTTGCTACAAAACCAGACCCATTTTCTTTATTTTCTTATATTTCTTTCATTTATTTATTTAGTTTAAATTATTTTCTAACAAAAAATTAATTCTTTTTGTAACAAAATCATAAAATCAATTTCATCAAAGTAGAATTTAGGTTTTTATTTATTTTGTCAAAATTAATTTAATATTAGCTTAATTTAATTTTAGGGTAATTCTAACCTTTTTGTAAATAATTTAAAATCAATTAGAAAGTTAGGTTTTTGTTCTTGATTATATTTTTATTTCTTTTCATGAAATAACAAAAATACAAAAATAGGTCGAATTAATTATTTTTCTTTATTTAAATTAATTAGTAATTAGGTTTGTATTTATTCAATTAAAACCTTATTTTCTCAAAATAATCAAAAACAACAAAAATATGATTTTTCTTTAAATTAGGTTTAGACGGGGTCAAAACCCTAATTTTTTTCTCGTTCTCGATTCATCGCGCACATTTATTATTTTTACGATATTAATGTAATTGCTCATGGTATGTAATAGATTAATCAGGATTTTCTTTTATTGTTTTACAGGTTTTTGGCTATGTAATTAATCCCCTCCATGAAGCCTTGTAATAGCGTAGTTTTATTTTCCGCATTTTAATTCTCGCAAATATTAACTGTTAGATGTATAATAATAGGATTGCATGATAAGATTGTATGGTAATTTTAAAATGGTTAACAAACCCTAAATGTGCAAAGATAATAACTGAAATCAAATCACTCGCTCATGCGTACTCCTAGGGTATACTCTCACTTCGATTGCCTTCGGTAAACAATCATTAAGTATAGGGTGTCTTAGTGGTTGCCCTCTTGTCTAAACAAAGATCAAATATCCCGTTCGGAAATGTTGCCTCGAAAAGGTTGCCTCGGAAATGTTGCCTCGAATATGATCTTAAGACATTAGGGTTATTACTAAGACGTTCTAACATTGCTTTAGTGATCGTACGTCCCTTTCGAATTGACCCTTACAACTCCGACGATGGTGCCACCTACTCTTTAATAGTGGGATAGTGTTGTCTAAAGGAAACAAGAACAGAGACATTCTTTTTTCGAGTAGGTAGATGCTAGTAGGTACTATCTCAAAATAATATTTTCCACACTTACACTCTTTTCAAACAAAGTTTTAAAAAAAAACACTTCGTAACACTCTTGAGGACTGATACAAGGGTTAGAACGAAGTAAAACAAAAACTTTTCAGAACACACGAACACGGAAGCAATTTTTAAAATGATAAGCAACTACCTAAGAGCCCGTAGAAAACTACGGCTAGAAAGGGTGCTAACACCTTCCCTTTCTATCATCTACCCCCCGTACTCAAAATCTCGAAAAATGAATTTTTCTGTGCTTTTTTACTTTCCAGTTGGATAAAATAAAAGTCGGTGGCGACTCTTGCTTACCGTGACATTTTGCGAATACAAAACGCAAAACGCAAACCAGCATTTTCCAAAACAGTCGGTTCTGCCACCGTATCACAGAATTGGCGACTCTTCTAGGGAATAATAAGTGGGGTATACCTTAGAATTAGTTCATCATAAATTTCTTCTCTTGTTTGTTTTGGTTGCTTTACTGTTAAAGGGTTTTGTATTGGGAGTTTTTATAGATCCTAACACAGATCTGGGGACACCTTTTAGGTATGTAGAAATAAACTATGAGGGAACTGTACGACTTATATCGATATGGTTGAAGTAGTAGCTACGTTAATGTGGCACATTAGTTGGTACCGGTATCCCTTATGGAGAAACGAGGAGAATACGGGGCTGCTATGTGTGTCGTTCAGCATCAACTGACCTTAGAACCCATAATTAACCAACTTGGCCATTAGGAAGTAGTGAGATATCCGGCCTCGGTGTAAAGCTGAGAATTGGTTGATACTCGATACTACACTCATTGAGACCATACTCTCGAAATATTTTCATCCGCAAGAAATGATTGTGTGAGCTGAAACCATGACCGATGGAGGATGGTCAGTGATATTGAGAACCTCTAGAACCCGGTTACTTTTGCTAGGACAGGTTGAAACCAACTGAACTTCAAGAGGGTAGTACCTAGAACCCATGCAAGCCTTAAACTTAAGGGATTTTGTATGACTTGTTTGCCTTTTCCATGTCTGTTATCTGCTATACCTGTGTTGTTCTTATCATGACATCATGCATCATAACATAGCATGCATACTTCATTATACTAACCATTTCGAAGACCGAGGGGATTTATCTTTGTTCTGTTTTGCAGATTATGGCTTCCGTGTGCAGAAACACCATTCGAGTTAACTTTGAGCAAATACCTGCTCAACTCAAAGATTTAGCCTCGAGAGTTTCTGATACTTCTTCATTCATTAGGAGACATGGTCAGCTTCTTAGCTTGCTTACCTCAAAGTTTTATGAGCAGATGATGAGTGTGCTTTTCCAGTTCTTCGATCTGGTGCATCATTGCTTCACTTTCCTGGATTATCAGCTAGTTCCCACTATGGAAGAGTTTTCGCACTTATTGGGCATATCCATCCTTGAGAAGATTCCCTTCACAGGTTTGGAAGAGACTCCTAGGCCAGAAGACATTGCTTCAGCTCTACATTTGAAACGGGATGATGTAGTATCTAACTAGGAGACACGAAGCGGGGTTGAAGGTTTCTTATCTAAGTTTCTGATAGATCAAGCTCCACTATTTTGGGTTAACTTTGATTTTTAGGCTTTTGAAGACATCTTGGCTCTCCTTATCTACGGTTTGGTTCTTTTCCCAAATCTAGATTCCTTCATAGATGTGAATGCGGTTAAGATCTTCCTGTCCCGCAATCCTGTACCTACTCTTCTGGGTGATATCTTGCATGACCTCTATACTCGTACTGTGCGAAGAAGAAGGACTCTCATGTGTTGCATGCCGCTGCTGGCGAGGTGGTTTATTTTTCACCTCCCCAAGTCTGTGTTGAAGAATAAGGAAGGTGTAGGATGGTCTTACAAGATAATGTCCCTTGCACATACATACATTCTTTGGAGTTCTAAGGCTATGGAAAGCATTGCTGTCATTGATCGATGTGGGGGGTACCCTAATGTCCCATTGCTTGGAATCAGAGGGGGAATAACCTATAATCCTTTTTAGCTTTGCAACAATTTGGTCGTGCTCGGAGAGACGGTCCTCATGAGCTACTTCTTACAGATATTGCATTTGACTATAAGCACTACGCCAAAAAAAGACTTACGAAAGCGCTTTTTTTGGCCTTTAAAAGCGCTTAAAAGCTCTTTCGTAGGTGGCGCTGCTATAGGTTTTAGCAGCGCTTTTTGTTTAATGAAAAGCGCTCTCATAAGTTTTCTTTTAGCAGCACTTTTTTCTGGAAAAGCGCTGTCTTAGGTAGGCTTTTAGCAACACTTTTTTCTGGAAAAGCGCTTTCATAGGTGGTCTTTTAGCAGCGCTTTTGCCTGGAAAAGCGTTGTCATATGTTTACCTTAGACAGCGCTTTTTGTGAAAAAGCGCTTTCATAGGTTACCTAAGGCAGCGTTTTTCTTGAAAAAACGCTTTCATAGGGTGTTTTTTTTAGAGGTATAATTTATATAATTCATATACCTGCATTGTTTGCAGCATATTATTTATTGTCTGCTCAGTAAAATATTGGCACAATTCCTCTTTGATTTCTTCCAACTGAAGTTTCGTGTAATATGCACATTTGTATTCATCGAAGTACTACATAACAAAACATAATATGCATGATTTAGTTAAAAGTAAAAAATTATATGAAATTTCCGAGAAATAATAAAACAAATCCTAAGTTATAAATCCATACCGTGACTGGAATCTATATTTGATTCAGTTGAAGGATTTCTTTGATAAACCGCATAATAATATCAAGAAGATGTGGCTCAAACTAAATAGTACTCAATAATCTAAAGATAACTAATACACTTACAAAACCTTCCTCAAATATCCAAATCAAATATAACAATAATTAAGGACGTACAAGAGTTTCTGCAATAACTTTGAAAATAAAAAATAACAAAATTGTAATACTGCTTCCTTTCTAACTCTCAGTCTGCTCCCTCAACCTTCGGATGGTACTCCGAACAGTCACAGCACTGGAAGTACTGTCAAAATAATAAGCACAAAGAAAATCACAAGGTTAGCAACTATATACAAGCAATTAATCAATTGAGAAAACATGTTTTTTGAGCAAGATTCTTACTTCAAAGTGTAAGCACCACCAGCCTTGACCTTCCCATAGTCTTTGCAGCCCCAAATACCAACAGCCTTTCTTTTAACAGCATACTACATACAACAAATTGAGAACATAATCAACCAAAGCAGATAGAAAAAACTCGTCACAAAACACCTTAAAAAAACTACCTTTCCACAAAACTCGCAGAAGAATTTACTGTGCTGACTAACTTCCATCTTCTTAATTTGCTTCCTCAAACTAGCACCATATCGGGTGCCTGAAATTAGAATACAAACCTATCAGATATCACCATTTATGACACAAAAACCATAAACTCATCTTAGCTGAGAATTTCATTTAAATTAGAAGTAAATAAATCTAAGCTAAACCTAATTGAAATTAAAAAACCCACAAAGTTTTTAGGGTTAGAACAAACACATTTATAGTGAATTGAAATGAAATAAATATCTACAAAACAAACAAATCTGAAACCGAAAAGCACAACATACAAGACAAAATGTTGAAAAGTAAGAAAATTGATAGAACGTACCGTATTTGTTAACAATACCGGCCTTCTTGGTTCTCTTAGTCTGTAACCAAAATCACAAACAATAATCACATAAGAATGAAATTAGAATAACAGTTTAAAATTCAACAAGCTGTGAAAACGAACGAACCATTTTGGAGCGGCTTCACGGGATGCTGTGAGAAACGAAGATGAGCGGCTATACTGCAAATGGTTTCCAACAAGGGTTTCAGTTGAATAACTTATAATAATAATTCGGGTATGGGCTTAGAAAAGTGATACGAATTGTGTTTTGATATTTATTATAAAACTACCTACGAAAGCGCTTTTAAAAGCGCTTTCTAAAGGTCATCTATAACAGCGCTTTTACATCAAAAAACGCTTTCGTAGCATATCCTATAGCAGCGCTTTTAAAAGCGCTTTCTAAAGGCCAGCTTTAGCAGCGCTTTGGAAAAGCGCTTTCTAAGGCTGACCTTTAGCAGCGCTTTTGAAAAGCGCTTTCTTAAGGTACCCTCTGAAAGGCCAGCTTTAGCAGCGCTTCCCAAAAAGCGCTTTCTAAGGGTGACCTTTAGAAGCGCTTTCTTAAGGCACCCTTTGAAAGCGCTTTTTTAAGAGAATTTTTTTTAAAACCTACAGCAGCGCTTTTTTCAAAAGCTCTTTCTTTTATGTGTTGCTAAAACTTATTTTTGGCGTAGTGAAGGAAGACGTTGACGAGCATCGCCGAAGGTTTATACGGGCTTAGGGCATGGTGAACAGATCTGACCCTCAAGAGCTAGGACCAAGGACTTCTCTCCCTATGCAGCATTACCTCCAGTGGATCCGAGCTCGTGCTCGGAAGCTTGTGATGCCTTATGAAGCTGTGTTGCCAGTAATTATGGAGCCCACCAATGAAGAGGGAATTCCTTATACAATCCTTTATCCCTACATGCCAACCGACCTGTGGGCATTGAAGAGGTTTTGGATTCAACTGAAAGAGGAGAGGTGTGGTACGGTGGGAGAACTGACTATGGTTTTGCGTTTATTTTCGTAAATGTTTCGGTTGAGCAAGAGTCGCCACCGACTTTTTATTTTATCCTAAGGAAAGGTTTAAAAAGCACAGCAAAAACCTTTGAGATTTTTATTGGGTTCGGGGAGTAGATTATAGAAAGAGAAGGTATTAGCACCATTTCTATCCATGGTTATCCATGGGCTCTTAGGTACTTGCTTAGATCAACTTGCCTTGGTTTTCAATTGTTTTGAAATGGTGCTTGGTGTGTGGTTTTTGAAAATGTTTTGAAAAGATGCCTTGCATAGGCTACCCTTGTAACAATTCTTTACTCGAATGCTTTACAAAAGGTGTTTTGTCTTTTGAAAAGATGTTTCAAGGTTTTTTGAAAGTTTGTTTTGAAAGTGTTTGTGAAGTGTGGTTTGAAAATAGGCAAGTGTTTTTTTTGCAAATTGACAAGTACTTAAGAGTTATCTACCCTAAAGTTTTCTCAAAGATTTTTGTCATGTTTTAAACCTTTTGACAATTTTGTTCCACCATTGCATTTGGTGGACAATCTTGTATTAGGAGGTGAAAGGGACGGGCGCGGGTCATTGTTTAGACCATAATTGCAATAGTATTAAATGTCTTTGGGCAATTTTCCTTTAAAAAGGGACTTGATCATTCATTTAGGCAACATTTTGAGGGACTATGATCATTTGATTGTTTGTTTCACCCAAAGAAATCTAACATGCAACATGGCCCAATTATTTGAAGGCAACAAAGTGGAATACCCTAGGGGTGCAAGTGTGGAATGTGTTGTCCATTTTTCATGCTTTTTTGTATTATATTAAGTCAAACTACTTTTTGTTCGTTTTATTCGCATACAAACCCTAATTCTAGCATGGTAGGTTTAGAAAGCATTAAAGTGCGAAATTTAAATTCCTACACTATTACAACACAATAATATGGGGAGGGGATACAATGTTTCAAATGGGGTATATTTAGACAAAAATTTAAACCTAACTATTACATCATTTTCTTTGAATATTTACAAGGCAAATAATTGTATAATTAAATGGAAATTGAAATAAATATGCAAAATGTAAAAGAATTTTTATATGTATGAAAAAAAGAATATTATTTATGTGAAAATAAAAAGAGAAATAAAAAGGTATTATTTTTGGAGTATTTTCAAATTTAGGGCAAAACCCTAATTTTTTTAATCAAAAAGGGATATTAATCAATTAATTCATATAATATTTACTATTTACATACAAAAATAAAATAAAATATAGTATATTTATAAAAATGTCTTTTTAGTGTTAAATATTAATAAAAATAAAAATATGTATATTTTGATATTTTTACCCTAAATGTATTAATATATATATATATATATATATATATATATATATATATATATATATATATATATATATATATATATATATATATATATATATATATATATATATATATATATATATATATATATATATATATATATATATATATATATGTATATTTATATTATTTACAAGATATGTATTATATATATTAATTAATAGTATTTAATATTAAAATAAAAAAAGTATTTTTTTTTATAAAATATTTTCAGGAAGTAAAAATAAGATAAAAGTGTATAAAATATATTTGTGCTATTTTAGTATTTTAAACAAAAAGTATATATTTATTTATTTATGTACAAACTAAAAGAAAAAAAATCAAATAAATACCTAACAAATTCAAAAATGATGAGAAAAAATATTTTTATATTTTTAATATGCTGAGAAAAAATAAATGAGTCAATTAAAAAAAGAAAAAGTCAAAAAACATTAAAAATAAAGCAAATGGGCTAAGGGGGTGTAAAACCAAAAAAGTGGTGTGAACAAGAAAATCACTCAGGCCCAGCCCAAGAAGACATTGTCTTCAACCTTCAGACAAAACCAGTTCAAAAACGCGCGCCTTTCTTCTCAATCTTCGAACTCCTGATTCCTGGCTTATTAATGAAAACTCATAACATAAAAAATGTTCAGCATCAAGAGACGAATCCAACCATATACAGAACTTGATCTAACTCTCTAAGATGAGGGAGAATTTCTTCTCCCCCAAATCCTAACCTAGATTTTCTGCCATTTTCAAACCTTAAATTCTCACAGCTCAGGCAAAAGAAATGAAAAGTAAAAACATGTACATGTTCAGTGGCATGAATATAACATTGTTTATTCACAAACTTAGAGCTAATGATGCTTAATAAGAGAGATAGAAGTTCACCAAAATACCTGTTCAGTTGAAGTTCTATCTGGCAATGAGGAAGCTTTCAGTGCAAGGTGATGATTGGAAAAGCTTCCTTGAGGTCCAGGGATGCTATTCCAATGTTTACTTTGTCTTGAAAGCTTTTGAATCGTGCTAGAGCACCTCACCTGCAAAACAAGAAACTGAAAATGGTGGAACTGGTTAGAGGGATTACAGGTCGTGTTTCAAGTCATGGTTAGCTTGCATAGATGCTAGGGAATGTATGTGAACTGGTTTGGGCAAGAGAGCTTGAGGGAAATGGAAGATGGCACTCAAACTGCAGGCCTGACCCTGTTTTTGCAGTTTGAAGGTGATTCTGAGATTGGGAGTGTATGAGAGGTGTTAGGGTCGTGCAATAGCTTGGTTGAGATGTCTTGAGTGTGTTTCACAAGTTCACTTAAGTGTGTGCGAGCTGATATGAGAGTTGTGTTACAATATGCCAAGTTACTTACACTTTAAGCAACAAGTGCCCAAGTTGTGTTCTAGGTCAGTAGAGGCCCCCTAATGAGCTGCATAATCCCTCCTTGATCAGAGTGTTTTGCTCATAATCTTGTGCCAATTAGATCTCATTTGTACTGCTTGGATTTTCAATTGGACATAAAGTTAACTTTTGCAAAAATGGAAGAAATGCTTTATCTATTTTGGGATTAATCCTTTAGGCAATGCTTGAACTCATGAAATAAGGCCTTGGCACAAAGGTTTTGCATTGAATTATTGAGTGTCAAAGGGTTTTAGGACCTGTAATTTAGCACAAACTATGCTGACTTGAAAATGGCTTAAGTTATGAACATGTTCATGATCAATTCAAAAGTGAGTTTTTGCCAAATTGTGAAATTCGATTCTCTCAAGTTATGAGGTTGTTTGAGAAGTTCTTGGACATTTTGGAAAGCTTGGAATGTGTACTACAATCCATCTTTGAAATTCAAATTGAAATTCCAAGTGGAAGTGTATGGAAAATGGCCTTGAAGTTGGGTAGAAAACCTTGTCAAAATAGGTTAAAATTTCACTAAGTTAAGAATGGTTTAGTGCCCTTATTCAAAAATTTTTAACTTGAGATACAAGCCTCAAATGTGAAAACTTTGTGAACCAAAGTTGTATATTATGCAACAAGCTAAAACTTTCATGTTTTGACTTTTGTTTGAATCCAAATGGATCTTGGTGAAAAAGTGGGGCAAAGTTGGGAAAAAATTAGGGTTTTTTATAACTTAGAAAAATTCTAAGTTATGAAAAATTCTAATTTATAACCCTAATTTGCATTTTTTGATTTCTTGGTGAACAAGTTTCATGATTTGGCATGTTTTTGATGAAAAATGAATCTTGACTCTTGATTTTGACCAAAAAGTCAAAGTTTGACTTTTCAGTATACAGTCAAAATTGATCAATTGACTGGGCAATTCAACTGTCAATCTTGTGTACTTGGGATCTTTTGAGTTTGTTGAGCATGTCAAGTTAATTCCATGGGGTCTTTGAGTCCATATGTGAGCTTGGTTTGCCATTGGCTAGGTCAAACAGTCAAAAATTGCCTTTGTGCAGTCAAAACCCTAAAAATGACCATTTTGCCCTTTTGGTGATTTGATCAAATTTCTTGTGGAATTGTGATCCAAACTTGATCAAATGGTTCATATGAGTTCATAATGTTGATGTGGGTCAATTTCCATGAGGTTTGACTGTCAATTGGCCACAGTTGACTTTTTCCCCAATACAGTTGATTTCTAGGTCAACTGTCCAATTGACTGGGCAAAACTTGGAATCAAGGCTTGAAACTTGATGTGGATAAACTTGGGAGTCCAATATGAAGCATGAAAGTCATCTTAGGCACTTTAGGTCAAAACATCTTGGTGCAAACACAAACCCTAATTTGGGTCAACAGTGCAAGGAGAAGTCTTGAGCAGATGAAACCCTAACTGGATCTTGGGCTTCAAAGGGCTTTGTGATGAGAAATCAATGAGAAATGGGAGGGCAAATTTTGGGGTACAACAGTTGCCCCTGTTCAATCTTCTTGAATCCGAAGAGTTAGATTGGCAAGTTTGCCTTTCGTGACTCGAGGGTAAAAGGGGATTGGACACTAGAGTGCCCGGAAATTTGAACTCGTCAAAGCAATGGATGCGGGAATGGGCTTAGAGATGCCATTTGGAGATGGGCTTAATGATGCCATATGGAAGAGTGACAGAGACTTGTCGGGGATGGGCTTAGAGATGCCATCTGGAACGAGTATCAGGAAGGTGTCCATGCTTTGGACCATTTCTGAACTGAGGGTCTGAATAAGCAATAGATTGACATCCGTTGTTGGGAGGAATCCGTAAGCTGTTTTCAGAAGGCTGCGTCCAAACAAGTTGATAGATTAACATCCGTTGTTGGGAAGAATCCATAAACTGTTTTTAGAAGTCTTGAGAAGAATCTGAACAAGTGATAGATTAACATCCGTTGTTGGGAAGAATCCATGAACTGTTTTCAGAAGGTTGTGTCTGAACAAGTGATAGATTAACATCCGTTGTTGGGAAGAATCCATAGACTGTTTTCAGAAGTCTGGAGAAGAAACTGAACAAGCGATAGGTTAACATCCGTTACTTGGAGAACCCGTAAACTGTTTTCAGAAGTCTTGAAGTTTGAACAAGCAATAGAGCAGCATCCGTTGTTGGGAAGCGTCTGTAAACTGTTTTCAACGGTTGAGAAGAGTCTGAACAAGTGATAGATTAACATCTGTTGTTGGGAAGAATCCAT
Source organism: Vicia faba (assembly GCA_948472305.1). Lineage (NCBI taxonomy): Eukaryota > Viridiplantae > Streptophyta > Magnoliopsida > Fabales > Fabaceae > Vicia > Vicia faba. The sequence goes on along the minus strand of OX451736.1, from coordinate 1,680,097,348 downwards.
AGACTGTTTTCAGAAGTCTGGAGAAGAAACTGAACAAGCGATAGGTTAACATCCGTTACTTGGAGAACCCGTAAACTGTTTTCAGAAATCTTGAAGTTGAATAAGCAACGGCGTAGGGTTGCTTGACGAGGGGTCCGTGTAAAACTGCATCTGAAACTGTTAATGATAGCCTTTTATTCTTATCCTGTTTGGACAAAATGTTAGCTAAACACAGAATTATGTTGCATGAAATGCATGATGCAATATATGTTATATGAATGTTTATGATATGAATGCAATGAATGCGTATGTAAGCTGATGAGCTGTCTTGCTGGGGATAGATGAATCCTGGATGACTGAAGATAAGAACAACTTGACCGCTGTCGGGAAGAACAAATCCTTGGCTGTTGCTGGGGAACACAGAGCTTGGGTTGTATACCAAACCTCTGGGGAAATCCTGATGACTTCTACTGGGGAGTACCAATCTAGTAGACTTATGCCGGGGATGCAAGACTGAGAATCTTTAGTTTGGCGGGAAGTATCTATGGCGACTTCACTGGGGAACTCAAGATTTTCCTTCCTAAAACTCTGTGGGGAAAAGGTTCATTAGTCTGGCTCCGCTGGGGATATTGAAACTTAAATTCTGATGGAAATTGGATTCCTGAGGATCCTCTGGCTGGGGGATTGTAAAGATAAGTTACTGCTGGGGAATTTTGATGAACTCCGCTGGGGATAGGAAGAATTTTGGCGAGTGCGATCTTCAGTGGTTGTTAGCTGAGGATAAGCCAGTTATAAGTCCCTGGGAGGAATAACTTTTAATAAAACTCGGGAGAGACGTCCGTTCTCTGCGGGGAATAAGCTTCCAGAATCTACTGGGGATGAGCTTCAAGACTTGCTAGAGATATGGATTCCAAATCTCCCGGGCGTTTCCTTTGAAAGGGTATCGGGTTATCCAACTGTACTTTCGACTTATCAGTAATCCTCTTTCTTGGTTCATAAGGAAATGATTATGTTTCAAATGCATATGCCTATTTAACAAAACATTGGACGTTTCTCAAAATAAACAAATAGTGCATGAGAAAAGAAAAGGAAATGACACAAATTTCTGGGAAAAGTATTTGTATTGATTTTTTATGAGTATATTTGTACAAAGGAGACGATCATCCTAGTAAGAGGATTTTGTCGTAAATATTTGAAAGGTTTATACAAAATAAAGATGGCTATGTGAAATAATTCCATGGGATTCCATTCCGCTATAGCTTTCACAACCCTGAATATCTGTCCATTCAATGCTTCGTTTGACGATGACTGGATTGATCAGAAGCCTGGAACCGGTTGATGAAGAGATTGTCTTTGAAGTGATCCGACGAGACATAGTCATACGCTTTAATTCCTTAACTTTTTCCTGAATCGCCCTTTCGGGTTTTCGATCCACCGGGATACCCATTTTTGCCCAAGCCGCCCTTTCGGGTTTTCGACTTGTCGGGTGTACAGATTTTTTTTATTTTTATCGCTAATTTTTGCCTGAACCGCCCTTTTGGGTTTTCGGCTCACCGGGATGCCCATTTTTGCCCAAGCCGCCCTTTCGGGTTTTCGACTTGTCGGGTTATTTTATGCGTAGTATCTTTTGACTATGTCTGCGTTCGCAGGGTGCGGCAAATCGTCGCCGTCCATGGTGGTCAGAATCATTGCACCACCAGAAAATATGCTCTTGATCACAAATGGTCCTTCATATGTAGGAGTCCATTTTCCCCTGGGATCACTTTGCGGCAAGATAATCCGCTTGATTACGAGGTCTCCGACTTGATACACTTGACGTCTGACTTTCTTATTGAAGGCCTTGATCATTCGCTTTTGATACGTCTGACCATGGCATATAGCAGCAAGCCGCTTTTCGTCGATCAGATTGAGTTGATCAAGTCGGGTCTGCATCCAATCATCTTCATTCAATCCTGCATCCTTCATAATCCTTAGAGAAGGGATCTGGACTTCCATAGGCAAAACAGCTTCCATGCCATAAACCAAAGAAAACGGGGTTGCCCCGGTTGAAGTACGTACCGTCGTACGGTATCCATGCAGAGCAAACGGTAACATCTCATGCCAGTCTTTGTAAGTGACTGTCATTTTCTGAATGATTTTCTTAATGTTTTTGTTCGCAGCTTCAACAGCACCGTTCATCTTCGGCCGATAGGGAGATGAATTGTGATGATAAATCTTGAACTGTTCGCACAATGCAGTGATCATTGTGTTATTCAGATTTGTACCGTTGTCTGTAATGATCCTGTCTGGAACACCATACCGACATATGAGATTTTGCTTGATAAAGCGGGCAACCACATTTTTAGTGACAGAGGCGAAGGAAGCTGCTTCGACCCATTTAGTGAAGTAGTCAATGGCAACCAGGATGAAGCGATGTCCGTTGGAAGCCGTGGGCTTGATCTCTCCAATCATATCAATCCCCCATATTGCAAAGGGCCACGGAGCAGTCAGGACGTTGAGAGGAACCGGAGAGATATGAACTTTGTCAGCATAGACTTGACACTTGTGGCAAGTACGAGAATGTTGATGGCAGTCAGCTTCCATGGTAGACCAGTAATAGCCTGCCCTTAGGATCTTCTTAGCCATTGTATGCCCGCTCAAGTGAGTGCCAAATGTGCCGCTGTGTATATCAGTCATGATCAACTCTGCTTCAGCTTTATCTATGCATCGGAGTAATACACAGTCATGGCTTCGTTTGTAAAGGATGTCGTTGCTCAGGAAGAACTTAGCAGCAAATTTCCTTAAGAACTTCTTGTCATTCACGGAAGCTCCTTCAGGATAATCTCGGGTCTCGAGATACCTTTTGATCTCATGGAACCAAGGTTTTTCCACTACTTCTTCGGTATTAATCTCGTGACAATGCGCAGGTTCATCCATTCGCTCGATGGTGATTTGGGGAGCCTCGTTATCCCAGTTGAGTTTAAACATGGAGGACATTGTGGCTAGAGCATCTGCTAGCTGATTCTCTTCTCGCGGGAAATGCTCGAAGGTAATTTTCTCGAAACGCGGCAACAATGTCAGGACATGTTCTTTGTATGGGAGAAGATTAGGATGTTTGGTATCCCATTCTTCTTTGATTTGACTGATAACCAAAGTCGAGTCCCCAAATACGATCAAAGATTTGATCCCCAAGTCTATAGCAGCCTTGAGACCAAAGATGCAGGCTTCATACTCAGCCATGTTGTTTGTGTAGCTGAAGCAAAGTCGGGTCGTGAAAGGTGTGTGACAGCCTTCCGGAGAAATGAGCACCGCGCCGATACCGTTTCCAAGTGCATTTGAAGCACCGTCAAAGTACAGGGTCCATCAGGATCCCTTTTCAGGTCCGTCATACGGTCCGTTACTTTCAATGTTGTCCAAATTCATGATGTCCTCGTCTGGGAAGTCAAATCTCATGGGTTGATAGTCTTCGATAGCCTGATGAGCTAGATGGTCAGCTAATACACTCCCTTTTATAGCTTTTTGGGTGGTGTACTGGATGTCATACTCAGTTAAGATCATTTGCCATCTAGCTATCCTTCCAGATAAAGCGGGCTTTTCGAAGATATACTTGATAGGATCCATTTTGGAAATCAACAAGGTAGTATGAGTCAACATATACTGCCTTAGTCGGCGAGCAGCCCATACCAAAGCGCAGCAAGTTTTCTCGAGCAGTGAGTAGCGAGTCTCACAGTCGGTAAACTTTTTGCTAAGGTAATAAATAGCATGCTCTTTTCGACCAGACTCGTCATGCTGGCCCAACACACACCCCATAGAATTATCCAAGACGGTCAAATACATGATCAATGGTCTTCCTTCGACGGGTGGAATCAGAATAGGAGGTTCTAGCAAATACTCCTTGATTCTATCAAAAGAAGCTTGACAATCTTCGTTCCATTCCACTACCTGATCCTTTTTCAAGAGTTTGAAAATCGGTTCACAGGTAGAAGTCAGATGTGAGATGAATCTGGCAATATAGTTTAAGCGCCCCAAGAATCCTCTAACTTCCTTCTCAGTACGGGGAGCAGGCATCTCTTGTATTGCTTTTACTTTTGCAGGATCGACTTCAATGCCTTTGTTACTTACAATGAATCCTAGGAGTTTACCAGACCTAACTCCAAAAATGCATTTACTTGGATTCAGCCTGAGCTTGTATTCTTTTAACCTAGCAAACAGCTTCTCCAGATGTTCAAGGTGCTCTTCCTCTGTTTGTGACCGAGCTATCATATCGTCTACGTAAACTTCAATCTCATGATGTATCATATCATGAAATAAAGCCACCATGGCGCGTTGATAAGTTGCCCCTGCGTTCATCAGCCCGAACGGCATCACCTTGTAACAGAAAGTGCCCCATTGTGTGACAAAAGTTGTTTTCTCCATATCCTCGGGGGCCATTTTGATTTGATTGTAGCCCGAGAATCCATCCATGAAGGAAAACACTTTATGCTGAGCTGTATTGTCGATCAAGATGTCAATGTGAGGTAGCGGGAAATCATCTCTAGGGCTGGCCCTATTCAAATCCCGGTAGTCCACACACATCCTGACTTTGCCATCTTTCTTAGGTACCGGCACAATGTTAGCGACCCATTGAGGATATGACGTAACAGCCAGAAAGCCAGCATCGAATTGCTTCATTACTTCTGCTTTGATCTTTTCAGACATGTCATGCCTCATTCGGCGAACTTTTTGCTTGATCGGTGGACAATCCTCTCTTGTGGGGAGATGGTGGACCACGATGTCTGTGTCTAAACCTGGCATGTCTTCATAAGACCAAACGAAGATCTCAACATACTCATTCAACAACTGTACCAGGCGCTCCTTGACTTTCGGCTCCAGATTGGCACCCACTTGCACCTCCTTCCGGTCTTCCTCGGTTCCCAAGTTGACAGTTTCTAATGGCTCTTCATGCGGTAAGATGGCCCTTTCCTCTTGTTGCAGAAGTCTGGCTAGTTCCCCGGGTACTTCACAACCTTCGTCATCTTCATACTCGGCTAGATTGACCAGATCCTCAGAGTTATTGAAAGATATAGCGGAATAGTCACCCATGGAATCCGGAGTGGATGGGTACCTGCATTGGTGAGTGTGGGTGTGTGTAAGGGATAGCCATCCTTAAACAAAAATGCAAAAGGAAAGAAAATGAACATAAGCAGTTTATCAAATGAAAAACGTCCAATGAATCATTAAACATGGCATATGGATATGAAAAATAATCAAAACCCTTACAAATGGACCTACATGCCCCGGGCAAGGCAGGAGGTGAAAAGATAGTGTACGGATTGTTTGAAAGTAAATATTACAGACCAAATAAGAAATGTTTAACAGATAAATTACTGATGAATAAAAGTGATGGGGACAAAGTCCTTAGCCTCCCAATTGCTCAATCCTCCTTTGACAGTTGGATAAATCCACTCTTCAATGTTGCTCTCCTTGTCTTCATCTTCCAGGGCGTTGATTCCGTAGGGAGAAATTTTGACTGGCGCCCTTTCAATCTTTGCACGGCGCATAGCTTTTTGGCCAGCGGTTGTGAACCCTAATCCAAACTTGTCAGTCTTATGCGGAAAGTCGGGTAACTGCCCCCATGCTGAATTATTCCCTTCTTTTATTGCGGCCCTAACGTCCTCCAGAGATGCCATCCTGGACATCTGTCTCGGTGTCTCAGCTGCCAACTTTGCTACTGCTATTTCAGGAAGGACTTCTTCGAAATGTTGAAACGGTGTCTCAATGAACTCTCTTTCAACCTCCACATACCGGAAAGAATTTAAGTGGCTAATCATGTACTCTTCTTCGCCATGGACAATGATGATCTTTCCCTTGATAGGATACTTCAACATCTGATGTAAGGAGGAGGTGACTTCCCCAGCATGGTGTATCCAAGGTCTACCCAGCAGGCAAGAGTATGATGGACGGATGTCCATCACATAGAAAGTGGATTTAAACACCTCGGTGCCTATCTTGATGGGAATTTCAACCTCTCCATGGACCATTCTCTTCGAACCATCGAAAGCTCTGACAACAATATCACTCGGCTTCAAATCCAACCCCTCACAATCTAGTCGGTCCAAGGCCTTCTTAGGCAAAACATTCAGCGACGAACCAGTATCAACCAAGACATGTGCGAGAGTAGTTCCTCGACACTCGACTGAAATGTGCAAAGCATCATTGTGATTCCTACCTTTAGGAGTTAAGTCAGCATCAGAAAAACCTAATCCATTGTCTGCAGTCAGGCTAGCCACGCAATTTTGAAATTGATCCGCAGAGGTTTCTTGGGGCACTTGAGCTGCCTTCAGAAACTTTATCAGAGCTTTAGCGTGCGCTTCCGAGCAAAGTAGTAGTGCCAGCATGGAGATCTTGGAGGGGGTTTGCCCCAACTGTTCTACCACATCGTAATCACTTCTTTTGATTATCCTCAAAATCTCGTCCATTTCCTTCTTGGAGGTTTCCGGGATTACCAAGGGTTGAGCCCTCGTCCTGACGGGCTCATCTTGGATTCCCTTACCTTTGTCAGCAGCGATAGGAGAGACAATACTAGGAACAACAACGTCTTCAATCAAAGGAGTTCTAGCAGAAAGTTTTATTGGTGCCGGGATGACTTTATCAGCTGATGAGGGTCCAAAGATTGCTCTTGGAGGGGCAATCTCTGGAGAAAATATTCTCCCGCTCCTGGTGATTTTACTCGTGCCTGCAATGTTATCAATGCTGACTTCTTCATCATCCGAACTTTCTTCAGTTATTCCGATTTGTTTGATACCATGGTAGTAAATGTCACCGCCATAGTTCCATGGTATGGACTTCTCAGAAACATAGGGGACAGGCCCTGGCATTGTTATCTTCAAAGGAACAGATTTCGCAGCTGGTGTAATCTTAACAGGCTTTTTGACGGCCTTGGAAAGATTGGCGTGAATGGTTATGATTGAGACATCTTCAGTATGAACTGGAACAGTAGAAACTTTTTCAAACAAAATTTGTCGACTATCCATAAGGCCCTGGATGCCTTTCTTCAGTAGCGGACAATCAAATGGCAGAGAGTAACAACAGTAGCAGTCTTCTTTACATCCCGGGAAGATCCCGGCCCTTAACAAATTCAACTTAATGGTTAGCAGTGGAGTAGTCAGATCACTGACATCAGCAACATACAAATCTTCTTCAATGGCATTGACATTTCGTCCGTGCTTCGGCATGGGTGCAGATATTACATTAGGCTTCTCTGGAGCATCGAACTCCACCTCCTTCGCCTCTATCAGGTCTTGGATTTTATGCTTGAGTGCCCAGCAATCATTGGTGTCGTGTCCAACACTGTCTGAATGGTAGGCGCATTTAGCATTGTCATGATAATGCGGAGAGGACGTATTCACATTCTTTGGTGCCTCCTTGATGGTGGCGAGGTTCAACTTCAGTAGATGGGGAAGCACTTGCGCTGGAGTCATGTTAATACGGGTGAACTGCCGTTGTGGTCGTTCCACCCGTTGATGATTTGGTCTGGACTGATTATAGCGAGGCTGCTCACTTGGAGTGTTTTGAATCATTACGGCCCCCACAGTTGGCCGACGTTCCATCTTCCCTGCTCTTCTCTGAGAATATACCATAGCTGTCTCCTTCTTAAAAGGCTCCTTCTCAACACTTGCAGCAACACCCTTCTGAATCTTTCCTGACTTGATGCCAGCTTCTATTCTTTCGCCTGTTAAGATCAAATCGGTAAACCCCGTGGAAGAGTTACCAATTAGATGATTGAAAAATGGCCCAGATAGGGTCCCAAGAAACATATCAACGAGCTCACGATCGGTTAAAGGAGGCTGCACCCTGCCAGCCAAATCCCTCCATTTTTGTGCATATTCTTTGAATCCCTCACTTGTTCCTAGTGACATACCCTAAAGTTGGGTACGAGGAGGAGCAAGATCTGAATTCTATTGGTATTGTTTGTAAAAAGCGGTGGCCAAATCTTCCCAATTTCTGACACTGGTTCCTTCTAGCTGATAAAACCACTCCAACTGAGCTCCCGAAAGGTTGTCTTGAAAGAAATGAACCCAGAGATTTTTATCTTCTGTATAGGGTTGAATCTTTCTTACGTAGGACCTGAGATGCATTTTGGGACAGGACAGCCCATCATACCTCACAAACACTGGCACTTTGAATTTTGGGGGAATCACAATCCCGACAACCAAACCCAAATCTTCAAAGTCCAAGCCCGGTACTCTTTGTAATTCCATGGCGGCCAATCTGTCTTCTAAACCCTTGTATTTATCATCAGCTGGAGGGTATTGCTGATCAGAATAATCTTCATCCTCTTCTACCTCTTCTTCTTCCACATCAGACTCGAAAGGCACCGCAGCTCCATCTCTTTTACTGGTCCCTTCATCAGAAGTAGGAGGAAACTCAAGCACTCTTCGAGCTTCTCTGTCAAATCTTCTCCCCAAAGTAGCCACCCCAATCCTCTTTTTCTTCTTTTTCACTGGGTCCTTATTCCCCAATTGAGTCTTGATATCCTCCTGACCCTTGGCCAAGGTCATCAGGAGCTGCTGGAACTGTGCATTCTAAGCTTGTAGGTCCTTGACTGTTTGCTCGAGATCCATCCTACTGAAATAAACAGCAGACAGATAAGGAAACCTGGAGTGAGACCTGCTTATGCACATGATGAATGGTATGCTTATGTATGCAATGCATTCAAGGATTTAGAACATTCAAAATTGTTTCAGACAAAGAAGAACGCACGTCATATTAATAAGAAGAAATTTGTTAGTACATAAATGCCCCATGGGCCAAATATTACAAAATAAACTTCTTAAGGTAGAAAGACATTGCGCATCCTCTTTGGTGTGATGTAGGTATTGAGGTCCTCTTGCTCATGGAGTCGGCGGGTAAGCTCTAGAACCTTCTTCTCACTGGTGTAGAAGCTAGCTTCAAAAGTATTCCGTTCTTCCTTGAGCTGAATCCAACTTTTCTGCATTTCCTCCCACGATGTAGGCATGTCTGGATGTAGGATGGTGTAGGGGACCTCTCCTTCATTGACGGGCTCTTTAATCACTGGGAGTACATGAGGATAAGGCATCATTAGACTTTGGGCTCGGGCTCGCACCCACTTGAGATAGGGCTCAAGAGGGATGGAGTTCTTGTGTCCCAAAGTCTTGCTATCAACCTTGTTGAGTTTTCCCCAAGCTCTGATGAATCTTTGGCGAAGTCCTTGCGCATCGTTGTCGAAGTCAAAAACTAGGTTAGGAATCAACATGTCATGAGGGCCATCCCTCCGTGCATATCCAAATTGCCTCAAAGCTAGGCAAGGGTTGTAGGTGATACCTCCCCTGATTCCAAGTAAAGGAACATTAGGAAATTCTCCGCAACGTTCGACAATGATGACATTTTCTCTGGACCGAGAACACCAATGCACATCAGAATGAGTAAGAGTCATCAACCGTTGAGACCACCTTGTACCTTGGTAATTCTTCAAGACAGATTGCGGAAGGTGCGAAATAAACCACCTTGCAAGGATAGGAGTACAGCACATGAGAACACCCCTCTTTCTCATTGTTCGTGTGTAAAATGAGTGAAGAATGTCCCCAAGCAATGTTGGTATTGGATTTCTGGACAAGAAGATTTTGACGGTGTTGACATCTACCAATTGGTCAGGATTTGGGAACAAGACCAACCCATAGATAAGGAGTGCCACAATCTCTTCAAAGGCTTGTAGGTCCAGTGAGTTCCAACATTCCTGTGCCTTCTCAAACAAGAATTTTTCTAAGAATCCCTTGACGCCGCTTCTGGTTTCCCAATGCCCCTTGATGTCGGATGGTTGTAGATGTAATGCTCGAGCAACATCTTCCGGCTTTGGTTCCTTTTCCGTACCGTTGAAGGGTAGTTGATTAAGGATAGGAATTCTCAGGAGTTTAGAAAACTCCTCCAAAGTGGGCACCAACTGATAATCAGGGAAAGTGAAGCAGTGGTGAAGAGGGTCAAAGAACTAGAATAGCACTTTCATCATGTCTTCTTCAATGTTGGTGTTGACTAGGCTGAGCAGTCTACCATGTCTTTCACTGAAGGATGAATTTTCCGGAATTCTTGAGGTGAGCTCCTTGAGTTGAGGAGAGATTCTCACAAGGTTGACTTGAATGGTATTTCTGCGAGGAATTTCCATGTCCTACAAAACAAAGAACAAAGATGAAGATCCAAAACCCTTGAAACGGTTAGTGAATGCATATGATGTTTTATGATGTTTATGATGTATGCACAAAACATATGTACAAGCAAATCACACCAAACCCTAGTTTCAGGCTTGCATGGGGTTTCATAGGTAAGTACCCTCTTGAGTGTAGTTGGCTTAAAAACCTGTCCTATAAATAGTAACCGGGTTCTAAGGAGCTCAATATCACTGGATTGTTTTCATTGTTCATTGTTTCGGTTTAGCCACTTAACTAGCGACCAAAATATTCCAAGAAAACAACCCTCATGAGTGTAGTATCGAGTATCTACCAACTTCGGACTGCACCAAAGCCGGTCATCTCACTACCCCTAATAAAAGGCCAAGATGGTCAAATAAGGTTCTAGGTCATTAGTGCTTAGTGACATCACTCAGCGGCCCCGTACTCTCCTTGATTGAACTCAAGGGTTACCGGTACTCACAAATATGTCGCACTAATATAGCTATTGCTTTGACCGTGTCGGTATACCCCGCACAGTTTCCACAATGTATTGCTATCTATGAATGTTTTCCAAAATCCGGGTGTAGGATTGCAAACCCAAACAATAGAGCCAAAGTATAAAGCAAACAAATCAAACAATTTAGTCATGCAAGAGGGTGATCTAAGCCCTAAGGTTACTCCACTTTTAAATATTCCCCAGCAGAGTCGCCAGTTCTGTGGTACGGTGGGAGAACTGACTATGGTTTTGCGTTTGTTTTCGCAAATGTTTCGGTTGAGCAAGAGTCGCCACCGACTTTTTATTTTATCCTAAGGAAAGGTTTAAAAAGCACAGCAAAAACCTTTGAGATTTTTCTTGGGTTCGGGGAGTAGATTATAGAAAGGGAAGGTATTAGCACCCTTTCTATCCATGGTTATCCATGGGCTCTTAGGTACTTGCTTAGATCAACTTGCCTTGGTTTTCAATTGTTTTGAAATGGTGCTTGGTGTGTGGTTTTTGAAAATGTTTTGAAAAGATGCCTTGTATAGGCTACCCTTGTAACAATTATTTACTCGAATGTTTTACAAAAGGTGTTTTGTCTTTTGAAAAGATGTTTCAAGGTTTTTTGAAAGTTTGTTTTAAAAGTGTTTGTGAAGTGTGGTTTGAAAATAGGCAAGTGTTTTTTTTTGCAAATTGACAAGTACTTAAGAGTTATCTACCCTAAAGTTTTCTCAAAGATTTTTGTCATGTTTTAAACCTTTTGACAATTTTGTTCCACCATTGCATTTGGTGGACAATCTTGTATTAGGAGGTGAAAGGGACGGGCGCGGGTCATCGTTTAGACCATAATTGCAATAGTATTAAATGTCTTTGGGCAATTTTCCTTTAAAAAGGGACTTGATCATTCATTTAGGCAACATTTTGAGGCACTATGATCATTTGATTGTTTGTTTCACCCAAAGAAATCTAACATGCAACATGGCCCAATTATTTGAAGGCAACAAAGTGGAATACCCTAGGGGTGCAAGTGTGGAATGTGTTGTCCATTTTTCATGCTTTTTTGTATTATATTAAATCAAACTACTTTTTGTTCGTTTTATTCGCATACAAACCCTAATTCTAGCATGGTAGGTTTAGAAAGCATTAAAGTGCGAAATTTAAATTCCTACACTATTACAACACAATAATATGGGGAGGGGGGTACAATGTTTCAAATGGGGTATATTTAGACAAGAATTTAAACCTAACAATTACATCATTTTCTTTGAATATTTACAAGGCAAATAATTGTATAATTAAATGGAAATTGAAATAAATATGCAAAATGTAAAAGAATTTTTATATGTATGAAAAAAAGAATATTATTTATGTGAAAATAAAAAGAGAAATAAAAATGTATTATTTTTGGAGTATTTTCAAATTTAGGGCAAAACCCTAATTTTTTTAATCAAAAAGGGATATTAATCAATTAATTCATATAATATTTACTATTTACATACAAAAATAAAATAAAATATAGTATATTTATAAAAATGTAATTTTAGTGTTAAATATTAATAAAAATAAAAATATGTATATTTTGATATTTTTACCCTAAATGTATTAATATATATATATATATATGCATATTTATATTATTTACAAGATATGTATTATATATATTAATTAATAGTATTTAATATTAAAATAAAAAAAGTATTTTTTTTCATAAAATATTTTCAGGAAGTAAAAATAAGATAAAAGTGTATAAAATATATTTGTGCTATTTTAGTATTTTAAACAAAAAGTATATATTTATTTATTTATGTACAAACTAAAAGAAAAAAAATCAAATAAATACCTAACAAATTCAAAAATGATGAGAAAAAATATTTTTATATTTTTAATATGCTGAGAAAAAATAAATGAGTCAATTAAAAAAAGAAAAAGTCAAAAAACATTAAAAATAAAGCAAATGGGCTAAGGGGGTGTAAAACCAAAAAAGTGGTGTGAACAAGAAAATCACTCAGGCCCAGCCCAAGAAGACATTGTCTTCAACCTTCAGACAAAACCAGTTCAAAAACACGCGCCTTTCTTCTCAATCTTCTAACTCCTGATTCCTGGCTTATTAATGAAAACTCATAACATAAAAAATGTTCAGCATCAAGAGACGAATCCAACCATATGCAAAACTTGATCTAACTCTCTAAGATGAGGGAGAATTTCTTCTCCCCCAAATCCTAACCTAGATTTTCTGCCATTTTCAAACATTAAATTCTCACAGCTCAGGCAAAAGAAATGAAAAGTAAAAACATGTACATGTTCAGTGGCATGAATAGAACATTGTTTATTCACAAACTTAGAGCTAATGATGCTTAATAAGAGAGATAGAAGTTCACCAAAATACCTGTTTAGTTGAAGTTCTATCTGGCAATGAGGAAGCTTTCAGTGCAAGGTGATGATTGGAAAAGTTTCCTTGAGGTCCAGGGATGCTATTCCAATGTTTACTTTGTCTTGAAAGCTTTTGAATCGTGCTAGAGCACCTCACCTGCAAAACAAGAAACTAAAAATGGTGGAACTGGTTAGAGGGATTACAGGTCGTGTTTCAAGTCATTGTTATCTTGCATAGATGCTAGGGAATGTATGTGAACTGGTTTGGGCAAGAGAGCTTGAGGGAAATGGAAGATGGCACTCAAACTGCAGGCCTGGCCCTGTTTTTGCAGTTTGAAGGTGATTCTGAGATTGGGAGTGTATGAGAGGTGTTAGGGTCGTGCAATAGATTGGTTGAGATGTCTTGAGTGTGTTTCAAAAGTTCACTTAAGTGTGTGCAAGCTGATATGAGAGTTGTGTTACAATATGCCAAGTTACTTACACTTTAAGCAACAAGTGCCCAAGTTGTGTTCTAGGTCAGTAGAGGCCCCCTAATGAGCTGCATAATCCCTCCTTGATCAGAGTGTTTTGCTCATAATCTTGTGCCAATTAGATCTCATTTGTACTGCTTGGATTTTCAATTGGACATAAAGTTAACTTTTGCAAAAATGGAAGAAATGCTTTATCTATTTTGGGATTAATCCTTTAGGCAATGCTTGAACTCATGAAATAAGGCCTTGGCACAAAGGTTTTGCATTGAATTATTGAGTGTCAAAGGGTTTTAGGACCTGTAATTTAGCACAAACTATGCTGACTTGAAAATGGCTTAAGTTATGAACATGTTCATGATCAATTCAAAAGTGAGTTTTTGCCAAATTATGAAATTCGATTCTCTCAAGTTATGAGGTTGTTTGAGAAGTTCTTGGACATTTTGGAAATCTTGGAATGTGTACTACAATCCATATTTGAAATGCAAATTGAAATTCCAAGTTGAAAAGTATGGAAAATGGCCTTGAAGTTGGGTAGAAAACCTTGTCAAAATAGGTTAAAATTTCACAAAGTTAAGAATGGTTTAGTGCCCTTATTCAAATATTTTAACTTGAGATACGAGCCTCAAATGGGAAAACTTTGTGAATCAAAGTTGTAGATTATGCAACAAGCTACAACTTTCATGTTTTGACTTTTGTTTGAATCCAAATGGATCTTGGTGAAAAAGTGGGGCAAAGTTGGGAAAAAATTAGGGTTTTTTATAACTTAGAAAAATTCTAAGTTATGAAAAATTCTAATTTCTAACCCTAATTTGCATTTTTTGATTTCTTGGTGAACAAGTTTCATGATTTGGCATGTTTTTGATGAAAAATGAATCTTGACTCTTGATTTTGACCAAAAAGTCAAAGTTTGACTTTTCAGTATACAGTCAAAATTGATCAATTGACTGGGCAATTCAACTGTCAATCTTGTGTACTTGGGATCTTTTGAGTTTGTTGAGCATGTCAAGATAATTCCATGGGGTCTTTGAGTCCATATGTGAGCTTGGTTTGCCATTGGCTAGGTCAAACAGTCAAAAATTGCCTTTGTGCAGTCAAAACCCTAAAAATGACCATTTTGCCCTTTTGGTGATTTGATCAAATTTCTTGTGGAATTGTGATCCAAACTTGATAAAATGGTTCATATGAGTTCATAATGTTGATGTGGGTCAATTTCCATGAGGTTTGACTGTCAATTGGCCACAGTTGACTTTTTCCCCAATACAGTTGATTTCTAGGTCAACTGTCCAATTGACTGGGCAAAACTTGGAATCAAGGCTTGAAACTTGATGTGGATAAACTTGGGAGTCCAATATGAAGCATGAAAGCCATATTAGGCACTTTAGGTCAAAACATCTTGGTGCAAACACAAACCCTAATTTGGGTCAACAGTGCAAGGAGAAGTCTTGAGCAGATGAAACCCTAACTGGATCTTGGGCTTCAAAGGGCTTTGTGATGAGAAATCAATGAGAAATGGGAGGGCAAATTTTGGGGTACAACAAGAGGGATACCTACCGGGAGAAGTACCATGAGCAAGAAAGGAAGATCTTGAAGCTCACCAAGAAACTCGAGAATGAAAGGACGATCAATGACTACGTCAGCACGAAGAGAAAGCGTCCATGGGATTTCTGATTTTCGCTTCTTTCTAGTTTAGATTTGTTTTTCATTTACTTCTTTGTAAACGCCTTAAAGGAATTATTGAACCCTTTTACAAGTTTAATCTAATAAAGTTTGTTTATTTCTTGGTTTGCAAATTTAAATATCCCAAGGTCTTTGAAATCATTACATACGCATCCCATTATCATGTACACCATTACAGGTTTCTCATCGTCTTTGCTGTTTATTTCAGCAGAAATGTCTTCCGATCAAGCTATCAAAGATCTTCAGACACAAAATGCCCAATTCCAAGAGATGTTCTTAAGCTTAGCTAAAGGACAAGAGGACTTGAAAGCTCTTATTCTGAAAGAGAAAGAGAAGAAGAAGAAGAAGAAGAAGGTCATTCTTCTGAGTATGGGTAAAAGGTTTGGAGATAGGTTGAAACAACAAGCTGATATATCCTTTTCATCCAAGGGAGGGGAGGACCAAGAAGAGGAAAAGGGCCCCAGTCCCATAGTTTCTGATAATGATACAGATTATGATGAGGAACAGTATCCTCCTGCTGAGGATAGGTACAGACAACTTGAAGACCGTCTGAGCGCTATGGAGATTCAGAAGATCCCTGGTTTGGATTTCGAAGATTTGGGACTGGCATCTGGGGTGGTGATCCCTCATAAGTTCAAAGCTCCAGTTTTCGCCAAATACGATGGAGTATCATGTCCAAAACTCCATCTCCGCTCATACGTCAGAAAAATCCAACCTTACACTGCTGATAGAAATTTGTGGGTGCATTTCTTTCAAGATAATCTGCCAGGGACTCGGCTTGAATGGTTTTATCAATTGGAAGGAGCTAATGTCCAAAACTGGGAGGACCCTGCTGCTGCTTTCTACAGGCATTATCAATATAACGCCGACCTTGCTCCCACTCGTACTCAGCTTCAGGGTATGTCTATGGGTGCTTGTGAAGGTTTTAAGGACTATGCTCAGAAGCGGAGAGATTTGGCTGGAAGAGTCCAACCCCCTTTGTCTAACAGGGAGTTGGTTGACATGTTTCTAGGGACATTGTCCAGTCCATTTTTCAATCATCTGATCGGAAGTTCTTCATATGGGTTTACTGAATTGATTTTGACCAGGGAGAGAGTAGAAGCTGGTATCAGAAGTGGTAAGATACAGAAGTATACATCGTCAAGTGCAGTAAAGAAAGCTTTCACTGGTAAGAAAGAAGCTAGCGCAGTCTATGGCTCAAGGAGCCAAAGCAGACCTGAACACCGTCAAGCAGTGAATGCGGTGGTAATATCAAGACCTACAGTTGCTCCACAATGCAACAATCAACAAAGGGTGGAGAGACCACAAAGGCAGTTCACTCGGCTCAATATGACCTTGTCTCAAATTCTACCACATTTATTAAAGACCAACCTGGTAACTTTGAGGGAAGCCCGGAAGAATCCCAACACCACATCTCCGCTATATAACCCCAATGCCCACTGCGCCTATCACTCCGATGGCCCAGGTCATGATACAAACAACTATTTGGCCTTGAAGAATAAGGTGCAAGACTTGATCAAAGACAAAGAGATTGAGTTTGACGCTCCAGAGAAGCCCAATGTCATAACTGCTCCCATGCCCAAGCATGGTCATGGAGTAAATGTTGTGGATGATGATTTATTTGTAACCTCCGTGGAAAAAATTTCTACTCCTTTGATGACAGTTAAGAAGAATCTATTGTTAGCCGGTTTATTTCCGGATTGTGGCGAAGGTTGCCACATATGTTCAATTCTGCCTTCTGGTTGCCACTTATTGAGATCAGGTGTTCAACGCCTGATGCATAACAAAGAGATCCTGTTCGAGAAGATTATGATTATGTTGGTTCCAATTCAAGATGTTGCCATCATAACCATTTCCTCCAATCCTTCCAAGGCTTCCTCGAGAAAGCCTGTTGGGATTACACCCATTCCGAGAATCGCTCTGTTAATCATTACTATCCCTGGTCCTATCCCATACACTTCAGATAAGGTTGTCCCTTGGCACTATGGGGCCGATGTGTATTACCATTGAGTTAAGCAAGACTTAAAGGATGAAGAAGCTGATGCTGATATCAGCAATATTGTCGGGGCTAGCAAGGTCACCAGAAGTGGAAGACTCTTTTCTCTCGAGATTTCCCCTCTAACTGTCCACAAACCTGTTGTCATTCCATCTGCTAGTACATCAGCTACTATCCCAGTTTCTATTCCAGTTATCACCCCTGTCGCCGAGCCATCTGGGAATCAGGGCAAAGAAATCACAGGTGAGCCTGCCCGGACGGAGGCACCTAAGAAGATCATTGTAGAAACCTCTAAGCAGGAGATAGAGGAGATTCTGAAAATTATCAAGAAGAGCGATTACAACGTAGTCGAGCAGCTGGGGTAGACCCCGTCAAAAATCTCCATGTTGTCCTTGTTATTTTGTTCTGAAGCCCATGCAAAGGCTTTAATTGCTTTCCTCAAAACTGCACATGTGCCGCAGGAAACTTCTGTCGATCAATTCAAAGACTGCGTAGCTAGTTTGACTGCCGATAACGGGTTGGGTTTCTTAGACGCAGATCTTACTGCTAAAGGAAGAAATCATAATGACGCTCTGTACGTCTCGATCGAGTGCAGGGGCACTACTATGGCCCATGTACTGGTGGATACCGGGTCCTCATTGAATGTTTTACCAAAGAAAGCACTAGACCGTCTGGACTGTAAAGTTTTGATTTTGAAGACGAGCAATATTGTGGTTAGGGCTTTCGACGGGTCAAAAAGGATGGTGCACGGGGAAGTGGACGTCCTTGTTAAAGTTGGATCTCAGGCTTTTTCATCTACGTTCTATGTGATGGATATCAGACCATCATATTCTTGCTTCTTGGGTCGCCCTTGGATTCATAAGGTTGGGGCAGTGACTTCTACGCTCCATCAAATGTTGAAATATCTGGTAAAGGGGAAGATCGTCACGGTACGAGGTGAAGAGGAGTATATGGTGAGTCATCTTAATTCCTTTCGCTATGTGGAGATGGATGGGGAGTTCATCGAAACCCCGTGTCAGAACTTTGAAGAGGTCCCCCAGACTCTGGCGTCGACTGAAGTTGCTGCTGACAAATCTCCGATGAAGATGGCTTCCCTTAAGGATGCCAGGGCTGTAATTGAAAAAGGTGGGTGTGCAAATTGGGGTCAACTCCCTGATTTCACACACAAAACTGACAAGTGTGGTTTGGGCTTGACTGCAGAGGCTCAAAGGGCTGTTCGGCACGCGCGGATTGGAAAACATCTTATGCATATCAGTAATCAGGGATTGAATGCAATTAAAGATGGTGAAGAAGATTCAGATATCGACAGCTGGATCTACCCTACAACCAGTGATGGCTTGAACAACTGGACAGCGAAAGACTTTATACCCGTTTCTTTTATTACACAGTAATTGACTTTTGTTTTGAGATTTGTAACAGACAGTATGAAACTTTACGGCCCGGTGCCTTGCCCGAGCCACCTTGGCTTTGTTTGTGAGGGCTTCTTATTTGTCATTATCATATATCATCAATAAAGCATTGGATGTTTTCTTGCATTACAAATTTTTTGTTCCTTGATTTTCCTTTCTATCTCGCACTTTATCGAAACAACTATTGTCTTATACACACTCACGTATCATAATGCAGATCCATATCCACTCTGGATCCCATTGATAACAACTCTGCTACTTCCAGTTATGACTTTGAAAGTCCAATCAACCAAGCCGAGGATGAAGGTGAGGATGATTGTGAGGTACCTGGAGAACTTGTTAGACTGTTACTACAGGAAGAGAGGGCCATACAGCCTCATGAAGAGCCAGTGGAATCAGTATATTTGGGTACAAAGGAAGAAAAGAAATAGGTCAAGATAGGTGAAAATCTAGAACCTAGTGTCAAGCAACGGTTGATACTGATGCTACGCGACTATGTTGAGATCTTCGCTTGGTCTTATGAAGATATGCCTGGTTTGGACACTGATATTGTGGTACACCACCTGCCAACCAAAGAAGACCGTCCTTCGATAAAGCAGAAGGTTCGCCGTATGCGCCCCGAGATGTCTGAGAAAATCAAAGTTGAGGTCATGAAATAGTTTGACGCCGGATTTCTAGTTGTTACTTCTTATCCGCAGTGGGTTGCCAACGTTGTTCCGGTGCCGAAGAAGGATCATAAGGTACTGACGTGTGTGTACTATAGAGATCTGAACAAGGCGAGCCCCAAGGATGACTTCCCAGTTCCTCACATCGATGTTTTGGTCGACAACACCATGCAGCATAAGGTCTTCTCCTTTATGGATGGTTTTTCTGGTTACAATCAGATCAAGATGGCTCCCGACGACATGGAGAAGACAACCTTTGTTACACAGTGGGGCACCTTCTGTTACAAGGTAATGCCTTTTGGGTTGAAGAATGCTGGGGCAACTTATCAGCGTGCCATGGTCACTTTGTTCCACGACATGATTCACCATGAGATTGAGGTTTACGTTGATGACATGATTGCAAGGTCCCAGACTGAGGAAGAACACCTTGACCATCTCCAGAAGCTGTTTGACAGGTTGAAAACGTATAAGCTGAGGTTGAACCCGAACAAGTGCACCTTCGGGGTAAGGTCTGGTAAGCTGCTAGGTTTCATCATCAGTGATAAGGGTATTCAGGTGGATCCTGCCAAGGTAAAGGCTATACAGGAGATGTCAGCTCCCCGAACGGAAAAGGAAGTTAGAGGCTTTTTGGGACATCTGAACTACATTGCTAGATTCATTTCACATCTGACTGCTACTTGTGAGCCGATCTTTAAGATGCTAAAGAAAGACAAGTTGTAAAATGGAATGACGAATGTCAAACCACTTTCGAAATGATTAAGGAATGCCTCCAAAAGCCACTTATTCTGATGCCTCCAGTTGAAGGAAGACCTTTGATTTTATACTTGACAGTACTGGATAATTCAATGGGGTGTGTTCTGGGGAAGCATGATGAGTCTGGCCAAAAAGAGCACGCTATTTACTACCTTAGCAAAAAGTTTACCGACTGTGAGACCCAATACTCACTGCTTGAGAAAACTTGATGCGCTTTGGCACGGGCTGCTCTCCGGCTGAGACAGTATATGTTGACTCACACTACCCTATTGATATCAAAGATGGATCCAATCAAGTATACCTTCGAAAAGCCTGCCTTGTCCGGAAGAATAGCAAGATGGCAGATGATCTTAACTGAGTATGATATCTAATACACAACCCAAAAAGCAATCAATGGGAGTGTGTTGGCGGATCATTTGGCGCATCAGGCCGTGGATGATTATCAAACTATGAATTTCGAGTTCCCGAATGAGAACATCATGTTGGTGACTGAATGTGAAGAACTTGGACCGGATGAAGGACCTGAGGAAGGATCCCGATGGTCCATGTATTTTGACGAAGCCTCAAACGCGTTGGGTAATGGCATTGGCACTGTGATCATATCTCCTGAGGACTGTCATACTCCATTCACCGCCCGATTATGTTTTAAGTGCACCAACAATATGGCGGAGTATGAGGCATGCTTCCTGGGTCTTCGAGCTGCTATTGACCTGAGGATTAAGTTCTTGAGTGTATTCGGAGATTCCGCTCTAGTGATTAGTCAAATCAAAGGCGAGTGAGATATGAAGCACCCAAATCTTATTCCTTACAAAGAGTATGTACTGACGTTGCTCCCACACTTTGAGGAGATAACCTTTGAACACTTTCCAAGAGAGGAGAATCAGTTAGCATACGCGCTAGCTACCATGTCTTCTATGTTCAAAGTCAGGTGGGACAATGAAGCTCCCCAGATTACCATTGAGAGGTTGGAAGAACCCGCACATTGTTGTGATATTGAGACTGAAGAGGTAGCAGATAAACCCTGGTTTCACGAGGTAAAGAGGTATCTTGAGGCTCAAGAGTACCCCGAGAGTGCATCTGTTAATGATAAGAAGTTTCTGAGGAGATTCGCTGCGAAGTTCTTCATCAGTAATGGTATCCTCTACAAGCGTAACCATGATTCAACCTTACTGCGGTGTATGGACAAAAGCGAGGCGGAAAGGATTATGGAAGAGTTACATGAAGGTACCTTCGGGACGCATTCCAGTGGACATACCATGGAAAAGAAAATCCTACGGGCAGGATATTATTGGTCTACTATGGAAGCCGATTGTTATCAGCATTCTCGGACCTGTCATAAGTGCCAAGTCTATGCTGATAAAGTGCATGCACCTTCATTTCCTCTGAACGTCTTGACAACTCCTTGGCCTTTTGCAATGTGGGGCATCAATATGATCGGCGAGATCAGACCTACCGCATCCAACAGGCACCATTTCATTCTGGTAGCTATTGATTATTTTACGAAGTAGGTTGAGGCAGCTTCCTTTGCTACAGTAACCAAGAACGTCATGGTGCGATTCATCCGACACAATCTGATCTGTCAATATGGTGTACCAGCGAGGATCATTACGAACAATGGTACAAATCTCAACAATACAATAATCACCGAGCTCTGCAAACAATTTAAGATACAACATCACAACTCTTCTACTTACCGGCCAAAGATGAATGGGGTTGTTGAAGCGGCTAATAAGAACATCAAGAAGATTGTGCAGAAGATGAAGGTGACATACAAAGACTGGCATGAGATGTTACCATTCGCTCTTCATGGGTACCGTACGTCAGCACGGACATCGATAGGGGAAACACCCTACTCTTTGGTGTATGGCATGGAGGCAGTCTTACCCATTGAAGTCCAGATACCCTCTCTCCAGATTATGAAGGATGCAGGTTTGAACGAGGCCAATTGGATCTAGACCCGGTTTGATCAGCTGAATTTAATCGATGAAAAGAGACTTACTGATATTTGTCATGGTCATACGTATCAAAAGCGGATGATCAAGGTTTTTAATAAGAAAGTCAGACGACAAGAGTATCAAGTCGGGGATCTGGTGATCAAACGCATCATATTACCGCAAGGTGATCCCAGGGGCAAATGGACCCCCACTTATGAAGGGCCAATTGTGGTTAAGAACATATTCTCAGGAGGAGCTATGATTCTAACCACCATGGATGGTGACGACCTTCCTCACCCCGTCAATGCAGACATAGTGAAAAAATACTACGCATAATCAAAGACCCGCTAGGTCGACTGGCCTAGGAAAAAATAAGGGCTTCCCGGCGAACCAAAAGGGTTCGGGAAAAAGTAAGGGATGAAAATGAAAAAAAACTGTACACCCGGCAAGTCGAAAACCTGAAAAGGAGACTTGGGGAAAAAAAAGGGTATCCCGGTGGACTAAAAACACGAAAGGGCGGTCCAGGAAAAAATTAGGGATTGAAGCATAACACTATGTCTCATTGGATCATCCTGCAACCGAACTTCAGTATCGACTATCAAGCTCGGACGGCGCCAATCAATCTGATCTACCTTCAACCAAGCAGCAAAGTGATAAGATGCTCGAAGATATAAAGGCAATAGCAGAGTTGGAACCCAGTGGGATTGTTCACATAGCTTTTTTTCTTTGTTTTTCACAAATTGTATAATTTCTATCTTTCGGCGGTGTTCTCTTAATAGGACGTCATCCTCTTGTACAAAACTCCTATTACAGGCCAACTTCAAAATCAATACAATTCATTTTACAATAAATTTCAAAATTGTTTTTCTTTTCCTGTTTTGTTTTGCAAGAACGTCCAATGATTCATTTTTGATATATGCATTTGAAAATAATTATTGCCTATAAATATTTACATGGAAAACAAAAGACGATTACTGGTAATTTCAGGAACAGGGGCAAACAGAAGTGCCAAAACCTGATAGTTGCTCTACCCAACAGGTACAGGGACAGAGCCAGCCTGAGAATATGACTAAAAGTACATACACTCCCCGCAGAGTAAAAGGTACCCAAATACAATAGTGTTAATTCTCCCCAAGCAGAGTTCATCTATCACCAACAATGGAAGACTATCCCCAATGGAGTCTATTTCTTCCACAGGCAGAAACTCAATCCCCAACTGGGTTCATTATCGCCAACAATGGTAATTCATCCCCAACCGAGGTCATTTCTCCAAATCAGCAGATCTTCTGGCAGAGTATCTCTTCCCTATAGAATCATTCTCTCGCCAGTTTATTCTCCAGCAGAGTTATTCTCCCGCCAATTTATTCTCAAACCATCTTCGTTCATTACCTCCAGCGAGAACGAGGAATTCAACTCCTTGTACTCTCCAAAAGCAGTCCAGGAATTATTCTCCCCAGCTAGAGAATGTCACAAGAACATTGCATATCCATACATCATGGCATACGCATATACATCGTGCAGTACAATCTCATTTATATTGAGAACATCATTAGTCGATACATGTCATGCATCATGACATTACATACGACTAACTCTTTACCTTTCAGGGAAAGATGCAATCAAAATTCTCACAAGTTTTCTCTGGTTTAGTCAAACCGATGCTAAGATTCTATTCCAATTCAAGCTATGAAGCCCGGATCTGACCGGATAATATCTTGATTTCTCCATCATACTGTGAAGCCCGAAGAACGACCGGATAACAGTACCAAAATACCACAAAGCCTG
Source organism: Vicia faba (assembly GCA_948472305.1). Classification (NCBI taxonomy): domain Eukaryota; kingdom Viridiplantae; phylum Streptophyta; class Magnoliopsida; order Fabales; family Fabaceae; genus Vicia; species Vicia faba. Next base: position 1,680,073,690 of record OX451736.1, on the reverse strand, counting down.
GAATTGACCAGACAGTGGTTTATCTTAAATTCAAGCTATGAAGCCCGGAAATCAACCGGAAAATAGTTGAATCCCCAAAAAGTTATTGTGAAGCTTGGAGAACGACTAGATAGCAATGCAAGTTATTGTGAAGCCTGGATTACGACCAAATACTAGTACAAAGACACCATGAAGCCTGGAATCGACCAGATAGTGGTATATCATAAACACAAGCGGTGAAGCCCAGAAATCGACCGGAAAACAGCTTAACAAGGTATTGTGAAGCCTCGAAATCGACCAGATAGCAGTACAGGACACCATGAAGCCTGAAATCGACCAGATATTGGTATAAGACAACGTGAAGCCTAGATTACGACCAGATAGCGGCAAAAGACTGAAGCCTGGAATCGACCAGATAACAGTATAAGACACTGCGAAGCTTGGGTTTCGACCAAATAGCAGTTTACCTGGACAATTACTAAGAAGACCGGAATCGACCGGATATTAGTATGCCTTAAAATTCAAGTTGAAACCCGAATGCGACCGGATAACAACTTAATTCCTTCTGAATCCTAGATTACGACCAGATTAGAATTGAGAAATTACGAAGCCTGGAGAACGACCGGATAGCAAGTTTAATCTCATCTCCCCAGTAAGTCACTATAAATCCTGGAGCACGACCAGATAGCAGTCGATCTTATCACTATGAAGCCTGGATCAAGACCAAATAGTAATTCATTTTCACCTCTTCGACCAAGAGACGATTCCCCAGTAGAATTACGGACGACTGAAGCTCCTAAAATTCTATTTCTCTCAAGACAGAGAGCAACATTCCCCAGCGTAGTCCTCCTCAACAACAGGTATACAAGCTCTCGCAAAGGAATCTCTTATGCGATCAAAACTTCTTCTGATGGCATCCTTAAGCCCATCCTTCATCATAAATCTCCAAATGGAATCTATAATCCTACTCCCGACATCACAACACAAGTACCACTTCATGCGAGTGCAAATTTCTGGGCACTCTATTGTTCAATCATCTTCTACCTTCGGATCACGAAAGGCAGACAAGCCAATCTACATCCTCAAGTTTAAGAAGATTGAAAATGGGAAGTTGTTGTACCCCAAAATTTTCCCTCTCATATTTCTCAATACATTTCAAGTGAGGTCCTCAAATTTCTCATAGAAGTCCAAGGGTTGACCAGACAAACTCTCTCCTAAGGCATTCTACCTCAGATTAGGGTTTCACTTTGCACCAAGATGTTTGAGTCCCAAGGATCCCAAATGCTCACCATTTTCCTAATATGTTCTTAAGACCATTCATGCCAAGTTTTAAGCCTTGCAGAGGAAGTTTGCTCAGTCAATTGCTCAAAGGCCTGAAAATCGACTGTGATAGGGCAAAAGTCAACTGTGGCCCACATACAGTCAAACTTCGAGATTTTTGGTCAAAATTATCATTTTGAAGTTTTATTCATAATTTGATCAATGTTTGATCATGATTCCTCAAGTATTGCTCACAATTCATCAAAACCCAAAAGTTGCTAAATTAGGGTTTTGCAGGAAAAGTCAACTCAACTTTAACCAAGCATAACTTTCTCATACTTTATAAAAAATGACCCATCAAAAGATCATTTTGAAGAGGATGCAATTCCATACAATTCATCTTCATCTCCCAAGTTCAAAATATGCACTCACAAAAAGATACAAATTTGGACATCATAGGTCATTTTGAAAAGTCAACAAAAACACCTTTTTTGTCAAAGCTTCATACATGAACATGGAAGACTCAATTGAGATGATACCAAAAGGGTTGCTTAGAGGAAATATTGAGATTTCTAAAAAGTCAAAGAACACATCTCTAGGATCAAAATTGAAGGCGTTATGTATTAGTGAAGTTGACCCTTTTTGCAAAAATGCCAAAAGTCAAATGTGGCCAAAATTGCAATTTTTATCAAATGAGCCCAACTTTTTGTGTTTGCATTGAGTTTGTAATATGATCCACGACCTATGATCATTCCCACTTGTCTTTATTTTATTTTTGTTATTTATTTGGAATTTTATTTCAATTAAATCAAATAAAATCAAAATAAAATCTTGAAAATTATAAAACTAATCAAAGCTTAAGATTTTGTGCATGTTTAGGTCTCTTATACAGCTGGAAAGAGAATAAAATCGTGCAAGCTTAATTTGGACACAAAAAGATTGGATTTGGCTTGATTTGGAAATATTTACATAAGAATCAAATCATGATTCAATCATCTTAATTGAGAAAGATTTGAATCAAGTTTGTAACCTAATTCATTCTTGGGTACATATAGAACAATGGCTGACCAAAAGCGAGAGGCTTAGAGGCGTGAGAAATAGAAAGCAAGCTTGCAAAAACTCAACAAAAGTGGTGAATCAAATTCCAATTTTCAGGCCATCTCAAGCCTTCCCAGCTATCTCAATCGCTTGCTGGATATCTCTAGGTCATATTGCAAACTAACAAGCCTCATAACATCCAAAAATGCGTTGTAAGCATCTCACGACATTCATACTTTTTTGAAATTGTATTTCATAATTCTGGCATTGTTAGCGTATTTTATAAATATATTCTGAATCCTTGAAACATTTGCAAGCTAATGACAATACTTAATTGCATTTTTGTTAACCATACAGAAAGTTGCCATGATTAGGGTTTAGGTTTCGTTTTTAGGGATTTTGCTTGCAGGAACAATTAGCCATGGAGAGTGGTACCATGATGCTCGTGAGATTGCAATGAGCTGATTGATACCACTGGAATTGATTTATCATGCAGGGATGAGGTTTTGGAACCGACAAGGGTTATACCTACACCCTTTGTCCGTAGGTAAAAGTTTTGGAATTTTTCCAATGGAGGGAGGAACAAGAAGGGTGGGGTGGCACTCCCTGATTTACCTGTTCAAACTGCGCGCGTTTTATAATCCATTATTTTGTTTTTCCATATAATCTTATTTTGGCATTAGGTATACAACAAAGTGTGCTAGCTCAGATGGTCAGTGTACAAGGGAAATTGCCAAAGGGCCTGGGTTCGATCCGCAGGTCCCCATATTTGTCAATATTATTTTCTTTTACATCATCAGGTACACGTGCATACAAGGAGATCACTATACGCCCTCCCTCAATGTCCAGCCAACCAGATCTCCTACATGCCAAATCCAACGCCTATCACATGGAGGTCTACCATAGGCCTAGTCAAGCTTGTAATATGGGATCTGGAAAGTCAACGTGGGCCAAGGAGTTTTGGGCTCAGAAAATGCAATTGACACCCCCTCTCTTGCTACAAAACCAGGCCCATTTTCTTTATTTTCTTATATTTCTTTCATTTATTTATTTAGTTTAAATTATTTTCTAACACAAAATTAATTATTTTTGCAACAAAATCATAAATTCAATTTCATCAAAGTAGAATTTAGGTTTTTATTTATTTTGTCAAAATTAATTTAATATTAGCTTAATTTAATTTTAGAGTAATTCTAACCTTTTTGTAAATAATTTAAAATCAATTAGAAAGTTAGGTTTTTGTTCTTGATTATATTTTTATTTCTTTTTATAAAATAACAAAAATACAAAAATAGGTCGAATTAATTATTTTTCTTAATTTAAATTAATTAGTAATTAGGTTTCTATTTATTCAATTAAAACCTTATTTTATCAAAATAATCAAAAACAACAAAAAAAATGATTTTTCTTTCAATTAGGTTTAGACGGGGTCAAAACCCTAGTTTTTTCTTGTTCTCGATTCATCGCGCGCATTTATTATTTTTACGATATTAATGGAACTGCTCATGGTATGTAATAGTTTAATCAGGATTTTCTTTTATCGTTTTACGGGTTTTTGGCTATGTAATTAATCCCCTCCCCGAAGCCTTGTAATAGCGTAGTTTTATTTTCCACATTTTAATTCTCGCAAATATTAACTGTTAGATGTATGATAATAGGATTGCATGACAAGACTGTATGTTAATTTTAAAATGGTCAGTAAACCCTAAATGTGCAAAGATAATAACTGAAATCAAATCACTCGCACATGTGCACTCCTAGGGTATACTCTCACTTAGGTTGCCTTCGGTAAATGATCATTAAGTATAGGGTGTCTTAGTGGTTGCCCTCTTGTCTAAACAAAGATCAAATATCCTGTTCGGAAATGTTGCCTCAGAAATGTTGCCTCAGAAATGTTGCCTCAGAAAGGTTGCCTCTGAAATGTTGCCTCGAATATGATCTTAAGACATTAAGGTTATTACTAAGACATCCTAACATTGCTTTAGTGATCGTACGTCCCATTTGAAAGTCGATTCTGCCACCGTATGACACCTACTATTAGTGAGTAGGTAGCCCTAGTCGATTCTGCCACCGTATGACACCTACTATTAGTGAGTAGGTAGCCCTAGTCGTTGGATGTTTGAGGGACTATCAAAAGGGACGTTTATGGTCATTGAAGGCAACATGTAAGGATACCTTAGAATTTCGAAAGTACTGTCATCATATAGGCAACATCGAGGGACAAGATCATTTCTCGTAGGCAACTCGAGGGACTTTAGGGACCATGATCTTCTATGATGACTTTTTAAGTTGAAGGTCTTTGCTAAGATATCCCTACGTTCGAGGGACATGACCATTGTTTTTCTGAAGGCAACAAGTGAGGTTATCCTAGAGGTGTGAGTGTGCAAATGATTCAGTTCGGTTATTTATCTTGAAATAAAGCTACGATATTACAGTTGAACGCGCCATATACACTTTATCTAGGAAAATAAAAATAAGATGAAAATAGCAAAGAAAATGTTTTGGTGATTTTTTATGAAAAAATAATTTATGATAATTAATTAAATAAACCTAAAAAACCTAATTAATTTTAATTAATAAAAAATGTTAATTTTGAGAAAGAAAAAAAAAGATTAATTAAAAAAACCTAAAACCTAATTAATTTTAATTAATAAAAAAAAGGTTAATTTTGAAAAAAAAGTTTATTAAAAAAACCTTAAACCTAATTAATTTTAATTAAAAAAAAAGGTTTTTAAATTTTTTTTATGTTTAATGATTAAAAAAAGGATTAAGTTTGCCAAAAAAATAGATAGAGGAAGAAACATCAATGGAAAATAGGATTAGAAAATACAAATAATGCAAATGTCAGGGTGGGTGTTGAACCAAAAATTAATTTAAAACCTAAAATTAAATTTGAAAAAACCTAAAATTAATTATTCGAGTTTATTATGAAAAATCAAAGGTTTGTGAAAAATGTTAAGTTTTATGAAAATGTTTTAAATAGAAAGAATGAAAATAGGTAAAAGGATAAAAAGAATGGAAGAAAACCAAAACCAATAGGGGTGGGTGTTGAACTCACGCCCTTAACCTCCTCAGGATGCTTGCCTTGCCATGAGTCATGCATTGGTTGTTGTTCTATTTTGGCATCAGCATTTTATAATAAACCTGCATGGGATCATGTCTAAATCTGTAGCGTTGAATCTCATGAACACATTAAATAAATTACTATATCATGAAATACAAAGAAAACAAATATATGAAATTTTGTAATGTTAAAACCGATATGACATGTATGAATGATTCTACACCCTTTTGATCATGGAGATCAAACCATCCTTACCCTTACTAGAGAAGTAGTGAGATGGGGGTTTGTAACGAGGATGGTTTGTTTGTAGTGAGATGGGAGTTTGTAACAAGGATTTCAAGATTTTTAGGGTTCTTGAAAGAATTTGATATTTTGATAGGGTTGTGGCAAAGGATTTTTTCCTTCGTGTCCTATTTGTGTGAAAAGAATGAGATTATATATTTGAAATTAGAGCAAAGATATGGGCTTTGAATGTGCAATTGGGCCTCCAATAACCACAAGCAATAGTGCATATTTTTATTCACTTGAGTCTGACACGTTCCAGGATAAATCGTAGGGACTTAAGTGAAATTTTTGAAGTTGAAATGTGAAATTAAAATGTAGCTTACATCAAGAAATAACTCCTGTCCGAAAATGAGCTCAATCAGATAAAGGGTGAATTAGTTATGAATTTTTGAAGTTTCGCCTCAGACAAACTTATTTTGGGCTCCAGTATCAACTCTGACACGTTCTTCAATAAAAAACGGGTATTGATCGGAGGAGAACCCGGTCTCGATCTTGGAAGAAAAATTGTAGATCTCTGAGTCAGTGACCTTGTGTAAAAAGATGGGCCCGATCCGATAAAAATTGACGGAATTATGAATTTTCGAAGTTTTGACACAGATGAAATAATATTCAGTATTCAGTATTTTCGGTGCATCACGCGTACTCTGGGAAAAAAACGAAGGCCTTTCGGATACCGTTCTGTGATACGGTGGCATAACTGACTGTTTTTTGTTACTACTGGTTTTGCACTTTTTGTTCGTAAATGTCGCAGTAAGCAAGAGTCGCCGCCGTCTTTTATTTTATATAACAAAGGAGAAGGGAAAAGAATAGAAAAAACCTTTTTCGAGATGTTTCTGAGTACGGGGGGTAGATTATAGAAAGGGAAGGTGTTCTTTTCCTAACAGTTATCTACCTACTCGAAATAAAGGCATTATTTTCCTCTTATCCTTTTGACCGTGTTATCCTACTATTAATGAGTAGGTAAACCTAGTCGTTGGATGTTGAGGGACCATCGAAAGGGACATAATGTTCATTGAAGGAAACATGTAAGGATACCTTAGCATTTCGAAGGGACTATCATCATAAGATCATTTCTCGTAGGCCACACGAGGGACAGTAAGGGACTGTGATCTTTATGACGACTTTTGAATTGAGGGTCTTTGCTAAGATATCCCTACGTTCGAGGGACATGACCATTGTTCCTGAGGCAACCAAGTGAGGAATACCCTAGGGATGCAAGTGTGCAACAGTGTTTGTTTTCAGATATTTATCTTGAGGTCAAATGATCTACCGATTGACTGATTAAGAATACAAGCCTAGGTTGCTAACAATTATATACAAGCATAAGATATAAAAGCGAGATAGCAAAAAAAGTTCTATGCTATTACAAGGCTTTTGGAAAGAGGCATAAAGAATTGATTGAAAGTAAATTTGTGGAAATTAAACCCTAATTAATCTATTACAAATCGGGCGCAGTTACATCAATACTGAAAAAAATAATCGTACGGAAAAAATAATTACGCGCGAGAATCAAAAACTAGAAAAAGTTTAAAACCCTTAAAAAAACCCTAATTTGATCATTAAAATATTTTTGGATATTTTGTGAAAAAAGATTTGAATTTAACCTAATTTCTAATTGATTTTAATTAATGAAAAATAAATTAAAGTTGAAGAAATTAATTTATTTACAAAAATTAATTTATATAAAAAAAACTAATCTATTTTTTTTGTGATTTTTATTTTATGATTTTATAAAAAAAATTTATTAACAAAAAAAATTAAACAAAATAATAAAAATAAAAAAAACTAGAAAAGATGAGAAATTAAGCCTGAGGGGGTGTAGGCCCAAATTGGAGGTGATGTTGCTGAATTCTGTTCCAGGCCCAGTCAGGTTGGCCCATCACCAGCGTTGCATTCCGTGAGAAGTTTTCCAAGAGAGTCCACTATGCGCCTGCATGCTTGACGCGTTGATCTGGATAGTGAATGATCCAATGATGATGATATGGAGGCGTATGGTGCACGTACATGTGAAGAAATCACTGAATCTGCAAATTGTTATTAAGAAAAATAACATGTAGGAGGCAGGGATCGAACCCCTGACCTCCTACACGCACTCCTTGTAAAGTCTTGCCTCTCGCCACTAAACCATTTGCTTCATTCATTAATACACACGCATAAAATATATTATATAATATGCAAAGTCAGTTTTATAAAAAACGTGCAAAAATTCAAATGGGCCATTCAGGATCTGCCACGCCTTCATCTTCTTCGCTGAGACTGTTGTCTTAGGTAAGGACTTTTATCTACAAACGTTTGTCATAGCTATAACCTGTGCGTCTCAAAAATCATGATCAGGCAACATAAATTAAATTCAAGACCATGGATCAATTGGGTTTGATCCTCTAAGCATGATGGTGTCCTCCATTATACCCAATTGTACCTGTATCTGAAAGCCTTAAAATGAAGTTCTAAACCCTAACAATAGCATTCCATCAAACATGCATCAAAACACATAATTGATTATGCAAACACGTTCTAAATGATTTTACAAGCATGAATATATACTTAGAACTAGTTTATCATACGTAAATTCCAAAAACCAATTTCAAGAAGATGAACAAACCGTGGTACTTGTATGTGCGATTTATGAAGGTGTTGATGCATGGTAAGGGTCCAGAGAGCTCCCAAAGACTTCCAGGAATGAATTGCTGGCCTTGAAACACCTTAAATCTCCTTTTAGAAAGAAATTTGATTCTCACTTTTTGTCCAAAATTTGAGTTTTTGTTCTTTCAATTCTCATGACCAATCCTTGTTTTTATGCTTTGGAAATGTTGTCTATATATAATAGAAGAAATTAGGTTAACAAAACTGTATTCAATCTTTGCAAATTGTTGAAAAAGATTTGATTTTTTTGCCTTGTATGATTTTTTTCTAAAACAAACCAAATCATGATCTTTTCCAATCAATTAGCCCTTGCACGAATGATTTGCTAGCTGTTCATGGACTCATAATGTGCTCACAAAATCAAATATTTAACTGAACCAGACAAAAGTCTTGAAATATCTTCAACTGGAATAAGAATCAGAGAGATCTTAGTGTCGATCTGATTGAACAAGAGAAGGTCTTGGATTAACTTTGACTGGATAAGAATTAGAAAAATCTTAGGATCGATTTAACTAAACCAGACAAAAGTCTTAGAATATCTTCTAATGGAATAAGAATTAGAGAGGTCTTAGTGTCGATCTTGACTGAACCATAGAAGGTCTTGTGAGTCATATTTCTGAGAAAACTGCTGAAATAGCCCTTCATTAGACATAGTTTTTAAGAGGACTACCAGGTCATACAAGTAGTCAACGGTGTTTGTTGATTTGATCTTGTCCCTAAAATAGGTAAAGAGTTATTCACACGCAATGTCATGATGTATGAAATGCATTGTGATGATGTTCTCAAAATAAATGAGATTAGGTTGTTACTCGAACCCTTTTGGTTCGTCGGGATGTCCTTATTTTTGCCTAGGCCAGTCAACCTAGTGGGCCTTTATTCATGTGTAGTATCTTTTCACTATGATCACATTAACAGGGTGAGGAAGGTCGTCACCATCCATGGTGGTCAAAATCATAGCTCCGCCTGAAAATATGCTTTTGATCACAAATGGCCCTTCGTATGTGGGATTCCATTTTCACCTGAGATCACCTTGTGGTAGTATGATGCACTTGATTACTAGATCACCCACTTGATACACTTGACGTCTGAACTTTTTTTCAAAATCCCTGATCATTAGTTTTTTATACACTTGACCATGACAAACAACAATAAGCCTTTTCTCATCAATCAAATTTAGCTGATAAAGTCGAGTTTGGATCCAATCATCTCCGTTCAAGCCTGCATCCTTCATGATCCTCAGAGAAGGTCTATGGACCTCAATAGGCAGGACAACCTCCATACCATATACCAGAGAATAAGGTGTTGCCCCTGTCGATGTTCGTGCTAAGGTGCGATAGCCATGAAGATAAAATGGTAACATCTCCTGCCAGTCTTTGTATGTCACCGTCGTCTTCTGTATAATTTTCTTGATATTCTTTTTAGCAGCCTCTATAGCGCCATTCATCTTCGGCCGGTAAGGGGAAGAATTATGCTGCTGGATCTTGAATGGTTTACAGATTTCGGTGATCATTGTATTGTTGAGATTTTTACCATTGTCAGTAATGATTCTCTCAGGTACACCATACCGACAAATAAGGTTATGCTTGATAAACCGCGCCACAACATTCTTGGTAACAAAAGCAAAAGAGGCAGCATCGACCCACTTTGTGAAGTACTCAATGGCCACTGGGATGAAGCGATGCCCATTGGAAGCGGTAGGCTTAATCTCTCCGATCATGTCAATACCTCACATTGCAAAGGGCCAGGGAGCCGTCAAGACATTCAAGGGAACCGGAGGTACATGTACTTTATCAGCATAGATTCTGCATTTATGGCAAGTTCGAGAATGCTGATAACAGTCTGCTTCCATAGTGGACCAATAGTATCTTTCCTGTATGATCTTTTTAGCCATGGTGTGTCCACTAGAGTGGGTGCCAAAGCTACCTTTATGTAGATCTTCCATGATCCTCTCTGCTTTGCTCTTGTGTATGCACCAAAATAAAGTAGAGTCATGATTGCGCTTGTAGAGAATTCCATTACTGAGGAAGAACTTCGCGGAGAACCTTCTCAAAAACTTCTTATCATTGACAGACGCCCCTTCAAGATATTCTTGAGCCTCGAGATATCTTTTCACTTCATGAAACCAAGGTTTTTCTGCTACTTCTTCAGTGTCAATCTCATAGCAGTATGTCGTTTTATCCAACCTCTCAATGGTGATCCGAGGAGCCTCGTTGTCTCATCTGACCTTGAACATAGATGACATATTAGCCAGCGCATCCGCTAACTGATTCTCTTCTCGTGGAAAATGTTCAAAGGTGACTTCTTCTAAGTGTAGGAGCAGTGTCAGCATATGTTCTTTGTAAGGGATGAGATTTGGGTGCTTCGTGTCCCACTCGCCTTTGATTTGACTTACGACCAAGGCCGAATCCCTGAATACACTCAAGATCTTGATCGTTAGGTCAATAGCAGCTTTGAGACCCATGATGCATGCTTCATACTCCGCCATATTGTTGGTAAAATTGAAACATAATCTGGAGGTGAAAGGAGTATGACAGCCTTCAGGAGATATAATTATAGAACCGATGCCATTGCCAAGTGCATTGGAGGCTCCGTCAAAAACCATAGTTCATCGAGATCCTTCTTCAGGTCCTTCATCCGGTCCAGGTTCTTCATAGTCAGTCACTAGCATAATATTCTCATCCGAGAACTCAAATTTCATGGATTGGTAGTCATCCACGGCCTGATGAGCCAAATGATCAGCTAATACACTTCCCTTGATTGCTTCATGAGTCGTGTATTAGATACCATACTCGATCAAGATCATTTTCCATCTTACTATTCTTCCGGAGAGTGCGGGCTTCTCGAAGATGTACTTGATCGGATCCATCTTAGATATCAGCAAAGTAGTTTGGGTTAACATATACTGTCTCAGTCGACGAGCAGCCCATACCAAAGCACAACAAGTTTTCTCGATCAGCGAGTATCTTGTTTCACAGTCGGTAAACTTTTTGCTAAGGTAGTATATTGCATGTTCTTTTTGACCATACTCGTCATGCTGCTCCAACACATACCCCATTGAATTATCTAACACTGTTAAGTACATTATCAAAGGTCTTCCTTCAATCGGAGGCATCAGAATTGGAGGCTCTTGAAGGTATTCTTTGATTCTTTCAAAGGAAGTCTGGCATTCGTCCTTCCATTTTGCAACTTGATCTTTCTTCAGGAGTCTGAAGATTAGCTCACAAGTAGCAATTAAATGGGAAATGAACCTGGCAATGTAATTTAGGCGTCCTAAGAAGCCTCTGACCTCCTTCTCAGTGTGGGGAGCCGCATCTCTTGTATAGCCTTCACTTTTGTAGGGTCTACCTGAATACCTTTGTCACTGACAATGAAACCTAGCACTTTGTCAGACCTTACCCTGAAGGTGCACTTATTTGGATTCAACCTCAGCTTGTACGTCTTCAACCTATCAAAAAACTTTTATAGATGATCAAGATGCTCTTTCTCGGTTTGAGACATGGCTATCATGTCATCAACATAGACCTCTATTTCATGGTGAATCATATCATGGAACAAATCTACCATGGTTCGGTGATAGGTTGCCCCAGCATTCTTCAACCCAAACGACATCACTTTGTAGAAGAAAGTGCCCCATTGTGTGACGAAGGTTGTCTTCTCCATGTCTTCAGGTTCCATATTGATCTGATTGTAACCAGAGAAACCATCCATGAAGGAAAAGACCTTGTGTTGTACGGTTTTGTAAACCAGAATGTCAATGTGGGGAAACGGAAAGTCAACCTTGGGGCTTGCCCTGTTTAAATCTCGGTAGTACATACACATCCGTACCTTGCCTTCCATTTTAGGCACCGGGACTATGTTAGCAACCCATTGGGGATAACAAGCGACATCCAAAAATCCAGTGTTGAACTGTTTCATAACCTATGCTTTGATCTTATCTGACATTTCAGGGTGCATATAGCGGACCTTCTTCTTTACCAGAGGGCAATCTTCTTTAGTTGGCAGGCAATGAACCACAATATCGGTGTCTAGTCCGGGCATGTCTTCATATGACCAGGCAAAGATCTCGACATAATCATGCAATATCTGTATCAACCGCTGTTTGACACTAAGCTCCAGATTTGCACCTATCTTTACCTCTTTTTTGTCCTCTTCCGTGCCCAAGTTTATTGTCTCAATCGGCTCTTCATGGGGCTGTATGGCCCTTTCTTCCAGTTGTAACAGTCTAACAAGTTCTCCGGGTACCTCACAATCTTCCTCACGTTCGTCCTCGGGTTGGTTGATCGGATTTTCAAAGTCATAACCGGAAATACCAGAATTGTTATCAATGGGATCTAGAGTGGATACGGATCTGCAGTCGATACGTGAGTGTGTGTAAGAGCATAGCTGTATATACAAAGTAAAAAGAAAAGAAAATAAAAACAGAGAGTGCAAAATTTGTATACATAAACATCCAATGCTTTATTAATGCCATATGAAATTGAATTATAATAGCCCTCACAAATAAACCATTGTGCCCCGGGTAAGACACATGGCAACAAAGTTTATATTGTTTATTACATAAAAAGACAATTACTTCTGAACAAAAGTAATCAGTACAAAGTATCTTTCTGTCCAGTTACTGAGTCAACCGTTGGCAGTAGGGAAGATCCATTTATCCATGTCATCGTTATTGTCAGCATCTTTCATGGCGGAGACAACTTCAACAACATTGATTTCCAAGTCGTGCTTAGGCATGGGTGCAGTTATGATGTTGGGAGTCTTAGGGGGATCGAATTCAATCTCCTTTGCCTCGATCAGATCCTACACCTTGTTTTTTAAATCCCAAGAGTTGTTGGTATCATGGCCTGGACTTTCTGAATGATAAGCACAACGAACCTTAGGTTTGTAGTGAGGAGAGGCGGTGTTGGGATTCTTCGGGGCTTCCTTCAAATTTACCAGATTGGTCTTCAATAACTGTCGCAAAATTTGAGACAGAGTCATGTTTATCCGGGTGAACTGTCTTACCGGACTTTCTGTTCTCAGTTGATTATTCCTTTGTTGGATAGGTTCAGGCTTAAAGATCATGAAAGCCCCTACCGCGGGACTGAGTTCAGTTTTGTCCTGATTTCTTTGATGGTACGCAGCACTAACCTCTTTCTTCCCAGCAAATGGCTTCCTTAGTGCACTGGAGGATGCATATTTTTGAATCTTCCCACTCCTAATTCCAGCTTCTACCCGTTCTCTTGTCAAAACCAATTCAGTGAAGTCGACTGAGGAACTTTAAATCAGTTTGTTGAAAAATGGACCAGACAGGGTCACTAGAAACATATCCACTAGCTCCCTATCAGACAGGGGAGGCTGGACTCTTCCTGCGAAGTCCCTCCATTTTTGAGCATAGTCCTTAAAGCCTTCGCTCAAACCCATAGACATACTTTGGAGTTGAGTACGAGTGAGAGCAAGGTCTGCATTCTACTGATACTGCTTGTAGAAAGCAGCAGCCAGGTCTTCCTAATTATGAATGTTGGCCCTTTCCAGCTGGTAGAACCATTCTAGTTGAGTTCCGGATAGACTATCCTAACAGAAGTGGACCCATAAGTCTTTGTCAGCAGTGTGAGGCTGGATCTTCCTCACATAAGATCAGAGGTGCATTTTGGGACATGAAACCCCATCATATTTGGCAAACACTGGCACCTTGAACTTTTGTGGAATGATAACCCCAGAGACCAAACCCAACTCTTCAAAATCCAGACCTGGTACCTTCCTGACTTCTATTGCATTCAAACGATCCCTAGTTGTTTGTATTTTTCATCATCAGGAGGATACTGCTCCTCATCATAGTCAGATTCATCATCGGATTCCTTTGGACTGGAGTCTTCCTCTCTTATTTCCTCTTCTTGATTGTTCCCTTCCTTTGATGAAGTTACTAGTTCAGAGGCTCGCTGCACTGGTCCTTTGATCCTTCTTCCCGGATTCACTAACCCAGTTGGCTTCTTTGGCATCTTCCTTTTATCTTTCAGTATGAGGGCTTTCAGATCTTCCTGCCATTTAACTAGAGCCACAATCATTTGCTGGAATTGGGCGTTTTGCACCTGGAGATCCTTGATGTTTTGTTCAAGATCCATTTCTTTTACTTGCTAAAATAAACAACAAAGAAGATAAGGACCCTACTTTAAAACCAGCTTATGCAATGAGATGCATGATATGCTTATGAAATGTTTTCAAGGACCTTATTGGACTTAAACTCTTTTAAACAAAACAAAAAGCAAAACCTTTTATTAGAAAGTTTTTAAAGAAACAAAAGATTACACAAGGATAAACATTGAAAGGAAGTTCTTAAGTTTCCCATGGGCGCTTCCTCTTGGTGTTGAGGTAGGTGTTGAGGTTCCTTTCTTCATGAAGTTGTTTTGTTAATTCCAACACCTTCTTCTCACTTGCATAGAATTGAGGCTCAAAAGTATCCCGTTCTCCCTTGATCTGGATCCAAGATTTTTGCAACTCTTCAAAATTGGTTGGCATATCCTGGTAGAGAATAATACGGGACTCTCTCCCTTGAACAATAGGTTCTAAGATCACCGGTAAGATGGAATCGTATGGCATCATAAGACTTTGGGCTTGAGCTCTCACCCATATGAGGTAAGGTTACAAAGGGATAGAGTTCTTACGCCCCAAAGTCCTACTATCACTCTTCTTAACAATGCCCCAAGAGCGGATGAACCTCTGACGATAATTTTGCAAATCATCTGAGTAGTTGAACATAATACCCTGGATGAGCATATCCGGTGGACCATCTCTCCATGCATAGCCAAACTGACGTAGTGCTAAAGAAGGATTGTAGGTGATACCTCCCCTAATGCCTAGGAGTGGCACATTAGGAAATTCTCCGCAGTGATCAATAAAATAAATATCCTCTTGAGAGCAAGGACACCAATGGATGTCGGAGTGAGAGAGAGACATTAGTATTTGACTCCACCTTAAGCCTAAATCATTTTGCATTATTTATCGAGGAAGGTGCGAAATAAACCATTTATATAGCATAGGCGTGCAATACATGAGAGTTCCTTGCTTCTTTAGAGTACGAGTATGGAGAGAATGTAGGATATCCCCGAGCAATGTAGGAACCGGATTGTAAGAAAGAAAGATGTTGATGGCATTCACATCTATAAGTTGATCTGAATTAGGAAATAGGACCAACCCATAGATCAAAAGGGCTAATACATCAGGAAATCTGAGCTTTCTTCATCAGGAAATTTGTAAGGAGACCCTTAACTTCACTTCTTTTTTCCCAATTGGACTCAACGTCAGATGGCTTCAAGTGCAGAGCTACGACAACATCTTCAGAAACTGGGTCTTGTTCTAAACCAGTGAAAGGTACTCGCTCCAATATAGGTAAACCAAGTAATTTAGAAAATTCCTCCAGGGTAGGAACCGGTTGATAATCGGGGAATTTGAAGCAATGGTTCTTAGGGTCGAAGAACTGGAATAAGACACTCATCAAACCTTAGTCAAACCCGGTGGTGACCAAACTGATCAAGTGACCATGTCTCTTGTGGAATGATGAGTCCTCGTGAAATTTCAAGACTAATTCCTTGAGGTTAAGAGGAACTTCTGTGAGGCGAAATCGGATGGTTTTTCTGCGACCTGAATTAATATCCTACAAAGCAGCCAAGAGGTAAATCCAACAGGTCCTTGAAATGATTAGTACATATGAATGTCATTATGTTTATGATGTCATGATTATGCTAAAAATCACAGATAAACACAAGAAAATCATTCAATAGACCTTAGGTTCAAAGGCTTGCATGAGTTTTTAAGGTATGTACCCTCTTGAATGTTTAGTTGGCTCAACCTGTCCTATTAATAGTAACCGGGTTCTAAGGAGTCTCAGTATCACTGACCTTCTCTTCAAAAATTATTTCAGCTCCACACCGAAGTATTACAGCAAAAAAATCATGAAAGTCCAACCTCAATGAGTGTAGTATCGAGTATCAACCAATCTTCGGTCGGAACCAAAGCCGGTTATCTCACTACTTCGTAATGGCTAGGATGAGTCAATTAAAGGTTCTAAAGGTCAGTTAGCGCTTAGTGACACTATGAGGAAGCCTAATGTTATCCTTAACTTACTCAAGGAACATTAGTACAATCCAAAGTATCATGCTAACGTAGCAACCACTCCGTCTGTATTGGTCTATGCCGTACGCCCTTCATGGTTTATTGCTACTTACCTAATGAGGTGTCCCAGATCCGGGTGTAGGATCTTTTAGTAACAACCCAAGCAAACCCTTAAAGCTAAAGCAAGCAAACACACAATGTAAAGAATATTAAAAAAGAACTAAAACTCTAAGGTAACCCCACTTTTTCCCCAGCAGAGTCGCTAGTTCTCTGATACGATGGCAGAATCGACTGCTATATACTGGTTTTGTGTTTTTTGTTCACAAATGTCACGGTAAGCAAGAGTCACCACCGTATTTTCTTTTATCCAACAAAGGAAAGGGTGAAAAGAATATAAAAAGACCTTTTCGAGAGTTTTCTGAGTAAGCGGGGTAGATTATGGAAAGGGAAGGTGTTAGCACCCTTTCCATTTGTGGTTTTCCACAGGCTCTTAGAGGTTTGCTCATTTTGAAATACCTTTGTGCTTTGTGTGTTTGAAAATGTTTTGAAAAACCCCTTAGTACGAAGAACTTTGTAATGTTTCTCGATATAGTGGAGAAAGTATAGAAAGTGTTTTGAAATTGTTTTTGAAAATTAGTTTTCTGTGTAAGTGCAAAATGTTTAAGCAAACTTCTAACAACTATCTGCTTTATTACTCGAAAAGGGTCGTTCTTTTCCTCTTTTCCTTTAGACAATGCTTTCCTACTATTAGTGAGTAGGTAGCCTTATCGTTGGATGTTGAGGGACAATCGAAGGGACGTTTTATAGTCATAAAGGTAACATATGGAGACGCTTTAGGAATTTCGTTTAAGGGATGAGATCATTTACCGAAAGGCAACACCGTAGGGTCATCGAGGGACTATGATCTTTTTGATTTTTGCGGGTCTTTGCTAAAGCGTCCCCATTCTCGAGGGACGTGACTGTTTTACTGAAAGGCAACCGAAGCAGGGATACCCTACAGGTGCATATGTGCATATGTGTTGAGATTCAGTTATTTTGGTTTTTTTATTAAGTTAGCTAACGTTTTAATTTACAGTCTTTCCATACATGCCTATTTACTAACAGTAATATAGCAAAATAAAACAGTAGAGGTGCAGAAAATAAAATGCGGAAAAAGTAAATCCTAAACTATTACACGGCTTTGGGAGAGATACAATATAAGTGCATGAAATAAAATGCGGAATTTTAAATCTAAGACTATTATATCCATGTGCAGTTACATTACTTACATAAAATGCTAGAATAAAAATAAACGCGCGCGAAATTGGAAATAACGTCTAAACATATCCTAAGAAGTAAAAATCTTTTTGTTTTGTTTTTATCATTAAAATAAAATTAAATCTAAATTAAGTCCTAGATTCTAATTTGTTTTAAGTTAAGAAAATGGTTAAAATTTAATTAATCAATTAATTAAGAAATTAATTATTAAATTAAAATATCTAAGCCTAATTTTTGTGATTTTTTTGATTTAATGTTAATTAAAAAGATAAAAAGTCCATTAAAAAAATAATGAAAAGAACAAAAGAAAAATAAGAATACAAAGAGGCATCCTTCGATTGGGGTGAAGAAGGGAGGTTTCGATCCAAAGGGGGAGCTGCCTTTCGACCCAGGCAGTAGACTTCTTCGTTCACCTTTCTTTTGTTTCCTTTCGATTGAGTTTAGGAGTTGGTCTGAGCAACCTTCGATTGCCACCTTTTCTGCTTCCTTCGATTGGCCTATGAAGCAGTATAGACCAATCGAGCAGCATGAGGGCATGTCCTTCGTTCATACCCTTTTTGTATTTCGTTTGAGCCTGTACAGGTTAGTTAGAAAAGAAGAAAAAATAAACCAAGAAAAAATACAGAAACGAAGAAAATGAATAAAAGGCCATTTACATGTTATGTTAAAACGAAAGATGCAAGGTCAAGAAGACCTACCTTGCTTGAAACTGGAATTTGCGCGTGGACTGAGATTGTTAGGTGCTTCAATTTGACACTCCTGGCTGTGGAGACACTTGCTTAGAAGCTGGTGTGCAATCTTGGATGTCTCGGGAACGAGGGACTTGTCTTTGTTTGGGCTGAAGGTGCCTGCAAAAAAAAAGTGTTTTGGTTTGACCCTATTGGGGTTTCTATGAGCAATATGGCAGCGTGATTTGTTCGTGTAAAAAAAGTATATGTCTCTCTGGAAGATATACTGGATATTTATAGGAGATGATGATGGATTCTTATCATGGAAAGAAACATCCTTAATCATGTCCTTAAAGGCCAGCCATAGTCTTTAAGACAGAAATCAAATCAATTTAAAGATTTCCTTTTTTAAAAAAGTCATCCCTCTTTTTGAAATTTTGGATGAACCTGGACACTTGACTCCCTCGAACACTGTTGTACCCCAAAATTTGCCCTCCCATATTTCTCAAGACATTGCAAAGAAAATCTCCAAGTTGCTCAAGGTTACTCAAGAATTGGTCAGACAAGCTATCTCCTAAGGCAGTTTACCCAAAATTAGGGTTTCACATTGCTTCAAGATCCTTGAGTCCAAATGACCTAAAGTACTCCCCCAATGTCCTAATATGTTCTCAAGATCATCCATGTCAAGTTTCAAGCCTTGCAGGGAAGTTTGCTCAACCAAGTTGCTCAAAGGTCCAAATATCGACTGTGTTAGGGCAAAAGTCAATTGTGACCTACAAACAGTCAAACTTCAATATTTTTTGTCAACATTCTCATTTTGAAGTATATTTCATCATTTTATCAATGGTTGATCATGATTCATCAAGGATTTCTCATAATTCATCAAGACTCAAAAGTTGCTAAATTAGGGTTTTGTAGGAAAAGTCAACTCAACTTTAACCAAGCATAACATTCTCATACTTTATGAGAAATGACCCATCCAAAGCTCATTTTTAATAGGATGAAATTCCCTACAATCCATCTTCATACCCCAAGATCAAAAAATGCACTCACAAGAAGTTATGAATTTGGACATTATAGGTCATTTTTTAAAGTCAACAAAAACACCTTTTTTGTCAAATCTTATAACTTAAGCATGGAATATCAAAATGAGATGAGACCAAAAGGGTTGATTATAGGACATCTCAAGATTTCTAGAAATTCCAAGAACATCTCCAAAAGTTCAAAATTGAAGAAGTTGTGCATGGTTGAAGTTGGACTTTTTTGCAAAATTGCTAAAAGTCAACTATCCCCAAACCTTCAAATTTTGCCAAATGGGCCCATTCTTTTCCACTTGATTTGAGTTTTCAATGTTGCCACGTGCTCTAACTTCATCCATGTGTCCACATCACATTTTTATTATTTAATTTGATTTTTATTTGAGTTAATTTATTTTAAATCAAATAAAATCATATAAAATCTAAAGCTTTGATAACACATGATCTTTTGGCTATTTCAGGCTCCAAATACAGCAATTATTATCATCAAATTTGTATCAAATCAAATGTGTGCAAAAAAGATTGAAATCAACCAAGTTTGGAAAGTTTTAATGGTGAAATCAAATCAAATTCATGAGCATTGATATGGAGAGATTTGGATTAAGTTTGTAAACCTAATTCAAAGCATAATACATAAGCAAGATGAAGGACACGAAATAAGGGTTGGCAAGCATTTGTAGAAGCAGAACTGACTTTGCAAAAATCACAAAAAAGTTGGAAATCAAAATCCAGGTTAGAGGCAGTTTCTGGACGCGAGACACATCCCAATCGATTCCTGGCCATTCACACAAGCTATCCCAACCAAAACCAAGCATTATCAGGTCCTCAAACGCGCTGTAAGTCTCACGCTATTGACCCATGTTCTTGATTTCGATTTGAATCATTATGGCATCTATTGAACAAACTAATGGCATATTTGTGATCACAAGAACATTTGCAAACTGATGGTAATGGCCAATTTCACTTATGTGCTCTGTATAGAAAAACACCATAGCTAGGGTTCCTTGTTCGTGTTTAGGGCTTTATGTTTCACGTACAATTGGCTCATAAGAAGAACATGGTTGTGCTCAAGAGATCATGACGAACTCAACCCTAGCCTTGAAAATCATTTTTATGGCCTGGAGAGGATTTTAGAACAAGGTTGCGATTTTTGTTGCAGATGAAAATCCGCAGGTAATTTTTACAGGGGTTTGAGGACAGGGACGATGGGGTTTCCTCCGTCCATTGGGCCATTCAAACCAAGCGCGCCTTTTTTTTTTGTTTTTTCTAGCATTGGAATTGTTTTGTTATATTATTATTGATACTTATTAAACTAACAACTAAAGAAGCGTGGCTCAGTGGTAACCTTGGCAAAGTATTCTCCTTCAGGACCTGGGTTCGAATCCTAGGTCCCCCTCTTCCTCAATATTATTTCTTTTCAGGTCTTCCAGTACATGCGCCTATCCGCAGTCCACCATACTCCCTCATCCATCCAAGCGCCAAATGGCCAAGAGCCAGATCTGGTGATCAATGATTGGAGGTCCACCAAGGTGCCAGTCAACGCACGTGTACCAGATCCAAAAAGTCTACACGGGCTAGCTGATAATGGGCCAAGAATTTGCTTTCTACACCATCCAAAACAGGCCCAACTCTTCTACTTTTATTTTATTTTATTTTTTGTTTCGTTTATTTAATTACTTTATTTTTATTTTAATTAATTTGTAACCAATAACTTTTTTTCCTTTTTATTAAAAAGATCACAAAAAATATTTTTATTCAATCAAATTTTAAACTTTTATTTTTCTTAATAAACTTATTAATTAATTAGGTTTTTAGTTAGAAAACTTTAATTCATTTTTGTAAATAATTAAAATTAATTAGATTTAATTAGGTTTTAACTACTAATTTAATTAATTTTATTTTCTTTCTTAAAATAACAAAAATCCAAAAATACGTCATAATTTATTTTTTCATTAATTAATTTATTTTATAATTAATTTAGTAATTAATTTAGGAATTAATTTCTTTTCTCAAATAAAAAACAACAAAAAAATGACATTTTCTTTCCAAAGGGTCAAAACCCTAAAATTCGCACTCGATCTAATTTTCCGCGCATTTTATTTATTTTTATCATATTAATGTATCTGCTTCCGGATTGTAATATTTAAATAGGACATTTAATTATTTTTATCGCTTTACTTTATTTTTCAAAGGGTTTGTCTTTGGCGATGTAAATACCCGACGTCTTGTAATTTAAATTCCGCATTTTAAATTCCGCAAATTATAACTGTCAGATGTTTGATAATAGGGTTTGCATGACAAGACTGAATGCTAATCTTAAAATCAAATTAGATCACCCTTAACATCTACAAAGATAAAAATAACTGAAAACGACACACTCGCACATGCGCGCTCTTAGGGTATACCCCACTTGGTTGCCTTCGTACACGGTCATTGAGTATAGGTCGTTTTAGAGGTTGTCCTCTTGTCTAAAATATCATAGTTGCCTCGAAACGGTTGCCTCAGATATAATTGCCTCAAACAAATGATCTAAGACATTAGGCTTACCGCTAAGGCGTCCTAACATTGCTTTAGTGATTGTATGTCCCTCATTCGAATTGACCCTTAAACTCCAACGACTGTGCTACCTACTCATTCATAGTGGGATAGCGTTGTCTAAAGGACATTAACATAGAACGATTCTTTTTTCGAGTAGGTAGATGGTTCTTAGATACTTGCTCTTTCAAAAAACAAAACCTTTTTCATACTTACACTCCTTTTCGAACAAAGTTTTCAAAAAACACTTCATACGCTCTTGAGGACAGAAGCAAGAGTTAAATCGAAGTTTTCAAACAAAAAACTTTTTCAAACCCACAAGCATAAAGAAAACAATTTTGAAAACAATTGAGGAAGTACCTAAGAGCCCGTGGATAACCACAGATAGAAAGGGTGCTAATACCTTCCCTTTCTATAATCTACCCCCCGAACCCAAGAAATATCTCGAAAAAGGAATTTTTCTATGCTTTTTTTCCTTTCCTTGTTGTATAAAATAAAAGTCGGTGGCGACTCTTGCTTACCGCGACATTTTGCGAAAACAAACGCAAAACCAGCATTCCAAAAAACAGTCAGTTCTTCCCTTGCTGGGAAAAATAATAAGTGGGGTGTACCTTAGGAATAGTTCATCATATTGTTTTCAATTGTTTGATTTGTATGCTTTATTTTGTGGGCTTCGTATCGTAGTTACTATAGATCCTAACTCGGATCTGGGGGACACCTTTTTAGGTAAGTAGCAATAAACTGTGAGGGAACTGTACGGCGTAGACCGATACGGTTGAAGCAGTAGCTACGTTGGTGTTGTACCCCAAAATTTTCCCTCCCATATTCTTCAAAGTTTTGACAAGCATCACCTCAAAGGATTCAAAGTCTACTCAAGGAGTTACACAGTCAACCACTCTCCTAAAGCCAGTCAAATTAGGGTTTTGGTTCTTGCAAGGAAGTTGAGGTTTTCAAGGGCTCAATCAAGTCCCATATGCTCATATACATTGTCAAGCACCTACATGTCAAGTTTCAAGGCTCACAAGGTCAAGTTGCACAGTCAAAAACCCTAATTGCTTCACAATCAACTACAGGGGCAAAATGGTCATTTGGCAGTCAAAAGTCAAAAATTTTGGTCAACAACTTATTTTGAAGCCACAATCATCATTTGGTCAAATCTTGACCATGATTTCACAAGAATGGCTCAAAAATCATCAAGGTGTCAAAAGTTTCTATTTTTGGACAGTTGAAAAGTCAACTGTAACTTGACCAAGGCATAACTTTTTCATGATTCATCAGAAAAATCCCATCCAATGCTCATCTTGAAGGGGATGACATTTCCTGCAACTCATCTTCACATTCCAAATCCAAGAAATGCTCTCACAAAAAGTTATCAATTTCAACATTATAGGTCATTTTCAAAAGTCAACAAAAAGGCACTTTAAGTCAAAGACCATAACCTGAGATTGTTAAATCAAAATGACATGGGACCAAAGGCATTGGTTAGAGGACTTCAAGAACTTTCCAAAATGTCCAAGAACATGTTCATAGCTTCAAAATTGAGCAAGATATGCATAGGAGAAGTTGGGAAATTTTTGTGAAATGGCCAAAGTCAACTATCCTTGAAATTTCATTTTTTGACAAAAAGGGCCCACTTTTTCCACTTGGTTCAGCTTTTCCATGCCTCCCACGTGTCCCATGTTTTATTTCAAGATTAAAGATTAATTTTTCTATTTTTATTTAATTTTATTTGATTTAATTCATTTTAAATCTTTAAAATTCAAATAAAAATCAAAGAAATTAATTAAGGGATATCTTTGAGTTTGAATAGCCTTAATGCATCATGAAACACATACCAATTTCGTGTATATCCTATTTCAAGCATAAAAATTCAAATTTGGAGCAAAAAAGGCAAGTTGTTCAATGGTGGTTATGGAGGAAATCAAGACTTCATTGCAAGGCTTCAAGGCTCCTTATTGTGATTGATTCTCATTCATATACAAATATGCAAGCCTTCCCACCCTCATGGACGAAAAAAAGGCATCCCTAAAACGGCAGAGCAAAAACTCAGAATTTGTCAAAAAAGTGTGAGATCTAAAGCAAGGTTGCAGGCAGTTTCAGACAAAACAAAGCACATGAGATCCTTCATTGCCATACCCTGAAACTAAAGAGACCTTTACCACGCCCTGAGACTCCATATCAAGCACTGTAAGTCATCACAAACTCACCCCTGTACACGAAATCGTGTTTCTTTATTCTTGCATTTTTTCTGGAAAATAATGGCATAATCATACTCCTTGTTTGATTTCTAACATAACCATATTGTTCAATTTCATTTTGGGGCTTTGTATGATGATACCCGCATATAGGGTTTGCATTGTTTGTTTTTAGGCATTCTTTCTCCAAGCACAATCAAGACAAATCATAAGCATGAAGGGATTCAGGAGGTGGAAACGAGATCAGCTATGGTCTTGAAATGGATTTTCATGGCCTAAGGAGCATTTTCAGAGCAAGCCTGCGAAACCACCTGCGGATAAAAATCCGCAGGTAAAAAAACCAGTATCAAAGGAAGAAGACGCTGACGCGTCCCCTCCTCATTCGTTGTTTCAAAAAGCGCACGTTTTTATATTTTTTTCAGGCATATGCTTTTGTTTTCTAATTTAATAATTGCGTGTTATTTTGATAATGAATGGAACGTGCAGCTCAGTTGGTCAAAGCCTTGGAACGTGAACAATGGGACCTGGGTTCGATTCCCAGGTCCCCCCATAATTCCAATATTATTTTTTCTAACACTTTCCTGTGCAGCATTCAAAAGGAAGCATATCATACACCTCGTCCAAGAGTCAGCCAAGTGTCTATCAGTGCAGATCCAAGGGCCAAGAAGTGAGGAGCACCATGTTCAGGAGTCAACAGCGCTCCACTCAATTCCAAAGGTCAACGTGGCTGAAGCTTCAATGGGCCATAATTCCAATCAAACACCCTCAAATTCCAGCCCACACCCCCTTGGGTTTAATCTTCCTTTTTTTTATTTTGTCATTTTCTTTTTTTATTTACCTTATTTTATTTCTTATTAACAAATTAACCAACTAATATTTTTTATAAAAAATCAAAAAAGAACTAACATCATTAATTTCATTTTATCTTTTTTTGTAAATAAATATTAAATAATTGAATTAGCTTTAATTAGGCCATTTTAACTTTTTTTAAATAACTAAAATAATTTAGAATTAGGTTAACTTAGAATTTTAATTTCTTTTACTTTTATTTTTTTCATAAAAACATAAAAACACAAAAAAATATTTTTTTTTTATTTTAATTAAATTAATTAGTTAATTATTAGTTACTAATTTCATTTAATTACAAAAAAGACAAAAAAAATCCAATTTCTTTTCTTAAAAGGGTCAAAACCCTTAGAACATTCCCAATTCATTCTTTCGCGCGCACTTTAGTTTTAATTATTTATTTTGATTATCATGTAATTGCTTCCAAGATATGTAATAGTTAATTAGGTTTACTGCTTTATTTTAATTTCTCGTACTTATTTACCAAAACGGGTCTTTGTATTTTTGGCGATGTATAGACCCGCGCCTTGTAATAGCGTAGGATTTATGTTTCCGCAATTTACTTTTCGCACCCCCTAACTGTTAAATGCATGAAAGAATGTATGGTAAATAAAACCAACCCGTAGCTCACAAAATAACATGTACAAAAATATTAACTGAAAAAACAACACACAAAGCACATGCCACTCCTAGGGTACGCTTCACTCGTTGCCTCGAAACGTGGTCGTCAAGTATAGGGTGTTTTAGAGGTCACCCTCCTGTCTAAAGATCCTGTTGCCTCGAAACAGTTGCCTCGGATAAAAAAGGATCTAGGACATTAGGGCTACTTCTAAGGTGTCCTACTATTGCTTCGGTGACCACACTGTCCCTTAATCGAATTGACCCGAACACCTCCAACGATGGTGCTACCTACCTCTCAATGGTGGGATAGCACTATCTAAAGGACTCTTACACAACTTAATTCCTTAGGGTAGGTAGATGACTCATCGGTACTTGCTCTTTTCAAAACAAACAAAATACTTTTCACACCTTACACTTTCTAAAAGTTTTCAAACAAAACACTTCATACACTCTTGAGGACTGATACAAGAGTTACTTAGAAGTTTTTCAAACGAACTTTTTCAAAACCCACACACGCTTAAAAAGCAAGCATTTTTTGAAAACATAAGAGCAAGTACCTAAGAGCCCGTGGATAACCACGGATAGAAAGGGTGCTAACACCTTCCCTTTCTATAAATCTACCTCCCGAACCGAGAAAAATTCTCAAATAAGGAATTTTGCTGTGCTTTTGTCCTTTCCATGTTGGAGAACATAAAATACGGTGGCGACTCTTGCTTACCGCGACATTTTGCGAAACTAGCTAAAAAACAGTCAGTTCTATTTCCACCGATCACAGTTGGTGTGGCACTTTAGTTTGTACCTATATCCCTTGTGGCACAACGAGGAGAATATGGGTCTTCCAAGGGGTCATTAAGCACCAACTGACCTTAGAACCTATAATTGACCAACTTGGCCATAGAACAGTAGCAGTATGCTACACTCATTGAGACCAAACTCTCGCGATGATTCCGGCCGTAAGAAAAGGTTGCTAAACTGGAATTATGATCGATCGAGGGTGGCCAGTGATATTGAGATCCTCTAGAACCCGGTTACTATTTCTAGGACAGGTTTGAACCAACTGAACTGAAAGAGGATAGTACCTAAGCTCCTTGCCAGCCTGAAATCTAAGGGCTATCTGTGTGACTTGTGTGCCCTTACCATGTTTGATATTTGTGAATACTTGTGGTGTGTTTCTATCATGACATCATGACATCATGACATTGCATGCATACTGCATTGGACTAACCCATTTCAAAGACAGAGGGGATTCATCTTTGTTCTGTTTTGTAGGTCATGTCACCCATGCGTAGGAACACTATTCGGATCAACTTTGTCTAGATTCTCACTCAACTTAATAAATTGGTTGCAAAGGTTTCAGATACTTCCTCCTTTATCAGAAGACATGGGAACCTCCTTGGTTTGGTCACCTCCAAGATGGATGAACAGATGATGAATGTCTTAGTCCAGTTCTTTGATCCACTGTACCACTGCTTTACTTTTCCGGACTACCAGTTGGTCCCTACCTTGGAAGAGTTCTCTGATCTACTTGGTATCTCCATTCTAGAGCAAACCCCGTTCACAGGTTGGGAGAAAGTCCTTAGGCCGGAAGAGATTGCTTCAGCCCTCCATCTGACAAAGGCTGAGGTAATTTCTAATTGGGAAACTCATAGTGGGACAAAATGCTTCTTGACTAAGTTCTTGGTTGGTCGAGCTAATCAGTTCTGGGACAGTCTAGACTTTCAGGCATTTGAAGACATTCTGGCTCTTCCCATATATGGTTTGGTGTTGTTTCCTAACTCAGATTCTCTCGTCAACGTGAATGCAGTGAAGATTTTCATGTCCGGTAATCCTGTGCCCACTCTCTTGGGTGACATTTTGCACTCTCTTTATGCCCGTACTGCTCGGAAACGGGGAACCCTTATGTGTTATGCGCCATTGCTGGCGAGGTGGTTTATTTCTCACCTCCCCAAATCAATTCTGAAGAACAAGGAAGGCATGGGTTAGGCCTACAGGATTATGTCTCTCTCTCATAATGACATCATTTGGACTATCAAAGGCATGGAAGATGTGGCTATTATTGATCGCTGTGGGGAATACCCCAATGTCCCACTTCTAGGAATCAATGGAGGGATCACTTATAAGTCGTGCTTGGCTTTACGTCAGTTTGGGCGATCTAGGAGGGAAGGACCTCATGAGTTGCCGATGTCGAGCATTGTCTTTGACTTCCAAGGGGATAGTGGCGAGCAACGTCGCAGGTTCATACGAGCTTGGGATAGAGTACACAGGTCTGATCCGCACGAGCTAGGTGAAAAGACTTCTCTTCCGATGGAGCCATATCTCCGATGGGTTCGAATCTGTGCCCAAAATCTGGGATGTCGTACGAAGCCGTCTTGCCTATAATTGTTGAGGTTGCTGATGAAGAAGGGGTTCCTCCTACCATCCTCCATCCATACATGCCTACTGACATTGGGGCATTAAAGAGATCTTAGATGCAGCTGAGAGAAGAGCGGGATACTTACAGAGAAAAGTATCACGAGCAAGAGCAGAAGATTCAAAAGTTGACAAGGCAATTGGAGAATGAGAAGATCCTCAATGACTATGTCCGCACCGACGGGAAACGACCATGGGAGTGTTGATTGTCTTTTGATTATTTCTAGTTTTGATTTACTTTTCAGTTTTACTTTCTTGTAATGCCTTAAAGGCATTTGTTGAACAATTGAATTCAAAGTTTATCTAATAAAAGTGTGTTTCATTTTGGTTTACGAATTTGAATCCCTAAAGTCTTTGAAATCATATCATGCGCATTTCATTCCCATGCACTTCATCACAGGTACCCTTATAGGTTTTTCTCATCTTCTTTGTTGTTTATTTCAGCATCATGTCTTCTGAAACATCAACTGAACAAGCCATCAAGGCTCTGCAAGCTCAAAACGCCCAATTCCAGGAATTGTTCATGAGTTTGGCTAAGGGTCAGCAAGATCTAAAGACACTTATATTGAAAGAGAAGAAGAAGAAGAAGAAGAAGAAGAAGAAGAAGAAGAAGAAGATGGTCCTACTGAATATGGGTCGCAGGTTTGGAAACAATTTGCGAGAAGAGGTTGATTTGACTCACTCATCTGGAGGGGGAGAAAACCAAGAAGAAAGGAGGGCTCCTAGCCCTGTGGTTTCCGAAAACGAGATGGACTTTGACGAAGACCAGTATCCTCCGGCTAAGGATAGATATAAGCAGCTCGAAGACAGGTTGAGCGCGATGGAAGTTCAGAAAGTGCCTGGTCTGGACTTTGGAGACTTGGGTTTGTCATCTGGGGTGGTAATTCCCCACAAGTTTAAATCCCCAATCTTTGCTAAATACGACGGGGTTTCTTGCCCAAAGCTGCACCTTCGTTCGTATGTTAGGAAGATTCAGTCATACACCGCTGACAAGAACCTCTGGATCCACTTCTTTCAAGACAGTCTCTCAGGGACTCAGCTTGAATGGTTTTACCAGCTAGAAGGAGCTAGTATCCGTAATTGGGAAGATTTGGCTGCTGCTTTCTACAAGCAATACCAATACAATGCCGACCTCGCTCCCACACGTACCCAACTCCAAGGTATGTCTATGGGTACGTGCGAAGGTTTCAAAGACTACGCTCAGAAGTGGAGGGACCTTGCTGGAAGAGTACAACCCCCGCTGGCTGACAGGGAGCTAGTGGATATGTTTCTGGGGACCTTGTTGGGTCCGTATTTCAACCATCTGATTTGAAGTTCATCGTCCAGGTTTACAGAGCTGATCATGACCGGGGAAAGAATTGAGGCCGGTATCAAATCTAGCAAAATACAGAAGGGTGCTTCGTCAGGCGCCGAAAAGAAGCCTTTTAAGAAGGAGTCAAGCGCAGTTTACAGCGCAAAGAGTCGTAATATACCTGAACACCGCCAAGCAGTCAATGCGATGGTTATATCAAGACCTGTTGTTGCTCCTCAGCGCAACAATCAGCCAAGGGCCGAGAGGCCTCAAAGACAATTCACTCAGCGCAACATGACTTTATCCCAAATTCTGCCACAATTATTGAAAACAAACTTGGTGATTCTGAAGGAGGCCCCGAAGAATCCCAACACAACATCACTGATGTATAATCCAAACGCCCACTGTGCTTTTCACTTCGATAGCCCGGGGCACGATACAAATGATTGTTGGGTTTTAAAGAATAAAGTACAAGACTTGATTGATGCTAAGGAGATTGAGTTCGAAGCGCCTGAAAGGCCTAATGTTGTGACTGCTCCTATGCCCAAGCATGGAGTGAATGCTATAGATGAAGAATCGTTTGTGGTTTCTGTGAATGATATTTCCAATCCATTAATGACTGTGAAGAAGAACCTTCTGTTAGCCGGTTTATTTCCGGGCTGTGGCGAAGGTTGCCATCTGTGTGCCTTCCTACCTACCGGTTGCCATCTTTTGAAGTCAGGTGTCCAATGTCTGATGGATAATAAAGAAATTCTATTTGAGAAGACTTTTGTTCCTTTGGTTCCTACTGAAGAAGTTGCTATAATCACCATTTTCGATAATTCTTCCAAGGCTTCCTCGAGAAAGCCTATTAGAATTACATCTGTTCCAAGAATTGCACCATTGATCATCACCATTCCTGGGCCTATCCCCTATACATCAAATAAAGTTGTCTCGTGGCACTACGGGGCTGACGTATACTATCACGGAGTTAAACAAGATTTGAATGTTAAAGAGGATGATACTGACGTCAGCATCATTGTTGGATCTAGTAAAGTCACCCGCAGCAGAAGACTTTTCTCCCCTGAGATCTTTGCACCAACTATTCAGAAGCCTGTTGTTATTACGCCTATCAGTACACCTGCTACTGTCCCTGTTCAAGTTCCAATTCTTACCCCTGTTGCCGAGTCATCTGACACTCGGGGCAAAGGGACCACCGGTGAGCCTGTCCAGACGGAGGCACCGAAGAAGATTACTATTGAAGCCTCTGGATAAGAGATGGAGGAAATTTTGAAGATCATCAAAAAGAGCGACTACAATGTAGTCGAGCAGCTGGGGAAAACCCCATCCCAAATCTCTATTTTGTCTTTTTTACTTTGCTCAGAAGCCCATGCCAAGGCTCTGATTGCTTTCCTGAAGATTGCGCACGTGCCGTAAGAAACATCTGCTAACCAGTTCAAAGACTGTGTGGCAAGTTTAACTGCTGATAATGGGTTTGGTTTCTCCGACGCCGACTTGACTGCTAAGAGGAAGAATTACAATGAAGCCCTGCATGTCTCCATTTAATGCAGGGGTACTACTCTTGCTCACGTACTGGTGGATACTGGGTCATCGCTGAATGTTTTACCTAAGAAAGCTCTAGACCGGTAAGACTGTGAAAGGTTGGAGCTGAAACCAAGCAACATTATAGTCAGGGCTTTTGATGGGTCCAAGAGAATGGTACACGGAGAAGTGGATTTTCTGATTAAGGTTGGTTCTCAGGTTTTCACATCTACATTCTATGTGATGGACATTCGGCCATCTTATTCTTGTTTGCTGGGTCTCCCGTGGATCCACAAAGCTAGGGCAGTAACCTCTACACTCCACCAGATGCTGAAATACCCAGTGAAGGGGAAAATTGTTACAGTACGAGGAGAGGAGGAGTACATGGTGAGCCACCTCAACTCTGTCCGATATGTAGAGATGGACGGGGAGTTCATTGAGACCCCATTTCAGCATTTTGAAGAGGTTCCCCAGACGCTGGCATCAACTGAAACTGTTGTTGAAGATCCTCCAATGAAGATGGCTTCCCTCAAGGATGCTCGGGCTGTTGTTGAGAAAGGTGGGTGTGCAAATTGGGATCAACTCCCTGATTTTGTACATAAGACTAACAAGTTTGGTTTGGGTTTCACTGCAGAAGCTCAAAGGGCTGTTTGGAGTGCACGGATCGGAAGACCTCCCCTGTTTATCAGCAATTCAGGAGTGAATGCCATTGAAGACGATGTTGAAGAGTCTGAGTTTGACAGTTGGATCTACCCAACTACCGATGGTGGACTAAGAAATTGGAAGCCAAAGGATTTCGTCCCAATTTCTTTTATTACCCAGTAATGAGACTTTTTGTTTTGAATTTGTAACAGACAATTTTTAAAACTTTATGGCCTGGTGCCTTACCCGAGGCACCGTGGCTTTATTTGTGAGGGATTTATGTGTGTCATCTACATATATCATTAATAAAAGCATTGGACGTTTCTTGCATTTCAAATTTTTCGCTCCTTGTTTTTCTTTTATTATATATTGCAAAACATCTATTTTACACACACTCACATATACAGGTCTATATCCACTCTGGATCCCACTGATAACGACTCTGCTACTGCCGGTTATGACTTTGAAAGTCCGATCAACTTAGCCGAAGACGAAGGTGAAGATGATTGCGAAGTGCCTGGTGAACTTGCTAGACTGTTACTTCAGGAAGAAAGGGCTATACAGCCGCATGAAGAGCCCGTGGAATCGGTAAATCTGGGTATAGAGGTAGACAAAAAAGAGGTCAAGATCGGTGCAAATCTGGAGCCTAGCGTTAAACAACGGTTGATTCAGATGCTGCGAGACTATGTTAAGATATTTTCCTGGTCTTATGAAGATATGCCTGGGTTGGATACCGACATTGTGGTTCACCGCCTGCCTACCTAGGAAGATTGTCCTCCAGTGAAACAAAAGGCCCGCCGAATGCGCCCGGAGATGTCTGAGAAAATCAAGGCTGAAGTTATGTAGCAGTTTGATGCCGGTTTTCTAGAAGTTACTTCTTACCCACAATGGGTGGCCAACGTAGTTCCTGTGTCGAAGAAGGATGGTAAAGTTCGAATGTGTGTCGACTATAGGGATCTGAACAGGGCGAGCCCCAAGGATGATTTCCCTCTGCCTCATATCGACGTTCTGGTTGACAACACCGCACAACTTAAGGTCTTCTCCTTTATGGATGGTTTCTCCGGTTATAATTAGATTAAAATGGCTCCCGAAGACATGGAGAAGACAACCTTTGTCACTCAATGGGGTACCTTTTGCTACAAGGTCATGCCTTTTGGATTGAAGAATGATGGGGCAACGTATCAGCGTGCCATGGTCGCTTTGTTCCATGACATGATTCATCATGAGATTGAGGTATACATCGACGACATGATTGCAACATCCCAGGCTGAAGAAGAACATCTTGACCACCTTCAGAAGTTATTTGACAGGTTAAAGTTGTACAAGCTGAGGTTAAACCCGAACAAGTGCACCTTCGGGGTGAGATCTGGTAAGCTGCTGGGTTTCGTCGTAAGTGATAAAGGTATTCAAGTGGATCCCATAAAGGTGAAGGCTATACAGGAAATGCCAGCTCCCTAAACAGAAAAAGAAGTCAGAGGCTTTCTGGGACGTTTGAATTACATTTCCTGATTCATCTCGCACCTGACTGCTACTTGTGAGCCAATCTTCAAGCTACTGAAGAAAGATCAAGTGGTAAGATGGAACGATGAATGTCAGGCCGCTTTCAAAAGGATCAAAGAGTATCTCCAAGAGCCACCTATTCTGACGCCTCCAGTTGAAGGGATACCTTTGATCTTATACTTGACAGTACTCGATAATTCAATGGGGTGCGTGTTGGGGCAACATGACGAGTCTGGCCGAAAAGAGCATGCTATTTATTACCTTAGCAAAAATTTTACCGTTTACGAGATCCGATACTCGGTTCTTAAGAAAACTTGATGTGCTTTGGCATGGGCTGCTCGCTGGCTGGGACAGTATATGCTGACTCACACTACCCTGTTGATATCAAAGATGGATCCAATCAAGTATATCTTTGAGAAGCCTGCCTTATCCGGAAGAATAGCAAGATGGCAGATGATCTTGACTGAGTATGACATCTAATACACGACCTAAAAGGAAATCCAAGGAAGTGTATTGGCGGATCATTTGTCACATCAAGCAGTGGAGGATTACCAGTCTATGAACTTTGAATTCCCGGATGAGAGTATCATGTTGGTAACTGATTGCAAGACACCTGGACTGGATGAAGGACCTGAGGAAGGATCCCGATGGTCTATGTACTTTGATGGATCTTCAAACACTTTGGGCAATGGCATTGGCGCCATGATCATATCTCCTAAAGGCTCTCATACTCCGTTTACTGCCCGACTATGTTTCAACTGCACCAACAACATGGCGGAGTATGAAGCGTGCATCATGGGTCTTCGAGCAACAATTGACCTAAGAATTAAGTTCTTGAATGTGTTCGGAGATTCCGCTCTCGTGATCAGCCAGATCAAAGGTGAGTGGGATACGAAACACCCAAATCTTATTCCTTACAAGGAGTATGTTTTGACGTTGCTTCCCCACTTCGAGGAGATAACCTTTGAACACTTCCCTAGAGAGGAGAATCAGTTGGCGGACGCGCTGGCTACGATGTCTTCTATGTTCAAAGTCAATTGGGACAACGAAGCTCCCCGGATTACCATTGAAAGGTTAGACGAACCTGCACATTGCTGTAACATTGAGACTGAAGAGGCAACAGAAAAGTCCTGGTTTCATGAGGTGAAGAGGTATCTTAAGGCTCAAGAATACCCCGAGGGTGCATCTGTTAATGACAAGAAGTTTCTGAGGAGGTTCGCGGCGAAGTTCTTCATCAGTAATGGTATCCTTTACAAGTGTAACCATGATTCAACCTTACTATGATATGTGGATAAGAAGGAGGCAGAAAGGACCATGGTAGAGTTACATGAAGGTACTTTCGGGACTCATTCCAGTGGACATACCATGGCAAAGAAAATCCTTCGGGCAGGATACTATTGGTCTACTATGGAAGCTGACTGTTATCAGCATTCTCGGACCTGTCACAAGTGCCAAGTCTATGCTGATAAGGTGCACATATCTCTAGTACCTCTGAACATCTTGACGACACCTTGGCCTTTTGCAATGTGGGGCATTGATATGATCGGCGAGATCAAACCTACAGCATCCAAAGGGCATCGTTTTATCCTGGTATCAATTGATTACTTTATGAAGTGGGTTGAAGCAGCTTCCTTTGCTACTGTAACCAAGAACATCATGGAACGGTTCATTCGGCACAATCTGATCTGTCGATATGGTGTACCAGAGAGGATCATTACAGACAATGGTACAAATCTCAACAATAAGATGATCACCAAGCTCTGCAAGCAGTTCAAGATACAGCATCACAACTCTTCTCCCTACCAGTCGAAGATGAATGGGGCTGTTGAAGCCGCTAATAAGAACATTAAGAATATTGTGTAGAAGATGACGGTGACATGCAAAGACTGGCACGAGATGTTACCTTTTGCTCTTCATGGGTATCGTACCTCGGCGCAGACATCAACAAGGGAAACACCCTATTCCTTGGTATATGGCATGGAGGCAGTCTTGCCCATTGAAGTTCAGATACCCTCTCTTAGGATTATGAAGGATGCAGGTTCGAGCGAAGATGACTGGATTCAGACCCGACTCGATCAACTGAATTTAATAGACGAAAAGAGACTTACTGTTATTTGTCATGGTCAAACGTATCAAAAGCGGATGATCAAGGCATTTAACAAGAAAGTCAGACGACAAGAGTATCAAGTTGGGGATCTGGTAATCAAGCGTATTATCCTACCTCAAGGTGATCCTAGGGGCAAATGGACCCCTACTTACGAAGGGCCATTTGTGGTTAAGAACATTTTCTCAGGAGGAGCTATGATTCTAACCACCATGGATGGTGACGACCTTCCTCACCCCGTCAATGCAGACATAGTGAAAAAATACTACGCATAACCAAAGACCCGCTAGGTCGACTGGCCTAGGCAAAAATAAGGGCTTCCCGGCGAACCAGAAGGGTTCGGGCAAAAATAAGGGATGAAAATAAAAAAATTTGTACACCCGGCAAGTCGAAAACCTGAAAAGGCGGGTTGGGAAAAAAAGGGTATCCCGGTGGACTGAAAACCCGAAAGGGTAGTCCAGGCAAAAATTAGGGATCAAAGCGTAACACTATGTCTCATTGGATCGCCTCGCAACCAGACTTCAATATCAACTATCAAGCTCGGACGACACTAATCAATCTGATATACCTTCAACCAAGTAGCAAAGTGATGAGATGCTCAAGGACATACATGCAATAGCAGAGTTGGAGCCCAGTAGGATTATTCACATAGCTATTTTGTTTAGTTTTTCACAAATTGTGTAAATCCTATTATTCAGAGGTGTTCTCTTACTAGGACGTCAGCCTCTTGTACAAAGACGCATATTTACAGGCCAAACTTCAAAATCAATAAAATTTATTTTCAGAGAAATTTCAAACTGTTTTTCCTTTTTCTGTTTTGTTTTGCAAAGAACGTCCAATGTTCATTTTTGATATATGCATTTGACATTAATTGCTGCTCATAAATATTTACATGGAAACAAAAGAAGATTACTCATAATATCAGGAACAGGGGCAATAAGAATTGTCCAAGCTTTACAGTGGCTCAATCCACCAGGTACAAAGGTAGATTCAGCTGAAGAATATGGTTAAGATGCATTCACTCCCCACAGAGTAAGACAGTAATGATAGCTCTCCCCAGCTGAGACTCGCAATTGTGAATGAATCGGTAATATTCTCCCCAAGCAGAGTTTATTTACCATTAGCACTAAAAGGTCTTAATATATTCCCCAACGGAGTATAAGAATATTCCCCGGTAGAGTATAAGAATATTCCCAGTGGAGTTTGAAAATTTTCCCAGCGCAGTCTGAAAAAGCTTCCCTAGTGGAGTTTGGAGAATCATCCCCAGTAAAGCTCAAAGGATTACCCCCATTAGAGTCTAAAAGGTTATCCCCAGTGAAGTCGTAACTGAAAGATCATCCCCAACAGAGTTCTTTCCTTTCACAAACGAGAAGTTAATCCTCAACAGGATTCAGTATCACCAGCAACGGTATTTCATCCCCAGTGGAATTTATCGGTGGAATCCTCAGAAAAACATCTCTTCCCCACAGAGTAATCTCCTGATCAGTTTATTCCCCAACGGAGTTATCCTCTCCTGCAGGTTTATTCTCACAGTCATCTTCGTTCACCATCCCCAGCGAAAAACAAAGAATTCAGCTCTTTTTCTCCAGCAGCTATCCGGGATTTATTTTCCCCAACTAAAAACATGACATCTTCATACATCATGATACATGCGTATACACATCATATAACACAATCTCATTTATTTTGAGAACACCATTTCCTGATACATATCATGCATTACATACAACTAACCTTTACCTTTCAGGAAGGATGCAGTTAAATTCTCATAAAATTCAAAGCTATGAAGCTTTTACTCCAAGTCGAATTACTGACAAGTTCTTAAATCTCAGCAAATATGTTTTCTCAGTTGAATTACAGACAAGGTCCTAAATCTCGACAAAGTTCCTTCATCGAATTACAGACAGGTTCCTAAATCTCAGCAGAGAAGTTTTCTCAGTTGAATTACGGGTGAGTTCTTAAATCTCGATGAAGATGTTTCCCTCCAGTCGAATTACTGACAAGTTCTTAAATCTCAGCAGAGATGTTTTCTCAGTTGAATTACAAACAAGGTCCTAAATCTCGACAAAGTTCCTCCATCGTATTATAGACAGGTTCCTAAATCTCAGTAGAGAAGTTTTCTCAGTTGAATTACGGGCGAGTTCTTAAATCTCGATGAAGATGTTTCCCTTCAGTCGAATTACTGAAAAGTTCTTAAATCTCAACAGAGATGTTTTCTCAGTTGAATTACAGACAAGGTCCTAAATCTCGACAAAATTCCTCCATTGAATTACATACAGGTTCATAAATCTCAGCAAAGTTTTCTCAGTTGAATTACGGGCGAGTTCTTAAATCTCGATGAAGATGTTTCCCCAAGTAGAATTACTGACCAGTTCTTAAATCTCAACAGAATAATTCTCAGTTGAATTACAGACAAGGTCCTAAATCTCGACAAAGTCCTCCGTCGAATTACAGACGCGTTCTTAAATCTCAGCAGAGATGTTTTCTCAGGTGAATTACGGGAAAGTTCTTAAATCTCGATGAAGATGTTTCCCTAAGTTGAATTACTGGCCAGTTCTTAAATCTCAACAGAATTATCCTCGGTTGAATTATAGACAAGGTTCTAAATCTCGACAATTATCCTCCGTCGAATTACAGACGAGTTCCTAAATCTCAGCAGAGAATTTTTCTCAGTTAAATTACGGGCAAGTTCTTAAATCTCGATGAAGATGTTTCCCTAAGTCGAATTACTCACCAGTTCTTAAATCTCAACAGAATTATCCTCAGTTGAATTACACACAAGGTCCTAAATTTCGACAAAATGTTTCCTCCATTGAATTACAAACGAGTTCCTACATCTCAGCAGATAAGTTTTCTCAGTTGAATTACGGGCGAGTTTTTAAATCTCGACGAAGATGTTTCCCCCCAGTTGAATTACGGAGGAGTTCTTAAAACTCAGCAGAGATGATCTCTCAGTTGAGGTACAGGCAAGTTCCTAAATCTCAACAAAAATTAGACTTCCCTAGAAGAATCTTCAACAACAACAAATACAAAAGCTCTCGCTAAGGAATCTCTTATGCGATCGACACTCCCGCAGGTGGCATCTTTAAGCCCATCCTCCTGTCAGCAATCTCCAAATGGCATCTGTAAGCCCATTCTCGACATCACGAGGCTGATACCACTTCATGCGAGTGCAAATTTCTGGGCACTCTAGTGTTCAACCATCTTCCACCTTCGGATAACGAAAGGCATGAAAGCCAATCTACATCCTCAGGTTTAAGAAGTTTGAACAGGGGAAGTTGTTGTATCCCAAAATTTTCCCTCCCATATTTCTCCAAGTTGCTCAAGGTTACTTAAGAATTGGTCAGACAAGCTATCTCCTAAGGCAATCTACCCCAAATTAAGGTTTCACATTGCTTCAAGATCCTTGAGTCCAAATGACCTCAAGTACTACCCAATTTCCTAATATGTTATCAAGATCATCCATGTCAAGTTTCAAGCCTTGCAGAGGAAGTTTGCTCAGCCAAGTTGCTCAAAGGTCCAAAAATCGATTGTGCTAGGGCAAAAGTCAACTGTGACCTACAAACAGTCAAACTTCAATATTTATTGTCAACATTCTCATTTTAAAGGATATTTCATCATTTGATCAATGGTTGATCATGATTCATCAAGGATTGCTCATAATTCATCAAGACTCAAAAGTTGCTAAATTAGGGTTTTGTAGGAAAAGTCAACTCAACTTTAACCAAGCATAACTTTCTCATAATTTATGATAAATGACCCATCCAAAGCTCATTTTTAAGAGGATGAAATTTCATACAATCCATCTTCATACCCCAAGATCAAAAAATGCACTCATAAGAAGTTATGAATTTGGACATTATAGGTCATTTTTGAAAGTCAACAAAAACACCTTTTTTGTTCAAAGCTTATAACTTGAGCATGCAATATCAAAATTAGATGAGACCAAAAGGGTTGATTAGAGGATATATCAAGCTTTCTAGAAAGTCCAAGAACATCTCCAAAAGTTCGAAATTAAAGAAGTTATGCATGGTTAAAGTTGGACTTTTTTGTAAAATTGCTAAAAGTCAACTATCCCCAAAACTTCAAATTTTTCCAAATGGGCCCATTCTTTTCCACTTGATTTGTGTTTGCATAGTTTCCCACGTGCACTAACTTCATCCATGTGTCCACATCACATTTGTATTATTTAATTTTATTTTTATTTGAATTAATTTATTTTAAATCAAATAAAATCATATAAAATCTAAAGCTTTGATAAAACATGATCTTTTGGCTATTTCAGGCTCCAAATACAGCAATTATTATCATCAAATTCGTATCAAATCAAATGTGTGCAAAAAAGATTGAAATCAAGCAAGTTTGGAAAGTTTTAATGGTGGAATCAAATCAAATTCATGAGCATTGATATGGAGAGATTTGGACCAAGTTTGTAAACCTAATGCAAAGCACAATACATAAGAAAGCTGAAGGACATAAAATAAGGGTTGGCAAGCATTTGTAGAAGCAGAACTGACTTTGAAAAAATCATAAAAAAGTTGGAAATCAAAATCCAGGTTAGAGGCAGTTTCAGGATGCGAGACACAACTTAATCGATTCCTGGCCATTCACAGAAGCTATCCCAACCAAAACCAAGCATTATCAGGTCCTCAAACACGCTGTAAGTCTCACGCTATTCACCCCTATTCTCGATTTCGATTTGAATCATTCTAGCATCTATTGAACAAACTAATGGCATATTTATGATCACAAGAACATTTGCAAACTGATGGTAATAACCAATTTCATTTATGTGCTCTGTATAGAAAAACACCATAGCTAGGGTTCCTTGTTCGTGTTTAGGGCTTTCTGTTTCAAGTACAATTGGCTCATAAGAAGAACATGGTTGTGCTCAGGAGATCATGACGAACTCAACCCTAGCCTTGAAAATCATTTTTATGGCCTGGAGAGGATTTTTGAACAAGGCTGCAATTTTTGCTGCGGATGAAAATCCGCAGGTAATTTTTACAGGGGTTTGAGGACAGGGACGATGAGGTGTCCTCCGTCCATTGGGCCATTCAAACCAAACACGCCTTTTTTTTGTTTTTTCTGGCATTGAATTGTTTTGTTATATTATTATTGATACTTATTATACTAACAACTAAAGCAGCGTGGATCAGTGGTAACCTTGGCAAAGCATTCTCCTTCAGGACATGGGTTAGAATCCCAGGTCCCCCTCTTCCTCAATATTATTTCTTTTCAGGTCTTCCAGTACATGCGCCTATCTGCAGTCCACCATACTCCCTCATCCATCCAAGCGCCAGATGGCCAAGAGTCAGATCTGGTGGTCAATGATTGGAGGTCCACCAAGGTGCCAGTCAACGCACGTGTACCAGATCCAAAAAGTCTACACGGGCTAGCTGATAATGGGCCAAGAATTTGCTTTCTACACCATCCAAAACAGGCCCAACTCTTCTACTTTTTTTATTTTATTTTTTGTTTTGTTTATTTAATTACTTTATTTTTATTTTAATTAATTTCTAACCAATAACTTTTTTCCCTTTTATTAAAAAGATCACAATAAATATTTTTATTCAATCAAATTTTAAACTTTTATTTTTCTTAATAAACTTATTAATTAATTAATTAGGTTTTTAGTTAGAAAACTTTAATTCATTTTTGTAAATAATTAAAATTAATTAGATTTAATTAGGTTTTAACTACTAATTTAATTAATTTTATTTTCTTTCCAAAAATACATCATAATTTATTTTTTCATTAATTAATTTATTTTATAATTAATTTAGTAATTAATTTAGGAATTAATTTCTTTTCTCAAATAAAAAACAACAAAAAAAATGACATTTTCTTTCCAAAGGGTCAAAACCCTAAAATTCGCACTCGATCTA
The DNA here is from genome assembly GCA_948472305.1 of Vicia faba. Classification (NCBI taxonomy): domain Eukaryota; kingdom Viridiplantae; phylum Streptophyta; class Magnoliopsida; order Fabales; family Fabaceae; genus Vicia; species Vicia faba. The sequence goes on along the minus strand of OX451736.1, from coordinate 1,680,032,819 downwards.
ATTTCTCGCGCGTTTTATTTATTTTTATCATATTAATGTATCTACTTCCGAATTGTAATAGTTAAATAGGACATTTAATTATTTTTACCGCTTTAAAAGAATTCAACAATGTCGTGTGCACAAGATTGATTTTGAATCATGAACCTATAATTAAGTTGGATATCTGAAATAAACATTGTAGCATCTTAAAACATTAAAAAAAATACCATCAAATATTTTCCTTTTAAATTGGTATAATTTGAATATTCAACTAACAATTAATTATATTAAATTTATTTGTAAAAAAAATTTAATATTTTAATCTGACCTTTATTCAAGTTATTGTTTATTTTCAAACTACCAAAGAAATAGTCATTGTTTATCATAATAATAATTATTTTTTAAATTAAAAGCATAATTGTAGCGAGTCATTGTTATGGTGTCTCATGTTTTCGTTTACTTAACTTTCCTTTCTACTTCTTGGAAAGTTCTTAAATAAACACAACTATAAGAAATAGTTATATACACAATCAATCATAAATTTTTATTTAATTAAAAAAAATTCTCTTTCTTTCATAATCACAACTATCCTATAAATCCAATTAAAAAAGAAATTAAAATTACTACTTTTCCTATTCATATTAATTGTTTATAAGAATCTTGATTTATAGTTGTTTTCATGTTAGAATTCCTCCTATTTATTAATAGATGAGTGAAAAAGAATCTGATGTTAAAATATTTGTTTTCCCATATAAAAAAATAAATACAATAGTTACCAAATATGACATATAATAATTCGTGATAGATATCTCAATTTTATGCCATTAACGTAGTTTACAACTTGCGTACGTACGTCACATGTTAGCACTGTTCTTCTTGGAAGCTAATCGATGTGGAATAACTAATCGATGTTTGAATAAATTAAGATTTCATATTAATCATCATAAAATAAGACTATGCATTCTATCAGAAAAAAAAAAGACTATGCATTCTTTTGACTAGTTTACAAAAAATGTATTTACATCTCAACTCATTCTATAAATACGTGGAACAATTTTTTAAGGAATACACAAACCCATTTCACTTCTTGATCATCTTCTCTGCATATTCAGAAAAAGAAACCAACACATTTAAGTATGTCGTCAAATTTTGAGATCCCAACCAGCAAGTACTCCTCAATATTGGGTGCTAAACTTGATAAGCTTCCTAACCAAGATGAAGCTATAGAGCTATTTCAAATATGGAAGAAAGAACATGAACGAGTCTACAGTGATCTAGAAGTGACGGCAAAGAAATTTGGCATATTTGTTACAAATTTAAAGTATATCACAGAGAGTAATGCAAAGAGAGACTCATCTCATAGCGTTCTTCTCGGTCTGACCAACTTTGCTGATTTGAGTTTCATGGAGTTCAATGAAACATACATGACCATGAACACTGACACCATTGATATTGCGAACAATGAAGTTGTTTATGACTCAACATCTAGTGATCCACCTTCATCCTTGGACTGGAGGTCGAAAGGAGCTGTCACTCCAGTGAAGGATCAAGGAACGTGTGGTAAGTTGGTTGTGTTAGATACATATGTGTTTTTCGTAATCATATCGCATTCTACTCTCACACGCAAATTAATACTTCCTTAGGTTGCTGCTGGGCATTCGCATGTGTTGGGGCCATAGAAGGAATAGTTGCAATAAAGAAAGGGAAGCTTATAAGCCTCTCAGAGCAAGAACTTCTAGATTGTGTACCAAATGCAGGTTGTGGTGGAGGATCTAAGTCTGATGGATTCAAATGGGTAATAGGAAACAAAGGGGTTGCGAGACAAGATGATTATCCTTATACGGCAAAGAAGGATGTTTGCAGATGCGGCCAGGTTCTTAATTTCTATCAATTTTATTATTATATAATTTCTATAATCACACTTTAAAAACTAGTGGTATTGATTCATATCAGTTCCTTTTTTTTATGAAATGTAGATTTCAAACAGTGAAAATAGTGATATTGATTCATATTATCTCGTGGATAGAACTGACAAGGGACTATTGGCTGTTGTTGCTAAGCAGCCTCTTAGTGTTAGTATTTATGCGAAGTCTCCCGAGTTTCAACTTTACACCAGTGTAAGTGGTTATATAATGTAGAGTTCTTATCTTCTTATTCATATCCAATATTTGTTTTATTTACACTAATTTAACACCTAGATATATGATCAAGGTTTTAAAAAAGTGTCTGGTAACGAAAGATGCTGGTATTATTATGCACAATTTTTATTTTGAAAAAAAAAATCAAAATAAAAAAACCATTATGACAAAACGCCTTTATTCAAACAATTTTATTTTAATATCTTTTACATTTGTTAATGAAAATAATATATTTACAGGGAATATTTAGAGGTGACGATTGTCCCGTGGATTCTTTGGAGGTAACTCATGGCATGCTTATAGTAGGTTATGATTCCATAGAAGGTGAAGATTATTGGATTGTAAAGAACTCATATGGAGAAAAATGGGGAATGCATGGTTATATGTATATCAAGAGGAACACTGGTAAAAAGTATGGAGTGGCTGCAATCAATGCATGGGCTATAGATATAGTTAAAAATAAATAAAAATATAAGAATTAAGTAAAGTATTTTCTTTATCTCGCTCTCTAAGAAATAATTTAAAGCTAGGTTTATGGTCTTCCGAGTCTATAGTTTGTTATGTGGTTATTCTTGATGTTGTTTTGAATATGTCGCTTCTATTGTTCTTGATTGTTATTCCTGATGTAACATAGCAGTCATGATAATAAATGTAGTTCGTATTTTTTATTAGTAGTCTCTTGCATCTATACAGTGAGTTAGATAATTTAAAATTTATCTGTCAAGAGGGTTCACATTTAAAACCCTAAGGTTAACAATAGAAAACATCTAGGCAAGTAGACATGATTTAACAATCAATGAGTTTTCAAGACGAAAGTGACTTAAATAACTTTAAGTGGTAATGTTAGACATGCATTAGGTTCTATTCTATCCTATCATAAAATAAAAAAACAAATGGCAAAACAACAACATCAAATCACAACATTAAGTAAGATTGATATCCCAAACTTCAAAGAAGCAACCTCAACATAGAACACTCGATTGAAAGCAATCAAGTAACATGCAAAGTTTAAGATAACAACCTAATTATTAAGACAAATTTTAAAACATTACTCAAAAAGAACTTAAGACATCAAACATATCATAAACAAATAAATCATGAAACCACAAATGAATTTCTCATCGCAATAAAAATTCTCATGAGAACAACATATGACAATTGCAAGTTTGGACAAAACAATCAAACAATCATCAACAAAATGCATCATCAAAACGATTCATCTAAGCATGGAAAACCAATGATCAAATAAGAAAAATATTGAGGCATTAGAGCATGACAAGCACTACAAGAAAAAGGCTCTCCAGCCACGTGATTTTGCCACGTCATTTTCATGTGGCTAAATAAAGCCAGTTGCGACGTGAAAATCACGTGGCAACATGTTTTACTAATAAAATAAAGAAGCTTGATGATTGTCAGTCTTTTTTTATAAATAAAAAAAATGTTGCGACGTGGGATTCACGTCGCTACTAAAAATACAATAAAAAATAATTTAATTGCTCTAACGTTCAGATATTTGTCATTTTGAAATTTTGAAAAAGTAAGTTGCGACGTGTTATTCACGTCGCAACATTTAAGAAGGAAAAATCAAATCATTACAGACTGGCGTGTTCAGGCTTTGGAGGATGTGAAGAAAGAGAATATAACTGTTGGGATTGTTGCGACGTGAAAATCACGTCGCAACGTTGCGGCGTGATTTTCACGTCGCTAAGTGCTTTATATATTTATTTCAAGCACGCTCCACAGACAGACAGTATTGTTATGTTACAATAAAAACTCTTCTTCTTCAACCCTCTTCTCCTCATTCCATCCCTCCATAACCATTTTCTTCTTCATAAAATTTAATCTTCTCCAATATAAAATCTCTTCAATCTCCATTAATTCTTGTTTTAAGGTAAATTCAATTCAATTTTGTCTCTATTTTGTTAACAACTTTTTATTTATTGTATTATTGGATGTAATTTTTTTTAAATTTTTCTTTGAATAGAAGAAGATTGATAGAAGTAGATTGCAAAAAGGGACAAGAAGATTGAAGGAGTTAGAAGATAAGAGGTGTTTCTTGGATTTTTTTTTTGAATTTAGTATATTTTCTGAATTTAGTTAAATTTTAGGTTGAATTTGGGTTAAATTATAATATTATAATTTTAATTGAATTTGGTTTAATCTGATTTTATTTAATTTATTAAAACAGAATAAAAAATATTTAATTTGTTAGGAATAATAATATTAATCATTTTTATTATTTAGTTTATTTTAAATTTAAAAATAAAAAAGATTATATCGTTATTACTTTATATTTTATATCTTTATAACCATTTAAAATTTAAGTTGATTATATTCTTAGGGGTATATAATAAAAATTTAGTAATAAGTAAATTAATGTTACAAAATAAATAATAATAAATATAGTAATTAGTGAAAAACACAAATAAATAAATAAATTGTGATGAATACAATCGTTATAATTATTAATTTATGTAGTAACTTAGTGAATAATAAAAATAATAACAATAATCATTTTAATCATTTGCAATTTAAAAATCAAAAAGATTTTATCCTTATAATTTTTTATTTATTAATTTATAAAGAAAGTAAAATATATTTTTAGGAGTTTATAAATTATAAGTGTTTAAATTAAATTTTTTTGTCTTAACTGAAAATATTTATTTTTGGATGAACTATTTTAATAGAATGTTGTTAAGTCTAATAATTTAGAATTAGAAAAAGTATAATAGCCACTTGATGTTTTTTGAAACATATGTACATTTACTATCACTAAAAATTTAATTTTCATAAACATATAAGTAATTACCATAATTCATCATTAAAGCCAAATATATTTAGTGATGACACACAAATATATGATATTTTTGGCTTGATATACACAAAATATTTCTCATACTTTAGTTTAAATTAAATTATTTTATAGGTATTATGCAGGTATTTTTCTATTTTAGCAGATATACATTAAGCTGAACATTTTGGAAGAAATAAAGAAAAAAAAGGTGCAAAGATAGCAAAAAGGGCCAAAGGAGAAGAAATTAGCTTAAGCCCATCAAGCATGTGAGCACGTTTGTCAGCACGTGGCCCACCATGCAAAAGGCCTTGACGATCGTCAAGGAGAGTTGTCGCTCGTCACGCAAAGAGATGGACCAAGTGACCATCGTTACTTGGACTTGACGAACGCCACAAGACCACTTTCTCCCTCTTGACCACGTATCCAACAGAAGGAAACCAATTCAAAAACGAATCCAACGATCACCCTATTTTATCTGATCTACTCAGTCAAAGTATGAAGAACATAACAAATTTAGTGGTCTTATTATTTCTCAAAGGAACACAAAGTGTTCCTACATTACCGAGAACGAACTTATCACACAGGGGTTATAGATAGGACCTTGGACCATACGAAAAAGGGAGTTCTTTTTTGGCAGAAACTTTGGAGAATTCATTTTTACTCTTAGCAAATATTCTTTAAGCATTATTCATTTCCCAGCAATTTCTATATTTCCTCTAGCATTTATTTTTACTGTACGGTTACATCTGTTCTCCGATCGAAGCAAAGCCTACAGTTTGTGCAGGAGTGCTTCTATATGTAGAATTAATACCAGGTTTATGTTTACGAATTTTTATTACTTTTAATCAATATAATCATGTTTATTTTCGTATGTCTCTGGAATTATTCTGTGATTTGGTCTGATATTATGTTAGGCTAGAACCCGTATACCGGTATGTAAAGTCACTTAACCAAGGGATCGAGTGACTTAGTTAGGATTATTTTTACTACAAAACCTTTTTTTCTGGTCTAAGTTACTATTTTTAATCATTAAATTGTTTTGTTACGAAAGTAAAGAACAGATAGAGGTTAGGGTCAACAAAGCGGAAGCTTGAGATCTTTTAACTAGACAATAGTAATTAGGCATTAGCTTAAAATACAGCGGAAGCACTTTAAAGTTAATTAAGATTTTATTTAGTTTTCAAAAGGTGTTTTTAACTCCTGCGGGATGACAGAAGCGTACGTTAGGACTTAACTTCATAGCCTAGATCAACAAAACGATAGTGTGAGACGAGGGTTTTTAAACTAAATAAGTTTTACTGAAAGCTGTTTTGAAAATATAAAGACACCCAACCGGTCGCTAGTTCCCGAGGTTTGACTATTGCATACTGGTAGTTACGCTCATTGATTATTAAAAATCCAACTTAATTTAGTATTTAGTTTTCCCTACAACCCAATCAAACATTCATTAGCTTTAGATTTGTGAAGTAACAATAGAAGACGGTAGATCGATTCATCAGTCTCTGTGGTTCGATATCTTTTAAAACTACACGATAAGACTGTGCACTTGCAGTCCGAATCATTGGATACCTAAGTATAATCCCGATCAAGTTTTTGGCGCCGTTGCCGGGGACTGATTTAAGTCGATATCGCTACTCTTTTGTTACGCAGTAGAGACTAGAGCAAAAACCTTTCTATTTCTTTTCTATTTCTTTTCTTATTTGTATGCCAAACACTCGTTCGCAAGGCGAGCCGTTATACATACAAATATACGATATCGAGCGGTATCTCAGACTTAGACGCCGCATTCAAGAGTATCATCTCTTGCATAACACTCAACCTTGTGAATAACTCGAATCTCCTATTCCTCGGCCAACCCAAGAAATGGCTGCCAATCCTGCTCCGCGCCCACTTAAATCCTACGCTATTCCCTCGCAAGATGAACCGCACAATAGCATTGCTGCTCCTCCAATCGAGGCTAACAACTTTGAACTGAAACCTTCTTTGTTGTCTGCTGTACAACAGAACCAGTTCTCCGGTGGGTCAATGGAAGACCCTAATCTTCATCTATCAATATTTCTACAGTACGCAGATATAATTAAGAACAATGGGGTCAGTCAAGACGCAATAAGACTTCGTCTCTTCCCTTTTTATCTAAGAGACAGAGCCAGAGCTTGGCTCCAATATCTACCCGCGAACTCAGTCACTACATGGGATGAGCTGAAGAAAGTCTTTATTGCAAGGTATTTCCCGTCAAGCAAAACAGCTATGCTAAGATCTCAATTAAGAGATTTTAGACAAAAGGAAAACGAATCCCTTTTCGATGCTTGGGAACGATACAAGGATCTAATGAGACTATGCCCACATCATGGCTTGGAAGAATGGTTGATTATCCATACCTTCTATAATGGTCTCCTTTACAATACAAGATTAACGATAGACGCTGCTGCAGGAGGTACACTTATGGACAAATCCTACACCGCTGCCTATGCTCTAAAAGAAAGCATGGCCCAAAACCACTATCAGTGGGGAAGTGAAAGAGGACAAGTAGACAAAGGTACTGCAGAGAAAACACCGACAAAAGGAGGCATGTATGAGATAAGCGATATAGACAGTGTCCATGCTAAGGTAGATGCCCTCACCCTAAAGATAAATAATTTGAACGCAATACCTCCAGCCACCGTGGCTGCTATAACTCCAAATTGCGAAATATGCGGAGTACCTGGACACGTAGTTACCGAATGTAAGATCTTGGCAGGGACTCCAACTGACCAAGTGAGTTATGCTCAAGGAAACCCTTACTCAAACACATACAACCCTGGATGGAAAAATCACCCAAATCTCTCATATAAAAACCCCAATGCGTTGTATGCTCCAAACCAAGCACCTGCCGTTCCACCTGGATATCAGAAACCTCCTGCAAACGCTCCTAGTGTGCCTAGAAAATCAAACTTAGAATTTATGATGGATAACTTCATAGCTACCCAAGCGCAAACAAACAAAGACGTCCAAAATCAAAACATACACACTAACGAGCATATAAAACAATTAGCAAACAAAATAGATGCTTTGGCCACCCACAATAAAATGTTAGAAACCCAAATCTCTCAAGTGGCTCAACAACAAGCACCTACAGCTGTGCCGGCTGATACATTTCCTGGTCAACCACAACCTAACCCAAATGGGCACACTCATGCCATCATATTAAGAAGTGGAACCGAGTTAGATGGACCGCCTGACCCAAGACTGTCAAATCAAAGTATGTATCAAAGGTCCGAAATACCAACTGAGAAGGAAAATCAACCAGAGAAACCAGAGTTCAATGAAGAAGATAAAGGAGGAGAGGCCAAAGAAAAAGAAAAAGAAAAACCTTATGTGCCTCCACCACCTTATAAACCCCATATCCCATTTCCTGGTAGATTAGCCAAACCTAATAATGTAGGGCAATTTAAAAAATTCGTAGAACTTCTGAAACAACTTAATATAACAATTCCTTTCACAGAAGCCATAACTCAAATGCCCTCCTATGCCAAATTCCTCAAGGAAATATTATCTAACAGGAAAAAGCTAGAAGATAACGAAACAGTCACACTTACTGCAGAATGTAGCGCAATTATCTAAAACAAGATGCCTCATAAGCTGAAAGATCCTGGAAGCTTCTCTATACCATGTCATATAGGTAAGTTTGTCATAGACAAAGCTCTATGTGATTTAGGAGATAATATTAGCGTTATGCCTTTATCCATATGCAACAAACTGGAAATGGGTGAACTAAGACCAACAAAGATGTCCGTTCAATTGGCGGATCGCTCTGTCAAATACCCAGTAGGAATCTTGGAAAATGTTCCTGTACGGATAGGTCAATTCTACATCCCTACAGATTTCATAATCATGGACATTAGAGAAGACGAAAGTACACCTATCATTTTAGGAAGACCATTCTTAGCCACCGCTGGAGCTATCATAGATGTAAAAAAGGGCAAACTAACCTTTGAGGTAGGTGAAGAGAAAGTCGAATTTATTCTGACACAATTCTTACAAGTGCCTGCCATAGATGACACATGTTATATGGTAGACATCATGGACGAATGCGTAAGAGAAATTGAATGGGAACCGATACCTTGTTCTGAAACCATGAAGATTCCCACACCTCTTATATTCGAAGATAACAAATGGTGTCCCGAATACCGAGACGACAATCTAAGAGAATGCTTAGCTCTGACACCCGACCACATGCCTTGTCGAAGAAAACCAGCATTGGATCTTAAGCCATTACCTAAGACCCTTAGATATGAATTCCTTGACACCGAGTTAAAACGACCTGTAATTGTCAACGCGGAATTAGGACAACAAGACACAGAAAAATTACTACAAGTCTTAGAAAATACCCATTCGCCTTGGGATACAACATTACAGATCTCAAAGGAATAAGTTATTTCATTTGCATGCATCGTATTATGCTGGAAAACGACTGCAAATCTTCTAGAGAACATCAACGAAGAATTAACCCAATATGGAGCACCGTAGTTAAAGACGAAGTAAAAAAACTTCTGAACGCAGGAATAATATACCCAATCTCCGATAGTCAATGGGTAAGCCCAGTCCACTGTGTACCAAAGAAAGGTGGTATAACAGTAACAACAAACAAAGCAGGCGAAGCTGTAGCAGAACGAACTGTAAGCGGAGCTAGAATGTGTATTGACTATAAGAAGCTAAACAAAGCCACTCGTAAAGACCATTTTCCTCTACCGTTCATCGATCAAATGCTTGAGCGATTAGCTAAGCACTCTCATTACTGTTATCTAGAAGGTTACTCAGGATTCTTTCAAATTACTATTCACCCCGATGACCAAGAGAAAACAACATTCACATGTCCTTATGGAACTTTCGCCTACAGACGAATGTCGTTCGGATTATGCAACGCTCCCGCCACATTTCAGAGGTGCATGATGGCAATCTTTGCTGGTTTCATAGACAATATCATGGAGGTCTTTATGGACGACTTTTCTGTATGTGGAGAGAGTTTTGAAGATTGTCTGATAAATTTAGAGAAAGTCTTGGAGAGATGCGTAAAAGTTAACCTCATTCTGAATTGGGAAAAGTGCCACTTTATGGTCAAACAAGGAATCGTACTAGGACACGTTGTGTCTGAGAAGGGGATTGAAGTCGATAAAGCTAAGATCGAAGTCATAGAAAATTTGCAACCCCCTAAAATAGTAAGAGAAATACGCAGTTTCTTAGGACATGCCGGTTTCTACAGATGATTCATAAAAGATTTCTCGCAAATATCAAAACCTCTAACTACCCTCCTTATGAAAGACGTTGAATTCGATTTCGATGACAAATGCCTAAAGGCATTTAACCAATTAAAAATAGCTCTTGTATCCGCACCAATCATGCAACCACCTGGGTGAAATAGCTCTTGAAATCATGTGCGACGCAAGTGATTACGCCGTAGGTGCAGTCCTGGGACAACAAAGAGATAAGAAGCTTCATGCGATATACTATGCAAGTAAAACCTTGGACCCTGCACAGATGAATTACACAACAACGGAAAAATAACTTTTAGCTGTAGTCTTTACACTAGACAAATTTCGCTCCTACCTAGTAGGCGCGAAAATAATCATTTATACAGACCATGCAGCTATTAGATATCTCTTAACCAAGCTAGATTCGAAACCGAGACTATTGAGATGGATTCTACTTCTACAAGAGTTCAATTTAGAAATTAAAGACAAGAAAGGTACCGAGAACGTAGTAGCCGACCATTTATCCTGAATGGAGAGGCTGACACCAGAAGAGGTACCCATTAACAATGACTTCCCGTATGAACGTCTGTTAGCTCAGATGGACTTAGGAGATGCCAGCGAAGAACCACCTGAATTAAATCCAAATCAACTGCTTTTAGAACTTGACACACAAGCTGTTAGCCGTGATTCACAAGAAAGCCAAGACGCAATAAATAATGATATAAACGAAATCGTGGTCTCTGTCCGAACTAATCAAACCTTACGATGGTATGCGGATATAGAAAATTACTTGGCATCCAAAATCCTACCCCCTGATTTGACTTATCAACAGAAGAAAAAATTCTTTCACGATCTGAAACGTTACTTTTGGGATGAACCTTTACTATTCAAGAGAAGTGGTGACGGTATTTTCTGATGATGCGTCCCGGAAAACGAAATTGAAAACATTATTTTTCATTGTCATGATTCCCCTTAAGGAGGACATGCAAGCACATCAAAGACATGTGCCAAACTTTTGCAGTCTAGTTTCTATTGGCCAAATTTATGGAAAGATGTGCATATAGCCATCCTTAACTGCGATCGATGCCAACGCACTGGAAACATATCCAGATGCGATGAGATGCCTCAGACTGGCATTTTGCAAGTCGAAGTCTTTGATGTATGGGGAATAGACTTCATGGGACCATTTCCGTCCTCATTAAGTAACAAATATATACTCGTGGCTGTAGATTACGTTTCGAAATGGATCGAAGCAATAGCTTCTCCAACAAACGATACTAGAGTCGTGATTAAACTCTTCAAGAACATTATCTTCCCAAGGTTTGGTGTATCCAAGCAAGTCATAAGCGATAGTGGCTCCCACTTCATATCCAGAATCTTCGATAAACTCCTAACCAAATATGGGGTGAAACACCGCGTGGAAACACCATACCACCCCCAGACAAGCGGACAGGTGGAAGTCTCAAATCGAGAAATAAAACAAATATTGGAAAAAACTGTTGCCACGTCAAGAAAGGACTGGTCGGCTAAGTTACCTGAAGCACTATGGGCTTACAGGATGGCGTTTAAGATGCCAATCGGTACAACACCCTTTAAACTCATCTATGGTAAGTCATGTCACCTGCCAGTGGAAATTGAACACAAAGCTTACTGGGCAATTAAAACTTTAAACCTAAGCTACACTGCGGCAGGTGAGAAAAGGATCCTCGACATAAATGAATTGGAAGAGCTAAGATTAGACGCATATGAAAATGCGAGGATCTACAAAGAAAGGACGAAAAAGTGGCACGACAAATAAATCTCAAGGAAGGAGTTCAATGAAGGAGATGTAGTTCTCCTATTCAACTCTCGTCTAAAACTTTTTCCCGGGAAACTTCGTTCACGATGGTCTGGACCCTTCGAAGTGACCAAAGTTTTCCCCAGTGGTGCCATAGAGATTAAAGGAAAATCCACGAACCCGTTCTTAGTAAATGGCCAACGTTTAAAACATTATTACAGCGTTGAAAACGAGGACTACACCGCTAGCTTAACACTATTAGAGCCACCGCCCGAATTAGGAAACTAATTCACGTCTAAAACATTGTCAAGCTAACGAAATTAAAAAAGCATTGTGTGGGAAGCAACCCACAAGTTTTTCATTTAATTTCTTTCAAATCTATATATATTTTTATTTTTCATTCTGATTTTTATTCCCAGATTTTTCTTTTTCTTTCTTTCTCTCATTGCATATTTTATTTATTTGCATTTGTTGTACCCAAAAATTTTCCCTCCCATATTCTTCAAGATTTGCCAAGAGCATGCTTCAAAATCTCCCCAAGGGTTGCACAGTTCAAGGGCCTCCTAACAGTCAAAATTAGGGTTTTGGTTCTGACAAAGGAAATGAAGTTTCCAAGGGTCCAATCAAGTTCCACATGCCTACAAACATGGTCAAGCATCCTCATACCAAGTTTCAAGACTTACAGCACAAAATTGCACAGTAAAAAAAAACCTAATTGCACTACAGTCAACTGTAGGGGCAAAATGGTCATTTGACAGTCAAAAGTTCAAATTTTTGGTCAACATCTCATTTTGAAGCCACAAACATCATTTTATCAATGCTTGATCATGATTCTCAAAGCTTGGCTCAAAAAGTCTCAAGATGCAAAAGTTTCCATATTTGGACAGTTGAAAAAGTCAACTGTAACTTGACCAGGGCATAACTTCCACATGGATTATCAGAAAAATTCCATCCAAAGCTCATTTTGAAGATAAAGACATTTCCTACAACTCCTCTCCACACTTCAAGTCCAAGAAATGCTCTCACAAAAAGTTATCAATTTCAACATTATAGGTCATTTTCAAAAGTCAACAAAAAGGGACTTTAAGTCAAAGGCCATAACTTGAGATTGGTAAATCAAAATGACATGGGACCAAAGGAATTGGTTAGAGGACTTCAAGACCTTTCCAAAATGTCCAAGAAAATGAGAAAAGCTTAAAAATTGAGCAAGATATGCCTTGTGGAAGTTGGGAAATTTTTGGATATTTTGAAAAGTCAACATTGCTTCAAATGTCTTAAAAATGCTAATGGGCCTCTTTTTCTTCCAAGATCCATAATCCAAAACATGTGCACGACCATTTGGCCCAAAGGGAATTTTTTATCATTTTTATTTATTTATTTGAATTTTTTAATTGCTAGAAATTCATTTAATTAATTAAAATACATGAAAAATACCAAACCTAACTTTTTAAATCTTTTTGTGCATAAAATAGTCTCAATATTTCGTGCATAATCAGATTTGGAAAGAATCCATGTGATTGGACATGATTGGAACCAAAATAGCATGAAAAAGATTGAAAATATTTGCCATGAAAATCCAATATCCATTCCATCAATGCTTTGATCCTTTGGCTCAGATTTTTTACCCTAATCATTCTATACATAAGTCTAATGCAAACCCTAATGCTAATGACCAGAAAGCTGCGCCAGAAATCCATAACCAAACTTGAGTTTTTTGACAAAAATTCCAATACTGAAAACTAGGTTCTAGGGCGACTCAAGCCAAAATAATTGTTCCATTGTCTTGCTGAGACTTCAAGGAAGGAGTTTGAATCAAAACCATAAGCTCTAACACCAAGAAACGTGAGAACAATCGTGTCCTGTACATAATTTTTTTCACATTCTTGCATCATGATTCATGCGTTTTTAGTAATTTTTAATGTTTGATTTATGTTCCTTGATTGATTCTAAAGCTAACTGCATTGTTTAATTAAGCTTTCATCATTCATACGCGAAAATACCATGGACGATTATTAGGGTTCGTCAAACATGAAATTGGGCGTTTCTAAATACTGAAAAATTAGAGGACCTCAGTGCCATGTTTGGAATCAGGAAGCTTGGACGATTTGGAAGCACCCATCGCGCCTAATTTATGTGGCCATATGGCCTATTCGCTATTATTGAAAACTGCATGTTTTGGGGGGGTTTAAAACCCCCGCTAACCCTTTGTATATTTCAGGAAAACAGCGAAGCCTTGGAGAAGATGATGAAGTGTCAAGACCTGATTGAGTCATTTGAATTTTCGCGCGAGAATGTCCACTAACGCCTGATTTACCTTATGTTATTTGTCTTCCATATAATAATTAAAACGCGTTGGTAGCTCCACTGGTCAAGCGAAGGGTTGGTAATCTCTAGGACCTGGGTTCGATCCCAGGTCCCCATCCCTTTCCATATTATTTTTCCTAACGTCATTCTGTGCAGTTTCTATGCAAGCGACCACCATACATTCATCCTCCAGGTATGCCATGCGTATAGCAAGATCAATCAAAAGGCCCAGATCTGAAGAACATGATAGACCCCAGTCAATACACCTATACGCATCCTGAAAAAAGTCAAAAGGGCTTGACATAATTGGGCCAGAATTGCTAAGGTTACACCTCCAAATTGGGGACAGAAACCCCCCAAGGTTTGCTATTCTTTTACATTTTCTATTTTTTATTTGATTTAATTAATTTCCTTTATATTCTTCAATTAATTTACTTTCATAAAAATATAAAAATAACAAAAAAAATCAGAAAGGTCACAAAATTAAAAATATATTTTATTTAAATATTTTTTTTAAGTAAATATCATTAATTAATTTAGCTTTGTAAAATTAGGTTTAATTTCAAACATTTTTCTTAATAAATTTAAAAACTTGTAGAATTAGGTTTAAATTACTTTAATTATTTTTTATTTTCTTTTCTCATTATTAATTACTAATTATTTATTTTTATAAATCAAATTGTCATTAATTAATTAATTTAATTTTAGGTTTAATTTTAACATGTTTTTCTTAATAAATAAAAGTTGTAGAATTTGGGTTAATTAGTTAATTTCATTTAATTCTCATAAAAAACCATAAATACAAAAAACCTCAAAAAACAATTTCTTTTTCATTTTAAATTCATTAATTTAATAATTTAATTTAATTTCATTAAAAAGGGTCCAACGCCCTCGCTTCCAATTTTAATTCCAATTGGTGCATTTTATTTTATTTCTTATAATATTAATGTAATTCTCCCAAAGCCTTGTAATTCGGACATTTTAGTTCTCGCACTTTACTTCTTTATTTTCTGTCAAATCGGGTCCCGGATTTTAATTTGGCGATGTGGACCCGCGCCTTTGTAATAGTTTAGAACTTTTTATTTCTCGCAATCTTTAACTGTTAAATAAATGCATGCAAGAATGAATGACAAAAATAAAAACAAACGCATAGATCACTTTGACATGAACAAGACAAAATAACTGAACATGACACACAAATCACACACCACCCCTAGGGTACGCTTCACTGTTGCCTTGCCTCGAAGGGTGATCGTTGAGTAGAGGATGTCTTAGTAAGTCCTCATGATCCGGGAACCTGGCATGAGGGTAGCTTCTAAGGTATCTTCCCATTGCTCTGGTGATCACCATGTCCCGAACCTCGAATTGACCCGAACACCTCCAATGGTGGTGCTACCTACCTCTCAATGGTGGGATGGCACTACTTTAAAGGACATTTACACAGACGAATTCCTTAGGGTAGGTAGACGACTCTAGATACTTGCTCTAAATTTCAAACAAATCAAAAATACTTTTCACACCGACACCTTTTCAAAAAGCTTTCGAAAGCAATTTTTCAAACACTCTTGAGGACTGATACAAGAGTCGAACTGAAATTTTCAAAGAAACTTTTTTAAACCCACAATTGAAAAGAAAACAAACAATTTTGAAAACACAATGAGCAAGTATCTAAGAGCCCATGGATAACCATGGATAGAAAGGGTGCTAACACCTTCCCTTTCTATAACCTACCTCCCGAACCGAGAGCAATCTCTTTAAGGAATTTTTCTGTGCTTTTGTCCTTTCCATTTGGAGAAAATAAAAGACGGTGGCGACTCTTGCTTCCGCGACATTTCGCGAACCAGCGTTAAACAGTCAGTTCCAGATCCACCGATCACAGAACTGGCGACTCTGCTGGGGACATACTTATAAAGTGAGGTGTACCTTAGGGTTAGTTCATAACTGTGTTTTCAATTGTACTGATTTGCTTGCTTTAAATTGTGGGACTGTCTTGGGAGTTCTATAGATCCTAACCCGGATCTGGGGATACCTTCTTAGAAAGTAGCAACAAGGCTGTGAGGGAACTCTGCGGGGTATACCGACATGGTTGAAACAGTCTGCTATGTTGATGTGGCACTTTGGTGTGTACCGGTAACCCTTGAGTTCAGTCAAGGAGAGTACGGGGCCTCCGCGTGGTGTCATGAAGCATCAACAGACCTTAGGAACCTTAATTGAACTATCTTGGCCTCTTTAGGGTAGTGAGATAACTGACTTTGGTGCAGTCCGAGGTTGGTTGATACTCGATACTACACGCAATTGAGGGTTGCTTTCCTGGAATATTTCGGTCACCAGTTCAGTGGCTAAATCGAAACGATGAACAACGAAAGCAATCCAATGATATTGGGACCCTTAGAACCCGGTTACTTCTAATAGGACAGGTTGAGCCCACCAACTTCAAGAGGGTAATACCTAGACCCCATGCTGGCCTAAACTCTAAGGGCTCTTTTGTGTGACTTGTGTTCCTTCGTACTTGACTATTTGCATGCTTGTTGTCTGACACTTGAGTTTCTTGCAGGTTTTGTTTGTAGTCCTTAATTAGGACTCATAACAAGGTTTACCGAGTTTCTTACAGGTTTTGTTTTAGTCCTTAATTGGGACTCATGACAGGTTTTACTTGAGTTTCTTGCAGGTTTTGGTTTGTAGTCCTAAATGGGGACTCATAACAGGGTTTATCCATATTACCCCATGCATAGCATACCATCATATCATTGCATACATCCTAACCCATTTCAAGGATCTCAAGGGTCTGTGGTGCAGGTCAGGATGAATCAACTGTCCAGCAAGGGGCAAAGGGGATTTATTTTCCTCTAGCCAAGGTTGTCAGGGGCTATGACCCACTGGATATGGTGAGCCTTTGACCCTTTGAAGAAGGACTCTCAATAATAGGCAGTTCCCTCAATCAAGCTACTGGACCCAAATTCTAACAAATTTTCTTGTTTATCCCGCGAGGTCCTTGAAAACATTACATGCATGTCATACTCATCATTGCATAACAGGTATCCTTGTTGCAGGTCACTTACCTTTCTCGCTGTTTATTTCAGCAATGGCTTCACAACAAGATAACCAGGACCTTCACACTCAAGAGACTCAGTTCAGGGAAATCTTCCTAAGCCTATCCAAGGGGCAGGAAGAGTTGAGGACACTCCTCATGGGGAATCTGATCAGAAAGAGTCCTGAAGATGACAAGGACGAGCAGCTGAAACGTCTACAAGCTGAGGTAGACACATTGAAAACCCAGATGCTGGGGCAAAGGGCCCTCATTCAAGGTTTAGCTCAGGAGCAAGGAGAGCTGAGGGCCATGATCAGCCAGCTTCCTCAAGGCATGAAGCAACCAGCCCAAATCAGGGACCAGGTCATGGAACAGCTTCCAAGAGGGCAAAGGTCGGGTCCAATGAATAGACCTCTCTGAGTTTCTACTACTTCTCAGGTCCAACAACGACCTCGCCAAGAACAGCGGGTTGATCAGAACAGGTCGGACGAGCCTAAGAGACAATTCACCTACATCAACATGCCATGGTCACGAGCTTTGCAGCACATGTTAAGGATGAACCTGATTTCGGTGATCAACCCTCCTGCAAATCCAAAGACTTCCTCTCCAAATTACAACCCAGAAGCAAGGTGCGCTTACCATTCTGGTAGTCCGGGGCACGATACTGAGGACTGTTGGGCACTGAAGTACAAGATTCAGAATATGATCGATGCTAAAGAGATCGAGTTCGAGCCCGCCGAGACTCCCAACGTGATCATTGCTCCCTTGCCAAAACATGGCTAGGATTGAGAAATTTTTGTTCATTAGAATCTTTCAAGTTGTAATTTTCTTTTGATTGTTCAAACATTCCATTCATATCAAACGTTGTTATTCCATTAATGCATTGCATATGTCTGTTTTAAAGCAATATATTCGTATTCACTATATGCAAATTATTTTCATATTTTTTCTGATGATCAACTCTCAATTAATAATTCTAAGCCTCTTGAGGGAGGATGACGAAAATGATACCACAATTTACAGTATGCTTTTGAACAGACCCCGCTGATGAAGTACAGGCATTGTTTCAAATCCCTAAACACTGGAGTTATAAGGAAGATAATCCCTCGTCAACCCCTCAGAGCCAAAGAAGTAGGAGTTTTTCTTTTCGAAAATTAAAACCCTTAATCATAACCTGGGGCAGGGTAGTTCTCTCAGTTGATCCAGGTGCACAATGAATGGCATCAAAAGAGTCCCTCCGAAATAAAAGATGGGGATGGTTCCGAATAATCAATAAAGAAAGGCAGTCATTATCTCAATAAACGAAAAACCCAATAAGTCAAAACCTATGAAGGAGACTTACAAAACTGGGGCATCCCGCTGACTGTAATCACAAAAGAACAGTTCAGGCAAAAAAAATAGGGATAACGCAATCAAAAGAAAAGAGGTCCTACAAACCCTCAACACAAAAAGAAATGACCGCCTATTCGAAATAAATTGTCAGTATCTGAACCATCATTGGAATATCAGGACAAAGACTCAAACAAGGTCTAACGTATGATCAACTGAGTTTAGGTTTGGAGAACATCACGAAGAGCGGGTGGGTACAAATAAAATTTGAGCCTTTATCCTTTGTTTCTTAAACCGTGAACCAAGCCACGTTATAACCCTTAAAAGTCCTAGCTGAAGCATGGGTTAGTTCGAAAGCATACTGTTACGAAAGGTATCCTGACTCCTTAAGGCCTACGGTAAATACGGAGTTGACATCACATTTTACAAACATTCACTTGTTTTATGAAAAAGAACGCATTTTCAAAATCTTCAAGACAAACATAAGCTTTGCATTTTTTTATAACATTGTTTGCATATGAATATTTGTTTGAACAGCAGGGAAATTCGCACAATGAATACCTAGTGGACAAAAGCACTTCCAATCAAGGGGCATGGCATGAGCATGGTCCATCATCTGGGGCAATCCCATCAAGATTCGGAGAATCTCTCAAAGGCCAAATAGCCTGGGGAAAATCTCCGCCTGAGTCACTTGGGGCATTCCAACAACGAATCTTGCCTGATCAAACACCTTCTGATGGCATGACAAAACACTTCTAACAGGGGCAACTCCCTACATTCTGAGAGCATGGACATAGTCGAAAAAACACTACGCCTAATGAAAGACCCGCTAGGTTGACACACCTAGGCAAAAATAAGGGCTTCCCGGCGAACCAAAAGGGTTCGGGCAAAAATAAGGGATGAAATGAAAATAATCTGTACACCCGGCAAGTCGAAAACCTGAAAAGGCGGCTTGGGCAAAAATGGGTATCCCGATGGACTGAAAACCCGCAAGGGCGGTCCAGGCAAAAGTTAGGGATTAAAGCGTACGACTATGTCCCGACATCTCGTCACCTGTCTACCAGAAGATTTGTCAATCACCTCCATAAGGTATCTTATTCTCTCACATCAGAAACAGGGGCAATGATGAGTTGTCCAAACGATCTAATTGCTATGTCCACAAGATATAAAGGATGTTCAGCTGAAAAACATAACCAATATATCTTAATTCCCCAGAGAGTGAGCCAGCAAGCAGTATACTCTCCTCAAGCCAAGCTATTATCAACCTTAAGGAAGTGGGTATCCTCCCGCAGAACTCAACATTCCCCAGCAGTACATGCATTCTTAGCAAGCATCCCCGGCAATCTTGGTCTAAAGATTGTTCCCCAGCGGTATATCAAACATTCAGTGGAGTTACTTCCAGTACAATTCAAAACTCCCCCAGGAGAGCCCAATCCAGTTCCCCAGGAAAGTTGGAATTCATCTCCCCAAGCAGTAAGCTTATCCCCAGTAGATTCTGGAAGCTTATCCTCGCAAAGCACGAACGCGTCGCCCGGCTTTATTCAAAGAATTATTTCCTTACCAGGATATAACTGGGTTATCCTCAGCCAAAAGCCACGGAAAGAGCGTCCTCAACAAAGTCTTCTTATCCCCAGCGAAGTCTGTTAGCACTTCCAACACAACAATGGTATCCCCAGCAAGTTACCTTCATCAAACTCAACAAAGTATCTCTCTCCCCACAGAGTATTGCTTCCCAGCAAGATCGACAAAGTACTTTTCTCCCGCAGAGTAATCCATTCGCCAAGTTTATTCCCCAACGGAGTTATCTTCTCCTACCGGTATTCTTGCAACTATCATCCCCAGCGGAGACAAATATTCTACTCTTCAATATCAGCCCAGGATTCAACTTCCCGGCACCCGTCAAGGATTTACTTTCCTAGACGAAAACATACATCACATACATCATTATAGCATGCATATATGCATCATATCTTACAAATCTCATTTATGTTGAGAACATCATTGCTTGATCCATATCATGCATTGCATATGACTGACCTTTACCTTTCAGGAAAGATTCAGTTAAGTTCTCAGCTATATCTCAAGACCTAGACCGGTTCAGATAAATTGACCCTAAGATTTTTCTGTTTCTTATCAAGTCAAAGGCCTTCTCTGGTTCAGTGATCTCCCTGTTTCTTATCCAGTTGAAGACATTTCAAGACCTAGACCGGTTCAGTTAAATCGACCCTAAGATTTTCCTGTTTCTTATCCAGTCCAAGGCCTTCTCTGTTCATGAAAGAAAAGACTTTGAACTTTGCGGTACTGTCGACCAATACGTCAATGTGCGGTAATGGGAAGTCATCCTTTGGGCTAGCTCTATTCAGATCTTGATAGTCTACACACATCCGAACTTTGCCATCTTTCTTAGCAACAGGCACTATATTGGCTAACCACTGAGGATAGACCGATGTAACCAGGAAACCTGCATTAATCTGCTTCTGAACTTGTTCTTTGATCTTGTCAGCCATATCGGGACGAGTCCTTCTCAACTTCTGCTTAATCGGCGGACATTCAGGTCTCAACGGTAAACGATGCTCCACAATATCGTTGTCCAAACCTGGCATATCTTGGTAGGACCAAGCAAACACATCAACATACTCTTTGAGAAGCTCCGACATTTTCTCTTTGACCTCTGGGATAAGCAATGCTCCGACTTTGACTTCCTTTTTATCTTCTCCATCACCCAAATTGATCAACTCTACAGGTTCTTCAAACGGCTGAATAATCTTTTCATCGTGCTCAAGTAAACGGGAAATTTCATCAGGAATCTCTTCACTATCCTCTTCTTCGGCTCTGAACACAGGGAATTCAAAGTTGGGAGAGGGCATAGGATCATTGTTTTCAATGGTTAAGTCATGGATTAATCTGCACATATGATTATGCTTTATTTTAGAAATCGATTTGTGCAAATAAAACAAAAAGTTATTATATTTTCCTATTACTACCAATTAATTTTCATTACTATTTCCCATAAAAAGTGAAAAATAAAACAGTAGTGGATAAAATAACATTTTTATTCATAACGGGAAATACTTGAAACAAAGAGCCCAGACATTTCTCTTTTGCCTTGGGCAGAGCAAAAGGATTTATTTTTAACATAGCCCGACACAAATACTTTTCGCCTTGGGCAGAGCGAAAGTTTTTTTCAAAAATAAAACAAAACATTACTCAGAAATGTGGATCACAACAGGAACATCAACAGCAATCCAGTTCTGGCAAACCACTTCATGCGTCACAAAATTGGGCAAATCCTCTTCAGAATCGTCTCCTATTATAGCATCAACTTTAGGAGGAGTCGGATGGATAAAACCTGCGCTTCGGAAAACCTCTTGAATCGGACGAGTAACCACTTCCTGCTTGAATCTTGCAGACATGGGATGAAAACCAAGACCTTCTCCAGACTTGTTCTCGGGCAAAGTCAACACCTGGCCCCAACCTTCAGCCGAACCACTTTCAACCACTCGTCGCGCATCCTCAAAAGAAGAAATAGACGTCCCTTGCTTCTTCACTTCATTCTTAGCAACAGATAGAGCCTGGAATTGAGTTCCAACATCCTCATCAGCATCAATAAAAGAGAAAGATGACAAATGGCTTACCACCATAGCCTGCTCTCCACCAATCATTACCAGCTTTCCATGCCTTACAAACTTCAATCTTTGGTGGAGCGTGGAGGTGACTGCCCCTACATCATGGATCCATGGACGACCCAATAGGAAACTGTAGGCAGCACGGATATCCATTACTTGAAAAGTGATCTGAAAAGTATGAGGACCGATTATTATAGGAAGATCCACTTCACCAATGACAGTCTTCCTAGAACCATCAAACGCTTTGACAATTACTCCACTAGGTCTCATGGGAGCACCTTGATATGAGAGTCGAGATAATGTAGTTTTGGGCATTACATTTAACGACGAACCTGTATCTACCAACACACTTGATAAAGTATCATTTCCACAACTTACTGAGATATGCAAAGCCATATTATGGTTCCTTCCCTCCTCCGGAAGCTCTTCATCACTGAAACCAAGATTGTTACACGAAGTAATATTTCCCACAATTCCATCAAATTGGTCAACCGTCACATCATGATCCACGAACGCCTGGTCCAAGACCTTCATCAAAGCTTCTCTATGGGCACCAGAATCTCTCAATAAAGCAAGCAAAGAAATCTTGGAAAGAGTTTGCAAAAGTTGGTCCACAATCTTATATTCACTTCTCTTGATAAGCTTCAGAATCTCATCATCCTCAGGGTGTGGGATAGGTTCATTGGATCGGCCTATCTCAACCCTTGGTTCAACATTTCTCGCTGGAATTTCTGCCGGTATGGGCCTCCTGACTTGAACTTCTGGTCTCTTCAAAGGTACTGCTGCAAAGACACGTCCACTTCTCGTAACTCTACTCACATCAGCAATGTTAACAAAAGACGGTCTTGTTGGTATGGGGACTTCTACCCCATTCTCAATCATTGTGGCATTATACTTATATGGTACAGCTTGGTCTGAGTTGTAAGGCATAGGACCAGGTGGGTAAATGATCAAAGGATCAACAGGTGCAGTCTGACTGTCATAAACGATCTCTATTGACTCAGGCAAATTGAATTGTGGTATTATAACATTCACTTCATCCTCCGGATTTCTGTCATATGTAATAGTGATAACCCTCTGGTCTAACAACTTTTGAATATCCTCCTTCACAATAGGGCAATCGACCTCTCTTGAACAAAATTCACAAACATCATAATCATGATGATGCCTAACAAAGGCAAGTCTTCTTAAACTCTGATGTAACCTGATCAACGACTCTCTTATGTGTTCAACTTGAAAAACTCGAAACTTTCCCGGACAACCTTCCACCATATTCACTGAAGCTGCCCCATGTCGAGGCAAAGGATTATCTCTAACATTTGGATTAACATCCTTGAAAGACAAGATACCGTTCTTAATCAATCTCTGCACGTCCGCCTTCAAAGCAAAACAATTTTCAAGGTTGTGCCCCGGCGACCCTTGATGATATTCACAAAACTGATCCGCCTTGTACCACGGAGAAGTACTATTCGATGCGATAGGAGGAGGCTTCATCGTTATGAGGTTCTTTCTGATAAGAGCAGGGAACAATTCAGTATAAGTCATAGGAATGGCATCGAATTGCGGCTTTCTTGTTGAACGGTTCTGATTGTTGAATGGATAAGCCTGTTGTCGAGGCTGCTGCTGAAATGGTCGTTGTTGAGTTGGTGGGGTTTGATGAGCTGGGGTCATCAAAGCTGGGCAGACAGCCGCAGTGACTGCCGCGACGTGTGAGTAACCTCTCCTCGGTCTCCCTGGGAAGATTGCGCTGACATCCTGTTCTTTTCTTTTCGGGAAAACACTTCCAAACTTCTTGGTACTGCTAGACGGACTTCCTTCTTTAACCAAACGCCCTTCACGAATCCCTTCCTCCAACCGCATGCCCATGCTTACCATTTCGGTGAAGTCACTGGGTGCGCTGGCGACCATTCTTTCATAGTAAAAGGAACCTAAAGTCTTCAAGAATATCTTCGTCATCTCTTTCTCCTCAAGAGGTGGATATATTTGAGCAGCAATTTCACGCCACCTCTGGGCGTATTCCTTAAAAGATTCTCTGTCTCTCTGCGACATCGCCCGGAGTTGATCCCTGTCCGGCGCCATGTCAACGTTGTACTTATACTGATGGACAAAAGCTTCGCTAAGATCGTTGAAGTTGCGGATCCGAATGCTGTCTAAACCCATATACCACTTTAGAGCAGCACCCGTCAAACTGTCTTGAAAATAGTGAATCAACAAGTCATGATCATCGGAATATGTAGACATCTTTCTCACGTACATAGTCAAATGACTTCGAGGACACGAATCACCCTTATATCTTTCAAAGTCTGGCACTTTGAATTTTGCTGGAATCTTGACATTCAGAACTAAACAAAGGTCAAGTGTATTCTTCCCAAACAAATCCTTCCCTTTTAACGCTCTGAGCTCCTTCTGCATTTCTTGGAATTGGTCCTGAAATTCTTCCATTCTATCAAAGAGACCCAAACTTTCAGCAGGCTCGGCAGGATAAGTAGGTTCATTCAAGTATGGCACGGAGTGAATCACAGGAGCGACAATTGTCATTATTGGTTGCGGGAAAGGTGTCACAGACGGAATTACCGGCGGCATGGCAGTTGTCTCTGGTTGAGGAAGAGACAAAGTAGGTTGAAACAAAGGCTGTACAACAGGCTGATACCCCTCTGGCACAAAGTTGTAAGGCATTCCCTACGGAAAACCTTTCGGCATCTGATGTTGAAGCGGAGAGTTGATTTGAGTCACAGATGTTGGAACGGTGACAATCTCGGAAACCACAGTAGTTGAAGTCTGAATCTCAGCAGCTGTAGTCGATGGCTGATTCTGAACAGCCACCAAACTTTCCACTAGCGCAGTTAACTTTTCCATACCGACACGAAGGGTAGCGACCTCCTCACGAAGCTCATGGTTTTCCTGTTCCAGATCTTCCATCTTTCTCTGTCGATTGGCTCGAGTATCGTATCGATGAGACAGCTTGACAACCTTTGGAGTGGAAAAAGAAACAAGGATAAGACTCTGGAAAACATGTGAAGTGGAATGTTGGATGATGCATGATATGTGATGCAAATGATAAATTCATTTTAATAGTTTTTTCAAGGAACTTTGATAATTTGCACACATCAATGGTAAAGGAATTTGGAACAACAAAAACTCATCCATTAATCAAAAGCGGTAAATTACAACTTGCAACTTTGGAACAACAAACAATAAATTACAACTTTGGGATAACAACCCAATAATAAAAGCAGTAAACTACAACTTTGGAACATGAAGCCCATAATAAAGCAATAAATTACAACTTTGGAACATGAAGTCCATAATAAAGCAATAAATTACAACTTTGGAACATGAAGCCCTTTTACAGAGTTTTACAAAATGACATCAATAAAAATAAAACTAACAGCTAGAGATCACTCAGAATCATCTGATGAAGGACCAAATGCCAACTGTAACCGGAGCTTCCTGATCTTCTCTTCATAAAATTCTTCCATCTCCTTCTTCTCAGCTACCAGTCGATCAACGATTTCCTTCTGCGGATTAGGAACGAGGGCAACGCTTACCGAACCTCCCTTCTTTCTGTTCCTTTCACTAGCATACTTCTTCAGTAAAGCATCCTTTTGACGAAGTTTCTCATCATGATCAATGAACCAGCCGTCTTGAATAAAGAGTAAATCCTCCTTTTCCTTTAGTTGTCAAGCCAGGACCCGATTCTCATATTCAGACATATTATATTTTTCTTTCCAAGCATCTCTCTCGGACTTCATCCTAGCCAGGTTTCCTTGGTATTCTCCCATATTCTCGATAGGGATATCAACAGATGATGATGCAACGGTAGGGAACAAAGGTTTCTCAGGTTTATAGGGCATCTTGAGAGCATAAGCCCTAGCACGGACCCATTGCAGGTAAGGCTCCAAAGAAATGGCACCCCTGTCCTAACATGTCTCTCCCTTTTCTATGGATGTGGCGCCAAGCTCCTTCGATCTCCCTCTTAGCTTCCTGATGATCTTGTCCTTCTTGCAGAAAGAAACCACTCACATGGATGTTGTTTGGCTTGTCCCTCATCGGGTATCCAAACTGACGGCGCGCGAGAACAGGGTTATAGTTAATTCCACCTTTCGTACCAAGAAGAGGCACGTTAGGAAAAGCACCACAGCTATCGATGATCTTCACGTCATAGTAAACTCGATTATACCAATCAATGTCGAAATGAGTGAGAGCCATAATCTTTGGCGCCCATCGCGGCTCCTTCTCGAGATCCCAGAAAACATTGGACCTGGGTAGATGAGAAACATACCACTGATACAGCAACGGTGCACAACAAATAATCATCCCTCCTTGATAAGAGTTTCGAAGATGGATGGAGTAGTAAGTATCTCCTAGCAACGTAGGGACCGGATTTCCAATCAAGAAAATTCTGATGGCGTTGATATCCACAAACTTATCAACGTTAGGGAACAAGAATAGACCATAAGCGAGCAAAGAAAAGACGTCTTCAAAGGCGATAGTATCTTTTATCTCAGCGAAATGACGAGCTTTCCTCAACAAAAACTGCACAGACAAACCTCGGATTCCCCCTTTTGTAGTCATGTTCTCCTCTATCTCTGACTTCTTCAAGTGGGTGATGGTCGCTATCTCGTGAGATTTGGGTTCCTCTTCTAAGCCAGAAAAAGGAACACAGTCGGTGATCGGCAAACCAAGTATGTAGGAGTACTCTTCTAAGGTGGGCATCAACTGGTAATCCGGAAAGGTGAAACATAGGTACAAAGGATCGTAGAATTGGACCAACGTATTAAGGATGCCTTCCTTCCTCTTGCGCTTCATGAGAGGTATAAGGGACCCATACTTTTTCTGAAAATCCGTCGGGTTCTCGATCTTAGGAATTAAACTCTTCAGTTCTTCAATCTCGGGCTCCTTAAAACTAAAACTTCGAGTGTTTCTCCTTCCAAATTCCATAATACCTGGGATGTCTTGCAAAAATCATTCCTAAGTTCCTTGAAAAACAAGTTTTTTACAAAAATGTTGATGAATGCATGAATGAATGATAATGCAACAGTTACACACAAGTTCACAAACATGGGGTTCAAAGGTTTAACGTTTCAGCATGGAGTCGAGGGTAAAGCCCACCCCAAGGTATGTACTAATGGTTCAATCACACCTGTAAGACAAGGTTCTAAGAGTTCCCAGAGTCTACATTCCTCCTTCGGATATTGCTCACGTCTTGATTACTCAATAATTAGAAATATTCTCAAGAGAAACTCATTCGAGCGTAGCATCGCGTAACAACTACTTCTGAATTACTCCGTTATAGTCTCCGCGCTACACCTAAAAAGGCCAAGATGGGTTAGGGTTCTACGGTCCTCAATTTCTCTGGCTCCTAGGTCGAAAATAATAATGTCTTCCCGATTACTCGGTAAACAAATATTAAGTTCAAGAGGGCCTTCCATTGAGTGGGGGATCTCATGCCTCCTTCTTCGGGATTACTCCCTCAAAGTTAACATGACTATACCGTCCGTCCTATTCTTAAGTGTAACTTAATCCGGGTATAGGATTCGTCCTTTGCAAAAAACCCAAACAAACCCCAATTTAAACACATAATCAAACAAATCAAATAATAATAAAGCAGATAAAACAAAATAGGCTTAACCCACTTAGGGATGGACCAGCAAGAGGTCAATCTTTCCCCAGCAGAGTCTCCAATTCTGTAGCGATAAAAAATGTAGCGGGGTAAATCGGAGATTGAATTATTGATTAATTCGTCTCACAAAAGCAAGAGTCGCCACCGCGCTTTATTATTTCCAAGGGAAAAGGGGAAAGAGCGAAATAAAACCCTAAATATGCAATGTAAAATAATACCTTTTAAAAGTAATAAAAATACAAAGTGTTTTTGAAAAGAGATCTATGGTTCGGGGGTTGGTTATACAATGGGAAGGTATTAGCACCCAATGTATCTATAGTACTCTATAGGAACCTTTTGAAATATCTGTTTATTAAAATGCATTTGTTTGATCGAAATAAATTGTTTTGGCCGAAAAGGGGTACGGACGGGTTTTTGAAGGTGCGACGACCTAATGTCGAAGTTTTGGCTTAAAAATTATAAGTTTTGAAAAGATTGGGTATTTGGGGGAAAAATTGTCTTAAGTTTTAATGAAATGTAAATGTTTGCGTGATTGGACTTGAGGACATGAAGTCAACAAATTTAATCATTTTTTCCTTGGATTTAGAAGTAAACAGAATAACCATGTAAATATAAAAATAATTAAACAGAAAATTATGCAGATAATGATACATAACCATAATAATGATAAAATAAACAGATTAAATGGCGTGAACATGCATTTTATATTTTTTGTTTAATATTAAGGAAAAGAAAATGTTTTAATAGTTTTCATTTTTATGCATTTTTTTTAATATGGACAAAGCATGAGAATTAATTAAAGAAAAGATAAAATGTTTTAATTCTTAAATTCTTTTTTTTATATCTTTTTGTATTAGTATTAACTAAAGCGAGGGAATTAATTAAATAAAATGTTTTTTTAAGTTTTTACTATTTTTTATGTTTTTTAGAGTTTTTATATAAAGTATTATTTAAGAATTATTAAATAATTAAACTAAATTAAAACTTAAAAGTTATTAATTTAAGTCTAATTAAAAAGGGATACTAAAATTACTAAATAAACCTAAAGTTAAACTTAATACACAATGGTCAAATTATTAAAATTGTTTTAATTAAATTACAACTATTATTAATTAAGTCTAATTAACTAAATTAATATGAACTCTAAAAAAGGGCTAAAGAAAACAAAATAGAAAAAAAAAGTGTTGAGAAATAAAGGGGTAGAAACATAAACAAAACATAAGGGCTAAAAGGTTTTGAGAGGGCCCAATCAAGAAAACAGAAACGGGGGTGCAAAAGAAATTCGTTGGGCTTGGCCAAGGTAAACAGGGTTAAGTCCAAACATTATTCCAAAATTTGTTTTAGGGTTAAACCATGTTTTAATTTTAGGGAAAAAAGGGTTAAGGTTTTGGTTTACAGAGCGGCGCTTGTTCTCTCTTCTTCGTCTTTGCGTTCTTCTTCGTCTTTGCCTCTGAGTCCCTTGCCCGAGCCACCAACATGTCCAAGCTCCTTCTTCCCTCCAATCAAAGTGCTAGGGCGACAGATTACGGTACAATTTCGTTTTCTTATTTCGTTAGGGTTTGTTGATTACTGCATGTGTTGATTTATGTTCATTTTCGCTTCTGACTTCGTTTTCTTACATGATTATTTGAGGTATTTTGGAAATAAAGGAAAAGAGGAGTGTTACCCTTGGAGACGGAGGAGGGAGGTTGGGGCGTGCGTAGGAGGCCAAGACGGAGAGGAAACGTGTGATGCTCGCTTCAGTTGCCTGGTACTCTGTATTTGTATCTTTCTTCTTCTTCCTTTGGTTCGCTTCTATATGCTTCAATGTTGCCTTCGAATAATTTTTTTTTCTTCTTCACTGTGATTCTGTTGCCTTTTGCGTTTGTCTATGATGGAATTTCTGAAGACCTATTGGTTGCCTTGAACATGCTACTGTTGAAACATTTTTTGTTTTGATTAGCTTCTCTTTTTCTTCTCTTGCTACTGTTGCTTTCAGTTGCCTTTTTAAAATAGCCTATGATGATGTACTCTGAGGCTTTTTGTGGGTTTGGAAAATGATTTTATGGTTTATGCTTTGTGGTTATGGTTGATACGAGTTTTTTGTGAGGCTTCACAGTGGGTTGGGCGTGTATGGCTGGTTTATGCAGGACAGTAGGTTGTTGGAACTCAGTTTTTGGTTTTATGCAGATTATGGCCTTTGTGAAGTTTTCAGGTTTTATGGTTTTTGGCCATAAGATTTTGAAATGGCTATTCTGGTTTTTAGCAAGTTATGGTAACAGGTTTGTGGTTTAGGCCATGGTTGAGGCTTTTACAGTTTGTGCAGGTTATGGAAAATAGGTTTTGTGGTTTAGGCCATGGTTTTAAAATGGCTATGGTTTTGCTGGACAGTATGTTATGTTTTCTGGTTTTTTAGGATGGTACAGGTTTTATGGTTTAGGCCATGGTTTTGACATGGTTTAAGGTTTGATGGTGTTTATGCTGGTTTTGGAATGGTTTTACTGGTTTTTGGTTTGAGATAGCAGGTTTTGAAATGGTTTAGGCCAAGGTTGATGTTACTGAGGCTTAGGCTTTAGAGCTTGAGAAAATGGCTTTGTTTTTTGTTTTACAGTTTTGAGTGTGGAAGGTTTGAAGATAGGTTGTGAACTCTCTTTTTTTTGTTTTGAAGGGGTTTGTTTTTTGTGTTATAACAGTTTGCTGGCTTGGCTCTATTTGATAGCTCAGGTTTGGTATATTTTTACTATCCTTCCCTTTGATCCCTCTGCACATTACTGCTTCATACGGTTTGTCTCTATTCCTATTTCATGCTTTCTCTTTTCTTACTGTATACTGCTGCAGTTTGTTTTGTATCCATTTCTGCCTAAGCCAAAAACCTGTAAACCACACTCTTCCTCTCTTCTCTCTCTTAAGTACAATTTGATACATTAAAATGTGATATGTACTTTACTGTTCTGAAAAAGCACAATGCTGGAAAATGATGATAATGGAAAATATATGCTTGCATATTGGTTTAAATTGCATATCTCTCTTTGTCTACTGCATGGTACAACAAAGCCTTTGTATTTTGACTTCTTCCATACTTTAGCATGTTTACGTTGGACTTTTGTCTTGAACATTGCATATGTTGTTGCTTTATGCATTCTATTTGAAATATGCAGTTTTGTGCATATGGTTTTAACTTGTGCAGTGGATTTTGAATATGCAATTTACTTTTGAAAATGTGCAACTTTGACAAAAAAAAATGAATTTGTGCATATTTAAATTTGTGCATTCATTTTTATCAATAAAAATTCATCCCTTTTTGTGAACCGGGAGAAATCCCGTAATTTGCAAAAAGGGTAAAACTGATTCCAGCCGTTTGCTTTTAATGATGAACGCTTACAATTAATTTTCTGCTTTTAATTATTTATTTATTTCTGACTTTTTTCTTTTAATTCTTTTGTAGGTAAAATTAAATGAGCAAACAAAGAACTATTGGATAGAAGATGAAGATTTAGAACTTAGGAAAAAAAATTAGGATAGTTTTTATTCCATTTTAAACATTGTAAAAATTATTATTGTAAATACGTTGTAAATAAATACGGTATTTAAACAATAATTGTAACAATTAGAATAAAATGAATAAAACTCCAATATTTTACCAATTAGTTCTTTCCTTCTTTGTAATTATTTATTTCATCATTTATAATTCTTTAAATTATATAATAACTGAAAATAAATTTCAATTATTTAAATTCAGAATAATAAATAATTGAATAAACATCCTTGACCAATTAACTTCTCTTCAATTAATTATTTCATTATTTATAATTCTTCTAAATTATAATAACTGAAAATAAAATTTCAATTATTTATACCTAGAACAATAAATAATTAAATAACATCATTTGATCAATTAATAACCTTCTTTTCAAATATTTACTTTATTATTTATAAATCTTTAAATTATATAATAACTGAAAATAAATTCCAATTATTTAAATTTAAGATAATAAATAATTAATAAACATTGTCTGATCAATTAATAAACTTAGCGTTCAAAAATAAACAGCTCTCGACTTGAAAAAGTTATGAATTTTAAAATCAATAGATCAAAACGTTTGCAATGTAATGATGCGGATGGGAGATGGTATCTTAGGTCAAAATTTGGGGTACAACAGTGCAAGGTGTGGAAAAGAAGAAGAATTATACCTTTGGCTTATGGAGATGGAGGATAGATGGAGAAGGAGGCACTTGGATGGCCGGAGACGGAGGGAAACGGGATGCTGCGCGCTTTGCTTGGAAGCCCTGGTATTCTGTATTTTTTTTGCCTTTTTGTGTGTTGGTGATGATATTCCTGAAAACCTAGTTTGACTTCCTTTTTCTCTTCTGTCTCTTTTGCCTCGTATGCTTGACCCTATTGGCTTCTGTATGTTGCCTTTGTTTGTATGCTTAATGATGATTATCTGAGAGTTTATTGCCTTGAAATGCTGAGTTGCCTTGGTCTTGAATATTGCTTCTTTTCTTCTTCTCTTGTTAGCCTCGCCTTTGGAATAGCTTGCTTGATGCCTTTGATTGCTTGCCTATGAGGAAAGTTTTCTGAGGCTTTGGTTGGTTCGAATGTTTTTTGACTTTAAGTTGCCTCTGAGATGATGATGTTTGCTTGCTCTGTTGCCTTGAAATGCTTGTCTGCTGATATTGATGTGTTATTGTTCTAAACCCTATGATGAAAGTTTTCTGAGGGGGGCCTGTTGTTTAGGCTTCTGGTTTCATTTTGAGGCTTGACAGTTCAGGTTTTCATGTTATTTTGATGGTTAAGGCTTTTATGGTTTAGGCTTCAGGCTTTTGGTCTTAGACAGTTTAGAGGCAGGTTGGATTTGGTTTGATGCTTCAGGCTTTAGAGGCTTTGATACTTGGGCTTCAGTTTGTGTTTGAATCTTTAATGCAGATTTAGGCTTAGAGCTCTTTGAATGCAGGTTAGGCTTCTTTTTTTTTGTTATGTGTTGGTTGAAGCAGTTTGAAAGGCTTTGAGTATTTGAATCAGGTAAGGCTTGAGCTTTTAGTGATTACAAGCTTAGAGGGTTGATATGCTTTGAGAGCTTGTGTTTGTTTCAGGCAGGACTGTCTTCTGTTACAGTTTTGAGACCCCTTTGCTTTTTGTTTAGAGTTTCTTGATATATTATTTTTTCCCCTCTACTGTGTTGAGAACAGTTTGTTTTATATATTTCTTCTCCAAGCCTAAGCCTGTAAGCCTATCTTCTCTTTCTCTCTTCTCTCTCTCTCTTGACAGACTAGACATCAATTTTATATTGTTTATGTTTGTCCTATGTTCTGAAAAGGTAGCTGGCCTGAACATGATGTGATTGAAACTTTGCTTGCAATATTTGTTTTACCCTGCATACTTTATCTCTTCCTCCAGATTTTATGCTTCTTTGACAGCCCTTTTGTACTTTGATATCTTGATATCTTTTTTGGGCAGCTTTGGTAGCCTTTTGTACTTGTGGGAAGTTTGAAATTGGAACTTTGTAGTTCTAGTTCAGTTCAGTTAAGTTTGCCTTTGGGTTTTGTTTGGCATTTTATGAACTATGCAGCTTTTTGACCATTTTTGAAATTGTGCATATACAACTTTTGTGCATTTCATGTCTTTTTCTTTTGCAAGCATTTTTCATCCCTCTTTGTGAACCGGAAGAAATCTCGTGATTTGCAGAGAGGGCAAACTGATTTCGGCCAGTTTCCTTTAATGATGAATCTATTTTTTATCTGTCTGTCTTTTAATTTTATCTGCTTTGACTTTTCTTTTTCTCTTTGTTTTACATATAAAATTAAATGAGCAGAGGGAGCATTTGGATAGAAGATGAAGACTTAGGAATTAGGATGAAATTTTATTTCAATTGTAATCATTGTAACCATTATTATTATGAATACTTTGTAAATAAAATAATGTATTCAAATAACAATTGTAACAAATAATTAAAGATGAATAAAATCCAATCTTGATCAGTTAATTCTTTTTTCTTCTTTTCAAATGTTTATTTAATTGTTTATAACCCTTAAATTATAATAAAATGGAAATAAATCCCAATTATTCTAATCTTAGAATAAATAAACAATTGATAAACACAGTGGTCTTGACATCAATCAATAATAAACACGGCGCTTCAAATATCCAATGCACAGTTAATCAAACCAATATCCAGATATTTATCTTTTTACTGATCAAATCAAACACTGTAGATTCTCAATTTAAGTACCTCGGCTTTTATCTCATCTCAAATCAAATGCCTTAGCCTTTACTGATTAAACAAAACACTGCAATTCCTTGATTCAAATGCCTCAATCCAAATCTCAGAGTAAACTGAAAAGAACTGTAAAATTAATTCTTTTTGAGAAATATGCGCACAAAAACCCTGGTTCTTGGTTAAATGTCAAAGAAGCGCTCGCCTGATTAAAACCTGAGCCAAACTCAAACAAAACCCTAGCAATTTACTTGAACTGTTCCAGAGCCATGAAAACCCTAAATTTGTCTGACTGACGAGAAAAGTCTGTTTGACCGACTCTTGAGCCAGTCTGAAAAATCAGGAAAAGCCCGAAGCTGTGATTTCTTGTGGAAAAAATACAAGGGAAAATTTTGGGGTACAACACTATGTTTAGCTCTCCGTCAGTTTGGAAGAGCCAGAAGAGAAGGGCCTCATGAGATGCTGATACCTCATATCGTCTTTGATTTTCAGGTAGATAGCGACGAGCTGCGTCGTAGATTCATCAGGGCTTGGGATAGAGTTCACAAAGCTGACCCACATGAGTTGGGACCCAAGACTTCTCTGCCAATGGAGTCATATTTCAGATGGGTACGCATCCATGCCCAGAAGTTAGGTATGCCCTACAAAGCTGTCAGGCCTATTACTCTTGAAACTGCTGATAAAGAAGGGGTTCCTCCAACTATTCTCCATCCTCATACACCCACTGATGTCAGCACACTAAAGAGGTCTTGGGCGCAACTGCAGGAAGAACAGGATTCTTATCGGGAAAGGTTCAATGAACAAGAACAGAAGATCCAGAAGCTGACTAAGCAATTGGAGAACGAGCGGATCTTGAATGATTATGTCCGCACTGAGAAGAAGAGGCCATGGGAACAGTGATGGACCTTTGAGGATTTCTTTTATGGTTTTATTTACTTTTCAGTATTTCCATTCTTGTAACGACTAAGGGAAATTTGTTGAACAATTTAAATTCTGAAGTTAAATCTAATATAGTGTGTTTTCTTTCTTGTCTACAAATTTGAATCCCGATTGTCTTTGAAAACATAAATCATACGCATTTCATTTCATCATATGCATAACAGGTACCCCTTTTACACGCCACTTATCTTCTTCGCTGTTTATTTCAGCAATCATCATGTCTACTGAACCTTCCGCTGAACAAGCTATCAAGCCCCTCCAGGCCCAGAATGCCCAGTTCCAAGAGTTGGTTATGAGCCTAGCCCGGGGTCAACAGGATTTGAAGAATCTGATTCTGAAGGAGAGGAAGAAGAAGAAGAAGAGGACCGTCTTGTTCAACACTGGACGCAGGTTTGGGAATGGACTACAGAATGAGGTCGATCTGACCACCTCATCTGTAGGGAAAGACAGTCCACAAGAGAGAAGGGTTCCTAGCCCCGTAGTCTCCGACAACGAGACGGATTATGATAAAGAGCAGTATCCTCCTGCTGAGGATAGGTACAAATAATTGGAGGACCGCTTGAGCGCTATGGAGATACAAAACGTGCCCGGGCTGGACTTTGGAGACCTAGGTTTATCCTCTGGGGTGGTGATTCCCCATAAGTTTAAGGCACCTGCCTTTGCCAAATATGACGGAGCCTCCTGCCCAAAGTTACACCTCCGGTCATATGTAAGGAAGATCCAGCCTTACACAGCTGATAAGAATTTGTGGATCCATTTCTTCCAGGACAGTCTTTCAGGGACTCAGCTGGAATGGTTTTATCAGCTGGATGGAGCCGGTATCCGTAACTGGGAAGATTTGGCTACTGCGTTCTATAAGCAGTATCAATATAATTCTGACCTCGCTCCTACGCGTACCCAACTCCAGGGTATGTCAATAGGGACGGGTGAAGGATTTAAGGAGTATGCTCAGAAATGGAGAGACCTTGCTGGAAGGGTGCAGCCACCTTTAACTGATCGTGAACTTGTGGATATGTTCTTGAGGACCCTGTCTGGTCCATTCTTTAACCATTTGATTGGAAACTCTTCAGCCGGGTTTACAGACCTTATCTTGACTGGTGAGAGGATCGAAGCTGGCATCAAGGCAGGGAAGATACAGAAGGGGGCCTCATCGAGCACTGAGAAGAAGCCGTTCAAGAAAGAATCCAGTGTTGTCTATGGTTCAAGGAGACCAAATAGATCTGAACACCGCCAAGCTGTCAACGCGGTGGTCGTTTCAAAACCTGTTGGTGCTCCTCAGCATCACAACCAACAAAGGGGTGAGAGACCTCGAAGGAAGTTCACTCGACTCAGCATGACCTTGTCCCAGATATTGCCACAGTTGCTGAAGACCAATTTGGTGACTCTAAGGGAAGCCCCAAAGAATCAGAATACTACATCACCAAAGTATAACCCCAACGCTCGCTGCGCTTATCATTCTGAGAGCCCGAGGCATAATATGGATGATTGCTGGACTTTGAAGAATAAGGTCCAAGACTTGATTGATGCAAAAGAGATTGAGTTTGAGGCACCCGAGAGGCCCAATGTTGTGACTGCTCCCATGCCCAAACATGGAGTAAATGCTGTAGAGGAAGACTTGTTTGTAGCATCTGTGGATGATATTGTCACCCCGCTGTTGACTGTCAAGAGGAACCTGTTGCTAGCCGGTTTATTTCTGGGATGTAGTGAGGGTTGCCATCTGTGTTCTGTTTCACCTACTGGTTGTCCATCTTTGAAGTCAGGCATCCAAAACCTGATGGATAATAAGGAAATCCTGTTTGAGAAGATTGTTGTTCCTGCCACCCCTACTGAAGAAGTTTCCATTGTTACCATTTTCAACAATTCTCCCAAGGCTCCCTCGAGGAAGCCTGTCAGAATTACGCCTGTCCAGAAGATTGCACCTATAATCATCACTGTTCTGGGGCCTATTCCCTACACATCTGACAAAGCTGTCCCTTGGCACTATGAGGCATATGTTTATGTTCTTGGAGTCAAGCAAGAGTTTGATACTAATACCGGCGTCAACAACATCACCGGGCCTGCTAAAGTCACCCGCAGTGGTAGACTTTTCTCACTTGATATTGCGCCACCAACTGTCCAGAGACCTATTGTCATCACACCTGCAAGTGTGCCTAATACCATTCCTGATCAAGTTCTTAGTTCTACCCTTGTCGCCGAGTCATCTGACGCTCGAGGCAAAGGGATCGCCACTGATGTGCCTACCCAGACGGAGGCGCCAAAGACCATCAATGTTGAAGCTTCCAAACAAGAGATGAAAGAGATTCTGAAGATCATCAAGAAGAGTGATTATAATGTAGTTGAGAAGCTGGGGCAAACCCCATCCAAGATTTCTATGTTATCACTGTTGTTGTGTTCAGAGGCCCATGTCAAGGCTCTGATTACCTTCCTGAAGACAGCCCACGTGCCACAAGAGACATCAGCTGATCAGTTTACCGATTGTGTGGCCAATTTAACTGCTGATAATGGTTTGGGTTTCTCCGACGCTGATTTGACTGCTAAAGGGAAGAACCATAACGATGCCCTGCATGTCTCCATTGAATGCAGGGGCACTACTCTTGCACATGTGCTGGTTGACACTGGTTCCTCATTGAATGTCTTTCCCAAGAAAGCTCTAGACAGGTTGGATTGCGAAGGGTTGGAGCTAAAGCCAAGTAACATTGTAGTTCGGGCCTTTTATGGGTCTAAAAGGATGGTGCATGGTGAAGTCGATATTCCAATTAGAGTTGGCTCTCAGGTCTTTGATTCTACATTCTACGTGATGGACATTAGGCCATCCTATTATTGTTTGCTGGGTCGTCCATGGATCCATAAAGCCGGAGTTGTGACCTCCACACTCCATCAGAAGTTGAAATACACGGTCAAAGGGAAGATTGTGACAGTTCAAGGGGAGGAGGAATACATGGTCAGCCACCTCAACTCGTTCCAGTACATAGAGATGGATGGGGAGTTCATTGAGACCCCATTTCAACACTTTGAAGAAGTTCCTCAGACACTGGCATCAGCTGAGACTGTGATCGAAGATTCTCCTTGGAAGATGGCTTCCTTAAAGGATGCCCGGGCTGTTATTGAGAAGGGTGAGTATGCAAACTGGGGCCGACTTCCTGATTTCACTCAGAAGACTGACAAGTTTGGTTTCGGTTTCACTGCAGAAGCTCAAAGGGTTGTTCGTAGTGCAAGAATTGGAAGACCTCATGTGTTCATCATCAACTCGGGAGTAAATGCCATTGAAGATGACGTGGAGGAATCTGAATTCGAGAGCTGGATCTACCCTACAACCAAATGTGGACCAAACAACTGGACAGTGAAAGACTTCATCCCTATTACTTTTGTTACTCAGTAATGAACTCTTTTGTTTTGAATTTGTAACAGACAATATTGTGAAAACTTTATGGCCCGGTGTCTTACCCGGGGCACCATGGCTTCATTTGTGAGAGCTTTTGTGTGCCATTTTCATATATCATAAATAAAAGCATTGGACGTTTTTGCATTTCAAATCTTGCGCTCCTTGTCTTTCTTTATTATATATTGCAAAACAGCTATTTACACACACTCACATATACAGGTCCCAATCCACTCTGGATCTCACTGGTAACGACTCTGCTACTGCCAGTTATGACTTCGAAAATCCGATCAACTTAGCCGAAGACGAAGGTGAAGATGATTGCGAAGTGCCTGGTGAGCTTGCAAGACTGCTAGTTCAAGAAGAGAGGACCATTCAGCCACATGAAGAGCCAGTGGAAACAGTAAATATGGGTACTGAGACAGACAAAAAGGAAGTCAAGATCGGTGCAAATCAGGAGCTTAGTGTGAAACAACGGTTGATTCAGATGCTGCATGACTACGTGGAAATCTTTGCCTGGTCTTACGAAGATATGCCTGGGTTGGATACCGAAATTGTGGTTCATCCCCTGCCTACCAAGGAAGAATGCCCTCCGATAAAACAGAAGGTCCGCCGTATGCGTCCAGAGATGTCCGAGAAAACCAAAGTTGAGGTTATGAAACAATTTGACACCGGTTTTATAGCAGTAACTTCTTACCCTCAGTGGGTCGCCAATGTGGTCCCAGTGCCAAAGAAAGATGGTAAGGTCAGAATGTGTGTTGACTACATGGATTTGAACATGGCGAGCCCTAAGGATGACTTCCCTCTGCCTCATATCGACGTTCTGGTTGACAACACTGCTCAGCATAAGGTATTCTCCTTTATGGACGGTTTCTTCGGTTATAATCAAATCAAGATGGCTCCCGAAGACATGGAGAAGACCGCCTTTGTTACTCAGTGGGGCACCTTTTGTTACAAGGTCATGCCTTTTGGGTTAAAAAATGCTGGGGCAATGTATCAGCGTGCTATGGTTGCTCTGTTTCATGATATGATCCATCATGAGATTGAAGTATACGTCGACGATATGATTGCAAGGTCCCAAACTGAGGAGGAACACCTTGACCATCTACAGAAGCTGTTTGACCGGTTGAAGTTGTACAAGCTGAGATTAAACCCGAATAAGTGCACCTTCGGGGTGAGATCTGGAAAACTACTGGGTTTCATCGTAAGCGACAAAGGTATTCAAGTGGACCTTGCCAAAGTGAAAGCCATACAAGAGATTCCAGTTCCCAAGACAGAGAAAGAGGTCAGAGGCTTTCTAGGACGGTTGAACTACATTTCCCGATTCATCTCGCACATAACTGCTACTTGTGACCCAATCTTCAAGCTACTGAAGAAAGATCAAGTGGTACTTTGGAACGATAAATTCCAGGCCGCTTTCGAAAGAATTAAAGAGTATCTCCAAGAGCCACCCATTCTTATGCCACCGGTTGAAGGGAGACCTCTAATCTTATACTTGATAGTACTGGACAACTCAATGGGATGTGTGTTGGGTCAGCATGACGAGTCTGGCCGAAAAGAGCATGCTATTTATTACCTTAGTAAAAAGTTTACCGACTGTGAGACCCGATACTCACTGCTCGAGAAAACTTGATGCGCTTTGGTATGGGTTGCTCGCCGGCTAAGACAGTATATGTTGACTCACACTACTCTGTTGATTTCAAAGATGGATCCAATCAAGTATATCTTCGAAAAGCCTGCCTTGTCCGGAAGAATAGCAAGATGGCAGATGATCTTGACTGAATATGACATCCAGTACACGACTCAAAAAGCAATTAAGGGAAGTGTGTTGGCAGACCATTTGGCACATCAGGCAGTGGATGATTACCAGTCCATGAACTTTGAATTTCCAGACGAGAATATCATGGTAGTAACTGATTGCGAGATACCTGGGCCGGATGAAGGACCTGAGGAAGGATCTGATGGTCTATGCACTTTGATGGAGCCTTAAACGTTATGGGTAACGGTATTGGCGCTGTGATTATATCTCTTAAGGGCTCTCATACTCTGCTCACCACCTGACTATGTTTCAACTGCACCAATAACATGGCGGCGTATGAAGCATGCATCATGGGTCTTCGAGCTGCAATTGACCTAAGGATCAAGTTTCTGAGTGTCTTCGGAGATTCCGCTCTCGTGATCAGTCAGATCAAAGGAGAGTGGGATATGAAACACCCAAATCTTATTCCTTACAAGGAGTATGTATTGACGTTGCTTCCCCACTTCGAGGAAATAATCTTTGAACACTTCCCAAGAGAGGAAAATCAGTTGGAGGACGCGTTAGCTATGATGTCTTTTATGTTCAAAGTCAAGTGG
Organism: Vicia faba; assembly: GCA_948472305.1. NCBI lineage: Eukaryota > Viridiplantae > Streptophyta > Magnoliopsida > Fabales > Fabaceae > Vicia > Vicia faba. Next base: position 1,679,992,126 of record OX451736.1, on the reverse strand, counting down.
GACAACGAGGCTCCCCGGATCATTATCTGGAAAGTGGATGAACCTGCATATTGCTGTGATCTTGAGATCGAAGAGGTAACAGAAAATCCTTGGTATCATGAAGTAAAGAGGTACCTTGAAGCTCAAGAATACCCCGAGGGTGCATCTGTTAATGATAAGAAGTTTCTGAGAAGGTTCGCGGCAAAGTTCTTCATCAGCAATGACATTCTTTACAAACGTAACCATGATTCAACCTTATTGCGTTGTGTGGATAAGATTGAAGCAGAAAGGATCATGGCAGAGCTGCATGAAGGTACCTTCGGAAAACATTCCAATGGACATACCATGGCAAATAAAATCCTTCGGGCAGGATATTATTGGTCAACAATGGAAGCCGACTGTTATCAGCATTCTCGGATGTCACAAGTGCCAGATCTATGCTGATAAGGTGCACATTCCTCCAGTTCCTTTGAACGTCTTGACAGTGCCTTGGCCTTTTGCAATGTGGGGCATTGATATGATCGGCGAGATCCGACCTACGGCATCCAACGGGCATCGCTTCATCCTGGTAGCGATTGATTACTTTACAAAGTGGGTCGAAGCAGCTTCCTTTGCCACCGTAACCAAGAACGTCGTGGCACGATTCATTCGGCACAACCTGATCTATCGATACGGTGTACCAGAGAGGATCATTACGGATAATGGTACCAATCTTAACAACAAGATGATCAATGAGCTCTGCGAGCAATTCAAGATACAGCACCACAACTCTTCTCCTTATCGGCCGAAGATGAATGGGGCTGTAGAAGCGGCTAATAAGAACATTAAGAAGATTGTGTAGAAGATGACAGTGACCTACAAAGACTGGCACGAGATGTTACCATTTGCTCTTCATGGGTACCGTACCTCAGCACGGACGTCAACAGGGGCAACACCCTACTCCTTGGTATACGGCATGGAGGCAGTCCTGCCCATTGAAGTTCAGATACCCTCTCTCCGGATCATGAAGGATGCGTGTTTAAGTGAAGACGACTGGATCCAGACCCGGCTTGATCAACTAAACCTAATCGACGAAAAGAGACTCACTGCTATCTGTCATGGTCAGACGTACCAAAAACGGATGATCAAGGCATTTAACAAGAAAGTCAGACGACAAGAGTATCAAGTCAGGACCCTGGTAATCAAGCGTATCATTCTACCCCAAGGTGATCCCAGGGGCAAATGGACCCCTACGTACGAAGGGCCATTTGTGGTTAAGAACATCTTCTCAGGAGGAGCAATGATTCTAACCACCATGGATGGTGACGACCTTCCTCACCCCGTCAATGCAGACATAGTAAAAAGATACTACGCATAATCAAAGACCCGCTAGGTTGACTGGCCTAGGAAAAAATAAGGGCTTCCCAACGAACCAAAAGGGTTCGGGCAAAAATAAGGGATGAAAATAAAAAAATCTGTACACCCGGCAAGTCGAAAACCTGAAAAGGTGGCTTGGGCAAAAATGGGTATCCCGGTGGACTGAAAACTCGAAAGGGCGCTCCAGGCAAAAGTTAGGGATTAAAGCGTAATACTATGTCTCATTGGATCACCCTGCATCCAGACGTTGGTAGCAACTATCAGGCTCGGACGGCATCCATCAATCAGATTCATCTCCAACTAAGCAGCAAAGTGATAAGATGCTTGAAGATATAAGGACAATAGCAGAGTTGGAACCCAGTGGGATTATTCACATAGCTGTTTTGTGTTCTTTTTACAAATTGTATAAATCCTATTCGTTCGGCGGCGTTCTCTTACTAGGACGTCAGCCTCTTGTACAAAAGCGCCTATTTATAGGCAAACTTCAAAATCAATACAAGTTCATTTTTCAGACAAATTGCGAATTGTTTTTTCCTTTATCTTTTTTGTTTTACAAAGAACGTCCAATGTTCATTTCTGATATATGCATTTGACACTAATTGCTGCTCATAAATATTTACATGCGAAACAAAGGACTAATTACGGGTGACATCGGAAGTAGGGGCAATAATAATTGTCTAAGCGATCTAGTTGCTCTGTCCACCAAGGTACCAAGGTAGGTTCGGCTGAAGAATATGACCAAGATACCTTCACTCCCCGCAGAGTAAGACAGTAATGGAAGCTCTCCCCACTGAGACTTGCAACTATGAACAAATCAGCAATATTCTCCCCAAGCAGAGTTGGTCTACCATCAGCCCTAAAAAAGTTGGGTATCCCCAGTAGATCTTAATATTCCCCAGCAGAGTATACAGATATTCCTCAGCAAGCATCCCCGACAGTCTTAATACTCCTCAATGAAATATAAGAATGTTCCCCGGCAGAATACAAGATACCCCCAGTGGAGCTATTTCCCAGCGTAGTCTAAAAAGCTTCCCCGCCGGAGTTGAATCATCTTACCCAGTAGATTCTGGAAGCTTGTCCCCTGCAGAGTACAAGTACATCTCCTCAGCCAAATTTAGAGGTTACCCCCACAAGAGTCTAACTGGGTTATCCTCAGCAAGTTACAACAGAAAGATCATCCCCATCGAAGTTCTTTCTATCCCCAGCAGAGTTCATCATTAAAATCCCCAACAAAGCTTATCAACGGAATCCCCAGCAGAGTTATCGTTAAAATCTCAGCAAAGCATCTCCTCCCCACAGAGTAATTCCCCGCAGAGTAATCTCTTCACCAGTTTATTCCCCAACGGAGTCATCCTCTCTTACAAGTTTATCATCTTCGTTCATCATCCCCAGTGGAAGCAAAGAATTCAACATCATTCTCCAGCAGCTATCCGGGATTTATTTTCCCCAGCTAAAACATCACATTTTCATACATCACGATACATGCATATACGCATCATATCATACGATCTCATTTATGTTGAGAACATCATTGCTCGATCCATATCATGCATTGCGTATGACTGACCTTTACTTTTCAGGAAAGATGCAATTAAATTCTCAAATTATGTCAATGGAGACAAAGTAAGTTAAAATCGATTCCTAAAGATTTTTCTGAGGCCAGCCAGTCAATGGAGACAAAGTCAGTCAAATCGATTCCTAAAGATTTTTCTGAGGCTAATCCAGTCAATGGAGACAAAACCAGTCAAATCGATTCCTAAAGATTTTTCTGAGGTTAATCCAGTCAAAGGAGACAAAACCAGTTAAATCGATTCCTAAAGATTTTCCTGAAGCCAAGTCAGTCAATGGAGACAAAATCAGTTAAATCAATTCCTAAAGATTTTTCTGAAGCCAGTCAATGGAGACAAAACCAGTTAAATCGATTCCTAAAGATTTTTCTGAGGCGAAGCCAGTCAATGGAGACAAAATCAGTTAAATTGATTCCTAAAGATTTTTCTGAGGCTAATCCAGTCAAAGGAGACAAAATCAGCTAAGTCAATTCCTAAAGATTTTTCTGAGGCTAATCCAGTCAATGGAGACAAAATCAGCTAAGTCAATTCCTAAAGATTTTTCTGATGCTAATTCAGTCAAAGGAAACAAAACCAGTTAAATCGATTCCTAAAGATATTTCTGATCCTAACACAGTCAATGGAGACAAAATCAGCTAAGTCAATTCCTAAAGATTTTTCCGATGCAAACCTGTCAATGAAGACAACCTGTCAATAGAGACAACCCGTCAATGAAGACAACCCGTCAATGAAGACAACCCGTCAATAAAGACAACCGGTCAACGAAGACAAAACCACAACTATCCATTACATTTCCAGATGGCATCTATAAGCCCATCCTCCTACCAACAATCTCCAAATGGCATCTGTAAGCCCATTCCCGGCATCACATTGCTGATACTATACCATGCGAGTGCAAATTTATGGGCACTTTATTGTTCAATCATCTTCCACCTTCGGATCACGAAAGGCACACAAGCCAATCTACATCCTCAGGTTTAAGAATATTGATCAGGGGCAACTGTTGTACCCCAAAATTTTCGCTCCCATATTCCTCAAGATTTGTCAAGAATGATCCTCAAATGGCTCAAAATTGGTCAAGGGTTGTACAGTCAAATCACCTCCTAAGACAGCTGAAATTAGGGTTTTGGTTCTTTCAAGGAATTTGGGGTTTTCAATGGTTAAAACAAGTCTCGTAGGCCTATATACATTCTCAAGCACCTACATGCCAAGTTTCAAGACTCATAGTGCCAGTTTGCACAGTCAAAAGCTCCATTTGACCTACAATCAACTGCAAGGGCAAAATGGTCATTTTGCAGTCAAAAGTCAGAATTTTTGGTCAACATCTTATTTTGAGTTAACAATCATCATTTGATCAAGTCTTGATCATGATTCCACAAGAATAGCTCAAAAATCATCAAGATGCAAAAGTTACTATTTTTGGACAGTAGAAAAGTCAACTGTACCTTGACCAGGGCATAACTCTTTCATGGTTTATCAGAAAAATTCCATCCAAAGCTAATTTTGAAGAGGATGCAATTTCCTACAATCCATCTTCACACTCCAAGATCAAGAAATCCTCTCACAAAAAGTTACAAATTTTTACATTATAGGTCAATTTCAAAAGTCAACAAAAGTACACTTTGAGTCAAAGGCCATAACTTGAGATTGGTAAATCCAAATGACATGGGACCAAAGGCATTGGTTAGAGGACTTCAAGAGCTTTCCAAAATGTCTAAGAACATGGTCATATGATCAAAATTAAGCAAGTTGTTCATTGGAGAAGTTGGGAAATTTTCATGAATTTGCAAAAGTCAACTATCCTCAAAACTCCAATTTTTGACAAAAGGGCCCACTTTCTTCCACTTGATTCAGCCTTGTTATGCCACACACGTGTCCCATGCTTGATTTCATGACCAAACATTTATTTTTCTATTTTATTTAATTTTTATTGATTTAATTCATTTTAAATCTATAATAATTCAAATAAAATCTAAAAATCAATGGAATAGTATCTTTGTGCTTTGTACAGCTTTCATATATCATGAGACAACTAACCAATTCGTGCCAAGGCTTATTTGTGCACAAAATCTTAGATTTGGCCATATTTGGAAAGATTAACAATGGTGACAAAGTCAAAACCTAATTCTTGAATATACATGGATAAAAGCCCAAATTTTGACCTAGACTGATTGCCTTATACATAAGCAAGCCAACCATACCCTAATTGACGACTGAAAGGCTGCAGAGACGACCATACCATTTCAAGAATTTTCAAGAAAACTCAAAACTGGTTCTTGCATTCTAGGCCAATTCAAGGCATTTTGTTCATCCAAATACATTGCAGGAGGTACCAGGATTGATTTGCAATCAAATTCAAGCATCAAAGCTCAAAGAATCACTACATACAGTCCCACGGTTTGCACTTCTTATTCAGAATTGTATCTCTTAATTCATGCGCATTTAACATGTTTTTGTGACTAATTTGCATTGCTAGAGATCATACAAAGCTAATGGAATGGTTGAATTGAACCATAGTGCCCTAAATCGAAATATGCCATGATTGAATTTCTAGGGTTTTCAAGCTTTTAAATAGGGCTTTTCAGACCAGGAAAATTTGGGACCAATGGGAGACATGGTTGGAATCGTGAGGCCAAGACGATGGCAATCCATACCTCGCGAAATATTTATGTTTGCTATATTTCTATTCGCTATTTTTCCTTACAGGAGGTAGTGGAGGTTAAAAACCCCCGCTATCTGATTATAATTATACAGGACAAAGGTTGAAGATGATGATGTGTTGATATCTGGTTGGCCAATTTGAAAAGCGCGCGTTTTACTTTTTATATTTACAGCGTTTTAATTGTTTTCATATATAATAGTTTCATCTTATTATGATAACAAAGAAACGCGCTAGTTGAGTTGGCAAGCAGGTGGATGGAAAAGCTATTGGGACCTGGGTTCGAATCCCAGGTCCCCCAAAATTCTTATTATTATTTTCTTGTGCATATTCCAATAGGTTTCCAGGTATGAAGACCACCATATGCTTCAAATCTCAGCACGCCAAGTGGCTTCAGGCCAAGATCCAGTGGCCAAAATTGAAGGACCATCATAATCTCCAGTCAGCACATGCATAACAAATCCAGAAAAGTCAAAACAGGCTTGAGCATTGTTGGGCCACAAATTTCCAGATTCACCTCCTGATTTGGGCCAGAACCCCCCTGGGTTTATTTCTTCTTCTTCTTTTATATTTTTTATTTAATTGTTTTTTTTACTATTAACTATTATTATTATTACTTAATTAACCAAATAATTTATTTTTCCTAATAAAATTCAGAAAACATAAAAAATATAATATTTTTGTTTATTAAATTTAATTAGCTTATTTTGTAAATAAATATTAACTTAATTTGTTTAGTTTTAATTAGGTTAATTTTAACTTTTTTGCAATAATTTAAAATTAATGTAGAATTAGGGTTTTAATAACTTTTAATCATTTTATTATTTTTATTTTCTTAAACATTAAAAAACCAAAAAAATATTTCTTTTTATTAATTAATTAGTTTAGGTTTAATTTAATTCATAAATAATAAAAATCTCCTTCTTTCTCAAAAAAGGGTCAAAACCCTAAAAACACTCCAATTCAATTTTTCTCGCGCGTATGATTATTTTTGGATCACATTTTGATCCATATTATGTAATTGTTCCGAGGATGTAATAGCTTTAATTAGGATTATTTATCGCTTTCATTTACTTTTCCGCAATTTACCGTTTCAAGGGTTTGTTTTTGGCGATGTAAATACCCAACGCCTTGTAATAACTTAGTTTTATTTTCCGCAACCTTTAACTGCTAGATGTATGTTAACTAGGCTATGCATGTCAAGATCTCTCTTAAATTAAAATCAACTGTAGCTCACCATAACATGTACAAAGATAACATAACTGAAACCTGACACACTCGCACATGCCACTCCTAGGGTACGCCTCACTTGGTTGCCTCGACGTGGTCATTGAGTATAGGGTGTTTTAGAGGTCGCCCTCTTGTCTAAAGATCAAAGTTGCCTCGAAACGGTTGCCTCGATAAAAAAAATGATCTAAGACATTAGGGTTACCGCTAAGGCGTCCTACTATTGCTTTAGTGACCACATGTCCCTAAAATCAAATTGACCCGACAAATCCAACGACGGTGCTACCTACTTCTCAATAGTAGGATAGTACTGTCTAAAGGACATTTACACAGCTTAATTTCTTTTGAGTAGGTAGAGGTTCTCAGATACTTGCTCTTTCAAAACAAAATAACTTTTTCTCACTTACACTTTTCAAACAAACACTTGATACACTCTTGAGGATAGATATAAGAGTCAAATCGGAGTTTTCAAACAAAACTCTTTTCAAAACCCGCAATCACAAAAAAGAGGCAAATTTTTGAAAACATAGTGAGCAAGTACCTAAGAGCCTGTGGATAACCACAGATAGAAAGGGTACTAACACCTTCCCTTTCTATAATGTACCTCCCGAACCCGAGAAACATCTCGAAAAGGAATTTTGCTGTGCTTTTGTCCTTTCCTTGTTGGATTAAATAAAAGACGGTGGCGACTCTTGCTTACCGCGACATTTTGCGAAACGCAAACGCGAACCAGCATTCCAAAACAGTCAGTTCTATTCCCACCGATCACAGCATGGTTATATGTATATCAAGAGGAACACTGGTAAAAAGTATGGAGTGGCTGCAATCAATGCATGGGCTATAGATATAGTTAAAAATAAATAAAAATATGAGAATTAAGTAAAGTAATTTCTTTATCTCGCTCTCTAAGAAATAATTTAAAGCTAGGTTTATGGTCTTCCGAGTCTATAGTTTGTGATGTGGTTATTCTTGATGTTGTTTTGAATATGTCGATTCTATTGTTCTTGATTGTTATTCCTGATGTAACATAGCAGTCATGATAATAAATTTAGTTCGTATTTTTTATTAGTAGTCTCTTGCATCTATACAGTGAGTTAGATAATTTAAAATTTATCTGTCAAGAGGGTTCACATTTAAAACCCTAAGGTTAACAAAAGAAAACATCTAGGCAAGTAGACATGATTTAACAATCAATGAGTTTTCAAGACGAAAGTGACTTAAATAACTTTAAGTGGTAATGTTAGACATGCATTAGGTTCTATTCTATCCTATCATGAAATAAAAAAAAAAGGCAAAACAACAACATCAAATCACAACATTAAGTAAGACTGATATCCCAAACTTCAAAGAAGCAACCTCAACATAGAACACTCGATTGAAAGCAATCAAGTAACATGCAAAGTTTAAGATAACAACCTAATTATTAAGACAAATTTTAAAACATTACTCAAAAGGAACTTAAGACATCAAACATATCATAAACAAATAAATCATGAAACCACAAATGAATTTCTCATCACAATAGAAATTCTCATGAGAACAACATATGACAATTGCAAGTTTGGACAAAACAATCAAACAATCATCAACAAAATGCATCATCAAAACGATTCATCTAAGCATGGAAAACCAATGATCAAATAAGAAAAATATTGAGGCATTAGAGCATGACAAGCACTACAAGAAAAAGGCTCTCCAGCCACGTGATTTTGCCACGTCATTTTCATGTGGCTAAATAAAGCCAGTTGCGACGTGAAAATCATGTGGCAACATGTTTTACTAATAAAATAAAGAAGCCTGATGATTGTCAGTCTTTTTTTATAAATAAAAAAAATGTTGCGACGTGGGATTCACGTCGCTACTAAAAATACAATAAAAAATAATTTATTATTGATACTTATTATACTAACAACTAAAGCAGCGTGGATTAGTGGTAACCTTGGAAAAGCATTCTCCTTCAGGACCTGGGTTAGAATCCCAGGTCCCCCTCTTCCTCAATATTATTTCTTTTCAGGTCTTCCAGTACATGCGCCTATCTGCAGTCCACCATACTCCCTCATCCATCCAAGCGCCAGATGGCCAAGAGCCAGATCTGGTGGTCAATGATTGGAGGTCCACCAAGGTGCCAGTCAATGCACGTGTACGAGATCCAAAAAGTCTACACGGGCTAGCTGATAATGGGCCAAGAATTTGCTTTCTACACCATCCAAAACAGGCCTAACTCTTCTACTTTTTTTATTTTATTTTTTGTTTTGTTTATTTAATTACTTTATTTTTATTTTAATTAATTTCTAACCAATAACTTTTTTCCCTTTTATTAAAAAGATCACAATAAATATTTTTATTCAATCAAATTTTAAACTTTTATTTTTCTTAATAAACTTATTAATTAATTAGGTTTTTAGTTAGAAAACTTTAATTCATTTTTGTAAATAATTAAAATTAATTAGATTTAATTAGGTTTTAACTACTAATTTAATTAATTTTATTTTCTTTCCAAAAATACATCATAATTTATTTTTTCATTAATTAATTTATTTTATAATTAATTTAGTAATTAATTTAGGAATTAATTTCTTTTCTCAAATAAAAAACAACAAAAAAAATGACATTTTCTTTCCAAAGGGTCAAAACCCTAAAATTCGCACTCGATCTAATTTCTCGCGCGTTTTATTTATTTTTATCATATTAATGTATCTACTTCCGAATTGTAATAGTTAAATAGGACATTTAATTATTTTTACCGCTTTACTTTATTTTTCAAAGGGTTTGTCTTTGGCGATGTAAATACCCGACGCCTTGTAATTTAAATTCCGCATTTTAAATTCCGCAAATTATAACTGTTAGATGTTTGATAATAGGGTTTGCATGACAAGACAAAATGCTAATCTTAAAATCAAATTAGATCACCATTAACATGTACAAAGATAAAAATAACTGAAAACGACACACTCGCACATGCGCACTCTTAGGGTATACCCCACTTGGTTGCCTTCGTACACGGTCATTGAGTATAGGTCGTTTTAGAGGTCGTCCTCTTGTCTAAAAGGTCATAGTTGCCTCGAAACAGTTGCCTCAGATATAATTGCCTCAAACAAATTATCTAAGACATTAGGTTTACCGCTAAGGCGTCCTAACATTGCTTTAGTGACTGTATGTCCCTCATTCGAATTGACCCTTAAACTTCAACGACGATGCTACCTACTCATTCATAGTGGAATAGCATTGTCTAAAGGACATTAGCATAGAACGATTCTTTTTTCTAGTAGGTAGATGGTTCTTAGATACTTGCTCTTTCAAAAAACAAAACCTTTTTCACACTTACACTCCTTTTCAAACAAAGTTTTCAAAAAACACTTCATACGCTCTTGAGGACAGAAGCAAGAGTTAAATCGAAGTTTTTAGACAAAAAACTTTTTCAAACCCACAAGCACAAAGAAAACAATTTTGAAAACAATTGAGCAAGTACCTAAGAGCCCGTGGATAACCACAGATAGAAAGGTTGCTAATACCTTCCCTTTCTATAATCTACCCCCCGAACCCGAGAAATATATCAAAAAAGGAATTTTTCTGTGCTTTTTTTTCCTTTCCTTGTTGGATAAAATAAAAGTCGGTGGCGAATCTTGCTTACCGCGACATTTTGCAAAAACAAACGCAAAACGCAAAACCAACATTCCAAAAAAAGTCAGTTCTTCCCACCGTATCACAAACACCCTCTAGCGTTTCACTTCGATTGGCCTGTGAGTTACCCTCTTCGAATGGACTTCTCATGCACCCTTCAAATGAGTCTCTGTTACTTCCTTCGAATGGCCTATGACTTTCCTCCTTCGAATGGACTTCTTATGCACTCTTTGAATGAGTCTTCTAAACGCTTCTTTGAACGGACTTCTTATACACCCTTCGAATGAGTCATTGTTACTTACTTTGAATGGCCTATGAGTTGCCTCCTTCGAATGGACCTCTTATACACCCTTCAAATGAGTTATTGTTACTTCCTTCAAATGGCTTTCCTTTGCCAGCCTCAAAGTCTAATTCGAATCTATTCAGAATATTCCCTATTAGACAACTTCGACTATCCCTTGGCCTTGTGATGAGTCTAAGTTCTGATTCGAAGTGTTCAGAACCTCCTTCAATAGAGCAACTTAGATTAAGACAAACTCTGCACTGAAATTCCATTCGAAGATCATTTCATTCTGATGTTCTGATTGAGGGAAACTCTGAAGTTCCAGTCGAAGGACACTCTGATGTTCCAGTCCAAGGACCTTCTGAAGTTCCATTTGAAGGATCTTTTGGAATGCCAATCGAAGGACCTTTTTCCATACCAATCGAAGGCCTTATTAAGATGCCAATCGAATGATACTTTGTTCTGATACCAATCGAAGTGCCTTGCTCAAACGTCAATTGAAGTATCATGTTGACCGATCGAAAACTTTGTTCTGCTCTCTTCGATTTCTTTCAGTTTGGACCAATCTAAGTGACGTTAAAATGCCAATCGAAGACGCTTTTGTTAAGATGTCAATCGAAATACATTGTTAAGATGCCAATCGAAAGACACCTTGTTCAGATTCCAAATAAAATACATTTTGTTTACATGCCTTTGAAGTACACCTCATTGAAGGACACTTTGACCAACTTCAAAATTTGTCATTTTTCCTCAAGCAAGTGTTTGTAACCACCCATGTAAGAGAAGATCTTGTAAAAAATGAGAGGGAAAATTTTAGGGTACAACAAAGATGCTTTAAAGTAATATCATGATAAAGTCTACTATGATTCATCATGCCTCAATTTGTAAAAGAAAGTCAAAAGATACAAAGATTGATTGAAGAAGTTTGACCCAATTGGAGAAGTTCTTGATCTCTTGATCACAAGTGTATAACTCTTTCAATTCTTAATATTTGGAAGTGGTTATTGTTTCTATGGTTTCTTATTATAATCCACAACAACTTATATTCACATAGAAAAAGTAATTGTGCAAGAAAGATTATCAAAATTGAAAGGGGTTTCCAAGTTATTTTGGTGCTTTAGGAGCTAGGGTTTTGAACTTATAACAGCTATATCTTGTTCATATTTTTAGATTTTTGAGTGATTCCAAAGATATACTTCTCTTTAAAGGGTTACCAACAAATCACTTCAAGAGTTTCAAGAAAATTTTGTGTGAAAGATGCCTAATGATGAAGGAAGATTATAAGTCCCTTAAACAGGCCATCGAATTTTCTTATGTGACTTCAAAAGATCATAACTTGATCAATGTTTATCTCCTTGAGCCCATTCTTTTTTCACAATGATCTTAAGGATGTTAACTTTAACTCTTCTTTTATGTGCAAAGCTTAAAAATGAGTGAAAGATGTCCTAAGAACCCAAAAGATCATGGATCACCTCATGAATTCTTGAACTGTCCCACCTAACTAGTCATTAATTTACTTTCAGCATATACACAAAAGAAAAATTCATTGTAAGTTGTGTTAATCTTAAACTTAGGACTAAAGATTTGAAACATTAAGAAAATAGAGTGAATTTTATACTAGGTAACTTTTTTTATATGTGTTATTTATTCTATACGTGCAACTCTAAAGATATCTCTCCAGACAAAGAGGACTACAATAGATCTCAAAGTTCTCACTTAAAAGAATTCAACAATGTCGTGTGCACAAGATTGATTTTGAATCATGAACCTATAATTAAGTTGGATATCTGAAATAAACATTGTAGCATCTTAAAACATTAAAAAAAATACCATCAAATATTTTCCTTTTAAATTGGTATAATTTGAATATTCAACTAACAATTAATTATATTAAATTTATTTGTAAAAAAAATTTAATATTTTAATCTGACCTTTATTCAAGTTATTGTTTATTTTCAAACTACCAAAGAAATAGTCATTGTTTATCATAATAATAATTATTTTTTAAATTAAAAGCATAATTGTAGCGAGTCATTGTTATGGTGTCTCATGTTTTCGTTTACTTAACTTTCCTTTCTACTTCTTGGAAAGTTCTTAAATAAACACAACTATAAGAAATAGTTATATACACAATCAATCATAAATTTTTATTTAATTAAAAAAAATTCTCTTTCTTTCATAATCACAACTATCCTATAAATCCAATTAAAAAAGAAATTAAAATTACTACTTTTCCTATTCATATTAATTGTTTATAAGAATCTTGATTTATAGTTGTTTTCATGTTAGAATTCCTCCTATTTATTAATAGATGAGTGAAAAAGAATCTGATGTTAAAATATTTGTTTTCCCATATAAAAAAATAAATACAATAGTTACCAAATATGACATATAATAATTCGTGATAGATATCTCAATTTTATGCCATTAACGTAGTTTACAACTTGCGTACGTACGTCACATGTTAGCACTGTTCTTCTTGGAAGCTAATCGATGTGGAATAACTAATCGATGTTTGAATAAATTAAGATTTCATATTAATCATCATAAAATAAGACTATGCATTCTATCAGAAAAAAAAAAGACTATGCATTCTTTTGACTAGTTTACAAAAAATGTATTTACATCTCAACTCATTCTATAAATACGTGGAACAATTTTTTAAGGAATACACAAACCCATTTCACTTCTTGATCATCTTCTCTGCATATTCAGAAAAAGAAACCAACACATTTAAGTATGTCGTCAAATTTTGAGATCCCAACCAGCAAGTACTCCTCAATATTGGGTGCTAAACTTGATAAGCTTCCTAACCAAGATGAAGCTATAGAGCTATTTCAAATATGGAAGAAAGAACATGAACGAGTCTACAGTGATCTAGAAGTGACGGCAAAGAAATTTGGCATATTTGTTACAAATTTAAAGTATATCACAGAGAGTAATGCAAAGAGAGACTCATCTCATAGCGTTCTTCTCGGTCTGACCAACTTTGCTGATTTGAGTTTCATGGAGTTCAATGAAACATACATGACCATGAACACTGACACCATTGATATTGCGAACAATGAAGTTGTTTATGACTCAACATCTAGTGATCCACCTTCATCCTTGGACTGGAGGTCGAAAGGAGCTGTCACTCCAGTGAAGGATCAAGGAACGTGTGGTAAGTTGGTTGTGTTAGATACATATGTGTTTTTCGTAATCATATCGCATTCTACTCTCACACGCAAATTAATACTTCCTTAGGTTGCTGCTGGGCATTCGCATGTGTTGGGGCCATAGAAGGAATAGTTGCAATAAAGAAAGGGAAGCTTATAAGCCTCTCAGAGCAAGAACTTCTAGATTGTGTACCAAATGCAGGTTGTGGTGGAGGATCTAAGTCTGATGGATTCAAATGGGTAATAGGAAACAAAGGGGTTGCGAGACAAGATGATTATCCTTATACGGCAAAGAAGGATGTTTGCAGATGCGGCCAGGTTCTTAATTTCTATCAATTTTATTATTATATAATTTCTATAATCACACTTTAAAAACTAGTGGTATTGATTCATATCAGTTCCTTTTTTTTATGAAATGTAGATTTCAAACAGTGAAAATAGTGATATTGATTCATATTATCTCGTGGATAGAACTGACAAGGGACTATTGGCTGTTGTTGCTAAGCAGCCTCTTAGTGTTAGTATTTATGCGAAGTCTCCCGAGTTTCAACTTTACACCAGTGTAAGTGGTTATATAATGTAGAGTTCTTATCTTCTTATTCATATCCAATATTTGTTTTATTTACACTAATTTAACACCTAGATATATGATCAAGGTTTTAAAAAAGTGTCTGGTAACGAAAGATGCTGGTATTATTATGCACAATTTTTATTTTGAAAAAAAAAATCAAAATAAAAAAACCATTATGACAAAACGCCTTTATTCAAACAATTTTATTTTAATATCTTTTACATTTGTTAATGAAAATAATATATTTACAGGGAATATTTAGAGGTGACGATTGTCCCGTGGATTCTTTGGAGGTAACTCATGGCATGCTTATAGTAGGTTATGATTCCATAGAAGGTGAAGATTATTGGATTGTAAAGAACTCATATGGAGAAAAATGGGGAATGCATGGTTATATGTATATCAAGAGGAACACTGGTAAAAAGTATGGAGTGGCTGCAATCAATGCATGGGCTATAGATATAGTTAAAAATAAATAAAAATATAAGAATTAAGTAAAGTATTTTCTTTATCTCGCTCTCTAAGAAATAATTTAAAGCTAGGTTTATGGTCTTCCGAGTCTATAGTTTGTTATGTGGTTATTCTTGATGTTGTTTTGAATATGTCGCTTCTATTGTTCTTGATTGTTATTCCTGATGTAACATAGCAGTCATGATAATAAATGTAGTTCGTATTTTTTATTAGTAGTCTCTTGCATCTATACAGTGAGTTAGATAATTTAAAATTTATCTGTCAAGAGGGTTCACATTTAAAACCCTAAGGTTAACAATAGAAAACATCTAGGCAAGTAGACATGATTTAACAATCAATGAGTTTTCAAGACGAAAGTGACTTAAATAACTTTAAGTGGTAATGTTAGACATGCATTAGGTTCTATTCTATCCTATCATAAAATAAAAAAACAAATGGCAAAACAACAACATCAAATCACAACATTAAGTAAGATTGATATCCCAAACTTCAAAGAAGCAACCTCAACATAGAACACTCGATTGAAAGCAATCAAGTAACATGCAAAGTTTAAGATAACAACCTAATTATTAAGACAAATTTTAAAACATTACTCAAAAGGAACTTAAGACATCAAACATATCATAAACAAATAAATCATGAAACCACAAATGAATTTCTCATCGCAATAGAAATTCTCATGAGAACAACATATGACAATTGCAAGTTTGGACAAAACAATCAAACAATCATCAACAAAATGCATCATAAAAACGATTCATCTAAGCATGGAAAACCAATGATCAAATAAGAAAAATATTGAGGCATTAGAGCATGACAAGCACTACAAGAAAAAGGCTCTCCAACCACGTGATTTTGCCACGTCATTTTCATGTGGCTAAATAAAGCCAGTTGCGACGTGAAAATCACGTGGCAACATGTTTTACTAATAAAATAAAGAAGCTTGATGATTGTCAGTCTTTTTTTATAAATAAAAAAAATATTGCGACGTGGGATTCACGTCGCTACTAAAAATACAATAAAAAATAATTTAATTGCTCTAACGTTCAGATATTTGTCATTTTGAAATTTTGAAAAAGTAAGTTGCGACGTGTTATTCACGTCGCAACATTTAAGAGGGAAAAATCAAATCATTACAGACTAGCGTGTTCAGGCTTTGGAGGATGTGAAGAAAGAGAATATAACTGTTGGGATTGTTGCGACGTGAAAATCATGTGGCAACGTTGCGGCGTGATTTTTACGTCGCTAAGTGCTTTATATATTTATTTCAAGCACGCTCCACAGACAGACAGTATTGTTATGTTACAATAAAAACTCTTCTTCTTCAACCCTCTTCTCCTCATTCCATCCCTCCATAACCATTTTCTTCTTCATAAAATTTGTTCTTCTCCAATATAAAATCTCTTCAATCTCCATTAATTCTTGTTTTAAGATAAATTCAATTCAATTTTGTCTCTATTTTGTTAACAACTTTTTATTTATTGTATTATTGGATGTAATTTTATTTAATTTTTCTTTGAATAGAAGAAGATTGATAGAAGTAGATTGCAAAAAGAGACAAGAAGATTGAAGGAGTTAGAAGATAAGAGGTATTTCTTGGATTTTTTTTTTGAATTTAGTATATTTTTTGAATTTAGTTAAATTTTAGGTTGAATTTGGGTTAAATTATAATATTATAATTTTAATTGAATTTGGTTGAATCTGATTTTATTTAATTTATTAAAACAGAATAAAAAATATTTAATTTGTTAGGAATAATAATATTAATCATTTTTATTATTTAGTTTATTTTAAATTTAAAAATAAAAAAGATTATATCGTTATAACTTTATATTTTATATCTTTATAACCATTTAAAATTTAAGTTGATTATATTCTTAGGGGTATATAATAAAAATTTAGTAATAAGTAAATTAATGTTACAAAATAAATAATAATAAATATAGTAATTAGTGAAAAACACAAATAAATAAATAAATTATGATGAATACAATCATTATAATTATTAATTTATGTAGTAACTTAGTGAATAATAAAAATAATAACAATAATCATTTTAATCATTTGCAATTTAAAAATCAAAAAGATTTTATCCTTATAATTTTTTATTTATTAATTTATAAAGAAAGTAAAAAATATTTTTAGGAGTTTATAAATTTGAAGTGTTTAAATTAAATTTTTTTGTCTTAACTGAAATTTTTTTTTTTGGATGAACTATTTTAATAGAATGTTGTTAAGTCTAATAATTTAGAATTAGAAAAAGTATAATAGCCACTTGATGTTTTTTGAAACATATGTACATTTACTATCACTAAAAATTTAATTTTTATAAACATATAAGTAATTACCATAATTCATCATTAAAGCCAAATATATTTAGTGATGACACACAAATATATGATATTTTTGGCTTGATATACACAAAATATTTCTCATACTTTAGTTTAAATTAAATTATTTTATAGGTATTATGCAGGTATTTTTCTATTTTTGCAGATATACATTAAGCTGAACATTTTGGAAGAAATAAAGAAAAAAAGATTTTGGAAGAAATAAAGAAAAAAAGGTGCAAAGATAGCAAAAAGGGCCAAAGGAGAAGAAATCAGCTTAAGCCCATCAAGCATGTGAGCACATTTGTCAGCACGTGGTCCACCATGCAAAAGGACTTGACGATCGTCAAGAAGAGTTGCCGCTCATCATGCAAAGAGATGGACCAAGTGACCATCGTCACTTGGACTTGACGAAGGCCACAAAGCCACTTTCTCCCTCTTAACCACGTATCCAACGGAAGGAAACCAATTCAAAAACGAATCTAACGATCACCCTATTTTATCTGATCCACTCAGTCAAAGTATGAAGAACGTAACAAATTTAGCGGTCTTATTATTTCTCAAAGGAACACAAAGTGTTCCTACATTATCGAGAACGAACTTATCACACAAGGGTTATAGATAGGACCTTGGACCATACGAAAAAGGGAGTTCTTTTTTGGCAGAAACTTTGGAGAATTCATTTTTACTCTTAGCAAATATTGTTTAAGCATTATTCATTTCCCAGCAATTTCTATATTTCCTCTAGCATTTATTTTTACTGTACGGTTACATCTGTTCCCCGATCGAAGCAAAGTCTACAGTTTGTGCAGGAGTGCTTCTATATTCAGAATTATTACTAGGTTTATGTTTACGAATTTTTATTACTTTTAATCAATATAATCATGTTTATTTTCGTATGTCTCTGGAATTATTCTATGATTTGGTCTGATATTATGTTAGGCTAGAATCCGTATACCGGTATGTAAAGTCACTTAACCAAGGGATCGAGTGACTTAGTTGGGATTATTTTTACTACAAAACCTTCTTTTCTGGTCTAAGTTATTATTTTTAATCATTAAATTGTTTTGTTACGAAAGTAAAGAACAGATAGAGGTTAGGGTCAACAAAGCGGAAGCTTGAGATCTTTTAACTAGATAGTAGTAATTAGGCATTAGCTTAAAATACAGCGGAAGCACTTTAAAGTTAATTAAGATTTTATTTAGTTTTCAAATGGTGTTTTTAACTCCTGCGGGATGGCAGAAGCGTACGTTAGGACTTAATTGCCTAACCTAGATCAACAAAACGATAGTGTGAGACGAGGGTTTTTAAACTAAATAAGTTTTACTGAAAGCTGTTTTGAAAATATAAAGACACCTAACCGGTCGCTAGTTCCCGAGGTTCGACTATTGCATACTGGTAGTTACGCTCATTGATTATTAAAAATCCAACTTAATTTAGTATTTAGTTTTCCCTACAACCCAATCAAACATTCATTAGCTTTAGATTTGCGAAGTAACAATAGAAGACGGTAGATCGATTCATCAGTCTCTATGGTTCGATATCTTTTAAAACTACATGATAAGACTGTGCACTTGCAGTCTGAATCATTGGATACCAAAGTATAATCCCGATCAAGTTTTTGGCGCCGTTGTCGGGGACTGATTTAAGTCGATATCGCTACTCTTTTGTTACGCAGTAGAGACTAGAGCAAAAACCTCTCTATTTCTTTTCTTATTTGTATGCCAAACACTCGTTCGCAAGGCGAGCCGTTATACATATAAATCAACGATATCGAGCGGTATCTCATACTTAGACGCCACATTCAAGAGTATCGTCTCTTGCATAACACTCAACCTCGTGAATCACTCGAATCTCCTATTCCTCGACCAACCAAAGAAATGGCTGCCAATCCTGCTCTGCGCCCACTCAAATCCTACGCTATTCCCTCGCAAGATGAACCGCACAATAGCATTGCTGCTCCTCCAATCGAGGCTAACAACTTTGAACTGAAACCTTCTTTGTTGTCTGCTGTACAACAAAACCAGTTCTCTGGTGGGTCAATGGAAGACCCTAATCTTCATCTATCAATATTTCTACAGTACGCAAATACAATTAAGAACAATGGGGTCAGTCAAGAGGAATAAGACTTCGTCTCTTCCCTTTTTCTCTAAGAGACAGAGCCAGAGCTTGGCTCCAATCTCTACCCGCGAACTCAGTCACTACATGGGATGAGCTGAAGAAAGTCTTTCTTGCAAGGTATTTCCCGCCGAGAAAAACAGCTATGCTAAGATCTCAAATAAGCGATTTTAGACAAAAGGAAAATGAATCCCTTTTCGATGCTTGGGAACGATACAAGGATCTAATGAGACTATGCCCACATCATGGCTTGGAAGAATGGTTGATTATCCATACCTTCTATAATGGTCTCCTTTACAATACAAGATTAACGATAGACGCTGCTGCAGGAGGTGCACTTATGGACAAATCATACACCGCTGCCTATGCTCTAATAGAAAGCATGGCCCAAAACCACTATTAGTGGGGAAGTGAAAGAGGACAAGTAGACAAAGGTACTACAGAGAAAACACCGACAAAAGGAGTCATGTATGAGATAAACGATCTAGACAGTGTCCATGCTAAGGTAGATGCCCTCACCCTAAAGATATATAATTTGACCGCAATACCTCCAGCCACCGTGGCTGCTATAACTCCAAATTGCGAAATATGCGGAGAACCTGGACATGTAGTTACCGAATGTAAGATCTTGGCAGGGACTCCAACTGACCAAGTGAGTTATGCTCAAGGAAACCCTTACTCAAACACATACAACCATGGATGGAAAAATCACACAAATCTCTCATATAAAAACCCCAATGTGTTATATGCTCCAAACCAAGCACTTGCCGTGCCACCTGGATATCAGAAACCTCCTGCAAATGCTCCTAGTGTGCCTAGAAAATCAAACTTATAATTGATGATGGAGAACTTCATAGCTACCCAAGCGCAAACAAACACAGACGTCCAAAATCAAAACATACACACTAACGAGCAGATAAAACAATTAGCAAACAAAATAGATGCTTTGGCCACCCATAATAAAATGTTAGAAACCCAAATCTCTCAAGTGGCTCAACAACAAGAACCTACAGCTGCACCGGCTGATACATTTCCTGGTCAACCACAACCTAACCCAAAGGGGCACACTCATGCCATCATATTAAGAAGTGGAACCGAGTTAGATGGACCGCCTGACCCAAGACTGTCAAATCAAAGTATGTATCAAAGGTCTGAAATACCAACTGAGAAGGAAAATCAACCAGAGAAACCAGAGTTCAATGAAGAAGATAAAGGAGGAGAGGCTAAAGAAAAAGAAAAAGAAAAACCTTATGTGCCTCCACCACCTTATAAACCCCAAATCCCATTTCCTGGTAGATTAGCCAAACCTAAGAATGTAGGGCAATTTAAAAAATTCGTAGAACTTCTGAAACAACTTAATATAACAATTTCTTTCACAGAAGACATAACTCAAATGCCCTCCTATTCCAAATTCCTTAAGGAAATCTTATCTAACAAGAAAAATCTAGAAGATAACGAAACAGTCACACTTACTGCAGAATGTAGCGCAATTATCCAAAACAAGATGCCTCCTAAGCTGAAAGATCCTGGAAGCTTCTCTATACCATGTCATATAGGTAAGTTTGTCATAGACAAAGCTCTATGTGATTTAGGAGCTAGTATTAGCGTTATGCCTTTATCCATATGCAACAAACTGGAAATGGGTGAACTAAGACCAAAAAATATGTCCATTCAATTGGCGGATCGCTCTGTCAAATACCCAGTTAGAATCTTGGAAAACGTTCCTGTACGAATATGTCAATTCTACATCCCTACAGATTTCATAATCATGGACATTAGAGAAGACAAAAGTACACCTATCATTTTAGGAAGACCATTCTTAGCCACCGCTGGAGCTATCATAGATGTAAAAAAGAGAAAACTAACCTTTGAGGTAGGTGAAGAGAAAGTCTAATTTATTCTGACACAATTCTTACAAGTGCCTGCCATAGATGACACATGTTATTTGGTAGACATCATGGACGAATGCGTAAGAGAAATTGAATCGGAACCGATACCTTGTTCTGAAACCATGAAGATTCCCACACCTCTTATATTCGAAGATAACGAATGGTGTCTGTGATCGGTGGAAATAGAACTGACTGTTTAAAGCTGGTTCGCGAAATGTCGCGGAAGCAAGAGTCGCCACCGTCTTTTATGTTCTCCAACATGGAAAGGACAAAAGCACAACAAAATTCCTTATTGAGAATGTCTCTCGGTTCGGGAGGTAGATTTATAGAAAGGGAAGGTGTTAGCACCCTTTCTATCCGTGGTTATCCACGGGCTCTTAGGTACTTGCTCTTATGTTTTCAAAAATTGTTTGCTTTTCAAGTGTGTGTGGGTTTGAAAAAAAAGTTTCGTTTTGAAAGATTTCTAAGTGACCCTTGTATCTGTCCTCAAGAGTGTTTGAAAAATTTGTTTTGAAAGCTTTTGAAAGTGTCAGTGTGAAAAGATGTTTAGGTTGTTTTTTAAGAGAGCAAGTACCCATGAGTCATCCACCTACCCTAAGGAATTAGGCTGTATAAGAGTCCTTAAGGTAGTGTCATCCCACCATTAAGAGGTAGGTAGCACCACCGTTGGAGGTGTTCGGGTCAATTCGATTGAGGGTCAGTGTGGTCACCGAAGCAATAGTAGGACACCTTAGAAGTAACCCTAATGTCCTAGATCCTTTTTAATCCGAGGCAACTGTTTCGAGGCAACTGGATCTTAGACATAAGAGTGACCGCTAAAACACCCTATACTTGACGACCACTTTCGAGGCAACCAGTGAGGCGTACGCTAGAAGTGGTATGTGCATTGTGTGTTGTTTTCATGTTATGTTTATCTTTGATCATGCGATTGTGAGCTACGAGTTATTTTTAATCATCATACATTCTTTCATGCAATTTAGCAGTTAAGAGTGCGGAAAATAAAATACGGAAAGGTAAAAGCTACGCTATTATAAGGCGCGGGTCTATACATCGCCAAAAAACAAAGACCCGTTTTTGATAAAGTGCGGAAAGTAAAAAAAAAAGCAATAAACCTAATTACTATTACATCCTTGGAAGCAGTTACATAATAATCCAATAAAATAAGAAATAACGCGCGAAAGAATTAAATTGGAACGTCCGAGGGTTTTGGACCCTTTTGAGAAATTATGAGTTTTTTGTCCTTTTGTATTAAATTAAAAAGTAAACCTAATTATTTAATTAACTAAAGAAAGATATTTTTTATGTTTTTGTATTTAAAAAAATTAAAATCAAAAGAAAACCCTAGTTCTAAGTTTATTTTAATTATTAATGAAAATGTTAAAGTTAAACTAATTTAAACTAATTAATTAATTTACGTGTTATTTACAAAAATAATAATAATTAATAATGATGATAATAAGAAAATGATTAAAAAAGGTCAAAACCTAATTCTATGCAATTTTTATTTATTAAGAAAAAGGATTAAAATTTAAACATAAATTAAGCTAAGTTAGTTATTAGTATTTATTTACAAAATTAATAGTTAATAGTAAATTTAATAAATAAAAAAATATTTACAATTTTATGATTTCTGATTTTATTTTGTGAAAAATTAATTTGTGGTGAATTAATAATAATAATTAAAATAATTAAAAATATTAAAAGAAAAGGAAATAAAATAAAACAAGGCAAAACAAAGGGGGTGTGATAGCCCAAAGTGGAGGTGTACTGAAGCAATTCTGGCCCAAGAGAAGTCTAAGCCTTGTTGACTTTCATGATCGTGTGCATGCTGTTTGACTGGGGAGTACCATGCTCCTCATCTCCTGGCCACTGGATTGGGCATCATGGGCACTTGGCAAGCTTAGGCGTGAGGACGTACAGTGGAACTTGGTACAAGCACTGCATTGGAACATGTTGTGAAAAATATGAAGAACTATATGGGGGACCTAGGAATCGAACCCAGGTCCCAACGCTTGCAAGACACGTCCACAACCACTCAGCCACTGCATTGTATTTGTAACAATAATGGATAGTGAAAATAATATGCAAAAACAACAATTATGCTGGGAATTAAAAAAGGCGCGCATCATATTTGAATACACAAGTCATGTCCATCCACGTATTGTCTTCTTCATCTGGCCTGAAACAAAAAGGAATCAAATAGCGGGGATTTTAAACCCCCACAAATTGGAAACATCAAAAATAACGATTAGGCACACAAGCAATATAAAAAGGGCGCGATAGTGTCAATGATTTCGTCTTGTCCTGGCGAACTTATCCATATAGGTCTCGAGGTCTAATTTTACAGTATATGAAAAACCCCAATATGGAAGCTCTGAAACCCTAGCATTCGTCCATGGTAAATTTCGATTCAGGATGTTTCAACACAATTAATCCATACCAAAAGCTTCAGGAAGATGTCAGCAATACAAATCAATAATCAAAACATGTCAATGATGCATAAAAATTGGGTTTCGATTATGGAAATGTTTGTTCAAACCGTGATTCTGCTTGGCTGTTTCCTTGTGTATTAGAGCTTGTTCTTGATGGCAATGGATTCCTGGCAATGTCAGCAACACGTTGGAACCACTTTTAGGCTTTGAATTCACCTAGAATATTGATTTCAGTTTTCAAATATTTCTTGAATTTTTGCAATTTGGTTATGGTTTTCTGTGGCAGCTTTCTCGTTGTTTACACTAGGGTTGGCTTCAGCATATGTATTGGAAGAGAATTAGGTTAAAATTAGGCCCATAAATCCATTGTATTCAAGTTTGCATCTTTGATTTCCAATCAAATATTTTCCAATCTTTTTGAATGAAAAACCTTGCCAATTTGGGAGATCTTGTCCCCTTGAGTGATGCACGAGATCTTCAGCATGTGTGGAGTGTATTTGTTTCATAAAAAGATTTGACAACCATGTTTTGATATTTTCCTACAATTAATTTAATTAAATGAATTAATAATCAATTAAAAATCCAAATAATTAATAAAAATAAGAAAATAGTTCAATTTAATCTCAATGGGTCGTGCATAAGCCTTGGGCAAAGATTCAAGAAGGAATTTGAGGCCCATTAGCAAAAATAAAGTGTTTTAGGCAAAGTTGACTTTTGAAAGTTCCCAAAAATTTCCCAAATTCTCCAATGCACATCTTGCTCAATTTTGAAGCTATGAACATGTTCTTGGATATTTTGGAAAGTTCTTGAAGTCCTCTAACCAATTCCTTTGGTCCCATGTCATTTTGATTTACCAATCTCAAGTTATGGTCTTTGACTTAAAGTGCCTTTTTGTTGACTTTTGAAAATGACCTATAATGTTGAAATTGATAACTTTTTGTGAGAGCATTTCTTGGACTTGGAATGTGAAGATGAGTTATAGGAAATGTCATCCCCTTAAAAATGAGCTTTGGATGGGATTTTTCTGATGAACCATGAAAAAGTTATGCCTTAGTCAAGTTACAGTTGACTTTTTCAATTGTCCAAAAATAGAAACTTTTGACATCTTGAGACTTTGTGAGCCATGCTTGTGGAATCATGATCAAGAATTGATCAAATGATGATTGTGGATTCAAAATAAGATGTTGACCAAAAATTTTGACTTTTGACTGTCAAATGACCATTTTGCCCCTGTAGTTGACTGTGAAGCATTAAGGGCTTTTGACTGTGCAACTTGATGCTGTGAGTCTTGAAACTTGACATATGGATGCTCGACAATGTATATAGGCATATGGGACTTGATTGGACCCTTGAAAACCTCAATTTCTTTACAAGAACCAAAACCCTAATTTTGACTGTATTAGAAGGCAATTGGACTGTGCAACCCTTAATCCATTTGAAGCTTGATCTTGCCAAATCTTGAAGAATATGGGAGGGAAAATTTTGGGGTACAATAGTTGCCCCTGTTCAATCTTCTTAGACCTGAGGATGTAGATTGGCTGGCGTGCCTTTCGTGATCCTAAGGTGGAAGATGATTGAACACTAAAGTGCCCAGAAATTTGCACTCGCGTAATAGAATATCAGCAACGTGATGACGGGAATGGGCTTACAGATTCCATTTGGCAAGATGGTGGATAGGAGGATGGGCTTATAGATGCCATCTGGGGACTGTTGGTATGTGGATGGGCTTATAGATGCCATTTAGGTGTCGATCGCGTAAGAGATTCCTTAGCGAGAACTTGCGTACCTGAGAAAGAAAGATAATTACCTGGCCTGTTACAGGGGTTGATCTTCAAACTCTTTATGTAGATATGCCCTGGCTGGATACAGGTATCGAATCTCTAAACTCTTCATGTAGATATACCCTGGCTGGATGCAGGTATCGAGTCTACAATCAGTTACTCACAGATGTGCCCTGGCTAGATACAGGAATCGAATCTGGAATTAGTCGTCAACAGATATGCCCTGGCTGGATACAGGAGTCGAATCTTCAAACTCTTCAGACGTGCCCTGGCTGGATACAAGAATCGAGTCCGGAATTAGTCGTCAACAGATATGCCCTGGCTGGATATAGGAATCGAATCTTCAAACTCTTCAGACGTGCCCTGGCTGGATACAGGAATCGAATCTGGAATTAATCGTCAACAGATATGCCCTGGCTGGATACAGGAATCGAATCTTCAAAATCTTCAGACGTGCCCTGGCTGGATACAGGAATCGAGTCCGGAATTAGTCGTCAACAGATATGCCCTGGCTGGATACAGGAATCGAATCTTCAAACTCTTCAGACGTGCCCTGGCTGGATACAGGAATCGAATATGGAATTAGTCGTCAACAGATATGCCCTGGCTGGATACAGGAATCGAATATTCAAACTCTTCAGACGTGCCCTGGCTAGATACAGGAATCGAATCTGGAATTAGTCGTCAACAGATATGCCCTGGCTGGATACAGGAATCGAATCTTCAAACTCTTCAGACGTGGCCTGGCTGGATACAGGAATCGAATATGGAATTAGTCATCAACAGATATGCCCTGGCTAGATACAGGAATCGAATCTTCAAACTCTTCAGACGTGCCCTGGCTGGATACAGGAATCGAATATGGAATTAGTCGTCAACAAATATGCCCTGGCTGGATACAGGAATCGAATCTTCAAACTCTTCAGACGTGCCCTGGCTGGATACAGGAATCGAATCTGGAATTAGTCGTCAACAGATATGCCCTGGCTGGATACAGGAATCGAATCTTCAAACTCTTCAGACGTGCCCTGGCTGGATACAGGAATCAAATCTGGAATTTCTTTATGCAGATATGCCCTGGCTAGATACAGGTGTCGAATCCACAAGTAATCGCTCACAGATATGCCCTGGCTAGATACAGGTATCGAATCCGGAATTGCGACAGTTGATAGTAATTATCTTTGTATTGACCTTTTTCCTGAAAAGGCGGAACATTAGTTGCATGCAATGTCATGATGTATGAAATGCGTGATGTTCTCAAAATAAATGAGATTGTGTGCTTATGATGCGTACGTGCATGCTATAATGTATGAAGATGTGATGTTTATGAATGTATTTTTGTCTAGGAAAATAAATCCTTGACGAATGTCGGGTGTTTGTTGAATCTTGGGCTGATGTTGAAGAGTAAAGCTCTTTGTTTCCGCTGGGGATGACGGTTGCGAGGATAAAACTGTAGGAGAAGATGACTCCGTTGAGGAATAAACTTTTGTTGAAGAGATTATTTTGCAGGGAAATACTCTGTGGGAAGAGATACTTCGCTGAGATCTTGATGATAAGTCCGCTGGGG
This sequence comes from Vicia faba, assembly GCA_948472305.1. Lineage (NCBI taxonomy): Eukaryota > Viridiplantae > Streptophyta > Magnoliopsida > Fabales > Fabaceae > Vicia > Vicia faba. The sequence continues at coordinate 1,679,965,116 of OX451736.1, read as the reverse complement.
ATACCATTGATGAGTTATGTTGGGGATTTGATGAACTCCGCTGGGGGATAGAAAGAACTTCGTCGGGGACGATCTTTCCGTGGCAATTGGCTGAGGATAACCCAGTTATATCCTGGTGGGGAAATAACCTTTGAATAAAGCCGGGGAGACGCGCTCGTGCTCTGCAGAGGATAAGCTTCTAGAATCTACCGGGGATAAGCTTCCTACTGGGGAAATTGATTCAACTCTCCTGGGGGGGATCTTTTGAACTATATTAAGGAAGTGGCTCCACTGGGGTGTCTGGTATTCCGCCGGGGAACAATCTTATATTAAGACTGCCAGGGATGCTTGCTTAGGAACATCTATATACTCCGCTGGGGAATATTGAGATTTTCTAGGGATACCCAACTTCCTTAAGACTGACAGTAGACTAACTCTGCTCGGGGAGAGTGTTGCTGACTTGCTGGAGATACTGTACCTTTTTAGGGCTGATTGGAGACCAACTGCCTGGGAGAGTATTGTTGAGTCTCATCTTACTCGGCGGGGAATGAAGGTATCTGGGTTACATTCTTCAGCCGTACTTACCTTGGTACCTTGGTGGACAGAGCAACTAGATCGCTTAGACGACTCATTATTGCCCCTATTTCTGATGTCACCTGTAATTAGTCCTTTGTTTCGCATGCAAATATTTATGAGTTAGCAATTAGTGTCAAAGGCATATATCAAAAATGAACATTGGACGTTCTTTGCAAAACAAAACAGAAAAAGGAAAATAATTGGCAATTTATCTGAAACGTGAATTTGTATTGATTTTTGAATTTGCCTGTAAATAGGCGTTTATGTACAAGAGGCTGACGTCCTAGTAAGAGAACGCCGCCGAACAAACAGAGTTTATACAATTTTGTGAAAAAGGAAAACAAAACAGCTATGTGAAAAGGATAATCCCACTGGGTTCCAACTCTGCTATCGCCTTTATGTCTTCGAGCGTCTCATCACTTGGCTGCTTAGTTGAAGATGAAGTTGATTGATCGATGCCGTCTGAACCTGATATTTGATACCGGGTTCTGGATGCAAGGTGATTCAATGAGACATAGTATTACGCTTTAATCCCTAACTTTTGCCTGGACCGCCCTTTCGGGTTTTCAGTCCACCGGGATACCCATTTTTGCCCAAGCCGCCTTTTCAGGTTTTCGACTTGCCGGGTGTACAGATTTTTCATTTTTCATCCCTTACTTTTGCCCGAACCCTTTTGGTTCGCCGGGAAGCCCTTATTTTTGCCTAGGTGTGTCAACCTAGCGAGTCTTTTATTCATGTGTAGTATCTTTTTACTATGTCTGCATTGGCGGGGTGAGGAAGGTCGTCACCATCCATGGTGGTTAGAATCATGGCTCCTCCTGAGAAGACATGTTTAACCACAAATGGACCTTTGTATGAGGGGGTCCATTTGCCCCTGGGATCATTTTGAGGAAGAATGATGCACTTGATTACCAGGTCCCCAACTTGATACTCTTGTGGTCTGACTTTCTTGTTAAATGCCCTGATCATCCGTTTTTGATACGTTTGACCATGACAAATAGCAGTGAGTCTGTTTTTGTCAATTAGGTTTAATTGATCAAGTCGAGTCTGAATCCAATCATCTTCTCTCAAACCTGCATCCTTCATTATCCGGAGAGAGGGTATCTAGACTTCAATCGGCAAGACTGCCTCTATGCCATAGACCAAGGAAAAGGGAGTTGCCCCGGTTGACGTTCTTGCTGAGGTACGGTACCCATGAAGAGCAAACGGTAACATCTCGTGCCAATCTTTATAGGTCACTGTCATCTTCTGCACAATCTTTTTGATATTCTTATTAGCTGCTTCTACAGCTCCATTCATCTTCGGCCGGTAGGGAAAAGAGTTGTGGTGTTGTATCATGAATTGCTTGCAGAGCTCAGTGATCATCTTGTTATTAAGATTGGTACCATTGTCCGTAATGATCCTTTCCGGTACACCGTATCAGCAGATTAGGTTATGCCGAATGAACCGTGCCACGACGTTCTTGGTTACGGTAGCATAGGAAGCTGCTTCAACCCACTTTGTAAAGTAATCGATCGCCACCAGGATGAAGCGATGCCCGTTGGATGCCGTAGGTTTAATCTCGCCGATCATATCAATGCCCCACATTGCAAAAGGCCAAGGTGCAGTCAAGACATTCAGAGGAACTGGAGGAACGTGCACCTTATCTGCATAAATCTGGCACTTATGACATGTCCGAGAATGTTGGTAACAGTCGGCTTCCATTGTGGACCAGAAATATCCTGCCCGAAGGATTTTCTTTGCCATGGTATGTCCACTGGAATGCATTCCGAAGGTACCTTCATGCAGTTCTTCCATGATTCTTTCTGCTTCAGTCTTATCCACATAACACAGTAAGGTTGAATCATGGTTTCGCTTGTAGAGAATGCCATTGCTAAGGAAGAACTTTGCCGCGGACCTTCTCAGAAACTTCTTGTCATTGACAGATGCACCCTCGGGGTATTCTTGAGCTTCCAGATACCTCTTCACCTCATGATACCAAGGTTTTTCAGTTACCTCCTCAGTCTCAAGATCACATCAATATGCAAGTTCATCCAATTTCCAAATGATGATCCGGGGAGCCTCGTTGTCCCATTTGACTTTGAACATAGAAGACATCATAGCCAGCGCGTCCGCCAACTGATTCTCCTCTCTTGGGAAGTGTTCAAAAGTTATCTCCTCGAAATGGGGGATCAATGTCAACACACACTCTTTGTAAGGGATAAGGTTTGGGTGTTTCGTATCCCACTCACCTTTGATCTGATTGATCACGAGAGCGGAATCTCCAAAGACACTCAGAAACTTGATCCTTAAGTCAATTGCAGCTTGCAGACCCATGATGTATGCCTCATACTCCGCCATATTGTTGGTGCAGTTGAAACATAGCCCGGCAGTAAGTGGAGTATGAGTGCCTTTTGGGGATATGATCACAGCGCCGATACCGTTACCCAAAGCGTTGGAGGCTCCGTCAAAGTGCATAGACCATCGGGATCCTTCCTCAGGTCCTTCATCCGGTCCAGGTACTTCACAATCAGTCACTACCATGATGTTCTCATCAGGAAATTCAAAGTTCATTGACTGGTAGTCGTCTACTGCCTGGTGTGCCAAATGGTCTGCCAATACACTTCCTTTGATTGCTTTCTGAGTCGTGTACTGGATGTCGTATTCTGTCAAGATCATCTGCCATCTCGCTATTCTTCCGGACAAGGCGGGCTTTTCGAATATGTACTTGATTGGATCCATTTTTGAGATTAACAGAGTAGTGTGAGTCAACATATACTGTCTCAGCCGACGAGCAGCCCATACCAAAGCGCATCAAGTTTTCTCGAGCAGTGAGTATCAGGTCTCACAGTCGGTAAACTTTTTGCTAAGGTAATAAATGGCATGCTCTTTTCGGCCAGACTCGTCATGCTGCCCCAGCACACACCCCATCGAGCTGTCAAGTACCGTCAAGTATAAGATTAGAGGTCTCCCTTCAACCGGTGGCATAAGAATGGGTGGTTCTTGGAGATACTCTTTGATTCTGTCGAAAGCGGCCTGACATTCATCATTCCAACGTACTGCTCGATCTTTCTTCAGCAGCTTGAAGATTGGTTCACAGGTAGCAGTTAGATGTGAGATGAATCGAGCAATGTAATTCAGACATCCTAGAAAGCCTCTGACTTCTTTCTCTGTCTTGGGAACCGGCATATCTTGTATGGCTTTAACCTTGGCGGGGTCCACTTGAATACCTTTGTCGCTCACGACGAAGCCTTGCAACTTCCCAGATCTTACCCCGAAGGTGCACTTGTTCGGGTTCAACCTCAGCTTGTACAACTTCAGACAGTTAAACAGCTTTTGTAGATGGTCAAGGTGTTCCTCCTTGGTTTGAGACCTTACAATCATATCATCGACGTATACTTCAATCTCATGATGGATCATGTCATGAAATAAAGCAACCATGGCACGTTGGTAGGTTGCCCCAACATTTTTCAACCCAAAAGGCATGACCTTGTAGCAAAAGGTGCCCCACTGAGTAACAAAAGTGGTCTTCTCCATGTCTTCAGGAGCCATCTTGATCTGATTATAACCTGAAAAGCCGTCCATGAAGGAGAACACCTTGTGTTGAGCAGTATTGTCAACCAGAACGTCGATGTGAGGCAGGGGGAAGTCATCCTTGGGGCTCGCCCTATTCAGATCTCTGTAATCAACACACATTCGGACCTTACCATCTTTCTTCGGCACCGGAACCACGTTGGCGACCCACTAAGGGTAAGAAGTCACTGCTAGAAACCCGACATCAAATTGTTTCATAACCTCAGCTTTGATGTTCTCGGACATCTCTGGACGCATACGGCGGACCTTCTGTTTAACCAGAGGGCAGTCTTCCTTGGTAGGCAGGTGATGAACCACAATATCAGTATCCAACCCAGGCATGTCTTCGTAAGACCAGGCGAAGATTTCCACATAATCATGCAACATCTGAATCAACCGCCGTTTCATGCTGAGCTCTAGATTGGCACCGATCTTGACTTCCTTTCTGTCTGTCTCAGTACCCAGATTTACCGTTTCCACTGGCTCTTCATGTGGCTGAATGGCCCTCTCTTCCTGAAGTAGCAGTCTTGCAAGCTCACCAGGCACTTCGCAATCATCTTCACCCTCGTCTTCGGCTAAGTTGATCGGATTTTCGAAGTCATAACTGGCAGTAGCAGAGTCGTTACCAGTGAGATCCAGAGTGGATTGAAACCTGTATAGGTGAGTGTGTGTAAATATAGCTGGTTTGCAATAAAGAAAGAAAGAAAGGGAGCACAAGATTTGAAATGCGAAAAACGTCCAATGTTTTTATTCATGATATATGGAAATGACAAGTAATAAGCCCTCACAAATGAAGCCAACGGTGCCCCGGGTAAGACACCGGGCCATAAAGTTTCAAATTATTGTTCGTTACAAATTTAAAAACAAAGGAGTTCATTACTGAGTAACAAAAGTAACAGGTACGCAGTCTTTTGCGGTCCAGTTGATTGGTCCACTGTCGGCCGTTGGGTAGATCCAGCTGTTGAACTTAGATTCCTCCACTTCGTCACCATCCCTAATAGCATTCACCCCATGATTGGGCATGGGAGCTGTCACCACATTAGGCTTCTCGGGTGCCTCGAACTGTACCTCTTTAGCATCAATAAGGTCCTGAACCTTATTCCTCAGGGCCCAGTAATCATCAGTAGAATGCCCTGGGCTATCAGAGTGATAAGCACAGCGGGCGTTGGGGTTATATTTCGGAGAAGTTATGTTTACCACCTTCGGAGCTTCTCTGATAGTCACCAGGTTGGTTGACAGCAGTTGCGGCAAGATCTGAGAAAAGGTCATACTAAGCCGAGTGTATTCTCTTCTGGGTCTCTCACCCCTTGGTTGGTTAGGTTGCCAAGGAGCGGCATCAGGCTTTGAAATTACCACCACGTTGACAGCTTGGCGGCGTTCTGGTTTATTTTGTCTTCTGGGACCATACACAACACTGGCTTCCTTCTTGAAAGGCTTCTTTTCAGAATTTGAGGATGCACCTTTTTGTATCTTCCCCGATTTCATACCAGCTTCTATCCTTTCACCCGTCAGAATGAGGTATGTAAACCCTGCAGAAGAATTACCAATCAGGTGGTTGAAGAACGGCCCAGACAGGGTCCCCAAGAACATGTCCACGAGTTCACGGTCGGTCAACGGTGGCTGCACCCTTCCAGCCAGGTCTCTCCACTTTTGCGCATACTCTTTAAAACCTTCTCCCGATCCTAGCGACATACCCTGGAGTTGGGTACGTGTAGGAGTGTGGTCGGCATTGTACTGATACTGCTTATAAAAAGCAGTAGCCAAGTCCTCCCAGTTTCGAATACTGGCTCCATCCAGCTGATAGAACCACTCGAGTTGAGCCCCTGAAAGGCTATCCTGGAAGAAATGGATCCATAAGTTCTTGTCCACAGTATACGGTTGGATCTTCCGCACATAAGATCTGAGATGTAGTTTAGGGCAGGAAGCCCCGTCATACTTTGCAAAAGATGGTGCCTTGAACTTGTGTGGGATCACCACCCCAGAAGATAAACCCAGATCTCTAAAATCCAACCCAGGCACCTGTTGAATTTCCATGGCACTCAGACGATCCTCTAACTGCTTGTACCTGTCTTCAGCGGGATGGTACTGCTCATCATTGAAATCTGTCTCGTTTTCGGAGACCATAGGACTAGGAACCCTTCCCCCTTGGGGACTGCCTTTCCCTACAGAAGAACCAGCTTGATCAGCCTCATTTTGCAGTGTATTGCCAAACCTCCATCCAGTGTTGAATAGTACAGTTCTCTTCTTCTTCTTCTTTACCAGCAGAGCCTTCAATTCCTCTTGACCTTGGGCTAAACTCATGATCAACTCTTGGAACTGGGCGTTCTGGGCCTGGAGGGCCTTGATGGATTGCTCAGTAGATGATTCAGGATTCATGATGACTGCTGAAATAAACAGCGAAGAACATTAAGCAACCTGAAAAGAAGAGTATCTGTGATGCATATGATGAATGGAATGCGTATGAATTATGTTTTCAAAGACAATCGGGAATCAACTTTGTAGACAAAAGGAACACACTTTATTAGATTCAATTTTGAAATTTAAATTGTTCAACAGATTTCCCTTAGGCGTTACATAAAATGGAAATACTGAAAAGGGAAATAAAAACTGTAAAAGAACATCCAAAGCTCATCAGTGATCCCAGGGTCTCTTCTTCTCAGTACGGATGTAGTCATTCAAGGTCCGCTCGTTCTCTAACTGCTTTGTCAGCTTCTGGATCTTCAATTCCTGCTCGTTGAAATTTTCCCGATAAGAATCCCGTTCTTCTTGTAGTTGCGCCCAAGACCTCTTTAGTGTATCAACATCAGTACGTATCTGAGGAGGGAGGACAGTTGGAGGAGCCCCGTCTCTATCAGGAAATTCAAGAATGATGGGTCTGACAGCTTCGTATGGTATACCTAACTTCTGAGCACGGATGCGGACCCATCTGTAGTAGGGTTCCATAGGTAGAGAAGTCTTCGGTCCCAACTCATGTGGGTCAGCTTTGTGAATTCTATCCTAAGCCTTGATGAATCTACGACACAACTCGTCACTATCTACCTGAAACTCAAAACTGATGTGAGGCACCAACATCTCATGAGGCCCTGCTCTTCTGGCTCTTCCAAACTGACGGAGAGCTAGACATGGATTATAAGAGATTCCTCCTTGGGTACCAATCAAAGGAACATTAGGATATTCTCCGCAACAATCAATAACAGCTACCTCATCCAAACCTCTGAGAGTCCAAATGATGTCATTATCAGTGAGAGACATTAACCTATGAGCCCAGCCTCTTCCTTCTTTGCTCTTCAGCACGAACTTAGGGAGGTGAGAAATAAACCACCTCACTAACAAAGGAGTACAACACCACAGAGTTCCTCGTCTTCGGGTAGTACGAGCATAAAGTTGTTGCAGAATATCACCCAAGAGAGTGGGCACAGGGTTCCGAGACATGAAGATCCTTATGGCATTGACGTTAATGAAGTTATCAGGATTAGGAAATAAAACTAGACCATAGATTAAGAGAGCCAGAATGTCCTCGTACGCCCTGAAGTCTAAGTCATTCCAGAAACTGTTAGCTTTACCAATCAGAAACTTGTCCAAGAAGCCCTTAACTCTGCTTCTAGTTACTTAGTTGTCCATTACCTCCTTGTTGGTCAAGGGAAGGGCTGCAGCAATCTCCTCAAGCCTAAGAGTCTTTTCCCAACCAGTGAAGGGAGTCTGATCCAAGATAGGGATACCAAGAAAATCAGAGAATTCTTCCAGGGTAGGGACCAGCTGGAAGTCTTGAAAGGTGAAGCAATTATACAAGGGATCATAAAACTGGGTCAAGACACTCATCAATTGTTGGTCCCACTTTGTAGTGACTAAACCGAGAAGAGAACCATGCCTCTGGATGAAGGAAGTAGTGTTTGGAATTCTGCTAACCAATTCTTCAAGCAACTCAGGTGGGTGAACAAAGTTGAGCCGGATAGTATTCCTTCGCACAGGCATCATGATGTCCTACAAAACAGACCAAAGGTGAAACCCTCTTGTCTTTTAAATGGGTCAGTCCTTATGCAGGATGTATGTAATGGTATGATGGCATGATGTTATGGTAAAGCACACCACAAATATTCACAAAGGCAAACATGATAAGGCACACAAGTCACACAAGACAGCCCTTAGAGTTTAGGCCAGCATGAAGTTCAGGTACTACCCTCTTTCAGTTTCGTTGGCTAAGACTTTTCCTATCAAAAGTAATCGGGTTCTAGAGGATCCCAATATCACTGACTATCCTCAATCGGTCATAACTCCAGCGCCGCAATCTTTTCTTGCGGCCAGAACCATCGCGAGAGTTTAGCCTCAATGGGTGTAGCATACTGCTACTGTTCTATGGCCAAGTTGGGTCAATTTAGGGTTCTAAGGTCGGTTGGTGCTTAATGACTCCTCAGAAGACCCATATTCTCCTCGTTGCAACACAAGGGATATCGGTACAGACCAAGGTGTCACACCAACGTAGCCACTGCTTCACCCGTGTCGGTCTATGCCGGACAGGTCCCTCACAGCTTATGCTACCTAAAGGGTATTCCCCGGATCCGGGTTAGGATCTATGAAACTCCGATGCAATGCCCACAAATATAAAAGCAATCAAGACATACAATTGAAAACATAAGAGTGGTCTAATCCTAAGGTACACCTCACTTATAGTAACTCCCCAGCAGAGTCGCCAGTTCTATGATCGATGGAAATAGAACTGACTGTTTAAAGCTGGTTCGCGAAATGTCGCGGAAGCAAGAGTCGCCACCATCTTTTATGTTCTCCAACATGGAAAGGACAAAAGCACAGCAAAATTCCTTATTGAGAATGTCTCTCGGTTCAGGAGGTAGAGTTATAGAAAGGGAAGGTGTTAGCACCCTTTCTATCCGTGGTTATCCACGGGCTCTTAGGTACTTGCTCTTATGTTTTCAAAAATTATTTTCTTTTCAAGTGTGTGTGGGTTTGAAAAAAAAGTTTCGTTTTGAAAGATTTCTAAGTGACCCTTGTATCTGTCCTCAAGAGTGTTTGAAAAATTTGTTTTGAAAGCTTTTGAAAGTGTCAGTGTGAAAAGATGTTTAGGTTGTTTTTGAAGAGAGCAAGTACCCATGAGTCATCCACCTACCCTAAGGAATTAGGCTGTGTAAGAGTCCTTAAGGTAGTTCCATCCCACCATTGAGAGGTAGGTAGCACCACCGTTGGAGGTGTTCGGGTCAATTCGATTGAGGGACAGTGTGGTCACCGAAGCAATAGTAGGACACCTTAGAAGTAACCCTAATGTCCTAGATCCTTTTTAATCCGAGGCAACCGTTTCGAGGCAACTGGATCTTAGACATAAGAGCGACCGCTAAAACACCCTATACTTGACGACCACTTTCGAGGCAACCAGTGAGGCGTACCCTAGAAGTGGTATGTGCATTGTGTGTTGTTTTCATGTTATGTTTATCTTTGATCATGCGGTTGTGAGCTACGAGTTGTTTTTAATCATCATACATTCTTTCATTCAATTTAGCAGTTAAGAAAACCCTAGTTCTAAGTTTATTTTAATTATTAATGAAAATGTTAAAGTTAAACTAATTTAAACTAATTAATTAATTTACGTGTTATTTACAAAAATAATAATAATTAATAATGATGATAATAAGAAAATGATTAAAAAAGGTCAAAACCTAATTCTATGCAATTTTTATTTATTAAGAAAAAGGATTAAAATTTAAACCTAAATTAAGCTAAGTTAGTTATTAGTATTTATTTACAAAATTAATAGTTAATAGTAAATTTAATAAATAAAAAAATATTTACAATTTTATGATTTCTGATTTTATTTTGTGAAAAATTAATTTGTGGTGAATTAATAATAATAATTAAAACAATTAAAAATATTAAAAGAAAAGAAAATAAAATAAAACAAGGCAAACCAAAGGGGGTGTGATGGCCCAAAGTGGAGGTGTACTGAAGCAATTCTGGCCCAAGAGAAGTCTAAGCCTTGTTGACTTTCATGATCATGTGCATGCTGTTTGAATGGGGAGTACCATGCTCCTCATCTCCTGGCCACTGGATTGGGCATCATGGGCACTTGGCAAGCTTAGGCGTGAGGACATACAGTGGAACTTGGTACAAGCACTGCATTGGAACATGTTGTGAAAAATATGAAGAACTATATGGGGGACCTGGGAATCGAACCCAGGTCCCAACGCTTGCAAGACACGTCCACAACCACTCAGCCACTGCATTGTATTTGTAACAATAATGGATAGTGAAAATAATATGCAAAAACAACAATTATGCTGGGAATTAAAAAAGGCGCGCATCATATTTGAATACACCAGTCATGTCCATCCACGTATTGTCTTCTTCATCTGGCCTGAAACAAAAAGGAATCAAATAACGGGGGTTTTAAACCCCCACAAATTGGAAACATCAAAAATAGCGATTAGGCACACAAGCAATATAAAAAGGGCGCGATAGTGTTAATGATTTCGTCTTGTCCTGACGAACTTATCCATATAGGTCTCGAGGTCTAATTTTACAGTATATGAAAAACCCCAATATGGAAGCTCTGAAACCCTAGCATTCGTCCATGGTAAATTTAGATTCAGGATGTTTCAACACAATTAATCCATACCAAAAGCTTCAGGAAGATGTCAGCAATACAAATCAATAATCAAAACATGTCAATGATGCATAAAAATTGGGTTTCGATTATGGAAATGTTTGTTCAAACCGTGATTTTGCTTGGCCGTTTCCTTGTGTATTAGAGCTTGTTCTTGATGGCAGTGGATTCCTGGCAATGTCAGCAACACATTGGAACCACTTTTAGGCTTTGAATTCACCTAGAATATTGATTTCAGTTTTCAAATATTTCTTGAATTTTGGCAATTTGGTTATGGTTTTCTGTGGCAGCTTTCTCGTTGTGTACACTAGGGTTGGCTTCAGCATATGTATTGGAAGAGAATTAGGTTAAAATTAGGCCCATAAATCCATTGTATTCAAGTTTGCATCTTTGATTTCCAATCAAATATTTTCCAATCTTTTTGAATGAAAAACCTTGCCAATTTGGGAGATCTTGTCCCCTTGAGTGATGCACGAGATCTTCAGCATGTATGGAGTGTATTTGTTTCATAAAAAGATTTGACAACCATGTTTTGATATTTTCCTACAATTAATTTAATTAAATGAATTAATAATCAATTAAAAATCCAAATAATTAATAAAAACAAGAAAATAGTTCAATTTAATCTCAATGGGTCGTGCATAAGCCTTGGGCAAAGATTCAAGAAGGAATTTGAGGCCCATTAGCAAAAATGAAGTGTTTTAGGCAAAGTTGACTTTTGAAAGTTCCCAAAAATTTCCCAAATTCTCCAATGCATATCTTGCTCAATTTTGAAGCTATTAACATGTTCTTGGATATTTTTGAAAGGTATTGAAGTCCTCTAACCAATGCCTTTGGTCCCATGTCATTTTGATTTACCAATCTCAAGTTATGGTCTTTGACTTAAAGTGCCTTTTTGTTGACTTTTGAAAATGACCTATAATGTTGAAATTGATAAATTTTTGTGAGAGCATTTCTTGGACTTGAAATGTGAAGATGAGTTGTAGGAAATGTCATCCCCTTCAAAATGAGCTTTGGATGGGATTTTTCTGATGAACCATGAAAAAGTTATGCCTTGGTCAAGTTACAGTTGACTTTTTCAGTTGTCCAAAAATAGAAACTTTTGACATCTTGAGACTTTGTGAGCCATGCTTGTGGAATCATGATCAAGAATTGATCAAATGATGATTGTGGCTTCAAAATAAGATTTTGACCAAAAAATTTGACTTTTGACTGTCAAATGACCATTTTGCCCCTGCAGTTGATTGTGAAGCATTAAGGGCTTTTGACTGTGCAACTTGATGCTGTGAGTCTTGAAACTTGACATATGGATGCTTGACAATGTATATAGGCATATGGGACTTGATTGGACCCTTGAAAACCTCAATTTCTTTGCCAGAACCAAAACCCTAATTTTGACTGTATTAGGAGGCAATTGGACTGTGCAACCCTTAATCCATTTAAAGCTTGATCTTGCCAAATCTTGAAGAATATGGGAGGGCAAATTTTGGGGTACAACAGTGTCCCGAATACCGAGACGATAATCTAAGCGAATGCTTAGCTCTGACACCCGACCACATGCCTTGTCCAAGAAAACCAGCATTGGATCTTAAGCCATTACCTAAGACCCTTAGATATGAATTCCTTGACACCGAGTTAAAACGACCTATAATTGTCAACACGGAATTATGACAACAAGAAACAGACAAATTACTACAAGTCTTAAGAAAATACCCATCCGCCTTGGGATACAACATTACAGATCTCAAAGGAATAAGTCCTTCCATTTGCATGCATCGTATTATGCTGGAAAACGACTGCAAATCTTCTAGAGAACATCAACAAAGAATTAACCCAATATGGAGCACCGTAGTTAAAGACGAAGTAAAAAAACTTCTGAACGCAGGAATCATATACCCAATCTCCGATAGTCAATGGGTAAGCCCATTCCATTGTGTACCAAAGAAAGGTGGTATAACAGTAACAACAAACAAAGCAGGTGAAGCTGTAGCAGAACAAACTGTAAGCAGAGCTAGAATGTGTATTGACTATAGGAAGCTAAACAAAGCCACTCGTAAAGACCATTTTCCTCTACCGTTCATCGATCAAATGCTTGAGCGATTAGCTAAGCACTCTCATTATTGTTATCTAGAAGGTTACTCAGGATTCTTTCAAATTCCTATTCACCCCGATGACCAAGAGAAAACAACATTCACATGTCCTTATGGAACTTTCGCCTACAGACGAATGTCGTTCGGATTATACAACGCTCCCGCCATATTTCAGAGGTGCATGATGGCAATCTTTGCTGATTTCATAGACAATATCATGGAGGTCTTTATGGACGACTTTTCTGTATGTGGAGAGAGTTTTAAAGATTGTCTGATAAATTTAGAGAAAGTCTTGGAGAGATGCGTAAAAGTTAACCTCATTCTGAATTGGGAAAAGTGCCACTTTATGGTCAAACAAGGAATCGTACTAGGACACGTTGTGTCTGAGAAGGGGATTGAAGTCGATAAAGCTAAGATCTAATTCATAGAAAATTTGCAACCCCCTAAAATAGTAAGAGAAATATGCAGTTTCTTAGGACACGCCGGTTTCTACAGACGATTCATAAAAGATTTCTCGCAAATATGAAAACCTCTAACTACCCTCCTTATGAAAGATGTTGAATTCGATTTTGATGACAAATGCCTAAAGGCATTTAACCAATTAAAAATAGCTCTTGTATCCGCACCAATCATGCAACCACCTGATTGGAGACTCCCATTTGAAATCATGTGTGACGCAAGTGATTACGCCGTAGGTGCAGTCCTGGGACAACGAAGAGAGAAGAAGCTTCATGTGATATACTATGCAAGTAGAACCTTGGACCCTGCACAGATGAATTACGCAACAACGGAAAAAGAACTTTTAGCTATAGTCTTTGCACTGGACAAATTTCGCTCCTACCTAGTAGGCGCGAAAATAATCATTTATACAGACCACTCAGCTATTAGAAATCTCTTAACCAAGCAAGATTCAAAACCGAGACTATTGAGATGGATTCTACTTCTACAAGAGTTCGATTTAGAAACTAAAGACGAGAAAGGTACCGATAACGTAGTAGCCGACCATTTATCCTGAACGGAGAGGCTGACACCAGAAGAGGTACCCATTAACAATGACTTCCCGTATGAACGTCTGTTAGCTCAGATGGACATAGGAGATGCCAGCGAAGAACCACCTGAATTAAATCCAAATCAACTGCTTTTAGAACTTGACACACAAGCTGTTAGCCGTGATTCACAAGAAAGCCAAGACGCAATAAATAATGATATAAACGAAACCGTGGTCTCTTTCCGAACTAATCAAACCTTACCATGGTATGTGGATATAGCAAATTACTTGGCATCCAAAATCCTACCCCCTGATTTGACTTATCAACAGAAGAAAAAATTCTTTCACGATCTGAAACATTACTTTTGGGATGAACCTTTACTATTCAAGAGAAGTGCTGAAGGTATTTTCCGACGACGCGTCCCGGAAAACGAAATTGAAAACATTATTTCTTATTGTCATGATGCCCCTTACGGAGGACATGCAAGCACATCAAAGACATGTGCCAAAACTATTGGCCAAATTTATGGAAAGATGTGCACATAGCCATCCTTAACTGCGATCGATGCCAACGCACTAGAAACATATCCAGACGCGATGAGATGCCTCAGACTGGCATTCTGCAAGTCAAAGTCTTTGATGTACGGGTAATAGACTTCATGGGACCATTTCCGTCCTCATTCGGTAACAAATATATACTCGTGGCTGTAGATTATGTTTCAAAATGGGTCGAAGCAATAGCTTCTCCAATAAACGATACTAGAGTCGTGATTAAACTCTTTAAGAACATTATCTTCCCAAGGTTTGGTGTATCCAAGCAAGTCATAAGCGACGGTGGCTCCAACTTCATATCCAGAATCTTCGATAAACTCCTAACTAAATATGGGGTGAAACACCGCGTGGCAACACCATACCACCCCCAGACAAGCGGACAGGTGGAAGTCTCAAATCGAGAAATAAAACAAATATTGGAAAAAACTATTGCCACGTCTAGAAAGGACTGGTCGGCTAAGTTACCTAAAGCACTATGGGCTTACAGGACGGTGTTCAAGACGCCAATCGGTACAACACCCTTTAAACTCATCTATGGTAAGTCATGTCACCTGCCAGTGGAAATTGAACACAAACTTACTGGGTAATTAAAACGTTAAACCTAAGCTACACTGCGGCATGTGAGAAAAGGATCCTCGACATAAATGAATTGGAAGAGCTAAGATTAGACGCATATGAATATGCGAGGATCTACAAAGAAAGGACGAGAAAGTGGCACGACAAATGAATCTCAAGGAAGGAGTTCAATGAAGGAGATGTAGTTCTCCTATTCAACTCTCGTCTAAAACTTTTTCCCAGGAAACTCCGTTCACGATGGTTTGGACCCTTCAAAGTGATCAAAGTTTCCCCAGTGGTGCCATAGAGATTAAAGGAAAATCCACGAACCCGTTCTTAGTAAATGGCCAACGTTTAAAACATTATTACAGCGTTGAAAACAAGGACTACACCGCGAGCTTAACACTATTAGAGCCACCGCCCGAATTAGGAAACTAATTTACGTCTAAAACATTGTCAAGCTAACGACATTAAACAAGCGATGTGTGGGAGGCAACCCACATGTTTTTCATTTAATTTCTTTCAAATCTATTTATATTTTTATTTTGTATTCTGATTTTTATTCCCAGATTTTTCTTTTTCTTTCTTTCTCTCATTGCATATTTTGTTTATTTGCATTCTTCTTATACAAATTTTAGTACCGACTCACAGGAACTTACATGATAAACGCATTTATGGATACTATCACCTTCTCCACGGAGGCCCAGCAGCGGGGGTATGAGATATTGGCTCAGCGCCAGATGAGCATGACTACTTATGTGCATGATCCTACGCTGACAGTTTTAGGCATCAGGGAAAGTGTATATTTTTTGTTCAACCAGATAGAATGGGAAGGATTCCTTCCCCATAAATACCCTACATATCGAAACCTCACCTTAGAGTTCTTGAGCTCACTCATTTATAAACCCACCCAAGGCCTAGGGCGTAGTAGGGGACATATGTCCTTCAGATTATTTGGCTTCACCCACCATTTTACAGTTTGTCGTCTTGCTGAGCTGCTAGGATTCCCTAGTTCTATAGATGCCTACATGGAAACCCAGGCGGATAACTACCTTAACTTTGAACTTAACCACTTTTGGAGGGATATAGCAGGCCAATACCCTGATGACCCTGACCACCTAGATGCGAATGATATCCATAACCCTGCAATTAGGTATTTCCACCACATATTAACTTTCACCCTTTTTGGAAAACCTATAAATAGACTCTCAGTTTCTAGGGATGAGTTATTCATTATTTACTGTGCTTTCCAGTCCAGAACCGTCATTGGTACATCCTTTATGATCGCCAACATGTTTGCTATAGCTTAGTGTACCCATGGACCTATCTGTGTCGGTGGGCTAGTCACTATGATAGCCAAGGCCTTATCCCTGCGGTCATCTTTATCACGCCTTACGCCGTACGAAAGATACTATACCATGGATATCCCCTTTTGTTTTAACATATATTTAATTGGTACCCTCGACCCACCTTACATTCAGTTGCTGGTACGAAATGACCCTGTCTATTACTTCCTCTTATCTAGCCCTGAGAACACAAGTGTCTATACTAAGAAAAACTGGTTATATAACCTAGAAAAGACAGATGAACATGACCCTGAGAGGGAGGAGAGCGATCCGTCCACACCTTTCGGTTACCATGACTATACTCCATCAGAATACCCTACACTTCCCCTTGTTACCAAAGTTGTCGACGTCCCTATGGTTGATCATGCACATGCTATCACGACACTGCAGTCAAATGTTACTACGCTCCGAGGAGAGCTCACCACCGTTAAAGATAATATCAGCACACTACAGCGTGACTTCTTTCATTTCATGGATGTCGTCACAGAGCAGTTTGATCATATTTATCAGCATCTGCACGCTACTGCCCCACCTCCAGGAGGTCCTAGTGCTCGATAGTTTTGTTTCTATGCCACCCTAGTGAGGACACTGTTTGTTCTCAGTATGGGGGGGGGGGGGGGGTATCATTATTATTCTTAATACTCATTATTGTTTTATACTCATATCTTTTCGAATAATTTGTTACTTTCGGTTCTAAAAATTTCAAATATCTATTTATCTATTTATTTCATATTTATCTATTTATTTCAAAGCATTTATTTATTTTCATTCGCAATATTTATTTATTTTCAATTCATACTTTGCATATTCGGTTATTTTTTTTATCTTTAATTAAATTATTTCTTATTTATTTATTTCAACTATCATTCCTCCGATTCTACTATGTGCCACTAACTATTCACATAGATAAATATTCCTTGCAACACTACTCAAACTATACGAATAAATTAATTAAATCAATTCTTGCTTTACTTCACGCGGTCAAACAAAAGACATGCACCATTACACCCTGACGGACATCAGGAAGCATGTGACGAGCGTCAGAGCTTGTCTCTTTGAACCTGACGAACGTCAGGGAATGCGTGACGAGCGCCAGAAGCCTGTCTCCCATGATTCCTCTTCCCTTGACCGTTGAACCACATTGAAACTTGAACAAAATTTTGTTTTAAAACCCCCACTACCCCATTTACTTCATTCATCCTTAACTTCCATAACCTCTCATATTCATAATTCTCCCATAAACCTCATTCAATTTCCTACTCAATAAAAACCATCTATATAAACCTTTCTCCCATCCCTTAGTTTTCATCACTACCACCCACCTTCCATCTCTTCATCACAAATACATTTTTTTCTCTATCAAGTTCAAAATCATGGCCGCCAGAAGGAATCCACCAAACCAACCCGAACCCGACATGTGACATCTCGTGCTCCGACAAGGAGAAATAGGCGAACTTCAAAAAGAAAGATACATAAAATTCCATCGTCGAGGTTTGACATCCACGAGATTCGTCGACAATAAATGATTTCAAGAATTGGGGTTGAAAACCCATATGCAAGGTTGCTGAACAAGGCTGGCCTGAGCTTTATTAGCACGATGAACACACCAACCTACGAAGCTCTAACGTTGGAATTCTTAAGCTCATACGCCTATCACACTCGCGATGATGTCGACGCACACCTAACGGGAGCCGCTCAATTTCGGATGTTCATCCGAGAGTACACACTTAGCCATGAAAATTTGAGTGATATATTTCATTTTCCTCGTGGGAATAATGTGCAATATCGCATTCCCCCGGAATTGGATTGGAATGGAAGTGTGTTGTACCCCAAAATTTGCCCTCCCTTTTTCAAAATAAAATCACAACCCTAGGGTTTTCTCTGATTTTTTAAGATTGGCTCAGGAATCGATCAAACGGACTTTTCTTTGGCAGTAAATCAAGAATCAGGGTTTCTCTCAGAAGAAATTGAATCCACAGAAATTCAGTTTCATGTTACATTGTTTTCACGCTTTTTAAGCCTACTGAAAGATTGCTGTTTGTCCTCAAGTTTTGTTTGTTTGGGATAAGAGATAGGAGCTGAAACTGTCTAATCCAGATTAACCAGATGATGTGTGTCTATTAAAACTTCTGCTTGTTAATGGAATAAAATGTTTGCCAGTTAATGGAAATGCTTGTTTGTTTGGAATGCACAACGCGTATGTTGATTGGAATACTGATGCAAAGAGATCAGAGTTTTTATGGATTACTTGGATTTTAAGTTATCTGTATTGGAAATGGTCGAATGCAATTTCAGTCATTTTTTAATCAGTCATTTTTCAGTCATTCTTGGATAAAGACTTTTTATTCATTTCAAATGTTGTTAAAAAATTATTTGAATATTGTAAGTTTACAACTTATAGTATTTAAAAATAATAATTGTTTACAATAAATGGAAAATAAATCTAAGCCTAATCTCCTAAGGTTCAGGTGCTCCCATGCTCAAGGTCTTGTGCTTCCTCTGCTTCCTATATTGTCCAATTGGTACTCACCTGCAAAAGACAAAGAAAAAGAAATTAGTACAGTTAATTTTTCAAGCAGAAAAGAAAGAAAAGAAAATCATCATTAAAGTTCGTCGGCCGGAATCAGAATGTTATTTGTTCATCATGTTTTTACTTTTCTCTTTGCAAATCACAAGAAGATTGCTCTTCTTGGTTCACAAAGAGAAAATTAAAAAAATACAAATTGAAAAAAATGCAAGCATACTGAGTTACAAAGTGAATATACAAGGCAAACCAAGGCTGCATCACAAAGCAAACTGTACTGCAAACTGAATACCAACTGCAGTGACCAAACTAAAGGCAAAACCAAGACGCCAAAATCCAAACTAAGTTGCAAAACAAGTCAAGAAGCATAGCAACTAGAAAAAGTACACAATGCAGAAAATATGCAATCAGAAAAGTACACAATGCAGCAGGTAATACAATGCAGAGGAAAACCAAATTACAAGCCAAAGAGGCTTGTAATAGCCATCATCATTTTCCAGCCTAGACAAACTTTTCAGAAAAATATAATAAACAAAGCAAAAGTGCTTATTGGAGAGAGAGAGAGAGAAAGAGAGGACCTTTAGTGAAAAGTTTGCAGTTTGGGAAAAAAGCAGGTTATTTTCAAGTTATCAAAGACAAAAAACAAAAAGATATAAAAAGAAGAGACTGCATAACAGTCCAAAGGGGGAGAACCTGCATAAGCCTGAACACAAACTCAGTAAACAACCAACCAAGCTGCACAACTTGCAAACTTGCAAACCTGTAGGTCAAACTACAAACTCACAACAACAAACCTGCTTGCTCAAACCAAATCATCAAACCTGCAGCTCAAACTGCAACTCCACAAACTACAGCAACTTGCCCAAACCTGCAGTTTCAAAACTGCAAAACCAAAACTCAACAAGCCAAACTACTACAACTTTCCCAAACCTGCAGTTTCAAAACTGCAAAACCAAATCATCAAGCCTGCACAACTGGCAAACTTACAAACCTGCAGTTTCAAAACTGCAAAACACAAACTCAACAAGCCTGCAGCTCAAACTACATAAACTCGGCAAACCCACAAACTCAAGCTTGCTCAAACCTGTACCAAAACAGCCCAACACCATAACAGTTTCACAAGCTAACATGAAAAACAAGCTTGTCAAACAAACCAACAAGTTTCAGAGAACTTTCATCAACATCACATTCAAAAAATCAAACCAATACAGTTTCAGAAACTATCAATCAACAAACAATGACAGTTTCAGAGATGTATCATCATTAACATACCAAGAGAAGAGGAAGAGCATTCAGAAGCAAAGAAAACAGTTTCAGAATCATTATCCAACAAATATCAACAACAATAAACGTTCAAGTCTCAGAGCATCATTATCATCAACGAAAGAACATCAGAAATCAATAAATCTCAGAGCTATTCTCATCATCAATATTCAGCAAAGAGAAAGGAATAAATTTAGAAGCAAATAAGGTTTCAGAAGCGTGTTCATCATCAACAAAAATCAAAACAAAACAGTTTTTAGAATCACTCATCATCAAACATCAGAGCCAAAAAAAGAGGAAGAGGTTCATAAGTAAAAACACATAGTTTCAGAATCGTGTCTATCATTATCAACAAAGAGAAAGGAAGAGTTTCAGAAGCAAGCAAGTATTCAGAATAATCATCATCATCAAACAACCATCAATGTTTCAAAAGCCAGGGACAAAGGCAAAAATACCAGAAGCGTGTTCATCCCATCTTCCTCCGCTCCGGCCACCAGAAGCGCCACCGGCTCACCCTCCAATCTCTCTCCCTCCATCTTCCCCAAGGTAAGTTTTTCTCAACCCCTTTACTGCATCTCAAGCATAAAATCCATGGATTAAAACATGCAAGCAAGAATCAAACAAATGAACAAAACTGTAAAAAAACGCGAAAGAAAAACATAACAATTCGTATCGTTCAAACAAAAAACTGTGGGCCACTGTGAGAAGGAAGAGTGTGAGAGAGGGCGGCGCTCCGGCGACCTAGGACTCATGGAGGGAGTATCATAAGCCTTCGCCTGAGAAAGATGAAGAACAGAGAAGAAGAGCAAGAGTGGCGCCGCTGTAACCCTAATGTACAAACCCTAAAACTGACCAAACCCTAACAAAATGTTGCACAAATTCATATTGGGCCTGACTCGCCCCAAACAAAATGCTTAAGCCCATCATTTTTTGCTAGCACCCCCCCCCCTCCTTTCTGACTTTTTCTTGGGCCTTAAACACTTTCCAAATCCTAAGGCCCATATATCAATTCACTCCATTTTATTTTCTTTTGTTTAAAACACTTTTTTTTAATTAATTCATTTTAACTAATTTGGTTTTTTCTTTTAGTAAATAAAAACACTAAGTAACTTTGTTTTATTAAGTTAGTTTTATTTTATTATTAATTAATCTTGTTTAACATAATAAAAATACAAAAAATACTAGAATCTTTGTTTAATTAATCTTTTCTTTTAAACTTTTCTTTACATAATTCCTAAAAGAAACGTAAAAAATAATAATATAATACTTAATCTTTCTTTTTTAGAATAGATTTTTATTTATTTATTTTCTAAGTTAATAAATACATGCATCTCATAATTTATTGATTTTCATTTTAATTTGTTATAATTGAATTCTGACAGTTCCATCTGGTTGTAACACATAACATTTGGACATTATTATTCTTGAGAGACTCATCCCCATTTGTAAATAATTGTACCCCCATCCCCGGATACTTTTTTTGTAATAACTTAGACTTTTAATTCCCGCAATTTATTGCTTTCAATATAATGTATAGTAATTAGGCGTGTATGGCAAGATTCAAAATCAATCGCTAGATAACCTAATCCAAGAATAAATGCATGAAAATGACAAACACAATGCACACTTGCACCTCTAGGATAACCTCGCTTGTTGCTTCGGAAAATGCAATCATGTCCCTCGAATATGAGACACTCTAGCAAATGCCCCTTCGATAAACAAAGATCGTAGTCCCTCGATGACCCTCGATGTTGCCTTCAATAAAACAATCTCGTCCCTTACAAAATTTCTAGAGATTCTCACAAGTTGCTTTCAATGATTGTATACGATGACCCGCGCCTGTCCCGTTTAACATCCTAACACAAAGTTTGTTCACCAAATACAATGGTGAAATAACACTGTCAAAAGGGTTAAAAACATGAGAAAGATCTTTGATTAAAATAAGGTAGACAACTCTTAGTTACTTGATCAAAAGCTTACAAAATATCCTTGCTACTTCCAAACACACATCACAATACAATTTCAAAACAAACTTTCAAAACATTGAAATATCTTTTCAAAAAGACAAACACCTTTGTATATATTCAAACAAGAATCATTACAAAGGTTGCCTAGACAAGACCTCTTTTTCAAAGCATTTTCAAAAACCACAGACAAAGCACCATTTCAAACAATTGAACAACAAATGCAAGTGATCTAAAACAAGTAACTAAGAGCCCATGGATAACCATGGATGAAAAGGGTGCTTGCACCATCCCTTTTCATAATCTACCCCCCGAACCCAAGAAAACATCTCAAAGGTCTTTCATGTGCTTTTTGACATTTCCTTAGGATAAAATAAAAAGTCAGTGGCGACTCTTGCTAAACCGAAACATTTGCAAACACAAACGCAAAACCTCAAGTCAGTTCTCCCACCATATCACAGAACTGGGGACTCTGCTGGGGAATTATTTTGAAAGTGGGGTTACCTTAGGGTTTTAGATCACCTTTACATTCTTATCTTGCTTGATTTGTATGCTTTACTTTTTCGGTTCCTTGTTTAGGTTTATTTTAAATCCTACACCCGGATTTGGGGGCACCTTTTAGGTAAGTAGCAATAAACTGCGAGGGAACTGTGCGGGGTATACCAACATGGTTGAAGCAGTGGCTACGTTAGTGTGACATATTTGTGGGTACCGGTAGCCTTTGAGTCAATCAAAGGGAATACGGGGCCGCTGAGTGATGTCATAAAGTACTAACAAACTCTTAGAACCTTACTTGACCATCTTGGCCTTTTTCGGGGTAGTGAGATGACCGACTTTGGTGCAGTCTGAAGTTGGTAGATACTCGATACTACACTCATTGAGGATTATTTTCTTGGAATATTTCGGTCGCCAGTAAAGTGGCTAAACTGAAACAATAAACACAGAAAATAATCCAGTGATATTGAGCTCCTTAGAACCCGGTTACTATTTCTAGGACAGGTTGAGCCAACTAACTTCAAGAGGGTACTTACCTACGAACTCCATGCAAGCCTAAACCTAAGGACTTGTCTGCTTTGTGTGAATGTGATTACCTATATATACACTTGCTTACTTTTGCATACTTGTACATAACATCATAACATCATACCATAGCATTTTCAATAACCATTTCAAGGATCTCGAGGGTCTTTGATGCAGGGTCACGTTAAACCAAACGTCTACCAAAAGGCAAGAGGATTTATTTTCCTCTAAACAAACACCGTCAAAGATCAAGTACGACAACTTGAATCAAGGGCTATGACCCACTTTACATGGTGATCTTGATTCTCGTGGAAAGACATCCACTGATACAAAGTTCTCCAATCAAAGATGTTGATCGAAGTTCAATCTCTAACATTCTCTTGTGTTTACCCCACGAGATTCTTGAAAACATGCATCCGCATATCATGCATCGTATCATGACAGGTTTTCCCGTTCAGGTTTCCTTATTCTCCTACTGTTTATTTCAGTAGAGATGGCTCTAGAGAGGACTGTCGAAGATATCCAGGCTCAAAACACTCAACTTCAAGAAATGTTCTTGAACCTGTCCCAGGGGCAGGAAGAAGTGAAAGCTCTCCTCACAAAGGGCATGGTCCTAGGAAATCCAGGCGGCATTAGGAACGATCAATTGGAAGGGCTACAGATTGAGTTGGCAACAATGAAGATCCAGATGATGGGACAACTGGTGGGCCAGATGGCTCTCATTTAAGATCTGGCTCAAAGACAAGAGGAGCTCAGGGTCCTCATCAACAAACTGCTTCAAGATAACCAAGTGGGGCAAACAACTAGGGTTGAAGATCAAGTCATCATTCAACCTCCTTTGAGACAAGAAGACAAGGGAAAGGCTCCCCAGCTTGATTCATGGTCATAATCCCAACAACAACCTCGCCAGCGTCAACGGGGTAATCGGCGTAAGCAAAATACGTCTGGAAGACATTTCACTGAGACTGACATACCATTATCTCTAATATTGGAACGCTTGTTAGAGGTCAATCTGACTGCTTTAAAGGATCCTCTTTGAAATCCCAATACCTCTGCTCCTGGCTATCACCCCGATGCATTTTGTGTATACCACTCCTATAGTCCTGGACATGACACCGACGACTGTTGGGCTTTGAAAAACAAAATCCAAGATTTGATTGACAGAGGAGTGCTGAAATTCATGCCGAATGGCGAGATGAGAATCTTCCGCTGAGGGTTCTCCACCTGAAATGACAAGTTTGAACTAAGAGACTTTTGTTTCATTTGAATTTTCAAGTTGTAATTTCTTTTGTTATTCGAACAATTATCTGTTGATGTCAAACTTTATTTCATTAATGTATTGCATATGTTTGTCTTGAATTCATCCATTCGTTTTCACTATTCTTGGATTATGCTTCCTACTTTCTTTATGATATTTAACTCTTGATAAAAGTTACAAGTCTTTAGAGGGAAGATGACGAAAAAATGCCATAATCTCATATAATATGCTTTTGGACAGACCTTGCTGACGATGTACAAGCGTTTTCTTCAAATCCTAAACACCAGAGTTATAAGGAAGATAATCTCTAGTCAGCCCCTTTGAGCTAAAGAAGTAGAAGTTTTCCATTTTAACACAAATTGAAACCTTTGATCAAAACCTGGGGCAGGATAGTTTCTCAGTTAATTCAAAGTATGCGTTTAGCCGCACACTCTCAGTTCGTAATACAACGAATGACATCAAAACATTCCTTTGGAACCAAAAGACAGTGATGGTTCACTACCCCATAAGCAGTCATTATCTCTCTAAGAGAAAAACCCACCAAGCCAAAACCTACAAAGGAGGCTTAAGAAAGTTGGGGCATCCCACTGACTGTAATCTAAAAAATAAGAACAGTCAGGCACAAATTAGGGATAATGAATCAAAAGAACGAGGCCACTAAGAATCCTCGACAATATGAAAAATGTTGCAAAAAAAATGACTGTCTTCCAACAAATTCAACTTGTGTGAACCATCACCAAAACGTCGTTCCAGACTCATTTGGAGTTCAGATGCACAATTAACTGAGTTTAGGATTGAAGAACATCACGAAGAGCGGGTGGGTACAAATATACTTTGAGCCTTTATCCTTTGTTTCTTAAACCGTGAACCAAGCCACGTTACAACCGTTCAAAAGTCCTAACTGAGGCATGGGTTAGTTCGAAAGCATACTGTTACAAAAGGTATCCTGACTCCTGTAAGGCTTTGATCTAAATCTTGAGCTGAATTTTTCCTATAAAAAGCTTTCTGCTAAAAAATGCATTTTTCAAAAATTTCAAGACAAGCATAAACTTTGCATTATTTGAATATCGTTGTTTGCACATGGTTATTTGTTTGACAGCAAAGAAATTCACACAGTGAATGTTCGAATGAACGGAAGCTCTCTCAATGAATAAAATCACTTCAAGTGGGATGACACTCCCATTGCAAAAATCTCCTATCAACAAAAGAGGACTTGGTTTGGTATTATCCAGTAAACCTGGGGCAGTCCAGTCAAGATTTCAAGAAATCTTTCAAAGCCCAGTAAACCTGGGGCAATCCGGTCAAGATTTCAAGAAATCTTTCAATTGCAGATTAACCTGGGGCAAGTTTCCATCACCATCACTTGGGGCATTAAAACGTCAATCCCCTCAAAGGGTTATGTACAGTCCAAGTTTCCTGGCAGTGTCACAAACATTTGATACTAGGGGTAGTGACGAATCTCTCCAAAATCTTTCTGAAAAGAAACTCAAGCGTCCTCGAGAAGTTTATCACCTCTCTAGCAGACCAACAGTCATGGGTTTATTTCCCCAACACTTGTCATGGATTTATTCTCCAAAAAAAATTACACTTCAATGACATTCATAACATACGCAAATTGATCGGTAGGTAAAGTTTCCTTCATCACCTGTTGGAAGTTACGGTCGTCGAAGATTCCTTCATCACCTGTTGGAAGTTACGGTCCTCGAAGATTC
Organism: Vicia faba; assembly: GCA_948472305.1. Lineage (NCBI taxonomy): Eukaryota > Viridiplantae > Streptophyta > Magnoliopsida > Fabales > Fabaceae > Vicia > Vicia faba. The sequence goes on along the minus strand of OX451736.1, from coordinate 1,679,939,130 downwards.
CTTCATCGCTTGTTGGAAGTTACGATCGTCAAAGATTCCTTCATCACCTGTTGGAAGTTATGATCGTCGAAGATTCCTTCATCACCTGTTGGAAGTTACGGTCATCGAAGATTCCTTCATCACCTGTTGGAAGTTATGGTTGTCGAAGATTCCTTCATCACCTGTTGGAAGTTACAGTCGTCGAAGATTACTTCATCACCTGTTGGAGTTACAATCGTCAAAGATTCCTCCATCATCCGGTTGAATCAAGGTTAACCCAAGACCCTCTCTGTTTTGGTCAGATCGACACTAAGATCTCCCTGGTTCCTATTCCAGTGAAAGATATTCCTGGTTTTTGCTGTTTCAGATAAATCTCTCAGCGATTTATTCTGATCTTTTCACTATCAGAGATGAAGAATCCAACTCTTTTCTCCTTCACCAGCTCAGGATTTATTTTCCCTAGCAAAAGGTCGTCTTGAAAAACATTACACCTCCGTGCATCAGGACATCATGCAACACTATCTCATTTATTTTGAGAACATCATTGTTTGATATATGCAACTAACCTTTACCTTTCAGGAAAGGTACAATTAAATTCAAGCGACAAAGCTTTTCTTCAGTCGAATTACGGACAAGTTCCTAAATCGTGACAAAGCTTTTACTTCAGTTGAATTACAGACAACTTCCTAAATCTCAGCAACAACAACCCACCAGCAGAATAACGGACAACTGGAGCTCCTAAAATGCTATTTCTCAAGAATGAAGACTCTCATCCTTAAAACCTCAGAAGATTCGTATACTCCCAAGCTTCTGATACCTTTAACAGAATGAAGACTCTCATCCTTAAAACCTCAGAAGATTGGTATACTCCCAAGCTCCTGATACCATTAATAGAATGAAGACTCTCATCCTTGAAACCTCAGAAGATTGGTATACTCCCAAGCTCCTGATACCGTTAACAGAATGAAGATTCTCATCCTTGAAATCTCAGAAGATTGGCATACTCCCAACCTTCTGACCCAAATGCCTGAATGAAGATTCTCATTCTTGCTACCCCAGTAGATTGGCATACACCCAACCTTCTGACCTAAGCGCCTGAATGGAGATTCTCATTCTCAAAGTGGCATATTACCTGACTTACTGATATTCTCAACAGAATGAAGATTCTCATTCTCAAAGTGGAATATTACTTGACTTACTGATATTCCCGACAGAATGAAGATTCTCATTCTCAAAGTGGCATATTACCTGACCTACTGATATTCCCGACAGAATGAAGATTCTCATTTTCAAAGTGGCATATAACCTAAATTTATGATATTCCCAACAGAATGAAGATTCTCATTCTCAAAATGGCATACTGGGTTACTGAGTCCCAGACCGGTGATCGACTCAATAAAGTTACTGAGTCACTGGGTTACTGGTCGGACCAGTGGGTCACTGGTCAGACCGCATGACTTTTGACCCGGTTTCTATAAAAAATATAATCAATGAACCATCTTGCAATAGCTAGATCACACTTCTCCACCAATTCCTTACTTTATAACACACTTTTTAAAGAAGGTTGAACTCCAGGAGTTGTTCTAGGCATAAAACAATTACCAATATGACTAGTATTCTTTCTCTTTTGAGACACAATCACCGAATTTGATCTTGATTGTTCTACATCCATTTCTACTACACCACCCTCTTGAGTAGTAAGATCAACATCAAAATTTTGTGCTAGAGTCTTTCTTCTCTTATTTGCACCTTCATCAAGATTTTGTTTCATTTGATATTGAACATCTGGAGGCACCTTTTTACATGTTTCAACTTGACCTTTTATTCCAGCCAAATGGAATTTGAACCTATTAATCCCCCTCCTCTAATAATTTTATCACAGTAAATACACAAATTAACAAGTTTTCCTTTCTATTCAATTTGTTTACAATGACCCCAAGTTATATCAGTTTTTCCTCTACTGCTCTGGAGTTGGGTTGGATTTTGAGATGTAACATCTTCCGAAGTTATTACTTCAGCGGGTGATTCCATATCTAATATCAATCAAAATTTAAAAATACAAAATTATATTACAAAAATATTAACAAAACACAATTCCAAACAAAAATTATTGAATTTATAAAAACATTATAAGAAACATTAAATATGTTCTGTGATACGGTGGGAGAACTGACTAGTGTTTTGCGTTCGTATTCGCACTTGTGCGGTTGAGCAAGAGTCGCCACCGACTTTTTATTTTATCCTAAAGGAAAGGTTTAAAAAAGCACAGCAAAAACCTTTTGAGATATTTCGTGGGTTCGGGGGGTAGATTATGAAAAGGGAAGGTATTAGCACCCTTTTCATCCATGGTTATCCATGGGCTCTTAGTTACTTGCTTAGATCAATCTTGCCTTGGTTTTCAATTGTTTGAAATGGTGCTTTGTGTGTTGTTTTGAAAATGTTTTGAAAAGATGCCTTGTGCTAGGCTAACCTTGTAATAATTCTTTACTCGAATGTTTTACAAAAGGTGTTTTATCTTTTTAAAAAAAGATGTTTCAAAGGTTTGAAAAGTTGATTTTTGAAAGTGTTTGTGAAGTGGGTTTTGAAATTAGGCAAGTGTTTTTGCAAATTGATCTCAAGTAACTAAGAGTTTTGTCTACCCTATTGTACTTAAAGGTTTTTGTCATGTTTTAACCCCTTTTAACAATTTTGTTCCCCCATTGAAATTGGTGGACAATCTTGTGTTTAGGAAGTTTATTCGGGACGGGCGCGGGTCATCGTATGGACCATGAATGCAATGGTGCCAAGTGTCTTTGGAAATTTGCTCTGAAGGGACTATGATCATTCCGTTTTAGGCAACATTCGAAAGCGTCATCGAGGGACTTATGATCATTTGATTTTGTTTTGCCAAAGATACTCGACGTGCAAGCATGGCCCATTTTGGAAGGCAACATGTGAGATTACCCTAGGGGGTGCAAGTGTGATTGTGTATTGATTACATGCATTTGTCTTGTATTAGGTTATCTAGCGTTTGATTTTATATACATACAAACCCTAGGTCTAACCATGGTATAATTGAAAACTGTAAATTGCGGAATGTAAAATCTACGCTATTACAAGATAGTGTCCGGGAGTGGGGGTATAAATGTACAAAGGGGATGAGACTTATAGTATCCAATAAGTTACAACCAAATCGAATGTGCGATCAAAATGTAGATATCGAATATACAAATATAAGATAAAAATGTGTATAGGGCAATGTATTGTGTAAGTGTAAATGTGAGATGTATATGAGTATGTGTAATTATGTACAAGTGCGAATTGTGAAGTTGAATCGTATTAGGGTTTTTTGACCTAGATATGTATGTTTTAATCTTGTATTTTTGATTTATATGTTAATTATGTACAAAAGGAAAAATGTTTTAATTAAATGGTAGGTTCAAATTTTAATTAAATTGTATTATGCATAAAAAAGAAAGTATTTTAATCAACTATTTGTGAGTTTAATATTAGAGAGAAAAAAATGCATTTAAATTGTTATGTACAAATATATATGTTAACTAAAAAGTATTTTTAACTTTCAATTATATGATAAAAAATGATATGTATTATTTTATATACAAATATATTTTAATGTGTATTAAGAAATATTTTCAAGTTAATTATGTATAAAAAGTATCTTATTATTTTATATACAAATATCTATCTAAAAAAGGATGTTTTAACCATATGATAAAAATGTATTTCATTTAAGTTAGTATTTTACAAGAAATAAAAAAAAGAGTAAACATTTGTTTATAAAATAAAATAAAATAAAAAGTTAGTATTTTACAAAAGAAAAAAGAAAAAGAAATAAACATTGTTTATAAAATGAAAAGGGTTAGTGATTAATGGGCTTTGGGGAAGGCAGAAACGGGCCAGGCCCAGATTTGGACATTGAACGAAATTAGGGTTTCACATTTGTTTGTTCAGTTGAGGAAAGAAATGGGTTTAGGCGAAGCAGCGGCGGCGTTCACTGAGTTCCATCGTTCTTCTTCATCCTTGCAAGCTTCCTGAGAAAAAGCCTTTCCTCCGGCCACCGGTGTCACTCTCGAATCTCTCTTCCCTCCATGGCGTTAACTTCGCGTCCTCGATACAAGGTTCGTTTTCAGTATTATGCTCTTATCTCTCTTACGAACTTGCGTGTTTCGTTTTGATTTGAGTCTTAATTCTTATTTTTCATTATGAGATAAAGGAGAAGAGAAGAGGGAGAAGATTGGCTACCTTCGTTCTTTGGAGATGGAGGAGAGAGGAGTGGAGGCGCTGAGGAGGCCGGAGCGAACGGAGGAGGGTTTTGCGCGATTCTTCGCTTCTTGGGGACCCTGGTATCTTTTATCTTTTGATATTTTAGGGTTTTGATGATGATGTATACTGAGAAGCCCTTTTTAATTCACCTCTTTATCTTCTTCTTTCCTACTGTGATGCCTTTGGGAATTCGTGTGCTTCTCCTTTCGTGTTGCCTTTGCTTCTGTTTGTCTTGAATATTTTTGAACAGTTGTTGCCTTGGTGGGTTGGATATAATGCTTTGAGATGCCCAGTGATGATCTCAGAGGTCTGAGGGCCTTGGTTGCCTTTGATATTTTTGTTTTCTTATGAACCCCTGATGCCTTGAATCGTTGTTCTGTGTTATCTTGAACTGGATGCTTTTCTGAGATTTATCGCCCAATGATGTTCATGCTGAGGGCTTTAGGAATTGGTTTCGTGCTTGACAGTAAGTTTTGACAAGTTATGCTTTTGAGTTTGATAGGCTTATTGCAGGATAAGGCCTTGAATGGTGTTTTGAGACAGGGGTTCTGGTTTATCAGTTTGGTAATTCAGTTTAAGGTTATGTGTTGACAGTATGTTCTTGCATTTTTGGTTTGGATGATGTATTTGATAACTGGGGAGATCCTGGACAGGTATGAGGTTATGGCCTATGCTGGTTTTGTTTTACAGTATGGTTGAGGGGTTATGTTTCAGTTTTTGTTTTTTGTGTTTTTTGCATTTGAACTGGTTTAACAAGGCTTCAGGTTATGGTTTTTGTGAGACTTTTGCTAATGGGCTTGTGTTTGATCTGGACAGTAGGCAGGTTATTGGAGCATTAGCAGGTTATGTGAGGTGTTTTCCTTTTTTCTGGTATGAGGTTTGAGATGTGTTTTTATAACTTGTGTGTTCTGGACAAGTATGAGGTTTTTTGCCTATATTCGTTTAGTTCTGAGTTATAGAAGTCATATTGGTGCTTGGCTCAATCAGTATGTTTTCTTGTGCTCTTTTGTCCTCTTTCTATTGGTCTTTGGCACCCAATCTTCATTCAAAACTTTGGTATTCTCTTTGACCCAAGTTTGCTGGGTAGTTTCACAAGGTTTCTTGGCATTTTCCACTTTTGGTAACTGTATATGCTGTGTAGTTTTGAACAATGCTGAATTGTATCTTCTTTTTTGTATATCTTTTCTGTCTTGTTATACAGCCTATGCCTAAGACCTGAACTCTGCCTACTGCTGCCTTTATCTCTCTTCTTCTCATTTTGCAGTACAGCTTTTAATATTAAACTATGCTTTCCCTGTACTTTTCTGAAGGGGCCTATGGGAAGTGATGATTTAAGCTTGCATACCATTTTTCTTTCGACAGCTTTGCTACACTTTTTGCATTTCTTTGATATTTTGGGATTTGACTTTGGCAGCAAGTATACTTTTGGGTAATCCTTAGGCATTTTGACAGTAACTTCCCTTTTTGCTTTGGATAGAAAGTTGAAATTGGATTTTTTCAGTTTAGTTTGAATTGGAAATTGAGATTCTATGCAGCTTGAATTTTTAGAAATTATGCATTTGACATTTGCATTTTATGAACAAAAAATCTTCCCTCTCTGTGAACCGGGAGAAATCCCGTGATTTGCAGAGAGGGTCAACTGATCCCAGTCAGTGGCCCCTAATGATGAGCAATTTTAACTGTCTTTTAATTAACTGCTTTCTGACTTTTTCTTCTCTTTTTGCAGATAACACATGGAGTACCGGAGCGGAGTGAAGAATGAAGAATTAGAAATAGGATAGAATTTTTATTTTTTCAATTTAATTCTTGTACATTATTATTATTTTAAATACTTTGTAATAAATATTAGTATCCAAATAATAACAATTGTAACAATTATTAAATGTGAAATAAAAATTCCATTGATATTTAAATCTCTTTCAATTCCTTTTCTTTAATTGTTTATTTGTTATTTATAGTTCCTTAAATAAAATAAAGTGAAAGTTTAAATTTCAAATATTTTAATTCTTAGAACCATAAATAATCAACTAAACCTTTGATGATCAAAAATAAATGAATTCGACGTATCCATTATCCAAAGCAACGCACAGTCGATCACAAAAATTTAATCAGATGCAATTCTTTTTTCACTGATCCTTTTGCCAAGCACTGTAATTCCACATTGCACACATCCCTTTTGACTGGTGAATTCCAACCAACTGCCTCATTTACTGATTAAATCAAGATAACGCGAATTTTAACCCGAATCTCGGAATAAACTGCAAAGTGCGGTAGAATTTAAATTCTTCTGAGAATATGCCCATAAAACCTTAATTTCTGATTAACTGCTAGATAACGCTCGCCTGATCAAAATTGAACCAAAAATCATCCCAACCCTAAGCCAACTGTATGAGACAAATCAGAGCTCTGAACATCAGTAAAAACCCTAATTTTGCTTGACTGTCAAGAAAAGTCCGTTTGTCCGATTCTTGCGCCAGTTTGAAAAGTCAGGAAATGTCTGAAGCCGAGATTGTTTGTAGCAAAATGCGAGGGCAAATTTTGGGGTACAACAGTTGCCCCTGTTCAATCTTCTTGGACCTGAAGAGTTAGATTGGCAATTTTGCCTTTCGCGACTTGAAAAGGAGATTGGACACTAGAGTGCCCGGAAATTTGAACTCATCAAAGCACTGGATGCGGGAATGGGCTTAAAGATGCCATTTGGAGATGGTCTTAACGATGCCATCTAGGAGAGTGACAGAAACTTGTCGGGGATGGGCTTAAAGACGCCATCTGGAAGGGAACATTAGGAAAGTGTCCGAGCTTTGGACTGTTTCTCAATCGGGGGTCTGAACAAGCAATAGGTTGACATCCGTTGTTGGGAGGAACCTGCAAGCTGTTTTCAGGAAGTCGCATTTAAACAGGTTGATAGATTAACATCCGTTACTTGGGAAGAATCCATGAACCGCTTTCGGAAGTATGGAAGAAGAAACTGAACAAGTGACAGGTTAACATCCGTCTACTTGGAGAAACCGTGAACTGTTTTCAGAAATCTTGAGATTGGATCAGCAATAGAGCAGCATCCGTTGTTGGGAAGCTTCCGTAAACTGTCTTTAAGAAATTGCATCTGAACAAGTTGATGGATTAACATCCGTTACTTGGGAAGAATCCATGAACTGTTTTCAGAAGTCTTGAGAAGAATCTGAACAAGTGACAGGTTAACATCCGTTTACTTGGAGAAACCGTGAACTGTTTTCATAAATCTTGAGATTGGATCAGCAATAGAGCAGCATCCGTTGTTGGGAAGCTTCCGTAAACTGTCTTTAAGAAATTGCATCTGAACAAGTTGATGGATTAACATCCGTTACTTGGGAAGAATCCATGAACTGTTTTCAGAAGTCTTGAGAAGAATCTGAACAAGTGATAGGTTAACATCCGTTTACTTGGAGAACCCGTGAACTGTTTTCAGAAATCTTGAAGTTGAATCAGCAATAGAGCAGCATTCGTTGTTGGGAAGCTTCCGTAAACTGAATTCGAAGGTGCATCTGAACAAGCTGATAGATTAACATCCGTTACTTGGGAAGAATCCATGAACTGTTTTCAGAAGTCTTGAAGTTAAATCAGCAATAGAGCAGCATCCGTTGTTGGGAAGCTTCCGTAAACTGAATCCAAAGGTGCATCTGAACAAGCTGATAGATTAACATCCGTTACTTGGGAAGAATCCATGAACTGTTTTCAGAAGTCTTGAAGTTGAATCAGCAATAGAGCAGCATCCGTTGTTGGGAAGCTTCCGTAAACTGAATCCAAAGGTGCATTTGAACAAGCTGATAGATTAACATCCGTTACTTGGGAAGAATCCATGAACTGTTTTCAGAAGTCTTGAGAAGAATCTGAACAAGTGACAGGTTAACATCCGTTTACTTGGAGAACCCGTGAACTATTTTCAGAAATCTTGGGATTGAATGATTTTAGTCTGTCGACTGATCTTACCTGAAAAAGGCAAAGAGTTAGTTGGATGCAATGCTATGATGCATGATACAATGTATATCATGGTTTTATGAATGTAAATGGATGTGCATGTAAGCTGGAGAGCTGTCTTGCATAGGATAGATGAATCCGGGACATCGGGAGATAGAAGTATCTTGACTGCTGCCGGGGAAAATAAGTCCTGGGTCGTTACTGGGGAACCTGGAGCTTAAGTTGTATACCAATCTTCTGGGGAATTCCTGAAGTCTTCTACTGGGGAATATCAAACTAGTGGACTTAATGCTGGGGAGGTCAGATTGAGAATCTTCAGCTGGGAGAGAAGTATCTCTGGAGATTTCACTGGGGAACTCAAGATTTTTCTTCTAAAAACTCTGTGGGGAGAAGATTTAAAAGTCTGACTCCGCTGGGGATTGTCCATTTGAAGCTTTTGATCTGCTGGGGATACTGAAGCTTAAACTCTGAGGAAAAATGATTTCCGGAAGATTCTTTGGCTGGGGATTTGCAAAGATAAACTCTTCCGGGGATAGTATTGATAAGTTATTGTTGGGGGAATTTTGAGGAGCTCCGCTGGGGATGGGAAGAATTCTGGTGAGAGCGACCTCCCCTGGTAGTTAGCTGAGGATAACCCAGTTATAAGCCTTTGTGAGAATAACTTTGAATAAAACATCGGAAGGGACGTCCGTACTCTGCGGGGAATACCTTTCAGAACCTTACTGGGGATAAGCTTCGAGAGTCTACCGGAGATAGACCTCAAGGTTTGTCAGGGATGTGGATTACAGATCTCGAGGGATTTCCTTTGAAAGGGTGTCAAAATGTCCGTTTGTACTTTCGTCCTATCAGTAATCCTCCTTCTTAGGTTCAATTAGGAAGTGATCATACTTCAAATGCACATGCCTATCTAACAAAACATTGGACGTTTCTCAAAAATAAAGCAAATAGTGCAAGAGAAAAAGAAAAAGAAAAAGGGAAATGACACAAATTTTGGGAAGAGTATTCGTATTGATTTTCTTTGAGTATATTTGTACAAAGGAGACAATCATCCTAGTAAGAGGATCTCGTCGTAAATATTTGAAAAATTATACAAAATAAAGATGGCTATGTGAAATAATTCCATGGGATTCCGTTCTGCTGTAGCTTTCACAACACTGAATCTCTGTCCATTCAATGCTTCGTTTGACGATGGCTGGACTGATCAGAAACCTGGAGCCGGTTGATGAAGAGATTGTCTTTGAAGTGATCCGACGAGACATAGTCATACGCTTTAATTCCCTAATTTTTGCCTGAATCGCCCTTTCGGGTTTTCGATCCACCGGGAAACCCCTTTTTGCCCAAGCCGCCCTTTCGGGTTTTCGACTTGCCGGGTGTACGGATTTTTGTTTTTATCCCTAATTTTTGCCTGAACCGCCCTTTCGGGTTTTCGGTTCACCGGGATACCCATTTCTGCCCAAGCCGCCCTTTCGGGTTTTTTACTTGTCGGGTTATTTTATGCGTAGTATCTTTTGACTATGTCTGCGTTCGCAGGGTGTGGCAAATCGTCGCCATCCATGGTGGTCAGAATCATTGCACCACCAGAAAATATGCTTTTGATTACAAATGGTCCTTCATATGTAGGAGTCCATTTGCCCCTGGGATCACTTTGCGGTAAGATAATCCGCTTGACCACTAGATCTCCGACTTGATACACTTGACGTCTGACTTTCTTATTGAAGGCCTTGATCATCCGTTTTTGATACGTCTGACCATGGCATATAGCAGCAAGTCGCTTTTCGTCGATCAGATTGAGTTGATCAAGTCGGGTCTGCATCCAATCATCCTCATTCAAACCTGCGTCCTTCATAATCCTTAGAGACGGGATCTGAACTTCCATAGGCAAAACAACTTCCATGCCATAAACCAAAGAAAATGGGGTTGCCCCAGTTGAAGTACGTATCGTCGTACGGTATCCATGCAACGCAAACGGCAACATCTCATGCCAGTCTTTGTAAGTGACGGTCATTTTCTGAATAATCTTTTTAATGTTTTTGTTCGCAGCTTCAACAGCACCGTTCATCTTCGGCCGATAGGGAGATGAATTGTGATGATAAATCTTGAACTGTTCGCATAATGCAGTGATCATTGTATTATTCAGATTTGTACCGTTGTCTGTGATAATCCTGTCTGGAACACCGTACCGACATATGAGATTATGTTTGATAAAGCGGGCAACCACATTTTTGGTGACAGAGGCGAAGGAAGCTGCTTCGACCCATTTAGTGAAGTAGTCAATGGCAACCAGGATGAAGCGATGTCCGTTGGAAGCCGTGGGTTTGATCTCTCCAATCATATCAATGCCCCACATTGCAAAGGGCCATGGAGCAGTTAGGACGTTGAGGGGAACTGGAGGGATATGAACTTTGTCAGCATAGACTTGACACTTGTGACAAGTACGTGAATGTTGATGGCAGTCAGCCTCCATGGTAGACCAATAATAGCCTGCCCTTAGGATCTTCTTAGCCATTGTATGCCCGCTCAAGTGAGTGCCAAATGGTCCGCTGTGTATATCAGTCATGATCAATTCTGCTTCAGCCTTATCCACACATCGGAGTAATACACAATCATGGCTTCATTTGTAAAGGATGTCATTGCTCAGGAAGAACTTAGCAGCGAATTTCCTTAAGAACTTCTTGTCATTCACGGAAGCTCCTTCAGGATAATCTTGGGTCTCGAGATACCTTTTGATTTCATGGAACCAAGGTTGTTCCACTACTTCTTCGGTATTAATCTCGTGACAATGTGCGGGTTCATCCATTCGCTCGATGGAGATTTGGGGAGCCTCGTTATCCCAGTTGAGTTTAAACATGGAGGACATTGTGGCTAGAGCATCTGCTAGCTGATTCTCTTCTCGCGGAAAGTGCTCGAAGGTAATTTGCTCGAAGTGAGGCAACAATGTCAGAACATGTTCTTTGTATGGAATAAGATTAGGATGTTTGGTGTCCCAATCTCCTTTGATCTGGCTGATGACCAAAGCCGAGTCCCCAAATACGATCAAAGATTTGATCCCTAAGTCTATAGCAGCCTTGAGACCAAAGATGCAGGCTTCATACTCAGCCATATTGTTTGTGCAGCTGAAGCAAAGTCGGGCCGTGAAAGGAGTGTGGCATCCTTCCGGAGAAATGAGTACTGCGCCAATGCCGTTTCCGAGTGCATTTGAAGCACCATCAAAGTACAGGGTCCATCGGGATCCCTTTTCGGGTCCGTCATACGGTCCGTCACTTTTAATGTTGTCCAAATTCATGATGTCCTCGTCTGGGAAATCAAATCTCATGGGTTGATAGTCTTCGATAGCCTGATGAGCCAGATGGTCAGCTAATACACTCCCTTTTATGGCTTTTTGGGTGGTGTACTGGATGTCATACTCGGTCAAGATCATTTGCCATCTGGCTATCCTTCCAGATAAAGCGGGCTTTTCGAAGATATATTTGATAGGGTCCATTTTGGATATCAACAAGGTAGTATGAGTCAACATATACTGTCTTAGTCGGCGAGCAGCCCATACCAAAGCGCAGCAAGTTTTCTCGAGCAGTGAGTAGCGAGTCTCACAGTCGGTAAACTTTTTGCTAAGGTAATAAATAGCATGCTCTTTTCGACCAGACTCGTCATGCTGGCCCAAAACACACCCCATTGAGTTATCCAAAACGGTCAAATACATGATCAAAGGTCTTCCTTCGACGGGTGGCATCAGAATAGGAGGTTCTAGCAAATATTCCTTGATTCTATCAAAAGCAGCTTGGCAGTCGTCGTTCCATTCAACTACCTGATCTTTCTTCAAGAGTTTGAAAATTGGCTCGCAGGTAGAAGTCAGATGTGAAATGAATCTGGCAATATAATTTATGCGCCCTAAGAAACCTCTAACTTCCTTTTCAGTACGGGGAGCAGGCATCTCTTGTATTGCTTTTACCTTTACCGGATTGACTTTAATGCCTTTGTTGCTTACAATGAATCCTAGGAGTTTACCAAACCTAACTCCAAAAGTGCATTTACTCGGATTCAGCCTGAGCTTGTATTCTTTCAATCTGGCAAACAGCTTTTCCAGATGTTCAAGGTGCTCTTCCTCTGTTTGTGACCGAGCTATCATATCGTCTACGTAAACTTCAATCTCATGATGTATCATGTCATGAAATAGAGCTACCATGGCGCGTTGATAAGTTGCCCCTGCGTTCTTCAGCCCGAACGGCATCACTTTGTAACAGAAAGTGCCCCATTGCGTGACAAAAGTTGTTTTCTCCATGTCCTCGGGGGCCATTTTGATTTGATTGTAGCCCGAGAATCCGTCCATGAAAGAAAACACCTTATGCTGAGCTGTATTGTCGATCAGGATGTCAATATGAGGTAGCGGGAAATCATCCTTAGGGCTGGCCCTATTCAAATCCCTGTAGTCCACACACATTCTGACTTTGCCGTCCTTCTTAGGCACTGGCACAATATTAGCGACCCATTGAGGGTAGGACGTAACAGCCAGAAAGCCGGCATTGAACTGCTTCATCACTTCTGCTTTGATTTTTTCGGACATGTCAGGCCTCATTCGACGAACTTTTTGCTTGATCGGTGGACAGTCTTCTCTCGTGGGGAGACGGTGAACCACGGTGTCGGTGTCTAGGCCCGGCATGTCTTCATAGGACCAAGCGAAGATTTCAACATACTCGTTTAGTAACTGTAACAAGCGTTTCTTGGCTTCTGGTTCCAGGTTGGCACCCACTTGCACCTCCTTCCGATTCTCCTCGGTTCCCAAGTTAATAGTTTCCAACGGCTCTTCATGCGGTAAGATGGCCCTTTCTTCTTGTTGCAGGAGTCTGGCTAGTTCCCCGGGTACTTCACAACCTTCGTCATCTTCATACTCGGCTAGATTGACCAGGTCTTCCGAGTTATTGAAAGATACAGCAGAATAGTCACCCATGGAATCCGGAATGGATGGGTACCTGCATTGGTGAGTGGTGGGTGTGTGTAAGGGATAGCCATCCTTAAACAACAACAAAAAAATGCAAAAGGAAAGAAAATGAACACAAGCAGTTTATCAAATGAAAAACGTCCAATGAATCATTAAACATGGCATATGAATATGAAAGATAGTCAAAACCCTTACAAGTGGACCTACATGCCCCGGGTAAGGCAGGAGGTGGAAAGATAGTGTACGGATTGTTTGAAAGTAAAATATTACAGACCAAAATAGAAAATGTTTGATAGATAAATTACTGAGGAATAAAAGTGATGGGGACAAAGTCTTTAGCCTCCCAATTGCTCAACCCTCCTCTGACAGTTGGATGAATCCACTCTTCAAAGTTGCTTCCTTTGTCTTCATCTTCCAGGGCGTTGATTCGGTAAGGAGAAATCTTGACTGGCGCTCTCTCAATCTTTGACCGGCGCATGGCTTTCTGGCCAGCGGTGGTGAAACCTAATCCAAGCTTATCAACCTTATACGGAAAATCGGGTAACTGCCCCCACGCTGAATTCTTTCCTTCCTTAACTGCAGCTCTTGCATCCTCCAGAGATGCCATCCTGGCCATCTGTCTTGGTGTCTCAGCTGCCAACTTCGCCACTGCTATCTCAGGAAGTACTTCTTCGAAATGTTGAAACGGTGTCTCAATGAACTCCCCTTCGACCTCCACATACCGGAAAGAATTTAAATGGCTAATCATGTACTCTTCTTCGCCGTGGACAGTAATGATCTTTCCCTTTACAGGATATTTCAGCATCTGGTGCAAGGAGGAGGTGACTGCCCCAGCATGGTGTATCCAAGGTCTACCCAGCAGGCAGGAGTATGATGGACGGATGTCCATTACATAGAAAGTGGATTTAAACACCTCGGTACCTATCTTAACAGGAATTTCAACTTCTCCATGGACCATTCTTTTCGACCCATCGAAAGCTCTGACGACAATATCACTCGGCTTCAATTCCAACCCTTCGCAATCTAGTCGGTCCAAGGCCTTCTTAGGCAAAACATTCAGCGATGAACCGGTATCCACCAAAACGTGCGCAAGGGTGGTTCCGCGACACTCGATTGAAATATGCAACGCATCATTGTGATTCCGGCCTTTAGGGGTCAGGTCGGCATCAGAAAAACCTAATCCATTGTCTGCAGTCAGACTAGCCACGCAATGTTGAAATTGATCTGCAGAAGTTTCTTGGGGCACATGAGCTGCCTTTAGAAACTTAATCAAAGCTTGAGCGTGCGCTTCTGAGCAAAGAAACAGTGCCAGCATGGAGATCTTGGAGGGGGTTTGCCCCAACTGTTCCACCACATCGTAATCACTTCTCTTGATTATCCTCAAAATTTCGTCCATTTCTTTCTTGGAGGCTTCCGGAATCACCAAAGGTTGAGCCCTCGTCCTGACGGGCTCATCTTGTATTCCTTTTCCTTTATCGGCAATGGTAGGAGAGACAGCACTAGGAACGAAAATTTCTTTGATCAAAGGAGTTCTGGCAGAGAGCTTTACTGGTGCAGGGATGACTTCTTTAGCTGATGAGGGTCCAAAGACTGCTTTTGGAGGAGCAATCTCTGGAGAAAATATCCTCCCACTCCTGGTGATTTTGCTGGTGCCCGCAATGTTACTAATGCTGGCTTCATCATCATCTGAATCTTCTTCAATTATTTCAACTTGCTTGATACCATGGTAGTAGACATCACCACCATAGTTCCAAGGTATCGACTTTTCGGAGACATAGGGAACAGGCCCTGGCATTGTTATCTTCAAAGGTATAGACTTTGCAGCTGGTGTAATCTTAACTGGCTTTTTGACGGCCTCGGAAAGATTGGCGTGAATGGTTATGATTGAGATATTTTCAACATGAACTGGAACAGCAGGAACTTTTTCGAACAAAATTTGTCGGCTATCCATGAGGCCTTGGATGCCTTCCTTTAATAGCGGACAATCAAACGGCAGAGAGTGGCAACAGTAGCAGTCTTTTTTACATCCCGGGAAGATCCCGGCCCTTAACAAATTCAACTTAATGGTTAACAGTGGAGTAGTCAGATCACTAACGTCAGCAACATACAGATCCTCTTCAATGGCATTGACATTCCGACCGTGCTTCGGCATAGGTGCAGATATCACATTAGGTTTTTCTGGAGCGTCAAACTCTACCTCCTTAGCCTCTATCAGGTCCTGGATCTTATGCTTGAGTGCCCAACAATCATTGGTGTCGTGTCCGACACTGTCTGAATGATAGGCGCACTTAGCATTGGCATGATAATATGGAGAAGATGTATTTACATTCTTTGGCGCCTCCTTGATAGTGGCAAGATTCAATTTCAACAGATGGGGAAGCACCTGCGCTGGAGTCATATTAATACGGGTGAACTGCCGGTGTGGCCTTTCCACCCGTTGCTGGTTTGGTCTGGATTGGTTGTAGCGAGGCGGCTCACTTGGAGTGCTTTGAATCATCACGGCCCCCACAGTTGGCCGACGCTCCATCTTCCCTGCTCTTTTCTGAGAATATACCATAGTTGTCTCCTTCTTAAACGGCTTCTTCTCAATACTTGCAGCGACACCCTTCTGAATCTTTCCTGACTTGATGCCAGCCTCAATTCTCTCACCTGTTAAGATCAAATCGGTAAATCCTGCGGAAGAGTTACCAATTAAATGATTGAAAAATGGCCCAGATAGGGTCCCAAGAAACATATCAACGAGCTCACGATCGGTTAAAGGAGGCTGTACCCTGCCAGCCAAATCCCTCCATTTTTGTGCGTATTCCTTGAATCCCTCACTCGTTCCCAGCGACATACCCTGAAGTTGGGTACGGGTAGGTGCAAGATCAGAATTATACTGGTATTGTTTATAGAAAGCGGTGGCCAAGTCTTCCCAATTTCTGACACTGGTTCCTTCTAACTGATAAAACCATTCCAACTGGGCTCCCGACAGGCTGTCTTGAAAGAAATGAATCCAGAGATTTTTATCTGCTGTATAGGGTTGAATCTTTCTCACATAGGACCTGAGATGCATTTTGGGGCAGGACAACCCGTCATACCTTACAAACACCGGCACCCTGAATTTTGGGGGAATCACAATTCCGGCGACCAAGCCCATGTCTTCAAAATCCAAACCCGGTACCCTTTGAAATTCCATGGCAGCCAATCTGTCTTCTAAACCCTTGTACTTATCATCAGCTGGAGGATACTGCTGGTCAGAATAATCTTCGTCCTCTTCAACCTCTTCCTCCTCTACATCAGACTCGGAAGGCACCGCAACTCGATCTCTTTTACTAGTCCCTTCATCAGAAGTAGGAGGAAATTCAAGCACCCTCCGAGCTTTTCTGTCAAATCTTCTCCCCAGAGTAGCCACTCCGACCCTCTTTTTCTTCTTCACTGGGTACTTGTTTTCCAGATGAGCCTTGATATCCTCTTGACTCTTGACCAAGGTCATCAAGAGTTGCTGGAACTGTGCATTCTGGGCTTGTAGGTCTTTGACTGTTTGCTCGAGATCCATCCTACTGAAATAAACAGCAGATAGATAAGGAACCTGGAGTGAGACCTGCTTATGCACATGATGAATGGTATGCTAATGTATGCAATGCATTCAAGGATTTAGGACATTCAAAATTGTTTCAGACAAAGAAGAACGCACGTCATATTAATAAGAAGAAATCTGTTAGTACATAAATGCCCCATGGGCCAAATGTTACAACATAAACTTCTTAAGGCAGAAAGACATTGCGCATCCTCTTTGGTGCGATGTAGGTATTGAGGGCCTCTTGTTCATGGAGTTGGCGGGTAAGCTCTAGAACCTTCTTTTCACTGGTGTAGTAGCTAGCTTCGAAAGTGTTCCGTTCCTCCTTGAGCTGAATCCAACTTTTCTGCATTTCCTCCCACGATGTAGGCATGTCTGGATGTAGGATGGTGTAGGGGACCTCTCCTTCATTGACGGGCTCCTTAATCACTGGGAGTACATGAGGATAAGGCATCATTAGACTTTGGGCTCGGGCTCGTACCCACTTGAGATAGGGCTCAAGAGGGATGGAGTTCTTGTGTCCCAGAGTCTTACTATCAACCTTGTTGAGTTTTCCCCAAGCTCTGATGAATCTTTGGCGAAGTCCTTGCGCATCGTTGTCGAAGTCAAAAACTAGGCTAGGAATCAACATGTCATGAGGGCCATCCCTCCGTGCATATCCAAATTGCCTCAAAGCTAGGCAAGGATTGTAAGTGATACCTCCTCTAATTCCAAGTAAAGGGACATTAGGAAATTCTCCGCAACGATCGACGATGATGACATTTTCTCTGGACCGAGAACACCAATGCACATCAGAATGAGTGAGAGTCATCAATCGTTGGGACCACCTTATACCTTGATCATTCTTCAAGACAGATTGTGGAAGGTGCGAAATAAACCACCTTGCGAGGATAGGAGTACAACACATGAGAACACCCCTCTTTCTCATTGTTCGTGTGTAAAATGAGTGAAGGATGTCTTCAAGCAATGTTGGTATTGGATTTCTGGACAAGAAGATTTTGACAGCGTTGACATCTACCAATTGGTCAGGATTTGGGAACAGGACCAACCCATAGATAAGGAGTGCCACAATTTCTTCAAATGCTTGTAGGTCCAATGAGTTCCAACATTCTTGTGCCTTCTCCAACAAGAATTTTGCTAAGAATCCTTTGACGCCGCTTCTGGTTTCCCAATGCCCCTTGATTTCAGATGGTTGTAGATGTAATGCTCGAGCAACATCTTCAGGCTTTGGTTCCTTCTCCGTACCGTTGAAGGGTAGTTGATTAAGGATATGGATTCTTAGGAGTTGATAAAACTCTTCCAAAGTGGGAACCAGCTGATAATCAGGGAAAGTGAAGCAATGGTGAAGGGGGTCAAAGAACTGGAATAGCACTTTCATCATGTCTTCTTCAATGTTGGTGTTGACTAGGCTGAGCAGTCTGCCATGTCTTTCACTGAAGGATGAATTTTCCGGAATTCTGGAAGTGATCTCCTTGAGTTGAGGAGAGATTCTCACAAGGTTGACTTCAATGGTATTTCGGCGAGGTATTTCCATGACCTACAAAACAAGAACAATGATGAAGATCCAAACCCTTGAAATGGTTAGTAAATGCATATGATGCTTCATGATGTTTATGATGTATGCATAAAACATATGTACAAGCAAATCACACCAAACCCTAGTTTCAGGCTTGCATGGGGTTTCATAGGTAAGTACCCTCTTGAGTGTGGTTGGCTTAAAAACCTGTCCTATAAATAGTAACCGGGTTCTAAGGAGCTCAATATCACTGGATCGTTTTCATTGTTCATTGTTTTGGTTTAGCCACTTAACTAGCGACCAAAATATTCCAAGAAAACAACCCTCAATGAGTGTAGTATCGAGTATCTACCAACTTAGGACTGCACCAAAGCCGGTCATCTCACTACCCCTAATAAAAGGCCAAGATGGTCAAGTAAGGTTCTAGGTCATTAGTGCTTAGTGACATCACTCAGCGGCCCCGTACTCTCCTTGATTGAACTCAAGGGTTACCGGTACCCACAAATATGTCGCACTAATATAGCTATTGCTTAGACCGTGTCGGTATACCCTGCACAGTTTCCACAACGTATTGCTATCTATGAATGTTTCCCAAAATCCGGGTGGAGGATCGTAAACCCAAACAATAGAGTCAAAGTATAAAGCAAGCAAATCAAACAATTAGTCATGCAAGAAGGTGATCTAAACCCTAAGGTAACCCCACTTAAAACTATTTTCCCCAGCAGAGTCGCCAGTTCTGTGATACGGTGGGAGAACTGACTAGTGTTTTGCGTTCGTATTCGCACTTGTGCGGTTGAGCAAGAGTCGCCATCGACTTTTTATTTTATCCTAAAGGAAAGGTTTAAAAAAGCACAGCAAAAACCTTTTGAGATATTTCGTGGGTTCGGGGGGTAGATTATGAAAAGGGAAGGTATTAGCACCCTTTTCATCCATGGTTATCCATGGGCTCTTAGTTACTTGCTTAGATCAATCTTGCCTTGGTTTTCAATTGTTTGAAATGGTGCTTTGTGTGTTGTTTTGAAAATGTTTTGAAAAGATGCCTTGTGCTAGGCTAACCTTGTAATAATTCTTTACTCGAATGTTTTACAAAAGGTGTTTTATCTTTTTAAAAAAAGATGTTTCAAAGGTTTGAAAAGTTGATTTTTGAAAGTGTTTGTGAAGTGGGTTTTGAAATTAGGCAAGTGTTTTTGCAAATTGATCTCAAGTAACTAAGAGTTTTGTCTACCCTATTGTACTTAAAGGTTTTTGTCATGTTTTAACCCCTTTTAACAATTTTGTTCCCCCATTGAAATTGGTGGACAATCTTGCGTTTAGGAAGTTTATTCGGGACGGGCGCGGGTCATCGTATGGACCATGAATGCAATGGTGCCAAGTGTCTTTGGAAATTTGCTCTGAAGGGACTATGATCATTCCGTTTTAGGCAACATTCGAAAGCGTCATCGAGGGACTTATGATCATTTGATTTTGTTTTGCCAAAGATACTCGACGTGCAAGCATGGCCCATTTTGGAAGGCAACATGTGAGATTACCCTAGGGGGTGCAAGTGTGATTGTGTATTGATTACATGCATTTGTCTTGTATTAGGTTATCTAGCGTTTGATTTTATATACATACAAACCCTAGGTCTAACCATGGTATAATTGAAAACTGTAAATTGCGGAATGTAAAATCTACGCTATTACAAGATAGTGTCCGGGAGTGGGGGTATAAATGTACAAAGGGGATGAGACTTATAGTATCCAATAAGTTACAACCAAATCGAATGTGCGATCAAAATGTAGATATCGAATATACAAATATAAGATAAAAATGTGTATAGGGCAATGTATTGTGTAAGTGTAAATGTGAGATGTATATGAGTATGTGTAATTATGTACAAGTGCGAATTGTGAAGTTGAATCGTATTAGGGTTTTTTGACCTAGATATGTATGTTTTAATCTTGTATTTTTGATTTATATGTTAATTATGTACAAAAGGAAAAATGTTTTAATTAAATGGTAGGTTCAAATTTTAATTAAATTGTATTATGCATAAAAAAGAAAG
The DNA here is from genome assembly GCA_948472305.1 of Vicia faba. NCBI lineage: Eukaryota > Viridiplantae > Streptophyta > Magnoliopsida > Fabales > Fabaceae > Vicia > Vicia faba. The sequence continues at coordinate 1,679,918,882 of OX451736.1, read as the reverse complement.
TATTTTAATCAACTATTTGTGAGTTTAATATTAGAGAGAAAAAAATGCATTTAAATTGTTATGTACAAATATATATGTTAACTAAAAAGTATTTTTAACTTTCAATTATATGATAAAAAATGATATGTATTATTTTATATACAAATATATTTTAATGTGTATTAAGAAATATTTTCAAGTTAATTATGTATAAAAAGTATCTTATTATTTTATATACAAATATCTATCTAAAAAAGGATGTTTTAACCATATGATAAAAATGTATTTCATTTAAGTTAGTATTTTACAAGAAATAAAAAAAAGAGTAAACATTTGTTTATAAAATAAAATAAAATAAAAAGTTAGTATTTTACAAAAGAAAAAAGAAAAAGAAATAAACATTGTTTATAAAATGAAAAGGGTTAGTGATTAATGGGCTTTGGGGAAGGCAGAAACGGGTCAGGCCCAGATTTGGACATTGAACGAAATTAGGGTTTCACATTTGTTTGTTCAGTTGAGGAAAGAAATGGGTTTAGGCGAAGCAGCGGCGGCGTTCACTGAGTTCCATCGTTCTTCTTCATCCTTGCAAGCTTCCTGAGAAAAAGCCTTTCCTCCGGCCACCGGTGTCACTCTCGAATCTCTCTTCCCTCCATGGCGTTAACTTCGCGTCCTCGATACAAGGTTCGTTTTCAGTATTATGCTCTTATCTCTCTTACGAACTTGCGTGTTTCGTTTTGATTTGAGTCTTAATTCTTATTTTTCATTATGAGATAAAGGAGAAGAGAAGAGGGAGAAGATTGGCTACCTTCGTTCTTTGGAGATGGAGGAGAGAGGAGTGGAGGCGCTGAGGAGGCCGGAGCGAACGGAGGAGGGTTTTGCGCGATTCTTCGCTTCTTGGGGACCCTGGTATCTTTTATCTTTTGATATTTTAGGGTTTTGATGATGATGTATACTGAGAAGCCCTTTTTAATTCACCTCTTTATCTTCTTCTTTCCTACTGTGATGCCTTTGGGAATTCGTATGCTTCTCCTTTCGTGTTGCCTTTGCTTCTGTTTGTCTTGAATATTTTTGAACAGTTGTTGCCTTGGTGGGTTGGATATAATGCTTTGAGATGCCCAGTGATGATCTCAGAGGTCTGAGGGCCTTGGTTGCCTTTGATATTTTTGTTTTCTTATGAACCCCTGATGCCTTGAATCGTTGTTCTGTGTTATCTTGAACTGGATGCTTTTCTGAGATTTATCGCCCAATGATGTTCATGCTGAGGGCTTTAGGAATTGGTTTCGTGCTTGACAGTATGTTTTGACAAGTTATGCTTTTGAGTTTGATAGGCTTATTGCAGGATAAGGCCTTGAATGGTGTTTTGAGACAGGGGTTCTGGTTTATCAGTTTGGTAATTCAGTTTAAGGTTATGTGTTGACAGTATGTTCTTGCATTTTTGGTTTGGATGATGTATTTGATAACTGGGGAGATCCTGGACAGGTATGAGGTTATGGCCTATGCTGGTTTTGTTTTACAGTATGGTTGAGGGGTTATGTTTCAGTTTTTGTTTTTTGTGTTTTTTGCATTTGAACTGGTTTAACAAGGCTTCAGGTTATGGTTTTTGTGAGACTTTTGCTAATGGGCTTGTGTTTGATCTGGACAGTAGGCAGGTTATTGGAGCATTAGCAGGTTATGTGAGGTGTTTTCCTTTTTTCTGGTATGAGGTTTGAGATGTGTTTTTATAACTTGTGTGTTCTGGACAAGTATGAGGTTTTTTGCCTATATTCGTTTAGTTCTGAGTTATAGAAGTGATATTGGTGCTTGGCTCAATCAGTATGTTTTCTTGTGCTCTTTTGTCCTCTTTCTATTGGTCTTTGGCGCCCAATCTTCATTCAAAACTTTGGTATTCTCTTTGACCCAAGTTTGCTGGGTAGTTTCACAAGGTTTCTTGGCATTTTTCCACTTTTGGTAACTGTCTATGCTGTGTAGTTTTGAACAATGCTGAATTGTATCTTCTTTTTTGTATATCTTTTCTGTCTTGTTATACAGCCTATGCCTAAGACCTGAACTCTGCCTACTGCTGCCTTTATCTCTCTTCTTCTCATTTTGCAGTACAGCTTTTAATATTAAACTATGCTTTCCCTGTACTTTTCTGAAGGGGCCTATGGGAAGTGATGATTTAAGCTTGCATACCATTTTGCTTTCGACAGCTTTGCTACACTTTTTGCATTTCTTTGATATTTTGGGATTTGACTTTGGCAGCAAGTATACTTTTGGGTAATCCTTAGGAATTTTGACAGTAACTTCCCTTTTTGCTTTGGATAGAAAGTTGAAATTGGATTTTTTTCAGTTTAGTTTGAATTGGAAATTGAGATTCTATGCAGCTTGAATTTTTAGAAATTATGCATTTGACATTTGCATTTTATGAACAAAAAATCTTCCCTCTCTGTGAACCGGGAGAAATCCCGTGATTTGCAGAGAGGGTCAACTGATCCCAGTCAGTGGCCCCTAATGATGAGCAATTTTAACTGTCTTTTAATTAACTGCTTTCTGACTTTTTCTTCTCTTTTTGCAGATAACACATGGAGTACCGGAGCGGAGTGAAGAATGAAGAATTAGAAATAGGATAGAATTTTTATTTTTTCAGTTTAATTCTTGTACATTATTATTATTTTAAATACTTTGTAATAAATATTAGTATCCAAATAATAACAATTGTAACAATTATTAAATGTGAAATAAAAATTCCATTGATATTTAAATCTCTTTCAATTCCTTTTCTTTAATTGTTTATTTGTTATTTATAGTTCCTTAAATAAAATAAAGTGAAAGTTTAAATTTCAAATATTTTAATTCTTAGAACCATAAATAATCAACTAAACCTTTGATGATCAAAAATAAATGAATTCGACGTATCCATTATCCAAAGCAACGCACAGTCGATCACAAAAATTTAATCAGATGCAATTCTTTTTTCACTGATCCTTTTGCCAAGCACTGTAATTCCACATTGCACACATCCCTTTTGACTGGTGAATTCCAACCAACTGCCTCATTTACTGATTAAATCAAGATAACGCGAATTTTAACCCGAATCTCGGAATAAACTGCAAAGTGCGGTAGAATTTAAATTCTTCTGAGAATATGCCCATAAAACCTTAATTTCTGATTAACTGCTAGATAACGCTCGCCTGATCAAAATTGAACCAAAAATCATCCCAACCCTAAGCCAACTGTATGAGACAAATCAGAGCTCTGAACATCAGTAAAAACCCTAATTTTGCTTGACTGTCAAGAAAAGTCCGTTTGTCCGATTCTTGCGCCAGTTTGAAAAGTCAGGAAATGTCTGAAGCCGAGATTGTTTGTAGCAAAATGCGAGGGCAAATTTTGGGGTACAACATGTAGCATATCTAAATCCAAAATATATGAATATGTTGTTGTATATTACATATAGGCTACCAAGCATCGTTACTGTGCATCACCATATATAATAAAAAAATAGAAACTTTCCTTTCCAGCCTTTGCTATATATTTTAGATTAAAAAAATCCAGAAACTTTTATTTGTTATATAATTTAAATTAATAAAAAACAGAAAACTTTGTCTTACTATATAATTTAGATTACATAGTTTTAAACATAATATTTATCTCCATAATATATACAACGACTATTACCGTAATATATATCTATCCCAATTGCTATCTCCAATATACAACAACTTCATTATCTGTATATAATAAGTTAATTCATAAAAGTATAAAACTGCTTCATTCATACAAATTCTATCTCAATTTGTTAAGCTAAAAGATCCAATTTTATAGAAAATGATCAAATTTAATCATTTATTTTCTATATCAATTAATCAACAAAATGAAACAATAATATTCATATAGAAAAACATCAATACAAATTAGACCAAGTAAAAAAGAAATAACTTGTTTTTGATGTTTTGATGAATTTTTTTACGGTAAACAAGGAATATCAAATAACAGCAGCAAGTGAGAGTTTTTGTTGGTAGAAAAAATTGAGAATACGACTTCAATTAGAAAAAGAAAAGACAGAATAAAAAAGAAAACATTTGAAATGCTTAGGTTTAGAAAACGATGAGACAAAACGTTTATGTTAATTTTATTTTCAAAAGTCCTAAAAAATAAAATAAATAGTCAAACTCGTCGGTTCAGTAAAAACCACCGATTCACTGATTTAATCGGTGATCCGTCCGATTTACACCGATTTTATCCGGTCTAAATGTAATTCCGATCTTATCCTTTAATCGGAGCGCCTGATCCACCGATTCTTGGTCAGACCGGTCCGACCGACCGGGTCGGACTGAGTTTTAAAACACTGCATTGAACACAATAAAATAAGACTAATAATTCATTTATTTAAAAAGAGACTATGCACTCCATGACAAAATGAAATAAGTCTAGGTAGAAGAGACCCAATCCATACGTCTATATTTGGGATAATTAACAAAATATTGATCTTTTCATATGTAATAACGTTGCAATAACCATCACAATAACACTGATTTTCTTACGTAATTGTGGTGATCAACAAATTGGCTTACCATTGACTTCTTCATGATACAAAAAATTGTAAACTACCAAGTAAAACATAACATCTCAAATTATATTAAATAAATATGTGGAACTGACTTTTAATGAATACACATCTTTTCATACAAAGTTTTATGTTCAAGTTACTTCTAATAAAATATGAAGATTTCCTACACCTAAACCGATTTCTCTTCTTCATCATCTTCACAGCATACTTGTATATATACTTTGCTATTCAAAAGAAAAAATCATATGAAAATGAAGATATCTTAAGTATACACTACAAAGAACAGGCGAAACAACTGAGGTTATTTAGGTGGCGGTTTTATAAAACCCCACAAATTATTAAAAAACTAATAATGTATTAAAAATTGTTTGTTAATTCAAGGGGTTTTTAAAAACGCTGCAAATAGGCATTACAAAAACGCTTCAAAAACACTAAAATATAAAATATATTTGTTTCCAATTTTAACTTTTCATTTTCCCGCTTTCCTTTCCAATTTCTTTGTCTCATGCTTAATATTTACATACAAAAAACTATTTTTTTTATATATATGTTTTTAATCAATACATAAAATATTATATTATATTTGTTTTAAATAAAATATATATTAACATTAAAACTGTTTTTATAAAATTTATATATTATTCTGTTTTTTGTTTTGTTTTTTATAATAAATAAATAAAATAAATCAAGATATATAAATTATCATAATATATATTTTTGTTTATTAATAAATATTTATTTATATATATTTTTGTTTTTTAACAAAAAGTACCTATATAATATATATTCTCATTTTTTAATATTATATTTAATGAAAATTATAATATTATAATTTAACCAAATTGAACCTAAAATCTAACTAAATTCAGAAAATATATCAAATATAAAAAAAAAATTTCAAGAAATATTTCTTCTCTTCTAACTCTTCAATCTTCTTGTCCAACCTTTTTGTAATCTACTTCTACTTTATCAATCTTCTTCTATTCAAAGAAAAATTAAAATAAATTACAATCACATAATACAATAAATAAAAACTTGTAAGTAAAGTAGAGACAAAATTTAATTTAATTTACCTGAAAAACAAGGATTAATGGAGATTGAAGTTGAATTTTATGAAAAATAAGAGGTTTTATAATGGAGATTGAGTTGGATTTTATGAAGAAGAAGAGGGTTAATGGAGATTGGGATGGAATGAGAGAGGGAGAGTTGTGTTTGTTGAAAATATATTACTGTCTTGTGATTGTTGTAACGTGATTTAATTAAATATATAAACCATTCAGCGACGTGAAAATCACGCCGCAACTTTGCCACGTGACTTTCACGTCACAACAATGCCAACGATCATATTCTCTTTCTTCACATGCCTGCAAAAGCTGATCATGCCAGTCTGAATTAATTTGATTTTCCCTCTTAAATGTTGCAACGTGAATACCACGTCACAACTGACTTTTTCAAAAATTCAAAAATCCCTCCATCTGAACGTTAGACCAATTAAAATATTTTATATTATATTTTTACTAGCGATGTGATTTCTACGTCGCAACATTTTTAAAAAAAAAAAACTCAGACAACCGTCATGCTTCTTTATTTTATTAATAAAACATGTTGCCACGTGATTATCACGTCACAACTGGCTTTTTTTAGCCACATGATAATCACGTGGCAAAAACACGTGGCTGGAGATGATATTTCTTGTAGTGTTATTGGAAAAGTCTGGTTCACTGTTGTTATTGATATAAAGAAGCAGACTTCGATTTCTTTTATTTTGAGAAAGAGACAAACCTTTCAATATTTCTTGTTAAATAAAATATACTCTTGGTCCTTATATAGACCCAGTGACTTTTACAATTCAGAAAAGATAACTGCTACTAATAAAAACTATCATAACTTACTAACTTTTGTCCTTCCAAATTACATTGGTTCTTAATCTTCCTATTACCTTATTTAATATGAAACTTATTACTAATGACATTAAAGTTTACTCAACAAAACTCCTCTATAAATTTAAATGTTTCTTCCATCCAGCATTCCTATCATCTTCTTGCCTCTGTCGAAGATCTCTTTTGATAATGGTTTTGTGAAAATATCTGTTGTTTGATTTTTGCTTTTACATGCCTCAATTCGACACTTCCTTCCTTCACATGTTCACGAATGAAGTGAAATCGAACATCAATGTGTTTGCTTCGTTCATGATTCACTAGATTCTTTGCCAATTCGATAACTGATTTATTGTCCACTTGTATTATTGTTGGACTTTACTATTTTAGCTTCATCTTGCTTATCAACCTTCTGAGCCATACTGCATGACAGACGCACCAGGATGCTGCCACATATTCAGCTTCACACGTCGAAAGTGTTACTATAGGTTGCTTCTTAGATAGCCAAGTAAATACTGTGTTTCCCATGAAAAACACATATCCAGAAGTGCTCTTTCGATCGTCTATGTCTTCGCACCAGTCACTGTCAGAATAACCAACTAACTTGTAGTCTTCTGTTTTAGAATAAAACATTCCAAGTGATATTGTTCCTTGGATGTGTCTTAGAATTCATTTCAGTGCCTTCCAATGTGTGTGTACTGGCTCCTCCATGAATCGACTTACAATGTCAACACTTAGTGAAATGTCTGGCCTTGTGCATGTGAGATATCGAAGGCCACCTACCAAGCTTCGATATTTGCTTCCTTCAACCTGTTCTCCTCCATCAAACTTTGACAGTTTTGCACCTGGTTCCATTGGCGTCGAAGTTGGATTGCAATTCTTCATTTTATATTTTTCTAGGATTTCCTTTGCATATTTTTCTTGTGAGATAAAGATTCCAGCTTCTTCTTGTCGAACCTCCAGACCAAGAAAGAATCTCATCAGACCTAAGTCTGTCATTTCGAATTCTTGGTTTGATTTGCTTCTTCGACTTCTTCTTCTTTCTTTTTCATCTTTCGTTGTTCATGGGCTTCGATATAACCAGCGAGCTCTTCGACTGAGAGCTTCGAAAGGTCCTTCGACTCTTCTATTGCACACACAATATTCTCAAACTTGTCTATTAAAGATCTCAATATCTTTTCAACAACTCGTGCATTATTTACTGTCTCTCCATTTCTGGTGAGTTGATTCACCACCTTTTGCACACATGTGATGTAGTTAGATACAGTTTATGTATCCTTCATTTGTATCCTCTCCAATTCGCCACGAAGAGTTTGGAGTCGAACTTGCTTCACTCGATCTGCTCCTTTGAACACTCTTTCTAACATGTCCCACGCTTGTTTCGACGTAGTCGAACCAGCAATTTTTTTAAAGCCCGATTCATCTACAGCCCTGAACAACATATATAATGCCGTTTTGCCCTTCGATCGCGTCTCTTTCAACGCCCTCGTTTGAGCTGCCATATATCTCCCAACTTCTATTAGTTCTTCAAACCTTTCATGAGTCACATCCCACGCGTCTAGAGATCCAAGAAGAGCTTTCATTTGGATACTCTAGTTTTCATAATTTGACTTCGTTAGCCGTGGCAATGACATTTGATTCATCATGTTTTCCATGAGCTCTGATGCCAAATTGATATAAAGAAGAAGACTTTGATTTCTTTTATTTTGAGAAAGAGGCAAACCTTTCAATATTTCTTGTTAAATAAAATACACTCTTGGTCCTTATATAGACCCAATGACTTTTACAACTCAGAAAAGATAACTGCTACTAATAAAAACTATCATAACTTACTAACTTTTGTCCTTCCAAATTACATTGGTTCTTAATCTTCCTACTACCTTATTAAATATGAAACTTATTACTAATGACATTAAAGTTTACTCAACAGTTATCAGTATGAGTTTTTTTTAGGTGTGGGCTCAAGTGGATTTGTGTTTGTTGTTGATGGATATTGAATGTTTATTCCTTAAAACCCCCTTGTTCCATTGTTGTAACCATCCAATCACGCATTTGCAACATGTAAAGTACTCACAAATACTTCAAGAATCTTGCAATAGACACTACACCAAATAAACTATTTAATAGCGTTTCTTTTTGTTTTTGATAGAGCTTAAAAGCGCTATTAACCGCACCGCTATTGTAAACATTTGTTGTTTAATAGTATTTTAAAAGTGCTATTAAAGTACCGATTTTTAATATCATTTTTTCTTAACCGCTATTGATGTGGGTTTTTTGCGCCCTTTTTTATTTGATTTTGATAGCACTTTTAAACTAAGTGTTATTATAAGACACATGTTTGATAGTAATTTCAAACAAAGCGCTAATATATTGTAATTGTTTGATAGAATTTTCAAACAAAGCGCTAATATATGACACATGTTTGATAGCATGTTTAAAGAAAAGTCTAATATATGACACATCTTTGATAGCGCTTTCTCCTAAAAGTGCTATTATAAGGTGTTTCATTAATAGTACTCTCTACAAAATGCTAATGTAAAACACTTTTTTTTTACTCTTCACAAAATCATTCTTTTGGTGTGCAAATATCAATAAGCTACATTCAATTCAATACCATATAACACTTTAAGTTACTCATTGCGTACATATTATGACCCATCAATACTAAATAATATTTTAAACCAAATCCACTTGTTTACAAATATCATATCTTATATAGAAGGCATTTAGTATACTAACAAAAGAGCACATTTTCATAACCAAATTTATAGATTCATGCATTCGAACTAATATTATTTCAATCTAAATCCAAAAGAAAAGAATCATATTCTCTAAATAAAACACCTAAAAAACAAGAAACACTAGTGTAGAAAAGACTTTTTACATCGGGCGAAAAGTATATTTTATATCGGGTCTGAGTCTGATGTAAATCCAAACGATGTAGTAAATCAAAGACATTTTACATCATGCAACAACCAAATATAAAAAATCCACGTACCATATTGGTTGAATGATAGGTCTGATGTGAAAAAAAACATTTAAAAAATATATATATGCAATATTTAACATCAGTTACATAATGGCCCGATGTAATATATCAGTTCTTGGGATCAGCTTCCAGATATTCCTTGCACTGACAAATTTGGTATGGGTTTCACTGCAGAAGCTCAAAGGGCTGTTCGTCGTGCTTGTGCTGGAAGACCACCATTCTGCATCAACAACAATGGATTCAATGTAGTAGAAGATGCTGACAGTGACTACGACCTAGACAATTGGATTTTTCCTACCACTGGAAACGGGTTCAACAATTGGAAGACTGAAGATGTTATACCAATCTCCTTTAGTCAGGAGTAAATGTTATTTTCTTTTTTCTTGTTTTCAAGTTTTGATTATGTAATTTTAAAACAATAACTTCAAACCTTGTGCCTTACTCGGGGCACAACGGTTCATTTGTTAGGGTTATCATTTTATTAACATATTTTCATTCAATAAATCATTGGACGTTTGCATTCAAATTTTGCGCTCTTTTCCTTTCTTTTAATTTATTTCTTTCAAAATAGCTATGTATTCTTACACACACCCAAACAATAAATTGCAGATCTATATCCACCCTGGATCCCATTGATAACAATCCTACTATTGCCAATTATGAATTCGAAAATCCGATCTAACAAGTCAAGGACGAAGGTGAGAAAGATTGTGAAGTACCTAGAGAACTTGCTAGGCTGTTAATGCAGGAAGAAAGAGCCATACAACCGCATGAAGAGCCATTCGAGGTTGTGAACTTGGGTACTGAAGAGGATAAGAAAGAAGTCAAGATAGGTGCCGACCTAGAAGACAGTGTCAAGAACAGATTAATCTAGATATTGCATGACTATGTTGTGATGTTTGCTTGGATGTACGAAGACATGTCAGGGCTTGATATTGATATTGTGGTTCACCGTCTACTGATGAAAGATGGTTTTTCTCCAATAAAGCAAAAGTTTCATCGTATGCGTCCCGAGATTTCAAAGAGTATCAAAGTTAAGGTTATGAAGCACTTGAACGCAGGTTTCTTAGTTGTTACATCTGTAATACGGTGGGAGAACTGACTTTTGGTTTTGAGTTTAATCGCAAATGTTGTGGATAACAAGATTTGCCACGGACTTTTCTTTTATCCAATAAAGAAAGGGTGAAACGGACAGGAAAGACCTTAAGATTATTGAGTTCATGGGGTAGGTTATAAAAAGGGAAGGTGTTTGCACCCTTTTCATTCGTAGTTATCTACAGGCTCTTAATCGCTAACTCACTTTTTTGAAAATGCTTTGTACTTGTGTATGTTTGAAAATATTTTGAAAATGCCAATAGTGAGGCAACTTTGTAATTATTCTCGAGAATGCGTATAAAGTGTTTGCTTGAAAATATTTTGTAAAGTGTTTGTGCAAAAAATTAGTTGTTTCGTTTGTGAGCAAGAAATTATGAGCTATCTACCTACTCAAAGTCTTTCTTGTTATTTTACTCCTCCTTTAGATAGTGATACCCTACCATTAGTTAGTACGAAGCCATATCGTTGGATATGAAGGGAAAGGTGCAGGTCATCATACAATCATAAAGGAAACTCGTAGGGGTGCTTTAGCAATTCGTAAGGGATTAGATCGTTTACCGAAGGCAACATCTAAAGGCTCATCGAGGGACTACAATCTTTTTAATCGTGGGAAAATGCTAAAGCGTCCCTAAGTTCGAGGGACATGACTATATTTCTGAAGGCAACAAGTGAGGTTACCCTAGAGGTGCGCGTGTGCGAGTGTATTCAATTCAGTTAATTTATCTCGCATTAGGTTAACTATCGTTTACTTTTATATCTTGCCGTACAATCCTATTAAGCTAAACATTTATAAGGAAAGCGATAAATGCAGAAAGTACAGGCAAAAATTAAAGATTCCTACTCTATTACAAGGCTTCCGGAGTTGGGGAACAAATAATAAAAACGGTGGGAAATAGAAACTCTAATTAACTATTACAAACCGTAAGCAATTATAATAATCAAAAGGGGAAAATAATAAAATATGTGAAGCGGTAAGAACAGGAAAAGGAAAAAGAAAATTGCTTTGGCGATTTTTGATAGAAAAAGTTTGATGATTAACCTAAAAAACCTAATTAATTTTAATTAATTAAGAAAAATAATTGATTAATTTAAACAAACCCTAAGTTAATTTTGATTAAATAGAAAGTTTAATGAAAAAACAAAAAAAAAACTAAGTTAATTGATTAAATGAAAATCTAAAAATTAATTAGGGTTAATTAAGAAAAACCTGAAAATTAATTAGGGTTTGTGAAAATGTTAGGGTTTTGAAAAAAGGTTTTGTAAAAAAACGGATTTTAAGAAGAAGAGTAAGATAATTGAAAGAAAATACAACCAAAGGGTAGGGGTGGGTGTTTAACCCACGCCCTCAAAACCTTCAGCCAACACATTCATTGTGATACCCCAAATAATCCGATTATTAAATAACTAGAATTTTTAATTATTAATTTAATTGGAAATTTAATTATTGGTATTTTTGGATTATTGGAATTAATTTAATTAATTAAAGGAAAGAAGTATTGGTGGTGTGAAGAGTGATTAGAGGGTGTGAGGGGTAAAATACTCTACTCTTACTAATTACTAATTTAATTATTTTATTGGAATAATAAAAGGAGTATTAAAAGGAAAAAGAAGAGAAAGAGAGTTATTTTGGAATATTCATCATACGTGCATTTGAGAAGAGGAAAAAGAAGGAGAAAATCGGAAGCGTCAGAATTCGAAGAACCCACAAGGTAAGGGGTGATTTCGATTAGTTAATTCGTATTATCGGTTTATATATTCAATAGTATGGATCATAGTATGTTAGGGAATCCCGGTAAGGAATTCTAGGGTTTCGTAGAATTATCCGTATTGCGTCGAATTGTAGGTTGAAAACCATTAGGGTGTCAGATGATAAAAAGGAATGATGAAATAATGTTGTTTGATGTTATAATGGTGCAAAATGGATGTGTTTTGGTGTTTCTCATGTTGCAATTCGTATGGGTATGTTTGGAATTGGTTTAGAATGAATAAATGCTGTCAAAAGTGCAGAATTTGACTCTGCAGGTCGTGGGAACCGGTTCCCAGTGGGGAGGAACCGGGTTCCACTGTGTGAATTTATAAAAACTGGCAAAAATGCACGTAGGAACCGGTTCCTGTATAGGTAGGAACCGGGTTCCCATACATTTTTCCAGAAGCGTGATTTTTGAACTTCGCAGGAACCGGTTCCTGCATATGTAGGAACCGGGTTCTGCTGTAACTTTTTGAAAAATATTAAACTTTGAAAATTCATAACTTTCAAACCGTAAGTCCGTTTTGAGTGCCGTTTTGGACGTTATTTCTTAAATTTAATGCTTTATTTTATAAAATGAAAAGATTTCCTAAAACCTGAAATTATTTTGAAAATGAGTCAAATCCTGGAATAAGTGATTATTGGGTAACGCACATTGGTGTGTATGTAGCAGTGAACCTACGATGGATGGATGTATTAGTATTGTGTGAATGAAAGGCATGTTTATGTTGCTAATGATGGTGTGCATGATCGTTGGGATATCATGTTTTTGGTTTTGGTTCAGTTATGATAAATTGATGTATTTCATATACTGATTTGATGTTGCATGCTAGTGATGTGCGTGCATATGCATTGTTTTGGTGAAGTTAATTCCCATTGTGTTGAATTTGACTTGTATTTCTGTTAACCGATACCCGGGTGATGATGGGTGGTTAGGCTGGATTCGTGTCCGGGTGTTTATGGATGAATCGATGGTTGCTGTATCCGGTTGATGATGGATCAGTGTTGGGTAACTTGGTCACATGTTGGTACCACATGCATTGTGTCTGCATTTGTGTTTGCATGGAATTGTAACATGTTAGGATGTCTTCCAGTGTTACAATTCTTTGGTTGATTATTGATTTGTGCATAATGACTTGTATGATTGGAACTGCGTGTTGAATATGAATTTATGCTAAAATGGGTGAAATAATATGCTTGTGATCTAATGTTGATTGAGAAGCTTATAATGCATGTTAATTATGAGAAATCTCACCCTTACTTTAACAATTTCAGATTAAAGTTATCAGCTCAGGAGTTGGTGAGGATGGATCTATAGTTATGTTACTTTAAGTCCGCGTGTCAGTGTCGTGCTCTGATAGGTTGTAACACTGGGGAACGTTTAGTTGAGGAATTAGTTATTATTCAATTGTTTCTTTGAATTTCATTGGGAATAATTATGTTTTGGTTTATTCCGTTTTGGTTATGGTATTTTTCCGCTGTGTAAGACATGGTCTTAATTTGATTGAATTATTTGAATAATGACCCTCAGTGTAGCATGACTACTGTTTTATTGGAAGTTTTATTTATTTCCTAATTGTGACATCCCTTGTTCCGTGTTAACTCTGATGGATTATGTCTTTAATCATTGATATAATTAATATTATTCGGGGTATTTTAGAAGGGGTGTTACATTCATCACTGGGCCAAGCGCGCCTTGGTGTTAGTAGACAGCTTCACCGTGTTTTGTAAGTTATCCTGCAAAACATGAAAATATGAGGAAAATAAATGATAAAAGGCAAGATCGAACCCATTCCCTTTGACATCATTTCCTTAATGCATGTCCTTCTACCGCTAGGGCGGTGATACATCCAGTATACTAAATAAAACAATATGTATATAATATAAAAGAAATTCCTGAACCACATAGGCGCTGGAGCCCTAGCTCCGGTCTTCTTCTCCGGTAAGCTCTTTTCCTCAAACCTGAAAAAACAACCAATATTAATAATCTAGGGGGGCCCTACCCCCCTAAATCAAGGTCTATGATTTCACTGGGATGTTTAATTCAGCCAAAATCGCAAGGGTTGGAGAGCTATAGAGAAAAATGCATGGATCAGTGCGAACATGGCTTTGCACCATCCGACCATTATGGGACTCTCCTAGTGGGTCATTCCTGTATTGTTGAGCCTTATGAACATGTTAAACGAGTTAGTATACAATGAAACACAAGGAAAACAAATATATGCAATTTATGTAGTGTCAAAATTGATGCGGCATGTATGCATGCTTTTACACCCTTTTGATCATGGAGATCGATCCAGCCTTACCCTACTGAGTTCCTGGAAGTGAATAGCATGATTAGTTTGTGGCGAAAGACACTGTAAGTAGGGTTTTGAATTGTCTTAGGGTTCTTTGAGAATTTGAAACTTTGGACAAGTATTTGAGGCAAGGGTTTCGTGGTCATATTGTATGAAGAGTGGAGATTATATCATGTGGAATTAGGTCAGAAAATATTGGCTTGGACCTTGTGTACGAAGGCTCATATTTTATCTTATTTATTTTTGAAATATTAATGAATAAATTAAAATAATTAAAATAAAATAGGTCAATGGGTGTATGAACAAGATTTGAGGTGTATGAGGACTATAATACACATTTGGGCTTCAAAATAATAGCCCAATAGCCCAAAATATCAAGTTTGCTCAATTTGAACTTCATGCATTTGCTCAAAATTTCCCAACTTGCACTGGTCAAAACTCTCTCAATTTTCATTATTTGAAGGTGATATTAGACTTTTTCAATTTCTATGTTGATCATTTTTTCATTTGAAGAGTTTATCTTGATGTAAGTTGCCTTGACAAAAAGTGTCTTTTTGTTGACTTTTAAAATGACATGTAATGTATTCACTCATATCTCTCAAATGAAGCATTTTTTGGACTTGAGCTTAGAGAGCAAAGTTGTAGAGAATTGAATTTCCTTCAAAATGAGATTTGGTTGGGGAAAAACTGATGAAGCATGTGAAAGTTATGCTTGGTCAATGTTCAGTTGACTTCTCCTAAGGAAATCCTAATTTAGCAATTTTTGACTTTTCATGATTTGAGAGTTTTTCTTTATGAATCATGATCAAATATTGATAAAATGATGAATATGACTTCAGAATCTTAATGTTGACCAAAAATCTTTGACTGTATGTTAACCACAATTGACTTTTTACCCAATATAGTTGATTTTTAGTCATCTGAGCAATTGACTGAGCAAACTTGTGATGCAAGACTTGAAATTTGGTATGAGCATTCCTTGAGACATATGAGAAACCAAGGGAACCACTTGAGGCCTTATAAACCAAAACTTCCTTGTAAAAGATGATACCCTAGTTGTGAACCCATTTCTTAGAAGGAGAATTTGTCTGATCAATTTTTAGGAAACCTTAAGCATTTGAGAATCATAGGAGAATATTTTGAATAAAATGAGAGGGAAAATTTTGGGGTAATACAACTTCCCCTGTTCAATCATATTATACATGGGGAGTTAGATTGGCGTATGTCTTCCATTCGTGACCTGAAGGTAGAAGAGGATTGAACACCTAAGTGCCCAGAAATTTGTACTCGCCTATACAAGAAGTAACACTATTGATTGATTGTATTTCTTGAATAAGCTTAAATATTCCATTTAGAGAGGTGACAGAATGTCTTCAGAGACGGGCTTATAGATGGCATCCAAAGTAACTGTTGATAGAAGTAACATAATGAGTCTACGCTCGACAATATCTATAGAATGCTTTCCAGAATGAACCCCCGGGGAAGGTGATTGAGTAGCTGCTTGTCAGATTTAGTCTCTGATGGAAAATGGTTGTCAGAATTCAGTTTCTGAGGGAGATATTTGTCATGTAGATAGTTGCGCCGTCTTGTTTCGATAGTTGATCTATAATCCGTTTTGGTTGGTAAACTCGTCCTGTTTTGGGAATTGATACCAGTTGGTGATAAAGATAGTCGCCCCCTCATGTTTCAGGAATTGATCTCCCCCTGGTCATAAAGATAAAAATATAGTTTCCCCATCGTGTTCAGGAGTTAATCTTTAAACTATTCACGTAGATAGTCGCCCCGTCCTGTTTCAGGATTTGATCTACAATTTGTTTTTGTAGATAGTTGCCATGTCTTGTTTCAGGAATTAATCATTGTCTGGTCATATAGATAGTTGCCTTATCTTGTTTCGGGAATTAATATGTGACCTGTTTGAAAATTGTTGATGATATTCGTTCGTTTGTGGGTTTTTACATGGAAAGATAAAAAATTAGTTGTATGTGATGCATTGCGTGATAATGTTCTCAAAGTAAATGAGAGTGTCATATGCATTTCGTATACATATGTTATGATATTTGTAAATAATGTATGAATGTGGGATGTCACTGGAACATATCTCTAGCTTTGCATAACATCTTTGACTGGGAAAAATAAACCCCTGATGATCGATGGGGATGAAGAATAGGTGTAATCTTCAATCTTGCCTGGAATGTTTCCACTGGGGATTCCTGCTTGCTGTTTGAGGAAACTCTGCTGGGGGATGTTGTCTTCTTCTTGGGGAGAAAAGTTCAAGAAGATTGGTCGTTCATCGCTCTACTAGGGAATTTAAATCTTATATACCCTTACTGGGTATAAAAGAGATGGATAACCTTCCGAGGTGTTGTCTGACCGAGTTTATGATATGGATGTCAACTCGTCTGGGGAGGATAAAGTTAAACGATTTCTGGTCCGGTTTCATATTTTGTAGCAACTCTATGGGGATAATAGTCTGGTTTGTCCTTCACTAGAGAAAGGAATTTTTCCGGTGATTTGTAGTAGTCAGAGAAATAGACTCAAGCTAGGGAGACTGCATTCTGTTGGGGAAATAAACCCTGTTGGGGAAATAAATCTTGCTGGAGAAATATTCTGCTGAGGAAATAAGCCCTGCTCAATAAGAGTATTCTGCAGGGGATTTTATAGTTGGAGAAATAAATTCAGCTGGGGAAGAGAATTCTTGTGAACTGTGCTGATGGATTAGTCTCTGATGAGGATTGGGACTTCGTATGTTGGCGTAATTGTTGGGTGTTGTACCCTAATTTTCCCCCCTAAGATTCCTCTAACATCTCATATCAACTCAATTATGCCAAGATCACACTAGGGCTTGGTTTTTCTCCTTATCTCTAGGTTTTCTCATGAGGAATCACCGAGCACTTTGATTTTTATATTGTAATCACAAATTTCTTATGTTAATTAGCTTTAAACTAACAAATACAATGAATGTTTTCTCTAATTGATGATACTATAGGTGAGGGCACAACAAATTTCATCAGGTTGATTCATAGATTCTTGAGTTTATTCCCATTCCTTCTTCATCAAAGATTCATTGATATTCATCATGTCTTAATTTATCAAAGGAAGTCAAAAGATGCAAGAATTGATTGAAGAAGATTGACCTTATTGGACAAGTTCTTGTTTCTTTGATCACAAGTGCATAACTCTCTCAATCCTTAATATTTGGAAGTGGTTATTGTTGCTATGGATTCTTATTATCATCCACAACAACTTCTATTCACATGGCAAAAGTTATTATGCAAGGAAGATTGTCAAAATTGAAAGGGGTTCCCAAGTCATTTTGGTGCTTTAGGAGCTAGGGTTTTGAACTTCTAAGGGCTATGTCTTGTTCATATTTTGATATTTTTGAGTGATTCCAAATATATTCTTCTCCTTAAAGAGTTAACAACCAATCACTTAAAAAGTTTCAAACAAATTTTGTGTGGAAGATTCCTAATGATGAAGAAAGATTACAAGTCCTCTAGATAGGCCATCAAATTCCCTTATGTGGCTTCAAAGGATGATAACTTGGTAAATTTTTATATCCTTGAGCCTATTATTTTTCCATATTAATCTTAATAATTTGAACTTCAACTTTCATTTTATGTGAAAAGCTTGAAAATGGTTGGAAGATGCCTTGAGAGCTCAAAATATTATAGGTCACCTCATGGATTTTCACCAATTTCACAAGGCCATAACTTTTTTAATATTTGGTATTTTTTTAGTGATTCAAGTTTCACAATGCTCTTTAGGAAGTCCAATTAAATCTATCATGAGTAATCAAAGTAATAATTTGGAGGAAGGCTTTGTTTGGAATCGAAATATTATAGGTCACTTTTGAAGAAAAACTTAGAATTTTTTGAAGTAAAAAAAGTCAACATCTTTTTCTCAACTTTGACTCATCACAACTCTTAGCTCAAGCATCCATTTGATCTCACTTTTGGCACATTGCAAATATGGTGACGTTATCTTTCAAATGCTTCAAGAATTATACCCTAAGACCACTTGAGTTGAGAATACCATTGATTCAAAATCGGTACCTTGAAGCTGAAGTTTCACTTAAAGTTAGACTGCAATTTTCATAATATGGATAATAGTCACCAAATTACCACATATTTACCACTTAAACATCATTATCAAATATGTTTGAATCATTTAGAGTGTCAAAATGCATCATTTGGATGAATTTTGATGCACATGTGGTCACACTTTCTTCATGATCAAAGGTTTGCACGAATTCAAATGAAATTGCATCATTCACCCCTCCTCTTGATTCCATTCACTTCTCCTATAAATACAGGCTCTATTCCACTCATTTCTGCAAGCTAGAAAAGCCAAAATCACTCTATGAAACTCCTCCCATAACTTACTTTTCTAAAAATTTTAATTCCTCTTTTATCCACTTTTCAATCCAATTTCTTCGTTGATCCTTCATCCTTGAACTTCACTGAAGCTAACAAAAGAAGAATCAAGCCTTGAGGTGCCCTAAATCATGCTAGCCAAGTCCATTTACAGAGCAAGTTCATCTGACTTTGTTCAGGTAGTTTAGGGCACCAAAGCTTCTAAATCAAATTACTGGAATGGTTTATGATGTATGTTGGTGCTTGCTATTAACTCAATTTTGGTGAATCAAAGCATTTGATGCTTCTGTTTTCGATTTCAGATCTTTCAAAATATCTCTGGTTTTTTTCAAATCGAGTAAGTTGTGTTTTATATAAATTTAGCGCGAGGATATGGTTGTGATCATCTTGAAGAGACGCGTCTAATTATACCACTATGAGCATCTAAATTTACAGATTTAAGAATCATGGTTTTGCGCTATTTGTAGGAGACTGGAGGTTGAAGACGACCTACGTGTCGTTCTTCAACAAATGATGTTCAGCCAATTATTTTATTTTGATTGGTTGGACTTTCTTGTGTTACTTATGCGTGCCTTGACTTGGGTTCATAATAATCCCTCACCTCAGTTCCATTATGTTGTACCCCAAAATTTTCCCTCCCATTTCCTCAACATTTTCTCATCACAAGACCCTTGAAGGTCAAGACCCAGTTAGGGTTTCCTCTGCTCAAGACTTCTCCTTGCACTGTTGACCCAAATTAGGGTTTGTGTTTGCACAAAGATATTTTGACCTAAAATGCCTAAGATGACTTCCATGCTTCATGTTGGACTCCCAAGTTTATCCATACCAAGTTTCAAGTCTTGATTCCAAATTTTGCCCAGTCAATTGGACAGTTGACCTAGAAATCAACTGTATTGGGGAAAAAGTCAACTGTGGCCAATTGACAGCCAAATCTCATGAAAATTGACCCACATCAACATTATGAACTCACATGGACCATTTGATCAAGTTTGGATCACAATTCCATAAGAAATTTGATCAGATCATCAAAAGGGCAAAATGGTCATTTTTAGGGTTTTGACTGCACAAAGGCAATTTTTGATTGTTTGACCTAGCCAATGGAAAACCAAGCTCACATATGGACTCAAGGACCCCATAGAATTATCTTGACATGCTCAACAAGTTCAAAAGATCCCAAGTACACAAGATTGACAGTTGAATTTCCCAGTCAATTGATCAATTTTGACTGTATACTGAAAAGTCAAACTTTGACTTTTTGGTCAAAATCAAGGGTCAAGATTCATTTTTCATCAAAACATGCCAAATCATGAAACTTGTCCATCAAGAAATAAAGAAATGCAAATTAGGGTTTGAAATGAAGATTTTTCATAACTTAGAATTTTTCTAAGTTATGAAAAACCCTAATTTTTTCCTAACTTTGCCCCACTTTCTCACCAAGATTCATTTGGATTCAAGCAAAAGTCAAAACATGAAAGTTGTAGCCTATTGCATAATCTACAACTTTGATACACAAAGTTTTCCCAAAAGAGGCTTGTATCTCAAGTTACAATTTTTGGAACAAGGGTACCAAACCATTCTTAACTTAGTGAAATTTTGACCTTTTTAGGCAAGGTTTTTACCTAACTTCAAGACCATTTTTCATACACTTCCACTTGGAATTTCAATTTTCACTTCAAAGATGGATTGTAGTACACATTCCAAGCTTTCCAAAATGTCCAAGAACTCATCAAACAACCTCATGGTTAGAGAGAATCAAATTTTGCAATATGGGAAAAATTCACTTTTGAATTGGCCAAGTTACATGTTCATAACACTATGCATTTTCAATCTCAGCTTGCACAACTTGATTACAGGTCTTTTATCTCAATTAAACTCATAAATTTAATGCAAATCCTTTGTGCCAAGACCATGTTCTATGTGTTCAAGCATTGCCTAAAGGTTTAATCCCAAATTGGAAAAAGCATTATATCCATTTTTGCAAAAGTTGCACTTTATGTCAATTGGTAAATCAAGAAGGTACAAAGGAAATCTCTTTGGCACGAGTTTATGAGTTAATCACTCTGATCAAGGGGAAGTTTAGCAGCATAGTATGGGGGCCTGTACAGGCTAGAAACAGAACTTGGCCATTGCTTGCTTAAAGTTTAAGAAACATAGCATAACATGTACAAATTTTCATATCAGTCAACCAAGGCTTAAGAAAAGTTATCAAGCACATTCCAAACATTCATCCTAAGCTGAAGCACGACCCTAAGATCCTCAAAACCTCCCCATTCCCAGAATCACCTTAAAACTGCTCAAAACAGGGCATCCCTGCAGTTTGAGTTCCATAGCTCCAACCTTCCATGCTTTCTTGCTAAAAACACATCAAACACATTCCCTAACATCCCTTGAAGCTAACCAAAACCTCAAACACGACCTGTAACACTCCCAGGCAACATCACCATTTTCATTTTCTTGCTTTGCAGTTGAAGTTCTCTAGCACGATTCAAAAGGTTTCAAGATAAAGTAAAGCTTGGAATAGCATCCCTGGACATCAAGGAAGCTATACCAATCATCACCTTGCACTGAAGGTACCTCAATCACCAGTTACAACTTCAACTGAACAGGTAAGTTCATGAACACGAATCTCTCTATCCAGGCATTGTTAGCTTTAGGTTTGTGAAGAAAACATGTCACATTCATAGCCCTGAACATGACCATGTAGTTAGATTTCATTTATATTATGTATGCTTAGAGAATTTTAAGTCTGAACATGGCATACAAACTAGGTCAGAATTTGGGGGAGAAGAAATTCTCTCTCATTTCTGAGAGTTAGATTGACTTCTTTATATGTCTAGAATCGTGGCTTCAAGCTCTACAGGTTTCATGTTGGAAGATTTGGCAAAAGATCAAAGAATCAGGAGTTAAGAATTTGAGAAGCAGGCGCGCGTTTTTTTTGAATTTGTTTGTCTGAAGGTTGAAGACAACAACTTCCTGGGCTGGGCCTGTTTGTTATTTCTTTTTGCACCCTGATTTTGCTTTTACACCCCCCTGAGCCCATTTTGTTTATTTTAATGATTTTTTGACTTTTCTTTTTTTGGCTTGACTTATTTATTTTTCCTCATAATATAAAAAATATAAAAATATTTTTTTGCACCATTTTCCTATTTATTAGGTATTTATTGGTTTAGATTAGTTTTTATACATAAATAAATAAATAGATACACTTTTATTAAAGAATACTAAAAATATGCAAACACATCTTTATTTTCATTTTTATTTTGTTTTATCTTCTGAAAATATTTTTATATAAAAAAATACTTTTTTTATATAAATATTAAATATTATTATTTTGTATATATAACGCATATTAGTAAATAATACAAATATTTATATAGATATTAATATATTTAGGTTAAATTACAAAATATACACACTTTTATTTTTCTTATTAATATTTAATATAAAAATACCTTTTGACAAATATACTTCATTTTATTTTATTTTAGCATATAATAATAAATATTATACATATTAAATATATAATACATTTTACTTAATGAAATTAGGGTTTTGCCCTAAAATACATAAAAAAACTCCAAAAAAATAATACTTTTTATTTTGTTTATTTTGACATGTAAAAATACTTTTTTTCCATACATACAAAAACCATTTTTTGCATCTTGCATATTTATTCTTATTTTATTTAATTTATGCAATTAAATTATCTTGTAAATAATTCAATATTGATGTAATAGTTTAGGTTTAAATTCCTTATCAAAATTCCCATTTGAACATTTGTACCCCCCTTCCCATATATTGTGTTGTAATAGCTTAGTAAATTTATTTTTCGCACTTTATTGCTTTCTAACTATACCATGTTAGAATTAGGGTTTGTATGCGAATCAAAAGCAACAAAAATAGTTTGACCTAATTTCAAGATAAACAAGCATGAAAATGGACAACACAAATCACACTTGCACCCCCTAGGGTATTCCACTTGTTGCCTTCAATAAATGGGCCATATTGCATGCTAGGTCTCCTTGGGCAAAACAAACAATCGAATGATCATAGTCCCTCGATGACGCTTTCAAAAAAGGTTGCCTAAACAAATGATCAAGTCCCTTAAGGAAAATTGCCCAAAGATACTTGGCACCATTGCAATTATGGTCTAAACGATGACCCGCGCCCGTCCCTTTCACATCCTAACACAAGATTGTCCACCAAATACAATGATGGAACAAACTTGTTAAAAGGGTTAAAACATAGCAATAATCTTTGAGAAATTTAGGAGTAGATAACCTCTTGGTTACTTGAATCAAGCTTGCAAAAACAAAACACTTGCCTATTTTCTAAAATCACACCTCACAACACTTTCAAAACAAACTTTCAAAAACAAATGAAAACCTTTTCAAAAGACATATATCTTTGTATACATCCCAACATGGATCATTACAAAGGTCGCCACCACATTGGCTTCTTTTCAAAACATTTTCAAACCCACACACACGAGCACCATTTCAAACAATTGAAAAATAAGGCAAGTTGATCTAAGCAAGTAACTAAGAGCCCATGGATAACCATGGATAGAAAGGGTGCTAATACCTTCCCTTTCTATAATCTACTCCCCGAACCCAAGAAAACATCTCAAAGGTTTTTGCTGTGCTTTTTAACCTTTCCTTAGGATAAAATAAAAAGTCGGTGGCGACTCTTGCTCAACCGAAACATTTGCAAAAACAAACGCAAAACCATAGTCAGTTCTCCCACCGTATCACAGAACTGGCGACTCTGCTTGGGATGAACTTTAAAGTGGAGTAACCTTAGGGCTTAGATCACCTTTGTTTTCAATTGTTTGCCTTGTTTGCTTTTATATTTGTGGGCTTTGCATCGGAGTTTCATAGATCCTAACCCAGATCTGGGAAATACCCTTTTTAGGTAGCATAATCTGTGAGGGACCTGTCCGACGTAGACCGACATGGGTGAAGCAGTGGCTACGTTGGTGTGGCACCTTGGTCTGTACCTATATCCCTTGTGTTGCAACGAGGAGAATATAGGTCTTCTAAGGAGTCATTAAACACCAACCAACCTTAGAACCCTAAATTGACCAAACTTGGCCATTAGGACAGTAGCAGTATGCTACACTCATTGAGGCTAAACTCCCGCGATGGTTCTGGCCGCAAGAAAAGATTGCGATGCTGGAGTTATGACCGATTGAGGGTAGTCAATGATTTGAGATCCTCTAGAACCCGGTTACTTTTGATAGGACAGGTTTTAACCAACGAAACCAAAAGAGGGTAATACCTAAACTTCATGCTGGCCTGAAACCTAAGGGTTGTCTTGTGTGACTTGTGTGCCTTATCATGTTTGCCTGTGTGAATACTTGTGGTGTGCTTCATCATAGCATCATGCCATCATACCATTGCATGCATCCTGTATAAAGGACTAACCCATTTCAAAGACAAAAAAGTTTCATCTTTGCTCTGTTTTGTAGGACATCATGATGCCCGTGCGTAGGAATACTGTCCGACTCAACTTTGTTCAACCACCAACTTTGCTCAAGGATTTGGTTGGTAGGATTCCAAACACTTCTTCCTTCATCAACAGGCATGGTTCTCTCCTTGGCTTGATCACTGGAAAATGGGACCAACAACTGATAAGTGTCCTGACCCAGTTTTATGACCCCATGTATCATTGTTTCACCTTTCAAGACTTCCAGCTTGTCCCTACCCTGGAAGAGTTCTCTTATTTTCTTGGTATCCCTGTCTTGGAGCAAACTCCATTCACTGGTTTGGAAAAGACTCCTAGGCCTGAAGAGGTTGCTGCAATTCTCCCCTTGACCAAAGAAGAGGTATTGGCTAACTGGGAAACTAGAAGTGGAGTTAAGGGCTTTTTTGGTCAAATTTCTGGTTTGCAAGGCTAATGATTTCTGGAATGACTTGGACTTCAAGGCGTACGAAGACATTCTGGCTCTTTTAATCTATGGTCTGGTACTGTTTCCCAATCCTGACACCTTTATCAGTATTTATGCCATAAGGATCTTCATGTCTCGGAATCCTGTACCCACTCTTTTGGGTGATATCCTGCAACAAATCTATGCTCGTACTGCCCGAAAACGGGGAACTCCGTGGTGTTGTGCTCCTTTGTTAGTGAGGTGGTTTATTTCGCACCTTCCTAAGGTCGTGCTGAAGAATGAAGAAGGAAAGGGTTGGGCTCATAGGCTAATGTCTCTCACTGATAATGACATCACTTGGACTCTCAGAGGTTTGGATGAGGTAGCTGTTATTGATCGTTGCGGAGAATACCCTAATGTTCCATTGATTGGTATCCAAGGAGGAATCTCTTATAATCCATGTTTAGCCCTCCGCCAGTTTGGAAGAGCCAGAAGAACAAGGCCTCATTAAATGTTGGTTTCTCACTTCCATTTTGAGTTTCAGGTAGACAATGACAAACTACGCCATGGATTCATTAAGGCTTGGGACAGAATTCACAAAGCTGACCCACATGAGTTGGGACCAAAGACTTCCTTACCAATGGAGCCCTATTGCAAATGGGTCCGCATCCGTGCTCAGAAGTTAGGTATGCCGTACGAAGCTATCAGACCTATCATTCTTGAATCTCCTGATCAAGATGGGGTTCCTCCAACTGTCCTCCCTCCTCAGATACCCACTGATTTTGACACAATGAAGAGATCTTGGGCGCAGCTAAAGGAAGAACGGGATTTTTATCGGGAAAAGTTCAACGAGCAGGAACGGAAGATCCAGAGGCTGACTAAGCAATTGGAGGAGGAGCGGGTCCTGAATAACTACATCCACACTGAGAAGAGGAGGCCATGGGAGCACTGATGGGCTTTGGATGTTTCCTTTTTACAGCTTTTATTTTTGTTTCAGTATTTTTCATTCCTGTAATGCCTAAGGGCAAGTTGTTGAACAATTTAAAATTTGAATCTAATGAAGTGTGTTTCCCTTTTGTCTACAAAGTTGAATCTTGTTTGTCTTTGAAAACATAAAACATACGCATCTCATTGCACCATATGCATAGCAGGTACCCCTTTCACAGGTTGCTTAATTTTCTTCGCTGTTTATTTGAACAGTCATCATGAATCCAGACTCATCCAGTGAGCAAGCAATCAAGGCCCTTCAGGCCCAAAATGCCCAGTTTCAAGAAATGGTCCTGAGCCTGGCCCAAGGTCAGCAAGAGTTGAAGGCTCTACTCCTGAAGAAGAAGAAGAAAAAGAGGACTGCGTTATTCAACACCGGACGCAGGTTTGGGAACACACTCCATAATGAAGCTGATCCAACTACTTCTTCTGCTGAGAAAGATAGTCCCCAAGGGGGAGGAGCTCCTAGTCCGGCAGTCTCTGACAACGAGACGGACTACAATGATGAACAATACCCACCTGCTGCTGACAAATACAAACAATTAGAGGACCGCTTGAGCGCCATGGAGATTCAGAATATGCCGGGGCTGGATTTCGGAGATTTGGGCTTATCTTCTGGGGTAGTAATCCCACACAAGTTTAAGGCGCCTGCCTTTGCCAAATACGACGGGGCTTCCTGTCCAAAGCTGCATCTAAGGTCGTACGTAAGGAAGATCCAACCTTACACGGCATATAAGAACCTTTGGATTCACTTCTTCCAAGATAGCCTTTCGGGGTCACAGCTTGAGTGGTTCTACCAACTAGATGGAACTAGCTTCCGACACTGGGAAGATTTGGCAACCGCATTTTATAGACAATATCAATACAATTCTGATCTCGCTCCTACGCGTACCCAACTTCAGGGTATGTCTCTAGAAACGGGCGAAGGGTTCAAAGAATATGCACAAAAATGGAGAGATTTGGCTGGCAGGGTGCAGCCTCCATTGACTGATCGTGAGCTGGTTGATATGTTTCTAGGGACTTTGTCTGGTCCATTTTTCAATCATTTGGTTGGTAACTCCTCCGTTGGGTTTACAGATTTGATTCTGACAGGAGAAAGAATTGAAGCTGGCATCAGGTCAGGAAAGATACAAAAAGCTGCCTCCACAAGTACTGAGAAGAGGCCTTTCAAGAAAGAAGCAAGTTCCGTCTATGGTCCTAGAAGACAAGTCAAGCCAGAAAGTCGCCAAGCCGTCAATGCTTTGGTCATTTCAAAGCCTGTTGCTGCTCCTCAGCAGTACAATCAACAAAGAGGTGAAAGGCCCAAGAGGCAGTATACTAGGCTGAGTATGACCTTGTCACAAATCTTACCACAACTGTTATCAACCAACTTGGTGACCATCAAAGAGGCTCCAAAGGTCGTGAATACTGCATCTCCCAAGTATAACCCAAATGCCCGTTGTGCTTATCATTCCGATAGCCTCGGGCATACTACTGATGATTGTTGGGCCTTGAGAAATAAAGTGCAAGATCTTATCGACGCGAAGGAAATTCAGTTTGAGGCGCCTGAGAGGCCAAATGTTGTAACTGCTCCTATGCCCCAGCATAGAGTAAATGCCATCGAGGAAGATTTGTATGCTGTTTCGGTGAATGATGTTGCTACCCCTCTTTTGACTGTTAAGAGGAACTTACTACTAGCCGGTTTATTTCCGGGTTGTAGCAAGGGTTGCCTCCTGTGTGCTGTTATCCCTACCGGTTGTCCGCTGCTGAAATCAGGCATCCAAAGCCTGATGGACAGCAAAGAAATTTTGTTCAAGAAAACTGTCGTTCCATTTGTTTCCACTGAAGAAGTATCTGTTGTCACAATTTAAAATCCTACCAAAGCTCCCCCGAGGAAGCCAGTCCAAATTCTTTCTGTTGCACCCATCACTATTACTGTTCCGGGGCCTCTCCCCTATGAGTCTGATAAAGCTGTCCCATGGCATTATGGGGCCGACGTGTATGTGCTTGGAGTGAAGCAGGAGTTCAACACCGGTACCAGTATCAGTAATATCACTGGTCCCGCCAAGATTACTCGTAGTGGCAGGCTCTTCTCGCCTGACATTGCACCGCCAGTTATCTGAAAGCCTCTTATCATCACACCCGCAAGTGTGCATGTTCCAGTTCAAGTTCCTGTGTCTACTACTGCCGCCGAGTCCTCTGATACTCGGGGCAAAGAAGTTGCTACCGATTTGCCTGCCAGGACAGAGGCACCAGAAAAGACTGTTGTTGAAGCCTCCCAACAAGAAATGGAGGAAATCCTTAAAATCATTAAAAAGAGTGACTTCAATGTTGTTGAACAGTTGGGGCATACCCCCTCCAAAATCTCTATGCTATCATTGCTGCTATGCTCAGAGGCCCATGCAAAAGCCCTGATTTCATTTCTGAAAACGGCCCATGTGCCGTAAGAGACCTCTGCAGATCAATTCACTGACTGTGTAGCTAATTTGACAGCTGACAATGGTTTGGGATTCTCGGATGCTGACCTCACCGCCAAAGGAAAAAATCACAATGATGCCCTACATGTTTCCATAGAATGCAGGGGCACTACTCTCGCACACGTGTTAGTGGATACCGGTTCTTCCCTGAATGTTTTGCCCAAGAAGGCATTGGATCGCTTGGATTGTGAGGGCCTGGAATTGAAACCTAGTAACATCATTGTTAGAGCCTTCGACGGTTCTAAGAGGATGGTGCACGGTGAAGTAGACATTCCAATTCGGGTGGGTTCCCAAGTCTTCGACTCAACGTTCTATGTAATGGATATTCGTCCATCTTACTCCTGCTTGTTGGGTCGACCCTGGATTCACAAGGATGGGGCAGTAACATCTACTCTACACCAAAAGCTCAAATACCCTGTCAAAGGGAAGATTGTTACTGTGCAGGGTGAGGAAGAATACATGGTTAGTCACTTGAATTCATTCCGGTATATCGAGATGGACGGGGAGTTTATTGAAACCCCCTTTCAGCATTTTGAGGAGGTTCCTCCAACGTTGGCATCAGCTGAAACAGTGGTTGAAGAAGACTTTCCGTTGAAGATGGCGTCCTTGAAGGATGCCCGGGCTGTAATCGAGAAAGGCAAATGTGCAAACTGGGGTCAACTTCCTGACTTCACTCAAAAGAACGACAAGTTTGGGCTGGGCTTTACTGCAGAGGCTCAGAGGGCTGTGCGCAAGGAAAAGATCAGAAAGGCTCCGGTGTTTATCTCCAACCCAAGGGTGAATGCTATCGAGGAGGACATAGAGGAAGCAGAGTTTGACAGTTGGATCTATCCAACCACCAGCAACGGACCAAGCAACTGGACGGCAAAGGATTTTACACCTATCACATTTGTCACGCAATAATTAACTCATTTGATTGTCAATTTGTAACAAACAATATGTTAAAACTTGTTGGCTCGGTGTCCTACCCGGGGCATCGTAGCTCCATTTGTGAGGGTTTTTTGTATGACATTTCCATATATCATCAATCAAAACGTTGGAAGTTTGTTGCATTTCAAATCTTGCGCTCTTTTTTTTTTCTTTTTGTGTTATATATTGCAAAACAGCTATATTTACACACACTCACCTATACAGGTTTCAATCCACTCTGGATCTCACTGGTAACAGCTCTGCTACCACCAGTTATGACTTCGAGAATCGGATCAACTTGGCCGAAGACGAAGGTGAAGATGATTGCGAAGTGCCTGGTGAGCTCGCAAGACTGCTACTTCAGGAAGAGAGGGCTATTCAACCACATGAAAAGCCAGTGGAAACAGTTAACCTGGGTACAGAGACAGATAGGAAAGAAGTCAAGATTGGTGCCAATCTTGAGCTCAGCTTGAAGCAACGATTGATCCAGATGCTACATGATTACATGGAGATATTTGCTTGGTCCTATGAAGACATGCCTGGTTTGGATGCCGACATTGTAGTTCATCACCTGCCAACCAAGGAAGACTGCCCTCCGGTAAAGCAAAAGGTCCACCGTATGCGCCCATAGAAGTCCGAAAAGATCAAGGCTGAGGTTATGAAGCAATTCGACGTCGGGTTTCTAGCAGTAACTTCTTACCCTCAATGGGTTGCCAACGTGGTGCCAGTGCCAAAGAAGGACGGTAAAGTCAGAATGTGTGTCGACTACAGGGATTTGAACAGGGCAAGCCCCAAGGATGATTTCCCTCTGCCTCACATCGACGTTCTTGTTGACAATACTGCACAACACAAGGTGTTCTCCTTCATGGATGGTTTTTCAGGGTATAATCAGATCAAGATGGCTCCGGAAGATATGGAAAAAACTACCTTTGTGACTCAGTGGGGCACCTTCTACTACAAGGTCATGCCATTCGGGTTGAAAAATGCTGGGGCAACCTACCAACGTGCCATGGTTGCTTTATTTCATGATATGATCCATCATGAGATTGAGGTATATGTTGACGACATGATTGCGAGGTCCCAAACTGAGGAAGAACACCTTGATCATCTGAGGAAGCTGTTTGACCGACTGAAGTTATACAAGCTGAGGTTGAACCCAAACAAATGCACCTTTGGGGTAAGGTCCGGAAAATTGCTAGGTTTCATTGTGAGCGATAAAGGTATTCAGGTGGACCCGGCCAAGGTAAAAGCCATACAAGAGATGCCGACTCCCAAGACAGAGAAAGAAGTCAGAGGCTTTCTGGGACGACTGAATTACATTGCCCGATTCATCTCACACCTAACTGCTACTTGTGAGCCAATCTTCAAATTACTGAAGAAAGATCAAGTAGTATGCTGGAACGATGAATGTCAGGCTGCCTTTGAAAAGATAAAGGAGTACCTCCAAGAGCCACCCATTCTTATGCCACCAGTGGAAGGGAGACCTCTAATACTATACTTGATTGTGCTTGATAATTCAATGGGGTGTGTGCTGGGGCAGCATGACGAGTCTGGCCGAAAAGAGCATGCTATTTATTATCTGAGCAAAAAGTTTACCGACTGTGAGTCTTGTTACTCACTGCTCGAGAAAACTTGCTGCGCTCTGGTATGGGCTGCTCGCCGGCTGAGACAGTATATGCTGACTCACACCACTTTGTTGATTTCAAAGATGGACCCCATCAAGTACATATTCGAAAATCCTGCTCTGTCTGGAAGAATAGCGAGATGGCAAATGATCTTGACAGAATATGATATCCAGTATACAACTCAAAAAGCAATCAAAGGAAGTGTACTGGCAGATCATTTGGCACACCAACCTGTGGACGATTACCAATCACTGAACTTTGACTTTCCTGACGAAGATATCATGGTAGTAACTGACTGTGAAGTACCTGGATCGGATGAAGGACCTGAGGAAGGATCCCGTTGGTCTATGCATTTTGACGGAGCCTCCAACGCTTTGGGTAACGGCGTCGGCGCTGTAATCATATCTCCCAAAGGAACTCATACTCCACTCACCGCCCGATTGTGCTTCAACTGCACCAACAACATGGCAGAATATGAGGCATGTATCATGGGTCTAAAAGCTGCAATCGACTTAAGGATCAAATTTCTGAGTGTCTTCGGAGATTCCGCTCTCGTGATCAATCAGATCAAAGGCGAGTGGGATACGAAACACCCAAATCGTATTCCTTACAAGGAGTATGTGTTGACTTTGCTTCCCCACTTTAAAGAGATAACTTTCGAGCACTTCCCGAGAGAGGAGAATCAGCTAGCGGACGCACTAGCTACAATGTCTTCAATGTTCAAAGTTAAATGGGACAATGAAGCTCCCCGTATCATTATCTGGAAGTTGGACGAACCGGCATACTGCTGCGAGCTTGAGGCCAAAGAGGTGACTGAAAAACCTTGGTATCATGAGGTGAAGAGATACTTGGAAGCTCAGGAATACTCTGAAGGTGCATCTGTCAACGACAAGAAGTTCATGAGAAGGCTTACTGCAAAATTCTTCCTCAGCAACGACATTCTCTACAAACGGAATCATGATTCGACTCTACTACGTTGTGTGGATAAGGCTGAAGCATAGAGGATCATGATAGAACTGCATGAAGGTACATTCGGAACACATTCCAGTGGACACACCATGGCAAAGAAAATCCTTCGGGCAGGGTATTTCTGGTCCACAATGGAAGCCGATTGTTACCAACATTCTCGAACTTGTCATAAATTCCAGATCTATGATGACAAGGTGCACATCCCTCCGGTTCCTCTGAACGTCCTGACGGCACCTTGGCCTTTTGCAATGTGGGGCATTGATATGATCGGTGAGATCTGACCAACGGCATCCAACGGGCATCGCTTCATCTTGGTGGCGATCGATTACTTCACGAAGTGGGTTGAGGCAGCTTCCTACCCAACGGTAACCAAGAGCGTCGTGGCACGTTTTATCCAGCATAACCTGATCTGTCGGTACGGCATCCCGGAAAGAATCATTACGGACAATGGTACCAATCTCAATAACAAGATGATCACTGAACTCTGCAAACAATTCAAAATACAGCACCATAACTCTTCTCCTTACCGGTCGAAGATGAATGGGGCTGTAGAGGCAGCTAATAAGAATATCAAGAAAATTGTGCAGAAGATGACAGTGACCTATAAAGATTGGCACGAGATGTTACCGTTTGCTCTTCATGGGTACCGTACCTCAGCAAGGACGTCAACCGGGGCAACACCTTTTTCCTTGGTCTATGGCATGGAGGCAGTCTTGCCGATTGAAGTCCAGATACCCTCTCTCCGGATAATGAAGGATGCAGACTTGAGTGAAGATGACTGGATCCAGACCTGACTTGATCAATTAAACCTGATTGGCGAGAAAAGACTCACCGCTATCTGTCATGGTCAGACGTACCAAAAACGGATGATTAGGGCATTTAACAAGAAAGTCAGACCACAAGAGTATCAAGTTGGGGACCTGGTAATCAAACGCATCATCCTTCCTCAAAGCGATCCCCGGGGCAAATGGACCCCTACGTACGAAGGGCCATTTGTGGTTAAACATGTGTTCTCAGGAGGAGCCATGATTCTGACCACCATGGATGGTGACGACCTTCCTCACCCCGCCAATGTAGACATAGTAAAAAGATACTACGCATGAATAAAAGACCCGCTAGGTTGACATACCTAGGCAAAAATAAGGGCTTCCCGGCGAACCAAAAGGGTTCGGGCAAAAATAAGGGATGAAATAAAAAAAATCTGTACACCCGGCAAGTCGAAAACCTGAAAAGGCGGCTTGGGCAAAAATGGGTATCCCGGTGGACTGAAAACCCGAAAGGGCGGTCCAGGCAAAAGTTAGGGATAAAGCGTAACACTATGTCTCATTGGATCACCTTGCATCCAGAATTCGGCATCAATCAATCAGCTTTATCTTCAACTAAGCAGCAAAGTGATGAGACACTCGAAGACATAAAGGCGATAGCGGAGTTGGAACCCAGTGGGATTGTTCACATAGCTGTTTTGTTTCCTTTTCAAAAATTGTATAAACTCTATGTTATTTAGCGGCATTCTCCTACTAGGATGTCAGCCTCTTGTACGAAAATGCCTATTCACAGGCCAATTTCAAAATCAATACAAATTCACTTTTTCATACAAATTGCCATTGTTTTTCCTTTTTCTGTTTTGTCTTGCGAAGAACGTCCAATGTTCATTTTTGATATATGCATTTGACATTAAATTGTTGATTCATAAATATTTGCATATGAAACAAAAGACTAATTACAAGGTGACATCAGAAACAAGGGCAATGTAGAGTTGTTTAATGCAGTCTGGTTGCTTTGTCCGCCAAGGTACCAAGGTAGATTCTAACTGAAGAATGTGACCAAATCATCTCAACTCCCCGCAAAGTAAGACAAGATTCAGTAATACTTTCCCCAAGCAGAGTTGGTTCCCTGTCAATCCTGAAAAGGCACAACATTCCCCAGCGGAGTATATGCATTCATCAGCAAGCATCCCCGGCAGTCTTGATCTAAGATTGTTCCCCGGCGGAATACAGACACCCCAGTAGAACCATTTACCAGTACAAATTCCAAAAGCTTCCCCAGGAAAGTGGAATTCTTATCCCCCAGCAGGTCTTAAAGCTTATCCCCAGTAGATTCTGGAAGCTTGTTCCCTGCAGAGTACGGACGTCTCTCCCGAGATTTATTCAAAGTTATTCCTCACAAGAGCTTATAACTGGGTTATCCTCAGCTAATTGCCACGGAAGATCGCCCTCGGCGAAGTTCTTCCTATCCCCAGCGGAATTCATCAAAGTTCCCCAACCTAACTTATCAACACAATCCCCAGCGGAATCCACCATTGAAGTCCTCAGCAGGCCTCTCATCAAAACTTCAGCAAAGTATCTCTTCCACAGAGCAATTCCCCGGCCGGTCGTCAAGGATTTATTTTCCTGAGACGAAAATACATTCATAAACACTTCATATTTCATACGTCTTGCTTACATACATGATAAAGTGCATACAACACTATCTCATGTTGAACATCACGACATCATGCATTTCATACATCATGACATTGCATACAACTGATGTTTTTGCCTTTCCAGAGAAAAAGACAATCCCAAAGACAACTACCTTCAACTGTCACAATTCCAGATTCGATACCTGTATCTAGCCAGGGCACATCTGAGAGTGATCAGTTTCCAGACTCGATTCCTGTATCTAGCCAGGGCACGTCTGAAGAGTTCGAATATTCGATTCCTGTATCCAGCCAGGGCATATCCAGCAACTATCACAATTCCAGATTCGATTCCTGTATCTAGCCAGGGCACGTCTGAAGAGTTCGAAGATTCGATTCCTGTATCCAGCCAGGGCATATCTAGCAACTATCACAATTCCAGATTCGATTCCTGTATCTAGCCAGGGCACGTCTGAAGAGTTCGAAGATTCGATTCTTGTATCCAGCTAGGGCATATCTGTTGACCACATTTCCAGATTCAATTCCTGTATCCAGCCAGGGCATATCTGTTGACCACATTTCCAGACTCGATTCCTGTATCTAGCCAGGGCACGTCTGAAGAGTTCGAAGATTCGATTCCTGTATCCAGCCAGGGCATATCTATTGACGACTATTTGCAGATTCGATTCCTGTATCCAGCCAGGGCATATCTGTTGACGACTATTTCCAGATTCGATTCCTGTATCCAGCCAGGGCACATCTGTGAGCAATCGATTGTAGATTCGACACCTGTATCCAGCCAGGGCATATCTGCATGAGGAGATTGAAGATCAAACACCTGTAATAAGCCAGGAAAACATCTGTCTTTCTCAAAATACACAAGTTCTCGCTAAGGAATCTCTTATGCGATCAACACTTCCAAATGGCATCTATAAGCCCATTCCCGACAAGGTTCTGTCACATCTCCAGATGGCATCTATAAGCCCATCTCCCTATCCACCATCTCTCCAAATGGCATCTATAAGCCCATTCCCGACATCACATTGCTGATACTCCAACATGCGAGTGCAAATTTCCGGGCACTCTAGTGTCCAATCTCCTTTTACCCTCGAGTCACGAAAGGAAAACTTGCCAATCTAACTCTTCAGGTTCAAGAAGATTGAACAGGGGAAACTGTTGTACCCCAAAATTTTCCCTCCCATTTCCTTAACATTTTCTCATCACAAGACCCTTGAAGGTCAAGACC
Source organism: Vicia faba (assembly GCA_948472305.1). NCBI lineage: Eukaryota > Viridiplantae > Streptophyta > Magnoliopsida > Fabales > Fabaceae > Vicia > Vicia faba. The sequence continues at coordinate 1,679,883,520 of OX451736.1, read as the reverse complement.
CAGTTAGGGTTTCCTCTGCTCAAGACTTCTCCTTGCACTGTTGACCCAAATTAGGGTTTGTGTTTGCACAAAGATATTTTGACCTAAAATGCCTAAGATGACTTCCATGCTTCACGTTGGACTCCCAAGTTTATCCATACCAAGTTTCAAGTCTTGATTCCAAATTTTGCCCAGTCAATTGGACAGTTGACCTAGAAATCAACTGTATTGGGGAAAAAGTCAACTGTGGCAAATTGACAGCCAAATCTCATGAAAATTGACCCACATCAACATTATGAACTCACATGGACCATTTGATCAAGTTTGGATCACAATTCCATAAGAAATTTGATCAGATCATCAAAAGGGCAAAATGGTCATTTTTAGGGTTTTGACTGCACAAAGGCAATTTTTGACTGTTTGACCTAGCCAATGGCAAACCAAGCTCACATATGGACTCAAGGACCCCATAGAATTATCTTGACATGCTCAACAAGTTCAAAAGATCCCAAGTACACAAGATTGACAATTGAATTTCCCAGTCAATTGATCAATTTTGACTGTATACTGAAAAGTCAAACTTTGACTTTTTGGTCAAAATCAAGGGTCAAGATTCATTTTTCATCAAAACATTCCAAATCATGAAACTTGTCCATCAAGAAATCAAGAAATGCAAATTAGGGTTTGAAATGAAGATTTTTCATAACTTAGAATTTTTCTAAGTTATGAAAAACCCTAATTTTTTCCTAACTTTGCCCCACTTTCTCACCAAGATTCATTTGGATTCAAGAAAAAGTCAAAACATGAAAGTTGTAGCCTATTGCATAATCTACAACTTTGATTCACAAAGTTTTCCCAAAAGAGGCTTGTATCTCAAGTTACAATTTTTGGAACAAGGGTACCAAACCATTCTTAACTTAGTGAAATTTTGACCTTTTTAGGCAAGGTTTTTACCTAACTTCAAGACCAATTTTCATACACTTCCACTTGGAATTTCAATTTTCACTTCAAAGATGGATTGTATTACACATTCCAAGATTTCCAAAATGTCCAAGAACTCATCAAACAACCTCATGGTTAGAGAGAATCGAATTTTGCAATATGGGAAAAATTCACTTTTGAATTGGCCAAGTTACATGTTCATAACACTATGCATTTTCAATCTCAGCTTGCACAACTTGATTACAGGTCTTTTATCTCAATTAAACTCATAAATTTAATGCAAATCCTTTGTGCCAAGACCATGTTCTATGTGTTCAAGCATTGCCTAAAGGTTTAATCCCAAATTGGAAAAAGCATTATATCCATTTTTGCAAAAGTTGCACTTTATGTCAATTGGTAAATCAATAAGGTACAAAGGAAATCTCTTTGGCACAAGTTTATGAGTTAATCACACTGATCAAGGGGAAGTTTAGCAGCATAGTATGGGGGCCTGTACAGGCTAGAAAGAGAACTTGGCCATTGTTTGCTTAAAGTTTAAGAAACATAGCATAACATGTACAAATTTTCATATCAGTCAACCAAGGCTTAAGAAAAGTTATCAAGCACATTCCAAACATTCATCCTAACCTGAAGCACGACCCTAAGATCCTCAAAACCTCCCCATTCCCAGAATCACCTTAAAACTGCTCAAAACAGGGCATCCCTGCAGTTTGAGTTCCATAGCTCCAACCTTCCATGCTTTCTTGCTAAAAACACATCAAACACATTCCCTAACATCCCTTGAAGCTAACCAAAACCTCAAACACGACCTGTAACACTCCCAGGCAACATCACCATTTCCATTTTCTTGCTTTGCAGTTGAAGTTCTCTAGCACGATTCAAAAGGTTTCAAGATAAAGTAAAGCTTGGAATAGCATCCCTGGACATCAAGGAAGCTATACCAATCATCACCTTGCACTGAAGGTACCTCAATCACCAGATACAACTTCAACTGAACAGGTAAGTTCATGAACACGAATCTCTCTATCCAGGCATTGTTAGCTTTAGCTTTGTGAAGAAAACATGTCACATTCATAGCCCTGAACATGACCATGTAGTTAGATTTCATTTATATTATGTATGCTTGGAGAATTTTAAGTCTGAACATGGCATACAAACTAGGTCAGGATTTGGGGGAGAAGAAATTCTCTCATTTCTGAGAGTTAGATTGACTTCTTTATATGTCTAGAATCGTGGCTTCAAGCTCTACAGGTTTCATGTTGGAAGATTTGGCAAAAGATCAAAGAATCAGGAGTTAAGAATTTGAGAAGCAGGCGCGCGTTTTTTTTGAATTTGTTTGTCTGAAGGTTGAAGACAACAACTTCCTGGGCTGGGCCTGTTTGTTATTTCTTTTTGCACCCTGATTTTGCTTTTACACCCCCCTGAGCCCATTTTGTTTATTTTAATGATTTTTTGACTTTTCTTTTTTTGGCTTGACTTATTTATTTTTCCTCATAATATAAAAAATATAAAAATATTTTTTTGCACCATTTTCCTATTTATTAGGTATTTATTGGTTTAGATTAGTTTTTATACATAAATAAATAAATAGATACACTTTTATTAAAGAATACTAAAAATATGCAAACACATCTTTATTTTCATTTTTATTTTGTTTTATCTTCTGAAAATATTTTTATATAAAAAAATTCTTTTTTTATATAAATATTAAATATTATTATTTTGTATATATAACGCAAATTAGTAAATAATACAAATATTTATATAGATATTAATATATTTAGGTTAAATTACAAAATATACACACTTTTATTTTTCTTATTAATATTTAATATAAAAATACCTTTTGACAAATATACTTCATTTTATTTTATTTTAGCATATAATAATAAATATTATACATATTGTTGCACCCCAAAATTTGCCCTCCCATATTCTCCAAGATTTGTCAAGCCAAGTCACAAAATTCCCCAAGGGTTATGCAGTTCAACTATCTCCTATACAGTCAAAACTAGGGTTTGTGTTCTGATCAAGAAATTGAAGGTTTCAGGGGCCCAATCAAGTCTCATATGCCTACAAAGATGGTCAAATATCCTCATATCAAGTTTCAAGGCATTCAGCTCAAAATTGCACAGTCAAAACCCTAAATTGCACTACAGTCAACTGTAGGGGCAAAATGGTCATTTGACAGTCAAAAGTTCAAATTTTTGGTCAACATATCATTTTGAAGCCACAAACATCATTTGATCAATGCTTGATCATGATTCTCAAAATTTGGCTCAGAAAATCATCAAGATGCAAAAGTTACTATATTTGGACAGCTGAAAAAGTCAACTGAAATTGACCAGGGCATAACTTTCACATGGATTATCAGAAAAATTCCATCCAAAGCTCATTTTGAAGAGAAAGACATTTCCTACAACTCATCTTCATATTCCAAGTCCAAGAAATGCTCTCACAAAAAGTTATCAATTTCAACATTATAGGTCATTTTCAAAAGTCAACAAAAAGGGACTTTAAGTCAAAGGCCATAACTTGAGATTGGTGAATAAAAATGACATGGGACCAAAGGCATTGGTTAAAGGACTCAAAGACCTTTCCAAAATGTCCAAGAACATGTGAAAAGCTTAAAAATTGAGCAAGTTATGCCTTGTGAAAGTTGGGAAATGTTTGGGAATTTTGAAAAGTCAACATTGATGCAAATGATCCAAAAATGCTAATGGGCCCATTTTTCTTCCAAGTTTCTTCATGCCAAGCCTATGCACGACCATTAGGCCCAAAGGGAAGTATTTTCTCATTTTTTAATTATTTATTTGAATTTATATTAATATTAATTCATTTAAATTATTTAAATATATAGAAAATATCTAACTTGACCTAATGAATCTTTTTGTATACATTTTAGGCTCAATAATTCGTGCCTAAGCCAATTTGGAAATATTTGGAGCATTGGGATATGATTTGTGCAAAAACAACATGAAAAAAGATGTGAAAAGATTCTTAACAAAATCAAATATCCAAACAATGAATGCCTTGGATTTTGTCAAGTTTTGTTGACCTAGCATGCTCACTACATATTCAGAATCAAAGACCTAATGGTTTTACACTCTAAGCTGCGCCTCAAGAGCCATTGGAACATTGAAATTTTTCCAAAAAAACTCAAATCTGAAATCAACCTTGGAGGAGGATTGAAGCCCTAAGTCTTATTCCAATAGCTTCCTTGACTAATTCTGAACGTGTACCAATCAAGAACAACCATTAATACGTGTGGAATCGGTATACAGAAGTCCATTTTTTTCCATAAAAAAGCATAATCGTATTTTCAATTCCAGGCATTATCATGACATTCTAATCATGGATTCTTGTTCTTTGTAATGTTTTAAAGCTAACCATCACATTTAATTTGATTATCGTGCTATGTATAAGATTCTGCCATGGCCAGTTTCTAGGGTTTGCAGGTCTTTCAATTTAGGGCTTTCATAATAAGGAAAAATTAGAGCTCCAGATGACCATCAATGGACTCAATGCTTGAGGACGAAAGCAATGGAACCCTCGCGCTCAATTTATGAGCGTTAGGGACCTAATCGCTATTTTCCTGAAACTAGCTTTAAGCCACGCTCAGAAACCGTTGCCTATGCGTTTGAAGTTTCAGGATAGTGGAGAAGACGATACCGTGTCAAACACTGGTTGGTTCATTCGAATCAGCGCGCGCTTTTTTTTGTTTTTAGTGGCCACTAACCAATTTTTCTTTTTGTTATTTATATGTTATTATATGTTAAATGATTAAGCGATGGTTCAGTGGCAAGAGGCGTTGTTTGGAATGATACATGACCTGGGTTCGAGCCCCAGGTCTTACAAATTTCCATATCATTTTTCAAAAGCAATTCCTATGCGCTTCAGTAACGTAGGCATACCACGCATCCTCAATGATCAAACCTACACGCGTCCTAAACGATCAAACCAAAGGCATAGATTCAAGGGACACGCTGCACCTGGTCAAGCGCATCACATAGGATCCAGAAAGGTCAACAAATTTCCAGCTTACTGGGCCTGAATTGCTAGGCCTGAACCTCACATTTGGGACTACACCCCCACCCTGGTTTGCATTTCTTCTATTTTTCTTCTTATTTTATTTTTGCTATTTTATTTATTTTATTTGTTTTAACATAATTAATTTATTTCCACAAAAATACAAAAAACATCACAAAAAAATCAGAAAAGATGAAAAATAATAAATATTTATATTATAGTTATTTTCATAAATAAATGCTTGTAATTATTTAGTTTAATTAGGTTTTTAACTTTAATTCTTTTTTTTTAATAAAATCCAAAAAATATAGAATTAGGTTAATTGATAATTTTTATACCTTTTTAAATTTTCCTTTTTTTTTATCACAATATTATTTATTTATTTATTTATTTTTATAATTAAATGTACATAAATAAAAATTAGGGTTTAATTTAGGTTAATATAATATTTTCATAATAAATTTAAAAAACATTAGAATTAGGGTTTGACGCTTCCTTTTTAATTTTAATTAATTTCTCCTTCTAAATCTAAAAAACATAAAATACCAAAAAACATTTAATTTTTCATTTTTTATTTCTAATTCTTCATTAAACTTTAATTTTTTGCAAAAGGGTTCAACGCCCATGTTTATAATTTAATTATTTAATTTGCGCATTTATTTTATGTCCTTTATTATAATTTTGTATCTCTCCCAAAGCATTGTAATTTAAATTTCTTGCACTTTTATTTTATTGCTTTATTTATTTTCCGCTAAATCGGGTCCGGTTTAATTTTGGCGATGTGGACCCGCGCCATTTGTAATAGCCTTAGATTTATTTTTTCGCAAACTTTATAACTGTTAAATATGCATGCAAGAATGAATGCCTTAATTAAAATCAAGCGTAGAACACAACAAACATGACAAGACAAATAACCGAAACTGACACACAATTCGCACACACCACCCCTAGGGTACGCCTCACTGTTGCCTTTCGAAAGGTGGTCGTCGAGTAGAGGACGTCTTAGTAAGTCCTCATGATCCGGGAACCTGGCATGAGGGTAGCTTCTAAGGTGTCTTCCCATTGCTCTGGTGATCACCACGTCCCTAAAACTCGAATTGACCCGAACACCTCCAACGGTGGTGCTACCTACCTCTCAATGGTGGGATGGCACTACTTTAAAGGACTCTTACACAGACGAATTCCTTAGGGTAGGTAGGTTCTCAAGGATACTTGCTCTAATCTCAAAACAAACTCAAAAAGACTTTTCACCAACACATTTCCAAAAGCTTTCAAAGCAAATTTTTCAAACACTCTGACGTACGAGTCGAACTGAAATTTTTCAAAGAAACTTTTTTAAACCCACATTGAAAAGCAAACAAACATTTTTGAAAACACATTGAGCAAGTATCTAAGAGCCCATGGATAACCATGGATAGAAAGGGTGCTAACACCTTCCCTTTCTATAACCTACCTCCCGAACCGAGAGCAATCTCTTTAAGGAATTTTTCTGTGCTTTTGTCCTTTCCATTTGGAGAAAATAAAAGACGGTGGCGACTCTTGCTTCCGCGACATTTCGCGAACCAGCGTTAAACAGTCAGTTCCAGATCCACCGATCACACATATTAAATAAATAATACATTTTACTTAATGAAATTAGGGTTTTGCCCTAAAATACATAAAAAACTCCAAAAAATAATACTTTTTATTTTGTTTATTTTGACATGTAAAAATACTTTTTTTCCATACATGCAAAAACCATTTTTTGCATCTTGCATATTTATTCTTATTTTATTTAATTTATGCAATTAAATTATCTTGTAAATAATTCAATATTGATGTAATAGTTTAGGTTTAAATTCCTTGTCAAAATCCCCATTTGAACATTTGTACCCCCCTTCCCATATATTGTGTTGTAATAGCTTAGTAAATTTATTTTTCGCACTTTATTGCTTTCTAACTATACCATGTTAGAATTAGGGTTTGTATGCGAATCAAAAGCAACAAAAATAGTTTGACCTAATTTCAAGATAAACAAGCATGAAAATGGACAACACAAATCACACTTGCACCCCCTAGGGTATTCCACTTGTTGCCTTCAATAAATGGGCCATATTGCATGCTAGGTCTCCTTGGGCAAAACAAACAATCGAATGATCATAGTCCCTCGATGACGCTTTCAAAAAAGGTTGCCTAAACAAATGATCAAGCCCCTTAAGGAAAATTGCCCAAAGATACTTGGCACCATTGCAATTATGGTCTAAACGATGACCCGCGCCCGTCCCTTTCACATCCTAACACAAGATTGTCCACCAAATACAATGATGGAACAAACTTGTTAAAAGGGTTAAAACATAGCAATAATCTTTGATAAATTTAGGAGTAGATAACCTCTTGGTTACTTGAATCAAGCTTGCAAAAACAAAACACTTGCTTATTTTCTAAAACCACACCTCACAACACTTTCAAAACAAACTTTAAAAAACAAATGAAAACCTTTTCAAAAGACATATATCTTTGTATACATCCCAACATGGATCATTACAAAGGTCGCCACCACATTGGCTTCTTTTCAAATCATTTTCAAACCCACACACACGAGCACCATTTCAAACAATTGAAAAATAAGGCAAGTTGATCTAAGCAAGTAACTAAGAGCCCATGGATAACCATGGATAGAAAGGGTGCTAATACCTTCCCTTTCTATAATCTACTCCTCGAACCCAAGAAAACATCTCAAAGGTTTTTGCTGTTCTTTTTAACCTTTCCTTAGGATAAAATAAAAAGTCGGTGGCGACTCTTGCTCAACCGAAACATTTGCGAAAACAAACGCAAAACCATAGTCAGTTCTCCCACCGTATCACAGAACTGGCGACTCTGCTTGGGATGAACTTTAAAGTGGAGTAACCTTAGGGCTTAGATCACCTTTGTTTTCAATTGTTTGCCTTGTTTGCTTTTATATTTGTGGGCTTTGCATCAGAGTTTCATAGATCCTAACCCGGATCTGGGAAATACCCTTTTTAGGTAGCATAATCTGTGAGGGTCCTGTCCAGCATAGACCGACATGGGTGAAGCAGTGGCTACGTTGGTGTGGCACCTTGGTCTGTACCTATATCCCTTGTGTTGCAACAAGGAGAATATAGGTCTTCTAAGGAGTCATTAAACACCAACCAACCTTAGAACCCTAAATTGACCAAACTTGGCCATTAGGACAGTAGCAGTATGCTACACTCATTGAGGCTAAACTCTTGCGATGGTTCTGGCCGCAAGAAAAGATTGCGATGCTGGAGTTATGACCGATTGAGGGTAGTCAATGATTTGAGATCCTCTAGAACCCGGTTACTTTTGATAGGACAGGTTTTAACCAACGAAACCAAAAGAGGGTAATACCTAAACTTCATGCTGGCCTGAAACCTAAGGGTTGTCTTGTGTGACTTGTGTGCCTTATCATGTTTGCCTGTGTGAATACTTGTGGTGTGCTTCATCATAGCATCATGCCATCATACCATTGCATGCATCCTGTATAAAGGACTAACCCATTTCAAAGACAAAAAAGTTTCATCTTTGCTCTGTTTTGTAGGACATCATGATGCCCGTGCATAGGAATATTGTCCGGCTCAACTTTGTTCAACCACCAACTTTGCTCAAGGATTTGGTTGGTAGGATTCCAAACACTTCTTCCTTCATCAACAGGCATGGTTCTCTCCTTGGCTTGATCACTGCAAAATGGGACCAACAACTGATAAGTGTCCTGACCCAGTTTTATGACCCCCTGTATCATTGTTTCACCTTTCAAGACTTCCAGCTGGTCCCTACCCTGGAAGAGTTCTCTTATTTGCTTGGTATCCCTGTCTTGGAGCAAACTCCATTCACTGGTTTGGAAAAGACTCCTAGGCCTGAAGAGGTTGCTGCAATTCTCCCCTTGACCAAAGAAGAGGTATTGGCTAACTGGGAAACTAGAAGTGGAGTTAAGGGCTTTTTGGTCAAATTTCTGGTTGGCAAGGCTAATGATTTCTGGAATGACTTGGACTTCAAGGCGTACGAAGACATTTTGGCTCTTTTAATCTATGGTCTGGTACTGTTTCCCAATCCTGACACCTTTATCAGTATATATTCCATAAGGATCTTCATGTCTCGGAATCCTGTACCCACTCTTTTGGGTGATATCCTGCAACAACTCTATGCTCGTACTGCCCGAAAACGGGGAACTCCGTGGTGTTGTGCTCCTTTGTTAGTGAAGTGGTTTATTTCGCACCTTCCTAAGGTCGTGCTGAAGAATGAAGAAGGAAAGGGTTGGGCTCATAGGCTAATGTCTCTCACTGATAATGACATCACTTGGACTCTCAGAGGTTTGGATGAGGTAGCTGTTATTGATCGTTGCGGAGAATACCCTAATGTTCCATTGATTGGTATCCAAGGAGGAATCTCTTATAATCCATGTTTAGCCCTCCGCCAGTTTGGAAGAGCCAGAAGAACAGGGCCTCATGAAATGTTGGTTCCTCACTTCCATTTTGAGTTTCAGGTAGACAGTGACAAAGTACGCCATGGATTCATTAAGGCTTGGGACAAAATTCACAAAGCTGACCCACATGAGTTGGGACCAAAGACTTCCTTACCAATGGAGCCCTATTGCAAATGGGTCCGCATCCGTGCTCAGAAGTTAGGTATGCCGTACGAAGCTGTCAGACCTATCATTCTTGAATCTCCTGATCAAGATGGGGTTCCTCCAACTGTCCTCCCTCCTCAGATACCCACGGATTTTGACACAATGAAGAGATCTTGGGTGTAGCTAAAGGAAGAACGGGATTTTTATCGGGAAAAGTTCAACGAGCAGGAACGGAAGATCCAGAGGCTGACTAAGCAATTGGAGGAGGAGCGGGTCCTGAATAACTACATCCACACTGAGAAGAGGAGGCCATGGGAGCACTGATGGGCTTTGGATGTTTCCTTTTTACAGCTTTTATTTCTGTTTCAGTATTTTTCATTCCTGTAATGCCTAAGGGCAAGTTGTTGAATAATTTAAAATTTGAATCTAATGAAGTGTGTTTCCCTTTTGTCTACAAAGTTGAATCTTGTTTGTCTTTGAAAACATAAAACATACGCATCTCATTGCACCATATGCATAGCAGGTACCCCTTTCACAGGTTGCTTAATTTTCTTCGTTGTTTATTTGAACAGTCATCATGAATCCAGACTCATCCAGTGAGCAAGCAATCAAGGCCCTTCAGGCCCAAAGTGCCCAGTTTCAAGAAATGGTCCTGAGCCTGGCCCAAGGTCAGCAAGAGTTGAAGGCTCTACTCCTGAAGAAGAAGAAGAAAAAGAGGATTGCGTTATTCAACACCGGACGCAGGTTTGGGAACACACTCCATAATGAAGCTGATCCAACTACTTCTTCTGCTGAGAAAGACAGTCCCCAAGGGGGAGGAGCTCCTAGTCCGGCAGTCTCTGACAACGAGACGGACTACAATGATGAACAATACCCACCTGCTGCTGACAGATCCAAACAATTAGAGGACCGCTTGAGCGCCATGGAGATTCAGAATGTGCCGGGGCTGGATTTCGGAGATTTGGGCTTATCTTCTGGGGTAGTAATCCCACACAAGTTTAAGGCGCCTGCCTTTGCCAAATACGACGGGGCTTCCTGTCCAAAGCTGCATCTAAGGTCGTACGTAAGGAAGATCCAACCTTACACGGCATATAAGAACCTTTGGATTCACTTCTTCCAAGATAGCCTTTCGGGGTCACAGCTTGAGTGGTTCTACCAACTAGATGGAACTAACATCCGACATTGGGAAGATTTGGCAACCGCATTTTATAGACAATATCAATACAATTCTGATCTCGCTCCTACGCGTACCCAACTTCAGGGTATGTCTCTAGGAACGGGCGAAGGGTTCAAAGAATATGCACAAAAATGGAGAGATTTGGCTGGCAGGGTGCAGCCTCCATTGACTGATCGTGAGCTGGTTGATATGTTTCTAGGGACTTTGTCTGGTCCATTTTTCAATCATTTGGTTGGTAACTCCTCGGCTGGGTTTACAAATTTGATTCTGACAGGAGAAAGAATTGAAGCTGACATCAGGTCAGGAAAGATACAAAAAGCTGCCTCCACAAGTACTGAGAAGAGGCCTTTCAAGAAAGAAGCAAGTGCCGTCTATGGTCCTAGAAGACAAGTCAAGCCAGAAAGTCGCCAAGCCGTTAATGCTTTGGTCATTTGAAAGCCTGTTGCTGCTCCTCAGCAGTACAATCAACAAAGAGGTGAAAGGCCCAAGAGGTAGTATACTAGGCTGAGTATGACCTTGTCACAAATCTTACAACAACTGTTATCAACCAACTTGGTGACCATCAAAGAGGCTCCAAAGGTCGTGAATACTGCATCTCCCAAGTATAACCCAAATGCCCGTTGTGCTTATCATTCCGATAGCCCCGGGCATACTACTGATGATTGTTGGGCCTTGAGAAATAAAGTGCAAGATCTTATCGACGCGAAGGAAATTCAGTTTGAGGCGCCTGAGAGGCCAAATGCTGTAACTGCTCCTATGCCCCAGCATAGAGTAAATGCCATCGAGGAAGATTTGTATGCTGTTTCGGTGAATGATGTTGCTACCCCTCTTTTGACTGTTAAGAGGAACTTACTACTAGCCGGTTTATTTCCGGGTTGTAGCAAGGGTTGCCTCCTGTGTGCTATTATCCCTACCGGTTGTCCGTTGCTGAAATCAGGCATCCAAAGCCTGATGGACAACAAATAAATTCTGTTCAAGAACTGTCGTTCCATTTATTTCCACTGAAGAAGTATCTGTTGTCACAATTTACAATCCTACCAAAGCTCCCCCGAGGAAGCCAGTCCAAATTCTGTCTGTTGCACCCATCACTATTATTGTTCCGGGGCCTCTCCCCTATGAGTCTGATAAAGCTGTCCCATGGTATTATGGGGCCGACGTGTATGTGCTTGGAGTGAAGCAGGAGTTCAACACCGGTACCAGTATCAGTAACATCACTGGTCCCGCCAAGATTACTCGCAGTGGCAGGCTCTTCTCACCTGACATTGCACCGCCAGTTATCCGAAAGCCTCTTATCATCACACCCGCAAGTGTGCATGTTCCAGTTCAAGTTCCTGTGTCTACTACTGCCGCCGAGTCCTCTGATACTCGGGGCAAAGAAGTTGCTACCGATTTGCCTGCCAGGACGGAGGCACCAGAAAAGACTGTTGTTGAAGCCTCCCAACAAGAAATGGTGGAAATCCTTAAAATCATTAAAAAGAGTGACTTCAATGTTGTTGAACAGTTGGGGCATACCCCCTCCAAAATCTCTATGCTATCATTGCTGCTATGCTCAGAGGCCCATGCAAAAGCCCTGATTTCATTTCTGAAAACGGCCCATGTGCCGCAAGAGACCTCTGCAGATCAATTCACTGACTGTGTAGCTAATTTGACAGCTGACAATGGTTTGGGATTCTCGGATGCTGACCTCACCGCCAAAGGAAAAAATCACAATGATGCCCTACATGTTTCCATAGAATGCAGGGGCACTACTCTCGCACATGTGTTGGTGGATACCGGTTCTTCCCTGAATGTTTTGCCCAAGAAGGCATTGGATCGCTTGGATTGTGAGGGCCTGGAATTGAAACCTAGTAACATCATTGTTAGAGCCTTCGACGGTTCTAAGAGGATGGTGCACGGTGAAGTAGACATTCCTATTCGGGTGGGTTCCCAAGTCTTCGACTCAACGTTCTATGTAATGGATATTCGTCCATCTTACTCCTGCTTGTTGGGTCGACCCTGGATTCACAAGGCTGGGGCAGTAACATCTACTCTACACCAAAAGCTCAAATACCCTGTCAAAGGGAAGATTGTTACTGTGCAGGGTGAGGAAGAATACATGGTTAGTCACTTGAATTCATTCCGGTATATCGAGATGGACGGGGAGTTTATTGAAACCCCCTTTCAGCATTTTGAGGAGGTTCCTCCAACGTTGGCATCAGCTGAAACAGTGGTTGAAGAAGACTTTCCGTTGAAGATGGCGTCCTTGAAGGATGCCCGGGCTGTAATCGAGAAAGGCAAATGTGCAAACTGGGGTCAACTTCCTGACTTCACTCAAAAGAACGACAAGTTTGGGCTGGGCTTTACTGCAGAGGCTCAGAGGGCTGTGCGCAAGGAAAAGATCAGAAAGGCTCCGGTGTTTATCTCCAACCCAAGGGTGAATGCTATCGAGGAGGACGTAGAGGAAGCAGAGTTTGACAGTTGGATCTATCCAACCACCAGCAACGGACCAAGCAACTGGACGACAAAGGATTTTACACCTATCACATTTGTCACGTAGTAATTAACTCATTTGATTGTTAATTTGTAACAAACAATATGTTAAAACTTGTTGGCTCGGTGTCCTACCCGGGGCATCGTAGCTCTATTTGTGAGGGTTTTTTGTATGACATTTCCATATATCATCAATCAAAACGTTGGACGTTTGTTGCATTTCAAATCTTGCGCTCTTTTTTTTCTTCTTTCTGTGTTATATATTGCAAAACAGCTATATTTACACACACTCACCTATACAGGTTTCAATCCACTCTGGATCTCACTGGTAACAGCTCTGTTACCACCAGTTATGACTTCGAGAATCCGATCAACTTGGCCGAAGACGAAGGTGAAGATGATTGTGAAGTGCCTGGTGAGCTCGCAAGACTGCTACTTCAGGAAGAGAGGGCTATTCAACCACATGAAGAGCCAGTGGAAACAATTAACCTGGGTACTGAGACAGATAGGAAAGAAGTCAAGATTGGTGCCAATCTAGAGCTCAGCGTGAAGCAACGATTGATCCAGATGCTACATGATTACATGGAGATATTTGCTTGGTCCTATGAAGACATGCCTGGTTTGGATGCCGACATTGTAGTTCATCACCTGCCAACCAAGGAAGACTGCCCTCCGGTAAAGCAAAAGGTCCGCCTAATGCGCCCAGAGATGTCCGAAAAGATCAAGGCTAAGGTTATGAAGCAATTCGACGCCGGGTTTCTAGCAGTAACTTCTTACCCTCAATGGGTTGCCAACATGGTGCCAGTGCCGAAGAAGGACGGTAAAGTCAGAATGTGTGTCGACTACAGGGATTTGAACAGGGCAAGCCCCAAGGATGATTTCCCTCTGCCTCACATCGACGTTCTTGTTGACAATACTGCACAACACAAGGGGTTCTCCTTCTGCTACAAGGTCATGCCATTCAGGTTGAAAAATGCTAGGGCAACCTACCAACGTGCCATGGTTGCTTTATTTCATGATATGATCTGTTGTACCCCAAAACTTGCCCTCCCATATTCTTCAATAAATTGCCAAGCCAAGTCACAAAATTCCCCAAGGGTTGTGCAGTGCAACTGTCTCCTATACAGTCAAAACTAGGGTTTGTGTTATGATCAAGAAAAGGAAGTTTTCAAGGGCCCAATCAAGTCTCATCTGTCTACAAACATGGTCAAGTATCCTCATAGCAAGTTTCAAGGCATTCGGCTCAAAATTGCACAGTCAAAACCCTAAATTGCACTACAGTCAACTATAGGGGCAAAATGGTCATTTGACAGTCAAAGTTCAAATTTTTGGTCAACATATCATTTTGAAGCCACAAACATCATTTGATCAATGCTTGATCATGATTCTCAAAATTTGGCTCAAAAATCATCAAAGATGCAAAAGTTTCCTTATTTGGACAGCTGAAAAAGTCAACTGAAATTGACCAGGGCATAACTTTCACATGGATTATCAGAAATATCCCATCCAAAGCTCATTTTGAAGAGAAAGACATTTCCTACAACTCATCTTCATACTTCAAGTCCAAGAAATGCTCTCACAAAAAGTTATCAATTTCAACATTATAGGTCATTTTCAAAAGTCAACAAAAAGGGACTTTGAGTCAAAGGCCATAACTTGAGATTGGTAAATACAAATGACATGGGACCAAAGGCATTGGTTAAAGGACTCAAAGACCTTTCCAAAATGTCCAAGAACATGAGAAAATCTTAAAAATTGAGCAAGTTATGCCTTGTGGAAGTTGGTAAATTTTTGGGAATTTTGAAAAGTCAACTTTGATTCAAATGGTCTAAAATTGCTAATGGGCCTATTTTTCTTCCATGATTCATCATTCCAAGCCTATGCACGACCATTTGGCCCAAAGGGAAGCATTTTCTCATTTTTTATTTATTTATTTGAATTTTTATTTATATTAATTCAATTAAATCAATTAAATATGTGAAAAATATCTAAATGAACCAAACAAATCTTTTTGTACACATTTCAAGGTCAATATTTCGTGCACATGCTGATTAGGAAGAATTGGATTGATTTGAGCATAATTGATACAAAAACCATGTGAAAAAGATTGAAAATATAATGGAAAAAAATCAAATCTTCAATCCATGATTACAAGAGATTTTGTTGAATTTTGTTAACCTAAAAGCTTCACTACATAATCAGAAACACAACCCTAATCCCGGTAGACTGAAAGCTGCGCTCTAGAACACATTGCAAAACTTAAAAATCATCAAAAAATTTCAAAACTGAAAACAATATTGCAGGGTGTTTAAGGGCACAAAACCTAGTCCAATAGCTTCCTTGGCAATCCCTGAACGTATTCCAATCCCTACCATCAACTCAAACGCAAAGAATTGGTAAAACGAACTCAAACTGTACCAAGAAAAGTCCATGATCGTATTTTGATTTCCAGGCATCCTCATTGCATTTTAATTGTATATTCATATTCCTTATGATGTTTTGAGACTAACCATCATGTTTAATTGAGTTTTCATGCGCCATATACAGATTTGCCATGGTTATGTTCTAGGGTTTCACGAGCTTTGATTTGGGCATTTCATAATGCTGTAAAATTGAGACTCATCAGTACCATAAAAAAAAATCAGCGCGATTGGACGGTCAATATGCAACCCTCGCGCCTAATTTATGTTCAATGAGGGCCTAATCGCTATTATGGAATTTGGCTTGTTTTGAGGGGGTTCAAAACCCCCGTTAACCTTTCTCTATTTTTCAGGCAAAACGAAATCTTGAGGAAGACGATGAAGTGGCGTGCATTGGTTGGATAATTTGAATTTTTCGCGCTTTTAGCCACTGATGCATTGTTTTGTATTATATTATTCATTGTATATTTAGTTAACAAACGCGTGGTAATGGTCCAGTGGCAATTAGGTGTGTTGGCAATCCACATGACCTGGGTTCGAGACCCAGGTCCTTCCTTTCCTTCATATTTTTCTTCATAAAATGCTCCCATGCAGCTGCAGCGCTATGGTTCACCATATGCCTTCATCATCCAGACGTCCACGTGCCCCCTGAAGAGTAAACCAATGGCATGGATCTGAAGAACACGTACACTCCAGTCAACGCATCACATGCTTGCACAAAAGTCAATGGATTTCATGTCTTATTGGGCCAGGATTTCACCATCAAAACCTCCATATTGGGACTTCCACCCCCCCTGGTTTGCTTTCATAATTTTTTCTTTTTTCTCCTTATTCTTGTTTTAATTCTAATTTTTATTTTAATTACTGTTTATTTAATTAATTATTTTTTTTCAAAATACAAAACACATAAAAAAACTCAAAAAAGACAGAATATAATAAATAATATTGATTTTCATATTTTCTTATAAATAATTGTATGTAAATTAATTAATTTAAATTAGGTTTAACTTTATTTCTTTTCACAATAAAAATATAAAAAATATAGACTTAGGTTTAATAAATTTTATTCCTTTAATTTTTTTTTCTTTTTTTTCTAATAATATTATTTATTTATTTTTTTAATTAATTGTACATAAAAAAATTAGGTTTAATTTAGGTTTCAATTTAATATTTTCACAATAAATTTAAAAGCTATTAGAATTAGGGTTTGCCTTTTAGTTTAACTTTAAATTACTTCCTTTTCTCATCAAATATCTAAAAAAACACAAAATACCAAAAAAAACATTCTTTTTTTTTAAATCTTTAATTTTAATTCCTCATTAATTCTAATTAATTAATTCATTAACTTTAAATATTTTTTGCAAAAGGGTCCAACGCCCTAGTTTTGTTTTTAATTCCTTTATTTCGCGTATTTATTTATTTTGCTCAAATAATTATGTATCTCTCCCAAAGCCGTGTAAACAATTTCTCGCACTTTTATTTCTTTCGCTTTATTTACTTTCCGTCAAATCGGGTCCGGTTTAATTTTGGCGATGTGGACCCGCGCCATTTGTAATAGTTTAGATTTATTTTCCTCGCAAATATTAACTGTTAAATAAGCATGAAAGAATGTATGGACTTAAAATAAAATCAAGCGTAGATCACAATGAATATGACAAGACAAATATCAATGAAAACGACACACGAATCGCACACACCACCCCTAGGGTACGCCTCACTGTTGCCTTGCCTCGAAAGGTGATCGTCGAGTAGAGGACGTCTTAGTAAGTCCTCATGATCCGGGAACCTGGCATGAGGGTAGCTTCTAAGGTGTCTTCCCATTGCTCTGGTGATCACCATGTCCCGAACCTCGAATTGACCCGAACACCTCCAACGGTGGTGCTACCTACCTCTCAATGGTGGGATGGCACTACTTCAAAGGACATTTACACAGACGAATTCCTTAGGGTAGGTAGACGACTCTAGATACTTGCTCTAAATTCAAAAACAAATTCAAAAATACTTTTCACACCAACACATTTTCAAAAGCTTTCAAAGCAAACTTTTCAAATACTCTGACGTACGAGTCGAACTGAAATTTTTCAAAGAAACTTTTTAAACCCACATTGAAAAGCAAACAAACCTTTTTGAAAACACATTGAGCAAGTAGCTAAGAGCCCATGGATAACCATGGATAGAAAGGGTGCTAACACCTTCCCTTTCTATAACCTACCTCCCGAACCGAGAGCAATCTCTTTAAGGAATTTTTCTGTGCTTTTGTCCTTTCCAATTGGAGAAAATAAAAGACGGTGGCGACTCTTGCTTCCGCGACATTTCGCAAACCAGCGTTAAACAGTCAGTTCCAGATCCACCGATCACAGAACTGGCGACTCTGCTGGGGATAAACTTAAAGTGGGGTGTACCTTAGGGCTAGTTCATAACTGTGTTTTCAATTGTTTTCCTTGTGTGCTTTAAATTGTGGGTTGCTTGGGAGTTCTATAGATCCTAAACCCGGATCTGGGGGATACCTTCTTAGAAAGTAGCAACAAGGCTGTGAGGGAACTGTGTGGGGTATACCGACATAGTTGAAACAGTCTGCTACGTTGATGTGGCACTTTGGTGTGTACCGGTAACCCTTGAGTTCAGTCAAGGAGAGTACGGGGCCTCCGCGTGGTGTCGTGAAGCATCAACAGACCTTAGGAACCTTAATTGAACTATCTTGGCCTCTTTAGGGTAGTGAGATAACTGACTTTGGTGCAGTCCGAGGTTGGTTGATACTCGATACTACACTCAATTGAGGGTTGCTTTCCTGGAATATTTCGGTCGCCAGTTCAGTGGCTAAATCGAAACGATGAACAATGAAAGCAATCCCGTGATATTGGGAACCTTAAAACCCGGTTACTTTGATTAGGACAGGTTGAACCCACCAACTTCAAGAGGGTAATACCCCGACCCCATGCCGGCCTAAACCCTAAGGGCTCTTTGGTGTGACTTGTGTGCCTTCGTACTTGACTATCTGCGTGCTTGTTACCTGACACTTGTTTCTTGCAGGTCTTGTTTATAGTCCTTAATTGGGACTCATAACAGGGTACTAAATTTCTTGCAGGTCTTGTTTATAGTCCTTAATTGGGACTCATAACAGGGTACTAAATTTCTTGCAGGGTTGTTTATAGTCCTTAATTGGGACTCATAACAGGGTTTACTAGATCTCTTGCAGGTTTTGTTTATAGTCCTTAATTGGGACTCATAACAAAGTATACTGAATTTCTTGCAGGGTCTGTTTATAGTCCTTAATTGGGACTCATAACAGGGTTTACCTACATCACCCCATGCATAGCATGACATCATACCATTGCATACATCCTAACCCATTTCAAGGATCTCAAGGGCTTGTGATGCAGGTCATGATAAATCAAACATCTAGCAAGGGGCAGAGAGGATTTATTTTCCTCTAGCCAAGGTTGTCAGGGGCTATGACCCACTGGACATGGTGAGCCTTTGACCCTTGGAGAAGAATTCTCAACAACATGGGTTTCTTTCCATCAAGCTACAAATTCAAATGCTAACAAATTTTCTTGTTTCTCCCGCGAGGTCCTTGAAAACATTACATGCATGTCATACATCTCATTGCATTGCAGGTATCCCTTTGACAGGTTGCTTACCCTTCTTCGCTGTTTATTTCAGCCGATCGTCATGAATCCTGAATCTTCAACCGAGCACACTATCAAGGACCTCCAGGCTCAGAATGCCCAGTTCCAAGAGCTGATCATGAATTTGACCCAGGGGCAACAAGATCTGAAGGCTTTGCTCTTGAAGAAAGAAAAGAAGAAGAAGAGGACTGTTTTGTTCAGCCCTAGACGCAGATATGGGAATACACCACAGATTGAAACTGAGAGGACAACTCCATCTGTGGGGAAGAGCAGTCACCAAGAGGAAAGGGTTCCTAGTCCAGTGGTCTCCGACAACGAGACAGATTTTGACGACGAACAATACCCTCCGGCTGAGGACAAGTACAAGCAGTTGGAAGACCGTTTGAAGGCTATGGAAATACAACAAGTACCGGGGCTGGATTTCGGGGATCTGGGTTTGTCTACTGGTGTGATCATCCCTCGGAAGTTCAAGGCACCATCATTCACTAAATATGACGGGGCGTCTTGTCCCAAGTTACATCTCAGGTCCTATGTTCGGAAGATTCAGCCATACTCAGCAGATAAAAACTTGTGGATCCACTTCTTCCAGGAAAGTCTTTCAGGGACTCACCTCGAATGGTTCTATCAACTGGATGGGACCAAAGTTCGTAACTGGGAGGAGTTGGCAACTGCTTTCTATAAGCAGTACCAGTACAATGCCGACCTTGCCCCCGCACGTACCCAACTCCAGGGTATGTCGTTAGGTGCAAGCGAAGGTTTTAAGGAGTACGCTCAGAAGTGGAGAGACTTGGCTGGCAGGGTGCAGCCACCATTGACTGATCGAGAGTTGGTAGACATGTTCTTGGGGACCCTATCTGGGCCATTTTTACACCATCTCATCGGGAATTCTTCTGCTGGGTTCACAGATCTTATCTTGACTGGGGAGAGAATTGAAGCCGGCATCCGGTCTGGGAAAATTCAAGAGGCTGCACCTTCGGATAAAAAGCCTCATCATGGAAAGAAAGAATCCAATGCTGTGCACGGTAAAAAGAGCCGTCATGAGGTAGGGGCAATCCAGACCTCCAATCCCGGACCTGCTCAACAAGGACAGGGGCAGCAGCGCAAGGAGAAACGACAGTATACCAAACTCAACATGTCGCTGGATCAAGCACTGCAACAAATGTTGAAGGCAGGGCTGATCACCTTAAGGGCTCCTCTTCGGAATCCAAACACTTCTGCTCCCAACTATCATCCCAACGATAGGTGCGCATATCATTCTGATAGCCCGGGGCATACTACGGACAACTGCTGGCCTCTCAAGAACAAAATTCAAGATATGATCGACGCCGGGGAGATTCAGTTTGAAATGCCTGAGACTCCGAACATAATCACCGCTCCGTTGCCCAATCATTGAAGCCTTTTGTTCATTTGAATTTTTGAGTTATATTTTTCTTTGCTTATACAAACAATTAATGTCATAGCAAACTCTTTTATTCCATTAATGCATCGCATATGTCTGTTTTGGGAATTAATACAATTGTTTTCATTATATTCAAAATTCTCTTCATATTTTTTCTGATGATCAACTCTTGGTTAATAATTCTGAGCCTCTTGAGGGAGGATGACGAAAACGATACCGCTATCTTTTACAGTATGCTTTTGAACAGACCCCGCTGATGAGGTACAGGCATTGTTTCAAATCCTAAACACTGGAGTTATAAGGAAGATAATCCCTCGTCAACCCATCTGAGCCAAAGAAGTAGGAGTTTTATTTTCGAAAATTGAAACCCTTAATCATAACCTGGGGCAGGGTAGTTCCCTCAGTTGATCCAAGTGCATGACGAATGGCACCGAAGAGATCTTTACGAAACGAACAAAGACAGTAATGGTTCAGAACAATCAAAAGGACAGGCAGTCATCATTAAAATTCATAAATGAAAAGCCCAAAAAGTCTAAACCTACAAAGGGGACTTATGAAACTGGGGCATCCCGCTGATTGTGATTCCAAAAAAGGAAACAGTTCAGGCAAAAAAAAGAAAGGGATAACAAAATCAAGAAAGAGGTCTCACAAACCCTCAACCAAAGCAAAAATGACTGCCTATTCAGAATAAATCATCAACATCTGAACCATTATTGGGACATCAAAGCAAAGACTCAAGCAAGGTCTAACGCACGATCAACTGAGTTTAGGTTTAGAGAACATCACGAAGAGCGGGTGGGTACAAATAATTTGAGCCTTTATCCTTTGTTTCTTAAACCGTGAACCAGGCCACGTTATAACCCTCAAAAGTCCTAGCTGAAGCATGGGTTAGCTCGAAAGCATACTGTCACGAAAGGTATCCCGACTCCTTAAAGCTTACGGTAAATACGGAGTTGACATCACGTTTTACAAACATTCACTTGTTTTATGAAAAAAGAATGCATTTTCAAAATCTTTGAGACAGACATAAGCTTTGCATTTTTAACATAACTTTGTTTGCATATGACTTTTTGTTTGAACAGCATAGAAATTCGCATGACGAAAGTCTAATGAACAAGAGTATCTCCAATCAAAGGGGCACGGCATGATCATGGTCTACCATCTGGGGCAGTTAAGTCAAGATCCAGAGAATCTCTCAAAAGGCCAAAAAGCCTGGGGCAAATCTCTGCCTGAGTCACTTGGGGCACTCCAGCAACGAATCTTGCACGATCAGACACCTTCTGGTAATATGGCAACACAAGCAGCCAGGGGCACCTACCTGCATTCTAAGAGCGTGGACCTAGTCGAAAAAATACTGCGCATAATCAAAGACCCGCTAGGTTGACACACCTAGGCAAAAATAAGGGCTTCCCAGCGAACCAAAAGGGTTCGGGCAAAATGAAGGGATGACATGAAAAATCTGTACACCTGGCAAGTCGAAAACCTGAAAAGGCGGCTTGGGCAAAAATGGGTATCCCGGTGGACTGAAAACCCGAAAGGGCGGTCCAGGCAAAAGTTAGGGATTAAAAGCGTACGACTATGTCCCGCCATCTGTCTACCAGAAGAAGGTTTGTCCGCCAACAACTATCAGCACCCCACAAGAAACAGGGGCAATAAAGGTTGGTCTGAGCAGTCTGATTGTTCTATCCTCCAAGGTATCAGGGTAGGTCCTGTTGAAGAACATAACCAATACAGTTCAATACCTCCCCAGGAGAGTCCAACCCAGCTTCCCCAGGAAAGTTGGAATCCATCTCCCCAAGCAGTAAGTGTATCCCCAGTTGATTCTGGAAGCTTACCCCCCCGCAGAGCACGAACGCGTCGTCCGGCTTGATTTAAAGAGTTATTTACTTAACAGGATATAACTGGGTTATCCTCAGCCAAAAGCCACGGAAAGAGCGCCCTCGATACAGTCTTCTTACCCCAGCGAAGTCCATCAATAATTCCAACAACAAGGATGCCCTCAGCAAGTTATCATCAACACTCAGCAAGGCATCCCTCTTCCCACAGAGTATTGCTTCCCAGCATGGTCGCTAGAGTATCTTTTCTCCCTGCGGAATTATTCATTCGCCAAGTTTATTCCCCAACAGAGTCATCTTCTCTTACCGGTATACTTGCAACTATCATCCCCAGTGGAAGCAAAATCTATTCTTCAACATCAGCCCAGGAGTGACTTCCCGGCACCCGTCAAGGATTTATTTTCTTAGACAAAAATACATTCATAAACATCACATCTTCATACATTATAGCATGCATATGCATCATACTACACGAATCTCATTAATTTTGAAGACATACAGTTCATGCATCATGATTTTGCATACAATTATGTTTTGTCGTTTCAGGAAAAAGATCAATACAAAAATGACTACTATCAACTATCGCAACTTATTCTAGATATAGTTTCAGATATGATCCAGATATGGTGACGTTCTGATGCTGCTTCCAGAATTCCTTCTCGATAGTTTCAGATATGATCCAGATATGGTGACGTTCTGATGCTGCTTCCAGAATTCCTTCTCGATATAGTTTCAGATATGATCCAGATATGGTGACGTTCTGATGCTGCTTCCAGAATTCCTTCTCGATATAGTTTCAGATATGACCCAGATATGGCGACGTTCTGATGCTGCTTCCAGACATCCTTCTAGATATAGTTTCAGATATGATCCAGAGATGGTGACGTTCTGATACTGCTTCCAGATTTCCTTCTAGATATAGTTTCAGATATGACCCAGATATGGCGACGTTCTGATACTGCTTCCAGATTTCCTTCTAGATATAGTTTCAGATATGATCCAGATATGGTGACGTTCTGATGCTGCTTCCAGAATTCCTTCTCGATATAGTTTCAGATATGATCCAGATATGGTGACGTTCTGATGCTGCTTCCAGAATTCCTTCTCGATATAGTTTCAGATATGATCCAGATATGGTGACGTTCTGATGTTGCTTCCAGAATTCCTTCTCGATATAGTTTCAGATATGACCCAGATATGGCGACGTTCTGATGCTGCTTCCAGACATCCTTCTAGATATAGTTTCAGATATGATCCAGAGATGGTGACGTTCTGATACTGCTTCCAAATTTCCTTCTAGATATAGTTTCAGATATGACCCAGATATGGCGACGTTCTGATACTGCTTCCAGATTTTCTTTCTAGATATAGTTTCAGATATGACCCAGATATGGCGACGTTCTGATGCTGCTTCCAGATTTCCTTCTAGATATAGTTTCAGATATGACCCAGATATGGTGACGTTCTGATACTACTTCCAGATATCCTTCTAGATATAGTTTCAGATATGATCCAGAGATGGTGACGTTCTGATACTGCTTCCAGATTTCCTTCTAGATATAGTTTCAGATATGATCCAGATATGGTGACGTTCTGATGCTGCTTCCAGATTTCCTTCTAGATATAGTTTCAGATGTAAACCAGATATGGTGACGTTCTGATTGCTGCTTCCAGAATTCCTTCTAGATATAGTTTCAGATATGATCCAGATATGGTGACGTTCTGATGCTGCTTCCAGATTTCCTTCTAGATATAGTTTCAGATGTAAACCAGATATGGTGACGTTCTGATGCTGCTTCCAGATTTCCTTCTAGATATAGTTTCAGATGTAAACCAGATATGGTGACGTTCTGATGCTGCTTCCAGATTTCCTTCTAGATATAGTTTCGGATATGATCCAGATATGGTGACGTTCTGATGCTGCTTCCAGATTTCCTTCTAGATATAGTTTCGGATATGACCCAGAGATGGTGACGTTCTGATACTGCTTCCAGATATCCTTCTAGATATAGTTTCGGATATGATCCAGAGATGGTGACGTTCTGATACTGCTTCCAGATATCCTTCTAGATATAGTTTCGGATATGACCCAGAGATGGTGACGTTCTGATACTGCTTCTAGATCTCCTTCCAGATATAGTCCAGATGTAAACCAGATATGGCAACGTTCTGACACTTATTCCAGTTGAAGATATTTCAAGACTTTCTCTAGTTCAGCTAAATCGACTCCCAACAGATTTTTCTGATAAAGACTCAGCAGAAGTTATGGTTCCCTCTCCGACGATGAGTGAGGTGGTAATTCCTTTTCAGATGTTTCCCTCTCCGACGGTGAGTGAGGTGATAATCTCCTATGGTTCCCTCTCCGACGGTGAGTGAGGTGGTAAGTCCTTTTCAGATGTTTCCCTCTCCGACGGTGAGTGAGGTGATAGTCTCCTATGGTTCCCTCTCCGACGGTGAGTGAGGTGGTAAGTCCTTTTCAGATGTTTCCCTCTCCGACGGTGAGTGAGGTGATAGTCTCCTATGGTTCCCTCTCCGACGGTGAGTGAGGTGGTAAGTCCTTTTCAGATGTTTCCCTCTCTGACGGTGAGTGAGGTGATAGTCTCCTATGGTTCCCTCTCCGACGGTGAGTGAGGTGGTAAGTCCTTTTCAGATGTTTCCCTCTCCGACGGTGAGTGAGGTGATAGTCTCCTGGGTTCCCTCTCCGACGGTGAGTGAGGTGGTAAGTCCTTTTCAGATGTTTCCCTCTCCAACGGTGAGTGAGGTGATAGTCTCATGGGTTCCCTCTCCGACGGTGAGTGAGGTGGTAAGTCCTTTTCAGATGTTTCCCTCTCCAACGGTGAGTGAGGTGATAGTCTCCTGGGTTCCCTCTCCGACGGTGAGTGAGGTAGTAAGTCGTTTTCAGATGTTTCCCTCTCCGACGGTGAGTGAGGTGATAGTCTCTTATGGTTCCCTCTCCGACGGTGTGTGAGGTGACAATTCCTTTTCCTATGATTCCCCTCTCCGACGGCGAGTGAGGTGATTCCCTTTCAGATTATAAATTTTCTATGGTTCTCTTCCCGACATTGCAAAGATGGTAATTCCCGCTAAGATTTTTCTCAACGAGCGTTGTTGAAGTTAAAATCACCCAAGGTTCTATTATCATTCATGCTAAGGCAGTAACCATCCCTGGTTCTTTCATCGCTGTTTGAAACTCCAGACTCAGCTCCTGTAACCATTCAGGACATATCTATACCAAGCATCTAAAAATCTGCTCCTGCAACGTGTCAGGTACTCATTTCTTCTTTTGCAGGTATGCAGGTTCTCGCTAAGGAATCTCCTACGCGATCAACATCCAGATGGCATCTATAAGCCCATCATCCTATCCAGCAATCTCCAATTGGCATCTATAAGCCCATTCCCATCACACTGCTAACATGTGAGCACAAATTTCTGGGCACTCTAGTGTCCAATCATCTTCTACCCTCGGATTATGAAAGGCACGGCAGCCAATCTGCATCCTCAGGTCTAAGAAGATTGAACAGGGGCAATTGTTGTACCCCAAAATTTGCCCTCCCATATTCTTCAATAAATTGCCAAGCCAAGTCACAAAATTCCCCAAGGGTTGTGCAGTGCAACTGTCTCCTATACAGTCAAAACTAGGGTTTGTGTTCTGATCAAGAAAAGGAAGTTTTCAAGGGCCCAATCAAGTCTCATCTGTCTACAAACATGGTCAAGTATCCTCATAGCAAGTTTCAAGGCATTCAGCTCAAAATTGCACAGTCAAAATCCTAAATTGCACTACAGTCAACTGTAGGGGCAAAATGGTCATTTGACAGTCAAAAGTTCAAATTTTTGGTCAACATATCATTTTGAAGCCACAAACATCATTTGATCAATGCTTGATCATGATTCTCAAAATTTGGCTCAGAAATCATCAAAGATGCAAAAGTTTCCTTATTTGGACAGCTGAAAAAGTCAACTGAAATTGACCAGGGCATAACTTTCACATGGATTATCAGAAAAATCCCATCCAAAGCTCATTTTGAAGAGAAAGACATTTCCTACAACTCATCTTCATACTTCAAGTCCAAGAAATGCTCTCACAAAAAGTTATCAATTTCAACATTATAGGTCATTTTCAAAAGTCAACAAAAAGGGACTTTGAGTCAAAGGCCATAACTTGAGATTGGTAAATCAAAATGACATGGGACCAAAGGAATTGGTTAAAGGACTCAAATACCTTTCCAAAATGTCCAAGAACATGAGAAAATCTTAAAAATTGAGCAAGTTATGCCTTGTGGAAGTTGGGAAATTTTTGGGAATTTTGAAAAGTCAACTTTGATTCAAATGGTCTAAAATTGCTAATGGGCCTATTTTTCTTCCATGATTCATCATTCCAAGCCTATGCACGACCATTTGGCCCAAAGGGAAGCATTTTCTCATTTTTTATTTATTTATTTGAATTTTTATTTATATTAATTCAATTAAATCAATTAAATATGTGAAAAATATCTAAATGAACCAAACAAATCTTTTTGTACACATTTCAAGGTCAATATTTCGTGCACATGCTGATTAGGAAGAATTGGATTGATTTGAGCATAATTGATACAAAAACCATGTGAAAAAGATTGAAAATATAATGGAAAAAAATCAAATCTTCAATCCATGATTACAAGAGATTTTGTTGAATTTTGTTAACCTAAAAGCTTCACTACATAATCAGAAACACAACCCTAATCCTGGTAGACTGAAAGCTGCGCTCTAGAACACATTGCAAAACTTAAAAATCATCAAAAAATTTCAAAACTGAAAACGATATTGCAGGGTGTTTCAGGGCACAAAACCTAGTCCAATAGCTTCCTTGGCAATCCCTGAACGTATTCCAATCCCTACCATCAACTCAAACGCAAAGAATTGGTAAAACGAACTCAAACTGTACCAAGAAAAGTCCATGATCGTATTTTGATTTCCAGGCATCCTCATTGCATTTTAATTGTATATTCATATTCCTTATGATGTTTTGAGACTAACCATCATGTTTAATTGAGTTTTCATGCGCCATATACAGATTTGCCATGGTTATGTTCTAGGGTTTCACGAGCTTTGATTTGGGCATTTCATAATGCTGTAAAATTGAGACTCATCAGTACCATAAAAAAAATCAGCGCGATTGGACGGTCAATATGCAACCCTCGCGCCTAATTTATGTTCAATGAGGGCCTAATCGCTATTATGGAATTTGGCTTGTTTTGAGGGGGTTCAAAACCCCCGTTAACCTTTCTCTATTTTTTCAGGCAAAACGAAATCTTGAGGAAGACGATGAAGTGGCGTGCATTGGTTGGATAATTTGAATTTTTCGCGCTTTTAGCCACTGATGCATTGTTTTGTATTATATTATTCATTGTATATTTAGTTAACAAACGCGTGGTAATGGTCCAGTGGCAATTAGGTGTGTTGGCAATCCACATGACCTGGGTTCGAGACCCAGGTCCTTCCTTTCCTTCATATTTTTCTTCATAAAATGCTCCCATGCAGCTGCAGCGCTATGGTTCACCATATGCCTTCATCATCCAGACGTCCACGTGCCCCCTGAAGAGTAAACCAATGGCATGGATCTGAAGAACACGTACACTCCAGTCAACGCATCACATGCTTGCACAAAAGTCAATGGATTTCATGTCTTATTGGGCCAGGATTTCACCATCAAAACCTCCATATTGGGACTTCCACCCCCCCTGGTTTGCTTTCATAATTTTTTCTTTTTTCTCCTTATTCTTGTTTTAATTCTAATTTTTATTTTAATTACTGTTTATTTAATTAATTATTTTTTTTCAAAATACAAAACACATAAAAAAACTCAAAAAAGACAGAATATAATAAATAATATTGATTTTCATATTTTCTTATAAATAATTGTATGTAAATTAATTAATTTAAATTAGGTTTAACTTTATTTCTTTTCACAATAAAAATATAAAAAATATAGACTTAGGTTTAATAAATTGTATTCCTTTAATTTTTTTTTCTTTTTTTTCTAATAATATTATTTATTTATTTTTTTAATTAATTGTACATAAAAAAATTAGGTTTAATTTAGGTTTCAATTTAATATTTTCACAATAAATTTAAAAGCTATTAGAATTAGGGTTTGCCTTTTAGTTTAACTTTAAATTACTTCCTTTTCTCATCAAATATCTAAAAAAACACAAAATACCAAAAAAAAAAATTCTTTTTTTTAAAATCTTTAATTTTAATTCCTCATTAATTCTAATTAATTAATTCATTAACTTTAAATATTTTTTGCAAAAGGGTCCAACGCCCTAGTTTTGTTTTTAATTCCTTTATTTCGCGTATTTATTTATTTCGCTCAAATAATTATGTATCTCTCCCAAAGCCGTGTAAACAATTTCTCGCACTTTTATTTCTTTCGCTTTATTTACTTTCCGTCAAATCGGGTCCGGTTTAATTTTGGCGATGTGGACCCGCGCCATTTGTAATAGTTTAGATTTATTTTCCTCGCAAATATTAACTGTTAAATAAGCATGAAAGAATGTATGGACTTAAAATAAAATCAAGCGTAGATCACAATGAATATGACAAGACAAATATCAATGAAAACGACACACGAATCGCACACACCACCCCTAGGGTACGCCTCACTGTTGCCTTGCCTCGAAAGGTGATCGTCGAGTAGAGGACGTCTTAGTAAGTCCTCATGATCCGGGAACCTGGCATGAGGGTAGCTTCTAAGGTGTCTTCCCATTGCTCTGGTGATCACCATGTCCCGAACCTCGAATTGACCCGAACACCTCCAACGGTGGTGCTACCTACCTCTCAATGGTGGGATGGCACTACTTCAAAGGACATTTACACAGACGAATTCCTTAGGGTAGGTAGACGACTCTAGATACTTGCTCTAAATTCAAAAACAAATTCAAAAATACTTTTTACACCAACACATTTTCAAAAGCTTTCAAAGCAAACTTTTCAAATACTCTGACGTACGAGTCGAACTGAAATTTTTCAAAGAAACTTTTTAAACCCACATTGAAAAGCAAACAAACCTTTTTGAAAACACATTGAGCAAGTAGCTAAGAGCCCATGGATAACCATGGATAGAAAGGGTGCTAACACCTTCCCTTTCTATAACCTACCTCCCGAACCGAGAGCAATCTCTTTAAGGAATTTTTCTGTGCTTTTGTCCTTTCCAATTGGAGAAAATAAAAGACGGTGGCGACTCTTGCTTCCGCGACATTTCGCAAACCAGCGTTAAACAGTCAGTTCCAGATCCACCGATCACATGATCCATCATGAGATTGAGGTATATGTTGACGACATGATTGCGAGGTCCCAAACTGAGGAAGAACACCTTGATCATCTGAGGAAGCTGTTTGACCGACTGAAGTTATACAAGCTGAGGTTGAACCCAAACAAATGCACCTTTGGGGTAAGGTCCGGAAAATTTCTAGGTTTCATTGTGAGCGATAAAGGTATTCAGGTGGACCCGGCCAAGGTAAAAGCCATACAAGAGATGCCGACTCCCAAGACAGAGAAAGAAGTCAGAGGCTTTCTGGGACGACTGAATTACATTGCCCGATTCATCTCACACCTAACTGCTACTTGTGAGCCAATCTTCAAATAACTGAAGAAAGATCAAGTAGTACGCTGGAACGATGAATGTCAGGCTGCCTTTGAAAAGATAAAGGAGTACCTCCAAGAGCCACCCATTCTTATGCCACCAGTGGAAGGGAGACCTCTAATACTATACTTGATTGTGCTTGATAATTCAATGGGGTGTGTGCTGGGGAAGCATAACGAGTCTGGCCGAAAAGAGCACGCTATTTATTATCTGAGCAAAAAGTTTACCGACTGTGAGTCTCGTTACTCACTGCTCGAGAAAACTTGCTGCGCTCTGGTATGGGCTGCTCGCCGGCTGAGACAGTATATGCTGACTCACACCACTTTGTTGATTTCAAAGATGGATCCCATCAAGTACATATTCGAAAAGCCTGCTCTGTCTGGAAGAATAGCGAGATGGCAAATGATCTTGACAGAATATGATATCCAGTATACAACTCAAAAAGCAATCAACAGAAGTGTACTGGCAGATCATTTGGCACACCAACCTGTGGACGGTTACCAATCACTTAACTTTGACTTTCCTGACGAAGATATCATGGTAGTAACTGACTGTGAAGTACCTGGACCGGATGAAGGACCTGAGGAAGGATCCAGTTGGTCTATGCATTTTGACGGAGCCTCCAACGCTTTGGGTAACGGCGTCGGCGCTGTAATCATATCTCCCAAAGGAACTCATACTCCACTCACCGCCCGATTGTGCTTCAACTGCACCAACAACATGGCAGAATATGAGGCATGTATCATGGGTCTACAAGCTACAATCGACTTAAGGATCAAATTTATGAGTGTCTTCGGAGATTCCGCTCTCGTGATCAATCAGATCAAAGGCGAGTGGGATACGAAACACCCAAATCTTATTCCTTACAAGGAGTATGTGTTGACTTTGCTTCCCCACTTTGAAGAGATAACTTTCGAGCACTTCCCGAGAGAGGAGAATCAGCTAGCGGACGCACTAGCTACAATGTCTTCAATGTTCAAAGTTAAATGGGACAATGAAGCTCCCCGGATCATTATCTGGAAGTTGGACGAACCGGCATACTGTTGCGAGCTTAAGGCCAAAGAGGTGACTGAAAAACCTTGGTATCATGAGGTGAAAAGATACTTGGAAGCTCAGGAATACCCTGAAGGTGCATCTGTCAACGACAAGAAGTTCATGAGAAGGTTTGCTGCAAAGTTCTTCCTCAGCAACGGCATTCTCTACAAACGGAATCATGATTCGACTCTACTACGTTGTGTGGATAAGGCTGAAGCTGAGAGGATCATGATAGAACTGCATGAAGGTACATTCAGAACACAATCTAGTTGACACACCATGGCAAAGAAAATCCTTTGGGCAGGGTATTTCTGGTCCACAATGGAAGCCGATTGTTACCAACATTCTCGAACTTGTCATAAATGCCAGATCTATGCTGACAAGGTGCACATCCCTCCGGTTCCTCTGAACGTCCTGACGGCACCTTGGCCTTTTGCAATGTGGGGCATTGATATGATCGGTGAGATCCGACCGACGGCATCCAACGGGCATCGCTTCATCATGGTGGCGATCGATTACTTCACGAAGTGGGTTGAGGCAGCTTCCTACGCAACGGTAACCAAGAGCGTCGTGGCACGTTTTATCCAGCATAACCTGATCTGTCGCTACGGAATCCCGGAAAGAATCATTACGGACAATGGTACCAATCTCAATAACAAGATGATCACTGAACTCTGCGAACAATTCAAAATACAGCACCATAACTCTTCTCCTTACCGACCGAAGATGAATGGGGCTGTAGAGGCAGCTAATAAGAATATCAAGAAAATTGTGCAGAAGATGACAGTGACCTATAAAGATTGGCACGAGATGTTACCGTTTGCTCTTCATGGGTACCGTACCTCAGCAAGGACGTCAACCGGGGCAACACCTTTTTCCTTGGTCTATGGCATGGAGGCAGTCTTGCCGATTGAAGTCCAGATACCCTCTCTCCGGATAATGAAGGATGCAGACTTGAGTGAAGATGATTGGATCCAGACTCGACTTGATCAATTAAACCTGATTGACGAGAAAAGACTCACCGCTATCTGTCATGGTCACGCGTACCAAAAACGGATGATCAGAGCATTTAACAAGAAATTCAGACCACAAGAGTATCAAGTTGGGGACCTGGTAATCAAACGCATCATCCTTCCTCAAAGCGATCCCCGGGGCAAATGGACCCCTATGTACGAAGGGCCATTTGTGGTTAAACATGTGTTCTCAGGAGGAGCCATGATTCTGACCACCATGGATGGTGACGACCTTCCTCACCCCGCCAATGCAGACATAGTAAAAAGATACTACACGCGAATAAAAGACCCGCTAGGTTGACATACCTAGGCAAAAATAAGGGCTTCCCGGCGAACCAAAAGGGTTCGGGCAAAAATAAGGGATTAAATTAAAAAAAATCCGTACACCCGGCAAGTCGAAAACCTGAAAAGGCGGCTTGGGCAAAAATCGGTATCCCGGTGGACTGAAAACCCGAAAGGGCGGTCCAGGCAAAAGTTAGGGATAAAGCGTAACACTATGTCTAATTGGATCACCTTGCATCCAGAATTCGGCATCAATCAATCAGCTACATCTTTAACTAAGCAGCAAAGTGATGAGACACTCGAAGACATAAAGGCGATAGCGGAGTTGGAACCCAGTGGGATTGTTCACATAGCTGTTTTGTTTCCTTTTCAAAAATTGTATAAACTCTATGTTATTTGGCGGCATTCTCCTACTAGGATGTCAGCCTCTTGTACGAAAACGCCTATTCACAGGCCAATTTCAAAATCAATACAAATTCACTTTTTCATACAAATTGCCATTGTTTTTCCTTTTTCTGTTTTGTCTTGCGAAGAATGTCCAATGTTCATTTTTGATATATGCATTTGACATTAAATTGCTGATTCATAAATATTTGCATATGAAACAAAAGACTAATTACAAGGTGACATCAGAAACAGGGGCAATGTAGAGTTGTTTAATGCAGTCTGGTTGCTTTGTCCGCCAAGGTACCAAGGTAGATTCTAACTGAAGAATGTGACCAAATCATCTCAACTCCCTGCAAAGTAAGACAAGATTCAGCAATACTTTCCCCAAGCAGAGTTGGTTCCCTGTCAATCCTGAAAAGGCACAACATTCCCCAGCGGAGTATAGGCATTCATCAGCAAGCATCCCCGACAGTTTTGATCTAAGATTGTTCCCCGGCGGAATACAGACACCCCAGTAGAACCATTTACCAGTACAAATTCCAAAAGCTTCCCCAGGAAATTGGAATTCTTATCCCCCAGCAGGTCTTAAAGCTTATCCCCAGTAGATTCTGGAAGCTTGTTCCCTGCAGAGTACGGACGTCTCTCCCGAGCTTTATTCAAAGTTATTCCTCACAAGAGATTATAACTGGGTTATCCTCAGCTAATTGCCACGGAAGATCGCCCTCGGCGAAGTTCTTCCTATCCCCAGCGGAATTCATCAAAGTTCCCCAACCTAACTTATCAACACAATCCCCAGCGGAATCCACCATTGAAGTCCTCAGCAGGCCTCTCATCAAAACTTCAGCAAAGTATCTCTTCCACAGAGCAATTCCCCGGCCGGTCGTCAAGGATTTATTTTCCTGAGACGAAAATACATTCATAAACACTTCATATTTCATACGTCTTGCTTACATACATGATAAAGTGCATACAACACTATCTCATGTTGAACATCACGACATCATGCATTTCATACATCATGACATTGCATACAACTGATGTTTTTGCCTTTCCAGGGAAAAAGACAATCCCAAAGACAACTACCTTCAACTGTCACAATTCCAGATTCGATACCTGTATCTAGCCAGGGCACATCTGAGAGTGATCAGTTTCCAGACTCGATTCCTGTATCTAGCCAGGGCACGTCTGAAGAGTTCGAAGATTCGATTCCTGTATCCAGCCAGGGCATATCTAGCAACTATCACAATTCCAGATTCGATTCCTGTATCTAGCAAGGGCACATCTGAAGAGTTCGAAGATTCGATTCCTGTATCCAGCCAAAGCATATCTAGCAACTATCACAATTCCAGATTCGATTCCTGTATCTATCCAGGGCACGTCTGAAGAGTTCGAAGATTCGATTCCTGTATCCAGCCAGGGCATATCTGTTGACCACATTTCCAGATTCGATTCATGTATCCAGCCAGGGCATATCTGTTGACCACATTTCCAGACTCGATTCTTGTATCTAGCCAGGGCACGTCTGAAGAGTTCGAAGATTCGATTCCTGTATCCAGCCAGGGCATATCTGTTGACGACTATTTCCAGATTCGATTCCTGTATCCAGCCAGGGCACATCTGTGAGCAATCGATTGTAGATTCGACACCTGTATCTAGCCAGGGCATATCTGCATGAGGAGATTGAAGATCAAACACCTGTAACAAGCCAGGAAAACATCTGTCTTTCTCAAAATACACAAGTTCTCGCTAAGGAATCTCTTATGCGATCAACACTTCCAAATGGCATCTATAAGCCCATTCCCGACAAGGTTCTGTCACATCTCCAGATGGCATCTATAAGCCCATCTCCCAATCCACCATCTCTCCAAATGGCATCTATAAGCCCATTCCCGACATCACATTGCTGATACTCCAACATGCGAGTGCAAATTTCCGGGCACTTTAGTGTCCAATCTCCTTTTACCCTCGAGTCACGAAAGGCAAACTTGCCAATCTAACTCTTCAGGTTCAAGAAGATTGAACAGGGGCAACTGTTGTACCCCAAAATGTGCCCTCCCATTTCCTCAACATTTTCTCATCACAAGACCCTTGAAGGTCAAGACCCAGTTAGGGTTTCCTCTGCTCAAGACTTCTCCTTACACTGTTGACCCAAATTAGGGTTTGTGTTTGCACAAAGATATTTTGACCTAAAATGCCTAAGATGACTTCCATGCTTCATGTTGGACTCCCAAGTTTATCCATACCAAGTTTCAAGTCTTGATTCCAAATTTTGCCCAGTCAATTGGACAGTTGACCTAGAAATCAACTATATTGGGGAAAAAGTCAACTGTGGCCAATTGACAGCCAAATCTCATGAAAATTGACCCACATCAACATTATGAACTCACATGGACCATTTGATCAATTTTGGATCACAATTCCATAAGAAATTTGATCAGATCATCAAAAGGGCAAAATGGTCATTTTTAGGGTTTTGACTGCACAAAGGCAATTTTTGACTGTTTGACCTAGCCAATGGCAAACCAAGCTCACATATGGACTCAAGGACCCCATAGAATTATCTTGACATGCTCAACAAGTTCAAAAGATCCCAAGTACACAAGATTGACAGTTGAATTTCCCAGTCAATTAATCAATTTTGACTGTATACTGAAAAGTCAAACTTTGACTTTTTGGTCAAAATCAAGGGTCAAGATTCATTTTTCATCAAAACATGCCAAATCATGAAACTTGTCCATCAAGAAATCAAGAAATGCAAATTAGGGTTTGAAATGAAGATTTTTCATAACTTAGAATTTTTCTAAGTTATGAAAAACCCTAATTTTTTCCTAACTTTGCCCCACTTTCTCACCACGATTCATTTGGATTCAAGCAAAAGTCAAAACATGAAAGTTGTAGCCTATTGCATAATCTACAACTTTGATTCACAAAGTTTTCCCAAAAGAGGCTTGTATCTCAAGTTACAATTTTTGGAACAAGGGTACCAAACCATTCTTAACTTAGTGAAATTTTGACCTTTTTAGGCAAGGTTTTTACCTAACTTCAAGACCATTTTTCATACACTTCCACTTGGAATTTGAATTTTCACTTCAAAGATGGATTGTAGTACACATTACAAGATTTCCAAAATGTCCAAGAACTCATCAAACAACCTCATGGTTAGAGAGAATCGAATTTTGCAATATGGGAAAATTCACTGTTGAATTGGCCAAGTTACATGTTCATAACACTATGCATCTTCAATCTCAGCTTGCACAACTTGATTACATGTCTTTTATCTCAATTACACTCATAAATTTAATGCCAATCCTTTGTGCCAAGACCATGTTCTATGTGTTCAAGCATTGCCTAAAGGTTTAATCCCAAATTGGAAAAAGCATTATATCCATTTTTGCAAAAGTTGCACTTTATGTCAATTGGTAAATCAAGAAGGTACAAAGGAAATCTCTTTGGCACAAGTTTATGAGTTAATCACACTGATCAAGGGGAAGTTTAGCAGCATAGTATGGGGGCCTGTACAGGCTAGAAACAGAACTTGGCCATTGCTTGCTTAAAGTTTAAGAAACATAGCATAACATGTACAAATTTTCATATCAGTCAACCAAGGCTTAAGAAAAGTTATCAAGCACATTCCAAACATTCATCCTAAGCTGAAGCACGACCCTAAGATCCTCAAAACCTCCCCATTCCCAGAATCACCTTAAAACTGCTCAAAACAGGGCATCCCTGCAGTTTGAGTTCCATAGCTCCAACCTTCCATGCTTTCTTGCTAAAAACACATCAAACACATTCCCTAACATCCCTTGAAGCTAACCAAAACCTCAAACACGACCTGTAACACTCCCAGGCAACATCACCATTTTCATTTTCTTGCTTTGCAGTTGAATTTCTCTAGCACGATTCAAAAGGTTTCAAGATAAAGTAAAGCTTGGAATAGCATCCCTGGAAATCAAGGAAGCTATACCAATCATCACCTTGCACTGAAGGTACCTCAATCACCAGATACAACTTCAACTGAACAGGTAAGTTCATGAACACGAATCTCTCTATCCATGCATTGTTAGCTTTAGGTTTGTGAAGAAAACATGTCACATTCATAGCCCTGAACATGACCATGTAGTTAGATTTCATTTATATTATGTATGCTTAGTGAATTTAAAGTCTGAACATGGCATAAAAACTAGGTCAGGATTTGGGGGAGAAGAAATTCTCTCTCATTTCTGAGAGTTAGATTGACTTCTTTATATGTCTAGAATCGTGGCTTCAAGCTCTACAGGTTTCATGTTGGAAGATTTGGCAAAAGATCAAAGAATCAGGAGTTAAGAATTTGAGAAGCAGGCGCGTGTTTTTTTTGAATTTGTTTGTCTGAAGGTTGAAGACAACAACTTCCTGGGCTGGGCCTGTTTGTTATTTCTTTTTGCACCCTGATTTTGCTTTTACACCCCCTGAGCCCATTTTGTTTATTTTAATGATTTTTTGACTTTTCTTTTTTTGGCTTGACTTATTTATTTTTCCTCATAAAATAAAAAATATAAAAATATTTTTTTGCACCATTTTCCTATTTATTAGGTATTTATTGGTTTAGATTAGTTTTTATACATAAATAAATAAATAGATACACTTTTATTAAAGAATACTAAAAATATGCAAACACATCTTTATTTTCATTTTTATTTTGTTTTATCTTTTGAAAATATTTTTATATAAAAAAATACTTTTTTTATATAAATATTAAATATTATTATTTTGTATATATAACGCATATTAGTAAATAATACAAATATTTATATAGATATTAATATATTTAGGTTAAATTACAAAATATACACACTTTTATTTTTCTTATTAATATTTAATATAAAAATACCTTTTGACAAATATACTTCATTTTATTTTATTTTAGCATATAATAATAAATATTATACATATTAAATAAATAATACATTTTACTTAATGAAATTAGGGTTTTGCCCTAAAATACATAAAAAAACTCCAAAAAATAATACTTTTTATTTTGTTTATTTTGACATGTAAAAATACTTTTTTCCATACATACAAAAACCATTTTTTGCATCTTGCATATTTATTCTTATTTTATTTAATTTATGCAATTAAATTATCTTGTAAATAATTCAATATTGATGTAATAGTTTAGGTTTAAATTCCTTGTCAAAATCCCCATTTGAACATTTGTACCCCCCTTCCCATATATTGTGTTGTAATAGCTTAGTAAATTTATTTTTCGCACTTTATTGCTTTCTAACTATACCATGTTAGAATTAGGGTTTGTATGCGAATCAAAAGCAACAAAAATAGTTTGACCTAATTTCAAGATAAACAAGCATGAAAATGGACAACACAAATCACACTTGCACCCCCTAGGGTATTCCACTTGTTGCCTTCAATAAATGGGCGATATTGCATGCTAGGTCTCTTTGGGCAAAACAAACAATCGAATGATCATAGTCCCTCGATGACGCTTTCAAAAAAGGTTGCCTAAACAAATGATCAAGTCCCTTAAGGAAAATTGCCTAAAGATACTTGGCACCATTGCAATTATGGTTTAAACGATGACCCGCGCCCGTCCCTTTCACATCCTAACACAAGATTGTCCACCAAATACAATGATGGAACAAACTTGTTAAAAGGGTTAAAACATAGCAATAATATTTGAGAAATTTAGGAGTAGATAACCTCTTGGTTACTTGAATCAAGCTTGCAAAAACAAAACACTTGCCTATTTTCTAAAACCACACCTCACAACACTTTCAAAACAAACTTTCAAAAACAAATGAAAACCTTTTCAAAAGACATATATCTTTGTATACATCCCAACATGGATCATTACAAAGGTCGCCACCACATTGGCTTCTTTTCAAAACATTTTCAAACCCACACACACGAGCACCATTTCAAACAATTTAAAAATAAGGCAAGTTGATCTAAGCAAGTAACTAAGAGCCCATGGATAACCATGGATAGAAAGGGTGCTAATACCTTCCCTTTCTATAATCTACTCCCCGAACCCAAGAAAACATCTCAAAGGTTTTTGCTGTGCTTTTTAACCTTTCCTTAGGATAAAATAAAAATTCGGTGGCGACTCTTGCTCAACCGAAACATTTGCGAAAACAAACGCAAAACCATAGTCAGTTCTCCCACCGTATCACAGAACTGGAGACTCTGCTGGGGATGAACTTTAAAGTGGAGTAACCTTAGGGCTTAGATCACCTTTGTTTTCAATTGTTTGCCTTGTTTGCTTTTATATTTGTGGGCTTTGCATCGGAGTTTCATAGATCCTAACCCGAATCTGGGAAATACCCTTTTTAGGTAGCATAATCTGTGAGGGACCTGTCCGGCGTAGACCGACATGGGTGAAGTAGTGGCTACGTTGGTGTGGCACCTTGGTCTGTACCTATATCCCTTGTGTTGCAACAAGGAGAATATAGGTCTTCTAAGGAGTCATTAAACACCAACCAACCTTAGAACCCTAAATTGACCAAACTTGGCCATTAGGACAGTAGCAGTATGCTACACTCATTGAGGCTAAACTCTCGCGATGGTTCTGGCCTCAAGAAAATATTGCGATGCTGGAGTTATGACCGATTGAGGGTAGTCAATGATTTGAGATCCTTTAGAACCCGGTTACTTTTGATAGGACAGGTTTTAACCAACGAAACCAAAAGAGGGTAATACCTAAACTTCATGCTGGCCTGAAACCTAAGGGTTGTCTTGTGTGACTTGTGTGCCTTATCATGTTTGCCTGTGTGAATACTTGTGGTGTGCTTCATCATAGCATTATGCCATCATACCATTGCATGCATCCTGTATAAAGGACTAACCCATTTCAAAGACAAAAAAGTTTCATCTTTGCTCTGTTTTGTAGGACATCATGATGCCCGTGCATAGGAATATTTTCCGGCTCAACTTTGTTCAACCACCAACTTTGGTCAAGGATTTGGTTGGTAGGATTCCAAACACTTCTTCCTTCATCAAAAGGCATGGTTCTCTCCTTGGCTTGATCACTGCAAAATGGGACCAACAACTGATAAGTGTCCTGACCCAGTTTTATGACCCCCTGTATCATTGTTTCACCTTTCAAGACTTCCAGCTGGTCCCTACCCTGGAAGAGTTCTCTTATTTGCTTGGTATCCCTGTCTTGGAGAAAACTCCATTCACTGGTTTGGAAAAGACTCTTAGGCCTGAAGAGGTTGCTGCAATTCTCCCCTTGACCAAAGAAGAGGTATTGGCTAACTGGGAAACTAGAAGTGGAGTTAAGGGCTTTTTGGTCAAATTTCTGGTTGGCAAGGCTAATGATTTCTGGAATGACTTGGACTTCAAGGCGTACAAAGACATTCTGGCTCTTTTAATCTATGGTCTGGTACTGTTTCCCAATCCTGACACCTTTAACAGTATCTATGCCATAAGGATCTTCATATCTCAGAATCCTGTACCCACTCTTTTGGGTGATATCCTGCAACAACTCTATGCTCGTACTGCCCGAAAACGGGGAACTCCGTGGTGTTGTGCTCCTTTGTTAGTGAGGTGGTTTATTTCGCACCTTCCTA
Organism: Vicia faba; assembly: GCA_948472305.1. Classification (NCBI taxonomy): domain Eukaryota; kingdom Viridiplantae; phylum Streptophyta; class Magnoliopsida; order Fabales; family Fabaceae; genus Vicia; species Vicia faba. The sequence goes on along the minus strand of OX451736.1, from coordinate 1,679,843,153 downwards.
AGGTCGTGCTGAAGAATGAAGAAGGAAAGGGTTGGGCTCATAGGCTAATGTCTCTCACTGATAATGACATCACTTGGACTCTCAGAGGTTTGGATGAGGTAGCTGTTATTGATCGTTGCGGAGAATACCCTAATGTTCCATTGATTGGTATCCAAGGAGGAATCTCTTATAATCCATGTTTAGCCCTCCGCCAGTTTGGAAGAGCCAGAAGAACAGGGCCTCATGAAATGTTGGTTCCTCACTTCCATTTTGAGTTTCAGGTAGACAGTGACAAACTACGCCATGGATTCATTAAGGCTTGGGACAGAATTCACAAAGCTGACCCACATGAGTTGGGACCAAAGACTTCCTTACCAATGGAGCCCTATTGCAAATGGGTCCGCATCTGTGCTCAGAAGTTAGGTATGCCATACGAAGCTGTCAGACCTATCATTCTTGAATCTCCTGATGAAGATGGGGTTCCTCCAACTGTCCTCCCTCCTCAGATACCCACTGATTTTGACACAATGAAGAGATCTTGGGCGCAGCTAAAGGAAGAAGGGGATTTTTATCGGGAAAAGTTAAACGAGCAGGAACGGAAGATCCAGAGGCTGACTAAGCAATTGGAGGAGGAGCGGGTCCTGAATAACTACATCCACACTGAGAAGAGGAGGCCATGGGAGCACTGATGGGCTTTGGATGTTTCCTTTTTACAGCTTTTATTTCTGTTTCAGTATTTTTCATTCCTGTAATGCCTAAGGGCAAGTTGTTGAACAATTTAAAATTTGAATCTAATGAAGTGTGTTTCCCTTTTGTCTACAAAGTTAAATCTTGTTTGTCTTTGAAAACATAAAACATACGCATCTCATTGCACCATATGCATAGCAGGTACCCCTTTCACAGGTTGCTTAATTTTCTTCGTTGTTTATTTGAACAGTCATCATGAATCCAGACTCATCCAGTGAGCAAGCAATCAAGGCCCTCCAGGCCCAAAGTGCCCAGTTTCAAGAAATGGTCCTGAGCCTGGCCCAAGGTCAGCAAGAGTTGAAGGCTCTACTCCTGAAGAAGAAGAAGAAAAAGAGGATTGCGTTATTCAACACCGGACGCAGGTTTGGGAACACACTCCATAATGAAGCTGATCCAACTACTTCTTCTGCTGAGAAAGACAGTCCCCAAGGGGGAGGAGCTCCTAGTCCGAAAGTCTCTGACAACGAGACGAACTACAATGATGAACAATACCCACCTGCTGCTGACAGATACAAACAATTAGAGGACCGCTTGAGCGCCATGGAGATTCAGAATGTGCCAGGGCTGGATTTTGGAGATTTGGGCTTATCTTCTGGGGTAGTAATCCCACACAAGTTTAAGGCGCCTGCCTTTGCCAAATACGACGGGGCTTCCTGTCCAAAGCTGCATCTAAGGTCGTACGTAAGGAAGATCCAACCTTACACGGCATATAAGAACCTTTGGATTCACTTATTCCAAGATAGCCTTTCGGGGTCATAGCTTGAGTGGTTCTACCAACTAGATGGAACTAGCATCCGACACTGGGAAGATTTGGCAACCGCATTTTATAGACAATATCAATACAATTCTGATCTCGCTCCTACGCGTACCCAACTTCAGGGTATGTCTCTAGGAACGGGCGAAGGGTTCAAAGAATATGCACAAAAATGGAGAGATTTGGCTGGCAGGGTGCAACCTCCATTGACTGATCGTGAGCTGGTTGATATGTTTCTAGGGACTTTGTCTGGTCCATTTTTCAATCATTTTGTTGGTAACTCCTCCGCTGGGTTTACAAATTTGATTCTGAATGGAGAAAGAATTGAAGCTGGCATCAGGTCAGGAAAGATACAAAAAGCTGCCTCCACAAGTACTGAGAAGAGGCCTTTCAAGAAAGAAGCAAGTGCCGTCTATGGTCCTAGAAGATAAGTCAAGCCAGAAAGTCGCCAAGCCGTCAATGCTTTGGTCATTTCAAAGCCTGTTGCTGCTCCTCAGCAGTACAATCAACAAAGAGGTGAAAGGCCCAAGAGGCAGTATACTAGGCTGAGTATGACCTTGTCACAAATCTTACAACAACTGTTATCAACCAACTTGGTGACCATCAAAGAGGCTCCAAAGGTCGTGAATACTGCATCTCCCAAGTATAACCTAAATGCCCGTTGTGCTTATCATTCCGATAGCCCCGGGCATACTACTGATGATTGTTGGGCCTTGAGAAATAAAGTGCAAGATCTTATCGACGCGAAGGAAATTCAGTTTGAGGCGCCTGAGAGGCCAAATGTTGTAACTGCTCCTATGCCCCAGCATAGAGTAAATGCCATCGAGGAAGATTTGTATGCTGTTTCGGTGAATGATGTTGCTACCCCTCTTTTAACTGTTAAGAGGAACTTACTACTAGCCGGTTTATTTTCGGGTTGTAGCAAGGGTTGCCTCCTGTGTGTTGTTATCCCTACCGGTTGTCCGCTGCTGAAATCAGGCATCCAAAGCCTGATGGACAGCAAAGAAATTTTGTTCAAGAAAATTGCCGTTCCATTTGTTTCCACTGAAGAAGTATCTGTTGTCACAATTTACAATCTACCAAAGCTCCCCCGAGGAAGCCAGTCCAAATTTTGTCTGTTGCACCCATCACTATTATTGTTCCGGGGCCTCTCCCCTATGAGTCTGATAAAGCTGTCCCATGGTATTATGGGGCCGACGTGTATGTGCTTGGAGTGAAGCAGGAGTTCAACACCGGTACCAGTATCAGTAACATCACTGGTCCCGCCAAGATTACTCGCAGTGGCAGGCTCTTCTCGCCTGACATTGCACCGCCAGTTATCCGAAAGCCTCTTATCATCACACCCGCAAGTGTGCATGTTCCAGTTCAAGTTCCTGTGTCTACTACTGCCGCCGAGTCCTCAGATACTCCGGGCAAAGAAGTTTCTACCGATTTGCCTGCCAGGACGGAGGCACCAGAAAAGACTGCTGTTGAAGCCTCCCAACAAGAAATGGAGGAAATCCTTAAAATCATTAAAAAGAGTGACTTCAATGTTGTTGAACAGTTGGGGCATACCCCCTCCAAAATCTCTATGCTATCATTGCTGCTATGCTCAGAGGCCCATGCAAAAGCCCTGATTTCATTTTTGAAAACGGCCCATGTGCCGCAAGAGACCTCTGCAGATCAATTCACTGATTGTGTAGCTAATTTGACAGCTGACAATGGTTTGGGATTCTCGGATGCTGACCTCACCGCCAAAGGAAAAATCACAATGATGCCCTACATGTTTCCAAAGAATGCAGGGGCACTACTCTCGCACACGTGTTGGTGGATACTGGTTCTTCCCTGAATGTTTTGCCCAAGAAGGCATTGGATCGCTTGGATTGTGAGGGCCTGGAATTGAAACCTAGTAACATCATTGTTAGAGCCTTCGACGGTTCTAAGAGGATGGTGCACGGTGAAGTAGACATTCCTATTTGGGTGGGTTCCCAAGTCTTCGACTCAACATTCTATGTAATGGATATTCGTCCATCTTACTCCTGCTTGTTGGGTCGACCCTGGATTCACAAGGCTGGGGCAGTAACATCTACTCTACACCAAAAGCTCAAATACCCTGTCAAAGGGAAGATTGTTACTGTGCAGGGTGAGGAAGAATACATGGTTAGTCACTTTAATTCATTCCGGTATATCGAGATGGACGGGGAGTTTATTGAAACCCCCTTTCAGCATTTTGAGGAGGTTCCTCCAACGTTGGCATCAGCTGAAACAGTGGTTGAAGAAGACTTTTCGTTGAAGATGACGTCCTTGAAGGATGCCCGGGCTGTAATCGAGAAAGGCAAATGTGCAAACTGGGGTCAACTTCCTGACTTCACTCAAAAGAACGACAAGTTTGGGCTGGGCTTTACTGCAGAGGCTCAGAGGGCTGTGCGCAAGGAAAAGATCAGAAAGGCTCCGGTGTTTATCTCCAACCCAAGGGTGAATGCTATCGAGGTGGACGTAGAGGAAGCAGAGTTTGACAGTTGGATCTATCCAACCACCAGCAACAGACCAAGCAACTGGACGGAAAAGGATTTTACACCTATCACATTTGTCACGTAGTAATTAACGCTTTTGATTGTTAATTTGTAACAAACAATATGTTAAAACTTGTTGGCTCGGTGTCCTACCCGGGGCATCGTAGCTCCATTTGTGAGGGGTTTTTGTATGACATTTCCATATATCATCAATCAAAACGTTGGACGTTTGTTGCATTTTAAATCTTGCGCTCTTTTTTTTCTTTCTGTGTTATATATTGCAAAACAGCTATATTTACACCCACTCACCTATACAGGTTTCAATCCACTCTGGATCTCACTGGTAACAGCTCTGCTACCACCAGTTATGACTTCGAGAATCCGATCAACTTGGCCGAAGATGAAGGTGAAGATGATTACGAAGTGCCTGGTGAGCTCGCAAGACTGCTACTTCAGGAAGAGAGGGCTATTCAACCACATGAAGAGCCAGTGGAAACAGTTAACCTGGGTACTGAGACAGATAGGAAAGAAGTCAAGATTGGTGCCAATCTAGAGCTCAGCCTGAAGCAACGATTGATCCAGATGCTACATGATTACATGGAGATATTTGCTTGGTCCTATGAAGACATGCCTGGTTTGGATGCCGACATTGTAGTTCATCACCTGCCAACCAAGGAAGACTGCCCTCCGGTAAAGCAAAAGGTCCGCCGTATGCGCCCAGAGATGTCCGAAAAGATCAAGGCTAAGGTTATGAAGCAATTCGACGTCGGGTTTCTAGCAGTAACTTCTTACCCTCAATGGGTTGCCAACATGGTGCCAGTGCCGAAGAAGGACGGTAAAGTCAGAATGTGTGTCGACTACAGGGATTTGAATAGGGGAAGCCCCAAGGATGATTTCCCTCTGCCTCACATCGACGTTCTTGTTGACAATACTGCACAACACAAGGTGTTCTCCTTCATGGATGGTTTTTCAGGGTATAATCAGATCAAGATGGCTCCAGAAGATATGGAAAAAACTACCTTTGTGACTCAGTGGGGCACCTTCTGCTACAAGGTCATGCCATTCGGGTTGAAAAATGCTGGGGCAACCTACCAACGTGCCATGGTTGCTTTATTTCATGATATGATCCATCATGAGTTTGAGGTATATGTTGACGACATGATTGCGAGGTCCCAAACTGAGGAAGAACACCTTGATCATCTGAGGAAGTTGTTTGACCGACTGAAGTTATACAAGCTGAGGTTGAACCCAAACAAATGCACCTTTGGGGTAAGGTCCGGAAAATTGCTAGGTTTCATTGTGAGCGATAAAGGTATTCAGGTGGACCCGGCCAAGGTAAAAGCCATACAAGAGATGCCGACTCCCAAGACAGAGAAAGAAGTCAGAGGCTTTCTGGGACGACTGAATTACATTGCCCGATTCATCTCACACCTAACTGCTACTTGTGAGCCAATCTTCAAATTACTGAAGAAAGATCAAGTAGTACGCTGGAACGATGAATGTCAGGCTGCCTTTGAAAAGATAAAGGAGTACCTCCAAGAGCCACCCATTCTTATGCCACCAGTGGAAGGGAGACCTCTAATACTATACTTGATTGTGCTTGATAATTCAATGGGGTGTGTGCTGGGGAAGCATGACGAGTCTGGCTGAAAAGAGCACGCTATTTATTATCTGAGCAAAAAGTTTACCGACTGTGAGTCTCGTTACTCACTGCTCGAGAAAACTTGATGCGCTTTGGTATGGGCTGCTCGCCGGCTGAGACAGTATATGCTGACTCACACCACTTTGTTGATTTCAAAGATGGATCCCATCAAGTACATATTCGAAAAGCGTGCTCTGTCTGAAAGAATAGCGAGATGGCAAATGATCTTGACAGAATATGATATCCAGTGTACAACTCAAAAAGCAATCAAAGGAAGTGTACTGGCAGATCATTTGGCACACCATCCTGTGGACGATTACCAATCACTGAACTTTGACTTTCCTGACGAAGATATCATGGTAGTAACTGACTATGAAGTACCTGGACCGGATGAAGGACCTGAGGAAGGATCCCGTTGGTCTATGCATTTTGACGGAGCCTCCAACGCTTTGGGTAACGGCGTCGGCGCTGTAATCATATCTCCCAAAGGAACTCATACTCCACTCACCGCCCGATTGTGCTTCAACTGCACCAACAACATGGCAAAATATGAGGCATGTATCATGGGTCTACAAGCTGCAATCGACTTAAGGATCAAATTTCTGAGTGTCTTCGGAGATTCCGCTCTCGTGATCAATCAGATCAAAGGCGAGTGGGATACGAAACACCCAAATCTTATTCCTTACAAGGAGTATGTGTTGAATTTGCTTCCCCACTTTGAAGAGATAACTTTTGAGCACTTCCCGAGAGAGGAGAATCAGCTAGCGGACGCACTAGCTACAATATCTTCAATGTTCAAAGTTAAATGGGACAATGAAGCTCCCCGGATCATTATCTGGAAGTTGGACGAACCGGCATACTGCTGCGAGCTTGAGGCCAAAGAGGTGACTGAAAAACCTTGGTATCATGAGGTGAAGAGATACTTGGAAGCTCAGGAATACCCTGAAGGTGCATCTGTCAACGACAAGAAGTTCATGAGAAGGTTTGATGCAAAATTCTTCCTCAGCAACGACATTCTCTACAAACGGAATCATGATTCGACTCTACTACGTTGTGTGGATAAGGCTGAAGCAGAGAGGATCATGATAGAACTGCTTGAAGGTACATTCAGAACACATTCCAGTGGACACACCATGGCAAAGAAAATCCTTCGGGCAGGGTATTTCTGGTCCACAATGGAATCCGATTGTTACCAACATTCTCGAACTTGTCATAAATGCCAGATCTATGCTGACAAGGTGCACATCCCTCTGGTTCCTCTGAACGTCCTGACGGCACCTTGGCCTTTTTCAATGTGGGGCATTGATATGATCGGTGAGATCCGACCGACGGCATCCAACGGGCATCGCTTCATCATGGTGGCGATCGATTACTTCACGAAGTGGGTTGAGGCAGCTTCCTACGCAACGGTAACCAAGAGCGTCGTGGCACGTTTTATCCAGCATAACCTGATCTGTCGGTACGGCATCCCGGAAAGAATCATTACGGACAATGGTACCAATCTCAATAACAAGATGATCACTGAACTCTGCGAACAATTCAAAATACAGCACCATAACTCTTCTCCTTACCGGCCGAAGATGAATGGGGCTGTAGAGGCAGCTAATAAGAATATCAAGAAAATTGTGCAGAAGATGACAGTGACCTATAAAGATTGGCACGAGATGTTACCGTTTGCTCTTCATGGGTACCGTACCTCAGCAAGGACGTCAACCGGGGCAACACCTTTTTCCTTGGTCTATGGCATGGAGGCAGTCTTGCCGATTGAAGTCCAGATACCCTCTCTCCGGATAATGAAGGATGCAGACTTGAGTTAAGATGACTGGATCCAGACTCGACTTGATCAATTAAACCTGATTGACGAGAAAAGACTCACCGCTATCTGTCATGGTCAGACGTACCAAAAACGGATGATCAGGGCATTTAACAAGAAAGTCAGACCACAAGAGTATCAAGTTGGGGACCTGGTAATCAAACGCATCATCCTTCCTCAAAGCGATCCCCGGGGCAAATGGACCCCTACGTACGAAGGGCCATTTGTGGTTAAACATGTGTTCTCAGGAGGAGCCATGATTCTGACCACCATGGATGGTGACGACCTTCCTCACCCCGCCAATGCAGACATAGTAAAAAGATACTATGCATGAATAAAAGACCCGCTAGGTTGACATACCTAGGCAAAAATAAGGGCTTCCCGGTGAACCAAAAGGGTTCGGGCAAAAATAAGGGATGAAATAAAAAAAATCTGTACACCCGGCAAGTCGAAAACCTGAAAAGGCAGCTTGGGAAAAAATGGGTATCCCGGTGGACTGAAAACCCGAAAGGGCGGTCCAGGAAAAAGTTAGGGATAAAGCGTAACACTATGTCTCATTGGATCACCTTGCATCCAGAATTCGGCATCAATCAATCAGCTTCATCTTCAACTAAGCAGCAAAGTGATGAGACACTCGAAGACATAAAGGCGATAGCGGAGTTGGAACCCAGTGGGATTGTTCACATAGCTGTTTTGTTTCCTTTTCAAAAATTGTATAAACTCTATGTTATTTGGCGGCATTCTCCTACTAGGATGTCAGCCTCTTGTACGAAAACGCCTATTCACAGGCCAATTTCAAAATCAATACAAATTCATTTTTTCATACAAATTGCCATTGTTTTTCCTTTTTCTGTTTTGTCTTGCGAAGAACGTCCAATGTTCATTTTTGATATATGCATTTGACATTAAATTGCTGATTCATAAATATTTGCATATGAAACAAAAGACTAATTACAAGGTGACATCAGAAACAGGGGCAATGTAGAGTTGTTTAATGCAGTCTGGTTGCTTTGTCCGCCAAGGTACCAAGGTAGATTCTAACTGAAGAATGTGACCAAATCATCTCAACTCCCCGCAAAGTAAGACAAGATTCAGCAATACTTTCCCCAAGTAGAGTTGGTTCCCTATCAATCCTGAAAAGGCACAACATTCCCCAGCGGAGTATAGGCATACATCAGCAAGCATCCCCGGCAGTCTTGATCTAAGATTGTTCCCCGGCGGAATACAGACACCCCAGTAGAACCATTTACCAGTACAAATTCCAAAAGCTTCCCCAGGAAAGTGTAATTCTTATCCCCCAGCAGGTCTTAAAGCTTATCCCCAGTAGATTCTGGAAGCTTGTTCCCTGCAGAGTACGGACGTCTCTCCCGAGCTTTATTCAAAGTTATTCCTCACAAGAGCTTATAACTGGGTTATCCTCAGCTAATTTCCACGGAAGATCGCCCTCGGCGAAGTTCTTCCTATCCCCAGCGGAATTCATCAAAGTTCCCCAACCTAACTTATCAACACAATCCCCAGCAGAATCCACCATTGAAGTCCTCAGCGGGCCTCTCATCAAAACTTCAGCAAAGTATCTCTTCCACAGAGCAATTCCCCGGCCGGTCGTCAAGGATTTATTTTCCTGAGACGAAAATACATTCATAAACACTTCATATTTCATATGTCTTGCTTACATACATGATAAAGTGCATACAACACTATCTCATGTTGAACATCACGACATCATGCATTTCATACATCATGACATTGCATACAACTGATGTTTTTGCCTTTCCAGGGAAAAAGACAATCCCAAAGACAACTAACTTCAACTGTCACAATTCCAGATTCGATACCTGTATCTAGCCAGGGCACATCTGAGAGTGATCAGTTTCCAGACTCGATTCCTGTATCTAGCCAGGGCACGTCTGAAGAGTTCGAAGATTCGATTCCTATATCCAGCCAGGGCATATCTAGCAACTATCACAATTCCAGATTCGATTCCTGTATCTAGCCAGGGAACGTCTGAAGAGTTCGAAGATTCGATTCCTGTATCCAGCCAGGGTATATCTAGAAACTATCACAATTCCAGATTCGATTCATGTATCTAGCCAGGGCACGTCTGAAGAGTTCGAAGATTCGATTCCTGTATCCAGCCAGGGCATATCTGTTGACCACATTTCCAGATTCGATTCCTGTATCCAGCCAAGGCATATCTGTTGACCACATTTCCAAACTCGATTCCTGTATCTAGCCAGGGCACGTCTGAAGAGTTCGAAGATTCGATTCCTGTATCCAGCCAGGGCATATCTGTTGACGACTATTTCCAGATTCGATTCCTGTATCCAGCCAGGGCATATCTGTTGACGACTATTTCCATATTCGATTCTTGTATCCAGCCAGGGCACATCTGTGACCAATCGATTGTAGATTCGACACCTGTATTCAGCCAGGGCATATCTGCATGAGGAGATTGAAGATCAAACACCTGTAACAAGCCAGGAAAACATCTGTCTTTCTCAAAATACACAAGTTCTCGCTAAGGAATCTCTTATGCGATCAACACTTCCAAATGGCATCTATAAGCCCATTCCCGACAAGGTTCTGTCACATCTCCAGATGGAATCTATAAGCCCATCTCCCTATCCACCATCTCTCCAAATGGCATCTATAAGCCCATTCCCGACATCGCATTGCTGATACTCCAACATGCGAGTGCAAATTTCCGGGCACTCTAGTGTCCAATCTCCTTTTACCCTCGAGTCACGAAAGGCAAACTTGCCAATCTAACTCTTCAGGTTCAAGAAGATTGAGCAGGGGCAACTGTTGTACCCCAAAATTTTCCCTCCCATTTCCTCAACATTTTCTCATCACAAGACCCTTGAAGGTCAAGATCCAGTTAGGGTTTCCTCTGCTCAAGACTTCTCCTTGCATTGTTGACCCAAATTAGGGTTTGTGTTTGCACAAAGATATTTTGACCTAAAATTCCTAAGATGACTTCCATGCTTCATGTTGGACTCCCAAGTTTATCCATACCAAGTTTCAAGTCTTGATTCCAAATTTTGCCCAGTCAATTGGACAGTTGACCTAGAAATCAATTGTATTGGGGAAAAAGTCAACTGTGGCCAATTGACAGCCAAATCTCATGAAAATTGACCCTCATCAACATTATGAACTCACATGGACCATTTGATCAAGTTTGGATCACAATTCCATAAGAAATTTGATCAGATCATCAAAAGGGCAAAATGGTCATTTTTAGGGTTTTGACTGCACAAAGGCAATTTTTTACTGTTTGACCTAGCCAATGGCAAACCAAGCTCACATATGGACTCAAGGACCCCATATAATTATCTTGACATGCTCAACAAGTTCAAAAGATCCCAAGTACACAAGATTGACAATTGAATTTCCCAGTCAATTGATCAATTTTGACTGTATACTGAAAAGTCAAACTTTGACTTTTTGGTCAAAATCAAGGGTCAAGATTCATTTTTCATAAAAACATGCCAAATCATGAAACTTGTCTATCAAGAAATCAAGAAATGCAAATTAGGGTTTGAAATGAAGATTTTTCATAACTTAGAATTTTTCTAAGTTATGAAAAACCCTAATTTTTTCCTAACTTTGCCCCACTTTCTCACCAAGATTCATTTGGATTAAAGCAAAAGTCAAAACATGAAAGTTGTAGCCTATTGCATAATCTACAACTTTGATTCACAAAGTTTTCCCAAAAGAGGCTTGTATCTCAAGTTACAATTTTTGGAACAAGGGTACCAAACCATTCTTAACTTAGTGAAATTTTGACCTTTTTAGGCAAGGTTTTTACCTAACTTCAAGACCATTTTTCATACACTTCCACTTGGAATTTCAATTTTCACTTCAAAGATGGATTGTAGTACACATTCCAAGCTTTCCAAAATGTCCAAGAACTCATCAAACAACCTCATGGTTAGAGAGAATCGAATTTTGCAATATGGGAAAAATTCACTTTTGAATTGGCCAAGTTACATGTTCATAACACTATGCATTTTCAATCTCAGCTTGCACAACTTGATTACAGGTCTTTTATCTCAATTACACTCATAAATTTAATGCCAATCCTTTGTGCCAAGACCGTGTTCTATGTGTTCAAGCATTGCCTAAAGGTTTAATCCCAAATTGGAAAAAGCATTATCACTACTAAAAAAAAGACATTTGAGAAAAAGTTTTTACATTGGGTATCAAAATAGGTGATGTAAAAAATATAGTTAACAAACTTTTTACATCAGGTATTTATTTGCAATGATATAAAAAATAAGGGAAAAAATTTTTTTCGTCACCTATTACATCGGGCAATCTCATCCACCGATGTAAAAGATTTCCAGAAAAAAAACACGGTGGCATTTTTGTAAATAAGAAACAAGGTGACAAAAACGTTAACAAAATATAAGACATGTATTACATCGGTTTAAACAAAAACCGATGTAAAAAATGATAGCTTGAATTAATATATAAAATATATTAAAAAAATAATAAAAACGCGTGTAAAAAAAAAAAGAAGAAGAAGATATTACATCGGTTGGGACTTCCCACCGATGTAATAGCCATAACTTGAATTAATTTTTAAAACGCATTAAAGAATCATAAAAACGCGTGAAAAAAAAAATAAAACAAAATATTAAATCGGTGGGACTTTCCACCGATGTAATAGCCAACGCGTGTAAAAAAATATATATATTAAATCGATGGGACTTTCCACTGACGTAATAGCCTACGCGTGTAAAAAAAAAAAAAAAAATCGGTGGGTCTTTCCACCGATGTAATAGCCTAACTTAAAAAAAAAAATATTAAATCGGTGGGTCTTTCCACCGATGTAATAGCCTAACTTAAAAAAAAAAATAATAATATTAAATCGGTGGGAACTTCCACCGAGGTAAAAAAGTATATAAAAAATTTACTTTTGTACTGGAACACTGTACATCTACCCATTTTTCCATCTACCCATTTTTTCCATCGACCCATTCCGCCACCACCGCTTCCGTCAACGGCTCCAACACCTAACACCCAACACCGTCAACGGCTCATCATCGCCGCCCGATTCACCGCCGTTTCAACGGCTCACCGTCGCCTCACCGTCGCCTCGCCCGATTCACCGCCGTTTCAACGGCTCACCGTCGCCTCACCGTCGCCTCGCCGTTTCAACTGGTAACTTCAACTGTTTTATACCATGTTCTCATTTTTTAAGCATATGTTTCTTTATTTTGTTTCCTTTGAATGGAACTTATGCTACGCAGCTTGTGCTTGTGAGTGATATTCCATCTGATATTGTTTATTTTTCTCTCATTTATAACAATATCAGTTTTTTGTTTAATACAAAAGTTAACATAATTGATGTTGGAAGTGGTGAAACCTCAACCATTTGTCTTTGTTTTCCTGGTTTTGACACAAGTTCAAACAAATTTTAATTCCATTTTTTAAGTATTAATGAAGTTTCATATCTTTAACCATTCATTTTTATTCACTTAAGACCAACCTGGAAAAAGTAAAAAGCTTCTTACTCACAATTTTTTTTCCACTCAAAGGGATGGTGAAGTCGTTCAACTCAATTAATTAGTATGAATAATTTATTTATTTATTTATGATTTCGTGGTGTTGTTATATTGGTTGCACATGCCTTGCATTTAATTACTCTTCCAATGGTGGTACTATAGTGGTGTTGGTGGGACACACTCACTCACTAGCATGGTTATTGTGTAAATTAATGTGCTACTTTTTCTACTCTATTATATGCTATGTTGTACAGATGAAATAAGTGTTGTACTATGTGTAAGTTTTGATCATTAAATATTGCCGTTTCATCAAGTGAGATGTGGTAAAACTTATTGATTCAATAATAAAAAATAAATTTGTCTAGGGAAATGAGAAGGTGAAGGAGGTCAATTCTTCTCAACATCATCCTCTATTGTAGCACACTTTGATTATACCGACTCCAATGTCAATCCAAACATGCTCTTAGTCCATAACCTTATTCATTAATCTACAATAATAAAAAAACAATTAATGATAGACCATAGTTTCTCTCTGATAACCTTTCACTAATTGTCTCAATCTAGAGGAAGCACTAATAAACCAAAGTAACATAATAGTATAGTATTTCTTAGACACTATATTTTCATTTGACCAAAGATAAACACATTATGAATAAACCAAATATATGTTGTCAGAAACTTGTTATCAGGTAGGTGAACTTCAACTCTTATTTTCAATTTTCAACACAATACAAAAAAAATCTCTAAAATCTCATGAATTCTTTTTTGAGTATGTCTGTCTTTTTCAGTATTAGAAACCAATAAATATAATATATAACCTTCATTTACCTCTTCTATAAAACTCACGGGATTTTGACAGAAAAAAATTCGAGTGACATATCAAATTGATTCTGCAACCTTTGTTATTTTATGAAAATGAAATATTTTTGGGGTTCACATTGTGGTTTCGTAATTGCATAATTTTTAGATAATAATATTATAATGCTTGAATGAATTTGGTAATTTTTATAAATAATTAATATTCTAATTATGTTACCAAATAGTTGTTCAACGATATTTGGTTTAAAACCAATGTTTTGCCAAATTTTGCTTATCAATTCGTTGTTACAGTCTCATTACTATTACTATACTATTATAAATTACACTTTGTTACTCGTGTGTTTTATATTATGTTCTATTCTTGTTACTATTATTATACTATTATATTTGAATCCCTTTCTCCTATTTTTATGCTCACCAAATAAAAGAAGTGGAAAATTTAGAAACCTATGACAAAAGAATTAATGATCCTCTCAGAAACACATTGTTTATCTTTAACCTATCAAACTTAATAGAGTTATCACCTTGCCATTGAAATTTGATTCTATTTTTCTTTCTCCGCGAAGCAGCGCAACTTGAAATCTCGGAATCTCCGTGAAGTAGCACAGCCGCAGACACACCGTTCGTCAGACCTTCCTCTATGTGAACATAGTTATGGATCGTAGTTGGATGAGAGCTAATCGATTAAGTGACGAGTACGAACATGGAGTGATGGAATTTCTACAGTTTGCTGAAAGTAATGATGACAAAAGTCTTCCTACGCTTTTTCTCTGTCCATGTATTCGTTGTGCAAATAAAGAACCAAAACGTAGTAAGAAAGAAATCATGGATCATCTAATTTGTGTAGGGATTTGTCAAAGTTATACAAAATGGATATGGCACGGTGAAGTAGTAGCAAAGTCAAATGTGTCTCAAAGAGATGGTGTTAGTGTAGAAATGGATGATCGTCTAGAAGACATGATGCGTGATATTGGACAAGATTCGTTTAAGAGGGCACATACATATGATACTATATGCAATGACAAGGATAAACCATTGTACCCGGGATGCAAAAAATTTACACGTCTGTCAGCCGTGTTAAAATTATTTAATCTGAAGGCAAAGAATGGGTGGACTGACAAAAGTTTTACCGAGTTGCTTGAATTGTTGACCAAAATGCTTCCAGAAGGTAATGTAATGCCAAGTCGTTATTACGAGGCGAAGAAAATATTGTGTCCAATGGGTTTGGAGTATGAAAAGATACACGCATGCCCAAATGATTGCATATTATACAGAAAAGAGTATGAAAAGTATAATCATTGTCCAAAGTGTAAGGCTTCACGCTACAAAAAGAAAGATGGTGAGTCAATTGATGATGTGGTGGTAAAAAAGGGTCCTCCTGCGAAAGTGGTATGGTACCTACCAATAATTTCAAGGTTCAAGAGATTATTCGCCAATGCAGATGACGCAAGGAATCTTAGATGGCATGCAGAAGAAAGAAAAAATGATGGACAAATTCGTCATGTAGCTGATTCTTTGCAATGGAAGAATATAGATTCTTTGTTTCCAAATTTTGGCAAAGAGTCGAGAAACCTTAGACTTGGACTCGCTAATGATGGAATGAATATGTTCGGTAATCTGAGTACTAACCATAGTTCTTGGCCTGTTCTCTTGATGATTTACAACCTATCTCCTAGGCTGTGCATGAAGCATAAATATATTATGTTATCGATGATGATATCGGGCCCAAAACAACCAGGAAATGACATAGACGTTTATCTAAGTCCACTGATTGATGATTTAAGAGTGTTGTGGGAGGAAGGGGTGGATGTTTTTGATGCGTATTCTGGCGAACAGTTCAATATGTGTGCCATGTTGTTTTGCACCATCAATGATTTACCGGCATATGGTAATTTGTCTGGGTATAAAGTTAAAGGGCATAATGCGTGTCCTATATGTGAAAAAGACACTTGTTACCATCAACTTGAAAAAGGAAAGAAGACCGTTTATCTCGGGCATCGAAAATTTCTAAAACGTTATCATCCATATCGTAGATTGCGGAAAGCTTTCAATGGGGAACAAGAGCATGGTGTTGCTCCAAAGCCCTTGTCTGGAGAGGAAGTTTATCAGCGACAACAGGGACTTGATGTTATCTTTGGAAAGTACCAAAAACGATCTACTGTGAAAAATGTATGGAAAAAGAGATCGATTTTCTTCGATCTTCCATATTGGTCTAGTCTTGATGTAAGACATTGTATTGATGTGATGCATGTGGAGAAAAATGTATGCGATAGTGTAATCGGAACACTTCTCAACATTCAAGGCAAGACAAAAGATGGTATTAATGCTCGTCTGGATTTGGGTTTGATGGGTATACGAGAAGAGTTAACCCCACAATATATAGGTAACAAGACATATTTGCCTCCTGCCTGCTACACTTTGTCTAAAAAAGAGAAAACAAGTTTTTGTGAGTGTTTACAAAGTATCAAAGTGCCGCATGGTTACTCATCAAATGTCAAGAGGCTTGTATCAGTTAAAGATTTTAAATTAGTTGGCTTAAAATCTCACGACTGTCATGTCTTAATGCAACAACTACTACCATTGGCTATTCGTGGGATATTGCCTAACAACGTAAGGAAGACCATAACTAGGTTATGCTTATTTTACAATGCAATTTGTTGTAAAACCATTGATCCACTAAAGTTAGACGATTTGGAAAATGAGACTGCAGTTATATTGTGCCAATTAGAGATGTATTTTCCTCCTTCATTTTTTGACATTATGGTTCACTTGATTGTTCATCTAGTAAGGGAGATTAGATTATGTGGTCCAGTTTTTTTACGGTGGATGTATCCAATAGAGCGATACATGAAGATTCTAAAAGGGTATACAAAAAACCCACACCGTCCGGAAGCATCGATTATTGAGAGGTACATTGCAGAAGAAGCAATTGAGTTTTGTTCTAACTATTTGTCAGGAGTGGATGTTGTAGGGGTTCCCAAGTCTCGTCATGATGGAAGATATGAGGGTGTGGGTACACAAGGTTTAAAAGTCAAGAGCTTAAGTATTGATGTGGTTGTTCAAGCGCATTTGTATATATTGAATAACATAGATGAAGTTCAACCTTACTTATCTGCTCACAAAAGCATCGTAAAGAAAAAGTACCCCAAGATGAATGAAAGAGGGTTGTTAAAAGAGCATAATAAGAGTTTCTCTGAGTGGTTTAAAGAAAGAATTGCTAATGAAGATAGTGTTTCTAATACAATTAAGTGGTTGTCTTATGGGCCTAAATGTAACCTAATAACTTGGAGTGGATATGATATTAATAAAACCTCTTTTTATACAAAGTCAAAGGATGACCGTAGTACCACGCAAAATAGTGGGGTAATGATTGTGGCCGAGTCCATGCACTTCTCTAGTGCTAAAGATAAAAACCCGGTTATGGCATCTACACCGTACTTCGGGGTAATTGAAGAGATTTGGGAAGTTAATTATGTTGTGTTTAAAGTTCCTGTATTTAAATGCAAATGGATTGATATCAACAGTGGTGTCAGAATCGATGAATTTGGAGTTACACTGGTTGATCTTAGCAAGTTAGCTTATGCGAACGAACCATTCATCATGGCATCTCAAGCAAAACAAGTGTTTTATGTCACAGATCCTTCTAATAAAAAGTGGTCAGTGGTTTTACAAGGAAAGGTCCATGATAGTGACGAAAATCATGATGAGAACCTTGATATTTCTGAAACTCATCCTTTCTCAACAAATGTGACTACATTCACTGAAGAAAATGAAGGGGATGATGTGCATGCTATTCGCATGGACCATGAAGAAGGGATATGGGAGGACTAGTAAGATTTTTTGTATAAGTTAATTCCACGTTACTTTATTTTCTAATTGTTTTTATTTTGTGCTTAATTTTATTTCTAATTGTTTTTATTTTGTGCTTAATATTATTTCTAATTATTTTTGTTTTGTGTAAACAGATACATGGGTGATTCAAACCCCAATAAAAGAAGAGTTAGAGGTCCCACTTTAATGACACAAATTGACAAAGTTCATCAAACAGGTGAAAAGATAAAGGTCGAGTTTAATGCAAGAACCTATGAATGTATTGGTGTTGGTAAAAATGCTACAAATTTCAAGAGTTATATAGCATCTCTTGCTCGACAGTATTGTAGCATTGTGAAAAATGATTGGAAAGAAGTAGATGAAGGCGTAAAAGATGCTATTTGGACTGATATTCAGGTATTTTAAATACAATACTTTATTATATTTTATAATCATATACTAATTAATAACATATGACATATACTACATTTGTAGGCTCATTTTACTGTTCCAGAATGTAAAGATCCAAAGAATGATAGGTTGAAGAAAGAATGGATTAAATATGCGGGAGAGCGATGGAGAGGTTTTAAGACACAACTCACAGATAGATATATTCATCATCCCATAGAAAATGATCCTCCTCCATATGTCAAGTATAACTTTATTACAGAAGACGCCTGGAAAGAGTTTCTCAAGATTCGAGATACCCCTGAATTTAAGGTTAGTAGGAGTTATATGTTTTTGTGTGCATAACATTTTTATTATATTTAGTGATTAATTATTTGTTTGAGTTTATAATAGGAAAAAAGTCAGAAGGGTAAGGATAATGTGGCCAAGAATTTATACCCACATGTATTGTCTCGTGGAGGGTATCGCTTACTTGAGGAGAAAATTATGAAAGAAAAGTCATCATCGAGAGATAATTCCACATTAGATGATAATGATAGTCAATCTCCACCATCACGCCATGAGTTATGGAAGAGAGCACGACAAAAGAAAGGAGGAGAATACACATCAAAATCTACACAAGAGGTTGCCCAAAAATTGTAAGTAAACAACGAAAAATTATTACAAAGTATCATTATATTTGTGATTGATTAATTGATGTTTTTGCATTTTGTAGGATTCTCTTGTTCAAGAAGATGAAAAAGGTGCAATTGTTCCAGATGGACGTAACGATATCTTATCATTAGCCATTGGAACATCTGAGCATGGAGGTCGTGTTCGTGGTGTTGGAAAACACCATAAACAAAGCACTTACTTTGGAAGAAAAAGTCAACATATCGACGTAAATGAACAACTTGCAATATTGGAAACAAAACTTAGAGTTGAACTTGAAGAAAAGTTGGTTGAAGAGCGTAAGATGTTTCAGCAATCATTAATGGAGACACTTAAGTCTATGGGTTTATCACAAAGCACAGGTGATATTAAATGCATTCAAAAATTGGAAATTATTGATGGAAGCGGAAAAGGAAGTGGTTCAGCTGCAAAGGGAAGCACAAAAGAGAGCACAAAAGACGTGGAAGTTGATGATGTTCAGAGATTGTTACTCATGGTTTTGAAATTGGATGATAACCATTTGGCAATACAATTAAGTCATTGTGCGAGTGTCTCTAATTTTTATGTTTCAGCTAAATGTATCAGAGAGTTATTGGTGGGTTTAGGTCATTGGCTTGACGTGTCTATTCTTCAAATTTGGTGCACGTAAGTAAATTTTATTGTTTTATTAAAGTCAATCTCTATTAATATGTTATATCTCTCATCACTTTGATTCTAATGTTAATTTTAAAATTATTCAGGTATATTCATCGTGTTTGTCTTGAGAATTCCGTTTCAGAATTATATGGATTTATGGACCCTGCTAGGTGTATTTATAATGATAATGTAGCGAAATCTCAAGAAGATGTTAAAAATTACGTGCTAGAAAAGTTACGTGATGAAAACAGAGCGTGCCACTTACTACCATTAATTCATGGGTAAGAATTTTTATGAAATTGTGTTTTATGTTATTTAATTTTGATTTTGATAACATATATATTTTATGCGACTTTTCTGTTTCCACACACACGTACAGGAGACATTGGCAATTAATAGTCATGTGTCCAAGAGACAATTTAGTTGTCGTATTTTGTTCACTTCATCGGGAAATTGACCAGAACACGAAGAAAATTATTACAAAGTAAGTTTATCTTTCATGTGACTTTCATTGACAACTAATAGTTATATGATTTTTCATTGGCGAGTATATTTAGTTATGTGATGTTTATATCTTTCTGTATTAGTTCTTTTGGGATTCATCAAATGGCAAATGGAAATAGTAAAAAGGCTACATGGCTTCATCCCAATGTAAGTGTGATGTAAATTGTAATTCTATAGTTAAATATATACGATAAATATTCACTAATTATGTCATTCAATTGTAGACAAGGCAACAACATAACTCTAATGATTGTGGATACTATGTGATGAAAAATATGTTAGATATTGTCTCTGCTAATATAACCGACAATTGGATGCAGGTACTAAAAATAACTTTACTTTGTTCTTTACTTTTTGTTTTTCGACTTAATATGAATTTTTTAAAAATAACTCTATATTGTTATATTTATGTATTATAGGTATTTGATGACCCAACAGAATTAACACCAGATGATTTGTATGATTTGCGACTTCGTTGGGCAAAATGTTTCTTTGACTTACATGGAACTTAAGTTTAGCTTGGTGAGTTTTATAGAATTGTATAAGTTGTGGTTTTTGCACAATACATGTGGTTTTTGCTCATGTGTTGAGTTTCTTGATTTTTTTGCTGATGTTAATTGTTATTATTTATTGTCAGGCAATATGATTTTGGTGTTGTCTACCGAAGATTTTATATTGGTAATTCAAGTTTGGAAACTTAGAAATAGTTGAATATTTTAGTATATGTATATTTTGTGAATATTATGTAATTGTAAGTTTTGAAAAAGACTTATAAATAGTTGAATATTGTTTTATATTTTGTGAAGAATTTGTAATTGTAAGTTTGTATGTTGTAATACAATACAAGTTTGCAATACAATTGTTCAATTTGTAAGTTTGTTGTGAAAAATATGAAAACATCGTCCTAAATGTGATATATGTGATGTTGGAAAGCTATGAAATCTATATAGCGACATAAATATAGTCTGTTTGATATTGGAAAAATATGAAAAAATGGGTACAAATTATATTTGTATAGGGAAACCCAGAAAATAAATAATCTATTCCAAAAAAATTTCATACATTTTACATTGGTTATTAGTAAAACTGATGTAAAAACTTTCAAAAAGGGACTTTTTACATCGGTTGGAAGTAATACCCGATGTAAAAAGTCGCGTCACTGGGGACTTTTTACATCGGGTATTACTTCCAACCGATGTAAAAAACTGGATCAATTTTTTAAAAAAATGTGCATAATAACTGTTTTTTACATCGGTCCATATATTATAACCGATGTAAAAAAGGTACTTTTTACATCGGGTATTACTTCCAACCAATGTAAAAAACTGGATCAATTTTTTAAAAAATGTGCATAATAACAGGTTATTACATCGGTTCTGATATTATAACCGATGTAAAAAAGTGACTTTTTACATCGGTCCCAGAACCGATGTAAAAAGTCCCTGATTTACTATATCACCTGACTTTACATCGGACCCAAAACCGATGTAAAAAGTCAATTTTACCCGATGTAAAAAGTCATTTCTGCACTAGTAATTATCTCCATTTTTGCAAAAGTTGCACTTTATGTCAATTGGTAAATCAAGAAGGTACAAAGGAAATCTCTTTGGCACAAGTTTATGAGTTAATCACACTGATCAAGGGGAAGTTTAGCAGCATAGTATGGGGGCCTGTACAGGCTAGAAACAGAACTTGGCCATTGCTTGCTTAAAGTTTAAGAAACATAGCATAACATGTACAAATTTTCATATCAGTCAACCAAGGCTTAAGAAAAGTTATCAAGCACATTCCAAACATTCATCCTAAGCTGAAGCACGACCCTAAGATCCTCAAAACCTCCCCATTCCCAGAATCACCTTAAAACTGCTCAAACAGGGCATCCCTGCAGTTTGAGTTCCATAGCTCCAACCTTCCATGCTTTCTTGCTAAAAACACATCAAACACATTCTCTAACATCCCTTGAAGCTAACCAAAACCTCAAACACGACCTGTAACACTCCCAGGCAACATCACCATTTTCATTTTCTTGCTTTGCAGTTGAAGTTCTCTAACACGATTCAAAAGGTTTCAAGATAAAGTAAAGCTTGGAAAAGCATCCCTGGACATCAAGGAAGTTATACCAATCACCACCTTGCACTGAAGGTACCTCAATCACCAGATACAACTTCAACTGAACAGGTAAGTTCATGAACACGAATCTCTCTATCCAGGCATTGTTAGCTTTAGGTTTGTGAAGAAAACATGTCACATTCATAGCCCTGAACATGACCATGTAGTTAGATTTCATTTATATTATGTATGCGTAGAGAATTTTAAGTCTGAACATGGCATAAAAACTAGGTCAGGATTTGGGGGAGAAGAAATTCTCTCTCATTTCTGAGAGTTAGATTGACTTCTTTATATGTCTAGAATCGTGGCTTCAAGCTCTACAGGTTTCATGTTGGAAGATTTGGCAAAAGATCAAAGAATCAGGAGTTAAGAATTTGAGAAGCAGGCGCACGTTTTTTTTGAATTTGTTTGTCTGAAGGTTGAAGACAACAACTTCCTGGGCTGGGCCTGTTTGTTATTTCTTTTTGCACCCTGATTTTCCTTTTACACCCCCCTGAGCCCATTTTGTTTATTTTAATGATTTTTTGACTTTTTTTTTTGGCTTGACTTATTTATTTTTCCTCATAATATAAAAAATATAAAAATATTTTTTTGCACCATTTTCCTATTTATTAGGTATTTATTGGTTTAGATTAGTTTTTATACATAAATAAATAAATAGATACACTTTTATTAAAGAATACTAAAAATATGCAAACACATCTTTATTTTCATTTTTATTTTGTTTTATCTTCTGAAAATATTTTTATATAAAAAAATACTTTTTTTATATAAATATTAAATATTATTATTTTGTATATATAACGCATATTAGTAAATAATACAAATATTTATATAGATATTAATATATTTAGGTTAAATTACAAAATATACACACTTTTATTTTTCTTATTAATATTTAATATAAAAATACCTTTTGACAAATATACTTCATTTTATTTTATTTTAGCATATAATAATAAATATTATACATATTAAATAAATAATACATTTTACTTAATGAAATTAGGGTTTTGCCCTAAAATACATAAAAAACTCCAAAAAATAATACTTTTTATTTTGTTTATTTTGACATGTAAAAATACTTTTTTCCATACATACAAAAACCATTTTTTGCATCTTGCATATTTATTCTTATTTTATTTAATTTATGCAATTAAATTATCTTGTAAATAATTCAATATTGATGTAATAGTTTAGGTTTAAATTCCTTGTCAAAATCCCCATTTGAACATTTGTACCCCCCTTCCCATATATTGTATTGTAATAGCTTAGTAAATTTATTTTTCGCACTTTATTGCTTTCTAACTATACCATGTTAGAATTAGGGTTTGTATGCGAATCAAAAGCAACAAAAATAGTTTGACCTAATTTCAAGATAAACAAGCATGAAAATGGACAACACAAATCACACTTGCACCCCCTAGGGTATTCCACTTGTTGCCTTCAATAAATGGGCGATATTGCATGCTAGGTCTCTTTGGGCAAAACAAACAATCGAATGATCATAGTCCCTCGATGACGCTTTCAAAAAAGGTTGCCTAAACAAATGATCAAGTCCCTTAAGGAAAATTGCCCAAAGATACTTGGCACCATTGCAATTATCGTTTAAACGATGACCCGCGCCCGTCCCTTTCACATCCTAACACAAGATTGTCCACCAAATACAATGATGGAACAAACTTGTTAAAAGGGTTAAAACATAGCAATAATCTTTGAGAAATTTAGGAGTAGATAACCTCTTGGTTACTTGAATCAAGCTTGCAAAAACAAAACACTTGCCTATTTTCTAAAACCACACCTCACAACACTTTCAAAACAAACTTTCAAAAACAAATGAAAACCTTTTCAAAAGACATATATCTTTGTATACATCCCAACATGGATCATTACAAAGGTCGCCACCACATTGGCTTCTTTTCAAAACATTTTCAAACCCACACACACGAGCACCATTTCAAACAATTGAAAAATAAGGCAAGTTGATCTAAGCAAGTAACTAAGAGCCCATGGATAACCATGGATAGAAAGGGTGCTAATACCTTCCCTTTCTATAATCTACTCCCCGAACCCAAGGGGGAAGATGTTGAGATAAATATGGTGGATATGGAAAGGCCTCGCTCTGAGATGGAGGAAGTAGAAAAATACTTAGAAAAAGAAAAGTATAGAATGGGGGATAATCACACTAGAGATGCTAGTCTCAAGGATTATCTCATGACATGCCACAAAGGAGATTCATGCATGATATTGTGCCCTAGGTGCAGCATCCTTTGCAATCAAAGAATCGCTGCGAATTTTGAAAGGGTACAGAGGACTCGAACTGGCAACAATTGGCGCCAGGATAACCAGCTTTTTAGGTGTTATCCCAAGGCTGGAGAAAGTTTGCTGGAATTTGTGTTTCGCTGCTACAAAGGGGTAACCAAGTGCTTGATTTGCCCAAGGTGTTCTGCTGTGTATGACCAAAGCATGGCCAGAGCCTTCGAAACGATTCCCTTCGCCCCTTGCTGGAACCATCAAGAAACTGTCCAGATGGGCCCATGTTTCGACAGCAGACACAAACAGCGAAGGCCTGATAGCCCTCACCCCAAGGATTCTCGAAGAGTGACTTTCAAACTCCCTGCTGAAGTGCCAACCGATAGATGGTTACAGGTCAGAAATGACAAAAGAAAAGATAGATGGAGAAACGCTGAACGAAATGCACGCCATGCTGTGACATACAGGAGGCAATTCAACACAGCAAAAAGGGAGGAGGTGAGATTAGAAAATTACAAAGGAAGGAACCCCATGTCAAGATCCCAGTGGCGCAGACAGCAAAGGATTCGAAAGGCTGAGAGGGAAGCTGTGGCAAACAAAGGGGTTACTTCAACAAAGAACGAAGGTGAATCTAGCATCAACAAACCAAAGAATCAAACTGAAGACAAACCTCCAGTCAATAGGAGGCTTTTCTCTGAAGTAAAACACGATGAACCAAAGGAATACACTCCAGGCCCAGAAGAGGACGAAGATATGATAACAGATAACTTCGAATCGGAGGGGGAGTCTTCGTTTAACCTGAACTGTAACGTGGTATCTGTGCTTCCCTGTGAATTTGGGCAGGAAACCGAAATCGATGAGCGTGAGGAGGAAGACACCACAGATTTGATGAAACATAGGCCTGTGTGCTACTATGTGATGGACAATGGGGCTGTTGAGGAACAAAATGCGTTCTTCGAATGTCCAGAACCTGCTATGAAGAACCATCTCAAGCCACTTTTTATTTGGGCGAAAGTTGGTGTCCATGGTGTGAACAAAGTTCTAGTGGATGGGGGTGCTGCAGTCAATTTGATACCCCATTTCATGCTAAAAAGATTAGAGATCCGCGAAGGAGACATCAAGCCCCATAATATGGTTCTGTCCAATTATGAGGGAAAAGTGGGCAAAACACTGGGAGTGGTCCAGTTGGAATTGACGATAGGCTCAAGCTGTAGGCCCACCATGTTTATGGTGATCGAATACAAGGCCAACTATAACTTATTGCTGGGAAGGGAGTGGATCCATGGCGTGGGGGCAGTTCCTTCATCAATGCACCAGCGACTAGTTCTGTGGAGAGATGATGGAATCATGGAGAATATCGAAGCAGACCAGAGTTACTTTATGTCAACGGTCAATTTGGTTGACAAGAGGGATTATGATAAAAATATGGCAAAGATTGCTCCGTGTGTTCCAAATGATGAGATTAATGAAACCAGAAACACCCACTACTACATGACCCTTCGCCATGATGGCCTTTATTGGGATAGAACAATAATCAGCGAAGAAGAGGGAGTCGAAAGCACCATACAAAAACGGCCAGCAGGCTGGGACTTCGACAACCTTATCCATGACTGAGTCCACCTTTTTCGAAAGGATTTCGGCCTATATGGCTGAGAACGAATCAAAAGCGGCCTTAGAGGCTGAAATAAATAAATCAACTATAAAGATGAACGAAGTAAGTGGGGATGGTTCGAAATGCTCACCCTTCGAAGAGTTTGAGATGGATCAAAGGTTGGATGCCATCTATGATAAAGAACCCTTAGGCTTCGAAAGGGACCCCATAAACTCAGGTGCCAAAATGCTGGCACAAGATCCACTCGAAGAAGTCAACTTAGGGGATGAAAAAACGAAAAGGATAACCTACATAAGTGCAAAACTTAGCCCAGGCCTCAAGAAAGAAGTAATTGAAGTCCTTAAGGAAAACAAAGATTGCTTCGCATGGGATTATGACGAAATTCCTGGTTTAAAGAGGGAGTTGGTCGAACACAGACTACCAATCAAAGATGGCAAGAGGCCCATCAAACAAACTCCCAGAAGATTCGCACCAGCGGTCCTCACAAAAATTAAAGCTGAGATCGAAAGGTTGCTGCGTTGCAAATTCATCAGAACAACAAGGTACGTCGAGTGGTTAGCAAACATAGTACCTGTCATTAAGAAAAATGGTTCTTTAAGAATTTGCATAGATTTTAGGGATTTAAATACTGCAACCCCTAAAGATGAATATTCCATGCCTGTGGCAGAAATGCTAGTAGATTCTGCTGCAGGGTTCGAATACTTGAGTATGTTAGATGGATACTCTGGGTATAACCAGATTTTCATTGCTGAAGAAGATGTTGCAAAGACAACATTTCGTTGCCCAAGAGCCTTAGGCACCTACGAATGGGTGGTGATGCCTTTTGGTTTAAAGAACGCTGGGGCAACTTATCAAAGGGCAATGAACTCAATTTTTCATGATTTCATTGAAACCTTCATGCAGGTGTATATTGATGATATAGTCATCAAATCTATATCTGCAGAAACACATTTGCATCATTTAAGCCAATCATTCGAGCGAATGAGAAAACATGGCTTAAAGATGAATCCCCTTAAATGTGCATTTTTTGTGCAGGCTGGAGATTTTCTTGGTTTTGTGGTTCACAAGAAAGGAATTGAAATCAACCAGAACAAAACCAAAGCCATAATGGAGACGAAAGCACCTATGTCAAAAAGGGAGTTGCAATCTCTGCTAAGGAAAATTAACTTCCTCAGAAGATTCATTTCGAACCTAAGTGGAAGAACCCAAGCTTTCTCTCCGTTACTTCGTCTAAAGCAAGGCCAAGCCTTCGAATGGAACGAAGCTCACCAGGAGGAATTTGACAAGATAAAAGAATACCTTTCTCAGCCTCCTATTTTGTCTCCACCTTCATGGGGGAAGCCCATGAGATTGTACATATCTGCCTCTGAAGTTAGTATAGGTAGTATGCTAGCACAAGAAGATATCAATGGCATCAAAAGAGCCATATACTATTTAAGTAGAGTGTTAAATGATGCAGAGACCAGATATAGAAATTTAGAAAAGCTATGTCTCTGCTTGTATTTCTCTTGTATGAAACTCAAGTATTATATAAAACCTGTTGATGTTTATGTTTCATCTCATTTCGATGTCATTAAACATATGCTTTCAAAACCAATAATGCATAGCAGAGTTGGCAAGTGGGCTTTAGCCTTAACAGAATATTCTTTGACTTTCATGCCTTTAAAAGCTATGAAAGGTCAAGTGATTCCTGACTTCATTGTGGACCATTCTTTGGTTGAGCAGACTGTCATGAGTTACGTCGAAATGCAACCATGGAAATTGTACTTTGATGGTTCAACCCACAGGAATGGAAGTGGCGTTGGAGTCCTTCTGATTTCTCCTGAAGGAATTCCAACAAAATTTAAGTATAAATTAGATGGTCCTCGTTGCTCGAACAACGAAGCTGAGTATGAAGCGCTCATTGTTGGACTTGAAGCTTTGTTGGAATTGGGGGCAACCAGAGTCGAAATTAAAGGAGACTCTGAATTAGTGGTCAAACAAATCACAAAGGAATATAAGTGCATAAAGGAAAATTTAATGGTATACTTCGTCATAGTCAATAGGCTATTGAGGAAATTTGAATACATGGATATTCAACACATACCAAGAATAGAGAACCAAGAAGCAAATGACTTAGCATAGTTGGCTTCGGGTTATAAAGTGTCTACCAAGAACTTTAAGGATTTGGTCGAATTAAGGGGTAGAGTTATGGCTACTAGATTCACACCATCGGATCTGGAAAGTCTGAAACTGGGATATGCTGAGAAACAGGGGTTCGAAATATTAGCCATAAATACTTTGTCAGATGCAAATTGGCGAAGTCCACTGAAGAGTTATTTAGCAGACCCAACTCTAAACGTGGATAGAAAGACAAAATACAGAGCATTGTCATATCTCCTCATGGGGAACGAATTGTTTAAGAAGACCTAAGAGGGTGTATTATTGAAATGCCTAGGAGAAAGTGAGGCATATTTAGCATTGTAAGAAGTCCATAATGGGGCATGTGGGGCACATCAAGCAGGCCATAAAATGAAATGGCTGTTATTTCGATACGACTTGTATTGGCCTAGCATGCTCAAAGATTGCATAGACTTTGCTAAAGGATGTGAGGAATGTCAGAAACATGCAGGGATTCAACATGCCCCTGCAAGTGAGTTGCATTAGATCATCAAACCATGGCCATTTAGAGGATGGGCATTGGATTTGATAGGAGAAATAAATCCTGCTTCGTCCAAAGGACAGAAATACATCTTGGTGGGAATAGATTATTTTACCAAATGGATCGAAGCTATACCACTGATAGTTGCTGATCAAGAGGCTATTATTGAATTTATACAAAAGCACATTATCTTTAGGTTCGGATTGCCAGAGAGCATAACCACAGACCAAGGCTATGTGTTTACTGGTAGAAAGATGCAAGGATTTTCCCAAGAAATGGGGTTTAGATTGCTAACATCAACGCCATATTATGCTCAAGCAAACGGTCAAGTCGAAGCAGCAAATAAAGTAATAATAGGATTAATCAAGAAGCATATTGGCAAAAAGCCAAGAAACTGGCACAAAACTCTGGACCAAATATTATGGGCTTGTAGAACATCTCCTAAGGAAGCTACTAACACTACGCCTTTCCAACTCACATTTGGTCATGATGCAGTATTGCCAGTAGAAATTCATCTACAATCAGTTCGAATTCAGAAACAAAACGAAATCCCAGCTGCATTATATTGGGAAATGATGATGAATGAATTAGTTGAGTTGGACGAAATTAGATTACATGCATTGGAAGTCTTGATGAGACAAAAAGAAAGAGTGGCCAGAACATACAACAAAAGGGTGAAGAAAAAAGTATTCTTTATTAATGACTTGGTTTGGAGAGTCATATTGCCTATGGACAAGAAGAATAAAGAATTAGGTAAATGGTCACCTCATTACCAGAGTCGAAATTAAAGGAGACTCTGAATTAGTGGTCAAACAAATCACAAAGGAATATAAGTGCATAAAGGAAAATTTAATGGTATACTTCGTCATAGTCAATAGGCTATTGAGGAAATTTGAATACATGGATATTTAACACATACCAAGAATAGAGAACCAAGAAGCAAATGACTTAGCGCAGTTGGCTTCGGGTTATAAAGTGTCTACCAAGAACTTTAAGGATTTGGTCGAATTAAGGGGTAGAGTTATGGCTACTAGATTCACACCATCGGATCTGGAAAGTATGAAACTGGGATATGCTGAGAAACAGGGGTTCGAAATATTAGCCATAAATACTTTGTCAGATGCAGATTGGCGAAGTCCACTGAAGAGTTATTTAGCAGACCCAACTCTAAACGTGGATAGAAAGACAAAATACAGAGCATTGTCATATCTCCTCATGGGGAACGAATTGTTTAAGAAGACCCAAGAGGGTGTATTATTGAAATGCCTAGGAGAAAGTGAGGCATATTTAGCATTGTCAGAAGTCCATAATGGGGCATGTGGGGCACATCAAGCAGGCCATAAAATGAAATGGATGTTATTTCGATACGGCTTGTATTGGCCTAGCATGCTCAAAGATTGCATAGACTTTGCTAAAGGATGTGAGGAATGTCAGAAACATGCAGGGATTCAACATGCCCCTGCAAGTGAGTTGCATTCGATCATCAAACCATGGCCATTTAGAGGATGGGCATTGGATTTGATAGGAGAAATAAATCCTGCTTCGTCCAAAGGACAGAAATACATCTTGGTGGGAATAGATTATTTTACCAAATGGATCGAAGCTATACCACTGATAGTTGCTGATCAAGAGGCTATTATTGAATTTATACAAAAGCACATTATCTTTAGGTTCGGATTGCCAGAGAGCATAACCACAGACCAAGGCTCTGTGTTTACTGGTAGAAAGATGCAAGGATTTTCCCAAGAAATGGGGTTTAGATTGCTAACATCAACGCCATATTATGCTCAAGCAAACGGTCAAGTTGAAGCAGCAAATAAAGTAATAATAGGATTAATCAAGAAGCATATTGGCAAAAAGCCAAGAAACTGGCACAAAACTCTGGACCAAATATTATGGGCTTGTAGAACATCTCCTAAGGAAGCTACTAACACTACGCCTTTCCAACTCACATTTGGTCATGATGCAGTATTGCCAGTAGAAATTCATCTACAATCAGTTCGAATTCAGAAACAAAACGAAATCCCAGCTGCATTATATTGGGAAATGATGATGAATGAATTAGTTGAGTTGGACGAAATTAGATTACATGCATTGGAAGTCTTGATGAGACAAAAAGAAAGAGTGGCCAGAACATACAACAAAAGGGTGAAGAAAAAAGTATTCTTTATTAATGACTTGGTTTGGAGAGTCATATTGCCTATGGACAAGAAGAATAAAGCATTAGGTAAATGGTCACCTCATTGGGAAGGACCCTTTCGAATATTAAAAGTATTCTCAAACAATGCATATGAAATCGAAGAACTCGTGGATGATAAACGTATCCTAAAGGTTAATGGGAAATATTTAAAGAAATATAAGCCACGCCTGCAGGAGATTCGAATAGTAACAACGTAACCAAGATGTTATAAAAGGCCAAGATGGCAAGATAAAATGCCAAAATGGCGTTGTTCGAATATTACATATAAGATACCAAAATTGTAGTCAAATAAACATCAAAATCTAGAAATAAGAGTTATTTTTCAATCGATTAAAAGTGCTTCGAAATGATTCAAGTTTCTGCTGAGCGAACCGCCTGGCTCCTTCCAAGGTTGCCACCTCTCCTTTAAGTTGTTCTGCAGTCTCCATTTCTGCAAGCCCCTGGTTGAGAAGCTCTTCGAATTGGTTACCAGCAGTATTGGTTTCGAAGGCTATTTGTTGTTCTATAGCCTCCTTAACCTTCTGTTGAAGTTCCAGAATCTAACCTTTCCCAAAGAAGTATGGACTCAGCTCGAGCCTCATAATCAGTTTTCGCCTGCTTCAGATGCATAGCTTGATCCTCAGCTTCTTGAGAGAGTTTCGAAGCTTGTTCATAAGCAGCATCCATGGCAATGCGTTTCTCTTGAACCTTCTTGGCAGCAGATTCGTCTTGGAGAAGGTAACCAGTTACGTTGTCCAGCAAAGCCTGAAGATCAAACAAGAGAGTACTAACTGGCAAGGAGCAGGTAGAAAGATTGACCTTTGTGAGTAGCTCCTTCATAGTATAACAAGCAGTACTATCTTGCTTGAGCACTTCGAATATATCCACATTGAGAATTGTTTTCCTAATTTTATTAAGAAGCACAATTCTTTCATATGTGGGAAGGGGATAGCTGGTCAAACTTGTGCCAGCCCTAGCAAGTGGGACGTCCCTCTGAGCCAACTTTGCCTTCATGTACCCAATAGGGTCATTTCGTCTCAGAAGTGCCAGTTCCTCGTCAGTCATTCGAGACAAAGAGGATTGAGGGAGTTCCACACGTAGGGGAGCCACGTCCATTTCAACCTCCATGGGTTCATTGTTTGCATTACCATCCCCTTCATTCGTTTCGTGCTCTTGGTCTTCTTCATCCTCATCCAAGTCCACCACTTCGATGCCATCCCTTTCACTGCTATTTGCGGTGGACT
The DNA here is from genome assembly GCA_948472305.1 of Vicia faba. Taxonomy (NCBI): domain Eukaryota; kingdom Viridiplantae; phylum Streptophyta; class Magnoliopsida; order Fabales; family Fabaceae; genus Vicia; species Vicia faba. Next base: position 1,679,811,350 of record OX451736.1, on the reverse strand, counting down.
CCGTCCCAGCAGTCGAACCGTCATTGGCATTCTCCTCCTCAGATTCTTCGTCTGCAGATTCTTCGTCTCTTTGCCCATAATCAGCTTTCTCTCCTTCAGTTTGAGTGTCCTTTGGGTCCTCTTGAAGAGTTTCAAGAGGGGACTTTTGAAGAGAAGCTCTTTGCAAATCCTCTGTAGATGTTTGAAGTGGTGTTTCCTTGACGGGTGCCGGGAAGTCGTATCCCGGGCTGGTGTCGAAGAATAGATTTTGCTTCCGCTGGGGATGATAACTGCAAGGATACCGGTAGGAGAAGATGACTCCGTTGCGGAATAAACTTGGCGAATGAAAGATTCTGCGGGGAGAAAAGATACTCTAGTGATCATGCTGGGAAGCAATACTCTGTGGGAAGAGAGATGCCTTGCTGAGTTGTTGATAACCTGCTGAGGATACCGTTGTTATGTTGGAAGTATTGATGGACTTCGCTGGGGATAGGAAGGAACTACGTTGACGACGACCTTTCCTTTTGGCTGAGGATAACCCAGTTATATCCTGTTAAGGAAATAACTCTTTAAATGAGGCCGGACGACGCGTTCATGCTCTGCTAGGGGATGAGCTTCCAGAATATACTGGGGATAAGCTTACTGCTTGGGGAGATGAATTCCATCTTTCCTGGGGAACTTGGATGGGACTCTCCTGGGGAAGTTTTGATATGCTGGGGAAGCGATTCCTTTGAATGTTGATGTATGCCGCCGGGGAACAATCTTTAGACCAAGACTGCCGGGGATACTTGTTAAGAATATATGCTGCTGGGGGAATATTGGGATCTACTGAAGAATACCCAATTTCCTTGAGACTTGTTAACTTTGTTTGAGGAATAATGCACTGACTTGCTGTCTCACTCTCTGGGGAATTTAAGATGTCTGGTTAGGTTCTTTGGCTGAACCTGCCTTGGTACCTTGGAGGATAGAACGATTAGACTGCTCAGACAACTCTTTATTGCCCCTGTTTCTAGTGTCACCTGCAATTAATTCTTTGTTTCGTATGCAAATATTTATGAGCTAGCAAATTATTGTCAATGCATATATCACAAATTGAACCTTGGACGTTCTTCGCAAAACAAAACAGAAAAAAGAAAAAACAGTTGGCACGTTTAACTGAAAAGTATATTTGTATTGATTTTGAATAGCCTGAAAATAGGCGCTTTGTGTACAAGAGGCTGACATCCTAGTAAGAGAAACGTCGCCGAGCAAAAGAGTTTATACAAGTTATGTACAAAAGAAGATAAACAGCTGTGTGAAATATGAATGATCCACTGGGTTTCAACTCTGCTATTGCCTTTATACTCCATGCGTCTCATCACTTGATGACCTTGGTTGAAGGTGAAGTTGACTGATCGATGCCGTCTGAACTTGATGTAGGTACCGGATTCTGGATGCAAAGTGATCCCATGAGACATAGTATTACGCTTTTATCCCTAATTTTTGCCTGGACTGCCCTTTCGGGTTTTCAGTCCACCGGGATACCCATTTTTGCCCAAGCCGCCTTTTCAGGTTTTCGACTTGCCGGGTGTACAGATTTTTCATTTTCATCCCTTCATTTTGCCCGAACCCTTTTGGTTCGACGGGAAGCCCTAATTTTTGCCTAGACATGTCAGCCTAGCGGGTCTTTTTTCATGCGTAGTATTTTTTAACTATGTCTGCATTGGCGGGGTGAGGAAGGTCGTCACCATCCATGTTGGTTAATATCATTGCTCCTCCTGAGAACACATGCTTAACCACAAATGGCCCTTCGTACGTAGGGGTCCATTTGCCCCTTGGATCACTCTGAGGAAGGATGATTCGCTTGATCACCAGATCCCCGACTTGATATTCCTGTGGTCTGACCTTTTTGTTAAATGCCCTGATCATTCGCTTCTGATACGTCTGACCATGACAGATAGCAGCAAGTCTCTTTTCGTCAATAAGGTTGAGCTGATCAAGTCGTGTCTGGATCCAATCATCTTCATTCAGATTTGCATCCTTCATTATCCGGAGAGAAGGAATTTGTACCTCGATCGGCAAGACTGCCTCCATGCCATAAACCAGAGAGAAAGGAGTTGTCCCGGTTGACGTCCTAGCTGAGGTACGATACCCATGCAGAGCGAACGGTAACATCTCGTGCCAATCTTTATACGTTATTGTCATCTTCTGCACGATCTTCTTGATGTTTTTATTAGCTGCTTCTACAGCCCCATTCATCTTCGGTCTGTAAGGAGAAGAATTGTGGTGCTGTATCTTGAACTGTTCGCAGAGCTCAGCGATCATCTTATTGTTCAGATTGGTACCGTTGTCTGTAATAATCCGCTCAGGGACACCGTACCGACAGATCAGGTTTTGCCGAATGAACCATGCCACAACAGTCTTGGTTACCGTAGCATAGGATGCTGCCTCAACCCACTTCGTAAAATAATCAATCGCCACTAGGATGAAGCGATGTCCATTAGATGCCGTAGGTTTAATCTCACCGATCATGTCTATGCCCCACATTGCAAATGGCCAAGGCGCAGTCAGAACATTCAGGGGAACCGGAGGAACATGCACCTTGTCTGCATAAACCTGGCATTTGTGGCATGTCCTGGAATGTTGGTAGCAATCAGCTTCCATGGTGGACCAGTAATACCCTGCCCGTAGGATCTTCTTTGCCATGGTATGTCCACTGGAGTGTGTACCAAAGGTCCCTTCATGTAGCTCTTCCATGATTCTTTCTGCTTCAGTCTTATCTACACAACGCAGTAGGGTTGAATCCTGGTTTCGCTTGTACAAGATGCCATTGCTAAGAAAGAACTTGGCTGCAAACCTCCTCAGGAATTTCTTATCATTGACAGATGCTCCTTCCGGGTATTCCTGAGCTTCTAGGTATCTCTTCACTTCGTGGTACCAAGGCTTCTCAGTCACCAATTCGGTTTCGAGATCACAACAGTATGCCGGTTCGTCCAGTTTCCAGATGATGATCCGGGGAGCTTCATTATCCCATTTAACCTTGAACATTGAAGACATTGTAGCTAACGCGTCCGCCAACTGATTCTCTTCTCTTGGAAAGTGCTCAAATGTTATCTCTGTGAAGTGGGGGATCAGGGCCAACACACATTCTCTGTAAGGAATCAAGTTTGGGTGTTTCGTATCCCACTCTCCTTTGATCTGATTGATCACAAGAGCGGAATCTCCGAAGACACTCAGAAATTTGATCCTCAGGTCGATCGCAGCTTGAAGACCCATAATACACGCTTCATACTCCGCCATGTTGTTGGTACAGTTGAAACACAGCCGGGCGGTGAGTGGAGTATGAGTACCTTGTGGAGATACGATTATGGCGCCGATACCATTTCCCAAAGCATTGGAGGCTCCGTCAAAGTGCATAGACCATCGGGATCCTGGTTCAGGTCCTTCATCCGGTCCAGGTATTTCACAGTCAGTTACTATCATAATGCTTTCGTCTGGAAACTCGAAATTCATTGATTGGTAGTCATCCACAGCTTGATGTGCTAAGTGGTCTGCCAATACACTTCCCTTGATGGCTTTTTGGGTCGTATACTGAATGTCGTATTCCGTCAAGATCATCTGCCATCTTGCAATTCTCCCGGACAGAGCAGGCTTTTCGAATATGTACTTTATAGGATCCATTTTTGAAATTAACGAGGTAGTGTGAGTCAGCATATACTGTCTCAGCCGGCGAGCAGCCCATACCAAAGCGCAGCAAGTTTTCTCAAGCAGTGAGTATCGGGTCTCACAGTCGGTAAACTTTTTGCTAAGGTAATAAATGGCATGCTCTTTTCGGCCAGACTCGTCATGCTGCCCCAGCACACACCCCATTGCATTATCAAGCACTGTCAGGTAAAGTATCAAAGGTCTCCCTTCAACTGGTGGCATAAGGATGGGTGGTTCTTGGAGATATTCTTTGATTCTGTCAAAAGCAGCCTGACATTCATCATTCCAACATACTACCTGATCTTTCTTCAGCAGCTTGAAGATTGGTTCACAGGTAGCAGTTAAGTGTGAGATGAACCGAGCAATGTAATTCAGACGTCCTAGAAAGCCTCTGACTTCCTTCTCTGTCTTAGGAACTGGCATCTCTTGAATGGCTTTGACCTTAGCAGGGTCCACTTGAATTCCCTTGTCACTCACCACGAAGCCTAGCAACTTCCCAGATCTTACCCCGAAGGTGCACTTGTTCGGGTTCAACCTCAGCTTGTACAGTTTCAAACGGTCAAACTGTTTCTGCAGATGATCAAGGTGTTCTTCCTCAGTCTGGGACCTAGCGATCATGTCGTCAACATACACTTCTATCTCATGATGGATCATGTCATGAAATAAAGCAACCATGGCACGTTGGTAGGTTGCCCCAGCATTCTTTAGTCCAAAAGGCATGACTTTGTAGCAGAAGGTGCCCCACTGAGTAACAAATGTAGTCTTTTCCATGTCTTCCGGAGCCATCTTGATCTGATTGTAGCCTGAAAAACCATCCATGAAAGAGAACACTTTATGTTGAGCTGTATTATCAACGAGGACGTCAATGTGAGGTAGAGGGAAGTCATCCTTGGGGCTGGCCCTGTTCAGATCCCTGTAATCGACACACATCCTGACCTTGCCGTCCTTCTTAGGTACCGGCACCACATTAGCAACCCACTGAGGGTAAGAAGTCACTGCAAGAAACCCGGCATCAAACTGCTTCATAACCTCGGCTTTAATCTTCTCAGACATCTCTGGACGCATACGGCGGACCTTTTGCTTAACCGGAGGGCAATCTTCTTTAGTTGGTAAGTGATGGACCACAATGTCGGTATCTAATCCGGGCATATCTTCGTAGGACCAGGCAAAGATTTCTTTATAGTCATGCATCATCTGAGTCAACCGTTGCTTCACGCTGAGTTCTAGGTTGGCACCAATCTTCACCTCTTTCTTGTCTTCCTCAGTACCCAAGTTTATTATTTCCACTGGCTCTTCATGAGGTTGAATTGCCCTCTCCTCCTGTTGTAACAGTCTTGCAAGTTCACCAGGCACTTCGCAATCATCTTCACCTTCGTTTTCGGCTAAGTTGATCCGATTTTCGAAGTCATAACTGGCAGTAGCAGAGTCGTTACCAGTGAGATCCAGAGTGGATTGAAACCTGTATGAGTGAGTGTGTGTAAATACAGCTGTTTTGCAATATGTAAAGAAAGGAAGGAGCGCAAAATTTGAATTGTGAAAAACGTCCAATGCTTTTATTCATGATATATGACAGTGACAAACAAAAGCCCTCACAAATAAAACCACGGTGCCCCGGGTAAGACACCGGGCCATATAGTTTATTATTGTTTATTACAGATACCAAAAACATAGGAATTCATTACTTAGTAACAAGAGAAACAGATAAGTTGTCCTTTGCACTCCAATTGTTGAGTCCCCTGTCGGTTGTCGGGTAGATCCAGCTATCAAACTCAGCTTCATCAACTTCATCCTCGTCTCCAATAGCATTCACTCCATTAGCAGGTAGGGGAGCCGTCACCACATTAGGCTTGTCAGATGCCTCAAACTGTACCTCCTTGGCGTCAATAAGGTCCTGCAGCTTATTCTTTAACGCCCAACAGTCATCAGTAGAATGCCCCGGGCTATCTGAATGGTAGGCACAACGAGCATTTGGATTGAACTTGGGGGATGCAGTATTGGGAAACTTTGGAGCCTCCCTGACAGTCACTAAATTGGTGGATAGCAACTGTGGCAGGATCTGTGATAAGGTCATGCTTAACCGGGTATACTCTCTCCGGGGTCTTTCAAACTTTTGAGGATTAGTTGGCTGAGGAGCGGCAGCAGGTTTGGCAATCATTACCGCATTGACAGATTGGCGGTGTTCAGGTCGCTCTGTTCTCCGGGAGCTATATACAGCACTAGTCTCCTTTTTGAAGGGTTTCTTCTCAGTACTGGAGGAGGCAACTTTCTGTATCTTCCCTGATTTTATACCGGCCTCGATCCTTTCACCAGTCAGGATCAGATCAGTAAACCCAGCAGAGGAATTACCAATGAGATGATTGAAAAATGGACCAGATAGGGTCCCCAAGAACATATCTACCAGCTCCCGATCCGTCAATGGTGGCTGCACCCTGCCAGCCAGGTCTCTCCATTTCTGAGCGTACTCCTTAAAACCTTCACCCGACGCTAGCGACATACCCTGGAGCTGGGTACGCGTAGGAGCGAGGTCGGCATTATACTGATACTGCTTGTAAAAAGCAGTGGCCAGATCCTCCCAGTTACGAATGCTGATTCCATCCAGCTGATAGAACCAATCGAGGTGAGTCCCTGAAAGACTCTCCTGGAAGAAGTGGATCCAAAGGTTCTTGTCTGCTGTGTAAGGCTGGATCTTCCTTACATAAGAACGGAGGTGCATCTTGGGACAGGAAGCCCCATCATACTTCACGAAGGCAGGTGTTTTGAACTTGTGCGGGATCACCACTCCAGTAGATAACCCCAAGTCTCCGAAATCCAATCCAGGCACCCGCTGAACTTCCATAGCCTTTAATCTGTCTTCCAGCTGTTTGTACCGGTCTTCAGCAGGAGGGTACTGTTCGTCGTTGAAGTCTGTTTCAGTATCAGAGCCCACAGGAGTAGTGACCTCCCTTTCTTGGTGACTACCTTCCGTCACAGATGGAGGAGTCCTTTCAGCTTCAACCAAAGTGTTCCCGAGTCTGCGCCCAGTGTTAAATAGCACAATCCTCCTCTTCTTCTTAGTCTTCTTCAGAAGCATGGTCTTCAACTCTTGTTGACCCTGAGCCAAGCCCTTGATCAGCTCCTGAAATTGGGCGTTCTGCGCCTGAAATTGGACATTTTGCGCCTGAAGAGCCTTGATAGATGCCTCGGTTGATGATTCAGGATTCATGATGCTGAAATAAACAGCGAAGAACAGTGAACAACCTGAAAAGAAGAGTACCTATGATGCACATGATGAATGATATGTGTTTATGTAATGCATTCAAGGGTTCGAAAATTCAAATTTGTTGTAGACCAAAAGGAACACACGTTATTATTAAGAAAATCATTGTTTAATACATCAAAGCCTCATGGGCAAAAGTACAAAAAGATCAAATCAATCCCAAAATATGTTGCGCATCTTCTTTGGAGCTATGTAAGTGTTGAGGTTCCTTTCCTCGTGCAGCAGGCGGGTGAGCTCCAAGACCTTCTTTTCACTGGCATGCAAACTAGTCTCGAGAGAATTCCGCTCTTCCTTAAGCTGGATCCAACTCTTCTGCATCTCTTCCCAGGATGTGGGCATATCAGGGTGCTGAATAACATGAGACACCTCTCCTTCCAAGGCAGGCTCTTTGATTACTGGAAGCATGTAAGGATAAGGCATTACTAATTTCTGAGAGCGGGCTCGTACCCACTTGAGGTAAGGCTCCAAAGGGATGGAGTTCCTGTGCCCCAGTGTCTTGCTGTCTATCCTACTAGGCATCCTCCAAGCTCTGATAAATCTCTGGCGAAGTCCTTGAGTATCGTTGTCGAAGTCAAAAACTATGTCAGGAATCAACATGTCATGAGGACCATCCCTCCGAGCATAACCAAATTGTCTCCAAGCCAGGCATGGACTATAAGTAATACCCCCTCTGATTCCAAGTAAAGGAACATTAGGATACTCCCCGCAACGATCAATGATAGTGACATCTTCCCTGGACCTAGGGCACCAATGTATATCTGCATGTGTAAGAGTCATCAACCGTTGTGACCATCTCAAACCCCGCTCGTTCTTCAGGACTGATTGTGGAAGGTGCGAAATAAACCACTTTCCCAGGAGAGGAGTGCAACACATAAGGACACCTCTTTTTCTCATGGTTCGAGTGTAACATGAGTGAAGGAGGTCCCCCAGCAACGTAGGTATAGGATTCCTGGACATAAAGATCTGGACAGCACTGATATCAATGAGCTGATCCGGGTTAGGGAACAACACCAAACCATAAACAAGGAGGGCCACAACCTCTTCAAAAGCTTGTAAGTCAAGGGAGTTCCAACATTCATAGGCCTTTTCAAACAGAAACCTGGCTAAGAACCCTTTGATACCACTTCTAACTTCCCAATGTCCCTTGAGGTCAGATGACCGTAGGTGCAAGGCTTTAGCAATCTCTTCAAGCTTAGGTTCCTTTTCTGTACCGTTGAAGGGTAGATGATCAAGGATAGGGATCTTCAGGAGTCGGGAGAACTCCTCCAATGTAGGTACCAACTGATAGTCCAAGAAGGTGAAACAGTGATGCAGAGGGTCAAAGAATTGGAACAAGACCTTTATCATATCTTCCTCAATGTTGGTGTTGACCAAGCTGATGAGGCTTCCATGCCTTTCTCTGAATGAAGAGTTCTTGGGAATCCTGGATATAAGCTCCTTAAGCTGAGGAGGGACCCTTACAAGACTGATTGGAATTGTCTTTCTACGAACAGTTTCCATGTCCTACAAAACAAGAACAAAGATGAAAATTCGAACCCCTGAAATGGTTAGTCAATGCATATGATGCTGGATGATGTCATGATGCTATGATTAAACACATCACAGACATGTACAAAGACAAACGTGTAAGGCACACAAGACAGACCCTTAAGGTTTAAGGCCAGCATGGGGTCTGGGTGGTACCCTCTTGAAGTTGGTGGGTTCAACCTGTCCTAATCAAAGTAACCGGGTTCTAAGGTTCCCAATATCACGGGATTGCTTTCATTGTTCATCGTTTCGATTTAGCCACTGAACTGGCGACCGAAATATTCCAGGAAAGCAACCCTCAATTGAGTGTAGTATCGAGTATCAACCAACCTCGGACTGCACCAAAGTCAGTTATCTCACTACCCTAAAGAGGCCAAGATAGTTCAATTAAGGTTCCTAAGGTCTGTTGATGCTTCATGACACCACATGGAGGCCCCGTACTCTCCTTGACTGAACTCAAGGGTTACCGGTACACACCAAAGTGCCACATCAACGTAGCAGACTGCTTCAACCATGTCGGTATACCCCGCACAGTTCCCTCACAGCCTTGTTGCTACTTTCTAAAAGGTATCCCCCAGATCCGGGTTAGGATCTATAGAACTCCCAAGACGGTCCCACAATTTTAAAGCAAGCAAAGAATACAATTGAAAACACAGGTGAGAACTATCCCTAAGGTACACCTCACTTTAAGTTTATTCCCCAGCAGAGTCGCCAGTTCTGTGATCGGTGGATCTGGAACTGACTGTTTTAAAGCTGGTTCGCGAAATGTCGCGGTAAGCAAGAGTCGCCACCGTCTTTTATTTTCTCCAAATGGAAAGGACAAAAGCACAGAAAAATTCCTTTAAAGAGATTGCTCTCGGTTCGGGAGGTAGGTTATAGAAAGGGAAGGTGTTAGCACCCTTTCTATCCATGGTTATCCATGGGCTCTTAGATACTTGCTCAATGTGTTTTCAAAATGTTTGCTTGCTTTTCAATGTGGGTTTCAAAAATATGCTTTGAAAAGTTTCAGTTCAACTCGTACGTCAGAGTGTTTGAAAAGTTTGTTTTGAAAGTTTTTTGAAAGTGTGTTGGTGTGAAAAGTATTTTGATTTGTTTGAAATTAGAGCAAGTATCCTTGAGAACCTACCTACCCTAAGGAATTCGTCTGTGTAAATGTCCTTTAAAGTAGTGCCATCCCACCATTGAGAGGTAGGTAGCACCACTGTTGGAGGTGTTCGGGTCAATTCGAGTGTATAGGGACATGGTGATCACCAGAGCAATGGGAAGACACCTTAGAAGCTACCCTCATGCCAGGTTCCCGGATCATGAGGACTTACTAAGACGTCTTCTACTCGACGACCACCTTTCGAGGGGCAAGGCAACAGTGAAGCGTACCCTAGGGGTGGTGTGTGAATTGTGTGTCATTTTCAGTTTATTGTTTGTCTTGTCATGCATTGGTGATCTAACGATTCGATTTTATTTTTGGGCATTCATTCTTTCATGTTATTATTTAACAGTTAAAAGTGCGGGAATTTAAAGTGCGGAAAAGATAAAAGTCCTACGCTATTACAAAGGGCGCGGGTCTACAACGCCAAATTAATCCAGACCCGATTTAAAATAAATTGCAGAAAAGAAATGTCTAATAGCTATTACATGGCTTTGGTACAAGTACATTATATTCACAAAAGAAATAAATGAAACGCGCGAAAAAGAAAATAATCAAATGCGAGGGCGTTGAACCCTTTAAAGGAATTAAAATAATTAAGTTATCTAAAATTAAAATTAAATGAAAAATGGTATTTTTGTGTTTTTTAGATTTAAAAGAAAAAAGAAAAATTAATTAAAATTAAAATGCTAAACCCTAGTTCTAATGTTTTTTTTTTTTAAGTTTATTATGAAAATATTGACTTTTAACCTAATTTAACTCTAAATTAATTTATGTACAATTTTTAATTTATGAAAATAAATAAATAATATTATTATTCTGAAAAAAAGAAAATTAAAAAAGAAAATAAAAAGTTATTAAACCTAAATTCTATGTTTGGATTTTTATTATGAAAAATATTTAATAAACCTAAATTAAAGCTAAATAATTACAAGCATTTTTTTTATGAAAATAATTATAATATAAATCTCTATTATTTTTGGTCTTTTCTGATTTTTGAATGTTTTTTATATTTTATAAAAATAATTAACTAAATAAATAGCAAAATAAAAGAAATAAAAAGAAAAATTAAAGAAAGAATAAAAATAAAAATAATAAGGCAAACCAGGGGGGGGTAGTCCCCAAATCAGGAGGTATAGGCCTAGCAAATCAGGCCCATTTGATTTTGAATCCATTGACTTTTGGAATTCTGTATGATGCTTTGACTAGGGTTCAGCATATTCATCCACCTTATGCCTTTGGATTGATTCCCAGGATGACGTGTAACGCTTGGATTGTGATGGTACATGGTGGTCCTTAAGAGCGTGCCTGCATAGGAATGAACATTGAAAAATATTATGGAAATTGCCAGACCTGAGACTTGAACCCAGGTCATGAAGGTCAACACCCACTAACCTCACCACTGGGGCACTCAGCGCATTTGGTTATTAATTAATATGAAAATAACATAAAGCAAAAGCGTTGGTGAATGGATTTCCAGCGCGAAAATTTAAATGGACGAATCATTGTTTGACACGCCTTCTTCTTCCTCCCCGTCCCTGTAACATAAAGCAAATAGGCAACGGTTTCTTACGCGTTTCATTAGACAACTTTTGAAAAAATAGCGATTAGAGTTATGAGCTTCATAAATTGTTCGCGAGGTATGTCTCTTGTTCGTTGGAGCACGCTGATTGCAATGGTAATGGTCTTGAGTTCCAATTGTTCCTTGGGTGAGAAACCCCAATTCAAGAACTCTGAAAACCTAAATTTCAATCATGGTGAAATCCCATACACGATGCAAAAATCAAATTGAATATAAGGGTTAGCTTGGAAACATCACATGGAACAAGAATATACGATTGAAATGCAATGAAGATGCTTAGAATTGAGAATACGATTTCAAAAAAATTTCTGTACAGTTTGAGTTGTAGCTACCGTTTCTTTGCATTTTGATTGAGGTTAGGAATTGGGATGTGTTCAGAAATGCTTCAGGATGCTAATGGGAAAAGAATTGAGGCTTAAAACTCTCTCCAACCTTGAAATCAGTTTTGAGTTATATGGCTAAATTTTCTATATTGCAACAAGTTTTTGAGCGCAGCATCTGATGTCTTAGGCTTAGGGTTTGACTTAGTGATTATCATGGAATGGAATTGGCTTGCTAACTGACCTAGATTCATGCTCATGAAGGAACAAGTCCTAGGGTTTTTACCATTAACCAAGTTTCCTTCTTTTAAGCCAAGACCTAGACCTAGTGTGAAACTTAACCCTAGCCTGAGTTTTTGAATTGGCCCATGATACATGGAAGTTGTCCAAATTCACATGACACTATTCCATTGGTTTTTGAATTTTATTTGAATTTTTAAAGATTTAAAATGAATTAAATTATCAAAAATTAAATAAAATGGAAAAATCAATATTTGGTCTTGAAATTAACCATGGGACACGTGTGTGGCATGACAAGGATGAATCAAGTGGAAAAAAGTGGGCCCTTTTGTCAAAAATTGGAGTTTCAAGGATAGTTGACTTTTGCCATTTCACAAAAATTTCCCAACTTCTACAAGGCATAACTTGCTCAATTTTTAAGCTTTTCACATGTTCTTGGACATTTTGGAAAGGTCTTTGAGTCTTTTAACCAATGCCTTTGGTCCCATGTCATTTTGATTTACCAATCTCAAGTTATGGCCTTTGACTTAAAGTCCCTTTTTGTTGACTTTTGAAAATGACCTATAATGTTGAAATTGATAACTTTTTGTGAGAGCACTTCTTGGACTTGAAGTATGAAGATGAGTTGTAGGAAATGTCTTTCTCTTCAAAATGAGCTTTGGATGGAATTTTTCTGATAATCCATGTGAAAGTTATGCCCTGGTCAATTTCAGTTGACTTTTTCAGCTGTCCAAATATAGCAACTTTTGCATCTTTGATGATTTCTGAGCCAAATTTTGAGAATCATGATCAAGCATTGATCAAATGATGTTTGTGGCTTCAAAATGATATGTTGACCAAAAATTTGAACTTTTGACTGCCAAATGACCATTTTGCCCCTACAGTTGACTGTAGTGCAATTTAGGGTTTTGACTGTGCAATCTTGAGCTGAATGCCTTGAAACTTGATATGAGGATGCTTGACCATGTTTGTAAGCATATGAGACTTGATTGGGCCTTTGAACACTCCATTTTCTTGATCAGAACCCAAACCCTAGTTTTGACTGTATAGGAGACAGTTGGACTGTGCAACCCTTGGGGGAGCTTTATGACTTGGCTTGGCAATTTCTTGAAGAATATGGGAGGGCAAATTTTGGGGTATAACATCGGGTATATAAGTTTCTCCCACTAGAGATAGCCCAGTGATGGCCGCTATGTCGAAGAAGGTTGGGGTGATCATTCCACCTGGGAGATGGAAAGTGTTATAGGTACTGTCCCAGAAATAGAGGGACGCGAATAGCAGAGGGTGGCTGTAGGTGAAACCAGGCTTCAATAGCTTAATCAGGTTATAGATACCTAATTCTTCCCATTGCTGGGATTTCTTAGCTTCTACTTTCTTGAACCAATTTTGATAAGCAATATCAGAGTTGGGGCAAGATCGAAATGGCTTAAAATTACTTTTTACATAATCCAATACAAAGGGGTCCTTAGGAGGAACAGTTGGGTTTTCTATGGTATTTGAACTAGAAGATTCTACTGCCTTAGGGGCGTCCATTTTGTTAAACAAGGGTTTAAAACTATAACAAACTGGGAAAATCGTCCTGGTGTCTTTTAATATTTCAAAAACCGTAAGAGGGCCATTTAAAGCTAACCTCTTACCAGCAACGTTGGTAGGAATGAGTACTTGTGACGCATACAACATTTCTTTTTCCTTTGAAATCATCTGAGGGGCAAGAACAGATTGACCTTGGTGAGTGATGATTTTACTTTCCATGGTAGTTCATGCAGTTTTTCCTTTCTTCTTGGAGACTTTCTTGAGTTGGGATGAAGTAGAAGAAGACATTTTTGAAAGATGTTGAAAGCTTGGGTTTTTTGACGAGAGAAGGAGGGTAAAAGATTTAGAGTGTGAAAAGAAAAGGAAAAGATTAAGTTGATGATGTTTTATAATGGGGAAGTTTAAGCATCCACTGAATAAGGGTGTGATACGTGAAAGTCATGGGTTGGTGTGATGAAGAGGTGGCGTAAAGTTAGTATGGGTAATAGGCGTGATTTAAAGATAATCATTATTTGTAACTGCACCATACTGTGAAGTGGCTCCAGGCGGTTAAGGAATCCAAAAGGTGCTATGATTGACGTGACTGGAGTCAAATGCATTAAATGTTACGATGATTCAAAAGTTACATCAAAATCTTGTGTAGATGTTTAAAATAGGTATTTCTCAGAGGAATCAAAATACATATTTTAAAGGGGCAATTTGTTGGCTGAAGATTTTGATAATATTATTAGAAGCCAAATGAATTAAACATTTCGATCGAAATGAGGTAAAGCGTCATGTTTCGAAGTAGCAGAAGCAGTGTTTCGAATAAGCATGTCAAAGCTTGGAGCTTCGAGTGGCAATTATGGGAACATATCTAAAGAAGTCTCGAAATAACAACAAGGCTGTGTCTGGGAAGTGCGTTCAAAACGGAGAAATACCAAAGCATTTGAAATTCAAATGGAAGCGGGACATTCGAAGTTTGAAAATCTATGTGCTGGAGCATTTGGGGTCACGTGGAAAGAAGAAAGAGGCATTGTTCTGCATGTTTTGAACGTGGCATAATCCTATAGCAAGACCGTTATGGTCGAATTAGTATAAATAGAAGTCTTAGTATCAGTAACATTCAAACTACCACATGGCAAGGGAAACGAATGCAAGAGCAATGTACGTATGATAGCACCATGTATTTCTGATTTAATGAAAACCTTTTACCATTTCCAGCACTTTCCTTTATCTTTCTGTCAAATAACATTTACAAGTTTTCTCATTTACAGTTTTTTCACTTCGAAATCTCTTCTTTAAAGTTTTACATTTTAATGCTTTCTTTACGTTTCAAGCACTTTACATTTCAGAAAACTGTCATATTTTCAATGCCTTTACCTTCAAACTTTATCCTTCGAATGCCTATTTTTACTTAAAGTCATTTACAGATTTCTTGCATTAAACGCTTTCTTCATATTTCAAACCTTTTACGTTCCAGAAATCCTTTACATTAACTGTTTTATAATTCGAAACCATTTACTTGCCTTTTATGCAACTTTACATGTCTTTACAATTAACATTTATTCATGCAACTTAGTTTCGTACACGCACATTTTGATTACATCTTTAGACCTTTTGAGAGAGAAATCGAAATAAGCCAAACGCATATACAACACTCAAATATCAACCATGAATATCTGTTCGATCATGAGAGTAACCTTAATGTCCAAGGAATCCTAGGATCAATCTAGTCGATCCTGTGAGTTACCAGAGGAATTGAATAACAGTCAGAAAGATTATTCGATAGTTTGGAAGACTAGCGGTTGTTTACCAGAAATCACTGGAAACAGGGCGTTCTTAAAGAACCTCTAGGACCCACATACGTTAGTAAGGGTCCTGCTTGATTTGTGGTCAACATTGGTATTGAACCAACAGAAGTTGAGATATTTTCTCCAACGGTGGTAATAATCGTTGTTCCAGTAGTATTTGGTGGAGGTATTTCTCCATGATTTGGCTTATTAGCCATTCTACTTTCGCTATTTCTCTTCCTAACAGTACACTCGTTGGTTATTCTACCACTTCTTAATAACATGCAACGCTGTATACTTATAAAAGGAAAGCAATAACATGAACAAATAGACGATAAAAACTAGCAGCATCCCATCAGGTGTGCCAATTTGTTTACCGTGGTTTTTGGTAAACAACCGCTGATCCTCCAAAAAGGAAAGTCCTTTTGGTTACTCGCGGGATCGATCAGATTGATCCCAAAACATATGCTAATTTTTATGTTGGTTTGATGTGAAAATAGATGTCTAGGAAGAACGTACATTCGACCAAAGAAAAGATGCTTGTGGTTTTAGAAAGTAAGAAAGTTAATAGAAATGCAGGTAAAGATGCAGGAAAAGTAACTTTGTAAAATAAGATCAAAGCAGTGTAAAAGACTTTATTAATGAAAAGTGGTGTTTCTAACGTACATTTCTCAGTTTATCCTTTCACACACAGCGGGTACTTGGACAATATTTGAGTACCTAGCACAATAGGTTGAACACCCGGAAAAACTACACAGACTTCCTATTTTATACTAAAACTATGTAACCGTCGAAGGGTGGCTTTGCTCTAAGATGAAGACAAGTGTCCTCTGCATGTCCCTCGAGCTCTCTCTTCCAGCCACGTCTCTTTCCTTTAAATGCCGGTGAAACCGTCTTTCCCTCCAACAAAATTCAAATATCCTTCATCTTTGGTATTGACACGAAGGTATGTTCTTTCGGACGAAGGTCAAAGGACCTTCTTAGCCGAAATCTTGATGGTGATGTCTGGTCGAAGACCAATGTGTAACTCAAATATTTTCTCTTAGTTTTTTCCATCTGTCAAAATATTTTCCAGCTTGACTTTATTTGTTCTATTTTTTGACTCATAAGACCAATATATAGTAAGTGTCGAATTTAAGAGCCAACAATCTCTTCAGACAAAGACAAAGAGGACCACAATAGATCTCAAAATTCTCACTTAAGAGAATTCAACAATATCGTGTGCACAAGACTGATTTTGAATCATGAAACTTTAATTAAGTTGGATATATGAAATAAACATTGTAGCATCTTAAAACATTAGAAAAAATATCATTAAATAGTTTCCTTTTAAATTGGTATAATTTGAATATTCAACTAACAATTAATTATATTAAATTTATTTGTAAAAAAAATTTAATATTTTAATCTGACCTTTATTCAAGTTATTGTTTATTTTCAAACTACCAAAGAAATAGTCATTGTTTATCATAATAATAATAATAATTTTTTAAATTAAAAGCATAATTGTAGCGAGTCATTGTTATGGTGTCTCATGTTTTCGTTTACTTAACTTTCCTTTCTACTTCTTGGAAAGTTCTTAAATAAACACAAACCCATTTCACTTCTTGATCATCTTCTCTGCATATTCAGAAATAGAAACCAACACATTTAAGTATGTCCTCAAATTTTGAGATCCCAACGAGTAAGTACACCTCAATATTGGGTGCTAAACTTGATAAGCTTCCTAATCAAGATGAAGCTATAGAGCTATTTCAAATATGGAAGAAAGAACATGAACGAGTCTACAGTGATCTAGAAGTGACGGCAAAGAAATTTGGCATATTTGTTACAAATTTGAAGTATATCACAGAGAGTAATGCAAAGAGAGACTCATCTCATAGCGTTCTTCTCGGTCCGACCAACTTTGCTGATTTGAGCTTCATGGAGTTCAACGAAACATACATGACCATGAACACTGACACCGTGGATATTGTGAAGGATGAAATCGTTCATGGTTCAACATCTAGTGATCCACCTTCATCCTTGGACTGGAGGTTGAAAGGAGCTGTCACTCCTGTTAAGAATCAAGGCCCTTGTGGTAAGTTAGTTGTGTTAGATACATTTGTGTTTTTCATAATTCATATCGCATTCTACTCTAACACACAAATTAATCCTTTCTTAGGTTGTTGCTGGGCATTCGCATGTGTTGGAGCCATAGAAGGAATAGTTGCAATAAAGAAAGGGAAGCTTATAAGCCTCTCAGAGCAAGAACTTCTAGATTGTGTACCAAATAAAGGTTGTGGTGGAGGATCTAAGTCTGATGGATTCAAATGGGTAATAGGAAACAAAGGGGTTGCGAGACAAGATGATTATCCTTATACGGCAAAGAAGGATGTTTGCAGATCTGGCCAGGTTCTTAATTTCTATCAATTTTATTATTATATAATTTCTATAATCATACTTTAAAAACTAGTGTTATTGATTCATATCAGTTCCTTTTTTTATGAAATGTAGATTTCAAACAGTGCAAATAGTGATATTGATTCATATTATCTCGTGGATAGAACTGAGAGAGGACTATTGGCTGTTGTTGCTAAGCAGCCTCTTAGTGTTAGTATTTATGCGAAGTCTCCCGAGTTTCAACTTTACACCAGTGTAAGTGGTTATATAATGTAGAGTTCTTATCTTCTTATTCATATCCAATATTTGTTTTATTTACACTAATTTAACACCTAGCTATATGATCAAGGTTTTAAAAAAGTGTTTGGTAACGAAAGATGCTGGTATTATTATGCACAATTTTTATTTTGAAAAAAAAAATCAAAATAAAAAAAACCATTATGACAAAACGCCTTTATTCAAACAGTTTTATTTTAATATCTTTTACATTTGTTAATGAAAATAATATATTTACAGGGAATATTTAGAGGTGACGATTGTCCCGTGGATTCTTTGGAGGTAACTCATGGCATGCTTATAGTGGGTTATGATTCCATAGAAGGTGAAGATTATTGGATTGTAAAGAACTCATATGGAGAAAAATGGGGAATGCATGGTTATATGTATATCAAAAGGAACACTGGTAAAAAGTATGGAGTGGCTGCAATCAATGCATGGGCTATAGATATAGTTAAAAATAAATAAAAATATGAGAATTAAGTAAAGTAATTTCTTTTTCTCGCTCTCTAAGAAATAATTTAAAGCTGGATTTATGGTCTTCTGAGTCTATAGTTTGTTATGTGGTTATTCTTGATGTTGTTTTGAATATGTCGATTCTATTGTTCTTGATTGTTATTCCTGATGTAACATAGCAGTCATGATAATAAATTTAGTTCGTATTTTTTATTAGTAGTCTCTTGCTCCTATACAGTGAGTTAGATAATTTAAAATTTAGCTGTCAAGAGGGTTCACATTTAAAACCCTAAGGTTAACAAAAGAAAATATCTAGGCAAGTAGACATGATTTAACAATCAATGAGTTTTCAAGACGAGAGTGACTTAAATAACTTTAAGTGGTAATGTTAGACATGTATTAGGTTCTATTCTACCCTATCATAAAAAAAAACAAATGGCAAAACAACAACATCAAATAACAACATTAAGTAAGATTGATATCCCAAACTTCAAAGAAGAAACCTCAACATAGAACACTCGATTGAAAGCAATCAAGTAACATGCAAAGTTTAAGATAACAACCTAATTATTAAGACAAATTTTAAAACATTACTCAAAAGGAACAAAGACATCAAAGCATATCATAAACAAACAAATCATGAAATCACAGATGAATTTCTCATCGCAATAGAAATTCTCATGAGAACAACATATGACAATTGTAAGTTTGGACAAAACAATCAAACAATCATCAACAAAATGCATCATCAAAATGATTCATCTAAGCATGGAAAACCAATGATCAAATAAGCAAAATATTGAGGCATTAGAGCATGACAAGTGTTCATGTCATGTGTTAAGAAGTCTAACCAAAATGATTGCACAAGTGCATTTCTAAATATAGGCATCAACATAAATATTTACCAATCATCTAAACGTTTATCGAGGCTCAATAAAATTCACTTAACATGCTATCAAACAAGAAACAAATTGTACCAAACTATCATGAAATAGCTAATCATTGGAAAATCTAATAATGGGAAAATATCGTATCATTAAATTTTTGTAGTCTTTAAACTGTTGAAACAAAGGTTTCAAGAAAGATGATTTTGTGAAAATAAGAAGGATAAGCGAGAGAGAGAGAGAGAGAGAGAGAGAGAGAGAGAGAGAGAGAGAGAGAGAGAAAATATTGTGAGTTAGTTAAGTATAACTAACTATCTAACTGAATGTATTATAGCTACTCTCTTATTACAAACATAATGACCCTTTATATAGGCAAGATGTCCAGGCCCAAATACACATGCTAAAAGCCCAAATAACTACATAACAATAATTAACCAACTAACACTCCCCCTAATTCATGTTATTAAGACTTCTCATCCCGATGCCTTTCTTAAACTCTTCGAACCTCACTTTCTTCAGAGGTTTGGTGAATATGTCAGCTAGTTGCACTTCTGTCTTGCAATGTTTGATTTCAATCTTCCCTTTGTTGACTTGATCCCTCAGAAAATGATACCTTCTTTCCATGTGCTTACTTCGACCATGACACACTGGGTGATTCTCAAGGTTTATAGCTAATTGTTATCAACAAACAGCTTCATCTTTGATTCCATTATTCTGATTTCTTTAAGTAGCATTTCGATCCATGATGCTTGGCATGTAACATATGATGCAGCCACATATTCTGCTTCGCATGATGACAAAGCCACAATTCTTTTCTTCCTTAAACTCCAGGAGATTGGAGCTCCTTCGATCATGAAAGTGTATCCTGCAGTACTCTTCTTTTCGTCTTGATCTCCACTAAAATCTGAGTCAGTGTATCCATGAACTTCGACATCTGAGCTATTATTTTATTTCTTTGTTAATAGCACACCATGATCCATAGTTCCCTTTACGTATCTCAGCACCCTCTTTACTGCGATGAGATGACATTCTTGATGCTTCTCCATAAATTTACTCAACAATCCTACACTTTGCCATATATCTGGTCTAGTATTGCAGAGATACCTCAAGGATCCAATGATTTATTTGTAAATGGTCGAACTTTCAAATTCATCATTTGATTCCTTTTTCAGCTTTGCTCTAATCTCTAATGGAGTAACAACTACCTTACATTTTCTCATATTGAACCTCTTCAGTATATCTTGAGAATACTTCATTTGATGCAAGAAAACTCCTTCTTCGATGTCTTTTAATTCCATTCCCAGGAAATAGGAGAGATTCCCTAAATCAGACATTTCAAATTCCTGCATTAACTTTGACTTTACCTTCATTATCTCAGCTTCATCTGCTCCTATAATGAGTAAGTCATCAACATAGAGACATAAAATGATTCAGTTGACACTTTCGATATCACTTACATATACTCCATGTTCAGACACACACTTTATGAAGCCTGCTTTGATTAAGAAGCTATATATCCTTTTATTCCAAGCTCTAGGAGCTTGCTTCAAGTCATAGAGAGCCTTCCTTAATTTGTAAACTTTTGACTCCTTCCCTTTAACGTCGAAACACGGTGGTTTAGTAACGTAGACTTCTTCTTCCAATGGACCATTCAAAAATGCTAACTTTACATCAAGTCGATGCATTTTCCATCCTCTACATGTAGTTATAGAAACATAAATACTGATTATTTCGATCCTCTTAACAGGTGCATATACTTCATCAAAGTTAATACCATGTTTTTGTAGAAAACCTTTGGCCACCAGTCTTGCCTTATTCTTTGCAATCTCACCATTTGGCCTTCGTTTCACCTTGTAGATCCATTTCACATCGATTGGTTTCTTGTTGGTTCTTTCGACAAGCTCCCAAGTCTTGTTCTTCTCAATGGCTCTAAGTTCTTCTTTCATGGCTTCACACCAATTTGAATTGCTCAAGGCTTTGCCCAAATCAATTGGTTCTGCTTCAGCCATCATCATGGCTTCTTCGATTAAGTCACTATCTACATCAATTGCTTGATCTAGAAACCTCTCATATCCAATCAGCCTAGTCCCACTACTACAAATAAGGGAAAAGACAACGCTTTTTTGGCTTTTAACAACGCTTTAAAGCGCTGCCTAAAGCAGCGCTGCTAAAAGAAAAGACAGCGCTTTTTTTCAATGTAAAAGCGCTTTCTTATGCCCATTTTAGACAGCGCTTTTAGAATAGACAGCGCTTTTTTATATACCCCTTTAGCAGCGCTTTTGCTTTAGACAGAGCTTTGTTATTTTTTAAGTTAGGCTTTAGACAACGCTTTCCTTTAAAAGCGTTGTCTATTCCCCCATTTTAGCAACGCTTTCCCACTTTAGGCAGCGCTTATTTTTACAGCGCTTTTCTCTTAAAGCGCTGTCTATTGGTCACGATTTTTTTAAGAAAATACCTATTTTGACTAACAAAAGCGCTCTCCAATATATATAATGCATTTTAATCAGAATTTTAACCATATTTGAACCAGGTTTTCACCATATTATGCACCATATTTGGTAGTTTCATTCCAATAAAATATGCATATATAAAAATTACACATATATATAAATTGATGATATATACAACAACAACTACAAAATTTATGATACAAGTTAAAAATCCTAAAATTCAAAATTGATGTTACATTTACATCTTACTATCTTCGAGAATTCTCATGAAACAACAACAACATGAATATCCTAGCTCTATCTTCTACACATGCACCTATAAACCTGGAAAAAAAACCAAATCATCGAAATTCATAACATGATAATATTAACGTTGCACTTTATTCGAATATAATTTATACTAAAAACTCCAAAGTTCTCATCAAAGGAAATAAGACAATATACCTTAGCTTATAAAATTCTCAACCCGATAATGAATTGACACCATTCCTCCATAAGTTCATCCAATTGATCTTTTGAGTAATATGCACAATTGAATTCCTCAAAGTACTAGATATATAATAATATAACATAGTATGTGATTTAGTTAAAACAATATGTCATTTTATGAGAAACACAAAATATGAAAATAGTATGTAATTCCTAAGTTAGAAATCCATACCGTGGATGGAATCTCTAATTGATCCAAAAGAATAGTTTCTTTCGTAAACGTCAATATGAAATAGCCGCAATCTATACTGTTACACTGGCGAGGACACTACACATGGAAAAAAAATACGAATATATATCAGGATATACCCCTTAAATTTTTTTATCAAGTATCATCACTAATGTAATCAAAACTGAATATCTCTTTGTAAAAATATACCTCCACTCTGATCCATGTAACATTGTTGGCTCTACTTTTTGGCACTTGAATATCTCTTTTGGAGCGAAAAGCTAGTAGAACGCTATAATAAAATATAGATGGCTGTTTAGAACAATCTCACACAGAAACATAAACATAAACACGAATCCATATATATTGACCATAAACATAAACATAAACATAAACTTGAATATCTCTTTGGGAGTAAAAAACTTACGTGTCAATCATCTGCTTCAAATCTGGATATGTTGACCAATCATTGTATAACGAATCCAGATAATATACAGGTTCTCTCATAGGATTAATCGCAACCAATAACCAGTGTCAACTGTAAGATTAAACAAAGATTAAACAATGGCCAAAAATGGAAAATTATAATAGATCAACTTAGGATGAAAATATAACCCATTGCCAGTATTATATGGCAAAAAGAACAACTTCTCAGTATCTTTGCTGGCCACGAATAAACCGAGTACATATGCTATGACATCATCCGGTCTTGTTACAATTAACCCTGAATTGATAGTGTTGGGAGCTAAGAAGCCAAATCTTGCTTCTAATCCACGCGGGCGCACAATGTTGTCATACATAAACCTTAAATTAAAACATCATTAAAATTATACTATATTCATTGAAATGAGGAGATGAATTGTTTATCTAATTAAACAATGTTGATCGGAGTATACCTGATGTATGTACTGATAACACCGATGCCTAATTCCAAATGTCTAAAAACTTGCTCCATATCCTCTCTACCAATTGCTTCCAGGTATTCAAAACAAAAGATGTCTGCACTCATAGGTATAAGGCGGGTACCACCATCCAGAATATCTGTTATTCCTAAATATGTCCGAAGGCGCGACCTGAACTGAGCAGTAGTTTTTTTGCTAGCCACGGTCTTCTTAACAAAATTCTTTTTTTGTGTGGAAATATTGCTAATTTCAGGCGCCTTACCCCTACTAACTTGTGCAATATCTTTAGCATGAATCTAGTTATCATATAATTAGTTAGGGGAAGTATAAAATCACAAATTAGCATTTCTCATAACATAAATGTCATATAATTGTGTTGTACCTCAATTGATACAATTGACTCGGTCTCCCGCCTAATCCCCTTAATTTTTGGAATGGATTTTGTTGGAGTCTAACATTACCATGTAAACAAAATGTAAGTAAAATTGCCTTAAAAAATTTTAATAGTAAACGATTTTAAGCATACCTCATTATCTATGCAAACGAGGCTTGATGACCATGCAACAAACGATCCTATTGCCTTTGCCACCAATGTTGCATCCGCCACATCGTCAGGTAGTGGTAACAACGCACCCCCCTCTAAAACAACATCAACCGATACTTTCAAAAATCCATTTGGGAGCGGTTTATGGTGAAGCATTTCTACCGAAGTATTATACATGTTTCTCTTGTCAACCATCCGATAAGTCAGTGCCGACAAATAGAGTTGACATCGGGACATTCCCTATAACCCAAACCCATTTCACTTCTTGATCATCTTCTCTGCATATTCAGAAATAGAAACCAACACATTTAAGTATGTCGTCAAATTTTGAGATCCCAACGAGTAAGTACACCTCAATATTGGGTGCTAAACTTGATAAGCTTCCTAATCAAGATGAAGCTATAGAGCTATTTCAAATATGGAAGAAAGAACATGAACGAGTCTACAGTGATCTAGAAGTGACGGCAAAGAAATTTGGCATATTTGTTACAAATTTGAAGTATATCACAGAGAGTAATGCAAAGAGAGACTCATCTCATAGCGTTCTTCTCGGTCTGACCAACTTTGCTGATTTGAGCTTCATGGAGTTCAACGAAACATACATGACCATGAACACTGACACCATTGATATTGCGAACAATGAAGTTGTTTATGACTCAACATCTAGTGATCCACCTTCATCCTTGGACTGGAGGTCGAAAGGAGCTGTCACTCCAGTGAAGGATCAAGGAACGTGTGGTAAGTTGGTTGTGTTAGATACATATGTGTTTTTCGTAATCATATCGCATTCTACTCTCACACGCAAATTAATACTTCCTTAGGTTGCTGCTGGGCATTCGCATGTGTTGGGGCCATAGAAGGAATAGTTGCAATAAAGAAAGGGAAGCTTATAAGCCTCTCAGAGCAAGAACTTCTAGATTGTGTACCAAATGCAGGTTGTGGGGGAGGATCTAAGTCTGATGGATTCAAATGGGTAATAGGAAACAAAGGGGTTGCGAGACAAGATGATTATCCTTATACGGCAAAGAAGGATGTTTGCAGATGCGGCCAGGTTCTTAATTTCTATCAATTTTATTATTATATAATTTCTATAATCACACTTTAAAAACTAGTGGTATTGATTCATATCAGTTCCTTTTTTTTTATGAAATGTAGATTTCAAACAGTGAAAATAGTGATATTGATTCATATTATCTCGTGGATAGAACTGACAAGGGACTATTGGCTGTTGTTGCTAAGCAGCCTCTTAGTGTTAGTATTTATGCGAAATCTCCCGAGTTTCAACTTTACACCAGTGGTTATATAATGTAGAGTTCTTATCTTCTTATTCATATCCAATAGTTGTTTTATTTACACTAATTTAACACCTAGATATATGATCAAGGTTTTAAAAAAGTGTTTGGTAACGAAAGATGCTGGTATTATTATGCACAATTTTTATTTTGAAAAAAAAAAATCAAAATAAAAAAACCATTATGACAAAACGCCTTTATTCAAACAATTTTATTTTAATATCTTTTACATTTGTTAATGAAAATAATATATTTACAGGGAATATTTAGAGGTGACGATTGTCCCGTGGATTCTTTGGAGGTAACTCATGGCATGCTTATAGTAGGTTATGATTCCATAGGAGGTGAAGATTATTGGATTGTAAAGAACTCATATGGAGAAAAATGGGGAATGCATGGTTATATGTATATCAAGAGGAACACTGGTAAAAAGTATGGAGTGGCTGCAATCAATGCATGGGCTATAGATATAGTTAAAAATAAATAAAAATATGAGAATTAAATAAAGTAATTTCTTTATCTCGCTCTCTAAGAAATAATTTAAAGCTAGGTTTATGGTCTTCCGAGTCTATAGTTTGTTATGTGGTTATTCTTGATGTTGTTTTGAATATGTCGCTTCTATTGTTCTTGATTGTTATTCCTGATGTAACATAGCAGTCATGATAATAAATGTAGTTCGTATTTTTTATTAGTAGTCTCTTGCATCTATACAGTGAGTTAGATAATTTAAAATTTATCTGTCAAGAGGGTTCACATTTAAAACCCTAAGGTTAACAATAGAAAACATCTAGGCAAGTAGACATGATTTAACAATCAATGAGTTTTCAAGACGAAAGTGACTTAAATAACTTTAAGTGGTAATGTTAGACATGCATTAGGTTCTATTCTATCCTATCATAAAATAAAAAAACAAATGGCAAAACAACAACATCAAATCACAACATTAAGTAAGATTGATATCCCAAACTTCAAAGAAGCAACCTCAACATAGAACACTCGATTGAAAGCAATCAAGTAACATGCAAAGTTTAAGATAACAACCTAATTATTAAGACAAATTTTAAAACATTACTCAAAAGGAACTTAAGACATCAAACATATCATAAACAAATGAATCATGAAACCACAAATGAATTTCTCATCGCAATAGAAATTCTCATGAGAACAACATATGTCAATTGCAAGTTTGGACAAAACAATCAAACAATCATCAACAAAATGCATCATCAAAACGATTCATCTAAGCATGGAAAACCAATGATCAAATAAGAAAAATATTGAGGCATTAGAGCATGACAAGCACTACAAGAAAAAGGCTCTCCAGCCACGTGATTTTGCCACGTCATTTTCATGTGGCTAAATAAAGCCAGTTGCGACGTGAAAATCACGTGGCAACATGTTTTACTAATAAAATAAAGAAGCTTGATGATTGTCAGTCTTTTTTTATAAATAAAAAAAATATTGCGACGTGGGATTCACGTCGCTACTAAAAATACAATAAAAAATAACTTAATTGCTCTAACGTTCAGATATTTGTCATTTTGAAATTTTGAAAAAGTAAGTTGCGACGTGTTATTCATGTCGCAACATTTAAGTGGGAAAAATCAAATCATTACAGACTGGCGTGTTCAGGCTTTGGAGGATGTGAAGAAAGAGAATATAACTGTTGGGATTGTTGCGACGTGAAAATCATGTGGCAACGTTGCAGCGTGATTTTCACGTCGCTAAGTGCTTTATATATTTATTTCAAGCACGCTCCACAGACAGACAATATTGTTATGTTACAATAAAAACTCTTCTTCTTCAACCCTCTTCTCCTCATTCCATCCCTCCATAACCATTTTCTTCTTCATAAAATTTGTTCTTCTCCAATATAAAATCTCTTCAATCTCCATTAATTCTTGTTTTAAGGTAAATTCAATTCAATTTTGTCTCTATTTTGTTAACAACTTTTTATTTATTGTATTATTGGATGTAATTTTATTTAATTTTTCTTTGAATAGAAGAAGATTGATAGAAGTAGATTGCAAAAAGAGACAAGAAGATTGAAGGAGTTAGAAGATAAGAGGTATTTCTTGGATTTTTTTTTTTGAATTTAGTATATTTTCTGAATTTAGTTAAATTGTAGGTTGAATTTGGGTTAAATTATAATATTGTAATTTTAATTGAATTTGGTTGAATCTGATTTTATTTAATTTATTAAAACAGAATAAAAAATATTTAATTTGTTAGGAATAATAATATTAATCATTTTTATTATTTAGTTTATTTTAAATTTAAAAATAAAAAAGATTATATCGTTATTACTTTATATTTTATATCTTTATAACCATTTAAAATTTAAGTTGATTATATTTTTAGGGGTATATAATAAAAATTTAGTAATAAGTAAATTAATGTTACAAACTAAATAATAATAAATATAGTAATTAGTGAAAAACACAAATAAATAAATAAATTGTGATGAATACAATCGTTATAATTATTAATTTATGTAGTAACTTAGTGAATAATAAAAATAATAACAATAATCATTTTAATCATTTGCAATTTAAAAATCAAAAAGATTTTATCCTTATAATTTTTTATTTATTAATTTATAAAGAAAGTAAAAAATATTTTTAGGAGTTTATAAATTTTAAGTGTTTAAATTAAATTTTTTTGTCTTAACTGAAAATATTTTTTTTTGGATGAACTATTTTAATAGAATGTTGTTAAGTCTAATAAGTTAGAATTAGAAAAAGGTATAATAACCATTTGATGTTTTTTGAAACATATGTACATTTACTATCACTAAAAATTTAATTTTCATAAACATATAAGTAATTACCATAATTCATCATTAAAGCCAAATATATTTAGCGATGACACACAAATATATGATATTTTGGCTTGATATACACAAAATATTTCTCATACTTTAGTTTAAATTAAATTATTTTATAGGTATTATGCAGGTATTTTTCTATTTTTGCAGAGATACATTAAGCTGAACATTTTGGAAGAAATAAAAAAAAAAAAGGTGCAAAGATAGCAAAAAGGGTCAAAGGAGAAGAAATCAGCTTAAGCCCATCAAGCATGTGAGCACGTTTGTCAGCACGTGGCCCACCATGCAAAAGGCCTTGACGATCATCAAGGAGAGTTGCCGCTCGTCACGCAAAGAGATGGACCAAGTGACCATCGTCACTTGGACTTGACGAACGCCACAAGGCCACTTTCTCCCTCTTGACTACGTATCCAACGGAAGGAAACCAATTCAAAAACGAATCCAACGATCACCCTATTTTATCTGATCCACTCAGTCAAAGTATGAAGAACGTAACAAATTTAGTGGTCTTATTATTTCTCAAAGGAACACAAAGTGTTCCTACATTACCGAGAACGAACTTATCACACAGGGGTTATAGATAGGACCTTGGACCATACGAAAAAGGGAGTTCTTTTTTGGCAGAAACTTTGGAGAATTCATTTTTACTCTTAGCAAATATTCTTTAAGCATTATTCATTTTCCAGCAATTTCTATATTTCCTCTAGCATTTATTTTTATTGTACGGTTACATTTGTTCCCCGATCGAAGCAAAGCCTACAGTTTGTGCAGGAGTACTTCTATATTCAGAATTATTACCAGGTTTATGTTTACGAATTTTTATTACTTTTAATCAATATAATCATGTTTATTTTCGTATGTCTCTGGAATTATTCTGTGATTTGGTATGATATTATGTTAGGCTAGAATCTGTATACCGGTATGTAAAGTCACTTAACCAAGGGATCGAGTGACTTAGTTGAGATTATTTTTACTACAAAACCTTCTTTTCTGGTCTAAGTTACTATTTTTAATCATTAAATTGTTTTGTTATGAAAGTAAAGAACAGATAGAGGTTAGGGTCAACAAAGCAGAAGCTTGAGATCTTTTAACTAGACAATAGTAATTAGGCATTAGCTTAAAATACAACGGAAGCACTTTAAAGTTAATTAAGATTTTATTTAGTTTTCAAAAGATGTTTTTAACTCCTGCGGGATGGCAAAAGCGTACGTTAGGACTTAACTACATAACCTAGATCAACAAAACGATAGTGTGAGACGAGGGTTTTTAAACTAAATAAGTTTTACTGAAAGCTGTTTTGAAAATATAAAGACACCCAACCGGTCGCTAGTTCCCGAGGTTCGACTATTGCATACTGGTAGTTACGCTCATTGATTATTAAAAATCCAACTTAATTTAGTATTTAGTTTTCCCTACAACCCAATCAAACATTCATTAGCTTTAGATTTGCGAAGTAACAATAGAAGACGGTAGATTGATTCATCAGTCTCTGTGGTTCGATATCTTTTAAAACTACATGATAAGACTGTGCACTTGTAGTCCGAATCATTGGATACCTAAGTATAATCCCGATCAAGTTTTTGGCACCGTTGCCGGGGACTGATTTAAGTCGATATCGCTACTCTTTTGTTACGCAGTATAGACTAGAGCAAAAACCTCTCTATTTATTTTCTATTTCTTTTCTTATTTGTATGCCAAACACTCGTTCGCAAGGCGAGCCGTTATACATACAAATCAACGATATCGAGCGGTATCTCAGACTTAGACGCCGCATTCAAGAGTATCATCTCTTGCATAACACTCAACCTCGTGAATCACTCGAATCTCCTATTCCTCGACCAACCAAAGAAATGGCTGCCAATCCTGCTCCGCGCCCACTCAAATCCTATGGTATTCCCTCGCAAGATGAACCGCACAATAGAATTCCTGCTCCTCCAATCGAGGCTAACAACTTTGAACTGAAACCTTATTTGTTGTCTACTGTACAACAGAACCAGTTCTCTGGTGGGTCAATGGAAGACCCTAATCTTCATCTATCAATATTTCTACAGTACGTAGATACAATTAAGAACAATGGGGTCAGTCAAGAGGCAATAAGACTTTGTCTCTTCCCTTTTTCTCTAAGAGACAGAGCCAGAGCTTGGCTCCAATCTCTACCCGCGAACTCAGTCACTACATGGGATGAGCTGAAGAAAGTCTTTCTTGCAAGGTATTTTCCGCCAAGCAAAACAGCTATGCTAAGATCTCAAATAAGCGATTTTAGACAAAAGGAAAACGAATCCCTTTTCGATGCTTGGGAACGATACAAGGATCTAATGAGACTATGCCCAAATCATGGCTTGGAAGAATGGTTGATTATCCATACCTTCTATAATGGTCTCCTTTACAATACAAGATTAACGATAGACGCTGCTGCAGGAGGTGCACTTATGGACAAATCCTACACCGCTGCCTATGCTCTAATAGAAAGCATGGCCCAAAACCACTGTCAGTGGGGAAGTGAAAGAGGACAAGTAGACAAAGGTACTACAGAGAAAACACCTACAAAAGGAGGAATGTATGAGATAAGCGATCTAGATAGTGTCCATGCTAAGGTAGATGCCCTCACCCTAAAGATAGATAATTTGAACGCAATACCTCCAGCCACTGTGGCTGCTATAACTCCAAATTGAGAAATATGCGGAGTACCTGGACATGTAGTTACCGAATGTAAGATCTTGGCAGGGACTCCAAATGACCAAGTGAGTTATGCTCAAGGAAACCCTTACTCAAACACATACAACCCTGGATGGAAAAATCACCCAAATCTCTCATATAAAAACCCCAATGCGTTGTATGCTCCAAACCAAGCACCTGCCGTGCCACCTGGATATCAGAAACCTCCTGAAAACGCTCCTAGTGTGCCTAGAAAATCAAACTTAGAATTTATGATGGAGAACTTCATAGCTACCCAAGCGCAAACAAACAAAGACGTCCAAAATCAAAACATACACACTAACGAGCAGATAAAACAATTAGCAAACAAAATAGATGCTTTGGCCACCCACAATAAAATGTTAGAAACCCAAATCTCTCAAGTGGCTCAACAACAAGCGCCTACAGCTGTGTAGGCTGATACATTTCCTGGTCAACCACAACCTAACCCAAAGGGGCACACTCATGCCATCATATTAAGAAGTTGAACCGAGTTAGATGGACCGCCTGACCCAAGACTGTCAAATCAAAGTATGTATCAAAGGTCCAAAATACCAACTGAGAAGGAAAATCAACCAGAGAAACCAGAGTTCAATGAAGAAGATAAAGGAGGAGAGGCCAAAGAAAAAGAAAAAGAAAAAGAAAAACCTTATGTGCCTCCACCACCTTATAAACCCCAAATCCCATTTCCTGGTAGATTATCCAAACCTAAGAATGTAGGGCAATTTAAAAAATTTGTAGAACTTCTGAAACAACTTAATATAACAATTCCTTTCACAGAAGCCATAACTCAAATGCCCTCCTATGCCAAATTTCTCAAGGAAATCTTATCTAACAAGAAAAAGCTAGAAGATAATGAAACAGTCACACTTACTGCAGAATGTAGCGCAATTATCCAAAACAAGATGCCTCATAAGCTGAAAGATCCTGGAAGCTTCTCTATACCATGTCATATAGGTAAGTTTGTCATAGACAAAGCTCTATGTGATTTAGAAGATAGTATTAGTGTTATGCCTTTATCCATATGCAACAAACTGGAAATGGGTGAACTAAGACCAACAAAGATGTCCGTTGAATTGGCGGATCGCTCTGTCAAATACCCAGTAGGAATCTTGGAAAACGTTCCTGTACGGATAGGTCAATTCTACATCCCTACATATTTCATAATCATGGACATTAGAGAAGACAAAAGTACACCTATCATTTTAGGAAGACCATTCTTAGCCACCGCTGGAGCTATCATAGATGTAAAAAAGGGCAAACTAACCTTTGAGGTAGGTGAAGAGAAAGTCGAATTTATTCTGACACAATTCTTACAAGTGCCTGCCATAGATGACACATGTTATCTGGTAGACATCGTGGACGAATGCGTAAGAGAAATTGAATGGGAACCGATACCTTGTTCTGAAACCATGAAGATTCCCACACCTCTTATATTCGAAGATAACGAATGGTGTCCCGAATACCGAGACGAAAATCTAAGCGAATGCTTAGCTCTGACACCCGACCACATGCCTTGTCCAAGAAAACCAGCATTGGATCTTAAGCCATTACCTAAGACCCTTAGATATGAATTCCTTGACACCGAGTTAAAACGACCTGTAATTGTCAACGCGGAATTAGGACAACAAGACACAAACAAATTACTACAAGTCTTAAGAAAATACCCATCCGCCTTGGGATACAACATTACAGATCTCAAAGGAATAAGTTTTTCCATTTGCATGCATCGTATTATGCTGGAAAACGACTGCAAATCTTCTAGAGAACATCAACGAAGAATTAACCCAATATGGAGCACCGTAGTTAAAGACGAAGTAAAAAAACTTCTGAACGCAGGAATCATATACCCAATCTCCGATAGTCAATGGGTAAGCCCAGTCCACTGTGTACCAAAGAAAGGTGGTATAACAGTAACAAAAAACAAAGCAGGCGAAGCTGTAGCGGAACGAACTGTAAGTGGAGGTAGAATGTGTATTTACTATAGGAAGCTAAACAAAGCCACTCGTAAAGACCATTTTCCTCTATCGTTCATCGATCAAATGCTTGAGCGATTAGCTAAGCACTCTCATTACTGTTATCTAGAAGGTTACTCAGGATTCTTTCAAATTCCTATTCACCCCGATGACCAAGAGAAAACAACATTCACATGTCCTTATGGAACTTTCGCCTACAGACGAATGTCGTTCGGATTATGCAACGCTCCCACCACATTTCAGAGGTGCATGATGGAAATCTTTGCTGATTTCATAGACAATATCATGGAGGTCTTTATGGACGACTTTTCTGTATGTGGAGAGAGTTTTGAAGATTGTCTGATAAATTTAGAGAAAGTCTTGGAGAGATGCGTAAAAGTTAACCTCGTTCTGAATTGGGAAAAGTGCCACTTTATGGTCAAACAAGGAATCGTACTAGGACACGTTGTGTCTGAGAAGGGGATTGAAGTCGATAAAGCTAAGATCAAAGTCATAGAAAATTTGCAACCCCCTAAAATAGTAAGAGAAATACACAGCTTTTTAGGACACGTCGGTTTCTACAGACGATTCATAAAAGATTTCTCGCAAATATCAAAACCTCTAACTACCCTCCTTATGAAAGACGTTGAATTCGATTTCGATGACAAATGCCTAAAGGCATTTAACCAATTAAAAATAGCTCTTGTATCCGCACCAATCATGCAACCACCTGATTGGAGACTCCCATTTGAAATCATGTGCGACGCAAGTGATTACGCTGTAGGTGCAGTCCTGGGACAACGAAGAGATAAGAAGCTTCATGCGATATACTATGCAAGTAGAACCTTGGACCCTGCACAGATGAATTACGCAACAACGGAAAAAGAACTTTTAGCTGTAGTCTTTGCACTAGACAAATTTCGCTCCTACCTAGTAGGCGCGAAAATAATCATTTATACAGACCACGCAGCTATTAGATATCTCTTAACCAAGCAAGATTCGAAACCGAGACTATTGAGATGGATTCTACTTCTACAAGAGTTCGATTTAGAAATTAAAGACAAGAAAGGTACCGAGAACGTAGTAGCCGACCATTTATCCTGAATGGAGAGGCTGACACCAGAAGAGGTACCCATTAATAATGACTTCCCGTATGAACGTCTGTTAGCTCAGATGGACTTAGGAGATGCCAGCGAAGAACCACCTGAATTAAATCCAAATCAACTGCTTTTAGAACTTGACACACAAGCTGTTAGCCGTGATTCACAAGAAAGCCAAGACGCAATAAATAATGATATAAACAAAATCATGGTCTCTGTCCGAACTAATCAAACCTTACGATGGTATGCGGATATAGAAAATTACTTGGCATCCAAAATCCTACCCCCTGATTTGACTTATCAACAGAAGAAAAAATTCTTCCACGATCTGAAACATTACTTTTGGGATGAACCTTTACTATTCAAGAGAAGTGGTGACGGTATTTTCCGACGATGCGTCCCAGAAAACGAAATTGAAAACATTATTTCTCATTGTCATGATGCCCCTTACGGAGGACATGCAAGCACATCAAAGACATGTGCCAAACTTTTACAGTCTAGTTTCTATTGGCCAAATTTATGGAAAGATGTGCACATAGCCATCCTTAACTGCGATCGATACCAACACACTGGAAACATATCCAGACGCGATGAGATGCCTCAGAATGTAAAACCCTAAGGTTAACAAAAGAAAACATCTAGACAAGTAGACATGATTTAAGAATCAATGAGTTTTCAAGACGAAAGTGACTTAAATAACTTTAAGTGGTAATGTTAGACATGCATTAGGTTCTATTCTATCCTATCATAAAATAAAATAAAAATGGCAAAACAACAACATCAAATCACAACATTAAGTAAGATTGATATCCCAAACTTCAAAGAAGCAACCTCAACATAGAACACTCGATTGAAAGCAATCAAGTAAGATGCAAAGTTTAAGAAAACAACCTAATTATTAAGACAAATTTTAAAACATTACTCAAAAGGAACAAAGACATCAAAGCATATCATAAACAAACAAATCATGAAACCACAAATGAATTTCTTATCGCAATAGAAATTCTCATGAGAACAACATATGACAATTGTAAGTTTGGACAAAACAATCAAACAATCATCAACAAAATGCATCATCAAAACGATTCATCTAAGCATGGAAAACCAATGATCAAATAAGCAAAATATTGAGGCATTAGAGCATGACAAGTGTTCATGTTATGTGTTAAGAAGTCTAACCAAAATGATTGCACAAGTGCATTTCTAAATATAGGCATCAACATAAATATTTACCAATCATCTAAACGTTTATCGAGGCTCAATAAAATCCACTTAACATGCTATCAAACAAGAAACAAATTGTACCAAACTATCATGAAATAGCTAATCATTGGAAAATCTAATAATGGGAAAAATATCGTATCATTAAATTTTTGTAGTCTTTAAACTGTTGGAACAAAGGTTTCAAGAAAGATGATTTTGTGAAAACAAGAAGGATAAGCGAGAGAGAGAGAGAGAGAGAGAGAGAGAGAGAGAGAATATTGTGAGTTAGTTAAGTGTAACTAACTATCTAACTGAATGTGTTATAGCTACTCTCTTATTACAAACATAATGACCCTTTATATAGGCAGGATATCCAGGCCCAAATACACATGCTAAAAGCCCAAATAACTACATAACAATAATTAACCAACTAACACCCCCCCCCCCTAATTCATGTTATTAAGACTTCGCATCCCGATGCCTTTCTTAAAGTCTTTGAACCTCACTTTCTTCAGAGGTTTGGTGAATATGTCAGCTAGTTGCACTTCTGCCTTGCAATGTTTTATTTCAATCTTCCCTTTGTTGACTTGATCCCTCAGAAAATGATACCTTCTTTCCATGTGCTTACTTCGACCATGACACACTGGGTGATTCTCAAGGTTTATAGCTAACTTGTTATCAACAAACAGCTTCATCTTTGATTCCATTATTTTGATTTCTTTAAGTAGCATTTTGATCCATGCTGCTTGGCATGTAACATATGATGCAGCCACATATTCTACTTCGCATGATGACAAAGCTACAATTCTTTGCTTCCTCAAACTCCAGGAGATTGGAGCTCCTTCGATCATGAAAGTGTATCCTGCAGTATTCTTCTTTTCGTCTTGATCTCCACTAAAATCTGAGTCAGTGTATCCATGAACTTCGACATCTGAGCTATTATTTTATTTCTTTGTTAACAGCACACCATGATCCATAGTTCCCTTTACGTATCTCAGCACCCTCTTTACTGCGATGAGATGACATTCTTGAGGCTTCTCCATAAATTTACTCAACAATCCTACACTTTGCCATATATCTGGTATAGTATTGCAGAGATACCTCAAGGATCCAATGATTTATTTGTAAATGGTTGAACTTACAAATTCATCATTTGATTCCTTTTTCAGCTTTGCTCTAATCTCTAATGAAGTAACAACTACCTTTCATTTTCTCATATTGAACCTCTTCAGTATATCTTGAGCATACTTCATTTGATGCAAGAAAGCTCCTTCTTCGATGTCTTTTAATTCCATTCCCAGGAAATAGGAGAGATTCCCTAAATCAGACATTTCAAATTCCTGCATTAAGTTTGACTTTACCTTCATTATCTCAGCTTCATCTGCTCCTGTAATGAGTAAGTCATCAACATAGAGACATAAAATGATTCAGTTGACACTTTCGATATCACTTACATATACTCCATGTTCAGACACACACTTTGTGAAGCCTGCTTTGATTAAGAAGCTATATATCCTTTTATTCCAAGCTCTAGGAGCTTGCTTCAAGTCATAGAGAGCCTTCCTTAATTTGTAAACTTTTGCTCCTTCCCTTTAACTTCGAAACACAGTGGTTTAGTAACGTAGAATGTTTCTTCCAATGGACCATTCAAAAACGCTAACTTTACATCAATTCGGTGCATTTTCCATCCTCTACATGTAGTTATAGAAACAAAAATACGGATTATTTCGATCCTCTTAACAGGTGCATATACTTCATCAAAGTTAATACCATGTTTTTGTAGAAAACCTTTGGCCACCAGTATTGCCTTATTCTTTGCAATCTCACCGTTTGGCCTTCGTTTCACCTTGTAGATCCATTTCACATCGATTGGTTTCTTGTTGGTTCTTTCGACAAGCTCCCAAGTCTTGTTCTTCTCAATGGCTCTAAGTTCTTCTTTCATGGCTTCACACCAATTCGAATTGCTCAAGGCTTTGCCCAAATCAATTGGTTCTGCTTCAGCCATCATCATGGCTTCTTCGATTAAGTCACTATCTACATCGATTGCTTGATCTAGAATCCTCTCATATCCAATCAGCCTAGTCCCACTACTACAAATAAGGGAAAAGACAGCGCTTTTTTTGGCTTTTAACAGCGCTGCCTAAAGCAGCGCTGCTAAAAGAAAAGACAACGCTTTTTTTCAATGTAATAGCGCTTTCTTATGCCCATTTTAGACAGCGCTTTTAGAATAGACAGTGCTTTTTTATATACCCCTTTAGCAGCGCTTTTGCTTTAGACAGAGCTTTGTTATTTTTTAAGTTAGGCTTTAGACAGCGCTTTCCTTTAAAAGCGTTGTATATTCCCCGATTTTAGCAACACTTTTCCACTTTAGGCAGCGCTTATTTTTACAACGCTTTTCTCTTAAAGCATTGTCTATTGGTCACGATTTTTTTAAGAAAATACCTATTTTGACTAACAAAAGCGCTCTCCAATATATAATTCATTTTAATCAGAATTTTAACCATATTTGAACCAGGTTTTCACCATATTATGCACCATATTTGGTAGTTTCATTCCAATAAAATATGCATATATAAAAATTACACATATATATAAATTGATGATATATACAACAACAACTACAAAATTTATGATACAAGTTAAAAATCCTAAAATTCAAAATTGATGTTACATTTACATCTTACTATCTTCGAGAATTCTCATGAAACAACAACAACATGAATATCTTAGCTCTATCTTCTACACATGCACCTATAAACCTGGAAAGAAAACCAAATGATCGAAATTCATAACATAATAATATTAACGTTGCACTTTATTCGAATATAATTTATACTCAAAACTCGAAAGTTCACATCAAAGGAAATAAGACAATATACCTTAGCTTATAAAATTCTCAACCCGATAATGAATTGACACCATTCCTCCATAAGTTCATCCAATTGATCTTTTGAGTAATGTGCACAATTGAATTCCTCAAAGTACTAGATATATAATAATATAACATAGTATGTGATTTAGTTAAAACAATATGTCATTTTATGAGAAACACAAAATATGAAAATAGTATGTAATTCCTAAGTTAGAAATCCATACCGTGGATGGAATCTCTAATCGATCCAAAAGAATAGTTTCTTTTGTAAACCTCAATATGAAATAGCCGCAATCTATACTGTTACACTGGCGAGGACACTACACATGGAAAGAAAATACAAATATATATCAGGATATACCCCTTAAATTTTTTTATCAAGTATCATTACTAATGTAATCAAAACTGAATATCTCTTTGTGAAAATATACCTCCACTCTGATCCATGTAACATTGTTGGCTCTACTTTTTGGAACTTGAATATCTCTTTTGGAGAGAAAAGCTAGTAGAACGCTATAATAAAATATAGATGACTGTTTAGAACAATCTCACACATAAACATAAACATAAACACGAATCCATATATGTTGACCATAAACATAAACATAAACATAAACATAAACTTGAATATCTCTTTGGGAGCAAAAAACTTACGTGTCAATCATCTGCTTCAAATCTGGATATGTTGACCAATCATTGTATAACGAATCCAGATAATACACAGTTTCTCTCATATGATTAATCGTAACCAATAACCAGTGTCAACTGTAAGATTAAACAAAGATTAAATAATGGCCAAAAATGGAAAATTATAATAGATCATCTAGGATGAAAATATAACCCGTTGCCAGTATTATATGGAAAAAAGAACAACTTCTCAGTATCTTTGCTGGCCACGAATAAACCGAGTACATATGCTATGACATCATTTGGTCTTGTTACAATTAACCCTGAATTGATAGTGTTGGGAGCTAAGAAGCCAAATCTTGCTTCTAATCCACGCGAGCGCACAATGTTGTCATACATAAACCTTAAATTAAAACATCATTAACATTATACTATATTCATTGAAATGAGGAGATAAATTGTTTATCTAATTAAACAATGTTGATCGGAGTATACCTGATGTATGTACTGATAACACCGAGGCCTAATTCCAAATGTCTAAAAACTTGCTCCATATCCTCTCTACCAATTGCTTCCAGGTATTCAAAACAAAAGATGTCTGCACTCATAGGTATAAGGCGGGTACCACCATCCAGAATATCTGTTATTCCTAAATATGTCCAAAGGTACGACCTGAACTGAGAAGTAGTTTTTTTGCTAGCCACGGTCTTCTTAACAACATTCTTTTTTTGTGTGGAAATATTGCTAATTTCAGGCGCCTTACCCCTACTAACTGGTGCAATCTCTTTAGCATGAATCTAGTTATCATATAATTAGTTAGGGGAAGTATAAAATCACAAATTAGCATTTCTCATAGCATAAATGTCATATAATTGTGTTGCACCTCAATTGATGCAATTGACTCGGTCTCCCGCCTAATCCCCTTATCTTTTGGAATGGATTTTGTTGGAGTCTAACATTACCATGTAAACAAAATGTAAGTAAAATTGCCTTAAAAAATTTGAATAGTAAACGATTTTAAGCATACCTCATTATCTACGCAAACGAGGCTTGATGACCATGCAACAAACGATCCTATTGCATCTGCCACCAATGTTGCATCCGCCACATCGCCAGGTAGTGGTAACAATGCACCCCCCCTCTAAAACAACATCAACCGATACTTTCAAAAATCCATTTGGGAGCGGTTTATGGTGAAGCATTTCTCCCGAAGTATTATACATGTTTCCCTTGTCAACCATCCGATAAGTCGATGCCGACAAATAGAGTTGACACCGGGAAATGCCCTATAACCATTAATAAATATGGTTATATAATTAATAAATATGGTTATATAATTTATAAATATGGTATATAATTACCTCGGGAATATTCTGTCCAAAGTTACCATTGATACTACCTTTGTTACTAGTATCTTTAAAACTTGTAGCTTGATCTATTTCTTTTTCCTTTCTCAGCTCATAAACTTCTTGTTGTAACTTTTCCAACTTTTCCTGAAGTTCTTTATTGCTAGGAGCTTTTATCTTTCATTTTTTCTTCAAGGATATTTGAGTGATCACAAATCCATTAACCCTCACTCGACCAAAATACTCACGAATATCTAATGCTCATGAGAGTATTCTCCTGCAATCATTATCTTCATCTGGAGGTATAGACTGAGAAAGAGTCTCCTGAAATTCATATAAATATTGTAATTAACGAATAATATGTTAATAAAATAATGATGTAATTAAATAAATAAAAGTATGATGTAATTAAATAAATAATGGTATACTTACACATCTCTCGAAAATTTGTTGAACTTTTTATTCAACAGCTCCATCCTTACACACACGGGCTTCCTTCCATAAAATGTGTTCCGGAAGAGATGTTTCAGAACTATTCTTCTTTATTAGCTACACATTAAGCGAAATAACATGATCAAATATAAGCGTGCATATATTATAGATACTTTGCAATTTATAGATACTTACTATAGATTTTTGTAAACGTGCATATCCCATACGCCCTTTTCTGTATGGATATGCTGAACTTGAAGCTCTTTGTCGATTTACAACACTTAAACTCTCAAATTTCTGGGTATTTCTTTTGGATTTAAAAGTTTCCCATTCTTCAGCTGTAATCAAATCTGCATATTTCTTTGGATGCTCTGCATCAACAAAAAAATTATCTGCAGCCCTAAGAAACTTGTTTGATAAGAAAGCTCTAAACCCTCTATGTAGTTTCCCGGCCAATTTTAGAATATAATCTCTCTTGGTATCCTCAATATTGAATGACCTCTACGATAATCATACACAAAGCACATTAGTATAAGTAATTTAAAGACATAATCGTCATTAAAAACAAATAACATCACATATGGTACCTGTATCTCACTCCATATTTTATCTTTAGCGTCGTCAAACACTCTTGCTCTCCAATCTTCACATGTAATTGGAATTTATCTCCTTACCACCAAACCGAGATAACTCATAAACGTTGAACCGTTAGGCTCAATTAGTTGTCCTTCTTGACTCTAATGCATATCATACTTTATGCCTTGGTCTCTATCTCGAATGATTCTCTTCATTATTGTTATTCCTCGTCTATATTCCATTTCTGTTTTATTAACAACCTTATCTCCATCGTGCCTAGAATCATCATGTGGGTGATCCTCGTTAGTAGCCATCTAACCTGTAATAAACATAAACCCAATATAAAGTTCCATAGTCATTTTAATATATATAAAATGACAATGCCAAAAATTAACATAAACATAAACTTAAACGTAAACACAAACACAAACATAAACATTTTAATATGTTACCTCTTTCACTAACATCTCTTTATTATCTTGGTTGGAATATGAATTACTTGTTTCTTAACAATGCGGACGGGTGGATTTATCCAAATTCCCTCATTATGATCATTTTTGATATATGATTCATCCGCTATAATATTCTCATCTTGATCATTTATAATATACGACTCATTCCGTCTAATACATGACTCATTCTCATCATCAATATCACCTTGGTCTACACGTTATCATCAACCACTTTGTTAGTTAAAAGCACTATAAACCATTTTGTACTTGTCGGGTCAGTGACATAGGACACTTGTTTAGCTTGAGAGGCTAGAATAAAAGGCTCATCTTTGTACCCCTCCTTATTAAGATCCACTTGAAAAAATCCTAACTTATCCATTTGTATGCCACTACTAGTTACCCACTTGCAACCAAAGATAGGAATCTGAAACTTCTCGTAATCAAACTCCCAAATATGCTCGATAACCCAAAAAGATGACAGATTTTCATATTTGAGGTTTAGGTCCTTCATACTTGAAATGTGCATTGCTTCAGCAAGCACGGTGACACCACTATTCTGTATAGTACTTTTATCATCTTGTTCTTTGGCATAAAATGTGTATCCATTAATTGCGTATGCGCTATAAGAAAACACATGCAAACTTGGACCATATGCCAAACATCTCAACCTTTCTGTTATTAAAGCGGGATCTGAATGAAGCTTTGAAAAAATATGATCCTTAAACCATGGTATAAAACTTTGATTGTGCTCCCGTACTATCCAATTTTCATTTCTATTCTAATTTAACCCTCAGAGTACATCCTTGTGCATTTCAGCATATGGTTCAACCTCACTGTCATTGTGCAGAACATACTGATGCATTTGATCCCGTTCATCTTTTGATACTGTCATAATTTTATTTCCAATTAATCTTTTACCTTCCCTTTTTTCAAAAATATGACTTTTGGGGAGTCCAGTGGATTGAACTTTGGACAAATATTCAGTACAAAACTCAACCGCTTCTTCAACAATGTATCTCTCAACAATACAACCCTCTGTGCGACTTCGGTTTTTCACGTACCCTTTTAATACTTTCATATAATGTTTAGAAGGGTACATCCATCTCATATAAGTTGGTCCGTGCAACTGTGTCTCTTTCATAAGATGAACAACTAGATGTACCATTATGTCAAAAAATGAGGGAGGAAAATACATTTCAAGCTCACATAAAGTAATAACAATTTCTTTTTGCAATGTTGGTAAGATCTCAGGATCAATCACCTTACTACAAATTGACCTAAAGAAAAAACACAACTTAGTTATCGCGCTCCTTACTTTATCTGGCAAAATAGAACGTATACCTATTGGTAGAAAATGCTCCATTATAACATGGCAATCATGTGTCTTTAAACTCTTTAACTTGAGATCTTTCATAGGCGCAAGTCTTCTAATATCTGAAGAGTATCCTTCTGGAACTTTAACTTCACTTAGAAACTTACACAGTATCTTTTTCTCCTTTCTAGATAGAGTAAAAGAAGCATGTGGTAGATATGATCGGCTTCCTTTCTTCACGGGTCCTAGTTCAGTTTGTATTCCCATCTTTAACATGTCCTCCCTTGCTTTAAGGTAGTCCTTAGACTTTTCTTTAATATTGAGTAACGTACCAACAACACTTTCAAATACATTTTTTTCAATATGCATAAAATCGAGAAAATGTCTCATATACAGAGAATTCCAATATGTAAATTCAAAAAAAAATTGATCTCTTCTTCCACCCACGTTTGACAACCGTATATGCAAAAGGCTTGCCAAACTGAGTACACACATCTTTCACCATTTCAAAAATTTGGTCACCTGACAA
Organism: Vicia faba; assembly: GCA_948472305.1. Taxonomy (NCBI): domain Eukaryota; kingdom Viridiplantae; phylum Streptophyta; class Magnoliopsida; order Fabales; family Fabaceae; genus Vicia; species Vicia faba. The sequence continues at coordinate 1,679,768,544 of OX451736.1, read as the reverse complement.
TGTAGGTGGAGCTTTACGTTGTTCGGTGTCTCCATTGAATTCTTTTCTCCATGCACGATAGTGATGTTTAGAATGTAAGAATCTATGATGACCGAGAAACACATTCTTCTGACAAAGTTCCAAACGCGTCGTATCAGTTCCATCTTCACAAACAGGACACGCACGTTGACCTTTAATGTTATACCCAGATAGATTCCCATATGCTGGAAAATCATTAATTGTGCCAAACAACATCACTCTCAAATTGAAACTTTGTTTAATATATCCATCATAAACATCCACCCCGTTCTCCCACAAAATCTTTAAATCTTCGATCAAAGATGTCAAGTATACATTTATGTCATTCCCTGGTTGTTTAGGCCCAGAAATTAACATAGATAAAATCATGTACTTACGCTTCATACATAGCCATGGAGGTAGGTTATAAATCATAAGAATCACAGGCCATGTGGTATGTGAGATACTTTGAAGACCATGCGGGTTCATTCCATCAGTAGATAAAGCCAAGCGAAATTTTCTTGCTTCTTCTCCAAAATCAGGAAAATCATTATCAATTTTCGACCACTGTGGTGAATCTTCCAGATGTCGATACTTTCCATCAATAATTATATTATCTCCATGCCAAGTCAGGTTTCTTGCATCGGTTTCACTATGAAACATGCGCCTAAATCTGGGAATTATAGAAAAACACCATAAGACTTTTGTTAGAGACAATTTTTTTCTTATATCGAGACAAACCTAATTTAGGGAACTCATTCAACGATGCATATTCGTTTCGAGACAAAACGCAATCATTTGGACAAGCATGTAGCTTATCATAGCTCATGATAATAGAGCACAACATTTTTTTGGCCTCATAGGTTCGATTAGGAAGAACATTATCCTCTGGAAGTATATCTCTCATAAGGGCTAATAACTCAGTGAAACTTTTATCTGACCATCCATTATCGGCCTTTAAGTTGTACAACTTTAATACCATAGACAATCTTGTGAATTTAGTGCAACCTTTATACAACAGTTTCTCTGTATCGCTTACCAATCTCTCAAACATTTTGGGACAATCCTGAAGATCTTCTTCAAGTGCATCTTCAATCTCTTCGACTCAATCAAAATTGTATGTATCTGTGTCCTTGTCGTTTGAAGCATAGGCCGTACTACTTTTCTCCCCCTGTTCAATGTTGTCGTTACTTTTTTCACTGTGAAATATCCAACACGTATAACTTCTATCAATTCCATGCATTAGTAAATGCGATTTCAATCCATCTGTGTCAACCCGACCCACATAACAACAACCCAAGAAAGGACACTTCATTCGACTGGGGTCTTTGGCGTGTTCAATAGCAAACTTAACGAATTCCAATACCCCATTCTCGTACTCTTGTGACAATCGATCTGCATACCTCCATTTTTTAACCATTTTTTTCTAATAATGAGTAAACAATAACACTATAAACGGATTATTCCCTTTTTGTTTGAATTAAACGAATTATTTCTAGAAATTTTTTTCTAGAGTTAATAACATGGACTAAAAATAAATATATCTATATAAAAATAATTGTGTTTTTTAATTGATCGATACAGATAAAATTTGAAATTGACTTACCAAAGAAAGAAAAGGGGTTATTGATGTCGACGACGGATGATGCGGCTTTGATGTTCTTCGAATCGGTGATGGTCTTTTACTAACTACACCAATACAAAGGGATCATTAAAAACAAGTTGTATATATAGGGCTATAATAGATTAAATGAACAAACCTTAAGAATTTGTTCTTAGACAAGTTTTTTGTGAAAAATTGTATGAGAAACAAATCACTTATGAATCTTTTCTATCATATTATATTTCTTTCCAACAGAAACACAGTATTTAGGAGTAATAATGCTTAAGCAATTCAGAAATTTATATAAGTAAAATAGTATTAAAAGTAAAGAAACCAAGCAACCAACAAGTAAAAAAATACTAGTTCATGGAGAATATAAACATGATAAACAATTCAGAAACCAATTAAAATAACAAAAAAAACCATCACCATCTTTTTTATTTCAAAACAAATAACCAAAATAAAATGCAATAATGCTAAATGCTAAAAGTGTTGCTGTTATATATCAAGCCCTACCAAGAACCGAAAAATCAAAATGCATACCTATAACTCAGTTATGCATATCTATAACTCAGTTTGGACATCAATATGAGGATAATATCTTAGATTTTAGCATAGTATATTATCAATAGGAGGATAACTCAGTTTGGACATCAATGGAGATAAATAAATTTTCAAGAAAGAACCTTCCTTGAGAATCGGTCAGTGTGGGTGGAGGACAACCGAGAGAGACGGTGGAGGACGGAGGGAAAGGGCTGGTTCGACAGCGACATAATGGGCTTCTGTTTGTGAGACTAAGAGAGAAAGGGTTTTTGCTTGTTCGTGAATCTGTGAAAGAGAAACAGTACATTGATTCTATTTTTTAATTTTTATTTATATGGCTTTAGACAACACTTTATAGAAGCGCTGGCTAATATGGGCCTTTAGCAGCGCTTTTGAAAAGTGTTGGCTAATAGGGTCCTTTAGCAGCGCTTATCAGTTTTTTTATTTGATTTTATATGACTTTAGACAGTGCTTTCTTAAAGCGCTGTCTAAAGTGGTCATTTACCAGCGCTTTTGATAAAGCGCTTTCTAAAGTAATACTTTTAGCAACACTTTTTAAAAGCGTCGTCTAAGGTCATATTTTTAGCAGCGCTTTTACTTATTATTTTATACATTTTCCGTGTTTTTCTTTAAATTCACTTATAGAAGCGCTTTTTTATAAAAGCGTTGTCTAATGTGCGTTGTTAAAAGTCATTTTTGGCGTAGTGTCGACTCAGTTCTTGTTCTTGTGGATATTCTTTTATTCTGCACAGGTGGTTCTTCATTTTGACTTGTCAAAGCTTTGCTCTGTTCATCTTCTTCGAACACAGTTGTGAATGTGTCTGATTCTTGTCGAACTGAACTTCGACTCCAGTCCCACCCTTTGCTTTTGTCTACAATAACATCTCTACTAATCACTAGTTTATCTTTGATTGGTGAATACAACTTGTATGCACCAGTCGAATGATAACCTATGAGCATCATGACTTCACTACGATCATCCAGCTTCTTTCTCAATTGTTCAGGTACATGCCTGAAACTCATTGATCCAAAAACTCTAAGATGACTTAAATTTGGCTTCAACCCTGTCCAAGCCTCATGCTGTGTATTTTTGATCATCTTCTTTGTTGGGCATCTATTTAGAATATATACTGCTGTAGAAGCTGATTCAGCCCAAAATCTCTTAGGCATATTCTTAGCTTTTAACATACATCTCGTCATGTTCAATACACTTCTATTCTTTCTCTCATCTATGCCATAATGATGAGGTGTATATGGTGCAATAACCTCATGCTCTATACCTTCCTCATTGCAAAATCTAGAAAATTCAGCAGAAGTATATTCACCACCACCATCAGTTCTTAACTTCTTCAATTTGCATCCACTTTGTTTCTCAGCATGCAACTTGTACTTCTTGAATCATGTGAATACCTCACTTTTCTTTTCAATAAGGTAGATCCGCATATGCCTGGTGAATTCATCAATGAAAGTAAGGAAATACCTGTTACATCCATTCGACTTTACTTCAAATGGTCCATACACATCTGAATGAACCAACTCTAATTTTTGCCTTGATCTTATAGGAAAGTCACATTTGAACGCCTTCCTTGCCTGTTTGGATTTGCAGCATTCCTCACATATTTGTTTTGGTTCCTTCACATACGGCAACCCAAGCACCATTATTTTCTAATTGAGCATACATAAACTCTTGAAGTTTAGATGTCTATACGTATGATGCCATAGCAAGTTCTTGTCTTCTTCTGTAGTTGAAGCAAGACATTTATGATCTGATGTGCTAACTTTACTTTTCTACACTTTACATTATTGTCATTTAATTTTATGCCATTTATATTTCAAGTCATTTATATTCATGTCATCTTTATTTTTTCTTTTATTTTAATTATCTTGTGCTTTATTGCTTTCAAAAGACCCAAAACATTTATAAATATCAAAATCCTAAAAAGATTTTAATATTGATCCATGAACATGATTACTTTTTTCATTTGGTTGGAGTTGGAATTTTGGACTTAGATCTTTGATTTTTGTTCCCATACTTGGATTTTGTATCATAGATCTTGGAAATTCATCTGCAACATTGATCAACATTATAAAACTTGGCTTTGCTTAGGTTATTTTCATTTGATGCTTTGTGGGTTCATCTAAGACTTGGCCTTACCCCAGGATCTTTGAGCTTTATGACTTTGCGTGAATTTGTGGTATTCATATACCATGTGTTTGCTTTCTTGTTGGTTAATCCTAAAGGAAATGAATTCTAAGTTTGACTAATGTTAATTTCTTGCTTCATTCTAGGTAATTCACATGCACACACAAAGGCCTTCTTATAGGCTACCTTACAATGAGATCATTTATTTCTTGTTCTTTACTTTATACTTTAGGATAGTCTTTTCATCTCTTCTAATTCATAAATTTTCAAAATCATCTCTCTTTTCCAAAATATTCTTGTTTCAAACTTCAAACCACTTTCAAAACAAACCTTGACTTTGTCGAGTGATTTTCAAAACTTTTTCTCAATAAATGTTAAAACACTTAAGAATATCAAAACTCTTTCAAAAAAATATGAAAAATACAAACATCTTCAAATCAATTTAGTGTCTTGCACTTCTTTTTCCTTTCAAACTTTTTGTAAAGATTATGCATAACTCATCTTCTTCTAATGATGTAAATCTCCTGTTCGCATAGTATGATTGAGAGTTTGATTCACATTTTCGACATGAATGTTGAGGCATGGTTGTTGATTATATCCAAGCTAAAGTTCTCCATCAAGATGATGAAAAAGTTCACGTTCTCATACTTGTGGGTGATAAGTTGAGTTTTCCACTCGAAAAGGACGAAATGTCTTTTCATTAAAATCAATTAAAACAAACAGAATTTTGTACGTAGGCACAAGGCTCTTGAAGTCTTGGCGAATAAAAAATAATAAAAATATACTTCTTTTTCTCATCTCCCTAATCTTTTTTCAAACAAACATTTTAGCCTAACACAAATTTTTAAGAGGTTCCTATGGAATACCGTAGATGTGAAGGGTGCTAATACCTTCTCCTCACATAACCATCCACTGACCTAGATCTTTATATTTTGGGTTTTATCCATATTTTCTTATTCCTTTGAAATTAAAATATTTCAATGGCGACTCTTGCTTATTATTTTTGAGAGTTAAGTTAATAAATAGCTTAATCTCAACTTTCACACTTCAACAATGTAACATTCACCTATTCTTCTTTGGTATCCACACAAGCTTGTTCTTGTTTTTTTCTTCTTTTTGTCAAGGATTTTTCTTTTTACGGTTTTTTGTGTTGCTTTTTTTTTCTCCCTGATTTTTGCATGGGCTACTTCTTTTGAGTTTACGGTCAACCGGGATGTCCTAATTTTTTCCTTAGTCCCTTTTTCTGATTTTCGACTTCGCGGGCTTCTTCTTTGATTTGTTTAATTTATAAAATTTTGATTTTTGCAACAACTTGTATGACATTTGATCATTTGATTGGAGAGAATTGAAAGGTTTGTGATTTTTATCTTGATCGTTCTAGAGAAACAACCATTGTAAGTTTTTGGTATTTCATGATTTCTTTCAGACTTTAAGATGCATGTGAGGAAGAAGATGTGATTGAACTTCTTATTCTAAGGTACTTGGAAGGGTTCTAGCACATATGGAATAATTCTCTTGAAATTCTAATTCGTTAGTCATTTTTACTGAACAACTACCCTTCCCCAGGTTAAGATTAAAGTTCCATTTTCACATAGAAAGAAAGATCAAAATCTAGGCTCAAAGGAGTTGACTAGGGATTATCTCTTTATATGTTTGGGAAGTGAAATAATCCCTTACATCATCAACATGTTTTATTTGAAAGCATAGTGTAGAAATATGGGTTATTTGTTTTCATCATTCTCCATCCAATCTTTGCTTAAACAAAAGCAGATACAGAAAGCGAAGTTGAAGTAATATCGATATTGTTTTTTTTAATATTTTAATAAAAAAGGAAAAAAATGAATATATTTAGGGTGAATACGAATGGATTTATTAAAACAATGCTCACTTCATTAATAATACTATTAAAAAAAAATACTTAACACACAATGAAATTGCAATTGAAGATGAGCTTTTGCATCTGATCCACTGAATTTAGGAGTGTTCCCTGATGTCTTAGCCCTCAAAAAGGAAAGGTATTGGTACTCACCTTAGACAAACATTCTTGAAAGTGAGTATCTTCTTATCGATCAATTCATGCACCTTTTCTTTAAAAATTATGCAATCCTCAATTGAGTGACCTGCTAGCGCACTATGAAAATCATATTTGACATTTGGGTTGTACCTGAAGGGAATGCAAATATCTTGGGTTAAGTTAGACTAGAAGTTATCATTGACTTATGAATTAGATGCAACCATAACTCAGTGTGCATCATTTGAATTGAGTCAATACGGCATGTCTTATTCAGTTGGTTTCTTGGAGGTCGGTACTAAATTTTTTCTTGATTCTAACTTTGTGGAGGATTATGTGGAGGTGCCGCCCATGGTTGTTGGATTGGAGGCACAAGGAAGGATGATTGCTTGTATTGCGTAGCTTCCACGTATGGATACAAGTAGTATGTCATAGTAGGTGGTTGCTTCTGAACTAGGGGTTGGTAGGGTTGTGGATTATGAGATTCTCCGCCACCAATTACAACAGCACTGGTTTCTCCGTCTTTTTTCTTTTGGAAGTTTACAATGAATTTCTTTGTGTTGTTGTCATGTGACCCAACATTACCGGTAATAGTGTCATTCTTTAAGACTTCTTCAACTTGTTCCTTGACTGTGACCAAATCAGCAAAGCTTAAAGATATGATTCCAAAATTTGTTTTCATAAAATACAGGTTGAAACATTTCCATTAAGATTCATGTGAGCTCTTTTTCAACTAGAGGTGGCTCAACCTGAGAAGCTAGGTCTCTCCGGCGCTGAGCATACTCCTTGAATGTTTAATTTTCCTTCATGGTCATGGTCTGGAGCTACCTCCAGTCATGAGCCATATCCATGTTGTATTTCTACTGTTTTAGAAAGGCGTAAGCTAAATCCTTCCATGATTGGAAATAGTCACTCTTTAAGCCCATATACCATGTTAGAGACACTCCAGTTAGACTGGCCTGAAAGCAATGGATCAACAACTTATCATTCTTTGCATGGTCAACCATTTTGTAGAAGTAGATTATCATACGATTCTTTAGACAATTATGCCCTTGTACTTTTCGAATTCAAGGACTTTGAATTTCGTATGAATAGTTAGGTCAGGGACCAAGCACAAGTCCATGGTGTCAAAGCCAAAGTTGCAACTCCCTTCTACAACCTACATCCTATTTTCAAGGACTTAGTATATCTCCTTCACATCCTCTACCTCATTACTCTGCTCTTGATCTCCATTTTGGGAGCCATCAACATGGTACACAAAGCAGTTATCATTGAAGGGAGTCTGAGCCATATTACTGACAATTGGTTACTACTCAGTAACTACTCTTATCTACACAACTTTCTGAGTGGATGGTCCTACTCCTATTGCATTCATGTTTCGTGGAGAATAGTTTGGAGGTAGATCAAATTCTTGCCATGAAACATTCAACCTTTGAGTAGGTTGCGGTTCTATTAAGATGCCAGAAATTTAAGAGATCACAGTGCGTTAAGGTTGATCCTTTTTGGTGGTCAATACTTGAAGCAGTCCTATTATCTTGGTCACGGATCCTTTGAGATCGTCTATATCTCCTTTCATATTTTCTTGTTCCTGTTAAAGGTTTTCCATCTTTCTTCGAGAAACACTACATGTCTCGTAAGGATTCCATGGAATCAGCTTGCCTTATTAATTGCTTGTTTTTTCTGAGGATGAGAAAGAATGAAATATGTTTTTTTTTTGAAACTGGGTATTTATGAGGATAAATGCGAATGCGTGGAAATTTTTGTTTGTTTTTAATAAGCAGAATTTTCCTATGAAAATGCAATGTTATGTCCCGTAGAAAGGCATATGAATGAAATGTGATAGTCTAAAAAAATTTAGGAAAGGAATGCAATGCAACAATATGTGTTGGAATTCTAAGGGTAGTAAGATTTTGTGTACCATCTAACCAACATTTCACTCACATGTAATCTCTAGGGTTATGGATAAAATGATTCCTAGAGTCACGAATCCCATTTAAAAATATTATCAACGTAACGAATACTCGTAAGACAATAATATCGTCATTGGGTTCTACTCTAAGTGAGGTATTTATGTAAACCAAGTGGAACATACGTCCATAAAGTCAACGCCACACAACCATTGACTCTAATTTTATACAAAGGTCTTAAGAACATGTTTGAAAGTTCTAGACAAAAGGTCCCCAAATAGAGATTGATAACCATGTAATCCATATATTATCAAGCTAATATTTTTCCATAATAAAGACAAATCCATAACAAACATCCACCTTCTTTTACTTAGCAACAAAAGGTTAACCAAATACCCCTAAACTACTAGCCCTTTTGACTTTGCACACATCTTCTAATCTAGCCCTCCACCTACCAACACTCAAACCTCTACAACATATAACGAGACTTGAAACATTGACATTTTGATTTAACCAGATCAATACTTTAAATATTTTAAAATCTCTCATTGAACAAAATAAAATAAGACTAATAATTAATTTATTTAAAAAGAGACTATGGACTCCATGACAAAATGAAATAAGTCTAGGTAGAAGAGACGTCCATACGTCTATATTTGGGATAATTAACAAAGTTGGCTAACCATCAGAATATCACTGATTTTCTTACGTAATTGTGGTGATCAATAAATTGGCTAACCATTGACTTCTTCATGATGCAAAAAATTCTAAACTACCAAGTAAAACATAACATCTCAAATTATATTAAATAAATATGTGGAACTGACTTTTAATGAATACACATCTTTTCATACAAAGTTTTATGTTCAAGTTACTTTCTAATAAAATATGAAGATTTCCTACACCTAAACCGATTTCTCTTCTTCATCATCTTCACAGCATACTTGTGTATATACTTTGCTATTCAAAAGAAAAAATCATATGAAAATGAAGATATCTTAAGTATACACTACAAAAAACAGGCGAAACAACTGAGGTTATTTAGGTGGCGGTTTTATAAAACCCCACAAATTATTAAAAAACTAATAATGTATTAAAAATTGTTTGTTAATTCAAGGGGTTTTTAAAAATGCTGCAAATAGGCATTACAAAAACACTTCAAATACACTAAAATGTATTGACAGTATTCTAGAGGTGGTATGTTAAAAATTATAGTGTTGCAGGATTCTGCAGCTGAAAACTACTTTTCGTCACTTTTTGTACTATACTTCTACTGGTGGATGACCATTGAAAAACTCTGCTTTTTTTTAATTCACCAAACACTTCTTAGTTTTAATCTTAGAATTACAAAGCCTTTATATAGGCTTGAATGAAACTGATAGAGAATACAAATAGGTTGCTAATCAAGATGAGGACTCTTTGATTCTCTCAATTTTAATGATACAACTATACCATAAATCTAAATAAAGACAATCATTATAATGTGATGGTTACAATTCTCTCATAATGCTTCCTAAAGATAGTGGTGGTTACAACATATTAATTTTAACACTCCCCCTTAATGTGTTGCTCTTTAACTCCCATTGCTTCTCTAAGTTGCTGAAATCTTCCTCTTAGTAGTGCTTTAGTAAAAATGTCTGCAAGCTGCTCTTGTGAATTGTAGAACACTAACTGCACATCACCATCTTCGATCACAGTTCGAATGAAGTGGTGCTTTATATTAATATGTCTTGTTCGACTGTGGAAAACTGGATTCTTCGCCATGGCTATTGCTGATTTATTGTCACAGTGAAGCAGCAAACTTTCTTCTTGCTTTTCTCCGATATCTTCAAGTATTCTTCTCAACCACAATGATTGTTGTGTAGCCAAACCAGCTGCCAAATATTATGCTTCAGCTGAAGATTGCGCTACAGTATCTTGTTTCTTTGAACACCAAGAATTACTCCTGAACCCAGGCTGAACACATAACCGGAAGTGTTTTTCATGTCATCAACACTTCCAGCCCAATCATTGTCACAGTAGCCTTTAACTTCGAGTTTAAAATTCTTTTCAAACCTGATTCCATGTTCCATGGTTCCCATAACATACCTTAGAACTATTGTTGCTGCTCCAAGGTGTAAGTGACTCGGTTTACTCATAAACCTTGAAAGTAAACTAGCAGCAAACATTAAATTGGGCCTTGAAGCTGTAAGATAAAACAAGCTTCCAACCAAACTTCTATACATACTTGTATTTACTAATCTTCCACCATCTTCCTTCTTTAATTTTTCATTCACCAATAAAGGAATATCAACAGGTTTGCAGCCATTCATGCCAAACTTTTTCAAAATATTTTCAGCATATCTCTTTTGACAAATAAAAACTCCATATTCATCTTGGTAAACCTCAATACCAAGAAAATGATGCAGCAAGCCAAGATCACTCATCTCATATTTTTTCATCATTTCTATTTTAAAATTTTCAACCATTTTCTTGTTGTTACCCGTATACACCAAATCATCAACATAAAGGGCAACAAGAAGGATATCATCTTTACCTTGATGCTTCACATACAAGGTATGCTCACTTTGACTTCTTTCAAATCCTTGTTGAATGAAGTAGCTGTCAATTTCACTATACCATGCTCTCGGGGCTTGTTTCAACCCATAGAGAGATTTCTTCAACTTGTAAACTTTTTCCTCTTAGCCTTTAGTCACAAAGCCTTGAGGTTGCTGCACATGTACCTCTTCTTTTAATTCTCCATTCAGGAAAGCTGACTTCACATCAAGTTGGTACAGGTTCCACCCTTTCTGAGCTGCTAATGCAATAACTGTTCGTAAAGTATCCAATCTTGCAACTGGGGAAAAAATTTCACTATAGTCAATTACAGGCTGTTGTGCATAGCCTTTTACTACCAATCTAGCCTTGGCTCTTTGAATTGACCCATCTAGATTATGCTTCAATTTGTACACCCACTTTACTCCAATAGCTTCTTTGTCATTTGGCTTTTCAACTAACTGCCATGTTTTGTTTTTCTCAATGGCATTTATTTCTTCTTGCATCGCATTCCTCCAAGCATCTTCTTTGATTGCTTCATCAAAATTTTCTGGTTCCACGACACAATAGTTGCATCTTGCATAAATATCACTCAAGTCCTTCAATTTTATTGGAGTTGAGCTGGGAGATGATGAACTTGAAATTTGTGAACTTGGAGAGGATGAGGAACTTGGTGTACATGGAGCTGGTTGCTCATTATCAGTTATTGGGTTTTGTTGTTGTAATATGATTGCAGGGACTGTTTTCTCCTTCGTTTTGTCTTCTTCCCAATTCCAAGAAGCGTTCTCATCAAATACAACATCCTGGCTAATGATCACCTTGTTTGTCTTCAAGTTGTAAAGTCTATATCCCTTTGACATGGAACTATAGCCAATAAAGACACATCTTTCACTTGTTTCTTCTAGCTTTGTCCTCTTTTGTTTAGGAATTTGAGCATAGCAAACACACCCAAAAATTTTAAGATGGTTCACCGACGGTGTTCTTCCACTCCAGGCTTCAAATGGAGTCTTTTTCCACACGGCCTTTGTTGGACACCTGTTCATCAAATACACATCAGTTTTAACGGCCTCGGGCCAAAAGGTTTTAGGCAAACCTTTCTCAAGTAGCATAGACTTCGCCATCTCCATCACGGTTTGGTTCTTTCTTTTAGATACTCCATTTTGCTGAGGTGTATATCCAACAGTGAGCTGTCTTTCAACACCTTCATCTTCTAGTTTGTATTTGGGGCTTATTTTCACCATCGTTGGGCTGAATGTTGAGTTTAGATTGAAAGGCACTCTCGATTGATTTTTCAGAATGTCGTAACATCCTTTGCTCGTAGGATCTCAAAGACCCCATCAACCCTTGAACAGTAAAGGTTGATAGATAATTGGTTTCTTCTATTACCCCCACCATTGGGTCAAATCTTGCTGTCAAACTGATCAGAATTTTGTCAACAATTCTGCGATCTTCTATCGTATCACCATGTGACTTCATCTGATTCACCAACTCGGAGAGTCTGTTGAAGTATTCGTTCAGGCTCTCGTTCTCCTTCATCCTTTCATTTTCATATTATCTCTTAAGAGATTGAAGCTTTACCATTCACACCTTTGAGTCTCTTTCGAACTCTTGTTGTAGGATACTCTAGGCTTCTTTCGATGTTTTAGCTCTCACAATCCTTGGGAAGATGGATAGAGAGACCCCTCTTTGAATTATCCTGAGAACACCAGCATTTGTGATCTTCTTCTTCAATTCTTCAAGTCGTTGGCTTGATTCTTCAGCCTTTTCTTTTGATTTTTCAGCCTTTGTCACCGCCGGTTCTTCATAGCCGTTTTTGACATACTCTAGAACATCCAAAGATGTGAATAGAGTCTCTATTTTAACAGTCCAAAAATCATAGTTCTCTCCTTCAAATAGAGGAACTTTGACATTATTGTAAGTTACGGAAGGGTTGTTTGTGGAAGCCATAACTGTTGTTATTTTTGCTGCAACTGCAAGGATCTGCAGCTCTGATACCACTTTGTTGGCGGTATTCTAGAGGTGGTATGTTAAAAATTATAGTCTTGCAGGATTCTGCAGCTGAAAACTACTTTTCGTCACTTTTTGTACTATACTTCTACTGGTGGATGACCATTGAAAAACTCTGCTTTTTTTTTAATTCACCAAACACTTCTTACTTTAAATCTTAGCATTACAAAGCCTTTATATAGGCTTGAATGAAACTGATAGAGAATATAAATAGGTTGCTAATCAAGATAAGGACTCTTTGGTTCTCTCAATTTTAATGATACAACTCTATCATAAATCTAAATAAAGACAATCATTATAATGTGATGGTTACAATTCTCTCATAATGCTTCCTAAAGATAGTGGTGATTACAACACATTAATTTTAACAAAATGTTTCATTAAGTAACACGTCGTTTTTTCCTTTCCAATTTTCACTTTTCATTTTCCCGCTTTCCTTTCCAATTTCTTTGTCTCATGCTTAATATATACATATTAAAACAGTTTTTTAAATATATTTTTATTAAATACAAAAAACTATTTTTTTTATATATGTTTTTAATCAATACATAAAATATTATATTATATTTGTTTTAAATAAAATATATATTAACATTAAAACTGTTTTTATAAAATGTATATATTATTCTGTTTTTTGTTTTGTTTTTTATAATAAATAAATAAAATAAATCAAGATATATAAATTATCATAATATATATTTTTGTTTATTAATAAATATTTATTTATATATTTTTGTTTTTTAACAAGAAGTACCTATATAATATATATTCTCATTTTTTAAAATTATATTTAATGAAAATTACAATATTATAATTTAACCAAATTGAATCAAAAAATCTAACTAAATTCAGAAAATATACCAAATGTAAAAAAAAAAATTCCAAGAAATACCTCTTCTCTTCTAACTCTTCAATCTTCTTGTCCAACCTTTTTGTAATCTACTTCTAATTTATCAATCTTCTTCTATTCAAAGAAAAATTAAAATAAATTACAATCACATAATACAATAAATAAAAACTTGTAAATAAAATAGAGACAAAATTTAATTTAGTTTACCTGAAAAACAAGGATTAATGGAGATTGAAGTTGGATTTTATGAAAAAGAAGAGGTTTTATAATGGAGATTGAGTTGGATTTTATGAAGAAGAAGAGGGTTAATGGAGATTGGGATGGAATGAGAGAGGGAGAGTTGTGTTTGTTGAAAATATATTACTGTCTTGTGCTTGGTGTAACGTGATTTAATTAAATATATAAACCATTCAGCGACGTGAAAATCACGTCGCAACTTTGCCACGTGACTTTCACGTCGCAACAATGCCAACGATCACATTCTCTTTCTTCACATGCCTGCAAAAGCTGATCATGTCAGTCTGAATTAATTTGATTTTCCCTCTTAAATGTTGCGACGTGAATACCACGTCACAACTGACTTTTTCAAATTTTCAAAAATCCCTTCATCTTAATGTTAGACCAATTAAAATGTTTTATATTATATTTTTACTAGCGATGTGATTCCCACGTCGCAACATTTTTAAAAAAAAAAAACTCAGACAACCGTCATGCTTCTTTATTTTATTAATAAAACATGTTGCCACGTGATTATCACGTTGCAACTGGATTTTTTTAGCCACATAACAATCACGTGGCAAAAACACGTGGCTGGAGATGATATTTCTTGTAGTGTTATTGGAAAGGTCTGGTTCGTTATGTTGTTATTGATATAAAGAAGCAGACTTCGATTTCTTTTATTTTGAGACAGAGACAAATCTTTCAATATTGCTTGTTAAATAAAATACACTCTTGGTCCTTATATAGACCCGATGAATTTTACAATTTAGAAAAGATAACTGCTACTAATAAAAACTATCATAACTTACTAACTTTTGTTCTTCCAAATTACATTGGTTCTTAATCATCCTACTACCTTATTTAATATGAAACTTATTACTAATGAAATTAAAGTTTACTCAACAAAACTCCTCTGTAAATTTAAATATTTCTTCCATCCAGCATTCCTATCATCTTCTTGCCTCTGTCGAAGATCTCTTTCGATAGTGGTTTTGTGAAAATATCCGCTGCTTGATTTTTGCTTGCTACATGCCTTAATTCGACACTTCCTTCCTTCACATGTTCACGAATGAAGTGAAATTGAACATCAATGTGTTTGCTTCGTTCATGATTCACTAAATTCTTTGCCAATTCGATATCTGATTTATTGTCCACTTGTATTATTGTTGGACCTTACTGTTTTAGCTCCATCTTGCTTATCAACCTTCAGAGCCATACTGCATGACAGATGCACCAGGATGCTGCCACATATTCAGCTTCACACATCGAAAGTGTTACTATAGGTTGCTTCTTAGATAGCCAAGTAAATATTGTATTTCCCATGAAAAACACATATCCAGAAGTGCTCTTTCAATCGTCTATGTCTCCACACCAGTCACTGTCAGAATAACCAACTAACTAGTAGTCTTCTGTTTTAGAATAAAACATTCTAAGTGATATTGTTCCTTGGATGTATCTTAGAATTCGTTTCAGTGCCTTCCAATGTGTGTGTACTGGCTCCTCCATGAATCGACTTACAATGCCAACACTTAGTGAAATGTCTAGCCTTGTGCATGTGAGATATCGAAGGCTACCTACCAAGCTTCGATATTTGCTTCCTTTAACCTGTTCTCCTCCATCAAACTTTGACAGTTTTGCACCTGGTTCCATTGGCGTCAAAGTTGGATTGCAATTCTTCATTTTATATTTTTCTAGGATTTCCTTTGCATATTTTTCTTGTGAGATAAATATTCCAGCTTCTTCTTGTCGAACCTCCAAACCAAGAAAGAATCTCATCAGACTTAAGTCTGTCATTTCGAATTCTTGGTTTGATTTTCTTCTTCGACTGCTTCTTCTTTCTTTTTCATCTTTCATTGTTCATCTGCTTCGATAGAACCAGCGAGCTCTTCGACTGAGAGCGTTGAAAGGTCCTTCGACTCTTCTATTTCACACACAATATTCTCAAACTTGTTTGTTAAAGATCTCAATATCTTTTCAATAACTCGTGCATTAGTTACTGTCTCTCCATTTTTGGTGAGTTGATTCACCATCTTTTGCACACGTGTGATGTAGTCAGATACAGTTTCTGTATCCTTCGTTTGTATCCTCTCCAATTCTCCACGAAGAGTTTGGAGTCGAACTTGCTTCACTCGATCTGCTCTTTTGAACACTCTTTCTAACGTGTCCCACGCTTGTTTCGACGTAGTCGAACCAACAATTTTTTCGAAGCCCGATTCATCTACAGCCCTAAACAACATATATAATGTCATTTGGTCCTTCGATCGCATCTCTTTCAACGCCCTCGTTTGAGCTGCCATATATCCCCCAACTTCTGTTGGTTCTTCAAACCTTTCATGGGTCACATCTCACGCGTCTAGAGATCCAAGAAGAACTTTCATTTGGATACTCTAGTTTTCATAATTTGAGTTCGTTAGCCGTGGCAACGACATTTGATTCATCATGTTTGCCATGAGCTCGGATGCCAAATTGATATAAAGAAGAAGACTTCGATTTCTTTTATTTTGAGAAAGAGGAAAACCTTTCAATATTTCTTGTTAAATAAAATACACTCTTGGTCCTTATATAGACCCAATGACTTTTACAACTCAGAAAAGATAACTGCTACTAATAAAAACTATCATAACTTACTAACTTTTGTCATTCCAAATTACATTGATTCTTAATCTCCCTACTACCTTATTTAATATGAAACTTATTACTAATGACATTAAAGTTTACTCAACAGTTATTAGTATGAGTTTTTTTTTAGGTGTGGGCTCAGGTGGATTTGTGTGTATTGTTGATGGATATTGAATGTTTATTCCTTAAAACCCACTTGTTCCATTGTTGTAACCATCCAATCACGCATTTGCAACATGTAAAGTACTCGCAAATACTTCAATAATCTTGCAATAGACAATACACCAAATAAACTATTTAATAGCGTTTCTTTTTGTTTTTGATAGAGCTTAAAAGCGCTATTAACCGCACCGCTATTGTAAACGTTTTTTGTTTAATAGTATTTTAAAAGTGCTATTAAAGTACCGATTTAATATCATTTTTTCTTAACGGCTATTGATGTGGGTTTTTTGTGCGCTTTTTTATTTGATTTTGATAGCACTTTTAAACTAAGTGTTATTATAAGACACATGTTTGATAGTAATTTCAAACAAAGCGCTAATATATTGTACATGTTTGATAGAACTTTCAAACAAAGTGCTAATATATGACACATGTTTGATAGCACGTTTAAAGAAAATGCTAATATATGACACATATTTGATAGCGCTTTCTCTTAAAAGTGCTATTATAAGGTGTTTCATTAATAGTACTCTCTTCAAAACGCTATTGTAAAACACTTTTTTTTACTCTTCACAAAATCATTGTTTTGGTATGCAAATATCAATAAGCTACATTCAATTTAATACCATATAACACTTTAAGTTAATCATTGCGTACATATTATGATCCATCAATACTAAATAATATTTTAAACCAAATCCACTTGTTTACAAATATCATAACTTATATAGAAGGCATTTAGTATACTAAAAAAAGAGCACATTTGCATAACCAAATTTATAGATTCATGCATTCCAACTAATATTATTTCAATCTAAATCCAAAAGAAAATAATCACATTCTCTAAATAAAACACCTAAAAAACAAGAAACACTAGTGCAGAAAAGACTTTTTACATCGGGCGAAAAGTATATTTTATATCGGGTCTGAGTCCGATGTAAATCCAAACGATGTAGTAAATCAAAGACATTTTACATCATGCAACAACCAAATATAAAAAATCCACGTACCATATTGGTTGAATGATAGGTTTGATGTGAAAAAAAACATTTAAAAAAAAGTATATATGCAATATTTAACATCAGTTACATGATGGCCCGATGTAATATATCAGTTCTTAGGATCAACTTCCAGATATTCCTTGCACTGACAAATTTGGAATGGGTTTCACTGCAGAAGCTCAAAGGGTTGTTCGTTGTGCTTGTGCTGGGAGACCACCATTCCGCGTCAGCAATAATGGAGTCAATGTAGTAGAAGATGCTGACAGTGACTACGACCTAGACAATTGGATTTTTCCTACCACTGGAAACGGGTTCAGCAATTGGAAGACTGAAGATGTTATACCAATCTCCTTTAGTCGGGAGTAAATGCTATTTTCTTTTTTCTTGCTTTCAAGTTTTGATTATGTGATTTTAAAACAATAACTTCAAGCCTTGTGCCTTACCCGGGGCACAACGGTTCATTTGTTAGGGTTATTATTTCATTAACATATTTTCATTCAATAAATCATTGGACGTTGCATTCAAATTTGCGATCTTTTCCTTTCTTTTAATTTATTTCTTTCAAAATAGCTATGTATTCTTACACACACCCAAAAAATAAATTGCAGATTTATATCCACCCTGGATCCCATTGATAACAATCCTAATATTGCCAATTATGAATTCGAAAATCCGATCTAACAAGTCGAAGACGAAGTTGAGGAAGATTGTGAAGTACCTAGAGAATTTCCTAGGCTGTTAATGCATGAAGAAAGATCCATACAACCGCATGAAGAGCCATTTGAGGTTGTGAACTTGGGTACTGAAGAGGATAAGAAACAAGTCAAGATAGGTGTTGTTGTACCCCAAAATTTACCCTTGTATTTTTCCACAAGAAATCACAGCCTCGGGCGTTTCCTGATTTTTCAGACTGGTTCAAGAATTGGTCAAACAGACTTTTCTCGTCAGTCAGACAAAATTAGGGTTTTCATGGCTCGGGAACAGTTCACACAGTTTGCTTAGGGTTTGGTTGATTTTGGCTCAGGTTTTAATCAGGCGAACGTTTCTTTGACATTTAATCAAGAATCAGGGTTTTGTGCGTGTATTCCTCAGAAAGAATTAATTTTACAGTTCTTTTCAGTTTACTCTGAGATTTGGATTGAGGCATTTGAATCAAGAACTTGCAGTGTTTTGTTTAATCAGTAAAGGCTAAGGCATTTGATTTGAGATGAGATAAAGGCTAAGGTACTTAAATTGAGAATCTACAGTGTCTGATTTGATCAGTAAAAAGATAAATATCTGGATATTGGTTTGATTAACTGTGCATTATTTAATTGGAAGCGCCAGGTTTATTATTGATTCAATGATAAGGCCACAGTGTTTATTTATTATTTTTCTAAAGTCAGAATAATTGGATACTTCCAGTTATTTTAATTTAAGAAATTAAAATAATTAAATGAACATTGAATTGAAAGAAGAATTAACTGATCAAGATTGGATTTTATTTCATCTTTAATTATTCGTTATAATTGTCATTTGAATACAGTATTTATTTACAAAGTATTCTAATAATGATTACAATGATTAAAAATTGAAATAAAATTTCATCCTAATTCCTAAGTCTTCATCTTCTATCCAATGCCTCCTCTTTTGCTCCATTTGATTGTTTATCTGCAAAACAAAAAAAGAAAGAAAAGTCAAAGCAGATAAAAGAATTAAAAGACAGACAGATAAAAAAATGGATTCATCATTAAAAGCAATAGGCCGGAATCAGATTTCCCTCTTTGCAAATCACGAGATTTCTCCCGGTTCACAAAGATGGATGAAAAATGCTTGCAAAAAGTATTGAAATGCACAAAAGTTTTAATTGCACAAATTCAAATTTGTCAACATACTGCATAATCAAAAGGCCAACTGAACTAGGCCTAACCCAAAAGGCAAACTGAAAGTTACAATTTAAAACTATCCACAAGCTGCCAAAAAGGTACAAGAGCTGTCAAAAACTGTCCAAGCTGCCCAAAAGATATCTCAAGATATCAAAGTACAAAATACTGTCAACAAGATGCAGGAAAGCTGGAGAAAGAGATAAAAATATGCAGAATAAAACAACTATTGCAAGTAAAGTTTAGATCACATCACTTTCCAAAGGCCATTGCTTTTTCAGAAATTAGTACATAAGCAATATAATAATGCTGTAATATGTACTAGAGAGAGAGGGAAGAAAGAAAAGAAGTACAGGGCTTACAGGCTTAGGCTTGAAGAAAGAAAATATATAAAACAAACTGAGATAACACAGTGAAAAAGGGGCAGAGATATTACAAACACATAATACCACAAACTGAAAGAGGGAGAGATTGCAAAATTGTATCCAAAACTCACCCAAAACTTACCTGATTCAAAGAACACTCAACCTGCTGAAGCTCAAACTTCATCCAACCCTGTACCATCCTGCATAAAACCTGTATCTAACCCAAAAGCTTGAAGGCCTAAACCTGCCTGAACTGTCAAGACCTTAAACCAGACCTGCACTAAAGCCCTTTCAAAGCAAACAACTCAGAACATCAAGCAATCAAAACAAGAGCCATCAAACCATATCTGCATCAAGTCTAAAGCCTGTTGAAAACAGAAGCTCAAAGCCTAAAACTCAGTTCCATTCCAAATGCCTTAAAACCTCACAAAAGCCCACAAAACATTAAAAAGCTCCTAGCCTAAAAGCCAAAAACCCTTAAATAATACAAACTGTCAAAAGCCTAAACATGGAGCCCTTTCCAAAATCAGATTCCAAACCAACACGCACCCTCAGAAAGGTTTCATCATTGGGCCAATAATACAGTATATCCAAGCATACAGCAGCAGAAGGCAACAAGAAGAAGAGGATAAAGAAGCATCAGTATAACCAACATCAGCAAGCAACCATATTCATCATCCAAGGCAGCCAAACATATCAAGCAAGCATACGAGGCAAAGAGGCCCTCAGAGGAAGCCTCATCACAGGGCAAGGCATCAAGGCATCAAGACATCAATCAAGCATACAGAAATAGGACAAACAAAAGAAGAGGAAAAGGCGAGAAAGCTAGCATATCAGTAATCAAACACCTCAGAAGCATACAAAGTGTTCAGAGACAACTCAGAATAAACAAAAGCAAGGCAATTGGAGAAGAAGAGAGGCAGCTATCAAACTGAGGTTTTCAAGTTCATCATAAAACCCTAAAGAAGGTAAAAGATACAAACCAGGAAGCAAAAGCATCCAAGCTAGCTTCCATCTTCACCGAGCCTCCGCCTTGGCCGCCTGAGCGCCTCCGCGTCCACTATCCCCCTCCAAAGAAGGTAGCATCTTTTCTTCTCTCCTCAATCAGAACACAAACAATAACAAAGCTTAAAATCAGAATTCAAAATGAAACTAAAACATGCAAAGGGAATTGATATAAACCTTAAAACATAGGGACAGAAATCGCTACCTCGTAAGCATCGCCTGAGCGGTTCACTGAGGGAAAAGGAGGGACGGTGGCGCCGGTGGCCATGGGCGAAGGCTGAGCTATACTCAGAGGCTATAGCGTGAGAAGACGAAGGAAGACGAAGGAGGACGAACGGCGCTGTAACCTTAAGCTTTTCTCCAAGTGAACAAACTTTGAAACCCTCACGACAATTGTTCTAAAGCCTTGGGCCTTGCCCCGTTTCAAAATGCCTAAGCCCATTTGCCTTTTTTCCAAACGTACCCCCCATTTCCACTTGCCTTCTGATTCACTTGTTTTTTTTAGTTTGGGCCAAAACCCTTTCAGGACCACATAACCTCTTTTCTTTTTCTATTAACAAACCCTTCTTAATCTTTTCTAAATTTTCGTTTATTTTATAACCTAACTTTTTTTATATATAATATTTTAACTAAAATATAAATAATACATTAATCTTACTAAATTTTGTTTATCACATTTAAAGTAAAATTAGACTTTTTTTATCTAGGTTTAAACATCTTTAGTTTATTAAAACTTTTTAGTTTACATAAGAAAATAAACTTTCCTTTATTTCTTTTTATTTTAATTAAAACTTTGTGCATAAAAAGATTAAGTAAAATACATTAATTTGTAAATACATAAGAAAGACTTTTCTTTAAAGACATTAATATATAGAATTTGAATATTTTCTTTTCTTAAAACATTTTATTCTTGTACATCAATACGTAATACTTTTCTTTTCTTAAGATATTTTGTTTGTATATACCTAACAAAAATACAAGAATACAATAATAATTAAATCAAATACTTAATTTTCTCATTAAGTTAACATTTCTCAAACTTGTAAATAAATCACATAATCATTTACACATACACTTACACATTTACAATACACAAATACATTTACATTGCTCTTATACACATTTGCTATTCTTATACATTGCTATACATTATATTTTACATTTGCGCAATTCAATTTGGTTGTAAATTATTTGGACACTACTCTCCTAAAGTATCATCCCCATTTGTAAATTTGTACCCCTACTCCCGGATACTTATTTGTAATAGCGTAGACTTTAAATTCCTGCAATTTACCGCTTTCAATTATACCATGGTTAGACCTAGGGTTTGCATGTACATAAAATCAAACGCTAGATAACCTAATACAAGACAAATACATGAAATCAATACATAATCACACTTGCACCCCTAGGGTAATCCCACATGTTGCCTTCCAAAATGGGCCATGCTTGCACGTCGAGTTTCTTTGGCAAAACAATTCAAATGATCATAAGTCCCTCGATGACGCTTTCGAAAGTTGCATATCAAAATGATCATAGTCCCTTCAAGCAAAATTGCCAAAGACACTTGGCACCATTGCATTCATGGTCCATACGATGACCCGCGCCCGTCCCGTTAAACATCCTAAACGCAAGATTGTCCACCAAATACAATGGTGGAACAAAATTGTTAAAAAGGGGTTAAAACATGAGAAAAGCCTTTGAGTACAATAGGGGTAGACAAACTCTTAGTTACTTGATCAACTTGCAAAAACACTTGCCTACTATTCAAACCACACTCCACAAACACTTTCAAAACAAACTTTCAAAAAAAACATTTGAAACATCTTTTCGAAAAGATACACACCTTCGTATATACTCAAACACGAGTCATTACAATGGTTGCCGAAACAAAGGCGTCTATTTCAAAACATTTTCAAAACACACACACACACACACACACCATTTCAAGCAATTGAAAAATCAAAGGCAAGTGATCTAAAACCAAGTAACTAAGAGCCCATGGATAACCATGGATGAAAAGGGTGCTAATACCTTCCCTTTTCATAATCTACCCCCCGAACCCACGAAACATCTCAAAAGGTTTTTCCTGTGCTTTTTAACCTTTCCTTTAGGATAAAATAAAAAGTCGGTGGCGAATCTTGCTAAACCGAACAAGTGCGAATACAAACGCAAAATCTCAAGTCAGTTCTCCCACCGTATCACAGAACTGGCGACTCTGCTGGGGAGTACTATTCAAAAGTGGGGTTACCTTAGGGTTTAGATCATCTTTATATTCTTGTTTGATTGCCTTGATTGCTTTACTTTTTGGGTCCTTGTTTGGGTTTGTTATAAATCCTACACCCGGATTTGGGGCACCTTTTTAGGTAAATAGAAATAAAACTGTGAGGGAACTGTGCGGGGTATACCGACACGGTTGAAGCAGTAAGCTATGTTAGTGTGACATATTTGTGAGTACCGGTAACCCTTGAGTTCAATCAAGGAGAGTACGGGGCCGCCGAGTGATGTCGTGAAGCACTAACAAACTCTTAGAACCTTAATTGACCATCCTAGCCTTTTTAAGGGTAGTGAGATGACCGGCTTTGGTGCAGTCCGAAGTTGGTAGATACTCGATACTACACTCATTGAGGGTTGTTTTCTTGGAATATTTTGGTCGCCAGTTAAGTGGCTAAACCAAAACAATGAACACAGAAAACAATCCAATGATATTGAGCTCCTTAGAACACGGTTTCTATTTTTAGGATAGGATGAGCCAACTAACTTCAAGAGGGTACTTACCTACAACCCCATGCAAGCCTAAACCTAAGGACTTGTTTGCTTTGTGTGAATATGATTTCCTGTATATACACTCACTTGCTTTTTGCATACATGTACATAAAATCATAACATCATACCATAGCATTTTCAAATAACCATTTCAAGGATCTCGAGGGTTCTTTTGATGTAGGGTTACGTTGAACCAGACGTCTACCAAAGGGCAAGAGGTTTCTCCTCTAACCAATACCATCGAAGATCAAGTACAACAAACTTGAATCAGGGGCTATGACCCACTTGACATGGTGAGCTTGATTCTCGTGGAGAGACGTCCACCGATGCATAGTTCTCCAATCAAAGATCGAGTGCAACAACTTGAATCAGAGGCTATAACCCACTTGACATGGTGAGTTTGATTCTCGTGGAAAGACATCCACCGGTGCAAAGTTCTCCGATCCAAGATCAAAGTTCAACCTCTAACATTCTCTTGTGTTTACCCCAAGAGATCCTTGAAAGAATGCATCCACATATCATGAATTGCATCTTGACGACCTTTCCTTTTTCAGGTTTCCTTACTCTCCTGCTGTTTATTTCAGTAAGAGATGGCTCTAGAAAGGTCTGTCAAAGACATCCAAGACCAGACTGCTCAGCTGCAAGAAATGTTCTTGAACTTGTCTCTGGGGCAAGAAGAATTGAAAGCTCTCCTCACAAAGGGCTTGGAGAATTCAAACAATGCCAGGAGTGACCAGTTGGAAGCACTACAGTTTGATTTGGAAACATTGGGGATCCAAGTGATGGGGCAGTTAGTGGGCCAGATGGCTCTCATCCAAGACCTATCTCAAAGACAAGAGGAACTCAGAGTTCTCGTCCGCCAACTGCTTCAAAACAACCAACTGGGGAAAACATCTGAGGTTGAAGAGCAAGTCACCACTCAACCCCCATCCAATCAAGAAGACAAGGGGAAGGCTCCTCTACTTGACTCGGGGTCACAAGCCCAGCAACAACCTCGCCAGCGTCAACGGGGTAATCGGCGTAAGCAAAATACGTCGGGAAGACAGTTCGCAGAGACTGACATACCATCATCTCTGATTCTAGAGTGTTTTTTGGAGGTCAATCTGACTGCTTTGAGGGATCCTATCCGGAACCCAAATACCTCCGCTCCTAACTATCATCCCGATGCATTTTGTGTATACCACTCCTACAGCCCGGGGCACGACACTGACGACTGTTGGGTCTTGAAGAACAAGATTCAAGATCTGATCGATATTGGGGTGCTGAGGTTCATGCCAGACGGCGAGATGAAAATATTCCGTTAAGGGTTTCTCCACCTGAAGTGACACAGCTCAAACTGAAAGACTTTTGCTTCATTTGAATTTTCAAAGTTGTAATTTCTTTTGTTATTCAAACAATTATCTGTTGATGTTAAACTCTATTTCATTAATGCATTGCATATGTTTGTCTTGAATTCATCCATTCGTTTTCACTACTCTTATGTTTTCTTTATGATATTTAACTCTTGATAAAAAGCTGCAAGCCTTTAGAGGGAGGATGACGAAGCAATACCATGATCTCATGCAGTATGCTTTTGAGCGGACCTTGCAGATGATGTACAGGCATTTCTTTCAATTCCCAAACACTGGAGTTATAAGGAAGATAATCCCTAGTCAACCCCTTCGAGCCAAAGAAGTAGGAGTTTTCTGTTCTAAACAAATCAAAACCTTTGATATAAACCTGGGGCATGGTAGTCTCTCAGTTAATTCAGAAAAAGCGCATTGAAGTCACAAACTCTCAGTTCGTAACACAACGAACGACGTCAAAAAAGAAAAGCATTCCCTTGGAATCAAAAGACAGTGATGGTTCCCTATCATATAGGCAGTCAATCTCTCAAAAAGAAAAAGACCACCGAGCCAAAACCTGCAAAGGAGGCTTAGGAAAACTGGGGCATCCCGCTGACTGTAATCTCGAAAACGGGAACAGTCAGGCAAAAGTTAGGGATAACAAATCAAAATCAAAATAGAGAGGTCATTACAAATCCTAAACAACATGAAAAATGTTGCAAAGAAAAAAAGAGATGATGACTGTCTCCCAATTCAACTGGTGAACCATCACCCCAAAAGTCGTTCCAAACTCGAATAGAGTGCGACACACAATTAACTGAGCTTAGGTTTGAAGAACATCGCGAAGAGTGGGTGGGTACAAATATATTTTGAGCCTTTATCCTTTGTTTCTCAAACCGTGAACCAGGCCACGTTACAACCCTTCAAAAGTCCTAATTGAAGCATGGGTTAGTTCGAAAGCATACTGTTACAAAGGTATCCTGACTCCTGTAAGGCTTTGCTCTAAATCCTGTGTTGATTTGTCTTATGAAAAGTTTTATGCTAAAAACGCATTTTTCAAAACTTCGAGACAAACATAAACTTTGCATTGCTTGAATATCACTGTTTGCATTTGGCTATTTGTTTGACAGCGAAGAAATTCATACAGCGAATGTTCGGAGGAACGAAAACTCTCTCAGTGAACAAAAATCACTTCAAAAGGATGACACTTCCAACGACAGATCTCCTATCAACAAGGGGCATGACATGTCTTCATCCAATTAACCTGGGGCAGTCCAGTCAAGGTTTCAACAGATCTTTCAAAGTTCAGTTAACATGGGGAAGTCCAGTCAAGATTTCAACAAATCTCTCAATGGCAGAGTAACCTGAAGAAATTCCTTCATCACCTGTTGGAAGATACGGTCCAGATTTTCTCCAGACACGGTTGCCATTCTGTCACCTTTCTTAAGTTCCGGATCAACACCTGTAACAAGCCAGGAAAATATCTGTGGACGACTGATTGTGGATTAACACCTGTAACAAGCCAGGAAGTTATCTACATCACCACTTGGGGCATTCAAATGTCAAAAGTGTTCAACAATTCCTTCATCACCTGTTGGAAGATACGGTCCAGATTTTCTCCAGACACGGTTACCATTCTGTCACCTTTCCTAAGTTCCGAATCAACACCTGTAACAAGCCAGGAAAATATATGTGGACGACTGATTATGGATTAACACTTGTAACAAGCCAGGAAATTATCTACATCACCACTTGGGGCATTCAAATGTCAAAAGTGTTCAACAATTCCTTCATCACCTGTTGGAAGATACGGTCCAGATTTGCTCCAGACACGGTTGCCATTCTGTCACCTTTCCTAAGTTCCAGATCAACACCTGTAACAAGCCAGGAAAATATCTGTGGACGAATGATTGTGGATTAACACCTGTAACAAGCCAGGAAATTATCTACATCACCACTTGGGGCATTCGAATGTCAAAAGTGTTCAAAAATTCCTTCATCACCTGTTGGAAGATATGGTCCAGATTTGCTCCAGACACGGTTGCCATTCTGTCACCTTTCCTAAGTTCCGGATCAACACCTGTAACAAGCCAGGAAAATATCTGTGGACGAATGATTGTGGATTAACACCTGTAACAAGCCAGGAAATTATCTACATCACCACTTGGGGCATTCGAATGTCAAAAGTGTTCAACAATTCCTTCATCACCTGTTGGAAGATACGGTCCAGATTTGCTCCAGACACGGTTGCCATTCTGTCACCTTTCCTAAGTTCCGGATCAACACCTGTAACAAGCCAGGAAAGTATCTGTGGACGACTGATTGTGGATTAACACCTGTAACAAGCCAGGAAATTATCTACATCACCACTTGGGGCATTCGAATGTCAAATGTGTTCAACAATTCCTTCATCACCTGTCGGAAGTTACGGTCGTCAAAGATCAATTTCTCGCAAAATTCAAGTTATGAAGCTCGTATTTGACCGGATAGTACCTTGATCTCTACAGCACATTGTGAAGACCGGATTACGACCGGATAACAGTGTCAGACAATCGCCAAGCTTGGATTACGACCAGACAACAGTCAAGAGTACTACGAAGCCTAGAATCGACCAGATAGTGGTGTATCTTTAACACAAGCCGTGAAGCCCGTATTTGACCGGATAATAGCTTAGCAAGATATTGTGAAGCCTGGACCACGACTAGATGGCAATACAAATTTCTGTGAAGCCTGGATTACGACCAGATAGCAGTTAACCCTCAAGAGTGAAGACCCTCATCCTTAAAACCTCGGAAGATTGGTATACTCCCAGTTTCTGACCGTTAACAGAACGAAGATTTCCATCACCTCATCATGAAGCAACCCTACTAAGGTTCCTTCTCAACTCAAGATGCAGTTTTACACGGACTCATCATGAAGCAACCCTACACAGGTTCCTTCTCAAACTCAAAAGATTCTTGGAATCCCCAGCCAGAGAGCCTCACAGAATCTAATTCCCCTCCAGAATCAAGTTTCAATATCCCCAGCGGAGCTAAAACTTCCAACTATCAATCCCCAGGTAGAGTGAAGACTCTCATTTTCAGTTCCTCACCGAATATTCGAATATTTTCCAGTGAAGATCTCCTCAAGACAGGAATTCCCCAGTAGATTGGCATACAACCCAAGCTCCGGATTCCCTGACATTAGTCCCAGGACTTCTTATGATCAAAGATTCTTGCCCTCCCCAGCAGCAGTCAAGGAATTATTTTCCTTGACCGCAGTCAAGATTCTCTTGTCTCCAGTCATCCAGGATTCATCTATCCTCAGCAAGACAACTCATCAGCTTACCTGCGAATCCATCACATTCATATCATAAATATTGATAACATACATTGCATCATGCATCATGACATTGCATACAACTAACTCTTTACCTTTTCAGGTAAGATCAGTCGACAGACAAAGATCATCATCTTCCGAGTTTCTTCCCAAAGATAGTTCAGATGTGACCCAGACATGGCGACATTCTGATGCTTATTCCAGATTCATCCAGATGCAGTTTTACACGAACTCATCATCAGGAAACCCTACACCGGTTCCTTCTCCACTTCTTAACTTTTGAAAACAGTTTACGAACGCTTCCCAACAACGGATGCTGCTCTATTGCTTATTCAATTTCAAGACTTCTGAAAACAGTTTACGGATTCTCCAGTAACGGATGTTAATCTATCGCTTGTTCAGATTCTTCAACCTATGAAAACAGTTTACAGATTTCTCCAGTAACGGATGTTAATCTATCGCTTGTTCAGATGCAACTTTTGAAAACAGTTTACGGACGCTTCCCAACAACGGATGCTGCTCTATTGCTTATTCAATTTCAAGACTTCTGAAAACAGTTTGCGGATGCTTCCAGATACGGATGTCAATCTATTGCTTATTCAAACCCCCAGTTCAGAGACGTTCCAAAACATGGATACCTTTCTGATACTCGTCCACTCACCAAGGACATGCGATGAACATTTCCAGATGGCATCTATAAGCCCATCCCCGACCAGGTTCTGTAACATTTCCAAATGGCATCTTTAAGCCCATTTCCAGATGGCATCTCTAAGCCCATCCTCCGATAATATTCTGTCACATCTCTAGATGGCATCTCTAAGCCCATCACCAAATGGCATCTGTAAGCCCATTCCCTCTACCATCACATCACCGAGTGCAAATTTTTGGGCACTCTAGTGTCCAATCTCCTTTTACCTTCAAGTCGCGAAAGGCAAACTTGCCAATCTAACTCTTCAGGTTCAAGAAGATTGAACAGGGGCAACTGTTGTACCCCAAAATTGGCCCTTGTATTTTTCCACAAGAAATCACAGCCTCGGGCGTTTCCTGATTTTTCAGACTGGTTCAAGAATTGGTCAAACATACTATTCTCATCAGTCAGACAAAATTAGGGTTTTTATGGCTCGGGAACAGTTCACACAGTTTGCTTAGGGTTTGGTTGATTTTGGCTCAGGTTTTAATCAGGCGAATGTTTCTTTGACATTTAATCAAGAATCAGGGTTTTGTGCGCGTATTCCTCAGAAAGAATTAATTTTACAGTTCTTTTCAGTTTACTCTGAGATTTGGATTGAGGCATTGAATCAAGAACTTGCAGTGTTTTGTTTAATCAGTAAAGGCTAAGGCATTTGATTTGAGATGAGATAAAGGCTGAGGTACTTAAATTGAGAATCTACAGTGTCTGATTTGATCAGTAAAAAGATAAATATCTGGATATTGGTTTGATTAACTGTGCATTATTTAATTGGAAGCGCCAGGTTTATTATTGATTCAATGATAAGGCCACAATGTTTATTAATTATTTTTCTAAAGTCAGAATAATTGGATACTTCCAGTTATTTTAATTTAAGAAATTAAAATAATTAAATGAACATTGAATTGAAAGAAGAATTAACTGATCAAGATTGGATTTTATTTCCTCTTTAATTATTCGTTACAATTGTCATTTGAATACAGTATTTATTTACAAAGTATTCTAATAATGATTACAATGATTAAAAATTGAAATAAAATTTCATCCTAATTCCTAAGTCTTCATCTTCTATCCAATGCCTCCTCTTTTGCTCCATTTGATTGTTTATCTGCAAAACAAAAAAAGAAAGAAAAGTCAAAGCAGATAAAAGAATTAAAAGACAGACGGATAAAAAAATGGATTCATCATTAAAAGAAATAGGCCGGAATCAGATTGCCCTCTTTGCAAATCACGAGATTTCTCCCGGTTCACAAAGATGGATGAAAAATGCTTGCAAAAAGTATTGAAATGCACAAAAGTTTTAATTGCACAAATTCAAATTTGTCAACATACTGCATAATCAAAAGGCCAACTGAACTAGGCCTAACCCAAAAGGCAAACTGAAAGTTACAATTTGAAACTATCCATAAGCTGCCAAAAAGGTACAAGAGCTGTCAAAAACTGTCCAAGCTGCCCAAAAGATATCTCAAGATATCAAAGTACAAAATACTGTCAACAAGATGCAGGAAAGCTGGAGAAAGAGATAAAAATATGCAGAATAAAACAACTATTGCAAGTAAAGTTTCGATCACATCACTTTCCAAAGGCCATTGCTTTTTCATAAATTAGTACATAACCAATATAATAATGCTGTAATCTGTACTAGAGAGAGAGGGAAGAAAGAAAAGAAGTACAAGGTTTACAGGCTTAGGCTTGAAGAAAGAAAATATATAAAACAAACTGAGATAACACAGTGAAAAAGGGGCAGAGATATTACAAAAACATAATACCACAAACTGAAAGAGGGAGAGATTGCAAAACTGTATCCAAAACTCACCCAAACCTTACCTGATTCAAAGAACACTCAACCTACTGAAGCTCAAACTTCATCCAACCCTGTACCATCCTGCATAAAACCTGTATCTAACCCAAAAGCTTGAAGGCCTAAACCTGCCTGAACTGTCAAGACCTTAAACCAGACATGCACTAAAGCCCTTTCAAAGCAAACAACTCAGAACATCAAGCAATCAAAACAAGAGCCATCAAACCATATCTGCATCAAGTCTAAAGCCTGTTGAAAACAGAAGCTCAAAGCCTAAAACTCAGTTCCATTCCAAATGCCTCAAAACCTCACAAAAGCCCACAAAACATTAAAAAGCTCCTAGCGTAAAAGCCAAAAACCCTTAAACAATACAAACTGTCAAAATCCTAAACATGGAGCCCTTTCCAAAATCAGATTCCAAACCAACACGCGCCCTCAGAAAGGTTTCATCATTGGGCCAATAATACAGTATATCCAAGCATACAGCAGCAGAAGGCAACAAGAAGAAGAGGATAAAGAAGCATCAGTATAACCAACATAAGCAAGCAACCATATTCATCATCCAAGGCAGCCAAACATATCAAGAAAGCATACGAGGCAAAGAGGCCCTCAGAGGAAGCCTCATCATAGGGCAAGGCATCAAGGCATCAAGACATCAATCAAGCATACAGAAATAGGGCAAACAGAAGAAGAGGAAAAGGCGAGCAATCTACCATATCAGTAATCAAACACCTCAGAAGCATACAAAGTGTTCAGAGACAACTCAGAATAAACAAAAGCAAGGCAACTGGAGAAGAAGAGAGGCAGCTATCAAATTGAGGTTTTCAAGTTCATCATAAAACCCTAAAGAAGGTAAAAGATACAAACCAGGAAGCAAAAGGCTCCAAGCTAGCTTCCATCTTCACCGGGCCTCCGCATTGGCCGCCTGAGCGCCTCCGCGTCCACCATCCCCCTCCAAAGAAGGTAGCATCTTTTCTTCTCTCCTCAATCAGAACACAAACAATAACAAAGCTTAAAATTAGAATTCAAAACAAAACTAAAACATGCAAAGGGAATTGATATAAACCTTAAAACATAGGGACATAAATCGCTACCTCGTAAGCATCGCCTGAGCGGTTCACTGAGGGAAAAGGAGGGACGGTGGCGCCGGTGGCCATGGGCGAAGGCTGAGCTATACTCAGAGGCTATGGCGTGAGAAGACGAAGGAAGACGAAGGAGGACGAACGACGCTGTAACCCTAAGCTTTTCTCCAAGTGAACAAACTTTGAAACCCTCACGACAATTGTTCTAAAGCCTTGGGCCTTGCCCCGTTTCAAAATGCCTAAGCCCATTTGCCTTTTTTCCAAACGTACCCCCCATTTCCACTTGCCTTCTGATTCACTTGTTTTTTTTAGTTTGGGCCAAAACCCTTTCAGGCCCACATAACCTCTTTTCTTTTTCTATTAACAAACCCTTCTTAATCTTTTCTAAATTTTCGTTTATTTTATAACCTAATTTTTTTTATATATAATATTTTAACTAAAATATAAATAATACATTAATCTTACTAAATTTTGTTTATCACATTTAAAGTAAAATTAGACTTTTTTTATCTAGGTTTAAACATCTTTAGTTTATTAAAACTTTTTAGTTTACATAAGAAAATAAACTTTCCTTTATTTCTTTTTCTTTTAATTAAAACTTTGTGCATACAAAGATTAAGTAAAATACATTAATTTGTAAATACATAAGAAATACTTATCTTTAAAGACATTAATATATAGAATTTGAATATTTTCTTTTCTTAAAACATTTTATTCTTGTACATCAATACGTAATACTTTTCTTTTCTTAAGATATTTTGTTTGTATATACCTAACAAAAATACAAGAATACAATAATAATTAAATCAAATACTTAATTTTCTCATTAAGTTAACATTTCTCAAACTTGTAAATAAATCACATAATCATTTACACATACACTTACACATTTACAATACACAAATACATTTACATTGCTCTTATACACATTTGCTATTCTTATACATTGCTATACATTATATTTTACATTTGTGCAATTCAATTTGGTTGTAAATTATTTGGACACTACTCTCCTAAAGTCTCATCCCCATTTGTAAATTTGTACCCCCACTCCCGGATACTTATTTGTAATAGCGTAGACTTTAAATTCCTGCAATTTACCGCTTTCAATTATACCATGGTTAGACCTAGGGTTTGCATGTACATAAAATCGAACGCTAGATAACCTAATACAAGACAAATACATGAAATTAATACATAATCACACTTGCACCCCTAGGGTAATCCCACATGTTGCTTGCACGTCGAGTTTCTTTGGCAAAACAATTCAAATGATCATAAGTCCCTCGATGACGCTTTCGAAAGTTGCCTATCAAAATGATCATAGTCCCTTCAAGCAAAATTGCCAAAGGCACTTGGCACCATTGCATTCATGGTCCATACGATGACCCGCGCCCGTCCCGTTAAACATCCTAAACGCAAGATTGTCCACCAAATACAATGGTGGAACAAAATTGTTAAAAAGGGGTTAAAACATGAGAAAAGCCTTTGAGTACAATTGGGGTAGACAAACTTTTAGTTACTTGATCAACTTGCAAAAACACTTGCCTACTTTTCAAACCACACTCCACAAACACTTTCAAAACAAACTTTCAAAAAAAACATTTGAAACATCTTTTCGAAAAGATACACACCTTCGTATATACTCAAACACGAGTCATTACAATGGTTGCCGAAACAAAGGCGTCTATTTCAAAACATTTTCAAAACACACACACACACACCATTTCAAGCAATTGATAATCAAAGGCAAGTGATCTAAAACCAAGTAACTAAGAGCCCATGGATAACCATGGATGAAAAGGGTGCTAATACCTTCCCTTTTCATAATCTACCCCCCGAACCCACGAAACATCTCAAAAGGTTTTTCCTGTGCTTTTTAACCTTTCCTTTAGGATAAAATAAAAAGTCGGTGGCGACTCTTGCTAAACCGAACAAGTGCGAATACAAACGCAAAATCTCAAGTCAGTTCTCCCACCGTATCACAGGTGCTGTTGTACCCCAAAATTTGCCCTCCCATATTTCTCAAGACATGTCAAGCATCATCTCCAAGTTGTTCAAAATGGCTCAAGAGTTGGACAGTCAAATCACCTCCTAAGGCAGTCAATTCAAAATTAGGGTTTTGTGTTGCATCAAGGTCCTTGCATCCAAATGACCTCAAGTTCTCCCCAATGTCATAATATGTTCTTAAGTTCATCCATGTCAAATTTCAAGTCTTGCAGAGGAAGTTTGGTCTGTCAATTGCTCAAGAAGTCCAAAAATCGACTATGCTATGGCCAAAAGTCAACTATCCTCAAAACTCCAATTTTTGACAAAAGGGCCCACTTTTTTCCACTTGATATGGTCTTGTCATGCCACACACGTGTCCCATATTTAATTTCATGGCCATTCATTTAATTTTCTATTTAATTTAATTTTTATTGATTTAATTCATTTTAAATCAATATTAAATCAAATAAAATCTAAAAATTGATGTAATGAGATTCTTGTGGTCATTATAGGTCTTCATTGTCAAGATACACCAAACCAAATCCGAATCATGCCTTATGGTGCACAAAATATTTGATTTGAGCCATTTTTGGAAACTTGATAATGGTGATCAAAATCAAATCTCCAATATTCAATATTCATGGATTAAGGCCCAAATTTTAACCTAAACTGATTCACTTATGTACACACAAGCCAGGAAAATCAAGGACACGCTGAAAGCATTGCAGAAACGGCCATACAAAGTATGGAAAAAGTTTGAAAAAGTGTGAGATCAAAATCAATATTAAAGCTCGATTCAAACAAAAAGCTTGGCACTAATCTCTTGCTGGCAATCCCCTGAAGCGATACCAATCAAAACCAAGCCTTCTCATCGCCTGTAACTCGCTGTAAGTGTCCACGAACCAAGCTCTGAACATGAAATCCAACTCTCTGATTCTTGCATCTTTTTGCCCAAATAATTGCATATTCATGCTTTGCGTTGCATTCTGAAACTTTTGGAATAACTGAATTTTATTTTCATAGCCTGTAACGCCATGCCCAGTTCTAGGGTTCGTGCATCTTATTTTTGGGGTTTTAAATTGCATGGAAAATCAAATCCAATACTTGAAATAGACGAAACCAAGAGGAAGAGACGAACGTATTGGTGCTCTTAGATTTCGTTTACATGGCCTAGGAAAGATTTTTGAAATACCCTACGAATCTTCCTGCGGATAAAAATCCGCAGGTAAATAACCAGGGATCTGTTGGAGAAGATGATAGCGTGGCTTGCTTCCATTGGTTGGTTCAAATAGTTTAGCGCGTTTTATTTTTATTTTTCAGCATATTAGTTGATTTGTCCATATAATATTTGTTGTATATTCTATTAACAATAAAGCAGCATTGGTGGAGTGGTTGGAGCGCTGGCATTTGAGCATTGGGACCAGGGTTCGAATCCCAGGTCCCCCAAAACTTTGTTACAATTTTGTTTCAGGTTATTCCATGTGACTCAGCAAGCGTGGATTATCATATGCCTCCAGATCTCAAATGCCAAGTGGCCCACAAGGCAAATCCAATTATCCAGATTGAAGGTTCACCGTGAACCCTGGTTAACATGCGCCTATGGAATCACAAAGGTCAAACAAGGCTGGACGAAAATGGGTCTGGAAATTGCAAGTCACACCTCTAAAATTGGGCCCAAACCCCCTGAGGTTGCTCTTTTTTTATTTATTTTCTTTCATTATTTTCCTATTTTATTTATTGTTTTATTATTATTATTTTAATTAATTACTAACCCATTAATTTTTCTCATAAAATCAGAAAACCTAAAAAATAATATTTTTATTAATTTCATTATTTTATTTTTTGTGAATAAACAATAACATTATTTTATTTTTTTGTGAATAAACAATAATAAACTTATTTAGTTTTTAATTAGGTATAATTTTAACAAATTTTTTGCAATAAATTAAAATTAACTAGAATATTAGGTTTTAATATTTTTAATCATTTTATTTTATTTCCTTAAAAATAAAAAAATCCAAAAATATCCTTTTTTTTAATTAATTAATTAACTTAGATCTAATTTCCATTAAAATTCAAAAAATAACAAAAATACGCCTTCTTTCTTAAAAAAGGGTCAAAACCCTAAAAACACTCCGATTTAATTTTCTCGCACGCGTATTATTTTTTATCCATATTTCAATAATGTAATTGCTTCGGGAATGTAATAGTTTTTAAATTAGGATTTTATTTGTTTATCTCTTTTATTTACTTTCCGCAATTTAATTTTAAAGGGTTTGTTTTTGGCGATGTAAATACCCGACGCCTTGTAATAGCTTAGATTTAATTTCCCGCAATTTAATTTCCCCACGATATTAACTGCTAGATGTTTGATAAATAGGCAATGCAAGAAAAGATTAATCTTTAAACTAAAATCAACAGTAGCTCACCATAACATGTACAAAGATAATATAACTGAAAAATAACACACTCGCACATGCCACTCTTAGGGTACACCTCACTTGGTTGCCTCAAACGTGGTCATTAAGTATAGGAAGTTTTAGAGGTCGCCCTCTTGTCCAAAGATCATAAGTTGCCTCGAAACGGTTGCCTCGGAAAAAATGATCTAAGACATTAGGGTTACCGCTAAGGTGTCCTAACATTGCTTTAGTGACCACACGTCCCTTAATCGAATTGACCCGAAAACTCCAACGATGATGCTACCTACTCCTCAATAGCGGGATAACATTGTCTAAAGGACATTAGCACAGTTTAATTCCTTTTTCGAGTAGGTAAATGGTTCTTAAGTACTTGCTCCTTTTAAAACAAAACAAAACTTTTTGCACTCACACTCTCTTCAAAACAAAAACTCTTTTCAAACCCACAAACACAAAGAAAAGCAAAATTTTGAAAACACAATGAGCAAGTACCTAAGAGCCCGTGGATAACCATGGATAGAAAGGTTACTAACATCTTCCCTTTCTATAATCTACCTCCTAAACCCGAGAAATATCTCAAAAAGGAATTTTTCTGTAGTTTTGTCCTTTCCTTGTTGGATAAAATAAAAGACGGTGGCGACTCTTGCTTACCGCGACATTTTTCAAAAAAAAACGCAAACGCGAACCATCATTCCAAAAACAGTCAGTTCTCATTCCCACCGATCACAGGTGTCAACCTAGAAGACAATGTCAAGAACAGATTAATCTAGATATTGCATGACTATGTTGCAATGTTTACTTGGATGTACGAAGACATGTCAGGGCTTGATATTGATATTGTGGTTCACCGTCTACCGATGAAAGAGGGTTTTTCTCTAATAAAGCAAAATTTTCATCGTATGCGTCCTGAGATGTCAAAGAGTATCAAAGTTAAGGTTATGAAGCACTTGAACGCAGGTTTCTTAGTTGTTACATTTGTAATACGGTGGGAGAACTGACTTTTGGTTTTGAGTTTTGTCGCAAATGTTGCGGATAGCAAGATTTGTCACAGACTTTTCTTTTATCCAATAAGGAAAGGGTGAAACAGACAAGAAAGACCTTAAGATTATTGAGTTCAGGGGGTAGGTTATAAAAAGGGAAGGTGTTTGCACCCTTTTCATTCATAGTTATCCACAGACTCTTAATCGCTAACTCACTTTTTTGAAAATGCTTTGTACTTGTGTATGTTTGAAAATATTTTAAAAATGCCAATAGTGAGGCAACTTTGTAATGATTCTCGAGAATGCGTACAAAGTGTTTGCTTGAAAATATTTTGTAAAGTGTTTGTGCAAAAAATTAGTTGTTTCGTTTGTGAGCAAGAGATTACGAGCTATCTACCTACTCAAAGTCTTTCTTGTTATTTTCCTCCTCCTTTAGATAGTATTACCCTACCATTAGTTAGTACGAAGCCATATCGTTGGATGTGAAGGGAAAGGTGCGGGTCATCGTACAATCATAAAGGAAACTCGTAGGGGTGCTTTAGCAATTCGTAAGGGATTAGATCGTTTACCGAAGGCAACATCTAAAGGCTCATCGAGGGACTACAATCCTTTTAATCGAGGGACAATGCTAAAGCATCCCCAAGTTCGAGGGACATGACTGTATTTCCGAAGGCAACAGGTGAGGCTACCCTAGAGGTGCGCGTGTGCGAGTGTATTCAATTCAGTTAATTTATCTCGCATTAGGTTAACTATCGTTTACTTTTATGTCTTACCGTACAATCCTATTAAGCTAAAAATTTATAAGGAAAGCGATAAATGCAGAAAGTACAGGCAAAAATTAAAGATTCCTACGCTATTACAAGGCTTCCAGAGTTGGGGTACAAATAATAAAAAAGTGGGAAAATAGAAACCCTAATTAACTATTACAAACCGTAAGCAATTACAATAATCGAAAGGGGAAAATAATAAAATATGCGAAGCGGTAAGAACAGGAAAAGGAAAAAGAAAATTGCTTAGGCGATTTTTGATAGAAAAACTTTGATGATTAACCTAAAAAACCTAATTAATTTTAATTAATTAAGAAAAATAATTGATTAATTTAAACAAACCATAAATTAATTTTGATTAAATAGAAAGTTTAGTGAAAAAACAAAAAAAAAACTAAGTTAATTGATTAAATGAAAACCTAAAAATTAATTAGGGTTAATTAAGAAAAACCTGAAAATTAATTAGGGTTTATGAAAATGTTAGGGTTTTGAAAAAAGGTTTTGTAAAAAACGGATTTTAAGAAGAAGAGTAAGAAGAAGAGATAATTGAAAGAAAATACAACCAAAGGGTAGGGGTGGGTGTTTAACCCACGCCCTTAGAACCTTCAGCCAACACATTCATCACTAGGCCAAGTGCACCTTGGTGTTAGTAGACAACTTCACCGTGTTTTGTAAGTTATCCTGCAAAACATGAAAATATGAGGAAAATAAATGACAAAAGACAAGATCGAACCCATGCCCTTTCACATCATTTCCTTAATGCATGTCCTTCTACCGCTAGGGCAGTGATACATCCAGTATACTAAATAAAACAATATGTATATAATATAAAAAATGCCTGAACCACATAGGCGCTAGAGCCCTAGCTCCAGTCGTCTTCTCTGGTAATCTCTTTTCCTCAAACCTGAAAAACAACCAATATTAATAATCTAGGGGGGCCCTACCCCCCTAAATCAAGGTCTATAATTTCAATGGGATGTTTAATTCAACCTAAATCACAAGGGTTGGAGAGCTATAGAGAAAAATGCATGGATCAGTGCTAACATGGCTTTGCACCATCCGACCATTATGGGACTTTCCTAGTGGGTCATTCTTGTATTGTTGAGCCTTATGAACATGTTAAATGAGTTAGTATACAATGAAACACAAGGAAAACAAATATATAGAATTTATGTAGTGTCAAAATTGATGCGGCATGTATGCATGCTTTTACACCCTTTTGATCATGGAGATCGATCCAACCTTACCCTACTGAGTTCTTGGAAGTGAATAGCATGATTAGTTTGTGGCGAACGACACTGTAAGTAGGGTTTTGAATTGTCTTAGGGTTCTTTGAGAATTTGAAACTTTGGACAAGTATTTGAGGTAAGGGTTTCGTGGTCATATTGTATGAAGAGTGGAGATTATATCATGTGGAATTAGGTCAGAAAATATTGGCTTGGACCTTGTGTACGAAGGCTCATATTTTATCTTATTTATTTTTGAAATATTAATGAATAAATCAAAATAATTAAAATAAAATAGGCCAATGGGTGTATGAACAATATTTGAGGTGTATGAGGACTATAATACACATTTGGGCTTCAAAACAATAGCCCAATAGCCCAAAATATCAAGTTTGCTCAATTTGAACTTCATGCATTTGCTCAAAATTTCCCAACTTGCACTGGTCAAAACTCTCTCAATTTTCATTATTTGAAGGTGATCTTGGACTTTTTCAATTTCTATATTGATCATTTTTTCATTTGAAGAGTTTATCTTGATGTAAGTTGCCTTGACAAAAAGTATCTTTTTGTTGACTTTTAAAATGACATGTAATGTATTCGCTCATATCTCTCAAATGAAGCATTTTTTGGACTTGAGCTTAGAGAGATAAAGTTGTAGAGAATTGAATTTCCTTCAAAATGAGATTTGGTTAGGGAAAAACTGATGAAGCGTGTGAAAGTTATGCTTGGTCAATGTTCAGTTGACTTCTCCTAAGGAAATCCTAATTTAGCAAATTTTGACTTTTCATGATTTGAGAGTTTTTCTTTATGAATCATGATCAAATATTGATAAAATGATGAATATGACTTCAGAATCTTAATGTTGACCAAAAATCTTTGACTGTATGTTAACCACAATTGACTTTTTACCCAATATAGTTGATTTTTAGTCATCTGAGCAATTGACTGAGCAAACTTATGATGCAAGACTTGAAATTTTGTATGAGCATTCCTTGAGACATATGAGAAACCAAGGGAACCACTTGAGGCCTTATAAACCAAAACTTCGTTGTGAAAGATGATACCCTTGTTGTGAACCCATTGCTTAGGAGGAGAATTTGTCTGATAAATTTTTAGGCAACCTTAAGCATTTGAGAATCATAGGAGAATATTTTGAATAAAATGAGAGGGAAAATTTTGGGGTAATACAACTTCCCCTGTTCAATCATCTTATACATGAGGAGTTAGATTGGCGTATGTCTGCCATTCGTGACCTGGAGGTAGAAGAGGATTGAACACCTAAGTGTCCAGAAATTTGTACTCGCCTGTACAAGAAGTAACACTATTGATTGATTGTATTCCTTGAATGAGCTTAAATATTCCATTTAGAGAGGTGACATAATGTCTTCGGATACAGGCTTATAGATGGCATCCAAAGTAACTGTTGATAGAAGTAACATAATGAGTTTACGCTCGACTGTATCTATAGAATGCTTTCCAGAATGAACCCCTGGGGAAGGTGATTGAGTAGCTGCTTGTCAGATTTAGTCTTTGAGGGAAAATGCTTGTCAGAATTCAATTTCTGAGGGAGATGTTTGTCATGTAGATAGTCGCGCTGTCTTGTTTCGATAATTGATCTACAATCCGTTTTGGTTGGTAAACCCGTCCTGTTTTGGGAATTGATACCAACTGGTGATAAAGATAGTCGCCCCCTCATGCTTCAGGAATTGATCTCCACCTGGTCATAAAGATAAAAATATAGTTTCCCCGTCGTGTTTAGGAGTTAATCTTTAAACTATTCACGTAGATAGTCGCCCCGTCCTGTTTCAGGATTTGATCTACAATTTGTTTTTGCAAATAGCTGCCCTGTCTTGTTTCAGGAATTAATCATTGTCTGGTCATATTGATAGTTGCCTTATCTTATTTCAGGAATTAATATGTGACATGTTTGAAAATTGTTGATGATATTCATTTGTTTGTGGGTTTTTACGTGGAAAGATAAAAAAATTAGTTGTATTTGTATGTGATGTATTGTGTGATAATGTTCTCAAAGTAAATGAGAGTGTCATATGCATTTCGTATACATATGTTATGATATTTGTAAATAATGTATGAATGTGGGATGTCAATGGAACATATCGCTAGCTTTGCATAACATCTTTGACTGGGGAAAATAAACCCCTGATGATCACTGGGGATGAAGAATAGGTGTAATCTTCAATCTTGCCTGGAATGTTTCCACTGGGGATTGTTGCTTGTTGTTTGAGAAAACTCTGCTGGGGGATGTTGTCTTCTGCTTGTGGAGAAGAGTTCAAGAAGATTGGTCGTTCATCGCTCTACTAGGGAATTTAAATCTTATATACCCTTACTGGGGATAAAAGAGATGGATAACCTTCTGAGGTGTTGTCTGACCAAGTTTACGATATGGATGTCAACTCGTCTGGGGAGGATAAAGTTAAATGATTTCTGGTCCGATTTCATATTTTGTAGCAACTCTATGGGGATAATAGTCTGGTCTGTCCTTCACTAGAGAAAGGAATTTTTCCGGTGATTTGTAGTAGTCAGAGAAATAGACTCAAGCTAGGGAGACTGAATTCTGTTGGGGAAATAATCCCTGTTGGGGAAATAAATCATGTTGGAGAAATATTCTGCTGAGGAAATAAGCCCTGCTCGATAAGAGTATTCTGCAGGGGATTTTATAGTTGGAGAAATAAATTCAGCTGGGGAAGAGAATTCCTGTGAACTGTGCTGATGAATTAGTCTCTAATGAGGATTGGGACTCCGTATGTTGGCGTCATTGTCGGGTGTTGTACCCTAATTTTTTCCCCTAAGAATCCTCTAACATCTCATATCAACTCAATCATACCAAGATCACACTAAGGCTTGGTTTTTCTCCTTATCTCTAGGTTTTCTCATGAGGAATCACTGAGCACTTTGATTTGTATATTGTAATCACAAATGTCTTGTGTTAATTAGCTTTAAACTAACAAATACAATGAATGTTTGCTCTAATTGATGATACTATAGGTGAGGGCACAAAAAATTTCATCAGGTTGATTCATAGGTTCTTGAGTTTATTTCCATGCCTTCTTCATCAAAGCTTCGTTGAGATTCATCATGCCTCAATTTGTCAAAGGAAGTCAAAAGATGCAAGAATTGATTGAAGACGTTTGACCTTATTGGACAAGTTCTTGTTTCTTTGATCACAAGTGCATAACTCTCTCAATCCTTAATATTTGGAAGTGATTATTGTTGCTATGGATTCTTATTATCATCCACAACAACTTCTATTCACATGGCAAAAGTTATTATGCAAAGAAGATTGTCAAAATTGAAAGGGGTTCCCAAGTCATTTTGGTGCTTTAGGAGCTAGGGTTTTGAACTTCTAAGGGCTATGTCTTGTTCATATTTTGAGATTTTTGAGTGATTCCAAAGATATTCTTCTCCTTAAAGAGTTATTAACCAATCACTTAAAAATGTTCAAACAAATTTTGTGTGGAAGATTCTTAATGATGAAGAAAGATTACAAGTCCTCTAGATAGGCCATCAAATTCCCTTATGTGGCTTCAAAGGATCATAACTTGGTAAAATTTTATATCCTTGAGCCTATTATTTTTCCATATTAATCTTAAGAATTTGAACTTCAACTTTCATTTTATGTGAAAAGCTTGAAAATGGTTGGAAGATTCCTTGAGAACTCAAAATATTATAGGTCACCTCATGGATTTTCACCAATTTCACAAGGCCATAACTTTTTTAATATTTGGTATTTTTTTAGTGATTCAAGTTTCACAATTCTCTTTAGGAAGTCCAATTCAAGCTATCATGAGTAATCAAAGCAAGAATTTGGAGGAAGGCTTTGTTTGGAATCAAAATATTATAGGTCACTTTTGAAGAAAAACTTAGAATTTTTTGAAGTAAAAAAAGTCAGCATCTTTTTCTCAACTTTGAATCATCACAACTCTTAGCTCAAGCATCCATTTGATCTCACTTTTGGCACATTGCAAATATGGTTACGTTATCTTTCAAATGCTTCAAGAATTATACCCTAAGACCACTTGAGCTAAGAATACCATTGATTCAAAATTGGTACCTTGAAGCTGAAGTTTCACTTAAAGTTAGATTGCAATTTTCATAATATGGCTAATAGTCACCAAATTACCACATGTTTACCACTTAAACATCATTATCAAATATGTTTGAATCATTTAGAGTGTCAAAATGCATCATTTGGATGAATTTTGATGCACATGTGGTCACACTTTCTTCATGATCAAAGGTTTGCACGAATTCAAGTGAAATTGCATCATTCACCCCTCCTCTTGATTCCATTCACTTCTCCTATAAATACAGGCTCTATTCCACTCATTTCTGCAAGCTAGAAAAGCCAAAATCACTCTATGAAACTCCTCCCATAACTTAC
The DNA here is from genome assembly GCA_948472305.1 of Vicia faba. Lineage (NCBI taxonomy): Eukaryota > Viridiplantae > Streptophyta > Magnoliopsida > Fabales > Fabaceae > Vicia > Vicia faba. The sequence goes on along the minus strand of OX451736.1, from coordinate 1,679,724,954 downwards.
TTTTCTAAAATTTTTAATTCCTCTTTTATCCACTTTTCAATCCAATTTCTTCATTGATCCTTCATCCTTGAACTTCACTGAAGCTAACAAAAGAAGAATCAAGCCTTGAGGTGCCCTAAATCAAGCTAGCCAAGTCCATTTACAGAGCAAGTTCATCTGACTTTGTTCAGGTAGTTTAGGGCACCAAAGCTTCTAAATCAAATTACTGGAATGGTTTGTGATGTACGCTGGTGCTTGCTATTAACTCAATTTTGGTGAATCAAAGCATTTGATGCTTCTGTTTTCAATTTCAGATCTTTCAAAATATCTCTGGTTTTTTTCAAATCGAGTAAGTTGTGTTTTATATAAATTTAGCGCGAGGATATGGTTGTGATCGTCTTGAAGATATGCATCTAATGATACCACTATGAGCGTCTAAATTTACAGATTTAAGAATCATGGTTTTGCGCTATTTGTAGGAGGCTGGAGGTTGAAGACGACCTACGTGTCGTTCTTCAACAAATGATGTTCAGCCAATTATTTTATTTTGATTGGTTGGACTTTCTTGTGTTACTTATGCGTGCCTTGACATGGGTTCATAATATTCCCTCACCTCAGTTCCATTAGATCTGTCAGCGTGTATACGTGAGTGAGATCCAATGCGTGTGGATTATTCTGATTTACTTATTTTTATAGAATTTGTTTTAAATTTCAAAAATTCATAACTCTCTTATTTTTTATCCAAAAATTATGAAGAAAATATACAAAAATACTTTGAATTACTTCTGACTTTGAATATTTTTTCATATTTTTATTTTGATGTTTGATATTTTTCATAATTTTTTCTTTGTTTGCTTTATTTTAATTATTTTAAAAATACTTTCTGGTATTTTAAAATTTTAAAAAATTTATGGAAGGATCCAATGATCTCTTGACAAATATTGGTGACCTCATTTTACTTTTATTTATGATTTTACAAATTTTACTTTTATTTCCAAATTTTAAAAATAGTTTCTGACTTGAAAAATAATGAAAATTTTGGTATTTTAATATACTTTATGTTTTTTACCAATTATTTTCCTTTATTTTAACCATTTTAATTTTGTTTTTTTAAATGTTATTTTATTATTTTTATTTTGGTTCTGACTTGGACTTCATTTAGTGAAAAATTTCTCAACCTCATTGGATCTTGGGTCTTGATAGGTGTTGTACTACAATTTTTTCCTCTAAGATTCCTCTATCATCTCATATCAACTAAATCACAACAAGATCGCCCTAGAGTTTGGTTATTCTCCCTATCTTTAGGTTTACTCATGAGGAATCACCAAGCATATTGATTTGTATATTGTGATTTTTTTTTTGTATTGATTAAATTTTAAACTAATAAATGCAATGAATGTTTGCTCTAGTTGATGATACTATAGGTTCATGAGTTTATTTTCGTGCCTTCTTCAACAAAGCTTCATTGAGATTCAAGCTTCATCATTGAAGATGCTTTAAAGTAATATCATGACAAGGTCTACTATGATTCATCATGCCTCAATTTGTCAAAGAAGGTCAAAAGATACAAAGATTGATTGAAGAAGTTTGACCCAATTGGACAAGTTCTTGATCTCTTGATCACAAGTGTATAACTATTTCAATTCTTAATATTTGGAATTGGTTATTGTTTCTATGATTTCTTATTATAATCCGCAACAACTTCTATTCACATAGAAAAAGTAATTGTGCAAGAAAGATTGTCAAATTTGAAAGGGGTTTCCAAGTTATTTTGGTGCTTTAGGAGCTAGGGTTTTGAACTTCTAACGGCTATATCTTGTTCATCTTTTGAGATTTTTGAGTGATTCCAAAGATATGCTTCTCTTTAAAGGGTTACCAACAAATCAATTCAAGAGTTTCAAGAAACTTTTGTGTGGAAGATGCCTAATCATGAAGGAAGATTACAAGTCCCCTAAACAGGTCATCAAATTCCCTTATGTGACTTCAAAAGATCATAACTTGATTAATGTTTATTTCCTTGAACCCATTCTTTTTCCACAATGATCTTAAGGATGTTAACTTTAACTCTTCTTTTATGTACAAATCTTGAAAATGAGTCGAAGATACCTTAAGAACCCAAAAAATTATGGATCACCTCATTAATTCTTGGACTCTCCCACCCAAGTGTTCATTAATTTACTTTCAGCATATACACAAAAGAAAAATTCATTGTACGTTGTGTTAATCTTAAACAGGACTAAATATTTGAAACATTAAGAAAATAGAGTGAATTTATACTCGGTAATTTTTTTTATATGTGTTATTTATCTTATACGTGCAACTCTAGAGATATCTCTCCGGACAAAGAGGACCACAATAGATCTCCAAGTTCTCATTTAAGAGAATTCAACAATGTCGTGTGCACAAGACTATTTTGAATCATGAAACTTTAATTAAGTTTGATATATGAAATAAACATTGTAGCATCTTAAAACATTAGAAAAGATATCATTAAATATTTTCCTTTTAAATCGGTATAATTTGAATACTCAACTAACAATTAATTATATTAAATTTATTTGTAAAAAAAAATTTAATATTTTAATCTGACCTTTATTCAAGTCATTGTTTATTTTCAAACTACCAAAGAAATAGTCATTGTTTATCATAATAATAATTATTTTTAAATTAAAAGCATAATTGTAGCGAGTCATTGTTTATGGTGTCTCATGTTTTCGTTTACTTGATAAGCCATTAACGTAGTTTACAACTTGCGTACGTACGTCACATGTTAGCACTATTCTTCTTGGAAGCTACCGTCTATTCGATTACAATGTGACCATTTTATAACGTAATGATTAATGAGTCACATTGAAATGTGGAATAACTTGATCTGATCTGATTGTAACCAGAGAAACCATCCATAAAGGAAAAGATCTTGTGTTGTGCAGTGTTGTCAACCAGAATGTCAATGCGGGGAAAAAGAAAGTCATCCTTGGGTCTTGCCCTGTTCAAATCTCGGTGGTACACAAACATCCGTACCTTGATTTCCTTTTTAGGCACTGGAACTATGTTAGCAACTCATTGGAGATAAGAAGTGACATCCAGGAGTCCAGCGTTGAACTGTTTCATAACCTCTACTTTGATCTTCTCTGACATTTCAGGGGAATACGGCGGACTTTCTGCTTTACGGGAGGGCAATCTTCTTTAGTTGGCAGGCGATGAACCACAATATCAGTGTCTAGTCCGGGAATGTCTTCATATGACCAGGCAAAGATCTCGACATAATCATGCAACATCTGTATCAACCGCTGTATGACACTAAGCTCCAGATTTGCAGCTATCTTGACCTCTTTGTTGTCCTCTTTCGTGCCTAAGTTTATTGTCTCGACCAGCTTTTCATGGGGTTGTATGGATCTTTCTTCCTGTTGTAACAGTTTAACAAGTTCTTTGGGTACCTCACAATCTTCCTCACATTCGTCCTCGGGTTGGTTTATTGTATTTTCAAAGTCATAACCGGAATTATCAATGGGATCCAGAGTGGATACGGATCTGCAGTCGATACGTGAGTGTGTGTAAGAGCATAGCTGTATATACAAAGTAAAAAGAAAAGAAAATAAAAACAGAGAGCACAAAATTTGTATGCATAAACGTCCAATGCTTTATTAATGCCATATGAAATTGAATTATAATAGCCCTCACAAATAAAACATTGTGCCCCGGGTAAGACACATGGCTGCAAAGTTTATATTGTTTATTACATAAAAAGACAATTACTTCTGAACAAAAGTAATCAGTATAAAGTCTCTTTCTGTCCAGTTACTAAGTCCACCGTTGGCAGTAGAAAAGATCCAGCTATCCATGTCATCGTTATTGTCAGCATCTTTCATGGCGGAGACAACTTCAACAACATTAATTTCTGAGCCGTGCTTAGGCATGGGTGCAGTTATCACGTTGGGAGTCTCAGGGGGGTCGAATTCAATCTCATTTGCCTCGATCAGATCCTACACCTTGTTTTTCAAAGTCCAGCAGTTGTTGGTATCATGGCCTGGACTTTCTGAATGATAAGCACAACAAACCTTAGGGTTGTACTGAGGAGAGGCGGTGTTGGGATTCTTCGGGGCTTCCTTCAAAGTTATCAGATTGGTCTTCAATAATTGTGGCAAAATTTGAGACAGAGTCATGTTTATCCGGGTGAACTGTCTTACCGGACTTACTATTCTCGGTTGATTATTCCTTTGTTGGATAGGTTCAGGCTTAGAGATCATGACAGTCCCTACAGCGGAACGGAGTTCAGTTCTCTCCCGATTTCTTTGATGGTACGCAACACTAACCTCTTTCTTCCCAACAAATGGCTTCCTTACTACACTGGAGGATGCATCCTTTTGAATCTTCCCACTCCCAATTCCAACTTCCACCGGTTCTCTTGTCAAAACCAATTCAGTGAAGCCGGCTGAGGAACTTCCAGTGGTACCCCAAAGAATTCAGCCATGCGCGCCATTTGCTGCCATTTGCAGATTTGACTGGGTAGTATTTTGAATTAGGGGGTTCATCACTGTACTTAAAGTTTGTTCCAACATTTGCACCATATCATGGTTGCTTTCGTCCATTTGTTGCCTCAAAATTGCTGTAGAAGCATTTATGAGGCTTGGTATTGCATTTGATGGTCCGCCTAAAATCTGGTTTCTACCCAAATTTGTCATACTGGCTCCAGATCCCTGTAATGGCGATGATGCACTCACCAAAGGTTCTGAAAAAGTAGACGCAGCATTCATAAGGCTAGCCATTTCAGTGGTTGGCATGCCATATGGCTATTCTCGACCCATCCAGGCCGTCGAGAATCCTGGGGAAATGTATGGTCGAGATCCTAGATTTTCCCTTGGTGGGGGCGTTCTTAAAGAACCTCTAGGACCCACATACGTTAGTAAGGGTCCTGCTTGATTTGTGGTCAACATTGGTATTGAACCAACAGAAGTTGAGATATTTTCTCCAACAGTGGTAATAACCGTTGTTCCAGTAGTATTTGGTGGAGGTATTTCTCCATGATTTGGCTCATTAGCCATTCTACTTTCTCTATTTCTCTTCCTAACAGTACACTCGTTGGTTATTCTACCACTTCTTAATAACATGCAACATTGTATACTTATAAAAGGAAAGCAATAACATGAACAAATAGACGATAAAAACTAGCAACATCCCATCAGGTGTGCCAATTTTTTTACCATGGTTTTTGGTAAACAACCGCTAATCCTCCAAAAAGGAAAGTCCTTTTGGTTACTCGCGGGATCGATCAGATTGATCCCAAAACATATGCTAATTTTTATGTTGGTTTGATGTGAAAATAGATGTCTAGGAAGAACGCACATTCGACCAAAGAAAAGATGCTTGTGGTTTTAGAAAGTAAGAAAGTTAATAGAAATGCAGGTAAAGATGCAGGAAAAGTAACTTTGCAAAATAAGATCAAAACAGTGTAAAAGACTTTATTAATGAAAAGTGGTGTTTCTAACGTACATTTCTCAGTTTGTTACAGTGATCTAGAAGTGACGGCAAAGAAATTTGGCATATTTGTTACAAATTTAAAGTATATCACAGAGAGTAATGCAAAGAGAGACTCATCTCATAGCGTTCTTCTCGGTCTGACCAACTTTGCTGATTTGAGTTTCATAGAGTTCAATGAAACATACATGACCATGAACACTGACACCGTGGATATTGTGAACAATGAAATCGTTCATGATTCAACATCTATTGCTCCACCTTCATCCTTGGACTGGAGGTTGAAAGGAGCTGTCACTCGTGTTAAGAATCAAGGCCCTTGTCGTAAGTTAGTTGTGTTAGATACATTTGTGTCTTTCATAATTCATATCGCATACTACTCTAACACGCAAATTAATACTTTCTTAGGTTGTTGCTGGGCATTCGCATGTGTTGGGGCCATAGAAGGAATAATTGCAATAAAGAAAGGGACGCTTATAAGCCTCTCGGAGCAAGAACTTCTAGATTGTGTACCAAATGCAGGTTTTGGTGGAGGATCTAAGTCTGGTGGATTCAAATGGTTAATAGGAAACAAAGGGGTTGCGAGACAAGATGATTATCCTTATACGGCAAAGAAGGATGTTTGCAGATGCAACCAGGTTCTTAATTTCTATCAATTTTATTATTAGATAATTTCTATAATCACACTTTAAAAACTAGTGGTATTGATTCATATCAGTTCCTTTTTTTATGAAATGTAGATTTCAAACAGTGAAAATAGTGATATTGATTCATATTATCTCGTGGATAGAACTGATAGGGGACTATTGGTTGTTGTTGCTAAGCAGCCTCTTAGTGTTAGTATTTATGCGAAGTCTCCCGAGTTTAAACTTTACACCATTGTAAGTGGTTATATAATGTAGAGTTCTTATCTTCTTATTCATATCCAATTTTTTTTATTTACACTAATTTAACACCTAGCTATATGATCAAGGTTTTAAAAAAGTGTTTGGTAACGAAAGATGCTGGTATTATTATGCACAATTTTTATTTTGAAAAAAAAAATCAAAATAAAAAAACCATTATGACAAAACGCCTTTATTCAAACAGTTTTATTTTAATATCTTTTACATTTGTTAATGAAAATAATATATTTACAGGGAATATTTAGAGGTGACGATTGTCCCGTGGATTCTTTGGAGGTAACTCATGGCATGCTTATAGTGGGTTATGATTCCATAGCAGGTGAAGATTATTGGATTGTAAAGAACTCATATGGAGAAAAATGGGGAATGCATGTGTTGTACCCCAAAATTTGCACTCCCATATTCCTCAAGATTTGTCAAGAATGATCCTCAAATGGCTCAAAATTGGTCTAGGGTTGTACAGTCAAATCACCTCCTAAGACAACTGAAATTAGGGTTTTGGTTCTTTCAAGGAATTTGGGGTTTTCAATGGTTCAAACAAGTCTCATAGGCCTATATACATTCTCAAGCACCTACAAGCCAAGTTTCAAGACTCACCGTGCCAGTATGCACAGTCAAAAGCTCCATTTGACCTACAATCAACTATAAGGGCAAAATGGTCATTTTGTAGTCAAAAGTCAGAATTTTTGGTCAACATCTTATTTTAAGTTCACAATCATCATTTGATCAAGTCTTGATCATGATTCCACAAGAATAGCTCAAAAATCATCAAGATGCAAAAGTTACTATTTTTGGACAGCAGAAAAGTCAACTGTACCTTGACCAGGGCATAACTCTTTCATGGTTTATCAGAAAAATTCCATCCAAAGCTCATTTTGAAGAGGATGCAATTTCCTACTGTTGTACCCAAAAATTTGCCCTCCCATATTCTTCAAGGTTTGTCAAGAATCATCTTCAAATGGTTCAAGACTACTCAAGGGTTGCACAGTCTAAATACCTCCTAAGCCAGCTGAAATTAGGGTTTTGGTTCTCTCAAGGAAATTGGGGTTTTCAATGGCCCAATCAAGTCTCAAAGGCCTATACACATTGTCAAGCATCTACATGTCAAATTTCAAGATTCACAATGCCAGTTTGCACAGTCAAAAGCCCTAGTTGCTTCATAGTCAACTACAGGGGTAAAATGGTCATTTTACAGTCTAAAAGTCAAAAAATTTGGTCAACATATTATTTTGAGTCCACAATAATAATTTGATCAAGCCTTGATCATGATTCCACAAGCATGGCTAAAAAATCATCAAAGATGCAAAAGTTACTATTTTTGGACAGCAGAAAAGTCAACTGTATCTTGACCAAGGCATAACTTTTTCATGGTTCATCAGAAAAAATTCCATCCAATGCTCATTTTGAAGGGGATGAAATTTCCTACAACTCATCTTCATATTCCAAGTCCAAGAAATGCTCTCACAAAAAGTTATCAATTTCTACATTATAGGTCAATTTCAAAAGTCAACAAAAATGCACTTTAAGTCAAAGACCATAACTTGAGATTGGTAAATCCAAATGACATGGGACCAAAGGCATTGGTTAGAGGACTTCAAGACCTTTCCAAAATGTCCAAGAACATGTTCATATGATCAAATTTGAGCAATATATGCATTGGAGAAGTTGGGAAATTTTTGTGAATTTGCAAAAGTCAACTTTGCTCAAAACACTTTGTTTTTGCTAATGGGCCTCAAATTTCTTCTTGAAACTTTATCCAAGGCTTATGCACGACCCATTGAGATTAAATTGAATTATTTTCTTATTTTTTATTAATTAATTGAATTTTTAATCAATATTAATTCATTTAATTCATTTAATTGTAGGAAAATATCAAGATATGGTTTTGCAATCTTTTCATGAAGCAAACATGACCAATATATGCTGGAGATTTCGTGTTCCAATCAAGGATGTCAAAAACTCCAAATTTAGCAAGTTTTTCCAATCAAAAAGATTGAAAAATATTTGATTTTCAATCAAATATTGAAACATCAATGCAATGGATTTCTTGGCAAGATTGTAACCTAATTCTCTTCCATTATATATACAGAACCTAATCCTAATCAGGCACACGTGAGAATTGCTGCAGAAAGCCATAGCCAATATTGAAAAAAATCAAGAAAAACTTGAAAACTGTTTTCCAAGTTCCAGCACGATTCAAAGCCTTTTATTGTTTCCAATACGTTGCTGGAGGTGTAAGGAACATATTGCAATCAAAACTAAGCCTTAAAGCTATCAAAATCATCAAGAACAGTTTAACGGTTTGCGTTTTTTTCCAAGAAACGAATTGCTTATTTCATGCATCATTAACATGATTTTGTGTTTGTTTTGCATTGCTTGAATTCACAGGAAACTTTTGGCATAGGTTAATTGGATTAAAACATCCAGAATCGAAAGTTGCCATTGAAGAAATCTAGGGTTTCCAAGCTCTCAGATTAGGGCTTTATTACCTAGGCAAAATTGGAACCCCTAATGCACATGGTTGAACTCAGGAGACTCAGACGAATTTAACCCAACCATCGCGCCATATTTATATAGAGCATAGCTCTATTCGCTATTTTTGGTCGTCCTATTTTGTGGGGGTTAAAAACCCCCACTATTTGTTTGTATTTTGCAGGAATAATTGAGGAAGATGATGACGCGTTGGAACACCATTGGACAATTCAAAAAAAATGCGCGCTGGTTTTATGTTTACAGCATAGGGATTAGTTTTGATATATTATTTTTATTGATTATCATAATATCAAAGCGTGCAGGTTGGCTCAGTGGATGGTGTGCTGGCTGTGCATCATTGGGACCTGGGTTCGATTCCCAGGTCCACCCAAAATTCCATATTATTTTGTTTAACGTGATTGTGTGCTGGCTATCCAAAACATCCCACCATGCACGTTCCAATCCTAGGTGCCATGTGTCCTGAAGCATAGATCTGATGGCTATGAGACGCTGAACACCATGTTCCATGGTCAATGCATGCCTGGACAAGTCAGGAAGTCAAACGTGGCTTGATTCTTAATGGGCTCAGATTGCTAATCCACCTCCATATTGGGCCATCAACCCCCCCTGGTTTCTTTGTTCTTTCCTTTTTATTTTTTTATTTTCTTTCATTAACTATTATTAATTATTATTATTAATTCATAAATTAATTACTTTTCATAATAAATTCAGACAATTAAAATGTAAATTTTTTATTTATTATTAACTACTAATTTCACCTTAATTATTATTTTGTAAATAAATACTAATAAATTGATTTAGTTTAATTAGGGTTAATATTGAATATTTTTTTAAATAAATAAAATTAGCCTAGAATTAGGGTTTTGATAATTTTAATTTCTTTTTATTTTATTTTCATTAAAACATTAAAAAACTAAAAAATACTTTTTCTTTTAATAAATTAATTAATTAGTAAATTAGGTTTAATATTTAATTTAATTGCAAAAAGTATCAAACTTCTTTCTTTTCTCAAAAAGGGCCAAAACCCTAAGGACGTCCTGATTCAATTCTTTCGCGCGCATATTAATTTTAATTCATTATTTTGATCATATTTATCGCTTTCATTTAGTTTCTCGCATTAATTTTCAAGGGTTATGTTTTTGGCGATGTAAATACCCAACGCCTTGTAATAGCGTAGATTCAATTTTCCGTAATTTGTTTTCCGCAAATTATTAACTGTTAATTATGCATGAAAAGACTTGCTTGAAAAATAAAATCAACCTGTAGCTCACAACGATGCATGTTCAAAGATAATCTTAACATGAATCCTGACACACTCGCACATGCCACTCCTAGGGTACGCCTCACTTGGTTGCCTCGACGTGGTCGTCAAGTATAGGGTGTTTCAGAGGTCGCCCTCCTGTCTAAAGATCCAGTTGCCTCGAAACGGTTGCCTTGGATAAAAAGGATCTAGGACATTAGGGTTACCGCTAAAGCGTCCTACTATTACTTTGGTGACCACACATGTCCCATTAATCGAATTGACCCGAATAACTCCGACGACGGTGCTACCTACTTCTCAATAGTGGGATAGTACTGTCTAAAGGACTCTTACACAGCTTAATTCCTTAGAGTAGGTAGATTTCTCCTGGGCACTTGCTCTTTCAAAACAAAAAAACAACTTTTCGCACTTACACTTTCAAAAAGTTTTCAAACAAATACTTCATACACTCTTGAGGACTGATACAAGAGTTACCTAGAAGTTTTCAAAACGAAACTTTTTCAAAAACCCACAAACACAAGAAAAGCAAACAATTTTGAAAACATAGTGAGCAAGTACCTAAGAGCCTGTGGATAACCACGGATATAAAGGGTGCTAACACCTTCCCTTTCTATAATCTACCTCCCGAACCGAGAAACATCTCGAAAAGGAATTTTGTTGTGCTTTTGTCCTTTCCTTGTTGGAGAACATAAAAGACGGTGGCGACTCTTGCTTACTGCGACATTTCGCGAACCAGCATTCCAAAACAGTCAGTTCTATTTCCACCGATCACAGAATTGGCGACTCTGCTGGGGAATATGATAAGTGAGGTGTACCTTAGGATTAGACCACTCTTATGTTTTCAATTGTATGTCTTGATTGCTTTTATATTTGTGGGCTTGCATCGGAGTTTCATAGATCCTAACCCGAATCTGGGGAATACCCTTTAGGTAGCATAAGCTGTGAGGGACCTGTCCGGCGTAGACCGACACGGGTGAAGCAGTAGCTACATTGGTGTGACACCTTGGTCTGTACCGATATCCCTTGTGTTGGAACAAGGAGAATATGGGTCTTCTAAGGAGTCATTAAGCACCAACTGACCTTAGAACCCTAAATTGACCCAACTTGGCCATAGAACAGTAGCAGTATGCTACACTCATTGAGGCTAAACTCTCGCGATGGTTCTGACCGCAAGAAAAGATTGCGACACTGGAATTATGACCGATTGAGGGTAGTCAGTGATATTGAGATCCTCTAGAACCCGGTTACTATTTTCTAGGACAGGTCTTAACCAACGAAACTGAAAGAGGGTAGTACCTAAACTTCATGCCGGCCTGAAATCTAAGGGCTCTTTTGTATGACTTGTGTGCTTTCAAGCTTGAACTACTTGCACATTCTTGTTATCTGACACACGAGTTTCTTGCAGGTTTTGTTTACAGTCCTTGATCGGGACTTATAACAGAGTTTACTTACATCGCTCCGCGCATAGCATAACATCATACCATCATACCATTGCATACATCCTGCATAAGGACTAACCCATTTCAAGGATCTCAAGGGCTTGTGATGCAGGTCATGATGAACCAACTGTCTAGCAAGGGGCAAAGGGGACTTATTTTCCTCTAGCCAAGGGAGTTTGGAGATCAAAACATGACAACTTGAGTCAGGGGCTATGACCCACTCGATATGGTGAGCCTTGACTCTTGAAGAAGGACTCTCAACAACATGAAGTCCCTTCAATCAAGCTACCAGATTCTAACAATTTTCTTGTTTATCCCGCGAGATCCTTGAAAACATTGCATGCATACATACACATCGTTGCATAACAGGTACCCTTGTTACAGGTCACTTACCTTCTTCGTTGTTTATTTCAGCAATGGCTTTCCAACCAGACAACCAGGATCTTCGTACTCAAGAGACTCAGTTCAGGGAAATCTTCCTAAGCCTATCCAAGGGGCAGGAAGAATTGAGAATGCTCCTCATGGGGAATTTGGTCAAGAATAGTCCAGAAGACAGTAAGGATGAACGGCTGAAACATCTGCAAGCTGAGGTAGATACAATGAGGACCCAGATGCTAGGGCAGATGGCCCTTATCCAAGGCTTAGCTCGGGAGCAAGAAGAGTTGAGAACTGTGATCAACCAGCTTCAGCAAGACAGTATGAAGCAAACGGTCAAGGCTGGGGATCAAACCGGTAATCAGCCTCCAAGAAGACAAGAATTTGGTATGGTGAAGAATGGACCTCTCCAAGGTGCTACTACTTCACAGGTCCAACAACGACCTCGCCAAGAACAACGGGTTGGTCAGAGAAAGCCAGACAAGCCTAGGAGGCAATTCACCAAGCTCAACGTGTCGCCGTCTCAAGCTTTACAACGTCTGTTGAGACTGAATCTGGTAATGCTAAGGGATCCTCCTAAGAATCCCAACACTTCCTCTTCCAAGTATAACCCGAGTGTGAGATGTGCCTACCATTCTGACAGTCCTGGACATGACACCAACGACTGTTGGACTCTAAAGAACAAGATCCAAGACTTGATCGACGGAAAGGTGCTGGAGTTCATGCCGGATGGCGAGATGAAAATCTTCCACTGAGAATTCTTCCTCTGAGATGCCAAATCATTGAAGGATTTTGTTCATTTGAATTTCCAAGTTGTATTTTTCTTTGCTTATTCAAACAACTATTGTCATAACAAACTCTTTTATTTCATTAATGCATCGCATATGTCTGTTTTGAATCAATATATTCGTATCCACTATATTCAAATTGCTTTCATTTTTTGTGATGTTCAACTCTCAATTAATAAATCTAAGCCTTTTGAGGGAGGATAACGAAAACGATATCACGATCTACAGTATGCTTTTGAACAGACCCCGCTGATGAGGTACAGGAATTGTTTCAAATCCTAAACAGTGGAGTTATAAGGAAGATAATCCCTCGTCAACCCCTTTGAGCCAAAGAAGTCGAAGTTTTTCTTTTCAAAAATTAAAACCCTTAATCATAACCTGGGGCAGGGTAGTTCTCCCAGTTGATCCAGGTGCACAACGAATAGCATCAAAGGAGTCCTTCTGAAACAAAAGACAGTGATGGTTCCGAATAATCATAAAGACAGGCAGCCACTATCTCTCAAAATGAAAGCCCAACAAGTCAAAACCTATGAAGGAGACTTACAAAACTGGGGCATCCCGCTGACTGTAATCACAAAAGAAACAGTTCAGGCAAAAAACAGGGATAACGAAATCAAAAAGAAAGAGGTCCTATAAACCCTCAACAAAAAAGAAATGACTGCCTATTCAAAATAAATTGTCAATATCCGAACCATCACTGGTATATCAAAGCAAGTAAGATCTAATGCACGATTAGCTGAGTTTAGGATCAAAGAACATCACGAAGAACGGGTGGGTACAAATAAAATTTGAGCCTTTATCCTTTGTTTCTTAAACCGTGAACCAGGCCACGTTACCACCCTTAAAAGTCCTAGCTGAAGCATGGGTTAGCTCGAAAGCATACTATTACAAAAGGTATCCCGACTCCTGTGGGGCTCGCTGTAAAATCTTGAGTTGACATTATGTTTTATAAAAATTCGCTTGTTTTATTAAAAACTGCATTTTCAAAAACTTCAAGACAGACATAAGCTTTGCATTTTTAAATAACATTGTTTGCATATGACTATTTGTTCAAACAGCAGAGAAATTCGCACGATGAATATCCAGTGAACAAGAATCTTCTCAATAAAAAGGGTCATCTCAAGTGGAAAAACACTTCCAACCAAGGGGAAGACATGATCATTGTCCATCATCTGGGGCAGTGAAGTCAAGATTCAAGGAATCTCTCAACATGCCAAATAGTCAGGGGCAAATCTCCGCCTGAGTCACTTGGGGCATTGGACATGAATTCCAGCAACGAATCCTGCACGATCAAACAACGATCTTCTGGTAGTATGGCAACACTGCACTACTGACAGTGACAACTCCCTACACTCTAAAAACATGGACATAGTCGAAAAAAATACCACGCATAATCAAAGACCCACTAGGTTGACACACCTAGGAAAAAATAAGGGCTTCCCGGCGAACCAAAAACGTTCGGGCAAAAATAAGGGATTGAAAATGAAAAAATTTGTACACCCGACAAGTCGAAAACCTGAAAAGGCGGCTTGGGCAAAAATGGGTATCCCGGTGGACTGAAAACCCGAAAGGGCGGTCCAGGAAAAAATTAGGGATCAAAGCGTACGACTATGTCCTGTCATCTCGTCACTTACCTACCAGAAGAAGATTTGTCGGCAGTTATCAAGCTCCTCATAGGCCTTCTTCTCCCACAGAAACTGGGGCAATAAGAATCTTCCAAACTATACAAACTGCTCTGTCCTCCAAGTACCAAGGTATATATTCAGCTGGAAAATATGACCAAGATACCTTCACTCCCCGCAGAGTAAGACAAGATTCAGCAATACTCTCCTCAGGGCAGAGTTGGTCTCCCATCAGCCCGAAAAGGCACAGTATCTCCAGCAAGTCAGCAGTACTCTCCCCAAGCAGTTGGTCTCCCATCAGCCCTAAAAAGGCACAACATCCAGCAAGTCAGCATTACTCTTCCCCGAGCAGAGTTAGGCTACTGTCAGCCCCAAGGAAGTTGGATATCCCTAGAAAATCTCAATATTCCCCAGCGGAGTATACAAATATTCCTCTACATGCATCCTCGGCAGTCTTAATATAAGATTGTTCCCCGGCAGAATACCAGACACCCCAGTGGAGCCATTCCCCAGTGCAGTCCAAAAGTTTCCCCAGGAGAGTTGAATCATCCTCCCCAATAGATTCTGGAATCTTCCTCCCCAGTAGATTCTGGAAGCTTATCCCCAGTAGATTCTGGAAGCTTATCCCCAGTAGATTCTAGAAGCTTATTCCCTGTAGATTCTGGAAGCTTATCCCCAGTAGATTCTGGAAGCTTATCCCCAGTTGATTCTAGAAGCTAGTCCCCTGCAGAGTACAAATATCTCTCCCCGACCATGTTCAGGGGTTATCCCCCACCAGAGCCTATAACTGGGTTATCCTTAGCAAATTGCAATGGAAATATCGTCCTCAGCGAAGTTCTTCCTATCCCCAGCGGAGTTCATCAAATCCTCCAACAAAATTTATCAACAGGAATCCCCAGCGGAATTATCATCAAAATCTCAGCGAAGTATCTCTTCCCACAGAGTAATCCCCCGCAGGGTAATCTCTTCAACAAGTTTATTCCCCAACGGAGTCATCTTCTCCTACCGGTTTATTCTTGCAGTCATCATCCCCAGCGGAAACGAAGGACTCTACTCTTCAACATCAGCCCAGGATTCAACTAACCTCCCGACTTTCGTCAAGGATTTATTTTCTGGGACGAAAATACATTCATAAACATATCACATCTCATACCTCCTATTCATATACATGATAAAGTGCATACGAAACGATCTCATTCATTTGTGAGAACATCATGACATCATGCATTTCATACATCATGACTTTGCATACGACTAATGTTTGCCTTTTCAGGAAAAGGTCAATCGAAAGATGATTACCATCTACCTTTGCAGTTCCAGATCAACACCTATAATGAGCCAGGCAAATTCTGTGGACAATTGATCGTGGGTTAATACCTGAAACCAGACAGGACAATTATCTACTTGATCATCATCAGGAAACCCTACACCGGTTCCTTCTCAACTTCAGATGTAGTTTTACACGGACTCATCATCAAGAAACCCTAC
This sequence comes from Vicia faba, assembly GCA_948472305.1. Classification (NCBI taxonomy): domain Eukaryota; kingdom Viridiplantae; phylum Streptophyta; class Magnoliopsida; order Fabales; family Fabaceae; genus Vicia; species Vicia faba. Next base: position 1,679,709,129 of record OX451736.1, on the reverse strand, counting down.
ACCGGTTCCTCCTCCCCTCCAAGACGAAGTTTTACACGGACTCGTCCTCAAGTAACCCTACATCGGTTCCCTCTCATTTCCAAGATGAAGTTTTACACGGACTCATCATAAGGCAACCCTACACATGTTCCTTTCTTTCAGATGAAGTTTCACACGGACTCGTCATAAGGCAACCCTACACAGGTTCCTTCTATTTCAGATGAAGTTTTACACGGACTCGTCCTCAGGCAACCCTACACCGGTTCCTCCTCAGTTCCAAGATGAAGTTTTACACGAACTCATCGTCAAGATAACCTTACCCCGGTTCATCCAGAAGTCTTACACGGACTTATCTCAAAGTGACCTTACCCCGGTCCATTCAGAAGTCTTACACAGACTTATCTCAAAATAACCTTACCCCGGTTCATCCAGAAGTTTTACACGAACTTATCCCGAAGTAACCCTACACCGGTTCCTTCTCAACTCCAGATGAAGTTTTACACGGACTCTTCACCAAGAAACCCTACACAGGTTCTCTCTTTCCAAAGATGAAGTTTTACACGGACTCGTCATCGAGAAACCCTACACAGGTTTCCTTCTCAATTCCATATGCAGTTTTACACGGACTCGTCATCAAAAAACCCTACACAGGTTTTCTTTCTTCCAGGATGCAGTTTTACACGGACTCATCATGAGGCGACCCTACACCGGTTCCCTTTCTCTTTCCAGATGCAGTTTTACACGGGCTCATCATCAAAGTAACCTCGCACAGGTTCTTTCTCTATTTAAGATGCAGTTTTACATGGACTTATCATCAGTCAACCCTACAGATGTTTCCTTCTTTCCAAGATGCAGTTTTACATGGACTCATCATCAAGCAACCCTACACAGGTCCCTCGTTCAACTTACAAGATCACAATTCTACCAACAATTTCCAAATGGCATCTATAAGCCCATTTCCGACAAGGTTCTGTCACATCTCCAGATGGCATTTATAAGCCCATCCTCCTATCCATCATCTCTCTAAATGGCATCTATAAGCCCATTCCTGACATCACATTGCTGATACTACACCATGCGAGTGCAAATTTCTGGGCACTCTAGTGTTCAATCATCTTCCACCTTCGGATCACGAAAGGCACGCAAGCCAATCTATATCCTCAGGTTTAAGAAGATTGAACAGGGGCAACTGTTGTACCCCAAAATTTGCCCTCCCATATTCTTCAAGGTTTGTCAAGAATCATCTTCAAATGGTTCAAGACTACTCAAGGGTTGCACAGTCTAAATACCTCATAAGCCAGCTGAAATTAGGGTTTTGGTTCTCTCAAGGAAATTGGGGTTTTCAATGGTCCAATCAAGTATCAAAGGCCTATACACATTGTCAAGCATCTACATGTCAAATTTCAAGATTCACAATGCCAGTTTGCACAGTCAAAAGCCCTAGTTGCTTCACAGTCAACTACAGGGGTAAAATGGTCATTTTACAGTCAAAAGTAAAAAAATTTGGTCAACATCTTATTTTGAGTCCATAATCATCATTTGATCAAGCCTTGATCATGATTCCACAAGCATGGCTCAAAAATCATCAAAGATGCAAAAGTTACTATTTTTGGACAGTAGAAAAGTCAATTGTATCTTGACCAAGGCATAACTTTTTCATGGTTCATCAGAAAAAATTCCATCCAATGCTCATTTTGAAGGGGATGACATTTCCTACAACTCATCTTCATATTCCAAGTCCAATAAATGCTCTCACAAAAAGTTATCAATTTCTACATTATAGGTCAATTTCAAAAGTCAACAAAAATGCACTTTAAGTCAAAGACCATAACTTGAGATTGGTAAATTCAAATGACATGGGACCAAAGGCATTGGTTAGAGGACTTCAAGACCTTTCCAAAATGTCCAAGAACATGTTCATAAGATCAAAATTGAGTAAGATATGCATTGGAGAAGTTGGGAAATTTTTGTGAATTTGCAAAAGTCAACTTTGCTCAAAACACTTTGTTTTTGCTAATGGGCCTCAAATTTCTTCTTGAAACTTTATCCAAGGCTTATGCACGACCCATTGAGATTAAATTGAATTATTTTCTTATTTTTTGTTAATTAATTGAATTTTTAATCAATATTAATTCATTTAATTCATTTAATTGTAGGAAAATATCAAGATATGGTTTTGCAATCTTTTCATGAAGCAAACATGACCAATATATGCTGGAGATTTCGTGTGCCAATCAAGGATGTCAAAAACTCCAAATTTAGCAAGTTTTTCCAATCAAAAAGATTGAAAAATATTTGATTTTCAATCAAATATTGAAACATTAATGCAATGGATTTCTTGGCAAGATTGTAACCTAATTCTCTTCCATAATATATACAGAACCTAATCCTAATCAGGAAAACGTGAGAATTGCTGCAGAAAGCCATAGCCAATATTGAAAAAAATCAAGAAAAACTTGAAAACTATTTTCCTAGTTCCAGCACGATTCAAAGCCTTTTATTGTTTCCAATACGTTGTTGGAGGTGTAAGGAACATATTGCAATCAAAACTAAGCCTTAAAGCTATCAAAATCATCAAGAACAGTTTAACGGCTTGCGTTTTTTTCCAAGAATCGAATTGCTTATTTCATGCATCATTAACATGATTTTGTGTTTGTTTTGCATTGCTTGAATTCACAGGAAACTTTTGGCATAGGTTAATTGGATTAAAACATCCAGAATCAAAAGTTGCCATTGAAGAAATCTAGGGTTTGCAAGCTCTCAGATTAGGGCTTTATTACCTAGGCAAAATTGGAACCCCTAATGCACATGGTTGAACTCAGGAGACTCAGACGAATTTAACCCAACCATTGCGCCATATTTATATAGAGCATAGCTCTATTCGCTATTTTTGGTCGTCCTATTTTGTGGGGGTTAAAAACCCCCGCTATTTGTTTGTATTTTGCAGGAATAATTGAGAAAGATGATGACGCGTTGGAACACCATTGGACAATTCAAAAAAATGCGCGCTGGTTTTATGTTTATAGCATAGGGATTAGTTTTGATATATTATTTTTATTGATTATCATAATATCAAAGCGTGCAGGTTGGCTCAGTGGATGGTGTGCTGGCTGTGCATCATTGGGACCTGGGTTCGATTCCCAGGTCCACCCAAAATTCCACATTATTTTGTTTAACGTGATTGTGTGCAGGCTATCCAAAACATCCCACCATGCACGTTCCAATCCTAGGTGCCATGTGTCCTGAAGCATAGATCTGATGGCTATGAGACGCTGAACACCATGTTCCCTGGTCAATGCATGCCTGGACAAGTCAGGAAGTCAAACGTGGCTTGATTCTTTATGGGCTCAAATTGCTAATCCACCTCCATATTGGGCCATCACCCCCCCTAGTTTCTTTGTTTTTTCCTTTTTATTTTTTTATTTTCTTTCATTAACTATTATTAATTATTATTATTAATTCATAAATTAATTATTTTTCATAATAAATTCAGAAAATTAAAATGTAAATATTTTTTTTATTTATTATTAATTATTAATTTCACCTTAATTATTATTTTGTAAATAAATACTAATAAATTGATTTAGTTTAATTAGGGTTAATATTGAATATTTTTTTAATAAATAAAATTAGCCTAGAATTAAGGTTTTGATAATTTTAATTTATTTTTATTTTATTTTCATTAAAACATTAAAAAACTAAAAAATACTTTTTCTTTTAATAAATTAATTAATTAGTAAATTAGGTTTAATATTTAATTTAATTGCAAAAAGTACCAAACTTCTTTCTTTTCTCAAAAAGGGCCAAAACCCTAAGGACGTCCTGATTCAATTCTTTCGCGCGCATATTTATTTTTAATTCATTATTTTGATCATATTTATGTATCTGCTCCGAGAATGTAATAGATAATTAGGGCTTTTATCACTTTCATTTAGTTTCTCGCATTTATTTTCAAGGGTTATGTTTTTGGCGATGTAAATACCCGACGCCTTGTAATAGTGTAGATTCAATTTTCCGTAATTTATTTTCCGCAAATTATTAACTGTTAATTATGCATGACAAGACTTGCTTGAAAAATAAAATCAACCCGTAGCTCACAACGATGCATGTTCAAAGATAATCTTAACATGAATCCTGACACACTCGCACATGCCACTCCTAGGGTACGCCTCACTTGGTTGCCTCGACGTGGTCGTCAAGTATAGGGTGTTTTAGAGGTCGCCCTCCTGTCTAAAGATCCAGTTGCCTCGAAACGGTTGCCTCGGATAAAAAGGATCTAGGACATTAGGGTTACCGTTAAGGCGTACTACTATTGCTTTGGTGACCACACATGTCCCATTAATCGAATTGACCCGAATAACTCCGACAACGGTGCTACCTACTTCTCAATAGTGGGATAGTACTGTCTAAAGGACTCTTACACAACTTAATTCCTTAGAGTAGGTAGATTTCTCTTGGGTACTTGCTCTTTCAAAACAAAAAAATAACTTTTCGCACTTACACTTTCAAAAAGTTTTCAAACAAATACTTCATACACTCTTGGGGACTGATACAAGAGTTACCTAGAAGTTTTCAAAACGAAACTTTTTCAAAAACCCACAAACACAAGAAAAGCAAACAATTTTGAAAACATGGTGAGAAAGTACCTAAGAGTCCGTGGATAACCACGGATAGAAAGGGTGCTAACACCTTCCCTTTCTATAATCTACCTCCCGAACCGAGAAACATCTCGAAAAGGAATTTTGCTGTGCTTTTGTCCTTTCCTTGTTGGAGAACATAAAAGACGGTGGCGACTCTTGCTTACCGCGACATTTCGCGAACCAGCATTCCAAAACAGTCAGTTCTATTTCCACCGATCACACCTACAATCCATCTTCACACTCCAAGATCAAGAAATGCTCTCACAAAAAGTTACAAATTTTTACATTATAGGTCAATTTCAAAAGTCAACAAAAGTACACTTTGAGTCAAAGGCCATAACTTGAGATTAGTAAATCCAAATGACATGGGACCAAAGGCATTGGTTAGAGGACTTCAAGATCTTTCCAAAATGTCATAGAACATGGTCATATGATCAAAATTAAGCAAGTTGTGAATTGGAGAAGTTGGGAAATTTTCATGAATTTGCAAAAGTCAACTATCCTCAAAACTCCAATTTTTGACAAAAGGGCCCACTTTCTTCCACTTGATTCAGCCTTGTCATGCCACACACGTGTCCCATGCTTGATTTCATGACCAAACATTTATTTTTCTATTTTATTTAATTTTTATTGATTTAATTCATTTTAAATCTATAATAATTCAAATAAAATCTAAAAATAAATGGAATAGTATCTTTGTGATTTGTACAACTTTCATATATCATGAGATAACTAACCAATTCATGCCAAGGCTTATTTGTGTACAAAATCTTAGATTTGGCCATATTTGGAAAGATTAACAATGGTGATAAAGTCAAAACCTAATTCTTGAATATACATGGATAAAAGCCCAAATTTTGACCTAGACTGATTGCCTTATACATAAGCAAGCCAACCATACCCTAATTGACGACTGAAAGGCTGCAGAGACGACCATACAATTTCAAGAATTTTCAAGAAAACTCAAAACTGGTTCTTGCATTCTAGGCCAATTCAAGGCGTTTTGTTCATCCAAATACATTGAAGGAGGTACCAGGATTGATTTGCAATCAAATTCAAGCATCAAAGCTCAAAGAATCACTACATACAGTCCCACGGTTTGCACTTCTTATTCAGAATTGTATCTCTTAATTCATGCGCATTTAACATGTTTTTGTGACTGATTTGTATTGCTAGAGATCATACAAAGCTAATGGAATGGTTGAATTGAACCATAGTGCCCTGAACCGAAAGATGCCATGATTGAATTTCTAGGGTTTTCAAGCTTTTAAATAGGGCTTTTCAGACCAGGAAAAATTGGGACCAATGGGACACATGGTTGGAATCGTGAGGCCAAGATGATGGGAACCCATACCTCGCGAAATATTTATGTTTGCTATATTTCTATTCGCTATTTTTCCTTGCAGGAGGTAGTGGAGGTTAAAAACCCCCGCTATCTGATTCTAATTATACAGGACAAAGGTTGAAGACGATGATGTGTTGATATCTGGTTGGCCAATTTGAAAAGCGCGCATTTTACTTTTTTTATTTACAGCGTTTTAATTGTTTTCATATATAATAGTTTCATCTTATTATGATAACAAAGCAACGCGCTAGTTGAGTTGGCAAGCAGGTGGATGGAAAAGCTATTGGGACCTGGGTTCGAATCCCAGGTCCCCCAAAATTCTTATTATTATTTTCTTGTGCATATTCCAATAGGTTTCCAGGTATGAAGGCCATCATATGCTTCAAATCTCAGCACGCCAAGTGGCTTCAGGCCAAGATCCAGTGGCCAAAATTGAAGGACCATCATAATCTCCAGTCAGCACATGCATAGCAAATCCAGAAAAGTCAAAATAGGCTTGAGCATTGTTGGGCCACAAATTTCCAGATTCACCTCCTGATTTGGGCCAGAACCCCCCTGGGTTTATTTCTTCTTCTTCTTTTATATTTTTTATTTAATTGTTTTTTTTACTATTAACTATTATTATGATTACTTAATTAACCAAATAATTTATTTTCCTAATAAAATTCAGAAAACATAAAAAATATAATATTTTTGTTTATTAAATTTAATTAGCTTATTTTGTAAATAAATATTAACTTAATTTGTTTAGTTTTAATTAGGTTAATTTTAACTTTTTTGTAATAATTTAAAATTAATGTAGAATTAGGGTTTTAATAACTTTTAATCATTTTATTATTTTTATTTTCTTAAACATTAAAAAGACCAAAAAAATATTTCTTTTTATTAATTAATTAGTTTAGGTTTAATTTAATTCATAAATAATAAAAATCTCCTTCTTTCTCAAAAAAGGGTCAAAACCCTAAAAACTCTCCAATTCAATTTTTCTCGCGCGTATGATTATTTTTTATGTGATCCATATTATGTAATTATTCCGAGGATGTAATAGCTTTAATTAGGATTATTTATCGCTTTCATTTACTTTTCCGCAATTTACCGTTTCAAGGGTTTGTTTTTGGCGATGTAAATACCCGACGCCTTGTAATAGCTTAGTTTTATTTTCCGCAACCTTTAACTGCTAGATGTATGTTAACTAGGCTATGCATGTCAAGATCTCTCTTAAATTAAAATCAACCGTAGCTCACCATAACATGTACAAAGATAACATAACTGAAACCTGACACACTCGCACATGCCACTCCTAGGGTACGCCTCACTTGGTTGCCTCGACGTGGTCATTGAGTATAGGGTGTTTTAGAGGTCGCCCTCCTGTCTAAAGATCAAAGTTGCCTCGAAACAGTTGCCTCGATAAAAAAAAAGATCTAAGACATTAGGGTTACCGCTAAGGCGTCCTACTATTGCTTTAGTGACCACATGTCCCTAAAATCGAATTGACCCGACAAATCCAACGACGGTGCTACCTACTTCTCAATAGTAGGATAGTACTGTCTAAAGGACATTTACACAACTTAATTTCTTTTGAGTCGGTAGAGGTTCTCAGATACTTGCTCTTTCAAAACAAAATAACTTTTTCGCACTTACACTTTTCAAACAAACACTTCATACACTCTTGAGGACAGATACAAGAGTCAAATCGAAGTTTTCAAACAAAACTCTTTTCAAAACCCGCAATCACAAAAAAGAGGCAAATTTTTGAAAACATAGTGAGCAAGTACCTAAGAGCCTGTGGATAACCACAGATAGAAAGGGTGCTAACACCTTCCCTTTCTATAATCTACCTCCTGAACCCGAGAAACATCTCGAAAAGGAATTTTGCTGTGCTTTTGTACTTTCCTTGTTGGATTAAATAAAAGACGGTGGCGACTCTTGCTTACTGCAAAATTTTGCGAAACGCAAACGCGAACCAGCATTCCAAAACAGTCAGTTCTATTCCCACCGATCACAGAACTGGCGACTCTGCTGGGGAAATTATAAGTGGGGTGTACCTTAGGATTAGATCACTTGTGTTTTCAATTGTATGATTTGTATGCTTTAAATTTTGTGGGCTTGTATCAGAGTTTTATAGATCCTAACCCGGATCTGGGGTACCCTTTTTTTAGGTAAGTAGCAATAAATTGTGAGGGATCTGTCCAGCATAGACCGACACGGATGAAGTAGTAGCTACGTTGGTGTGACACCTTGGTCTGTACCGATATCCCTTGTGTTGGAACGAGGAGAATATGGGTCTTCTGAGGAGTCATTAAGCACCAACTGACCTTAGAACCTTAAATTGACCAACTTGGCCATAGAACAGTAGCAGTATGCTACACTCATTGAGACTAAACTCTCACGATGGTTCCGGCCGCAAGAAAAGGTTGCCAAACTGGAATTATGACCGATCGAGGGTAGTCAGTGATATTGAGATCCTCTAGAACCCGGTTACTATTTTTATGGACAGGTCTTAACCAACTGAAACTGAAAGAGGGTAGTACCTAAACTTCATGCCAGCCTGAAATCTAAGGGCTCTTTTGTGTGACTTGTGTGCCTTTACCATGTTTGCCTTTTGTGAATACTTGTGGTGTGCCTTTACCATGACATCATAACATCATAACATTGCATACATCCTGCATAAGGACTAACCCATTTCAAAGACAAGAAGGTTTCATCTTTGCTCTGTTTTGTAGGACATCATGATGCCCATGCGTAGAAATACTATCCGGCTCAACTTTGTTCAACCACCTACTTTGCTCAAAGAATTGGTTGACAGGATTCCAAACACTACTTCCTTCATCAGGAGGCATGGTTCTCTTCTCGGTTTAGTCACCTCAAAGTGGGACCAACAAATGATGAGTGTCCTAGTCTAGTTTTATGATCTGCTATACCATTGCTTCACCTTTCAAGACTTCCAGCTGGTCCCTACCCTGGAAGAATTCTCTGAGTTGCTTGGTATCCCTGTTTTGGAGCAGACTCCATTTACTGGTTGGGAAAAGACTCTCAGGCTTGAAGAGATTGTTGCAGCCCTTCCCTTGACCAAAGAGGAGGTAATGGGTAACTGGGAGACTAGAAGTGGAGTTAAGGGCTTTTTGGCTAAATTTCTGGTTGGCAAAGCTAATGGTTTCTGGAATGACTTAGACTTCAAAGAGTACGAGGATATTCTGGCTCTCTTAATCTATGGTATGGTATTGTTTCCAAATCCTGACACCTTTGTTGATGTTAATGCCATTAGGATCTTCATCTCTCGGAACCCTGTACCCACTCTCTTGGTTGATATCCTTCATCAGCTCTATACTCGTACTGACCGAAAACGGGGAACTTTGATGTGCTGTGCTCCTTTATTGGCGAGGTGGTTTATTGTGCACCTCCCTAAATTTGTACTGAAGAACAAAGAAGGAAGGGGCTGTGCTCATAGGATAATGTCTCTTGCTGATAATGACATTATTTGGACTCTCAGAGGCTTAGATGAGGTGGCCGTCATTGATCGTTGTGGAGAGTATCCTAATGTTCCATTAATTGGAACCCGTGGAGGAATCTCTTATAACCTATGTGTGATACGGTGGGAGAACTGACTTGAGGTTTTGCGTTTGTATTCGCACTTGTTCGGTTTAGCAACAATGTGATGGTGGGGTACGGTGGGAGAACTGACTTGTTCGGTTTTGCACATGTATGCTGGAGTATCAACAATGTGATGGTGGGAATGGGCTTATAGATGCCATTTGGAGATAGGATGGATGGGCTTATAGATGCCATCGGGGGTGTGACAGAGCCTTGTCGGGAATGGGCTTATAGATGCCATTTGGAAGTGTTGATCGCGTAAGAGATTCCTTAGCGAGAACTTGCGTACTTGAGAAAGAAAGATGGTTTCCTGGCTTGTTACAGGTGTTGATCTTCAGTCTCTTCATGAAGATGTGCCCTGGCTGGATACAGGAGTCGAATCCACAATTAGTTTCTCACAGATGTGCCCTGGCTAGATACAGGAATCGAATCCGGAACTTCAAAAGGTTGTTTACAGACGTGCCCTGGCTGGATACAGGTATCGAATCTCTAAACTCTTCATACATATATGCCCTGGCTAGATACAGGAATCGAATCCACAGTCAAGTACTCATAGATATGCCCTGGCTGGATACAGGAATCGAATCTGGAACTTGTCGTCTTCAGATATACCCTGGCTGGATACAGGTGTCGAATCTGGAAATTGTTGTCTTCAGATATGCCCTGGCTGGATACAGGTATCGAATCTGGAAGTTGTTGTCTTCAGATATGCCCTGGCTGGATACAGGTATCGAATCTGGAAGTTGTAAAAGGTTGGTAGAGATCAACTTTGGATTGTCCTTTATCCTGAAAAGGCAAAACGTTAGTTGTATTGATGTATGAAATGCATGATGTCCTGATGCTCAAAATGAGATAGTGTTGTATTCACTTTATCATGTATGTAAATAGGAGATATGAAATGTGAATATTTATGAATGTATTTTCGTCTGGGAAAATAAATCCTTGACGAATGTCGGGAGTTTGTTAAATCTTGGGCTGATGTTGAAGAATAGAGTTCTTCGCTTCCGCTGGGGATGATGAACGAAGATGATTTCAAGAATAAACCTGTAGGAGAAGATGGCTCCATTGGGGAATAAACCTGGTGAAGAGATTACTCTGCGGGGAATTACTCTGTGGTAAGAGATACTTCGCTGAGGTTTTGATGAGAGATCCGCTGGGGATACCGCTGATAAGTTATGTTGGAGAATTTGATGAACTCCGCTGGGGATAGGAGAATCTTGACTGCTGTCGGGGGAAGTGAATTCTTGACTGCTGCAGGGGGAAGGCAAGAATCTTTTGATTGTTTGAAAGTGAGAAATCCTGAGACCACTGTTGGGGAATCCAGAGCTTGGGTTGTATGCCAATCTACTGAGGATTCTTGTCTTGAGGAGATCCTCAATGGAGAATGTTCGAATATTCTGTGGGGACCTGAAAATGAGAGTTTTCATTCTGCTTGGAGATTGATAGTTGGAAGTTTTAGCTCCACTGGGGATTGACAATTTTGGCTCCACCGGGGATTTTGAAACTTGATTCTGGTGGGGGACTAAGTTCTGGAAGGTTCTCCGGCTGGGGATTACAAGAATCTTTTGAGTTTGAGAAGGAACCGGTGTAGGGTTTCCTGATGATGAGTTCGTGTAAAAACTACATCTGGAGTTGAGAGGGAACCGGTGTAGGGTTTCCTGATGATGAGTCACTGTAAAACTGCATCTTCCAACAGGTGATGAAGGAATTGTTGAACACTTTTGACATTCGAATGCCCCAAGTGGTGATGAAAGAGACTCTTTATGTAGATAAATTCCTGGCTTGTTACAGGTGTTAATCCATAATCAGTCGTTCACAGATATGCCCTGGCTAAATACAGGTATCAAATATGGAATTTGAGAAAGGTTGGTCAAGGAGATACTGTCCTGGCTTGTTACAGGTGTTGATCTATGACCTGAGAAAGAAAGATGGTTCCCTGGCTTGTTACAGGTGTTGATCTTCAATCTCTTCATGTAGATAATTTCCTGGCTTGTTACAGGTGTTAATCCACAATCAGTCGTTCATAGATATGCCCTGGCTAGATACAGGTATCGAATCTGGAAATTGTCGTCTACAGATATGCCCTGGCTGGATACAGGTGTCGAATCTGGAAATTGTTGTCTACAGATATGCCCTGGCTGGATACAGGTGTCGAATCTGGAATTGTTGTCTACAGATATGCCCTGGCTGGATACAGGTATCGAATCTGGAATTGTTGTCTACAGATATGCCCTGGCTGGATACAGGTGTCGAATCTGGAATTGTTGTCTACAGATATGCCCTGGCTGGATACAAGAATCGAATCTGGAATTTGTGATAGTTGATCTGTTGGTGGTTGTAATTTCCAGCAGGTGATGAAGGAATACTTCGGACACTTTTGACATTCGAATGCCCCAAGTGATGATGAAGGAGTCTCTTCAGGTTACTCTGCAAATTGAGAGATTTTGTTGAAATCTTGACTGGACTGCCCCAGGTTAACTGAACTTTTGAAAGATCTGTTGGACCTTGACTGGACTGCCCCAGGTGTGCTGGATGGTGACATGTCATGCCCCTTTGTTGATAGGAGATTTGTTAATGGGAGTGTCATCCTGTTGAAGTGATTTTATTCACTGAGAGAGTTTTCGTTCCTCCGAACATTCGCTGTATGAATTACTTTGCTGTCAAACATAAAGCCAAATGCAAACAGTGATATTCAAGCAATGCAAAGTTTATGTCTGTCTCAAAGTTTTGAAAAATGCGTTTTTTAACAGAAAACTTTTTATAAGACAAATCAACATAAGATTTTAGAGCAAAGCCTTACAGGAGTCAGGATACCTTTTGTAACAATATGCTTTCGAACTAACCCAAGCTTCAATTAGGACTTTTGAAGGGTTGTAACGTGGCCTGGTTCACGGTTTAAGAAACAAAGGATAAAGGCTCAAAGTATATTTGTACCCACCCGCTCTTCGTGATGTTCTTCAATCCTAAACTCAGTTAATTGTGCGTCTCACTCTGTTTGAGTTTGGAACGACTTTTTGGGTGATGGTTCACCAATTGAAATTGGGAGACAGTCATCATCTCCTTTTTTCTTTTGCAACATTTTTCATGTTGTCGAGGATTTGTAATGACCTCTCTATTTTGATTTTGATTTGTTATCCCTAACTTTTGCCTGACTGTTCCCATTTTCGAGATTACAGTCAGCGGGATGCCCCAACTTTCCTAAGCCTCCTTTACAGGTTTTGGCTTGGTGGGCTTTTCTCTTTTGAGAGATTGACTTCCTATGTGATAGGGAACCACCCTTGTCTTTTGATTCCAAAGGAATGCTTTCTTTTGTTGACGTCGTTCGTTGTGTTACGAACTGAGAGTTTGCGACTTCAATGCACATTTTCTTTTGAATTAACTGAGATACTACCCTACCCCAGGTTTATATCAAAGTTTTTGATTGTTTAGAACAGAAAACTCCTACTTCTTTGGCTCGAAGGGGTTGACTAGGGATTATCTTCCTTATAACTCCAGTGTTTGGGAATTGAAAGAAATGCCTGTACATCATCAGCAAGGTCTGTTCAAAAGCATACTGTATGAGATTATGGTATTGTTTCGTCATCCTCCCTCTAAAGGCTTGCAGCTTTTTATCAAGAGTCAAATATCATAAAGAAAGCATAAGAGTAGTGAAAACGAATGGATGAATTCAAGACAAACATATGCAATGCATTAATGAAACAGAGTTCGACATTAACAGTTAATTGTTTGAATAACAAAAGAAATTACAACTTTGAAAATTCAAATGAAGCAAAAGTCTTTCAGTTTGAGCTGTGTCACTTCAGGTGGAGAAACCCTTAACGGAAGATTTTCATCTCGCCGTCTGGCATGAACCTCAGCACTCCAATGTCGATCAGATCTTGAATCTTGTTCTTCAAGGCCCAACAGTCGTCGGTGTCGTGCCCCAGGCTGTAAGAGTGGTACACACAAAATGCGTCGGGATGATAGTTAGGAGCGGAGGTATTGGGCTTCCGGATGGGATCCCTCAAAACAGTCAGATTGACCTCCAACAAACGTTCCAGAATTAGAGATGACAGTATGTCAGTCTCCGTGAACTGTCTTCCCAATGTATTTTGCTTACGCCGATTACCCCGTTGACGCTGGCGAGGTTGTTGATGGGCTTGTGACCCTGAATCAAGCAAAGGAGCCTTCCCCTTGTCTTCTTGTCTGGAAGGGGGTGGAGTGGTGACTTGCTCTTCAACCTCAGATGTTTGCCCCAGTTGGTTGTTCCGAAGCAGTTGGTTGACAAGAACTCTGAGTTCCTCTTGTCTTTGAGACAAATCCTGGATGAGAGCCATCTGGCCCACTAGCTGCCTGTTTACCTTGGGATTTGGTAAACAACCGCTGATCCTCCAAATGGTTACTTATTTGGTTACTCGCAGGATCAACTTCAAAATCAACCTATGTCCTAGGATCAATCTGATCGATCCTGCGCGTAACCAAATAAGTAACCATTTGGAGGATCAGCGGTTGTTTACCAAATCCCAAGGTAAACAAAATTGGCACACCCTGCTGGAAATCTTCGACGTCGAAGGAGTTTCTCGTCGAAGATGTCTCTCGACGAAAGTGTTCGATGGTTCAGAGTGGAGCAGTTTGAAATTCAAGTTTTTGGAGGGAAAACGGTTTCCAGCAGTTACCACGTGTAGCGTGCAAAGATCTGGAGCGTCGAACGTTGAGAACGTGCCAAGTGGAATCATCTCGAAGCAGTGTAACTGCCCGACGGTTACTTGGGATGTTTTAGTATAAATAGTAGTAGTCATGTAAGTTCTCGCGTGTGTTCACAATTCTATACAAAGTCACTCATATAGATTCGAGTACCCAGCGTGTGAGAAAGAATTGTTGAGAAATGTATGTGTGAAACACCAATTTTATTAATCAAAGTCATTTACTTTTCCAGAAATTTACTTGCTTTCCTCTTTACATTCCTGTCGAAGCCTTTTACTTTAAGCCTTGTTTATTTTACCAAGTCCTTTCTTCATGCAATTTACTTGAAACCTCTTTATTTCATTTAAAGCTTCTTTATTTAAAGCCTTATCCAATTTAATCAAAACTTCAAAATCAACCTATGTCCTAGGATCAATCTGATCGATCCTGCGAGTAACCAAATAAGTAACCATTTGGAGGATCAGCGGTTGTTTACCAAATCCCAAGGTAAACAAATTGGCACACCTGGTGGGACTGTGTGTTGATTGTTGAAAATAATCTCATCTTTTCGAGTTGTATGTTATTGAGAAGTGGTAGAATATACACTAACGATAACAATACTGCCAGAAGAAGGGAAGAGATGGCGAATCCGCCAAACAATAACGAAATCCCACAAACGAATGTGGGAGCAACGGTTAGTACGACCGTAAGTGAAGCGACAAATGTTGGTTCGACACCAGCAGTATCGGTCACAACCACGGGGCCAATACCTTCGTTAACAGGCCCCAGGATGCCTTTGGGAACTCCCCCACCAAGGGGAAATTTAGGCACAAGGCCTTTGGTTCCCCCAGGATTTATTCCATTCTATGGTATGCCAACTTCTGAAGTGGCAAGCCTGACGAATGCTGCGTCCACTTTTTCAGACCCTTTAGTGAGTGCCTCTTCGCCACTCCAAGGCTCTGGAGTAGGCATGGCGAATAGAAATAGGACCCAACTCTTAGGAGGAACGTCCCAAGTAGCCCATGGCCTTACAAATGCCTCGACAGCAGTCTTGAGGCAACAAATGGACGAAAGCAACCATGATATGGTGCAAATGTTGGCACAAACTTTGAGTACAGTGCTAAACCCTCTAATACAAAACACTACTCAATCGAATCAGCAAATGACAGCGCAAATGGCGCGCTTGGCTGATTTCTTTGGAGTACCCCAACCGATTCGACAGCCCCAAAGGGCGCAAATAAGGGGAAACCAGGGGATATTTTTAGAGGAAGAAACCACCATTAACCAGGCTCAACAGCCTGTCGAAGAAAACCTTAGGGCAAGATTGGGACAACCTGTCGAGGAACCTAGGGTAATAACCCCAGAGGTAAGGTTAGTTAACAGAAACCAAAATGCTGACGAAGTGGTTCAGCATATCCAATACCAAAACATGGGTTTGGAAAACAATCTGGCAACCATGATTGAAAGGATCATGACTCAGAATGGGATGAACATGGGCTTTAGAAGGCCCAACTTTACATCTCCATTGTCAGAATACGTGTTACAAACAGACTTACCTCCTAGATGCAAAGTCCCCAAATTTACTAAGTTCTCTGGGGACACGACAGAATCTACTGTCGAGCATGTGGCGAGATATTTGATCGAAGCGGGTGACATTTCGAATAACGAAAACCTAAGGATCAAGTACTTCCCAAGTTCTTTAACAAAGAACGCTTTTACTTGGTTTACAACTCTCCCCCCCAATTCGATCCATCATTGGACCCAGTTGGAAAGATTGTTCCATGAACAATTCTACATGGGGAAAACCAAGATAAGCCTGAAAGAACTGGCCAGTGTGAAGAGACGTTTCACTGAACCTATAGACGAATATCTAAATAGGTTTAGGTTGCTCAAGGCGAGATGTTTTACACAAGTGCCAGAACATGAGTTGGTCGAAATAGCCGCAGGCGGTTTAGATTATTCCATTAGGAAGAAGCTAGACACCCAGTACCTAAGAGACATGGCCCAACTGGCCGATAGAGTTCGACAGGTAGAACGCCTCAAAGCTGAAAAAGCTAAGGCAACGAAAACTCACAAGAGAGAGAGGATAGCGTACGTTGAGATGGATGACGAAGATCTAGAATCCTTTGACGATACTTTAACTGTCGAAGAAGGAGAAGTCGATTTAGTAGAACTGAAACAAGGGCCATCATACTCTTGTAAACTGTTAGTCCCCTCAAGTGGGAAAAATCCCATTGGTCCAGAAAGGACCAACGATAGGTTCCCAAAAAAGACTTATAGTTTTGACATCACAAAATGTGATGAAATATTCGACTTGCTGGTTAAAGATGGCCAAATGATAGTACCCACAGGGGTAAAAGTGCCTCCTCTTGATCAAAGAAAGAAGAGAGGTTTTTGCAAATATCATAATTTTTTGGGCCATAAAACTTCTCAATGTTTTCTTTTCAGGAATCTTGTGCAAGACGCTATCGAAGAAGGGAGATTGAAGTTTGCTGACAAATCCCCCATGGCTGTCGACTCAAATCCATTGCAGGCTGAAGCCCACTATGCTGAACCCTCTGAGGTGAACGTGATAGAGGCAACCAGGATCCAGTCGAAGAAGCCAGGAATTACCATGGTCGAAGTCTCAAAGGACCACATCAACATGCCAATCTTTGGCAGTTTTTCTGGAAATTTATCCAGGAAGACAATTGAAGCTGTCCAGAAAGCGGTTGAAAACCCGAAGTCGGAGACCGCCGAAGCACAAAAAACTGGATCAAAACCCAGTTCCCACTTGGCCACCGTTCAAGGCCAGACGGAGAATCTGGAGATACAAATGAAGCAGTTAACTCTTGCTAACAAAGATACAATGAATATCAACATGGTCAAACTTTCTGACCCAAAAGCATCAGAAGAGGCCATGAGGCAAGAACAAGCTAATAAGACTGCTTTCCCTCGGGAAAATGAAAACAGAGGCGATGAAAAATCACCTCAAGCCTTTATTCATAAGGGCTAAACTCGAAGAAACTACTGTGAATAAAATATTGGTGGATTGTGGGGCAACCATCAACATTATTCCTCACTCTATGCTAAGGAAAATTGGCAAAAGGGATGAGGACAATAAGCCTCACAACATGGTCCTGTCGAACTATGAGGGCGGCATAGGGACCACTATGGGAGTGATCTAGCTAGATATCAAAGTAGGGTCGATCCTTTGACCAACGATGTTTATGGTCATATCGGCCAAACCTAACTACAATCTTTTGTTGGGCCGTGAATGGATTCATGGTGTTGGCGCTGTTCCTTCATCAATGCACCAAAGGCTGCTGCTATGGCGTCCAGATGGGATGGTCGAAAACATAGAGGCAGATCAAAGCTATTACCTTGGCGAAGTGAATCACCTGGGTTTGGCAGATTTCGACAAGAACTTGGCTCACATAGGGCCATGTCCAACACCTGACTTCAACATGGCGCCAGCGCCAAACACTTTTTGTTCCCTATACCTGCATCCTGAGCATGGTTTCCAATGGGACAGAGAAGACTTGTCCCACATAGACTTCAGTGGGTTAACTGATATCCAACCAACTGGTTGGGGAAGCGAATTCAGTGATAATGACTGAGTCACAATCTTTGAAGCGAATTTCGGCTTATGTAGCCGAAACCAAGATGATAACGGCTCTCGAAGCCGAAGTAAAGTACATGGCCACACAGGCCAATGATCAACAATTATCTGCTGTAGGCCCAGGAAAGGATTTCGATCCAAAACCTCCTGATATCATGCCAGAAGAAATGCAGGAACAGAGGCTCGACGCCATCTATGACGATGAGCCTTTGGACTTCGAAAAGGACCCCTTGGCGAACAACATTAAAATGTTAGCGCAAGACCCTTTAGAAGAAATCAACTTAGGCGAAGGATCAGAGAAAAGGCCAACTTACATCAGCGCCAAAATCGATCCAGAACTTAGGTTGGAAGTAATCCAATTGCTGAAAGAGTTTAAAGACTGTTTTGCATGGGATTATGACGAAATGCCTGGTCTCGACAGAGGATTGGTAGAACTTCAGTTGCCAATCAAACCTGGGAAGAAGCCAATCAAGCAAAATCCAAGGCGCTTCGCTCCAGAAATACTGTCGAAGATCAAAATGGAGGTCGAAAGACTTCTGAAATGCAAATTCATCCGTGTTACAAGGTATGTCGAATGGATTGCAAACATTGTGCCAGTAATTAAGAAAAATGGTACGTTAAGGGTATGCATAGATTTCAGAGATTTGAATGCTGCTACACCCAAAGATGAATATCCTATGCCTGTGGCGGAAATGCTAGTCGATTCTGCCGCTGGCTATGAATACCTGAGTATGCTCGATGGTTATTCAGGATATAATCAAATATTCATTGCTGAAGAGGATGTGTCGAAAACAGCTTTTCGATGCCCTGGGGCCTTAGGCACTTACGAATGGGTAGTGATGCCTTTTGGCCTAAAAAACGCTGGGGCAACGTACCAGCGAGCAATGAATACTATCTTCCATGATTTTATTAACACTTTTATGCAAGTATATATTGATGACATTGTTATAAAATCTGTTTCCAGGAAGAATCATATTGACCACCTTCGACAATCATTCGAAAGAATAAGAGAACATGGTCTGAAGATGAACCCTTTGAAGTGTGCGTTCTGTGTGAAAGCTGGAGATTTCTTGGGCTTCGTTGTCCACAAGAAAGGAATCGAAATCAACCAGAACAAGACGAAGGCAATTTTGGAAGCGAAAGCGCCGTCGAATAAGAAGGAACTGCAATCTCTCTTAGGCAAGATAAATTTTTTAAGGAGGTTTATATCTAATCTAAGTGGGAAAGCTCAGGCCTTTTCACCCTTACTGCGACTGAATAAAGAGGGGTTCGAATGGGGGCAAGAGCAACAAGAAGCCTTCGACAAAATCAAAGGGTACCTCACTAAGCCACCTATTCTGGTGCCTCCTTGTAGCAATAGGAGTATGAGATTGTACATAGCGGCATCCGACAAAACTCTGGGAAGCATGTTAGCCCAAGAGGATGAGAATGGAGTCGAAAGACCCATTTATTATCTCAGTAGAGTTTTGAACGATGCAGAAACTAGATATAGTGAAGTTGAAAAATTGTGTCTATGTCTGTATTTCTCTTGTACAAAACTCAAGCAATATATAAAACCAGTTGATGTGTATGTTTCGTCTCATTTTGATGTTTTCAAGTATATGTTGTCGAAACCTATCTTGCACAGTCGAATTGGCAAGTGGGCATTAGCATTAACTGAATACTCCTTGACCTTTATGCCTCTTAAGGCAGTAAAAGGACAAGTGGTTGCAGACTTCATAGTCGACCACTCAATTCAAGTCGAGGATATTAATTATGTGGAGATAGAGCCTTGGAAATTCTACTTCGATGGTTCCAGCCATAAAGATGGAACAGGGGTAGGAGTCTTGATTATTTCTCCAGATAAAATTCCAACAACATTCAAGTACAAAATATCAGGTTCTTGTTCGAACAATGAGGCTGAGTATGAAGCTCTAATTACTGGCCTTGAGATATTGTTGGAATTGGGGGCAACTCGAGTCGAAATCATGGGAGACTCAGAGTTAGTCATTAAGCAAGTCACAAAGGAATATAAATGCATAAGAGAGAATCTCATTATGTACTTTGTGATAGCAAATCGTTTATTGAAAAAATTTGAAACGATCAATATTCGACACATACCCAGAGTTGAAAATCAAATAGCCAATGACTTGGCACAAATTGCATCTGGGTATAAGATTTCAAAAACGAGATTACAAAGAGCAATCGAAGTTCGAGAAAAGATAAAAGCAACTTGTTTATCACCATCAGACTTGGAATCGACGAGACTAGGATATGCTGATCACAGTAACTTCGAGATTTCGTTCATTGATAATTTGTCAGAGCAAGATTGGAGGAAACCCATTGTGGACTATCTTCAAAATCCAGGAGCTTCGACAGAACGAAAAACAAAGTACAGGGTGTTGAGTTATGCACTCATGGGTAATGAGTTATTCAAGAAAACGCCTGAAGGGGTATTGCTAAAATGCTTAAGTGAAACTGAGGCATACGTAGCCCTTTCGACTACGCATGCTGGGGCATGTGGGGCTCACCAAGCAGGCCATAAGATGAAATGGTTGTTGTTTCGACAAGGACTATATTGGCCCACTATGCTGAAAGATTGTGTTGAGTTCGCCAAGGGTTGTCAAGAGTGTCAAGTCCATACAGGCATCCAACATGTACTAGCAAGCGAACTTCACTCGATAGTGAAGCCTTGGCCTTTTAGAGGATGGGCGTTGGACCTCATTGGAGAGATTCGACCAGCATCATCAAAGAGTCAGAAATACATACTGGTAGGCATTGATTACTTTACTAAGTGGATCGAAGCTATCCCTTTAGTCAATGTAGACCAGGAAAATGTCATTGAATTTATTCAAAAGAACATTATCTTTAGGTATGGAATCCCTGAGACAATAACAACTGATCAAGGATCAGTTTTTACTGGTCGAAAGATGCAAGAATTTGCTCAGGAAACAGGTTTCAAACTCCTAACATCCACGCCTTATTATGCACAGGCGAATGGTCAAGTCGAAGCAGCTAACAAAGTGGTGATTGGCTTGATAAAGAAACATGTTGGGAAGAAACCAAAGAATTGGCATAAGACGTTAGACCAGATTCTGTGGGCTTGTCGAACGTCCCCAAAAGAAGCCACTGGTACAACACCGTATAGGCTAACTTTTGGCCATGATGCAGTGTTGCCAGCAGAAATTTGTCTTCAATCTGCAAGGGTTCAGAGGCATTATGATATTCCTTCTGAAGTCTATTGGAACATGATGTTAGACGAACTGGTGGATTTAGACGAAGAGAGATTACGCGCTCTCGACCTACTCAGGCTTCAGAAGAAAAGAGTAGAAGACTCTTATAATAAAAAGGTAAAACCTAAGGTATTTTTGCCTGAAGAACTAGTTTGGAAGGTAATTCTTCCCATGGATCGAAGGGATCGAAGCATGGGGAAATGGTCACCCAAATGGGAAGGACCCTTCAGAGTTATCCAAACTTTTTCTGGTGGAGCCTATGAAGTCGAAGAGTTAGGTGGAGATAAAAGGCTCTTGAGAGTAAATGGTAAATATTTGAAAAAATACAAACCTACACTTCAAGAGATAAAAATAAAATAATAAAAGAACAGGACTAAATTAACCATAAAAATGCCAAAATGGAAATTTTATAAATTTCAGCCAAGATGGCAATGTTGTCGAATATAGATTACAAAATATGGTTACAAAAGAGAATCAATCAAAAGGGAATAGAGTCCTTGAGTCGAAGGTACTTGGCTTGCTGCAGCTCCAACCTTTTCTTGCACCAGGCGTTCTCCTGCACTAGTTTGGCAATCTGAGCGTCGAAGCCTTGGGCCTTCTCAGCGAATTCCAGGCCTTGTTTGATTTCAGTTTGGCTCTCGGTGTCTGAGATGGTCGAAAGAAGTTCCTCCTTGCGTATAGTGTTGGCATTTATCTTCGCCTCTATTTCTTCGATTTGTGCCCGGAAGGAAGCATTCTCTCGATCGATGGCATCGACTTCTTCCTGCGTAGATGCTTTTTGCTTCGACAACTCCGCAATTTGAGAATTCGTATCCGAGACAGCCGTCCACGCAGAGGAGCTTTTGCCATACAACACCTCAAGCTGACTGTTAAACCCCCTTTGGCGCCTGTAATCTGCTGAGACTTGATCAATCATAGAGTGTAACTCCATGATCAAGCCTGAAACTTCTGGGGCTAAAGCTAACAAGTCGACAGCATTCAAGACATCCTTCAAGTATGATGGAGCAGTGGGGTCCCCCTCTAAAGCCTTCATCAAGTCCTTCTTGAAGAACTGGGCCTTAACCTTCGCCAAAGCTTCATCGAGAGGAGAGGTTTCAGTAGACTTCCCCGACAGGGTAGGAATCTCCTGACTAGCATCAGACGAACTCTTGCTCTCGATGATTGCGTTGAGATAGCTAACAGGGTCAGTTTGTTTCAAGAGTTCTAAGTCCTCTTTTGACCTGTGCTTCGTTGAGGTAACCCTTGCAACAGCATTGTCTTGGGTTTGAGGTTGTTGAGTGTTAGGTGCCTCGACTTGTTGCTCTTCGACTCGGACTGGGGCAGTACCAGCGTCACCTTGGTGCTCTTCGCTAGCGTCACCTTGGTGCCCTTCGCCAGTGTCACCTTGGTTCTCTTCGCCAGCAGCACCTTGATTTTCTTCGCCAGCATTGCCTTGGTCCCTTTCTTCATGATTCTCTTCTGACAGATCCACCACCTGAACCGCTTCTGGCTGTTGTTCCTCCGTTTGAGCTTCCTCTGCTGATTTTTCTACCGTTTCAGCATTGGCCTCATTTTCAGTATGGGCTTCGTCATTTTCCAAGCCTTTTTCTTGTGGCCTGCTGAGTTCAGCAGATTCCAGCGTTTCAGAGGTCCTTGGCGGAGAACTTTCAGTGGTGTCCTGAAAAAGGAAAGAAGACAAATCTTCAGAGATCGAAAGAGACACAATCGAATATGGGTATCTATACCTAAGTTATAAAAGGGTCTAAGAGATTACCTGTAAATTAGCTTCAGCCCCAGGGCTGGAATTGTCGCTTTCGAAAGGCTTGTTAAGAAGAACGTTTAGTTCCTCCTCCGTTGGCTCCTCAATGATCACTAGAGGTGGCCTAGGCTTTCTCCCAGCAACCTTTATTCTGATGGTTCGACCTTCAGGAGCAGGAGCAGGAACAGGAGCATCCTTCGTCAACTTTCGCCTTTTTAGAGGGGCAGGAGGAGAATCACTTTCTTCATCGCTCCCAGATTCGACCACCAGTGCTGGCTGTTTCTTGGGTGAAGGTGCCTAGAAAACCAATGGGAATTCGATTTAATAATTGCATCGAAAGTCAAAAATCGAAAGCCAGGAGGAAATAATGAAAGTCTGGTTACCGATATAGAAGGCTTCTTCGAAGAGCCTTCCCCCTGTTGGTTGTTTGTGGTCTTAGCCGGCGCTGTAGTCTTCGCCGGCGGTGGAGGTTTTGTTGAAGGGCCTCCTCCCTGTTGGCCTTCTGTAGCCTTCTTGGCTACAGGCTTTCGAACAACTGAAAGCAAATAAAAAGTTAACAGGATAGCAGTCGAAAAAAAGACAAAGTAATGTAAAAGGATGAACTTACATTTCTTTATTTTGTCCAACACAAGGACAAAAGATTTCTGAAGCTCATCCATGAAGTCCTTCTCGTCGAAGAACTCCTCAGCATAATAGCTTTTCCACCACTCCTCGAAGGATGGTGAGCAAAGAAAATTGAGCTGGTAGTCAAACAACGAGAGAACTGTTCGACCAGCATATCTTCCGATATGCTTGATGGCAGCTTCTTCGGTGTAATCATTGCAGAAGTACAACATTGACTTCTCTCGTGGAAAAATCGGAGAAGGTAGGGTTTGGATAATACCAAACTGGCGAGATACCAGGTTTGGTTGGTATGCAATCAGACTCAAGTGAGTCTTAGAGCTCCTGAATCGAAGAGGCATGATCCTTGGTGTGAGGAACGCCTCCCACAGTATTGTATGTTCGTCAACATTAGGACCACTCGACGTCCTTGGATGTGGCCTTGTGAACCATGCTGGGCCTACCTGCCGTCGAGCAAATGGAGCCATAGTTGAAACAAACTCTTTCCTTCGAGCAAACATCAGAACGAAGTTGGTGAAGGTTTGCTGAAACTCCAGCCCATCTTCCATAGGTGACAACAGAGCCAGCCTGGTTCCTTCGACGCGTCTGTTCGCTATCTCTGGAGCCTGCTCATTTATCTGAACCTTCTTAGGCAAGAAAGATTCGAAAGTGGCATTGAGCCACAGTTGGAGCAGCCAAAAAGGCCCAGCAAGTAGCAAACTGGCCCTGTTCTCGATAATTTTTAGAAGAGTTGCCCCATTGCTGATCGAATCATAGAGGCTAGCCAAAATCAGTTCTGCCAAACAGATATTTTGGCGATGATGCAGTTGAGTAGCGAGAGTGACCATCTTTTTGGTCACCTGTAAAGACTTCGAGCAAAATACAAAGCGAGTCAGCCATAGGGCTAGAAACGCTATGTGTTCGACATCCGACACAGCATCTGTCGACCTGTCGTGATAGTGGTTGATGAAAGTGGTGTATGTTGGTTTGGTGTCAGAGAAGCCAATTTGATCTTCCGACATCTCCTCCGGATCGAAGTAGTCCCCGGTGGGTCGAAGGCCAGTAATAGCGGCCACATCAAAGAGTGTGGGGGTTAGCATCCCACAGGGAAGATGGAAAGTAAAGTGGGAGTAGTCCCAGAACAGCAGAGAAGCTATCAGCATCTCCGGAGAATAGTTCAAACCTGTCTTCGACAACATCACCAGGTCGAAAATCCCCATATCCTTCCAGATCGAAGTTTGGTGCTTCTCCATCTTTTCTAGCCAAGCAACGTAATCAGGAGTAAGGCTAGGGCCAGACCTGAAGGCCCTAACACCTCTGTTGAAGAAGCGGAGGTCGATTTTTTCATGTGCAGGGTCTTTATTGTCTTCTGCGTCTTTCTTGGCGCATGCAACCGGTTTGAGTTTCTCAACTACCGGGAAATAGCTCTTGATCTTCATAGCCTCAGAGATACTTGGATACATGGGGCCAGACATAGCAAAGATCTGGTTGGAGTATCCAACCGGGATCATAAGGTGGCGTGAGTAGGCATCGCGAACGGCGATGTCCAAGGGTTCAGGAACCCTTCGTTTGCCTGTAGAAGTTACTACTGGAGCAGTGACGAAAACCTTAGGTTTAGCGTTTTCAGATGGTACAGTAGCGCCAGGAGCATTGGAAGCAGATGCCATTGTTAGTGTTGAGGTTGAAGACGAAGTGAAGGAGGAAATGTTTTTGCAAAGATGACAAGTTGTATGAAAACAGAGAAGTTTGAAAGCTAGATGGCGTAAAAAGTCCCACAATGGGGTACTTACTGCTATTTATAGTAGTGGGGGAAAATCCCCAAAACCGAGGACATTAAATGCCATTTAATTGTTGCAGGAGCTAGTGGGACGCGTGGCAGCCCCCTGTTGTTTTAGCCGTTCTGCAGAAATAGAGGGACGCAGCGTGCGTCCTCGTTTTTGGGAATTGTCATAATGACAAATTCTGAAATGACGTTTGGTACTGCACGCCGTACTGAAAGTGACGTCCTAGGTACGGATAAATGATGGTTTTCTTGGGATTGCCAATAGTTGGTAGAAAACAACAAAAAGTGCACAAGTTAATTTGTGACTAAGCGTGAAAAGACAGGTGTCAAATGGCGTTTCAAAGAATGCCTTTTTCTTTCAGAGTCGAAATAAGGCATTCTTGGGGGGCAATTTGTTGGCTCCTAAATTCGACACCTTTGTTTTGTTGATGTCAGCCATTAAAGCTGAAGGATGTTTTCGACTGGCTAAGTCTGTCGAAATGCCCGTCAAAAGATGGCAAAGTACTTAGAAGATTTCTTCCAAGGGAGAAGTTGGTTGCCTTCGACGTCGAAGGAGTTTCTCGTCGAAGATGTCTCTCGACGAAAGTGTTCGATGGTTCATAGTGGAGCAGTTTGAAATTCAAGTTTTTGGAGGGAAAACGGATTCCAGCAGTTACCACGTGTAGCGTGCAAAGATCTGGAGCGTCGAACGTTGAGAACGTGCCAAGTGGAATCATCTCGAAGCAGTGTAACTGCCCGACGATTACTTGGGATGTTTTAGTATAAATAGTAGTAGTCATGTAAGTTCTCGCGTGTGTTCACAATTCTATACAAAGTCACTCATATAGATTCGAGTACCCAGCATGTGAGAAAGAATTGTTGAGAAATGTATGTGTGAAACACCAATTTTATTAATCAAAGTCATTTACTTTTCCAGAAATTTACTTGCTTTCCTCTTTACATTCCTGTCGAAGCCTTTTACTTTAAGCCTTGTTTATTTTACCAAGTCCTTTCTTCATGCAATTTACTTGAAACCTCTTTATTTCATTTAAAGCTTCTTTATTTAAAGCCTTATCCAATTTAATCAAAACTTCAAAATCAACCTATGTCCTAGGATCAATCTGATCGATCCTGCGAGTAACCAAATAAGTAACCATTTGGAGGATCAGCGGTTGTTTACCAAATCCCAAGGTAAACACTACCCCATCACTTGGATCCTCAATGTTGCCAAATAAAATTGCAACTCCCCCAGCTGGTCACTCCTGGCATTGTTTGAAGTCTCCTGGATCAAGCCCTTTGTGAGGAGAGCTTTCATTTCTTCTTGCCCCAGTCACAAGTTCAAGAACATTTCCTGCAGCTGAGCAGTCTGGTCCTGGATATCCTTGACAGTCCTTTCTAGAGCCATCTCTTACTGAAATAAACAGTATGAGAGTAAGGAAACCTGAAAAAGGAAAAATCGTCAAGATGCAATGCATGATATGTGGATGCGTGCTTTCAAGGACCTCTTGGGGTAAACATAAGAGAATGTTAGATGTTGAACTTCAGTCTTTGATTGGAGACCTTTGCACCGGTGGATGTCTTTCCACGAGAATCAAGCTCACCATGTCAAGTGGGTCATAGCCCCTGATTCAAGTTGTCGCACTTGATCTTTGATGGCATTTGTTTTAAAGGAGAAAACCTTTTGCCCTTTGGTAGACGTCTGGTTCAATGTAACCCTGCATCAAAAGAACCCTCGAGATCCTTGAAATGGTTATTGAAAATTGCTATGGTATGATGTCATGATGTTATGTACATGTATGCAAAAGGCAAGTGAGTGTATATACAGGCAATCATATTCACACAAAGAAAACAAGTCCTTAGGTTCAGGCTTGCATGGGGTTGTAGGTAAGTACCCTCTTTTAGTTTGGTTTGTTAAGACATGTCCTATCAAAAGTAACCGGGTTCTAGAGGATCTCAATATCACTGACTACCCTCAATCGGTCATAACTCCAGCATCGCTATCTTTTCTTGCGGCCGGAACCATCGCGAGAGTTTAGCCTCAATGAGTGTAGCATACTGCTACCGTTCTATGGCCAAGTTGGGTCAATTTAGGGTTCTAAGGTCGGTTGGTGCTTAATGACTCCTTAAAAGACCCATATTTTCCTCGTTTCAACACAAGGGATATCGGTACAGACCAAGGCGCCACACCAACATAGCCACTGCTTCACCCATGTCGGTATATGCCGGACAGGTCCCTCACAGATTATGCTACCTAAAAGGGTATTCCCCAGATCCGGGTTAGGATCTATGAAACTCCGATGCAAAGCCCACAAATATAAAAGCAAACAAAGCAAGCAATTGAAAACAAAGGTGATCTAAACCCTAAGGTAACCCCACTTTTAAGAACTCCCCAGCAGAGTCGCCAATTCTGTGATACGGTGGGAGAACTGACTTGAGGTTTTGCGTTTGTATTCGCACTTGTTCGGTTTAGCAAGAGTCACCACCGACTTTTTATTTTATCCTAAAGGAAAGGTTAAAAATGCACAGGAAAAACCTTTGAGATGTTTCGTGGGTTTGGGGGGTAGATTATGAAAAGGGAAGGTATTAGCACCCTTTTCATCCATGGTTATCCATGGGCTCCTAGTTACTTGGTTTTTAGATCACTTGCCTTTGATTTTCAAATTGCTTGAAATTGTGGTGTGCGTGTGTGTGTTTTGAAAATGTTTTGAAAGAGATGCCTTGTCTTAAGCAACCAATGTAATGACTCGTGTTTGAGTATTTTACAAAGGCGTGTATCTTTTCGAAAAGATGTTTCAAATGTTTTTTGGAAGTTTGTTTTGAAAGTGTTTGTGGAGTGTGGTTTTGAAAAGTAGGCAAGTGTTTTTGCAAGTTTTATCAAGTAAATAAGAGTTGTCTACCCCTATTGTACTCAAAGGTTTTTTTCTCATGTTTTAACCCCTTTTAACAATTTTGTTCCATCATTGTATTTGGTGGACAATCTTGCGTTTAGGATTTTTAACGGGACAGGCGCGGGTCATCGTATGGACCATGAATGCAATGGTGCCAAGTGTCTTTGGCAATTTGCTTGAAGGGACTATGATCATTTGATTAGGCAACTTTTCGAAAGCGTCATCGAGGGACTATGATCATTTGAATTGTTTTGCCAAAGAAACTCGACGTGCAAGCATGGCCCATTTTGGAAGGCAACAAGCGGGATTACCCTAGGGGTGCAAGTGTGATTTTGTATTGATTTCATGTATTTGTCTTGTATTAGGTTATCTAGTATTTGATTTTATGTACATAAAAACCTTAGGTCTAAACATGGTATATTTGAAAGCGGTAAATTGCGGGAATTTAAAGTCTACGCTATTACAAATAAGTATCCGGGAGTGGGGGTACAAATTTACAAATGAGGATGAGACTTAAATGGGAGAGTAGTGTTCAAATAATTACAACCAAATCGAATTGCGCAAATGTAAAATATAATGTATAGCAATGTATAAGAATAGCAAATGTATATGTGTAAAGCAAAGTAAATGTATCGACGTATTTGTGTATTGTAACTGTGTAAGTGTATGATTTATTTACAAGTGGTGGAATGTTATCTTAATGAGGAATTAAGTGTTTTGTTTATTTAATGTTATCATTTTTTATTTTTGTTTAATATGTACAAACATTTTAAATGAAAAAAAAGTTTTAAGTTTAAGAAAGAAAAAAAAAAGAAAAGGTTTTAAGTTCTATGTATTATAAATTAATGTTAGTGTATTTGTATTTAGTATTTTTATGTACAAAAAGAATTATTAAAAGAGTTTTTTTAGATAAAATCTATTAACCTAATTATATATATTAATATTTATGTATTTTAATGAATATCCTTGTATAAAAAAGAAAAGAAAAATGTTTCAAATTTAAGAAAAAGTTAATGTTTGTATATTTTCTTAAAATATAACAATTAATAATATTTTATAAAAAAAGGTGTTATTTTATTTAACAAAATATTACTTTTAAATTGTGTATAAAATGATTATTACATTACTTTTATTCACAAACAAAATTATGTTAACTTAAATTTATAAAAGAAAAATATAATGATAAAAAATGGTCAGTTTATGCAAAAAGGGAATGGGCTTAAGGGTGGACGTTTGGCCCAAGCTGAAACAACGGAAACAGAAGCAAAGGGGGGGGGGGGGGGTGCTCTTGGAAAGAAACAAATGGGCTTAGGCGCGCTTGGCAGAGTCAGGCCCAATGCTTGACACAAATGTTTTAGGGTTGCAGTTATTGTGTCATTAGGGTTTTTGGGGTTACAGCTTGAGATCAGCGCCATCCGTCTTCATCTTCTTCACCTTTTCAAGCTATGACTTTTGAACAACCTCTCCTTGTCTCAGGCTGACATGCGCCACCCTCCATCCTCTCTCTCTCTACGATCACGCGAGCAAAAGCTATGAGATTTGGTTTCTGTCATGCGTTAGGGTTCCTAGGTTTTTTAATCTTGCATGCTCTTATTTGTTTATGATTCTCTTATGTTGTTTGGTGTTCGTGCGAGTTATGGAAAAGAAGAAGAATTATACCTTTGGCTTATGGATATGGAGGATAGATGGAGAAGGAGGCGCTTGGATGGCCGGAGACGGAGGGAAACGGGATGTTGCGCGCTTTGCTTGGAAGCCCTGGTATTCTGTATTTTTTTTGCCTTTTTGTGTGTTGGTGATGATATTCCTGAAAACCTAGTTTGACTTCCTTTTTCTCTTCTGTCTCTTTTGCCTCGTATGCTTGACCCTATTGGCTTCTGTATGCTGCCTTTATTTGTATGCTTAATGATGATTATCTGAGAGTTTATTGCCTTGAAATGCTGAGTTGCCTTGGTCTTGAATATTGCTTCTTTTCTTCTTCTCTTGTTAGCCTCGCCTTTGGAATAGCTTGCTTGATGCCTTTGATTGCTTGCCTATGAGGAAAGTTTTCTGAGGCTTTGGTTGGTTCGAGTGTTTTTTGACTTTAAGTTGCCTCTGAGATGATGATAACATACAAGTTACTCGTGAAGAGCTGCCGCTTGTCGTTCTCCAATAATAACGCACAAGTTGCTCGTGAAGAGCTGCCGCTTGTCGTTTTCCAAAAATAACGCACAAGTTGCTCGTGAAGAGCTGCCGCTTGTCGTTTTCCAAAATTAACGCACAAGTTGCTCGTGAAGAGCTGCCGCTTGTCGTTTTCCAAAATAATAATAACGTACAAACTGCTCGTGAAGAGCTGCCGCTTGTCGTTTTCCAAAATAACTCAGAATGAAATTGCGATGACACTGGCAGAGAATAAAATCTTCATCAAAGAGAATCATGAATCAATCCTTCCCGAAGAGATCACATACTTAAATGTGCAAAATAAATGCACCAATCATTTAGGTCGCGACTTCACTGGGGAAATCATGAGATAGCCTATGCAAGAGACAACAACTTCATCCAGGAATAAACTAGAGAGAAAACAGTCAAACAAGACTCCACCCAATGAGAAAGTAACTCGATTGGGGAATTCATCCTATCCAGAAATGGACAAGGTAAGCTAAATCAAAAATCATCCATGAGGATTAGCTCAGTTGGGGAATTTAGAAAGGAAGCACATTTTCTGCCTAAGCTAACCTTCTACTTGGAAAGAACGTGTACATTG
This sequence comes from Vicia faba, assembly GCA_948472305.1. Lineage (NCBI taxonomy): Eukaryota > Viridiplantae > Streptophyta > Magnoliopsida > Fabales > Fabaceae > Vicia > Vicia faba. Next base: position 1,679,678,371 of record OX451736.1, on the reverse strand, counting down.
TATTAAAAACAAAGTAAAACAACCCAAAATCAAACGGCAAATGTGAATATGCATATTGATGTAAGTGTAAATGAGTAAATGAATGTTATGCTGACAAAACAAACAGACGGAATAACTTGAAGATAATAAGATGTCACGACAAGATAGATACTCATCCAATCTTAAAAAGAACGGAAAATAACTGGAATTGGAACCACAAAGCAACGTTAGAGCGTAACACGCCACAAGGCTCAAGTCTTCTGAGGAGAAAAGAATTCAAATCCAATCTTCTAATACCAATAGACCACTGGCATGAGACAAAGCGTACCACCCTTCAGAAATTGCCCAAATAAATCTAGCCAAAACAACGCTTAACTGGAACAACTGGGGAGTCAACAAACTTAGTACCACCAGAAACACAAGTTTACACAACCAACACCTCATGACAATTTTGAAACGAAACATGTTCATCATGCAAGGATAAATTACTGTACTGTTTCGCATTTCATGGCTTGACCATCTCCGGAACAACTGTTAATATTCCTTTCACGACACATTTTTTTAAAATAAGAATACTTTAAATAACTTTGTTTCAAATATTGCCGAAAAATAAAAATTTTGTCCACAAAAGGTAAATGCTCAAATTTCATTAATAAGATGGTAGTTTGCTAAAAACGCGACTCCAACAGTTTACAAAAGTTTGGGAAATAGTACATGAAAGAAAGGGTTACACAAAAACAATGATCACTATTCTCCCTAACAACTTAGAATTCCGAAATGTGTTCAAATGCCAAGACTGGTCTGACCAAAAGCATGCCTAAGCTGCTCCTTCGGGTTTTCAACTCAGCAAACTGTCAACTCAAACCTAAGCGAAATACTTCTTGACTGCATCGGCGTTCATGGGACGCGGGAGCTCGTCACCGTCCATATTGGTGAGAATCAAGGCACCTCCAGAGAAAACTTTCTTAACGACATACGGTCCTTCATAATTCGGAGCCCACTTGCCCCTAGAATCCGGTTGGAAAGATAATATCTTCTTGAGTACAAGGTCACCTTCTCTGAACTCGTGTGGTCGAACCTTCTTATCAAAAGCCTTCTTCATTCTCTGCTGATATAATTGACCGTGACACAAAGCTGTCAATCTCTTTTCTTCAATTAAATTCAACTGATCATATCTACTTTGACACCATTCAGCCTCAGAAAGTTTGGCTTCCATCAACACTCTCAGAGACGGAATCTCAACTTCCACGGGGAGTACTGCTTCCATACCATAAACTAGGGAAAATGGGGTTGCGCCTGTTGAAGTTCGAACTGAAGTACGATATCCATGTAAAGCAAACGGAAGCATTTCATGCCAATCTTTATAAGTTACCACCATCTTCTGGACAATCTTTTTGATGTTCTTGTTAGCAGCTTCAACAGCCCCATTCATCTTCGGTCGATAAGGAGAAGAATTATGATGTTCGATTTTAAACTCTTCACAAAGCTCTCTCATCATCTTGTTATTCAAATTTGAACCATTATCAGTGATGATCTTGCTCGGGATACCGTATCGACAAATGATCTGATTCTTGATAAATCTGACTACCACTTGTCTAGTTACATTGGCATAAGATGCTACTTCCACCCATTTAGTAAAATAATCGATCGCTACCAAGACGAAACGATGACCATTTGAAGCTTTGGGTTCAATCATTCCAATCATATCAATGCCCCACATAGAGAAAGGCCAAGGTGAAGAGATAACATTAAGGAGGGTCGGTGGCACGTGTATCTTGTCCGCATAAATCTGGCATTTATGACATTTCTTCACATATTTGCAGCAATCAGATTCCATTGTCATCCAATAGTAACCAGCTCTCAACATCTTTCTAGCCATTGCATGTTCGTTGGCATGAGTGCCAAAGGATCCTTCATGCACCTCTTGCATCAACATGTCTGCTTCATGTCTGTCTACACATCTGAGCAAGACCATGTCGTAATTCCTCTTATACAAAACTTCTTAATTGAGGAAAAAACTGCTTGCTAATCTTCTCAACGTCTTCCTATCCTTATTGGATGCCCCAGGCGGGTACTCTTGAGTTTGAAGAACGCGTTTAATGTCATAGAACCACGGTTTGTCGTCGGTGACCTCTTCTACTGAGAACACATGAGCAGGTCTGTCGAGGCGCATAACTCTGATTGTAGGCACATCGTTCCAATCATTCACTTGAAACATTGAAGACAAAGTAGCTAAAGCATCAGCCATTTGGTTCTCATCTCTAGGGATATGATGTAATTCCACTTTTTTGAAGAAAGTTAACAATCTTCTAGCATAGTCTCTGTAAGGGATCAAACCAGGATGACGAGTCTCCCATTCTCCTTTGATTTGATTAATTACCAATGCCGAATCTCCGTAAACATCAAGAATCTTAATCCTTAGATCCACTGCTTCTTCGAGACCCATAATACATGCCTCATATTCAGCCATGTTGTTCGTGCAGTCAAACTTCAATCTCCCTGTGAACGGGATATGAGTACCTCGGGGAGTGACGATAATTGCCCCAATTCCACTTCCATAAGAGTTCACAGCTCCGTCAAATATTAAACCCCAATGGGATTCGGGATCAGGTCCTTCTTCAGGTAACGGCTCTTCACAGTCTTTAGCTTTCAAGTACATAACATCTTCATCTGGGAAATCAAACTTGATGGATTGATAATCGTCAATTGGTTGGTGAGCCAAATGGTCGGCTAAAATACTCCCTTTGATTGCCTTCTGAGTGTGATACTCAATGTCATATTCAGATAACAACATCTGCCAACGAGCTATTCTTCCAGATAAGGCGGGCTTCTCAAAGATATACTTGATCGGATCCATTTTGGAGATCAACCAAGTGGTGTGGTTAATCATATACTGGCGCAGACGGCGAGCAGCCCAAGCTAAAGCACAACAGGTTTTCTCAAGAAATGAGTATCGAGACTCACAGTCTGTGAATTTCTTACTCAAATAATATACAACATGTTCCTTTCTTCCAGTCTCATCTTGTTGACCAAGCACACATCCCATGGAATCTTCCAATAGTCAGGTACATAATCAAAGGTCTTCCTTCCACCGGAGGGATCAAAATGGGAGGTTCAAGCAAATATTCTTTGATGCTATCAAAAGCTCTCTGACAATCTTCTGTCCACACACATCCTTGGTTCTTTCGGAGAAGCTTGAAAATCGGCCCACAGGTAGCAGTCATATGAGATATAAATCTAGAAATATAATTCAGTCTCCCAAGGAATCCTCTTACTTGTTTTTCCGTCTTGGGTGCGGGCATTTCCCGAATAGATTTGACTTTATCAGGATCTACCTCAATACCTTTCTGACTGACAATGAAACCCAGAAGTCTTCCAGAACGAACACCAAAAGTGCACTTGTTGGGATTCAAACGGAGTTTATACTTTCTCAAACGCTGGAATAACTTCAATAAGTGTTCCAAATGATCTTCTTCAGTTTGTGATTTGGCAATCATGTCATCTACATACACTTCTATCTCTTTATGCATCATGTCATGGAACAAAGCAGTCATGGCCCTTTGGTATGTTGCACCAGCATTCCTCAAACCAAACGGCATAACCCGATAACAAAATGTTCCCCAAGGTGTAATGAAAGCTGTCTTCTCCATATCTTCTGGCGCCATCTTGATTTGATTGTAACCAGAGAAACCATCCATGAAAGAAAAGACTTTGAACTTTGCGGTATTGTCGACCAATACGTCAATGTGCGGTAATGGGAAGTCATCCTTTGGGCTAGCTCTATTCAGATCTCGATAGTCTACACACATCCGAACTTTGCCATCTTTCTTAGCAACAGGCACTATATTGTCTAACCACTGAGGATAGGCCGGTGTAACCAGGAAACCTGCATTAATCTGCTTCTGAACTTCTTCTTTGATCTTGTCAGCCATATCGGGACGAGTCCTTCTCAACTTCTGCTTAATCGGCGGACATTCAGGTCTCAACGGTAAACGATGATCCACAATATCGTTGTCCAAACCTGGCATATCTTGGTAGGACCAAGCAAACACATCAACATACTCTTTGAGAAGCTCCAACATTTTCTCTTTGACCTCTGGGATAAGCAATGCTCCGACTTTGACTTCCTTTTTATCTTCTCCATCACCCAAATTGATCAACTCTACAGGTTCTTCAAACGGCTGAATAATCTTTTCATCGTGCTCAAGTAAACGGGAAATTTCATCAGGAATCTCTTCACTATCCTCTTCTTCGGCTCTGAACACAGGGAATTCAAAGTTAGGAAAGGGCATAGGATCATTGTTTTCAATGGTTAAGTCATGGATTAATCTGCACATATGATTATGCTTTATTTTAGAAATCGATTTGTGCAAATAAAACAAAAAGTTATTATATTTTTCTATTACTACCAATTAATTTTCATTACTATTTCCCGTAAAAAGTGAAAAATAAAACAGTAGTGGATAAAATAACATTTTTATTCATAACGGGAAATACTTGAAACAAAGAGCCCAGACATTTCTCTTTTGCCTTGGGCAGAGCAAAAGGATTTATTTTTAACATAGCCCGACACAAATACTTTTCGCCTTGGGCAGAGCGAAAGTTTTTTTCAAAAATAAAACAAAACATTACTCAGAAATGTGCATCACAACAGGAACATCAACAGCAATCCAGTTCTGGCAAACCACTCCATGCGTCACAAAATCGGGCAAATCCTCTTCAGAATCGTCTCCTATTATAGCATCAACTTTAGGAGGAGTTGGATGGATAAAACCTGCGCTTCGGAAAACCTCTTGAATCAGACGAGTAACCACTTCCTGCTTGAATCTTGCAGACATGGGATGAAAACCAAGACCTTCTCCAGACTTGTTCTCGGGCAAAGTCAACACCTGGCCCCAACCTTCAGCCGAACCACTTTCAACCACTCGTCGCGCATCCTCAAAAGAAGAAATAGACGTCCCTTGCTTCTTCACTTCATTCTTAGCAACAAATAGAGCCTGGAATTGAGTTCCAACATCCTCATCAACATCAATAAAAGAGAAAGATGACAAATGGCTTACCACCATATCCTGCTCTCCACCAATCATTACCAGCTTTCCATGCCTTACAAACTTCAATCTTTGGTGGAGCGTGGAGGTGACTGCCCCTGCATCATGGATCCATGGACGGCCCAATAGGCAACTGTAGGCAGCACGGATATCCATTACTTGAAAAGTGATCTGAAAAGTATGAGGACCGATTATTATAGGAAGATCCACTTCACCAATGACAGTCTTCCTAGAACCATCAAACACTTTGACAATTACTCCACTAGGTCTCATGGGAGCACCTTGATATGAGAGTCGAGATAATGTAGTTTTGGGCATTACATTTAACGACGAACCTGTATCTACCAACACACTTGATAAAGTATCATTTCCACAACTTACTGAGATATGCAAAGCCATATTATGGTTCCTTCCCTCCTCCGGAAGCTCTTCATCACTGAAACCAAGATTGTTACACGAAGTAATATTTCCCACAATTCCATCAAATTGGTCAACCGTCACATCATGATCCACGAACGCCTTGTCCAAGACCTTCATCAAAGCTTCTCTATGGGCACCATAATCTCTCAATAAAGCAAGCAAAGAAATCTTGGAAGGAGTTTGCAAAAGTTGGTCCACAATCTTATATTCACTTCTCTTGATAAGCTTCAGAATCTCATCATCCTCAGGGTGTGGGATAGGTTCATTGGATCGGCCTATCTCAACCCTTGGTTCAACATTTCTCGCTGGAATTTCTGCCGGTATGGGCCTTCTGACTTGAACTTCTGGTCTCTTCAAAGGTACTGCTGCAAAGACACGTCCACTTCTCGTAACTCTACTCACATCAGCAATGTTAACAAAATACCGTCTTGTTGGTATGGGGACTTCTACCCCATTCTCAATCATTGTGGCATTATACTTATAAGGTACAGCTTGGTCTGAGTTGTAAGGCACAGGACCAGGTGGGTAAATGATCAAAGGATCAACAGGTGCAGTCTGACTATCGTAAATGATCTCTATTGACTCAGGAAAATTGAATTGTGGTATTATAACATTCACTTCATCCTCCGGATTTCTGTCATATGTAATAGTGATAACCCTCTGGTCTAACAACTTTTGAATATCCTCCTTCACAATAGGGCAATCGACCTCTCTTGAACAAAATTCACAAACATCATAATCATGCTGATGCCTAACAAAGGCAAGTCTTTTTAAACTCTGATGTAACCTGATCAACGACTCTCTTATGTGTTCAACTTGAAAAACTCGAAACTTTCCCGGACAACCTTCCACCATATTCACTGAAGCTGCCCCATGTCGAGGCAAAGGATTATCTCTAACATTTGGATTAACATCCTTGAAAGACAAGATACCGTTCTTAATCAATCTCTGCACGTCCGCCTTCAAAGCAAAACAATTTTCAAGGTTGTGCCCCGACGACCCTTGATGATATTCACAAAACTGATCCGCCTTGTACCACGGAGAAGTACTATTCGGTGCGACAGGAGGAGGCTTCGTCGTTATGAGGTTCTTTCTGATAAGAGCAGGGAACAATTCAGTATAAGTCATAGGAATGGCAACGAATTGCGGCTTTCTTGGTGAACGGTTCTGATTGTTGAATGGATAAGCCTGTTGTCGAGGCTGCTGCTGAAATGGTCGTTGTTGAGTTGGTGGGGTTTGATGAGCTGGGGTCATCAAAGCTGGGCGGACAGCCGGAGTGACTGCCGCGACGTGTGAGTAACCTCTCCTCGGTCTCCCTGGGAAGATTGCGCTGACATCCTGTTCTTTTCTTTTCGGGAAAACACTTCCAAACTTCTTGGTACTTCTAGACGGACTTCCTTCTTTAACCAAACGCCCTTCACGAATCCCTTACTCCAACCGCGTGCCCATGCTTACCATTTCGGTGAAGTCACTGGGTATGCTGGCGACCATTCTTTCATAGTAAAAGGAACCTAAAGTCTTCAAGAATATCTTCGTCATCTCTTTCTCCTCAAGAGGTGGATATATTTGAGCAGCAATTTCACGCCACCTCTGGGCGTATTCCTTAAAAGATTCTCTGTCTCTCTGCGACATCGCCCGGAGTTGATCCCTGTCCGGCGCCATGTCAACGTTGTACTTATACTGATGGACAAAAGCTTCGCTAAGATCGTTGAAGTTACGGATCTGAATGCTGTCTAAACCCATATACCACTTTAGAGCAGCACCCGTCAAACTGTCTTGAAAATAGTGAATCAACAAGTCATGATCATCGGAATACGTAGACATCTTTCTCACGTACATAGTCAAATGACTTCGAGGACACGAATCACCCTTATATCTTTCAAAGTCTGGCACTTTGAATTTTGCTGGAATCTTGACATTCGGAACTAAACAAAGGTCAAGCGTATTCTTCCCAAACAAATCCTTCCCTTGTAACGCTCTGAGCTCCTTCTGCATTTCTTGGAATTGGTCCTGAAATTCTTCCATTCTATCAAAGAGACCCAAACTTTCAGCAGGCTCGGCAGGATAAGTAGGTTCATTCAAGTATGGCACGGAGTGAATCATAGGAGCGACAATTGTCATTATTGGTTGCGGGAAAGGTGTCACAGACGGAATTACCGGCGGCATGGCAGTTGTCTCTGGTTGAGGAAAAGATAAAGTAGGTTGAAACAAAGGCTGTATAACAGGCTGATACCCCTCTGGCACAAAGTTGTAAGGCATTCCCCACGGAAAACCTTTCGGCATCTGATGTTGAAGCGGAGAGTTGATTTGAGTCACAGATGTTGGAACGATGACAATCTCGGAAACCACAGTAGTTGAAGTCTAAATCTCAGCAGCTGTAGTCGATGGCTGATTCTGAACAGCCACCAAACTTTCCACTAGCGCAGTTAACTTTTCCATACCGACACGAAGGTTAGCGACCTCCTCACGAAGCTCATGGTTTTCCTGTTCCAGATCTTCCATCTTTCTCTGTCGATTGGCTCGAGTATCATATCGATGAGACAGCTTGACAACCTTTGGAGTGGAAAAAGAAACAAGGATAAGACTCTGGAAAACATGTGAAGTGGAATGTTGGATGATGCATGATATGTGATGCAAATGATAAATTCATTTTAATAGTTTTTTCAAAGAACTTTGATAATTTGCACACATCAATGGTAAAGGAATTTGGAACAACAAAAACTCATCCATTAATCAAAAGCGGTAAATTACAACTTGCAACTTTGGAACAACAAACAATAAATTACAACTTTGGGATAACAACCCAATAATAAAAGCAGTAAACTACAACTTTGGAACATGAAGCCCATAATAAAGCAATAAATTACAACTTTGGAACATGAAGTCCATAATAAAGCAATAAATTACAACTTTGGAACATGAAGCCCTTTTACAGAGTTTTACAAAATGACATCAATAAAAATAAAACTAACAGCTAGAGATCACTCAGAATCATCTGATGAAGGACCAAATGCCAACTGTAACCGGAGCTTCCTGATCTTCTCTTCATAAAAGTCTTCCATCTCCTTCTTCTCAGCTACCAGTCGATCAACGATTTCCTTCTGCGGATTAGGAACGAGGGCAACGCTTACCGAACCTCCCTTCTTTCTCTTCCTTTCACTAGCATACTTCTTCAGTAAAGCATCCTTTTGACGAAGTTTCTCATCATGATCAATGAACCAGCCGTCTTGAATAAAGAGTAAATCCTCCTTTTCCTTTAGTTGTCGAGCCAGGACCCGATTCTCATATTCAGACATATTATACTTTTCTTTCCAAGCATCTCTCTCGGACTTCATCCTAGCCAGGTTTCCTTGGTATTCTCCCATATTCTCGATAGGGATATCAACAGATGATGATGCAACGGTAGGGAACAAAGGTTTCTTAGGTTTATAGGGCATCTTGAGAGCACAAGCCCTAGCACGGACCCATTGCAGGTAAGGCTCCAAAGAAACGGCACCCCTGTCCTAACATGTCTCTCCCTTTCCTATGGATGTGGCGCCAAGCTCCTTCAATCTCCCTCTTAACTGCCTGATGATCTTGTCCTTCTTGCAGAAAGAAACCACTCACATGGATGTTGTTTGGCTTGTCCCTCATCGGGTATCCAAACTGACGGCGCGCGAGAACAGGGTTATAGTTAATTCCACCTTTCGTACCAAGAAGAGGCACGTTAGGAAAAGCACCACAGCTATCGATGATCTTCACGTCATAGTAAACTCGATTATACCAATCAATGTCGAAATGAGTGAGAGCCATAATCTTTGGCGCCCATCGCGGATCCTTCTCGAGATCCCAGAAAACATCGGACCTGGGTAGATGAGAAACATACCACTGATACAGCAACGGTGCATAACAAATAATCATCCCTCCTTGATAAGAGTTTCGAAGATGGATGGAGTAGTAAGTATCTCCTAGCAACGTAGGGACCGGATTTCCAATCAAGAAAATTCTGATGGCGTTGATATCCACAAACTTATCAACGTTAGGGAACAAGAATAGACCATAAGCGAGCAAATCAAAGACGTCTTCAAAGGCGATAGTATCTTTTATCTCAGCGAAATGACGAGCTTTCCTCAACAAAAACTGCGCAGACAAACCTCGGATTCCCCCTTTTGTAGTCATGTTCTCCTCTATCTCTGACTTCTTCAAGTGGGTGATGGTCGCTATCTCGTGAGATTTGGGTTCCTCTTCTAAGCCAGAAAAAGGAACACAGTCGGTGATCGGCAAACCAAGTATGTAGGAGTACTCTTCTAAGGTGGGCATCAACTGGTAATCCGGAAAGGTGAAACATCGGTACAAAGGATCGTAGAATTGGACCAACGTATTAAGGATGCCTTCCTTCCTCTTGCGCTTCATGAAAGGTATAATGGACCCATACTTTTTCTGAAAATCCGTCGGGTTCTCGATCTTAGGAATTAAACTCTTCAGTTCTTCAATCTCGGGCTCCTTAAAACTAAAACTTCGAGTGTTTCTCCTTCCAAATTCCATAATACCTGGGATGTCTTGCAAAAATCATTCCTAAGTTCCTTGAAAAACAAGTTTTTTACAAAAATGTTGATGAATGCATGAATGAATGATAATGCAACAGTTACACACAAGTTCACAAACATGGGGTTCAAAGGTTCAACGTTTCAGCATGGAGTCGAGGGTAAAGCCCACCCCAAGGTATGTACTAATGGTTCAATCACACCTGTAAGACAAGGTTCTAAGAGTTCCCAGAGTCTACATTCCTCCTTCGGATATTGCTCACGTCTTGATTACTCAATAATTAGCAATATTCTCAAGAGAAACTCATCCGAGCGTAGCATCGCGTAACAACTACTTCCGAATTACTCCGTTATAGTCTCCGCGCTACACCTAAAAAGGCCAAGATGGGTTAGGGTTCTACGGTCCTCAATTTCTCTGGCTCCTAGGTCGAAAATAATAATGTCTTCCCGATTACTCGGTAAACAAATATTAACTTCAAGAGGGCCTTCCATTGAGTGGGGGATCTCATGCCTCCTTCTTCGGGATTACTCCCTCAACGTTAACATGACTATACCGCCCGTCCTATTCTTAAGTGTAACTTAATCCGGGTATAGGATTCGTCCTTTGCAAAAAACCCAAACAAACCCCAATTTAAACACATAATCAAACAAATCAAATAATAATAAAGCAGATAAAACAAAATAGGCTTAACCCACTTAGGGATGGACCAGCAAGAGGTCAATCTTTCCCCAGCAGAGTCGCCAATTCTGTAGCGATAAAAAATGTAGCGGGGTAAATCGGAGATCGAATTATTGATTAATTCGTCTCACAAAAGCAAGAGTCGCCACCGCGCTTTATTATTTCCAAGGGAAAAGGGGAAAGAGCGAAATAAAACCCTAAATATGCAATGTAAAATAATACCTTTTAAAAGTAATAAAAATACAAAGCGTTTTTGAAAAGAGATCTATGGTTCGGGGGTTGGTTATACAATGGGAAGGTATTAGCACCCAATGTATCTATAGTACTCTATAGGAACCTTTTAAAATATCTGTTTATTAAAATGCGTTTGTTTGATCGAAATAAATTGTTTTGGCCGAAAAGGGGTACGGACGGGTTTTTAAAGGTGCGACGACCTAATGTCGATGTTTTGGCTTAAAAAATATAAGTTTTGAAAAGATTGGGTATTTGGGGGGAAAATTGTCTTAAGTTTTAATGAAATGCAAATGTTTGCGTGATTGGACTTGAGGACATGAAGTCAACAAATTTAATCATTTTTTCCTTGGATTTAGAAGTAAACAGAATAACCATGTAAATATAAAAATAATTAAACAGAAAATTATGCAGATAATGATACATAACCATAATAATGATTAAATAAACAGATTAAATGGCGTGAACATGCATTTTATATTTTTTGTTTAATATTAAGGAAAAGAAAATGTTTTAATAGTTTTCATTTTTATGCATTTTTTTTAATATGGACAAAGCATGAGAATTAATTAAAGAAAAGATAAAATGTTTTAATTCTTAAATTCTATTTTTTTTATATCTTTTTGTATTAGTATTAACTAAAGCGAGGGAATTAATTAAATAAAATGTTTTTTTTAAGTTTTTACTATTTTTTATGTTTTTTAGAGTTTTTATATAAAGTATTATTTAAGAATTATTAAATAATTAAACTAAATTAAAACTTAAAAGTTATTAATTTAAGTCTAATTAAAAAGGGATACTAAAATTACTAAATAAACCTAAAGTTAAACTTAATACACAATGGTCAAATTATTAAAATTGTTTTCATTAAATTACAACTATTATTAATTAAGTCTAATTAACTAAATTAATATGAACTCTAAAAAAGGGCTAAAGAAAACAAAATAGAAAAAAAAAGTGTTGAGAAATAAAGGGGTAGAAACATAAACAAAACATATGGGCTAAAAGGTTTTGAGAGGGCCCAATCAAGAAAACAGAAACGGGGGTGCAAAAGAAATTCGTTGGGCTTGGCCAAGGTAAACAGGGTTAAGTCCAAACATTATTCCAAAATTTGTTTTAGGGTTAAACCATGTTTTAGTTTTAGGGAAAAAAGGGTTAAGGTTTTGGTTTACAGAGCGGCGCTTGTTCTCTCTTCTTCGTCTTTGCGTTCTTCTTCGTCTTTGCCTCTGAGTCCCTTGCCCGAGCCACCAACATGTCCAAGCTCCTTCTTCCCTCCAATCAAAGCGCTAGGGCGACAGATTACGGTACAATTTCGTTTTCTTATTTCGTTAGGGTTTGTTGATTACTATATGTGTTTATTTGTGTTCATTTTCGCTTCTGACTTCGTTTTCTTACATGATTATTTGAGGTATTTTGGAAAGAAAGGAAAAGAGGAGTGTTACCCTTGGAGACGGAGGAGGGAGGTTGGGGCGTGCATAGGAGGCCAAGACGGCGAGGAAACGTGTGATGCTCGCTTCAGTTGCCTGGTACTCTATATTTGTATCTTTCTTCTTCTTCCTTTGGTTCGCTTCTGTATGCTTCAATGTTGCCTTCGAATAATTTTTTTTCTTCTTCTTCACTGTGATTCTGTTGCCTTTTGCGTTTGTCTATGATGGAATTTTTGAAGACCTATTGGTTGCCTTGAACATGCTACTGTTGAAACATTTTTTGTTTTGATTAGCTTCTCTTTTTCTTCTCTTGCTACTGTTGCTTTCAGTTGCCTTTTTAAAATAGCCTATGATGATGTACTCTGAGGCTTTTTGTGGGTTTGGAAAATGATTTTATGGTTTATGCTCTGTGGTTATGGTTGATACGAGTTTTTTGTGAGGCTTCACAGTGGGTTGGGCGTGTATGGGCTGGTTTATGCAGGACAGTAGGTTGTTGGAACTCAGTTTTTGGTTTTATGCAGGTTATGGCCTTTGTGAAGTTTTCAGGTTTTATGGTTTTTGGCCATAAGATTTTGAAATGGCTATTCTGGTTTTTAGCAAGTTATGGTAACAGGTTTGTGGTTTAGGCCATGGTTGAGGCTTTTACAGTTTGTGCAGGTTATGGAAAATAGGTTTTGTGGTTTAGGCCATGGTTTTAAAATGGCTATGGTTTTGCTGGACAGTATGTTATGTTTTCTGGTTTTTTAGGATGGTACAGGTTTTATGGTTTAGGCCATGGTTTTGACATGGTTTAAGGTTTGATGGTGTTTATGCTGGTTTTGGAATGGTTTTACTGGTTTTTGGTTTGAGATAGCAGGTTTTGAAATGGTTTAGGCCAAGGTTAATGTTACTGAGGCTTAGGCTTTAGAGCTTGAGAAAATGGCTTTGTTTTTTGTTTTACAGTTTTGAGTGTGGAAGGTTTGAAGATAGGTTGTGAACTCTTTTTTTTTTGTTTTGAAGGGGTTTGTTTTTTGTGTTATAACAGTTTGCTGGCTTGGCTCTATTTGATAGCTCAGGTTTGGTATATTTTTACTATCCTTCCCTTTGATCCCTCTGCACATTACTGCTTCATACCGTTTGTCTCTATTCCTATTTCATGCTTTCTCTTTTCTTACTGTATACTGCTGCAGTTTGTTTTGTATCCATTTCTGCCTAAGCCAAAAACCTGTAAACCACACTCTTCCTCTCTTCTCTCTCTTAAGTACAATTTGATACATTAAAATGTGATATGTACTTTACTGTTCTGAAAAAGCACAATGCTGGAAAATGATGAGAATGGAAAATATATGCTTGCATATTGGTTTAAATTGCATATCTCTCTTTGTCTACTGCATGGTACAACAAAGCCTTTGTATTTTGACTTCTTCCATACTTTGGCATGTTTACGTTGGACTTTTGTCTTGAACATTGCATATGTTGTTGCTTTATGCATTCTATTTGAAATATGCAGTTTTGTGCATATGGTTTTAACTTGTGCAGTGGATTTTGAATATGCAATTTACTTTTGAAAATGTGCAACTTTGACAAAAAAATGAATTTGTGCATATTTAAATTTGTGCATTCATTTTTATCAATAAAAATTCATCCCTTTTTGTGAACCGGGAGAAATCCCGTGATTTGCAAAAAGGGTAAAACTGATTCCAGTCGTTTGCTTTTAATGATGAACGCTTACAATTAATTTTTTTCTTTTAATTATTTATTTATTTCTGACTTTTTTCTTTTAATTCTTTTGTAGGTAAAATTAAATGAGCAAACAAAGAAGTATTGGATAGAAGATGAAGATTTAGAACTTAGGAAAAAAAATTAGGATAGTTTTTATTCCATTTTAAACATTGTAAAAATTATTATTGTAAATACGTTGTAAATAAATACGGTATTTAAACAATAATTGTAACAATTAGAATAAAATGAATAAAACTCCAGTATTTTACCAATTAGTTCTTTCCTTCTTTGTAATTATTTATTTCATCATTTATAATTCTTTAAATTATATAATAACTGAAAATAAATTTCAATTATTTAAATTCAGAATAATAAATAATTGAATAAACATCCTTGACCAATTAACTTCTCTTCAATTAATTATTTCATTATTTATAATTCTTCTAAATTATAATAACTGAAAATAAAATTTCAATTATTTATACCTAGAACAATAAATAATTAAATAACATCATTTGATCAATTAATAACCTTCTTTTCAAATATTTACTTTATTATTTATAAATCTTTAAATTATATAATAACTGAAAATAAATTCAAATTATTTAAATTTAAGATAATAAAATTAATAAACATTGTCTGATCAATTAATAAACTTAACGTTCAAAAATAAACAGCTCTCGACTTGAAAAAGTTATGAATTTTAAAATCAATAGATCAAAACGTTTGCAATGTAATGATGCGGATGGGAGATGGTATCTTAGGTCAAAATTTGGGGTACAACAGTGCAAGGTGTGGAAAAGAAGAAGAATTATACCTTTGGCTTATGGAGATGGAGGATAGATGGAGAAGGAGGCGCTTGGATGGCCGTAGACGGAGGGAAACGGGATGCTGTGCGCTTTGCTTGGAAGCCCTGGTATTCTGTATTTTTTTTGCCTTTTTGTGTGTTGGTGATGATATTCCTGAAAACCTAGTTTGACTTCCTTTTTCTCTTCTGTCTCTTTTGCCTCATATGCTTGACCCTATTGGCTTCTGTATGTTGCCTTTGTTTGTATGCTTAATGATGATTATCTGAGAGTTTATTGCCTTGAAATGCTGAGTTGCCTTGGTCTTGAATATTGCTTCTTTTCTTCTTCTCTTGTTAGCCTTGCCTTTGGAATAGCTTGCTTGATGCCTTTGATTGCTTGCCTATGAGGAAAGTTTTCTGAGGCTTTGGTTGGTTCAAATGTTTTTTGACTTTAAGTTGCCTCTGAGATGATGATGTTTGCTTGCTCTATTGCCTTGAAATGCTTGTCTGCTGATATTGATGTGTTATTGTTCTAAACCCTATGATGAAAGTTTTCTTAGGGGGCCTGTTGTTTAGGCTTCTGGTTTCATTTTGAGGCTTGACAGTTCAGGTTTTCATGTTATTTTGATGGTTAAGGCTTGTATGGTTTAGGCTTCAGGCTTTTGGTCTTAGACAGTTTAGAGGCAGGTTGGATTTGGTTTGATGCTTTAGGCTTTAGAGGCTTTGATACTTGGGCTTCAGTTTGTGTTTGAATCTTTAATGCAGATTTAGGCTTAGAGCTCTTTGAATGCATGTTAGGCTTTTTTTTTTGTTATGTGTTGGTTGAAGCAGTTTGAAAGGCTTTGAATATTTGAATCAGGTAAGGCTTGAGCTTTTAGTGATTACAAGCTTAGAGGGTTGATATGCTTTGAGAGCTTGTGTTTGTTTCAGGCAGGACTGTCTTCTGTTACAGTTTTGAGACCCCTTTGCTTTTTGTTTAGAGTTTCTTGATATATTATTTTTCCCCTCTACTGTGTTGAGAACAGTTTGTTTTATATATTTCTTCTCCAAGCCTAAGCCTGTAAGCCTATCTTCTCTTTCTCTCTTCTCTCTCTCTCTTGACAGACTAGACATCAATTTTATATTGTTTATGTTTGTCCTATGTTCTGAAAAGGTAGCTGACCTGAACATGATGTGATTGAAACTTTGCTTGCAATATTTGTTTTACCCTGCATACTTTATCTCTTCCTCCAGATTTTATGCTTCTTTGACAACCCTTTTGTACTTTGATATCTTGATATCTTTTTTGGGCAGCTTTGTTAGCCTTTTGTACTTGTGGAAAGTTTGAAATTGGAACTTTGTAGTTCTAGTTCAGTTCAGTTCAGTTTGCCTTTGGATTTTGTTTGGCATTTTATGAACTATGCAGCTTTTTGACCATTTTTGAAATTGTGCAATTACAACTTTTGTGCATTTCATGTCTTTTTCTTTTGCAAGCATTTTTCATCCCTCTTTGTGAACCGGGAGAAATCTCGTGATTTGCAGAGAGGGCAAACTGATTCCGGCCAATTGCCTTTAATGATGAATCTATTTTTTATCTGTCTGTCTTTTAATTTTATCTGCTTTGACTTTTCTTTTTCTCTTTGTTTTGCAGATAAAATTAAATGAGCAGAGGGAGCATTTGGATAGAAGATGAAGACTTAGGAATTAGGATGAAATTTTATTTCAATTGTAATCATTGTAACCATTATTATTATGAATACTTTGTAAATAAAATAATGTATTCAAATAACAATTGTAACAAATAATTAAAGATGAATAAAATCCAATCTTGATCAGTTAATTCTTTTTTCTTCTTTTCAAATGTTTATTTAATTGTTTATAACCCTTAAATTATAATAAAATGGAAATAAATCCCAATTATTCTAATCTTAGAATAAATAAACAATTGATAAACACAGTGGTCTTGACATCAATCAATAATAAACCCGGCGCTTCAAATATCCAATGCACAGTTAATCAAACCAATATCCAGATATTTATCTTTTTACTGATCAAATCAAACACTGTAGATTCTCAATTTAAGTACCTTAGCTTTTATCTCATCTCAAATCAAATGCCTTAGCCTTTACTGATTAAACAAAACACTGCAATTCCTTGATTCAAATGCCTCAATCAAAATCTTAGAGTAAACTGAAAAGAACTGTAAAATTAATTCTTTCTGAGAAATATGCGCACAAAAACCCTGGTTCTTGGTTAAATGTCAAAGAAGCGCTCGCCTGATTAAAACCTGAGCCAAACTCAAACAAAACCCTAGCAATTTGCTTGAACTGTTCCAGAGCCATGAAAACCCTAAATTTGTCTGACTGACGAGAAAAGTCTGTTTGACCGACTCTTGAGCCAGTCTGAAAAATCAGGAAAAGCCCGAAGCTGTGATTTCTTGTGGAAAAAATACAAGGGAAAATTTTGGGGTACAACACTATGTTTAGCTCTCCGTCAGTTTGGAAGAGCCAGAAGAGAAGGGCCTCATGAGATGCTTATACCTCATATCGTCTTTGATTTTCAGGTAGATAGCGACGAGCTGCGTCGTAGATTCATCAGGGCTTGGGATAGAGTTCAGAAAGCTGACCCACATGAGTTGGGACCCAAGACTTCTCTGCCAATGGAGTCATATTTCAGATGGGTACGCATTCGTGCCCAGAAGTTAGGTATGCCCTACGAAGCTGTCAGGCCTATTACTCTTGAAACTGCTGATAAAGAAGGGGTTCCTCCAACTATTCTCCATCCTCATACACCCACTGATGTCAGCACACTAAAGAGGTCTTGGGCGCAACTGCAGGAAGAACGGGATTCTTATCGGGAAAGGTTCAATGAACAAGAACAGAAGATCCAGAAGCTGACTAAGCAATTGGAGAACGAGCGGATCTTGAATGATTATGTCCGCACTGAGAAGAAGAGGCCATGGGAACAGTGATGGACCTTTGAGGATTTCTTTTATGGTTTTATTTACTTTTCAGTATTTCCATTCTTGTAACGCCCAAGGGCAATTTGTTGAACAATTTAAATTACGAAGTTAAATCTAATATAGTGTGTTTCCTTTCTTGTCTACAAATTTGAATCCCGATTGTCTTTGAAAACATAAATCATACGCATTTCATTTCATCATGTGCATAACAGGTACCCCTTTTACATGCCACTTATCTTCTTCGCTGTTTATTTCAGCAATCATCATGTCTACTGAACCTTCCACTGAACAAGCTATCAAGCCCCTCCAGGCCCAGAACGCCCAGTTCCAAGAGTTGGTTATGAGCCTAGCCCGGGGTCAACAGGATTTGACGAATCTGATTCTGAAGGAGAGGAAGAAGAAGAAGAAGAGGACCGTCTTGTTCAACACTGGACGCAGGTTTGGGAATGGACTACAGAATGAGGTCGATCTGACCACCTCATCTGTAGGGAAAGACAGTCCACAAGAGAGAAGGGTTCCTAGCCCCGTAGTCTCCGACAACGAGACGGATTATGATGAAGAGCAGTATCCTCCTGCTGAGGATAGGTACAAATAATTGGAGGACCGCTTGAGCGCTATTGAGATACAGAACGTGCCCGGGCTGGACTTTGGAGACCTAGGTTTATCCTCTGGGGTGGTGATTCCCCATAAGTTTAAGGCACCTGCCTTTGCCAAATATGACGGAGCCTCCTGCCAAAAGTTACACCTCCGGTCATATGTAAGGAAGATCCAGCCTTACACAGCTGATAAGAATTTGTGGATCCATTTCTTCCAGGACAGTATTTCAGGGACTCAATTGGAATGGTTTTATCAGCTGGATGGAGCCGGTATCCGTAACTGGGAAGATTTGGCTACTGCGTTCTATAAGCAGTATCAATATAATTCTGACCTCACTCCTACGCGTACCCAACTCCAGGGTATGTCAATAGGGACGGGTGAAGGATTTAAGGAGTATGCTCAGAAATGGAGAGACCTTGCTGGAAGGGTGCAGCCACCTTTAACTGATCGTGAACTTGTGGATATGTTCTTGGCGACCCTGTCTGGTCCATTCTTTAACCATTTGATTGGAAACTCTTCAGCCGGGTTTACAGACCTTATCTTGACTGCTGAGAGGATCGAAGCTGGCATCAAGGCAGGGAAGATACAGAAGGGGGCCTCATCGAGCACTGAGAAGAAGCCGTTCAAGAAAGAATCCAGTGTTGTCTATGGTTCAAGGAGACCAAATAGATCTGAACACCGCCAAGCTGTCAACGCGGTGGTCATTTCAAAACCTGTTGGTGCTCCTCAGCATCACAACCAACAAAAGGGTGAGAGACCTTGAAGGCAGTTCACTCGACTCAGCATGACCTTGTCCCAGATATTGCCACAGTTGCTGAAGACCAATTTGGTGACTCTAAGGGAAGCCCCAAAGAATCCGAATACTACATCACCAAAGTATAACCCCAACGCCCGCTGCGCTTATCATTCTGAAAGCCCGAGGCATAATACGGATGATTGCTGGACTTTGAAGAATAAGGTCCAAGACTTGATTGATGCAAAAGAGATTGAGTTTGAGGCGCCCGAGAGGCCCAATGTTGTGACTGCTCCCATGCCCAAACATGGAGTAAATGCTGTAGAGGAAGACTTGTTTGTAGCCTCTGTGGATGATATTGTCACCCCGCTCTTGACTGTCAAGAGGAACCTGTTGCTAGCCGGTTTATTTCCGGGATGTAGTGAGGGTTGCCATCTGTGTTCTGTTTCACCTACTGGTTGTCCATCTTTGAAGTCAGGCATCCAAAACCTGATGGATAATAAGGAAATCCTGTTTGAGAAGATTGTTGTTCCTGCCACCCCTACTGAAGAAGTTTCCATTGTTACCATTTTCAACAATTCTCCCAAGGCTCCCTCGAGGAAGCCTTTCAGAATTACGCCTGTCCAGAAGATTGCACCTATAATCATCACTGTTCCGGGGCCTATTCCCTACACATCTGACAAAGTTGTCCCTTGGCACTATGAGGCAGATGTTTATGTTCTTGGAGTCAAGCAAGAGTTTGATACTAATACCGGCGTCAGCAACATCACCGGGCCTGCTAAAGTCACCCGCAGTGGTAGACTTTTCTCACCTGATATTGCGCCACCAATTGTCCAGAGACCTATTGTCATCACACCTGCAAGTGTGCCTAATACCATTCCTGATCAAGTTCTTAGTTCTACCCTTGTCGCCGAGTCATCTGACGCTCGAGGCAAAGGGATCGCCACTGATGTGCCTACCAAGACGGAGGCGCCAAAGACCATCAATGTTGAAGCTTCCAAACAAGAGATGGAAGAGATTCTGAAGATCATCAAGAAGAGTGATTATAATGTAGTTGAGCAGTTGGGGCAAACCCCATCCAAGATTTCTATGTTATCACTGTTGTTGTGTTCAGAGGCCCATGCCAAGGCTCTGATTACCTTCCTGAAGACAGCCCACGTGCCACATGAGACATCAGCTGATCAGTTTACCGATTGTGTGGCCAATTTAACTGCTAATAATGGTTTGGGTTTCTCCGACGCTGATTTGACTGCTAAAGGGAAGAACCATAACGATGCCCTGCATGTCTCCATTGAATGCAGGGGCACTACTCTTGCACATGTGCTGGTTGACACTGGTTCCTCATTGAATGTCTTGCCCAAGAAAGCTCTAGACAGGTTGGATTGCGAAGGGTTGGAGCTAAAGCCAAGTAACATTTTTGTTCGGGCCTTTGATGGGTCTAAAAGGATGGTGCATGGTGAAGTCGATATTCCAATTAGAGTTGGCTCTCAGGTCTTCGATTCTACATTCTACATGATGGACATTAGGCCATCCTATTATTGTTTGCTGGGTCATCCATGGATCCATAAAGCCGGAGTTGTGACCTCCACACTCCATCAGAAGCTGAAATACACGGTCAAAGGGAAGATTGTGACAGTTCAAGGGGAGGAGGAATACATGGTCAGCCACCTCAACTCGTTCCAGTACATAGAGATGGATGGGGAGTTCATTGAGACCCCATTTCAACACTTTGAAGAAGTTCCTCAGACACTGGCATCAGCTGAGACTGTGATCGAAGATTCTCCTTGGAAGATGGCTTCCTTAAAGGATGCCCGGGCTGTTATTGAGAAGGGTGAGTATGCAAACTGGGGCCGACTTCCTGATTTCACTCAGAAGACTGACAAGTTTGGTTTCGGTTTCACTGCAGAAGCTCAAAGGGCTGTTCGTAGTGCAAGAATTGGAAGACCTCCTGTGTTCATCATCAACTCGGGAGTAAATGCCATTGAAGATGACGTGGAGGAATCTGAATTCGACAGCTGGATCTACCCTACAACCAAAGGTGGACCAAACAACTGGACAGCGAAAGACTTCATCCCTATTACTTTTGTTACTCAGTAATGAACTCTTTTGTTTTGAATTTGTAACAGACAATATTGTGAAAACTTTATGGCCCAGTGTCTTACCCGGGGCACCGTGGCTTCATTTGTGAGGGCTTTTGTGTGCCATTTTCATATATCATTAATAAAAGCATTGGACGTTTTTGCATTTCAAATCTTGCGCTCCTTGTCTTTCTTTATTATATATTGCAAAACAACTATTTACACACACTCACATATACAGGTCCCAATCCACTCTGGATCTCACTGGTAACGACTCTGTTACTGCCAGTTATGACTTCGAAAATCCGTTCAACTTAGCCGAAGACGAAGATGAAGATGATTGCGAAGTGCCTGGTGATCTTGCAAGACTGCTACTTCAAGAAGAGAGGGCCATTCAGCCACATGAAGAGCCAGTGGAAACAATAAATATGGGTACTGAGACAGACAAAAAGGAAGTCAAGATCGGTGCAAATCTGGAGCTTAGTGTGAAACAACGGTTGATTCAGATGCTGCATGACTACATGGAAATCTTTGCCTGGTCTTACGAAGATATTCCTGGGTTAGATACCGACATTGTGGTTCATCCCCTGCCTACCAAGGAAGAATGCCCTCCGATAAAACAGAAGGTTCGCCGTATGCGTCCAGAGATGTCCGAGAAAATCAAAGTTGAGGTTATGAAACAATTTGACGCCGGTTTTCTAGCAGTAACTTCTTACCCTCAGTGGGTCGCCAATGTGGTCCCAGTGCCAAAGAAAGATGGTAAGGTCAGAATGTGTGTTGACTATAGGGATTTGAACAGGGCGAGCCCTAAGGATGACTTCCCTCTGCCTCATATCGACGTTCTGGTTGACAACACTGCTCAGCATAAGGTATTCTCCTTTATGGACGGTTTCTCCGGTTATAATCAAATCAAGATGGCTCCCGAAGACATGGAGAAGACCACCTTTGTTACTCAGTGGGGCACCTTTTGTTACAAGGTCATGCCTTTTGGGTTAAAAAATGTTGGGGCAACGTATCAGCGTGCTATGGTTGCTCTGTTTCATGATATGATCCATCATGAGATTGAAGTATACGTCGACGATATGATTGCAAGGTCCCAAACTGAGGAGGAACACCTTGACCATCTACAGAAGCTATTTGACCGGTTGAAGTTGTACAAGCTGAGATTAAACCCGAATAAGTGCACCTTCGGGGTGAGATCTGGAAAACTACTGGGTTTCATCGTAAGCGACAAAGGTATTCAAGTGGACCTTGCCAAAGTGAAAGCCATACAAGAGATTCCAGTTCCCAAGACAGAGAAAGAGGTCAGAGGCTTTCTAGGACGGTTGAACTACATTGCCCGATTCATCTCGCACATAACTGCTACTTGTGAACCAATCTTCAAGCTACTGAAGAAAGATCAAGTGGTACGTAGGAACGATAAATTCCAGGCCGCTTTCGAAAGAATTAAAGAGTATCTCCAAGAGCCACCCATTCTTATGCCACCGGTTGAAGGGAGACCTCTAATCTTATACTTGACAGTACTGGACAACTCAATGGGATGTGTGTTGGGTCAGCATGACGAGTCTGGCCGAAAAGAGCATGCTATTTATTACCTTAGTAAAAAGTTTACCGACTGTGAGACCCGATACTCACTGCTCGAGAAAACTTGATGCACTTTGGTATGGGTTGCTCGCCGGCTAAGACAGTATATGTTGACTCACACTACTCTGTTGATTTCAAAGATGGATCCAATCAAGTATATCTTCGAAAAGCCTGCCTTGTCCGGAAGAATAGCAAGATGGCAGATGATCTTGACTGAATATGACATCCAGTACACGACTCAAAAAGCAATTAAGGGAAGTGTGTTGGCAGACCATTTGGCACATCAGGCAGTGGATGATTACCAGTCCATGAACTTTGAATTTCCAGACGAGAATATCATGGTAGTAACTGAATGCGAGATACCTGGGCCGGATGAAGGACCTAAGGAAGGATCTGATGGTCTATGCACTTTGATGGAGCCTTAAACGCTTTGGGTAACGGTATTGGCGTTGTGATTATATCTCCTAAGGGCTCTCATACTCTGCTCACCACCTGACTATGTTTCAACTGCACCAACAACATGGCGGAGTATGAAGCATGCATCATGGGTCTTTGAGCTGCAATTGACCTAAGGATCAAGTTTCTGAGTGTCTTCGGAGATTCCGCTCTCGTGATCAGTCAGATCAAAGGAGAGTGGGATATGAAACACCCAAATCTTATTCCTTACAAGGAGTATGTATTGACGTTGCTTCCCCACTTCGAGGAAATAATCTTTGAACACTTCCCAAGAGAGGAAAATCAGGTGGAGGACGCATTAGCTACGATGTCTTTTATGTTCAAAGTCAAGTGGGACAACGAGGCTCCCCGGATCATTATCTGGAAAGTGGATGAACCTGCATATTGCTGTGATCTTGAGATCGAAGAGGTAACAGAAAATCCTTGGTATCATGAAATAAAGAGGTACCTTGAAGCTCAAGAATACCCCGAGGGTGCATCTGTTAATGATAAGAAGTTTCTGAGAAGGTTCGCGGCAAAGTTCTTCATCAGCAATGACATTCTTTACAAATGTAACCATGATTCAACCTTATTGCGTTGTGTGGATAAGATTGAAGCAGAAAGGATCACGGCAGAGCTGCATGAAGGTACCTTTGGAACACATTCCAATGGACATACCATGGCAAAGAAAATCCTTCGGGCAGGATATTATTGGTCAACAATGGAAGCCGACTGTTATCAGCATTCTCGGACATGTCACAAGTGCCAGATCTATGCTGATAAGGTGCACATTCCTCCAGTTCCTTTGAACGTCTTGACAGCGCCTTGGCCTTTTGCAATGTGGGGCATTGATATGATCGGCGAGATCCGACCTACGGCATCCAACGGGAATCGCTTCATCCTGGTAGCGATTGATTACTTTACAAAGTGGGTCGAAGCAGCTTCCTTTGCCACCGTAACCAAGAACGTCGTGGCACGGTTCATTCGGCACAACCTGATCTGTCGATACGGTGTCCCAGAGAGGATCATTACGGATAATGGTACCAATGTTAACAACAAGATGATCAATGAGCTCTGCGAGCAATTCAAGATACAGCACCACAACTCTTCTCCTTACCGGCCGAAGATGAATGGGGTTGTAGAAGCGGCTAATAAGAACATTAAGAAGATTGTGCAGAAGATGACAGTGACCTACAAAGACTGGCATGAGATGTTACCATTTGCTCTTCATGGGTACCGTACCTCAGCACGAACGTCAACAGGGGCAACACCCTACTCCTTGGTATACGGCATGGAGGCAGTCCTGCCCATTGAAGTTCAGATACCCTCTCTCCGGATCATGAAGGATGCGTGTTTAAGTGAAGACGACTGGATCCAGATCCGACTTGATCAACTAAACCTAATCGACGAAAAGAGCCTCACTGCTATCTGTCATGGTCGGACGTACCAAAAACGGATGATCAAGGCATTTAACAAGAAAGTCAGACGACAAGAGTATCAAGTCGGGAACCTGGTAATCAAGCGTATCATTCTACCCCAAGGTGATCCCAGGGGCAAATGGACCCCTACGTACGAAGGGCCATTTGTGGTTAAGAACATCTTCACAGGAGGAGCAATGATTCTAACCACCATGGATGGTGACGACCTTCCTTACCCCGTCAATGCAGACATAGTAAAAAGATACTACGCATAATTAAAGACCCGCTAGGTTGACTGGCCTAGGAAAAAATAAGGGCTTCCCAACGAACCAAAAGGGTTCGGGCAAAAATAAGGGATGAAAATAAAAAAATCTGTACACCCGGCAAGTCGAAAACCTGAAAAGGCGGCTTGGGCAAAAATGGGTATCCCGGTGGACTGAAAACCCGAAAGGGCGGTCCAGGAAAAAGTTAGGGATTAAAGCATAATACTATGTTTCATTGGATCACCCTGCATCCAGACATTGGTAGCAACTATCAGGCTTGGACGACACCCATCAATCAGATTCATCTCCAACTAAGCAGCAAAGTGATAAGATGCTTGAAGATATAAGGACAATAACAGAGTTGGAACCCAGTGGGATTATTCACATAGCTGTTTTTTGTTCTTTTTACAAATTGTATAAATCCTATTCGTTCGGCGGCGTTCTCTTACTAGGACGTCAGCCTCTTGTACAAAAGCGCCTATTTATATTTAAACTTCAAAATCAATACAAGTTCATTTTTCAGACAAATTGCGAATTGTTTTTTCCTTTATCTGTTTTGTTTTACAAAGAACGTCCAATCTTCATTTATGATATATGCATTTGACACTAATTGCTGCTCATAAATATTTACATGCGAAACAAAGGACTAATTACGGGTGACATCGGAAGTAGGGGCAATAAGAATTGTCTAAGCGATCTAGTTGCTCTGTCCACCAAGGTACCAAGGTAGGTTCGGCTGAAGAATATGACCAAGATACCTTCACTCCCCATAGAGTAAGACAGTAATGGAAGCTCTCCCCACTGAGACTTGCAACTATGAACAAATCAGCAATACTCTCCCCAAGCAGAGTTGGTCTACCATCAGCCCTAAAATAGTTGGGTATCCCCAGTAGATCTTAATATTCCCCAACGGAGTATACAGATATACCTCAGCAAGCATCCCCGACAGTCTTAATACTCCTCAATGAAATATAAGAATGTTCCCCGGCGGAATACAAGATACCCCCAGTGGAGCTATTTCCCAGTGTAGTCTAAAAAGCTTCCCCGCCGGAGTTGAATCATCTTACCTAGTAGATTCTGGAAGCTTGTCCCCTGCAGAGTACAAGTGCATCTCCTCAGCCAAATTCAGAGGTTACCCCCACAAGAGTCTAACTGGGTTATCCTCAGCAAGTTACAACAGAAAGATCATCCCCAGCGAAGTTCTTTCTATCCCCAGCGGAGTTCATCATCAAAATCCCCAACAAAGCTTATCAACGGAATCCCTAGCGGAGTTATCGTTAAAATCTCAGCAAAGCATCTCCTCCCCATAGAGTAATTCCCCGCAGAGTAATCTCTTCACCAGTTTATTCCCCAACGGGGTCATCCTCTCTTGCAAGTTTATCATCTTCGTTCATCATCCCCAGTGGAAGCAAAGAATTCAACATCATTCTCCAGCAGCTATCTAGGATTTATTTTCCCCAGCTAAAACATCACATTTTCATACATCACGATACATGCATATACGCATCATATCATACGATCTCATTTATGTTGAGAACATCATTGCTCGATCCATATCATGCATTGCGTATGACTGACCTTTACTTTTCAGGAAAGATGCAATTAAATTCTCAAATTATGTCAATGGAGACAAAGTCAATTAAAATCGATTCCTAAAGATTTTTCTGAGGCCAGCCAGTCAATGGAGACAAAGTCAGTCAAATCGATTCCTAAAGATTTTTCTGAGGCTAATCCAGTCAATGGAGACAAAACCAGTCAAATCGATTCCTAAAGATTTTTCTGAGGTTAATCCAGTCAAAGGAGACAAAACCAGTTAGATCGATTCCTAAAGATTTTCCTGAAGCCAAGTCAGTCAATGGAGACAAAATCAGTTAAATCGATTCCTAAAGATTTTTCTGAAGCCAGTCAATGGAGACAAAACCAGTTAAATCGATTCCTAAAGATTTTTCTGAGGCGAAGCCAGTCAATGGAGACAAAATCAGTTAAATCGATTCCTAAAGATTTTTCTGAGGCTAATCCAGTCAAAGGAGACAAAATCAGCTAAGTCAATTCCTAAAGATTTTTCTGAGGCTAATCCAGTCAATGGAGACAAAATCAACTAAGTCAATTCCTAAAGATTTTTCTGATGCTAATTCAGTCAAAGGAGACAAAACCAGTTAAATCGATTCCTAAAGATATTTCTGATCCGAACACAGTCAATGGAGACAAAATCAGCTAAGTCAATTCCTAAAGATTTTTCCGATACAAACCCGTCAATGAAGACAACCTATCAATAGAGACAACCCGTTAATGAAGACAATCCGTCAATGAAGACAACCCATCAATAAAGACAATCGGTCAACGAAGACAAAACCACAACTATCCATTACATTTCCAGATGGCATCTATAAGCCCATCCTCCTACCAACAATCTCCAAATGGCATCTGTAAGCCCATTCCCGGCATCACATTGCTGATACTATACCATGCGAGTGCAAATTTATGGGCACTTTATTGTTCAATCATCTTCCACCTTCGGATCACGAAAGGCACACAAGCCAATCTACATCCTCAGGTTTAAGAATATTGATCAGGGGCAACTGTTGTACCCCAAAATTTTCGCTCCCATATTCCTCAAGATTTGTCAAGAATGATCCTCAAATGGCTCAAAATTGGTCAAGGGTTGTACAGTCAAATCACCTCCTAAGACAACTGAAATTAGGGTTTTGGTTCTTTCAAGGAATTTGGGGTTTTCAATGGTTCAAACAAGTCTCATAGGCCTATATACATTCTCAAGCACCTACATGCCAAATTTCAAGACTCATAGTGCCAGTTTGCACAGTCAAAAGCTCCATTTGACCTACAATCAACTACAAGGGCAAAATGGTCATTTTGCAGTCAAAAGTCAGAATTTTTGGTCAACATCTTATTTTGAGTTAACAATCATCATTTGATCAAGTCTTGATCATGATTCCACAAGAATAGCTCAAAAATAATCAAGATGCAAAAGTTACTATTTTTGGACAGTAGAAAAGTCAACTGTACCTTGACCAGGGCATAACTCTTTCATGGTTTATCAGAAAAATTCCATCCAAAGCTAATTTTGAAGAGGATGCAATTTCCTACAATCCATCTTCACACTCCAAGATCAAGAAATCCTCTCACAAAAAGTTACAAATTTTTACATTATAGGTCAATTTCAAAAGTCAACAAAAGTACACTTTGAGTCAAAGGCCATAACTTGAGATTGGTAAATACAAATGACATGGGACCAAAGGAATTGGTTAGAGGACTTCAAGAGCTTTCCAAAATGTCTAAGAACATGGTCATATGATCAAAATCAATTAAGTTTTGCATTGGAGAAGTTGGGAAATTTTCATGAATTTGCAAAAGTCAACTATCCTCAAAACTCCAATTTTTGACAAAAGGGCCCACTTTCTTCCACTTGATTCAGCCTTGTCATGCCACACACGTGTCCCATGCTTGATTTCATGACCAAACATTTATTTTTCTATTTTATTTTATTTTTATTGATTTAATTCATTTTAAATCTATAATAATTCAAATAAAATCTAAAAATCAATGGAATAGTATCTTTGTGATTTGTACAGCTTTCATATATCATGAGACAACTAACCAATTCGTGCCAAGGCTTATTTGTGCACAAAATCTTAGATTTGGCCATATTTGGAAAGATTAACAATGGTGACAAAGTCAAAACCTAATTCTTGAATATACATGGATAAAAGCCCAAATTTTGACCTAGACTGATTGCCTTATACATAAGCAAGCCAACCATACCCTAATTGACGACTGAAAGGCTGCAGAGACGACCATACCATTTCAAGAATTTTCAAGAAAACTCAAAACTGGTTCTTGCATTCTAGGCCAATTCAAGGCGTTTTGTTCATCCAAATACATTGCAGGAGGAACCAGGATTGATTTGCAATCAAATTCAAGCATCAAAGCTCAAAGAATCACTACATACAGTCCCACGGTTTGCACTTCTTATTCATAATTGTATCTCTTAATTCATGCACATTTAACATGTTTTTGTGACTGATTTGCATTGCTAGAGATCATACAAAGCTAATGGAATGGTTGAATTGAACCATAGTGCCCTAAATCGAAATATGCCATGATTGAATTTCTAGGGTTTTCAAGCTTTTAAATAGGGCTTTTCAGACAAGGAAAAATTGGGACCAATGGGAGACATGGTTGGAATCGTGAGGCCAAGACGATGGGAATCCATACCTCGCGAAATATTTATGTTTGCTATATTTCTATTCGCTATTTTTCCTTACAAGAGGTAGTGGAGGTTAAAAACCCCCGCTATCTGTTTATAATTATACAGGACAAAGGTTGAAGACGATGATGTGTTGATATCTGGTTGGCCAATTTGAAAAGCGCGCATTTTACTTTTTTTATTTACAGCGTTTTAATTGTTTTCATATATAATAGTTTCATCTTATTATGATAACAAAGAAACGCGCTAGTTGAGTTGGCAAGCAGGTAGATGGAAAAGCTATTGGGACCTGGGTTCGAATCCCAGGTCCCCCAAAATTCTTATTATTATTTTCTTGTGCATATTCCAATAGGTTTCCAGGTATGAAGACCACCATATGCTTCAAATCTCAGCACGCCAAGTGGCTTCAGGCCAAGATCCAGTGGCCAAAATTGAAGGACCATCATAATCTCCAGTCAGCACATGCATAACAAATCCAGAAAAGTCAAAACAGGCTTGAGCATTGTTGTGCCACAAATTTCCAGATTCACCTCCTGATTTGGGCCAGAACCCCCCTGGGTTTATTTCTTCTTCTTCTTTTATATTTTTTATTTAATTGTTTTTTTTACTATTAACTATTATTATTATTACTTAATTAACCAAATAATTTATTTTTCCTAATAAAATTCAGAAAACATAAAAAATATAATATTTTTGTTTATTAAATTTAATTAGCTTATTTTGTAAATAAATATTAACTTAATTTGTTTAGTTTTAATTAGGTTAATTTTAACTTTTTTGCAATAATTTAAAATTAATGTAGAATTAGGGTTTTAATAACTTTTAATCATTTTATTATTTTTATTTTCTTAAACATTAAAAGACCAAAAAAATATTTCTTTTTATTAATTAATTAGTTTAGGTTTAATTTAATTCATAAATAATAAAAATCTCCTTCTTTCTCAAAAAAGGGTCAAAACCCTAAAAACACTCCAATTCAATTTTTCTCGCGCGTATGATTATTTTTGGATCACATTTTGATCCATATTACGAAATTGTTCCGAGGATGTAATAGCTTTAATTAGGATTATTTATCGCTTTCGTTTACTTTTCCGCAATTTACCGTTTCAAGGGTTTGTTTTTGGCGATGTAAATACCCGACGCCTTGTAATAGCTTAGTTTTATTTTCCGTAACCTTTAACTGCTAGATGTATGTTAACTAGGCTATGCATGTCAAGATCTCTCTTAAATTAAAATCAACCGTAGCTCACCATAACATGTACAAAGATAACATAACTGAAACCTGACACACTCGCACATGCCACTCCTAGGGTACGCCTCACTTGGTTGCCTCGACGTGGTCATTGAGTATAGGGTGTTTTAGAGGTCGCCCTCTTGTCTAAAGATTAAAGTTTCCTCGAAACGGTTGCCTCGATAAAAAAAATGATCTAAGACATTAGGGTTACTGCTAAGGCGTCCTACTATTGCTTTAGTGACCACATGTCCCTAAAATCAAATTGACCCGACAAATCCAACGACGGTGCTACCTACTTCTCAATAGTAGGATAATACTGTCTAAAGGACATTTACACAGCTTAATTTCTTTTGAGTAGGTAGAGGTTCTCAGATACTTGCTCTTTCAAAACAAAACAACTTTTTCGCACTTACACTTTTCAAACAAAGTTTTCAAACAAACACTTGATACAATCTTGAGGACAGATACAAGAGTCAAATCGGAGTTTTCAAACAAAACTCTTTTCAAAACCCGCAATCACAAAAAAGAGGCAAATTTTTGAAAACATAGTGAGCAAGTACCTAAGAGCCCGTGGATAACCACAGATAGAATGGGTACTAACACCTCCCGTTTCTATAATCTACCTCCCGAACCCGAGAAACATCTCGAAAAGGAATTTTGTTGTGCTTTTGTCCTTTCCTTGTTGGATTAAATAAAAGACGGTGGCGACTCTTGCTTACCGCGACATTTTGCGAAACGCAAACGCGAACCAGCATTCCAAAACAGTCAATTCTATTCCCACCGATCACAGCATGGTTATATGTATATCAAGAGGAACACTGGTAAAAAGTATGGAGTGGCTGCAATTAATGCATGGGCTATAGATATAGTTAAAAATAAATAAAAATATGAGAATTAAGTAAAGTAATTTCTTTATCTCGCTCTCTAAGAAATAATTTAAAGCTAGGTTTATGGTCTTCCGAGTCTATAGTTTGTTATGTGGTTATTCTTGATGTTGTTTTGAATATGTCGATTCTATTGTTCTTGATTGTTATTCCTGATGTAACATAGCAGTCATGATAATAAATTTAGTTCGTATTTTTTATTAGTAGTCTCTTGCATCTATACAGTGAGTTAGATAATTTAAAATTTATCTGTCAAGAGGGTTCACATTTAAAACCCTAAGGTTAACAAAAGAAAACATCTAGGCAAGTAGACATGATTTAACAATCAATGAGTTTTCAAGACGAAAGTGACTTAAATAACTTTAAGTGGTAATGTTAGACATGCATTAGGTTCTATTCTATCCTATCATGAAATAAAAAAAAAAGGCAAAACAACAACATCAAATCACAACATTAAGTAAGATTGATATCCCAAACTTCAAAGAAGAAACCTCAACATAGAACACTCGATTGAAAGCAATCAAGTAACATGCAAAGTTTAAGATAACAACCTAATTATTAAGACAAATTTTAAAACATTACTCAAAAGGAACTTAAGACATCAAACATATCATAAACAAATAAATCATGAAACCACAAATGAATTTCTCATCGCAATAGAAATTCTCATGAGAACAACATATGACAATTGCAAGTTTGGACAAAACAATCAAACAATCATCAACAAAATGCATCATCAAAACGATTCATCTAAGCATGGAAAACCAATGATGAAATAAGAAAAATATTGAGGCATTAGAGCATGACAAGCACTACAAGAAAAAGGCTCTCCAGCCACGTGATTTTGCCACGTCATTTTCATGTGGCTAAATAAAGCCAGTTGCGACGTGAAAATCACGTGGCAACATGTTTTACTAATAAAATAAAGAAGCTTGATGATTGTCAGTCTTTTTTTATAAATAAAAAAAAATATTGCGACGTGGGATTCACGTCGCTACTAAAAATACAATAAAAAATAATTTAATTGCTCTAACGTTCAGATATTTGTCATTTTGAAATTTTGAAAAAGTAAGTTGCGACGTGTTATTCATGTCGCAACATTTAAGAGGGAAAAATCAAATCATTACAGACTGGCGTGTTCAGGCTTTGGAGGATGTGAAGAAAGAGAATATAACTGTTGGGATTGTTGCGACGTGAAAATCATGTGGCAACGTTGCAGCCTGATTTTCACGTCGCTAAGTGCTTTATATATTTATTTCAAGCACGCTCCACAGACAGACAATATTGTTATGTTACAATAAAAACTCTTCTTCTTCAACCCTCTTCTCCTCATTCCATCCCTCCATAACAATTTTCTTCTTCATAAAATTTGTTCTTCTCCAATATAAAATCTCTTCAATCTCCATTAATTCTTGTTTTAAGGTAAATTCAATTCAATTTTGTCTCTATTTTGTTAACAACTTTTTATTTATTGTATTATTGGATGTAATTTTATTTAATTTTTCTTTGAATAGAAGAAGATTGATAGAAGTAGATTGCAAAAAGAGACAAGAAGATTGAAGGAGTTAGAAGATAAGAGGTATTTCTTGGATTTTTTTTTTTGAATTTAGTATATTTTCTGAATTTAGTTAAATTGTAGGTTGAATTTGGGTTAAATTATAATATTGTAATTTTAATTGAATTTGGTTGAATCTGATTTTATTTAATTTATTAAAACAGAATAAAAAATATTTAATTTGTTAGGAATAATAATATTAATCATTTTTATTATTTAGTTTATTTTAAATTTAAAAATAAAAAAGATGATATCGTTATTACTTTATATTTTATATATTTATAACCATTTAAAATTTAAGTTGATTATAATTTTAGGGGTATATAATAAAAATTTAGTATTAAGTAAATTAATGTTACAAACTAAATAATAATAAATATAGTAATTAGTGAAAAACACAAATAAATAAATAAATTGTGATGAATACAATCGTTATAATTATTAATTTATGTAGTAACTTAGTGAATAATAAAAATAATAACAATAATCATTTTAATCATTTGCAATTTAAAAATCAAAAAGATTTTATCCTTATAATTTTTTATTTATTAATTTATAAAGAAAGTAAAAAATATTTTTAGGAGTTTATAAACTTTAAGTGTTTAAATTAAATTTTTTTATCTTAACTGAAAATATTTTTTTTGGATGAACTATTTTAATAGAATGTTGTTAAGTCTAATAAGTTAGAATTAGAAAAAGGTATAATAACCGTTTGATGTTTTTTGAAACATATGTACATTTACTATCACTAAAAATTTAATTTTCATAAACATATAAGTAATTACCATAATTCATCATTAAAGCCAAATATATTTAGCGATGACACACAAATATATGATATTTTGGCTTGATATACACAAAATATTTCTCATACTTTAGTTTAAATTAAATTATTTTATAGGTATTATGCAGGTATTTTTCTATTTTTGCAGAGATACATTAAGCTGAACATTTTGGAAGAAATAAAGAAAAAAAAGGTGCAAAGATAGCAAAAAGGGTCAAAGGAGAAGAAATCAGCTTAAGCCCATCAAGCATGTTAGCACGTTTGTCAGCACGTGGCCCACCATGCAAAAGGCCTTGACGATCGTCAAGGAGAGTTGCCGCTCGTCACACAAAGAGATGGACCAAGTGACCATCGTCACTTGGACTTGACGAACGCCACAATGCCACTTTCTCCCTCTTGACTACGTATCCAACGGAAGGAAACCAATTCAAAAACGAATCCAACAATCACCCTATTTTATCTGATCCACTCAGTCAAAGTATGAAGAACGTAACAAATTTAGTGGTCTTATTATTTCTCAAAGGAACACAAAGTGTTCCTACATTACCGAGAACGAACTTATCACACAGGGGTTATAGATAGGACCTTGGACCATACGAAAAAGGGAGTTCTTTTTTGGCAAAAACTTTGGAGAATTCATTTTTACTCTTAGCAAATATTCTTTAAGCATTATTCATTTTCCAGCAATTTCTATATTTCCTCTAGCATTTATTTTTATTGTACGGTTACATTTGTTCCCCGATCGAAGCAAAGCCTACAGTTTGTGCAGGAGTACTTCTATATTCAGAATTATTACCAGGTTTATGTTTACGAATTTTTATTACTTTTAATCAATATAATCATGTTTATTTTCGTATGTCTCTGGAATTATTCTGTGATTTGGTATGATATTATGTTAGGCTAGAATCTGTATACCGGTATGTAAAGTCACTTAACCAAGGGATCGAGTGACTTAGTTGAGATTATTTTTACTACAAAACCTTCTTTTCTGGTCTAAGTTACTATTTTTAATCATTAAATTGTTTTGTTACGAAAGTAAAGAACAGATAGAGGTTAGGGTCAACAAAGCGGAAGCTTGAGATCTTTTAACTAGACAATAGTAATTAGGCATTAGCTTAAAATACAACGTAAGCACTTTAAAGTTAATTAAGATTTTATTTAGTTTTCAAAAGATGTTTTTAACTCCTGCTGCATGGCAAAAGCGTACGTTAGGACTTAACTACATAACCTAGATCAACAAAACAATAGTGTGAGACGAGGGTTTTTAAACTAAATAAGTTTTACTGAAAGCTGTTTTGAAAATATAAAGACACCCAACCGGTCGCTAGTTCCCGAGGTTCGACTATTGCATACTGGTAGTTACGCTCATTAATTATTAAAAATCCAACTTAATTTAGTATTTAGTTTTCCCTACAACCCAATCAAACATTCATTAGCTTTAGATTTGCAAAGTAACAATAGAAGACGGTAGATCGATTCATCAGTCTCTGTGGTTCGATATCTTTTAAAACTACACGATAAGACTGTGCACTTGCAGTCCGAATCATTGGATACCTAAGTATAATCCCGATCAAGTTTTTGGCGCCGTTGTCGGGGACTGATTTAAGTCGATATCGCTACTCTTTTGTTACGCAGTAGAGACTAGAGCAAAAACCTTTCTATTTCTTTTCTATTTCTTTTCTTATTTGTATGCCAAACACTCGTTCGCAAGGCGAGCCGTTATACATACAAATATACGATATCGAGCGGTATCTCAGACTTAGACGCCGTATTCAAGAGTATCATCTCTTGCATAACACTCAACCTTGTGAATAACTCGAATCTCCTATTCCTCGACCAACCCAAGAAATGGCTGCCAATCCTGCTCCGCGCCCACTCAAATCCTACGATATTCCCTCGCAAGATGAACCGCACAATAGCATTGTTGCTCCTCCAATCGAGGCTAACAACTTTGAACTGAAACCTTCTTTGTTGTCTGCTGTACAACAGAACCAGTTCTCCGGTGGGTCAATGGAAGACCCTAATCTTCATCTATCAATATTTCTACAGTACGCAGATACAATTAAGAACAATGGGGTCAGTCAAGACGCAATAAGACTTTGTCTCTTCCCTTTTTATCTAAGAGACAGAGCCAGAGCTTGGCTCCAATCTCTACCCGAGAACTCAGTCACTACATGGGATGAGCTGAAGAAAGTCTTTATTGCAAGGTATTTCCCGCCAAGCAAAACAGCTATGCTAAGATCTCAATTAAGAGATTTTAGACAAAAGGAAAACGAATCCCTTTTCGATGCTTGGGAACGATACAAGGATCTAATGAGATTATGCCCACATCATGGCTTGGAAGAATGGTTGATTATCCATACCTTCTATAATGGTCTCCTTTACAATACAAGATTAACGATAGACGTTGCTGCAGGAGGTGCACTTATGGACAAATCCTACACTGCTGCCTATGCTCTAATAGAAAGCATGGCCCAAAACCACTATCAGTGGGGAAGTGAAAGAGGACAAGTAGACAAAGGTACTGCAGTGAAAACACCGACAAAAGGAGGCATGTATGAGATAAGCGATATAGACAGTGTCCATGCTAAGGTAGATTCCCTCACCCTAAAGATAAATAATTTGAATGCAATACCTCCAGCCACCGTGGCTGCTATAACTCCAAATTGCGAAATATGCGGAGTACCTGGACACGTAGTTACCGAATGTAAGATCTTGGCAGGGACTCCAACTGACCAAGTGAGTTATGCTCAAGGAAACCCTTACTCAAACACATACAACCCTGGATGGAAAAATCACCCAAATCTCTCATATAAAAACCCCAATGCGTTGTATGCTCCAAACCAAGCACCTGCCGCGCCACCTGGATATCAGAAACCTCCTGCAAATGCTCCTAGTGTGCCTAGAAAATCAAACTTAGAATTTATGATGGATAACTTCATAGATACCCAAGCGCAAACAAACAAAGACGTCCAAAATCAAAACATACACACTAACGAGCAGATAAAACAATTAGCAAACAAAATAGATGCTTTGGCCACCCATAATAAAATGTTAGAAACCCAAATATCTCAAGTGGCTCAACAACAAGCACCTACAGCTGTGCCGGCTGATACATTTCCTGGTCAACCACAACCTAACCCAAATGGGCACACTCATGCCATCATATTAAGAAGTGGAACCGAGTTAGATGGACCGCCTGACCCAAGACTGTCAAATCAAAGTATGTATCAAAGGTCCGAAATACCAACTGAGAAGGAAAATCAACCAAAGAAACCAGAGTTCAATGAAGAAGATAAAGGAGGAGAGGCCAAAGAAAAACCTTATGTGCCTCCACCACCTTATAAACCCCATATCCCATTTCCTGGTAGATTAGCCAAACCTAATAATGTAGGGCAATTTAAAAAATCCGTAGAACTTCTGAAACAACTTAATATAACAATTCCTTTCACAGAAGCCATAACTCAAATGCCCTCCTATGCCAAATTCCTCAAGGAAATATTATCTAACAGGAAAAAGCTAGAAGATAACGAAACAGTCACACTTACTGCAGAATGTAGCGCAATTATCTAAAACAAGATGCCTCATAAGCTGAAAGATCCTGGAAGCTTCTCTATACCATGTCATATAGGTAAGTTTGTCATAGACAAAGCTCTATGTGATTTAGGAGATAATATTAGCGTTATGCCTTTATCCATATGCAACAAACTGGAAATGGGTGAACTAAGACCAACAAAGATGTCCGTTCAATTGGCGGATCGCTCTGTCAAATACCCAGTAGGAATCTTGGAAAATGTTCCTGTACGGATAGGTCAATTCTACATCCCTACAGATTTCATAATCATGGACAATAGAGAAGACGAAAGTACACCTATCATTTTAGGAAGACCATTCTTAGCCACCGCTGGAGCTATCATAGATGTAAAAAAGGGCAAACTAACCTTTGAGGTAGGTGAAGTGAAAGTCGAATTTATTCTGACACAATTCTTAGAAGTGCCTGCCATAGATGACACATGTTATATGGTAGACATCGTGGACGAATGCATAAGAGAAATTGAATGGGAACCGATACCTTGTTCTGAAACCATGAAGATTCCCACACCTCTTATATTCGAAGATAACAAATGGTGTCCCGAATACCGAGACGACAATCTAAGAGAATGCTTAGCTCAGACACCCGACCACATGCCTTGTCCAAGAAAACCAGCATTGGATCTTAAGCCATTACCTAAGACCCTTAGATATGAATTCCTTGACACCGAGTTAAAACGACCTGTAATTGTCAACGCGGAATTAGGACAACAAGACACAGACAAATTACTACAAGTCTTAGAAAATACCCATCCGGCTTGGGATACAACATTACAGATCTCAAAGGAATAAGTTCTTTCATTTGCATGCATCGTATTATGCTGGAAAACAACTGCAAATCTTCTAGAGAACATCAACGAAGAATTAACCCAATATGGAGCACCGTAGTTAAAGACGAAGTAAAAAAACTTCTGAACGCAGGAATAATATACCCAATCTCCGATAGTCAATGGGTAAGCCCAGTCCACTGTGTACCAAAGAAAGGTGGTATAACAGTAACAACAAACAAAGCAGGCGAAGCTGTAGCAGAACGAACTGTAAGCGGAGCTAGAATGTGTATTGACTATAGGAAGCTAAACAAAGCCACTCGTAAAGACCATTTTCCTCTACCGTTCATCGATCAAATGCTTGAGCGATTAGCTAAGCACTCTCATTACTGTTATCTAGAAGGTTACTCAGGATTCTTTCAAATTACTATTCACCCTGATGACCAAGAGAAAACAACATTCACATGTCCTTATGGAACTTTGGCCTACAGACGAATGTCGTTCGGATTATGCAACGCTCCCGCCACATTTCAGAGGTGCATGATAGCAATCTTTGCTGGTTTCATAGACAATATCATGGAGGTCTTTATGGACGACTTTTCTGTATGTGGAGAGAGTTTTGAAGATTGTCTGATAAATTTAGAGAAAGTCTTGGAGAGATGCGTAAAAGTTAACCTCATTCTGAATTGGGAAAAGTGCCACTTTATGGTCAAACAAGGAATCGTACTAGGACACGTTGTGTCTGAGAAGGAGATTGAAGTCGATAAAGCTAAGATCGAAGTCATAGAAAATTTGCAACCCCCTAAAATAGTAAGAGAAATACGCAGTTTCTTAGGACACGCCGGTTTCTACAGATGATTCATAAAAGATTTCTCGCAAATATCAAAACCTCTAACTACCCTCCTTATGAAAGACGTTGAATTCGATTTCGATGACAAATGCCTAAAGGCATTTAACCAATTAAAAATAGATCTTGTATCCGCACCAATCATGCAACCACCTGGGTGAAATAGCTCTTGAAATCATGTGCGACGCAAGTGATTACGCCGTAGGTGCAGTCCTGGGACAACAAAGAGATAAGAAGCTTCATGCGATATACTATGCAAGTAAAACCTTGGACCCTGCACAGATGAATTACGCAACAATGGAAAAAGAACTTTTAGCTGTAGTCTTTACACTAGACAAATTTCGCTCCTACCTAGTAGGCGCGAAAATAATCATTTATACAGACCATGCAGCTATTAGATATCTCTTAACCAAGCAAGATTCGAAACCGAGACTATTGAGATGGATTCTACTTCTACAGGAGTTCAATTCAGAAATTAAAGACAAGAAAGGTACCGAGAACGTAGTAGCCGACCATTTATCCTGAATGGAGAGGCTGACACCAGAAGAGGTACCCATTAACAATGACTTCCCGTATGAACGTCTGTTAGCTCAGATGGACTTAGGAGATGCCAGCGAAGAACCACCTGAATTAAATCCAAATCAACTGCTTTTAGAACTTGACACACAAGCTGTTAGCCGTGATTCACAAGAAAGCCGAGACGCAATAAATAATGATATAAACGAAATCGTGGTCTCTGTCCGAACTAATCAAACCTTACGATGGTATGCGGATATAGAAAATTACTTGGCATCCAAAATCCTACCCCCTGATTTGACTTATCAACAGAAGAAAAAATTCTTTCACGATCTGAAACGTTACTTTTGGGATGAACCTTTACTATTCAAGAGAAGTGGTGACGGTATTTTCCGACGATGCGTCCCGGAAAACGAAATTGAAAACATTATTTTTCATTGTCATGATGCCCCTTAAGGAGGACATGCAAGCACATCAAAGACATGTGCCAAACTTTTGCAGTCTAGTTTCTATTGGCCAAATTTATGGAAAGATGTGCATATAGCCATCGTTAACTGCGATCGATGCCAATGCACTGGAAACATATCCAGACGCGATGAGATGCCTCAGACTGGCATTTTGCAAGTCGGAGTCTTTGATGTATGGGGAATAGACTTCATGGGACCACTATCTTCGTGGCTGTAGATTACGTTTTGAAATGGATCGAAGCAATAGCTTCTCCAACAAACGATACTAGAGTCGTGATTAAACTCTTCAAGAACATTATCTTCCCAAGGTTTGGTGTATCCAAGCAAGTCATAAGCGACAGTGGCTCCCACTTCATATCCAGAATCTTCGATAAACTCCTAACCAAATATGGGGTGAAACACCGCGTGGCAACACCGTACCACCCCCAGACAAGCGGACAGGTGGAAGTCTCAAATCGAGAAATAAAACAAATATTGGAAAAAAATGTTGCCACGTCAAGAAAGGATTGGTCGGCTAAGTTACCTGAAGCACTATAGGCTTACAGGATGGCGTTTAAGATGCATATCGGTACAACACCCTTTAAACTCATCTATGGTAAGTCATGTCACCTGCCAGTGGAAATTGAACACAAAGCTTACTGGGCAATTAAAACTTTAAACCTAAGCTACACTGCGGCAGGTGAGAAAAGGAACCTCGACATAAATGAATTGGAAGAGCTAAGATTAGACACATATGAAAATGCGAGGATCTACAAAGAAAGGACGAAAAAGTGGCACGACAAATAAATCTAAAGGAAGGAGTTCAATGAAGGAGATGTAGTTCTCCTATTCAACTCTCGTCTAAAACTTTTTCCCGGGAAACTTCGTTCACGATGGTCTGGACCCTTCGAAGTGACCAAAGTTTTCCCCAGTGGTGCCATAGAGATTAAAGGAAAATCCACGAACCCGTTCTTAGTAAATGGCCAACGTTTAAAACATTATTACAGAGTTGAAAACAAGGACTACACCGCTAGCTTAACACTATTAGAGCCACCGCCCGAATTAGGAAACTAATTCACGTCTAAAACATTGTCAAGCTAACGAAATTAAAAAAGCATTGTGTGGGAGGCAACCCACATGTTTTTCATTTAATTTCTTTCAAATCTATATATATTTTTATTTTTCATTCTGATTTTTATTCCCAGAT
This sequence comes from Vicia faba, assembly GCA_948472305.1. Lineage (NCBI taxonomy): Eukaryota > Viridiplantae > Streptophyta > Magnoliopsida > Fabales > Fabaceae > Vicia > Vicia faba. The sequence goes on along the minus strand of OX451736.1, from coordinate 1,679,637,471 downwards.
TTTTCTTTTTCTTTCTTTCTCTCATTGCATATTTTATTTATTTGCATTCTTCTTTTACAAATTTTAGTACCGACTCACAGGAACTTACAAGATAAACTCATTTATGGATACTATCACCTTCGCCACGGAGGCCCAGCAGCGGCGGTATGAGATACTGGCTCAGAGCCAGATGAGCATGACTACTTATGTGCATGATCCCACGTTGGCAGTTTTAGGCATCAGGGAGAGTGTATATTTTTTGTTCAACCAGATAGGATTGGAAGGATTCCTTGCCCATAAATACCCTACATATCGAAACCTCACCTTAGAGTTCTTGAGCTCACTCATTTATAAACCCACCCAAGGCCTAGGGCGTAGTAGGGGACAAATGTCCTTCAGATTATTTGGCTTCACCCACCATTTTACAGTTTGTCGTCTTGCTGAGCTGCTAGGATTCCCTAGTTCTATAGATGCCTACATGGAAACCCAGGCGGATAACTACCTTAACTTTGAATTTAACCACTTTTGGAGGGATATAGGGGGCCAATACCCTGAGGACCCTGACCACCTAGATGCGACTGAGATCCATAACCCTGCAATTAGGTATTTCCACCACATATTAGCTTTCACCCTTTTTGGAAAAGCTATAAATAGACTCTCAATTTCTAGGGATGAGTTACTCGTTATTTACTGTGATTTCCAGTCCAGACCCGTCATTGGTACATCCTTTATGATCGCCAACATGTTTGCTATAGCTTAGTGTACCCATGGACCTATCTTTGTCGGCGGGCTAGTCACTATGATAGCCAAGGCCTTATCCCTACGGTCATCTTTATCACGCCTTACACCGTACGGCAGATACTATACCATGGATATCCCCTTATGTTTTAACATATCTTTAATTGGTAACCTCGACCCACCTCACTTTCAGCTGCTGGTACGAAATAACCCTGTATATTACTTCCTCTTACCTAGCCTTGAGAACACAAGTGTCTATACTAAGAAAAACTAGCTATATAACCTAGAAAAGACAGATGAACATGACCCTGAGAGGGAGGAGAGCGACCCGTCCACACCTTCCGGTTACCATGACTATACTCCATCAGAATACCATACACTTCCCCTTGTTACCGAAGTTGTCGACGTCCCTATGGTTGATCATGCGCATACTATCACGACACTGCAGTCAGATGTTACTACGCTCTGAGGAGAGCTCACCACCGTTAAAGATAATATCAGCACACTACGGCGTGACTTCTTTCATTTCATGGATGTCGTCACAGAGCAGTTTGATCATATTTATCAGCATCTGCATGCTACTGCCCCACCTCCAGGAGGTCCTAGTGCTCGATAGTTTTATTTCTGTGCCACCCCAGTGAGGACACTGTTTGTTCTCAGTAGGGGGGGGGGGGGTATCATTATTATTCTTAATACTCATTATTGTTTTATACTCATATCTTTTCGAATAATTTGTTACTTTCGGTTCTAAAAATTTCAAATATCTATTTATCTATTTATTTCATATTTATCTATTTATTTCAAAGCATTTATTTATTTTCATTCACAGTATTTATTTATTTTCATTTCATACTTTGCATATTCAGTTATTTTTTTATATTTAATTAAATTATTTCTTATTTATTTATTTCAACTATCATTCCTCCGATTCTACTATGTGCCACTAACTATTCACATAGATAAATATTCCTTGCAACACTACTCAAACTATACTCAAACTATATGAATAAATTAATTAAATCAATTCTTGCTTTACTTCACGCGGTCAAACAAAAGACATGCACCATTACACCCTGACGGACGTCAGGAAGCATGTGACGAGCGTCAGAGCTTGTCTCTTTGACCCTGACGAACGTCAGGGAACTCGCGACGAGCGCCAGAAGCTTGTCTCCCACAATTCCTCTTCCCGTGACCGTTGAACCACATTGAAACTTGAACAAAATTTTGTTTTAAAACCCCCAATACCCCATTTACTTCATTCATCCTTAACTTCCATAACCTCTCATATTCATAATTCTCCCATAAACCTCATTCAATTTCCTACTCAATAAAAACCATCTATATAAACCTTTCTCCCATCCCTTAGTTTTCATCACTACCACCCACCTTCCATCTCTTCATCACAAATACATTTTTTCTCTAACAAGTTCAAAATCATGGCCGCCAGACCAACCCGAACCCGACATGCGACATCTGGTGCTCCGACAAGGATAAATAGGCGAACTTAAAAAAGAAAGATACATAAAATTCCATCGTCGAGGTTTGACATCCACGAGATTCGTCGACAATAACTGCTTGCAAGAATTGGGGTTGCAAACCCATATGCAAGGTTGCTGAACAAGGCTGGCCTGAGCTTTATTAGCATGATGAACACACCAACCTACAAAGCTCTAACGTTGGAATTCTTAAGCTCATACGCCTATCACACTCACGATGATGCCGACACACACCTAACGGGAGCCGCTCAATTTCGGATGTTCAACCGAGAGTACACACTTAGCCATGAAAATTTGAGCGATATATTTCATTTTCCCCGTGGGAATAATGTGCAATATTGCATTCCCCCTTGGATTGGAATGGAAGTGTGTTGTACCCCAAAATTTTCCCTCCCTTTTTCACAAGAAACTCACAACCCTAGGGTTTTCTCTGATATTTTAAGATTGGCTCAGGAATCGATCAAACAGACTTTTCTTTGGAAGTAAATCAAGAATCAGGGTTTCTCTCAGAAGAAATTGAATCCACAGAAATTCAGTTTCATGTTACATTGTTTTCACGCTTTTTAAGCCTACTGAAAGATTACTGTTTGTCCTCAAGTTTTGTTTGTCTGGGATAAGAGATAGGAGCTGAAATTGTCTAATCCAGATTAACCAGATGATGTGTGTCTATTAAAACTTCTGCTTGTTAATGGAATAAAATGTTTGCCAGTTAATGGAAATGCTTGTTTGTTTGGAATGCACAACGCGTATGTTGATTGGAATACTGATGCAAAGAGATTGCAGAGTTTTTATGGATTACTTGGATTTTATGTTATCTGTATTGGAAATGGTCGAATGCAATTTCAATCATTTTTTAATCAGGAATCTTAAATGAAAAGTGAAGAGGCAAAGGGAAAGATTGAAAGATATTTGACAGTAGAAAATTCTTGGATAAAGACTTTTTATTCATTTCAAATGTTGTTACAAAATTATTTGAATATTGTAAGTTTACAACTTATAGTATTTAAAAATAATAATTGTTTACAATAAATGGAAAATAAATCTAAGCCTAATCTCCTAAGCTTCAGGTGCTCCCATGCTCAAGGTCTTGTGCTTCATCTGCTTCCTCTATTGTCCAATTGGTACTCACCTGCAAAAGACAAAGAAAAAGAAATTAGTACGGTTAATTTTTCAAGCAGAAAAGAAAGAAAAGAAAATCATCATTAAAGTTCGCCGACCGGAATCAGAATGCTATTTGTTCATCATGTTTTTACTTTTCTCTTTGCAAATCACAAGAAGATTGCTCTTCTTGGTTAACAAAGAGAAAATTTAAAAAAATACAAATTGAAAAAAATGCAAGCATACTGAGTTACAAAGTGAATATACAAGGAAAACCAAGGTTGCATCACAAAGCAAACTGTACTGCAAACTGAATACCAACTGCAGTGACCAAACTAAAGGCAAAACCAAGGCTCCAAAATCCAAACTAAATTGAAAAACAAGTCAAGAAGCATAGCAACTAGAAAAAGTACACAATGCAGAAAATATGCAATCAGAAAAGTACACAATGCAGCAGGTAATACAATGCAGAGGAAAACCAAATTACAAGCCAAAGAGGCTTGTAATAGCCATCATCATTTTCCAGCCTAGACAAACTTTTTAGAAAAATATAATAAACAAAGCAAAAGTGCTTATTGGAGAGAGAGAGAGAGAGAGAGAGAGAGAGAGAGAGAGAGAGAGAGAGAGAAAGAGAGGACCTTTAGTGAAAAGTTTGCAGTTTGGGCAAAAAGCAGGCTATTTTCAAGTTATCAAAGACAAAAAACAAAAAGATATAAAAAGAAGAGATTGCATAACAGTCCAAAGGGGGAGAACCTGCATAAGCCTAAACACAAATTCAGTAAACAACCAACCAAGCTGCACAACTTGCAAACTTGCAAACCTGCAGTTCAAACTACAAACTCACAGCAACAAACCTGCTTGCTCAAACCAAATCATCAAACCTGCAGTTCAAACTGCAACTCCACAAACTACTGCAACTTGCCCAAACCTACAGTTTCAAAACTGCAAAACCAAAATTCAACAAGCCAAACTACTGCAACTTGCCCAAACCTATAGTTTCAAAACTGCAAAACCAAATCATCAAGCCTGCACAACCGGCAAACTTACAAACCTGCAATTTCAAAACTGCAAAACACAAACTCAACAAGCCTGTAGTTCAAACTGCATAAACTCAGCAAGCCCACAAACTCAAGCTTGCTCAAACCTGTACCGAAACTGCCCAACACGATATTAGTTTCACAAGCTAACATCAAAAACAAGCTTGTCAAACAAACCAACAAGTTTCAGAGAACTTTCATCAACATCACATTCAAAAAATTAAACCAACACAGTTTCAGAAACTATCAATCAACAAACAATGACAGTTTCAGAGATGTATCATCATTAACATACCAAGAGAAGAGGAAGAGCATTCAGAAGCAAAGCAAACAGTTTCAGAATCATTATCCAAAAAATATCAACAACAATAAACATTCAAGTCTCAGAGCATCATCATCATCAACGAAAGAACATCAGAAATCAATAAATCTCAGAGCTATTCTCATCATCAATATTCAGCAAAGAGAAAGGAAGAGATTCAGAAGCAAATAGGGTTTCAGAAGCGTGTTCATTATCAACAAAAATGAAAACAAAACAGTTTTCAGAATCACTCATCATCAAACATCAGAGCCAAAAAAGAGGAAGAGGTTCAGAAGTAAAAACACATAGTTTCAGAATCCTGTTTATCATCATCAACAAAGAGAAAGGAAGAGTTTCAGAAGCAAGCAAGTTTTCAGAATAATCATCATCATCAAACAACCATCAAAGTTTCAAAAGTCAAGGACAAAGACAAAAATACCAGAAGCGTGTTCATCCCATCTTCCTCCGCTCCGGCCACCAGAAGCGCCACCGGCTCACCCTCCAATCTCTCTCCCTCCATCTTCCCCAAGGTAAGTTTTTCTCAACCCCTTTACTGCATCTCAAGCATAAAATCCATGGATTAAAACATGCAAGCAAGAATCAAACAAATGAACAAAACTGTAAAAAAACGCGAAAGAAAAAGATAACAATTTGTACCGTTCAAACAAAAAACTGTGGGCCACTGTGAGAAGGAAGAGAGTGAGAGAGGGCGGCGCTCCGGCGACCTAGGACTCATGGAGGGAATATCATAAGCCTTCGCTTGAGAAAGATGAAGAACGGAGAAGAAGAGCAAGAGCCACGCCGCTGTAACCCTAATGTACTAACCCTAAAACTGACCAAACCCTAACAAAATGTTGCACAGGTTCATATTGGGCCTGACTCACCCCAAACAAAATGCTTAAGCCCAGCATTTTTTGCTAGCACCCCCCCCCCCCCCCCCCCTCCTTTCTGACTTTTTCTTGGGCCTTAAACACTTTCCAAATCCTAAGGCCCATATATCAATTCACTCCATTTTATTTTCTTTTGTTTAAAACACTTTTTTTTAATTAATTCATTTTAACTAATTTGTTTTTTTCTTTTAGTAAATAAAAACACTAAGTAACTTTGTTTTATTAAGTTAGTTTTATTTTATTATTAATTAATCTTGTTTAACATAATAAAAATACAAAAAATACTAGAATCTTTGTTTAATTAGTCTTTTCTTTTAAACTTTTCTTTACATAATTCCTAAAAAAAAACATAAAAAATAATAATATAATACTTAATCTTTCTTTTTTAGAATAGATTTTTATTTATTTATTTTCTAAGTTAATAAATACATGCATCTCATAATTTATTGATTTTCCTTTTAATTTGTTATAATTGAATTGTGACAGTTCGATCTGGTTATAACACATAACATTTGGACATTATTATTCTTGAGAGACTCATCCCCATTTGTAAATAATTGTACCCCCATCCCCGGATACTTTTTTTGTAATAACTTAGACTTTTAATTACCGCAATTTATTGCTTTCAATATACTGTATAGTAATTAGGCGTGTATGGCAAGATTCAAAATCAATCGCTAGATGACTTTATCCAAGAATAAATGCATGAAAATGACAAACACAATGCACACTTGCACCTCTAGGGTAACCTCGCTTGTTGCTTCGAAAAATGCAATCATGTCCCTCGAATATGAGACACTCTAGCAAATGCCCCTTCAATAAACAAAGATCGTAGTCCCTCGATGACCCTCGATGTTGCCTTCAATAAAATGATCTCGTCCCTTACAAAATTGCTAGAGCGTCTCACAAGTTGCTTTCAATGATTGTATACGATGACCCGCGCCTGTCCCGTTTAACATCCTAACACAAAGTTTGTTCACCAAATACAATGGTGAAATAACACTGTCAAAAGGGTTAAAAACATAAGAAAGATCTTTGAGTAAAATAGGGTAGACAACTCTTAAGATCAAAAGCTTTCAAAATATCCTTGCTACTTTCAAACACACATCACAACACAATTTCAAAACAAACTTTCAAAACATTGAAATATATTTTCAAAAAGACAAACACATTTGTATATATTCAAACAAGAATCATTATAAAGGTTGCCTAGACAAGACCTCTCTTTCAAAGCATTTTCAAAAACCACACACAAAGCACCATTTCAAATAATTGAAAAGCAAAGGCAAGTGATCTAAAACAAGTAACTAAGAGCCCATGGATAACCATGGATGAAAAGGGTGCCTGCACCTTCCCTTTTCATAATCTACCCCCCGAACTCAAGAAAACATCTCAAAGGTCTTTCCTGTGCTTTTTGACCTTTCCTTAGGATAAAATAAAAAGTCGGTGGCGACTCTTGCTAAACCGAAACATTTGCAAACACAAACACAAAACCTCAAGTCAGTTCTCCCACCGTATCACAGAACTGGCGACTCTGCTGGGGAATTATTTTGAAAGTGGGGTTACCTTAGGGTTTTAGATCACCTTTACATGCTTATCTTGCTTGATTTGTATGCTTTACTTTTTGGGTTCCTTGTTTGGGTTTGTTTTAAATCCTACACCCGGATTTGGGGGCACCTTTTAGGTAAGTAGCAATAAACTGTGAGGGAACTATGCGGGGTATATCGGCATGGTTGAAGCAGTGGCTGCGTTAGTGCGACATATTTGTGGGTACCAGTAGCCTTTGAGTCAATCAAAGAGAATACGGGGCCGCTGAGTGATGTCATAAAGCACTAACAAACTCTTAGAACCTTACTTGACCATCTTGGCCTTTTTAGGGGTAGTGAGATGACCGGCTTTGGTGCAGTCCGAAGATGGTAGATACTCGATACTACACTCATTGAGGATTGTTTTCTTGGAATATTTCGGTCGCCAGTAAAGTGGCTAAACTGAAACAATGAACACAGAAAATAATCCAGTGATATTTAGCTACTTAGAACCCGATTACTATTTCTAGGACATGTTGAGCCAACTAACTTCAAGAGGGTACTTACCTACGAACTCCATGCAAGCCTAAACCTAATGACTTGCGTGCTTTGTGTGAATGTGATTACCTGTATATACACTTGCTTACTTTTGCATACTTGTACATAACATCATAACATTATACCATAGCATTTTCAATAACCATTTAAAGGATCTCAAGGGTCTTTGATGTAGGGTCACGTTGAACCAGACGTCTACCAAAGGGCAAGAGGATTCATTTTCCTCTAAACAAACACCGTCAAATATCAAGTACGACAACTTGATTCAAGGGCTATGACCCACGTGACATGGTGAGCTTGATTCTCGTGGAAAGACATCCACCGATACAAAGTTCTCCAATCAAAGATGTTGATCGAAGTTCAATCTATAACATTCTCTTGTGTTTACCCCGCGAGATTCTTGAAAACATGTGTGATCGGTGGAAATAGAACTGACTGTTTTTAAAGCTGGTTCGCGAAATATCGCGGTAAGCAAGAGTCGCCACCGTCTTTTATGTTCTCCAATATGGAAAGGACAAAAGCACAGCAAAATTCCTTTTTTGAGAATGTTTCTCAGTTCGGGAGGTAGATTTATAGAAAGGGAAGGTGTTAGCACCCTTTTTATTCGTGGTTATCCACGGGCTCTTAGGTACTTGCTCTTATGTTTTCAAAAATTGTTTGCTTTTCAAGTGTTTGTGGGTTTTGAAAAAGTTTTGTTTGAAAAATTTCTAGGTAACTCTTGTATCTGTCCTCAAGAGTGTATGAAATATTTGTTTGAAAACTTTTGAAAGTGTAGGTGTGAAAAGTTGTTTTGTTTTTTAGAAAGAGCAAGTACCCTGGAGAAATCTACCTACTCTAAGGAATTGGGTTGTGTAAGAGTCCTTTAGATAGTGCTATCCCACCATTGAGAGGTAGGTAGCACCATCGTTGGAGTTATTCAGGTCAATTCGATTATAGGGACAATGTGGCCACCAAAGCAATGGTAGGACGCCTTAGCGGTAACCCTAATGTCCTAGATCCTTTTTATCTGAGGCAACCGTTTCGAGGCAACTAGATCTTTAGACAGGAGGGCGACCTCTAAAACACTCTATACTTAATGACCACCTCGAGGCAACCAGTGAGGCGTACCCTAGGAGTGGCATGTGCATGTGTGTTGTTTCAGTTTATGTTTATCTTGTACATGTTATTCGTGATCTACGGATTGATTTTATTTGTCATACAAGTCTTTCATGCATATTAACAGTTAAGAGTGCGGAAAATAAAGTCCGGGAAAGGTAAATCTAGCTATTACAAGGCGCGGGTATATACATCGCCAAAAACATAACCCGTTTGGAAAACAAAAATGCGAGAAATCAAAAGAAAGCGATAAAGTTCTAATTAACTATTACATTTCTGAGCAGATACATAAATAATCAAAATAACGAACTAAAAAATAATATGCGCGCGAAAGATTGAATCGGGATGTCCTTAGGGTTTTGACCCTTTTTTGAAAAAAATGAGATTTGTCCCTTTTTTTTTGCAATTAATGAAATTAAGCCTAATTACTAATTAATTAATTTATTAAAAGAAAAAATGTTTTTGTGCTTTTTATGTTTTTAATGAAATAAAATAAAAAAAGAATTAAAAGTTAAAAGAAAAAAAAACTAATTCTAAGTTTGTTTTATTTATTGTAAAAAAGATTAAAATTAAACCTAATTAACAAAAGACTAAATTAATTGATTTGCATTTATTTACAAAATAATTAAACTAAAGTGGAATTAATAATAATAAATGAAATATTTACATTTTTTAATTTTTTGAATTTTTATTGTGAAAAATGTTAATTAATTTGCTGGTTAGTAATTAATTAAAAAAACAATAAAAAATAAATAAAGCAATTGAAAGAGAGAAAATAAAATAAAAAAATAAAATGCAAACTCAGGGGGGGGTTTGGGCCAGATTTGAAGGTGCCTTTGGAAATCCTAGGCCCATTAACACTCAGCCACGTTTGACCTTCTTGCTTGCCTATGCACAGGGTTGACCAGGAGCATGGTATTCCGCACCTCATGGCCATCAAATCTGAGAGAATGGCCACTTGGCGCGCTGATTTGTGGGGTATATGGTACACCTTCTTTGGAAACCTGCACACAAGCGTGTAAAGAAAAATAATATGGAAATTTTGGGGGACCTGGGATTCGAACCCAGGTCCCAAGGGACTATGCCTGCGCGCCTTAACCAACCCAACTGCCTTGTTCAATTGAAATAATAATAACAAGCAAATAATATATTGGTGAATCAAACAATTCCCTGGAAAAAAATATAACGCGCGTTATTTTAAACGAACGAATGAGAGGGGGACGCGTCAGCGTCTTCTTCCTTTGATACTGGTTTTTTACCTGTGGATTTCTATCCGCAGGAAGCTTCGCATGCCTTTCCTAAAACCATCCCTAGGCTACAAAAATGCCATCCAAGCCCATGGTCAGGATCGTCCATGTCCCCTGAGTCCATCCATGCTTATGGTTTGCTCTAATTTCACCTGGAAACGAAATACCTAAAAACAATACAAACAAACCCTAGGCACGGGAATTGTCATATAAGGCCTAAAAACGAAATTGAATATAGCAGTTACGTTAGAAATCAAGCAAGGAGTATGAATATGCTAATATTTTTGAAAAAAAAAATGCAAGAATGGAGAAACACGATTCCATGTTCAGAGGTGACTTTGTGAGTACTTACAGTGCTTGATAAGTGGTCTTAGGATGCGTTTGTGGTCGCTTTGGCTTCAGGGGATGGCAAGGAAGGATGCCACGTTCTCCTTTTGATATGAAAATGCTTGCAACACTCTTTTTGATCTCACACTTTTTTGACACTTTTTGAATTTTGCTCTGGCCGTTTTAGCGAGGCTTGGGTCGTGTATTAGGTCTGGCCTCCTTGCATATGTATATGGCAATCAGTTTTGGTCTTTATTTGGGCTTGTATCCTTGTGTACTTAAGTTTTGAGATTTTGTTGTCCACCATTAAAGACCTTTCCATCTTTGAAGCAAAAACCAAGATTTCATGCACAAAATAGCCCTAGCACGAATTTGGTAGCTGGCATGTGACATATAAAAGCTATTCAAATCAAAAGATGTTATTCCATTAAATTTTTAGATTTTATTTGAATTATTATGGATTTAAAATGAATTAAATCAATAAAAATTAAATAAAATGGAAAAATAAATGTTTGATCTTGAAATTAATCATGGGACACGTGGGTGGCATGACAAGGCTGAATCAAGTGGAAGAAAGTGGGTCCTTTTGTCAAAAATTGAAGTTTTAAGGATAGTTGACTTTTGCACATTCATAAAAATTTCCCAACTTCTCCAATTCATATCTTGCTCAATTTTGATCCTATGAACATGTTCTTGGACATTTTGGAAAGGTCTTGAAGTCCTCTAACCAATGCCTTTGGTCCCATGTCATTTGGATATACCAATCCGAAGTTATGGTCTTTTACTTAAAATGCCTTTTTGTTGACTTTTGAAGTTGACCTATAATGTAGAAATTGATAACTTTTTGTGAGAGCATTTCTTGGACTTGGAATGTGAAGATGAGTTGTAGGAAATATCATCCCCTTCAAAATGAGCATTGGATGGGATTTTTCTGATGAACCATGAAAAAGTTATGCCCTGGTCAAGTTACAGTTGACTTTTCAACTGTCCAAAAATGGAAACTTTTGCATCTTTGATGATTTTTGAGCCATGCTTGTGGAATCATGATCAAGACTTGATAAAATGATGATTGTGGCTTCAAAATAAGATGTTGACCAAAATTTTTGACTTTTGACTGTGAAATGACCATTTTGCCCCTGCAGTTGATTGTGAACCAAATAGGGCTTTTGACTGTGCAATTTGATGCTGTGAGACTTGAGACTTGACATGTAGATGCTTGACAATGTTTATAGGCATATGAGACTTGATTGGACCATTGAAAACCTCAAATTCATTGAAGGAACCAAAACCCTAATTTTGACTGGCTCAGAAGATGGTTTGACTGTGCAACCCCTTGAGAAATCTTGAGCCATTTGTAGATTGATCTTGACAAATCTTGAAGAATATGGGAGGGAAAATTTTGGGGTACAACAGTTTCCCCTGTTCAATCTTCTTAAACCTGAGGATGTAGATTGGCTTGCGTGCCTTTCGTGATCCGAAGGTGGAAGATGATTGAACACTAGAGTGCCCAGAAATTTGCACTCGCATAGTAGAATATCAGCAATGTGATGTAGGGAATGGGCTTACAGATGCCATTTGGAGAGATGGTGGATAGGAGGATGGGCTTATAGATGCCATCTGGAGGTGTGACAGAACCTTGTCGGGAATGGGCTTATAGATGCCATTTGGAAGTGTAATGGATAGTTGTGGTGATGGGCTTAAAGATGCCATCGGGAGATTGTCAATCGCGTAAGAGATTCCTTAGCGAGAACTTGCGTACTTGAGAAATAAAGATAATTTCCTGGCATATTACAGGTGTGGATCTTCAAACTCTTCATGCAGATATGCCCTGGCTAGATACAGGTGTCGAATCAATCGCTCACAGATATGCCCTGGCTAGATACAGGTATCAAATCTGGAACCTCAAACTCTTCATGCAGATATACCCTGGCTGGATACAGGTGCCGAATCTACAATCAATTGCTCACAGATATGCCCTGGCTAGATACAGGTATCGAATCTGGAACAGGTCGTCTACAGATATGCCCTGGCTGGATACAGGTATCGAATCTCTAAGCTCTTCATGCAGATATGCGCTGGCCGGATACAGGTGTCGAATCCACAATCAAATACTTACAGATATGCCCTGGATAGATACAGAAATCGAATCTGGAATTAGTCGTCTACAGATATGCCCTGGCTGGATACAGGTATCGAATCTCTAAACTCTTCATGTAGATATGCCTTGGCCAGATACAAGTGTCGAATCCACAATCAAATACTCACATATATGCCCTGGCTAGATACAGGAATCGAATATGGAATTAGTCATCTACAGATATGCCCTGGCTGGATACAGGTATCGAATCTCTAAACTCTTCATACAGATATGCCTTGGCTGGATACAGGTATCGAATCTACAATCAATTACTCACAGATATGCCCTGGCTAGATACAGGTATCGAATCTGGAATTTGTCGTCTACAGATATGCCCTGGCTGGATACAAGTATCGAATCTCTAAACTCTTCATGCAGATATGCCCTGCCGGATAAAGGTGTCGAATCCACAATCAATTACTCACAGATATGCCCTGGCTAGATACAGGTATCGAATCTGGAACTGGTCGTCTACAGATATGCCCTGGCTGGATACAGGTATCGAATCTCTAAACTCCTCATGCAGATATGCCCTGGCCGGATACAGGTGTCGAATCCACAATCAATTACTCACAGATATGCCCTGGCTAGATACAGGTATCGAATCTGGAACTGGTCGTCTACAGATATGCCCTGGCTAGATACAGGTATCGAATCTCTAAACTCTTCATGGAGACATGCCCTTGCTGGATACAGGTGTCGAATCTACAATCAATCACTCACAGATATGCCCTGGCTAGATACAGGTATCGAATCTGGAATTAGTCGTCTACAGATATGCCCTGGATGGATACAGGTATCGAATCTCTAAACTCTTCATGCAGACATGCCCTTTCTGGATACAGGTGTCGAATCTACAATTAATCGCTCACAGATATGCCCTGGCTAGATACAGGTATCGAATCTGGAAATGGTCGTCTACAGATATGCCCTGGCTGGATACAGGTATCGAATCTCTAAACTCTTTATATAGATATGCCCTGGTTGGATACAGGTGTCGAATCTATAATTAATCGCTCACAGATATGCCCTGGCTAGATACAGGTATCGAATCTGGAACTGGTCGTCTACAGATATGCCCTGGCTGGATACAGGTATCGAATCTATAAACTCTTTATATAGATATGCCCTGGCTAGATACAGGTATCGAATCTAGAATCAATCACTCACAGATATTCCCTGGTTAGATACAGGTATCGAATCTGGAACTGTGAAAGTTGATGGTAATCGTCTTTTGATTGACCTTTTCCTGAAAAGGCAAAAAACATTAGTTGTATGCAATTCATGATGTATGAAATGCATGATGTCATGATGTTCTCAAAATAAATGAGATCGTGTCGTATGCACTTTATCATGTATGTAAGCAGGATGTATGAAATGTGAAATGTCTATGAATGTGTCTTCGTCTTGGGAAAATAAATCCTTGACGAATGCCGGGAAGTTAACTCCTGGGCTGATGTTGAAGAGTAGAATTCTTCATTTCCGCTGGGGATGATGGTTGCAAGAATAAACCGGTAGGAGAAGACGACTCTGTTTGGGAATAAACTTGTTGGAGAGATACTCTGCGGGGAATTACTCTGTGGGAAGAGATACTTCGCTGAGGATTTGGTGATAACTCCGTTGGGGATACCGTTGCTATGTTATGTTGGGGAATTTGATGAACTCCACTGGAGATAGGAAGAACTTCGCCGAGGACGATCTTTCCGTGGTAATTAGCTGAGGATAACCCAGTTATAAGCTCTGGTGGGGAATAACCTTTGAATAAAGCTGGGGAGATGCGTTCGTACTCTGCAGGGGATAAGCTTCCAGAATCTACTGGAGATAAGCTTCCAGAATCTACTGGGGAGGATAATTCAACTCTCCTGGGGAAACTTTTTTGGACTGTACTGGGGAGTAGCTCCACTAGGGTGTCTTGTATTCCGCCGGGGAACAATCTTATATTAAGACTGCCGGGGATGCTTGCTTAGGAACATCTGTATACTCCGCTGGGGAATATTGAGATTTTCTGGGGATACCAAACTTCCTTAAGGCTGACAGTAGACTAACTCTGCTTGGGGAGAGTATTGATGACTTGCTGGAGATACTGTGCCTTTTTAGGGCTTTTGGGAGACCAACTCTGTTTGAGGAGAGTGTTGTTGAATCTTGTCTTACTCTCGGGAGTGAAGGTATCCTGGTTACGTTCTTCAGCCGAATCTACCTTGGTACTTTGGTGGACAGAGCAACTAGATTGCTTAGACAATTCACTATTGCCCCTGTTTCTGATGTCACCTGTAATTAGTCCTTTGTTCCATATGCAAGTATTTATGATTAGCAATTAGTGTCACATGCATATATCAAAAAATGAACATTGGACGTTCTTTGCAAAACAAAACAGAAAAAGGAAAAACAAATGGCAATTTGTCTGAAAAGTGAATTTGTATTGATTTTTGAATTTGCCTGTAAATAGGCGTTTTTTGTACAAGAGGCTGACGTCCTAGTAAGAGAACGCCGCCGAACAACATAGATTTTATACAATTTTGTGAAAAGGAAACAAAACAGCTATGTGAAAAATAATCCCACTGGGTTCCAACTCTGCTATCGCCTTTATGTCTTCGAGCGTCTCATCACTTTGCTGCTTAGTCGAAGATGAAGATGATTGATCGATGCCGTCTGAACCTGATAGTTGATGCCGAATTCTGGATGCAAGGTGATCCAATGAGACATAGTATTACGCTTTAATCCCTAACTTTTGCCTGGACCGCCCTTTCGGGTTTTCAGTCCACCGGGATACCCATTTTTGCCCAAGCCGCCTTTTCAGGTTTTCGACTTGCCGGGTGTACAGATTTTTTTATTTCATCCCTTATTTTTGCCCGAACCCTTTTGGTTCGCCGGGAAGCCCTTATTTTTTCCTAGGTATGTCAACCTAGCGGGTCTTTAATTCATGCGTAGTATCTTTTTACTATGTCTGCATTGGCGGGGTGAGGAAGGTCGTCACCATCCATGGTGGTTAGAATCATAGCTCCTCCTGAGAAGATATGTTTAACCACAAATGGCCCTTCGTACGTAGGGGTCCATTTTCCCCTGGGATCACTTTGAGGAAGAATGATGCCCTTGATTACCAGGTCTCTGACTTGATACTCTTGGTGTCTGACTTTCTTGTTAAAAGCCCAGATCATCCGTTTTTGGTACGCTTGACCATGACAAATAGCGGTGAGTCTCTTTTCGTCAATTAGGTTTAATTGATCAAGCCGAGTCTGGATCCAGTCATCTTCGCTCAAACCTGCATCCTTCATTATCCGGAGAGAGGGTATCTGGACTTCAATAGGCAAGACTGCCTCCATGCCATAGACCAAGGAAAAAGGTGTTGCCCCGGTTGACGTTCTTGCTGAGGTACGGTATTCGTGAAGAGCAAACGGTAACATCTCGTGCCAATCTTTGTAGGTCACTGTCATCTTCTGCACAATCTTCTTGATATTCTTATTCGCCGCTTCTACAGCCCGATTCATCTTCGGTCGGTAAGGAGAAGAGTTGTGATGCTGTATCTTGAATTGCTCGCAGAGCTCAGTGATCATCTTTTTTATTAAGATTGGTACCATTGTCCATAATGATCATCTCAGGTAAACCGTAACGACATATCAGGTTATGCCGAATGAACCGTGCCACGACGTTCTTGGTTACGGTGGCGAAGGAAGTTGCTTCAACCCACTTTGTGAAGTAATCAATCGCTACCAGGATGAAGCGATGCCCGTTGGATGCTGTAGGTCTGATCTCGCCGATCATATCAATGCCCCACATTGCAAAAGGCCAAGGTGTTGTCAAGACGTTCAGAGGAACTGGAGGAACTTGCACCTTATCAGCATAGATCTGGCATTTGTGACATGTCCGAGAATGTTGGTAACAGTCAGCTTCCATTGTGGACCAAAAATATCCTACCCGAAGGATTTTCTTTGCCATGGTATTTCCACTGGAATGTGTTCCGAAGGTACCTTCATGCAGCTCTGCCATGATCTTTTCTGCTTCAGTCCTATCCACACAACGCAGTAAGGTTGAATCATGGTTTCGCTTGTAAAGAATGCCATTGCTGAGGAAGAACTTTGCTGCGAACCTTCTCAGAAACTTTTGGTCATTAACAGATGCGCCTTCAGGGTATTCTTGAGCTTCCAAGTACCTTTTTACTTCATGATACCAAGGTTTTTCATCTACCTTTTCGGCCTCAAGATCACAGCAATGTGCAGGTTCATCCAACTTCCAGATAATGATCCGGGGAGCCTCGTTGTCCCATTTGACTTTGAACATAGAAGACATCGTAGCTAGCGCGTCCGCCAACTGATTCTCCTCTCTTGGGAAGTGTTCAAAGGTTATTTCTTCGAAGTGGGGAATCAACGTCAACACATACTCTTTGTAAGGAATAAGATTTGGGTGTTTCGTATCCCACTCTCCTTTGATCTGATTGATCACGAGAGCGGAATCTCTGAAGACACTCAGAAACTTGATCCTTAAGTCAATTGCAGCTTGAAGACCCATGATGCATGCCTCATACTCCGCCATGTTGTTGGTGCAGTTGAAACATAGTCGGGCAGTGAGTGGAGTATGAGTACCTTTAGGGGATATGATCACGGCGCCAATACCGTTACCCAAAGCGTTTGAGGCTCCGTCAAAGTGCATAGACTATCGGGATCCTTCCTCAGGTCCTTCATCCGGTCTGGGTACTTCACAATCAGTCACTACCATGATATTTTCGTCTTGAAATTCAAAGTTCATAGATTGGTAGTCATCCACTGCCTGGTGTGCCAAATGGTATGCCAATACACTTCCCTTGATTGCTTTCTGAGTCGTGTACTGGATGTCATATTCCGTCAAGATCATCTGCCATCTTGCTATTCTTCCGGACAAGGCGGGCTTTTCGAAGATGTACTTTATTAGATCCATTTTTGAAATCAACAGAGTAGTGTGAGTCAACATATACTGTCACAGCCGGCGAGCAGCCCATACCAAAGCGCAACAAGTTTTCTCGAGCAGTGAGTATCGGGTCTCACAGTCGGTAAACTTTTTGCTAAGGTAATAAATAGCGTGCTCTTTTCGGCCAGACTCGTCATGCTGCCCCAGCACACACCCCATTGAGTTGTCAAGTACTGTCAAGTATAAGATTAGAGGTCTCCCTTCGACCGGTGGCATAAGAATGGGTGGTTCTTGGAGATACTCTTTAATTATGTTGAAAGTGGCCTGACATTCATCGTTCCAACGCACTACCTGATCTTTCTTCAGTAGCTTGAAGATTGGTTCACAGGTAGCAATTAGATGCGAGATGAATCGGGCAATGTAGTTCAGCCGTCCTAGAAAGCCTCTGACTTCTTTCTCTGTCTTGGGAACTGGCATCTCTTGTATGGCTTTCACTTTGGCAGGGTCCACTTGAATACCTTTGTCACTCATGACGAAACCTAGCAATTTTCAAGATCTCACCCCAAAGGTGCACTTGTTTGGGTTCAACCTCAGCTTGTACAACTTCAGACGGTCAAACAGTTTCTGTAGATGGTCAAGGTGTTCCTCCTCAGTTTGGGACCTTGCAATCATATCGTCGACATATACTTCGATCTCGTGATGGATCATGTCATGAAACAAAGCAACCATGGCCCGTTGGTAGGTTGCCCCAACATTTTTCACCCCAAAAGGCATGACCTTGTAGCAAAAGGTGCCCCACTGAGTAACAAAAGTGGTCTTCTCCATGTCTTCAGGAGCTATCTTGATCTGATTATAACCGGAGAACCCGTCCATGAAGGAGAATACCTTATGCTGAGTAGTGTTGTCCACCAGAACGTCGATGTGAGGCAGAGGGAAATCATCCTTAGGGCTCGCCCTGTTCAAATCCCTGTAATAAACACACATTCAGACCTTACCATCTTTCTTTGGTACTGGAACCACGTTGGCAACCCACTGAGGGTAAGAAGTCACTGCTAGAAACCCGGCATCAAATTGTTTCATAACCTCAGCTTTGATTTTCTCGCACATCTCTGGGCGCATACGGCGGACCTTCTGTTTTACCGGAGGGCATTCTTCCTTGGTAGGCAAGTGATGGACCACAATGTCGGTATCCAAACTAGGTATATCTTCGTAAGACCAGGCAAAGATTTCCACGTAGTCATGCAGCATCTGAATCAACTGTTGTTTCACACTAGACCTCAGATTTGCACCAATCTTGACTTCCTTTCTGTCTGTCTCAGTACCCAGATTTACCGTTTCCACTGGCTCTTCATGTGGCTGAATGGCCCTCTCTTCCTGGAGCAGCAGTCTTGCAAGTTCACCAGGCACTTCGCAATCATCTTCACCTTCGTCTTCGGCTAAGTTGATCGGATTTTCGAAGTCATAACTGGCAGTAGCAGAGTCGTTACCAGTGGGATCCAGAGTGGATTGGAACCTGTATAAGTGAGTGTGTGTAAATATAGCTGTTTTGTAATATATAATAAAGAAAGACAAGGAGCGCAAGATTTGAAATGTTAAAAACGTCCAATGCTTTTATTAATGATATATGAAAGTGATATACAAAAGCCCTCACAAATGAAGCCACGGTGCCCCGGGTAAGACACCGGGCCATAAAGTTTCAAATTATTGTTTGTTACAAATTTAAAACAAAGGTTTTTATTACTGAGTGACAAAAGTAATAGGTGTGAAGTATTTGGCAGTCCATTTTCTTGGTCCACCGTTGGTCGTTGGGTAGATCCAGCTGTCAAATTTGGATTCCTCCACGTCGTCTTCAATAGCATTCACTCCCGGGTTGGTGATGAACACAGGAGGTCTTCCAATCCCTGCCTTACGAATAGCCCTCTGAGCTTCTTCAGTGAAACCCAAACCAAACTTGTAAATCTTTGGAGTGAAATCAGGAAGTCGACCCCATTTTGCACACTCACCCTTCTCAATAACAGCCTGGGCATCCTTTAAGGAAGCCATCTTCAAAGGAGGATCTTCATCAGTCACAGTCTCTACTGACGCCAGTGTTTGAGGCACCTCTTAAAAGTGTTGAAAGGGGGTCTCAATGAACTCCCCATCCATCTCTACGTACCGGAACGAGTTGAGGTGGCTGACCATATATTCTTCTCCCCCCTGTACTGTAACAATCTTCCCTCTGACCGGGTACTTAAGCTTCTGATGTAATGTGGAGGTCACAGCTCCAGCCTTGTGGATCCATGGACGACCCAGCAAACAAGAATAGGATGGTCGGATGTCCATCACATAGAAATTAGAATCAAAAACTTGAGAACCAACCCTGATTGGAATGTCAACTTCCCCATGTACCATCCTTTTCGACCCGTCAAAGGCCCGGACAACAATGTTACTAGGCTTGAGCTCTAAACCCTCACAATCCAACCTGTCTAGGGCCTTCTTGGGTAATACATTTAACGAAGAACCGGTGTCTACCAACACATGGGCAAGAGTAGTGCCCCTGCATTCAATAGAGACATGCAGGGCGTCGTTATGATTCTTTCCTTTGGCAGTCAGGTCGGCGTCAGAGAAACCCAACCCATTATCAGCAGTCAAGTTGGCCACACAATCGGTAAATTGATTAGCAGACGTTTCTTGTGGCACATGGGCCGTCTTCAGGAAGGAAATCAGGGCCTTGGCATGTGCCTCTGAACACAACAACAGTGATAGCATAGAAATTTTAGAGGGGGTGTGCCCCAGCTGCTCAACTACGTTGAAATCACTCTTCTTGATAATCTTGAGAATCTCTTCCATCTCTTGCTTGGAAGCTTCGACAGTGGTTGTCTTTGGTGCCTCCGTCCGGGCAGGTATATCAGTAGCAATCCCTTTGCCCCGAGCGTCAGATGACTCGGCAGCAGGGGTAGAAACAGGAACTTGGTCAGGAAGGGAAACATGCACACTTGCAAGTGTGATGACAAGAGGTCTCTGAATAGCTGGTGGC
Organism: Vicia faba; assembly: GCA_948472305.1. Lineage (NCBI taxonomy): Eukaryota > Viridiplantae > Streptophyta > Magnoliopsida > Fabales > Fabaceae > Vicia > Vicia faba. The sequence goes on along the minus strand of OX451736.1, from coordinate 1,679,617,148 downwards.
GCAATATCAGGCGAGAAGAGCCTACCACTACGAGTAACTTTAGCAGGCCCGGTAATATTGCTGACGCCGGTACTTGTATCGAACTCTTGTTTTACTCCGAGCATATAAACATCTGCCCCATAGTGCCACGGGACAGCTTTGTCAGATTTATAGGGGATGGGCCCCGGAACAGTTATGATGATAGGAGAAATCTTCTGAGTAGACATGATTTTGACAGGCTTCTTTGAGGGAGCCTTAAGAGGGTTGTTGAAAATAGTGACAATAGAAACTTCTTTGGTATGGGTAGCAGGAACAACAATATTTTCGAACAAGATCTCTTTATTATCCATCAGGCTTTGGATACCTAATTTCAACAAAGGACAACCAGCAGGTGAAACAGAACATAGAAGGCAACCTTTACTACATCCGGGAAATAAACCGGCTAGCAACAGGTTCCTTTTGACAATCAACAACGGAGTAACAATCTCATCCACAGAGGCTACATACGGGTCTTCTTCCACAACATTCACTCCATGTTGGGGCATGGGAGCAATCACAACATTGGGCCTTTCGGGCGCCTCGAACTGTATTTCTTTAGCATCAATAAGGTCTTGAACCTTATTCCTCAGAGCCCAATAATCATCAGTAGAATGCCCCGGGCTATCAGAGTGATAAGCGCAACGGGCATTGGGGTTGTACTTTGGAGAGGTTGTGTTCACTACCTTCGGAGCTTCTTTGACAGTTACCAGATTGGTCGACAGTAGTTGCGGAAATATCTGAGATAGGGTCATACTGAGCCGAGTGTACTGCCTTTTGGGTCTCTCACCCCTTGGTTGGTTATACTGCTGAGGAGCAGCAGCAGGCTTTGAAATTACCACCGCGTTGACAACTTGGCGGCGTTCCGGTTTATTCTGTCTCCTTGGACCATAAACAGCACTAGCTTCCTTCTTGAAAGGCTTCTTTTCAGTACTCGAGGAGGCACCCTTTTGTATCTTTCCGGACTTGATACCAGCTTCTATCCTTTCACCAGTCAGAATGAGGTCTGTAAACCCTGCAGAAGAATTACCAATCATATGGTTGAAGAATGGACCAAACAGGGTCCCCAAGAACATGTCCACGAGTTCACGATCAGTCAACGGTGGCTGCACCCTGCCAGCCAGGTCTCTCCACTTTTGCACGTACTCCTTAAAACCTTCACCCGTCCCAAGTGACATACCCTGGAGTTGGGTACGCGTGGGAGCGAGGTCGGAATTGTACTGATATTGCTTATAAAATGCAGTAGCCAAGTCCTCCCAGTTTCGAATACTGGTTCCATCCAACTGATAGAACCATTCGAGTTGAGCCCCTGAAAGGCTATCCTGGAAGAAATGGATCCATAGATTCTTGTCTGCAGTGTAAGGTTGGATCTTCCTTACATATGATCTGAGATGCAGCTTAGGGAAGGAAGCCCCGTCGTACTTCGCAAAGGAAGGTGCATTGAACTTGTGTGGGATCACCACCCCAAAAGATAAACCTAGATCTCCGAAATCCAACCCAGGCACGTGTTGAATTTCCATAGCGTTTAGACGGTCCTTTAATTGTTTGTACCTGTCTTCAGCAGGAGGGTATTGCTCATCATTGTAATCTGTCTCGTTGTCGGAGACCGCAGGACTAGGAACCCTTCCCCCTTGGGGACTATCCTTCCCTACAGAGGAAGTAGCCTGATCAGCCTCATTCTGCAGTGTATTCCCAAACCTTCGTCCAGTGTTAAACAGCACAGTCCTCTTCTTCTTCTTCTTCTTCTCCTTCAAGAGCAGAGTCTTCAACTCCTGTTGTCCCTGGGCTAAGCTCATGACCAGCTCTTGGAACTGGGCGTTCTGGGCCTGGAGGGCCTTGATAGCTTGTTCAGTAGTAGGCTCAGAAGACATGATGATTGAGTGTTGAAATAAACAGCGAAGAAGATTAAGCAACCTATAGAAAAAGAGTACCTGTTATGCACATGATGCATGATATGCTATTTATGCAATGCATTCAAAGGTCCAAAAGTTCAAATTCGTTGTAGACACAAAAGGAACACACATTATATTAAGAAATAATCTATTCAGTACATCAGGGCCTCATGGGCAAAACATTACAAAATAATTAATCCCAAAAGACACTACGCATCCTCTTTGGAGTGATGTAAGTGTTGAGAGTCTTTTCCTCGTGCTGTAAACGGGTGAGCTCTAAGACCTTCTTCTCACTGGCATGTAGACTGGTTTTAAGAGAATTCCGTTCTTCCTTGAGTTGGATCCAGCTCTTTTGCATTTCTTCCCAAGATGTTGGCATGTCAGGGTATTGAATGGTGTATGGCACCTCTCCTTCTAAAACTGGCTCTTTGATCACGGGGAGAACATGAGGATATGGCATCACCAGCTTCTGGGAGCGGGCTCTTACCAACTTGAGATAAGGCTCGAGGGGGATGGAGTTCTTGTGCCCCAGTGTCTTGCTATCTACCCTGTTGGGCATCCTCTAAGCTCTGATGAATCTCTGGCGAAGTCCTTGCGTATCGTTGTTGAAGTCAAAAACTATGTCAGGAATCAACATGTCATGAGGTCCATCCCTCCGAGCATATCCAAACTGTCTCAAAGCCAGACACGGGTTGTAAGTAATGCCTCCTCTGATTCCAAGTAAAGGAACATTAGGATACTCTCTGCAACGGTCAATGATAGTGACATTTTCTCTGGACCGAGAACACCAAGGTATATTAGCATGTGTAAGAGTCATTAATCGTTGTGACCATCTCAAACCCCGCTCGTTCTTCAAAACTGATTGTGGAAGGTGCGAAATAAACCACCTTGCCAGGAGAGGAGTGCATCACATGAGAACACCTCTTTTTCTCATGGTTCGAGTGTAACATGAGTGGAGGATGTCCCCAAGCAACGTAGGTATTGGATTCCTAGACATGAAGATCTTGACAGCATTGATATCTACAAGCTGATCTGGATTCGGGAACAACACCAACCCATAGAGAAGGAGTGCGACAACTTCTTCAAAGGCTTGTAGGTCAAGGGCATTCCAACATTCTTGTGCCTTCTCAAACAGGAACTTTGCCAAGAATCCTTTGATACCACTTCTGGTTTCCCAATGCCCCTTGATGTCAGATGGTTGCAGACGTAATGCTTCAGCAACCTCTTCAAGTTTTGGTTCTCTTTCCGTACCGTTGTAGGGTAGTTGACTGAGAATGGGAACCCTCAGAAGCTGAGAAAACTCTTCCAAAGTAGGCACCAATTGATAATCCGGGAAAGTAAAACAGTGATGCAAAGGGTCAAAGAACGGGAACAACACTTTCACCATATCTTCTTCAATGTTGGTCTTGACCAAGCTGATGAGTCTACCATGCCTTTCATTGAAGGAAGAGCTCTCGGGAATCCTGGATGTAAGCTCCTTAAGCTGAGGAGGGATCCTTACAAGGTTGATCTAAATTGTCTTTCTGCGAATAATTTCCATGTCCTACAAAACAAGAACAAAGATGAAGATTCGAACCCTTGAAGTGGTCAGTAAATGCATATGATGTTGTATGATGCTATGATGTTATGATAAGGACACACCACAAGTATTCACAAAAAGCAAACATGATAAGGCACACAAGTCACACCAGACAGCCCTTAGGGTTTAGGCCAGCATGAGGTTTAGGGTACTACCCTCTTGAAGTTGGTGGGCTCAAAACCTGTCCTATCAAAAGTAACCGGGTTCTAAGGAGCTCAATATCATTGGGTTGTTTTCTATGTTCATTGTTTTGATTTAGCCACTGAACTGGCGATCAAAATATTCTAAGAAAACAACCCTCAATGAGTGTAGTGTCGAGTATCTACCAACTTCGGACTGCACCAAAGTCGGTCATCTCACTACCCCTAAAGAGGCCAGGATGGTCAAGTAAGGTTCCTAAGGTCAGTTGATGCTTCACGACACCACGCGGCGGCCCCGTACTCTCCTTGACTTGACTCAAGGGTTACCGGTACTCACCAAAGTGCCACATCAACGTAGCAACTGCTTCAACCGTGTCGGTATACCCTGCACAATTCCCTCACAGTTTGTTGCTACTTCTAAAAGGTATCCCCAGATCTGGGTTAGGATCTATGAAACTCCAAAACAGGCCCATAATTTTAAAGAAAACAAAACAAGCAATTGAAAACATAAGAGTGGTCTAATCCTAAGGTACACCTCACTTATTAAGTGTCCCCAGCAGAGTCGCCAGTTCTGTGATCGGTGGAAATATAACTGACTATTTTTAAAGCTGGTTCGCGAAATGTCGCTGTAAGTAAGAGTCGCCACCGTCTTTTATGTTCTCCAATATGGAAAGGACAAAAGCACAGCAAAATTCCTTTTTTGAGAATGTTTCTCGGTTCGGGAGGTAGATTTATAGAAAGGGAAGGTGTTAGCACCCTTTCTATCCGTGGTTATCCACGGGCTCTTAGGTACTTGCTCTTATGTTTTCAAAAATTGTTTGCTTTTCAAGTGTTTGTGGGTTTTGAAAAAGTTTCGTTTGAAAAATTTCTAGGTAACTCTTGTATCTGTCCTCAAGAGTGTATGAAATATTTGTTTGAAAACTTTTTGAAAGTGTAGGTGTGAAAAGTTGTTTTGTTTTTTAGAAAGAGCAAGTACCCTGGAGAAATCTACCTACTCTAAGGAATTAGGTTGTGTAAGAGTCCTTTAGATAGTGATATCCCACCATTGAGAGGTAGGTAGCACCATCGTTAGAGTTATTCGGGTCAATTCGATTATAGGGACAATGTGGCCACCAAAGCAATGGTAGGACGCCTTAGCGGTAACCCTAATGTCCTAGATCCTTTTTATCTGAGGCAACTGGATCTTTAGACAGGAGGGCGACCTCTAAAACACCCTATACTCAATGACTACCTCGAGGCAACCAGTGAGGCGTACCCTAGGAGTGGCATGTGCATGTGTGTTGTTTCAGTTTATGTTTATCTTGTACATGTTATTCGTGAGCTACTGATTGATTTTATTTGTCATACAAGTCTTTCATGCATATTAACAGTTAAGAGTGTGGAAAATAAAGTGCGGGAAAGGTAAATCTAGCTATTACAAGGCGCGGGTATATACATCGCCAAAAACATAACCCGTTTGAAAAACAAAAATGCGAGAAATTAAAAGAAAGCGATAAAGTTCTAATTAACTATTACATTTCTGAGCAGATACATAAATAATCAAAATAACGAATTAAAAAATAATATGCGCGCGAAAGATTGAATCGGGATGTCCTTAGGGTTTTGACCCTTTTTTGAAAAAAATGAGATTTGTCCCTTTTTTTTTTGCAATTAATGAAATTAAGCCTAATTACTAATTAATTAATTTATTAAAAGAAAAAATGTTTTTGTGTTTTTTTATGTTTTTAATGAAATAAAATAAAAAAAGAATTAAAAGTTAAAAGAAAAAAAAACTAATTCTAAGTTTGTTTTATTTATTGTAAAAAAGATTAAAATTAAACCTAATTAACAAAAGACTAAATTAATTGATTTGCATTTATTTACAAAATAATTAAACTAAAGTGGAATTAATAATAATAAATGAAATATTTACATTTTTTAATTTTTTGAATTTTTATTGTGAAAAATGTTAATTAATTTGCTGGTTAGTAATTAATTGAAAAAAAACAATAAAAAATAAATAAAGCAATTGAAAGAGAGAAAATAAAATAAAAAAATAAAATGCAATCCCAGGGGGGGGGGGGGGGGGGTGGGTCAGATTTGAAGGTGCCTTTGGAAATCCTAGGCCCATTAACACTCAGCCACGTTTGACCTTCTTGCTTGCCTATGCACAGAGTTGACCAGGAGCATGGTATTCTGCACCTCATGGCCATCAGATCTGAGAGAATGGCCACTTGGCGCGCTGATTTGTGGGGTATATGGTACACCTTCTTTGGAAACCTGCACATAAGCGTGTAAAGAAAAATAATATGGAAATTTTGGGGGACCTGGGATTCAAACTCAGGTCCCAAGGGACTATGCCTGCGCGCCTTAACCAACCCAACTGCCTTGTTCAATTGAAATAATAATAATAAGCAAATAATATATTGGTGAATCAAACAATGCCCTGGAAAAAAAAATATAACGCGCGTTATTTTAAATGAACGAATGAGAGGGGGATGCGTCAGCGTCTTCTTCCTTTGATACTGGTTTTTTACCTGCGGATTTCTATCCGTAGGAAGCTTCGCAGGCCTTTCCTAAAACCATCCCTAGGCTACAAAAATGCCATCCAAGCCCATGGTCAGGATCTTCCATGTCCCCTGAGTCCATCCATGCTTATGGTTTGCTCTAATTTCACCTGGAAACGAAATACCTAAAAACAATACAAACAAACCCTAGGCACGGGAATTGTCATATAAGGCCTAAAAACGAAATTGAATATAGCAGTTACGTTAGAAATCAAGCAAGGAGTATGAATATGCTAATATTTTTGAGAAAAAAATGCAAGAATGGAGAAACACGATTCCATGTTCAGAGGTGACTTCGTGAGTACTTGCAGTGCTTGATAAGTGGTCTTAGGATGCGTTTGTGGTCACTTTGGCTTCAGGGGATGGCAAGGATGGATGTCACGTTCTCCTTTTGATCTGAAAATACTTCCAACACTCTTTTTGATCTCACACTTTTTTGACACTTTTTGAATTTTGCTCTGGCTGTTTTAGCGAGGCTTGGGTCGTGTATTAGGTCTGGCCTCCTTGCATATGTATATGGCAATCAGTTTTGGTCTTTATTTGGGCTTGTATCCTTGCGTAATTAAGTTTTGAGATTTTGTTGTCCACCATTAAAGACCTTTCCATCTTTGAAGCAAAAACCAAGATTTCATGCACAAAATAGCCCTAGCACGAATTTGGTAGCAGGCATGTGACATATAAAAGCTATTCAAATCAAAAGATGCTATTCCATTAAATTTTTAGATTTTATTTGAATTATTATGGATTTAAAATGAATTAAATCAATAAAAATTAAATAAAATGGAAAAATAAATGTTTGATCTTGAAATTAATCATGGGACACATGGGTGGCATGACAAGGCTGAATTAAGTGGAAGAAAGTGGGCCCTTTTGTCAAAAATTGAAGTTTTAAGGATAGTTGACTTTTGCACATTCATAAAAATTTCCCAACTTCTCCAATGCATATCTTGCTCAATTTTGATCCTATGAACATGTTCTTGGACATTTTGGAAAGGTCTTGAAGTCCTCTAACCAATGCCTTTGGTCCCATGTCATTTGGATTTACCAATCTCAAGTTATGGTCTTTTACTTAAAATGCCTTTTTGTTGACTTTTGAAGTTGACCTATAATGTAGAAATTGATAACTTTTTGTGAGAGAATTTATTGGACTTGGAATGTGAAGATGAGTTGTAGGAAATATCATCCCCTTCAAAATGAGCGTTGGATGGGATTTTTCTGATGAACCATGAAAAAGTTATGCCCTGGTCAAGTTACAGTTGACTTTTCAACTGTCCAAAAATGGAAACTTTTGCATCTTTGATGATTTTTGAGCCATGCTTGTGGAATCATGATCAAGACTTGATCAAATGATGATTGTGGCTTCAAAATAAGATGTTGACCAAAAAATTTTACTTTTGACTGTGAAATGACCATTTTGCCCCTATAGTTGATTGTGAACCAAATAGGGCTTTTGACTGTGCAATTTGATGCTGTGAGACTTGAGACTTGACATGTAGATGCTTGACAATGTTTATAGGCATATGAGACTTTATTGGACCATTGAAAACCTCAAATTCATTGAAGGAACCAAAACCCTAATTTTGACTGGCTCAGAAGATGGTTTGACTGTGCAAACCCTTGAGAAATCTTAAGCCATTTGGAGATTGATCTTGACAAATCTTGAAGAATATGGGAGGGAAAATTTTGGGGTACAACAACATGCATCCGCATATCATGCATCGTATCATGATAGGTTTTCCCTTTCAGGTTTCCTTATTCTCCTATTGTTTATTTCAGTAGAGATGGCTCTAGAGAGGACTGTCGAAGATATCCAGGCTCAAAACGCTCAACTTCAAGAAATGTTCTTGAACCTGTCCCAGGGGAAGGAAGAAGTGAAAGCTCTCCTCACAAGGGGCATGGTCCTAGGAAATCCAGGCGGCATCAGGAACGATCAATTGGAAGGGCTACAAATTGAGTTGGCAACAATGAAGATCTAGATGATGGGACAACTGGTGAGCCAGATGGCTCTCATTCAAGACCTGACTCAAAGACAAGAGGAGCTCAGGGTCCTCATCAACAAACTGCTTCAAGATAACCAAGTGGGGCAAACAACTAGGGTTAAAGATCAAGTCATCATTCAACCTCCTTTGAGACAAGAAGACAAGGGAAAGGCTCCCCAGCTTGCTTCAGGGTCACAAGCCCAACAACAACCTCGCCAGCGTCAACGGGGTAATCGGCGTAAGCAAAATACGTCTGGAAGACATTTTACTAATACTGACATACCATTATCTCTAATACTGGAACGCTTGTTGGAGGTCAATCTGACTGCTTTAAAGGATCCTCTTCAGAATCCCAATACCTCTGCTCCTGGCTATCACCCTGATGCATTTTGTGTATACCACTCCTATAGTCCTGGACATGACACCGACGACTGTTGGGCTTTGAAAAACAAAATACAATATTTGATTGACAGAGGAGTGCTGAAATTCATGCCGGATGGCGAGATGAAAATCTTCCGCTGAGGGTTCTCCACCTGAAATGACAAGTTCGAACTAAGAGACTTTTGTTTCATTTGAATTTTCAAGTTGTAATTTCTTTTGTTATTCGAACAATTATCTGTTGATGTCAAACTCTGTTTCATTAATGCATTGCATATGTTTGTCTTGAATTCATCCATTTGTTTTCACTATTCTTGAATTATGCTTCCTACTTTCTTTATGATATTTAACTCTTGCTAAATGTTACAAGTCTTTAGAGGGAGGATGACGAAAAAATGCCATAATCTCATACAGTATGCTTTTGGAAAGACCTTGCTGACGATGTACAGGCGTTTCCTTCAAATCCTAAACACCGGAGTTATAAGGAAGATAATCCCTAGTCAACCCCCTTGAGCCAAAGAAGTAGAAGTTTTCCGTTTTAACACAAATTGAAACCTTTGATCAGAACCTGGGGCAGGGTAGTCTCTCAGTTAATTCAAAGTATGCGTTTAGCCGCACACTCTCAGTTCATAATACAATGAATGACATCAAAACATTCCTTTGGAACCAAAAGACAGTGATGGTTCATTACCCCATAAGCAGTCATTATCTCTCTAAGAGAAAAACCCAATGAGCCAAAACCTACAAAGGAGGCTTAAGAAAGTTGGGGCATCCCGCTGACTGTAATCTCAAAAATAAGAACAGTCAGGAAAAAATTAGGGATAATGAATCAAAAGAACGAGGCCACTAAGAATCCTCGACAATATGAAAAATGTGGCAAAAAAAATGACTGTCTTCCAACAAATTCAACTTGTGTGAACCATCACCAAAACGTCGTTCCAGACTCATTTGGAGTTCAGATGCACAATTAACTGAGTGTATGATTGAAGAACATCACGAAGAGCGGGTGGATACAAATATACTTTGAGCCTTTATCCTTTGTTTCTTAAACCATGAACCAAGCCACGTTACAACTCTTCAAAAGTCCTAACTGAAGCATGGGTTAGTTCGAAAGTATACTGTTACAAAAGGTATCCTGACTCCTGTAAGGCTTTGCTCTAAATCTTGAGCTGAATTTTTCCTACAAAAAGCTTTCTGCTAAAAAACACATTTTTCAAAAATTTCAGGACAAGCATAAACTTTGCATTATTTGAATATCGTTGTTTGCACATGGTTATTTGTTTGACAGCGAAGAAATTCACACAGTGAATGTTCGAATGAACGAAAACTCTCTCAATGAATAAAATCACTTCAAGCGACAAAGCTTTTATTCAGTAGAATTACGGACAAGTTCCTAAATCGCGACAAAGCTTTTACTTCAGTTGAATTACGGACAAGTTCCTAAATCTCAGCAACAACAACCTACCAGTAGAATAACGGACAACTGAAGCTCCTAAAATGCTATTTCTCAAGAATGAAGACTCTCATCCTTAAAACCTCAGAAGATTGGTATATTCCCAAGCTCCTGATAACCTTAACAGAATGAAGAATCTAATCCTTAAAACCTCAGAAGATTGGTATACTCCCAAGCTCCTGATACCCTTAACAGAATGAAGACTCTCATCCTTGAAACCTCAGAAGATTGGTATACTCCTAAACTCCTGATACCGTTAACAGAATGAAGATTCTCATCCTTGAAATCTCAGAAGATTGGCATACTCCCAACCTTCTGACCCAAACACCTGAATGAAGATTCTCATTCTTGCTACCCTAGTAGATTGGCATACACCCAACCTTCTGACCTAAGCGCCTGAATGGAGATTCTCATTCTCAAAGTGGCATATTACCTGACTTACTGATATTCCCGACAGAATGAAGATTCTCATTCTCAAAGTGGCATATTACCTAACTTACTGATATTCCCGACAGAATGAAGATTCTCATTCTCAAAGTGGCATATTACCTGTGTTACTGATATTCCCGACAGAATGAAGATTATCTTTCTCAAAGTGGCATATAACCTAAATTTCTGATATTCCCAACAGAATGAAGATTCTCATTCTCAAAATGGCATACGACTTAACTTCTGAACTTCTTCCAAACAGGAATAAGCTTCTCCAACAGGATAGCCACTCAACAACAGTACAGCTACTCCCCACAGAGTTCTTACTCCTCAACAAAATTAAGATTCTCATCCTTGATTCTCTAGAGCTTTCTTTACTCTCAGCCTGAATTTGCCAGAGTTTTTAATCCCATGCAGATCGAAGATTCTCGTTCTTGGCTCCTCAACACAAATCCCCCTGGCAGAATGAAGATTCTCATTCTCAATTCTCCACAGAGTTTTCAAATATTCTCCAGCGGAGTTCTCCTTAAAACAGGAATCCCCCAGTAGATTGGCATACAACCCAAACTCCTAACTTTCCCCAATCAGTATAACTTCTCCCCACAGAGATTGTCAAAAAGCTTGAAGATACACATACTCTTCAATAGTGGTCCCAGGGCTTCCCATTCTCAATGATCAAAGGATTTTCAATCCCCAGCAGCAGTCAAGGATTTATTTTCCCCGATAGCGGTCAAAGATTTTATTATATCCATCTATCCAGGATTTATCTTCCTCAGCAAGACAGCTCATCAGCTCACATGCGCATACATTGCATTCATATATCATAAACATCGATAAAACACATATATTGCACATACATTTCATGCAACATAACTTTGTGTTTCAGCTAATATTTTACCCATCATAGGATAAGTTTAGCAAGCTTCAAACTTCCAGGACTTCTGAAAACAGTTTACGGATGCTTCCCAACATGGATGTCAATCTATCGCTTCTTCAGATTCAACTTTTGAAAATAGTTTACGAATTCTCCAAACACGGATGTTAATCTATTGCTTAATCAGATCCCCAACTCAGAGACGTTCCAAACATGGATACCTTTCTGATACTCACCCTTTCACCTACAACATACAGTTCAACTAACATTCTTGGATGGCATCTTTAAGCCCATCTCCGACAAGATTCTGTCACATCTCCAGATGGCATCTTTAAGCCCATTCCCTCAACTATATTTTGACGAGTGCAAATTTATGGGCACTCTAGTGTTCAATCATCTTTTACCTTCGAGTCACGAACGGCAAAATTGCCAATCTAACTCTTCAGGTTCAAGAAGATTGAACAGGGGCAACTGTTGTACCCCAAATTTTGCCCTCCCTTTTTCACAAGAAAATCACAACCCTAGGGTTTTCTCTGATTTTTTAAGATTGGCTCAGGAATCGATCAAACAGACTTTTCTTTGGTAATAAATCAAGAATCGAGGTTTCTCTCAGAAGAAATTCAATCCACAAAAATTTAGTTTCATGTTACATTGTTTTCACGCTTTTTAAGCCTACATAAAGATTGATGTTTGTCCTCCAGTTTTGTTTGTCTGGGATAAGAGATAGGAGCTGAAACTGTCTAATCCAGATTAACCACATGATGTGTGTCTATTAAAACTTCTGCTTGTTAATGGAATAAAATGTTTTCCAGTTAATGGAAATGCTTGTTTGTTTGGAATGCACAACGCATATGTTGATTGGAATACTGATGCAAAGAGATTGTAGAGTTTTTATGGATTACTTGGATTTTAAGTTATCTGTATTGGAAATGGTCGAATGCAATTTCAGTCATTTTTTAATCAAGAATCTTAAATAAAAAGTGAAGAGGCAAAGGGAAAGATTGAAAGATATTTGACAGTAGAAAATTCTTGGATAAAGACTTTTTATTCATTTCAAATGTTGTTACAAAATTATTTGAATATTGTAAGTTTACAACTTATAGTATTTAAAAATAATAATTGTTTACAATAAATGGAAAATAAATCTAAGCCTAATCTCCTAAGCTTCAGGTGCTCCCATGCTCAAGGTCTTGTGCTTCCTCTGCTTCCTCTATTGTCCAATTGGTACTCACCTGCAAAAGACAAAGAAAAAGAAATTAGTACAGTTAATTTTTCAAGCAGAAAAGAAAGAAAAGAAAATCATCATTAAAGTTCGCCGGCCGGAATCAGAATGCTATTTGTTCATCATGTTTTTACTTTTCTCTTTGCAAATCACAAGAAGATTGCACTACTTGGTTCACAAAGAGAAAATTAAAAAAAATACAAATTGAAAACAATGCAAGCATACTGAGTTACAAAGTGAATATACAAGGCAAACCAAGGCTGCATCACAAAGCAAACTGTACTGCAAACTGAATACCAACTGCAGTGACCAAACTAAAGGCAAAACCACGGCTCTGAAATCCAAACTAAGTTGCAAAATAAGTCAAGAAGCATAGTAACTAGCAAAAGTACACAATGCAGAAAATATGCAATCAGAAAAGTACACAATGCAGCAGGTAATACAATGCAGAGGAAAACCAAATTACAAGCCAAAGAGGCTTGTAATAGCCATCATGATTTTCCAGCCTAGACAAAATTTTCAGAAAAATATAATAAACAAAGCAAAAGTGCTTATTGGAGAGAGAGAGAGAGAGAGAGAGAGAGAGAGAGAGAGAGAGAGAAAGACAGGACCTTTAGTGAAAAATTTGCAGTTTGGGCAAAAAGCAGGTTGTTTTCAAGTTATCAAAGACAAAAAACAAAAAGATATAAAAAGAAGAGACTGCATAACAGTCCAAAGGGGGAGAACCTGCATAAGCCTAAACACAAACTCGGTAAACAACCAACCAAGTTGCACAACTTGCAAACTTGCAAACCTGCAGTTCAAACTACAAACTCACAGCAACAAACCTGCTTGCTCAAACCAAATCATCAAACCTGCAGTTCAAACTGCAACTCCACAAACTACTGCAACTTGCCCAAACCTGCAGTTTCAAAACTGCAAAACCAAAACTCAACAAGCCAAACTACTGCAACTTGCCCAAACCTGCAGTTTCAAAACTGCAAAACCAAATCATCAAGCCTGCACAACTGGAAAACTTACAAACCTGCAGTTTCAAAACTGCAAAACACAAACTAAACAAGCCTACAGTTCAAACTGCATAACCTCAGTAAGCCCACAGACTCAAGCTTGCTTAAACCTGTACCAAAACTTCCCAACACCATAACAGTTTCACAAGCTAACATAAAAAATAAGCTTGTCAAATAAACCAACAAGTTTCAGAGAACTTTCATCAACATCACATTCAAAAAATCAAACCAACACAGTTTCAGAAACTATCAATCAACAAACAATGACAGTTTCAGAGATGTATCATCATTAACATACCAAGAGAAGAGGAAGAGCATTCAGAAGCAAAGCAAATAGTTTCAGAATCATTATCCAACAAATATCAACAATAATAAACGTTCAAGTCTCAGAGCATATTCATCATCAACGAAAGAACATCAGAAATCAATAAATCTCAGAGCTATTATCATCATCAATATTCAGCAAAGAGAAAGGAAGAGATTCAGAAGCAAATAGGGTTTCAGAAGAGTGTTCATCATCAACAAAAATAAAAACAAAACAGTTTTCAGAATCACTCATCATCAAACATCAGAGACAAAAAAGAGGAAGAGGTTCAGAAGTAAAAACACATATTTTCAGAATCGTGTCTATCATCATCAACAAAGACAAAGGAAGAGTTTCATAAGCAAGCAAGTTTTCAGAATAATCATCATCATCAAACAACCATCGAAGTTTCAAAAGCCAGGGACAAAGACAAAAATACCAGAAGCGTGTTCATCCCATCTTCCTCCGCTCCGGCCACCAGAAGCGCCACCGGCTCACCCTCCAATCTCTCTCCCTCCATCTTCCCCAAGGTAAGTTTTTCTCAACCCCTTTACTGCATCTCAAGCATAAAATCCATGGATTAAAACATGCAAGCAAGAATCAAACAAATGAACAAAACTGTAAAAAACGCGAAAGAAAAAGATAACAATTCGTACCATTCAAACAAAAAACTGTGGGCCACTATGAGAAGGAAGAGAGTGAGAGAGGGCGGCGCTCCGGAGACCTAGGACTTATGGAGGGAGTATCAGAAGCCTTCGCCTGAGAAAGATGAAGAACAGAGAAGAAGAGCAAGAGCGGCGCTGTTGTAACCCTAATGTACAAACCCTAAAACTGACCAAACCCTAACAAAATGTTGCACAAATTCATATTGGGCCTGACTCTCCCTAAACAAAATGCTTAAGCCCCGCGTTTTTTGCTAGCACCCCACTCCTTTCTGACTTTTTCTTGGGCCTTAAACACTTTCCAAATCCTAAGGTCCATATATCAATTCACTCCATTTTATTTTCTTTTGTTTAAAACACTTTTTTTTTAATTAATTCATTTTAACTAATTTTTTTTTCTTTTAGTAAATAAAAACACTAAGTAACTTTGTTTTATTAAGTTAGTTTTATTTTAGTCCTTTTTGTCTAAATTCGTAGCTAATTAGACAGAAAAACTTTGAAATCAGCCGCTAAATTCGTAGCTAATTAGACAAAAAGGACTAAAATGAAACATTTTGAAAGTTAAGGGACCAAAATGACACGAAAAAAAGTTAAGGGACCAATGTGAACCCAAGGGTATAGTTAAGGGACCAAAATGAGTATTTTGCCTTTATTTTATTATTAATTAATCTTGTTTAACATAATAAAAATACAAAAAATACTAGAATCTTTGTTTAATTAATCTTTTCTTTTAAACTTTTCTTTACATAATTCCTAAAAAAAAATATAAAAAATAATAATATAATACTTAATCTTTTTTTTTTAGAATAAATTTTTATTTATTTATTTTCTAAGTTAATAAATACATGCATCTCATAATTTATTGATTTTCCTTTTAATTTGTTATAATTGAATTGTGACAGTTCGATCTGGTTGTAACACATAACATTTAGACATTATTATTCTTGACATACTCATCCCCATTTGTAAATAATTTTACCTCCATCCCCGGATACTTTTTTTGTAATAACTTAGACTTTTAATTCCCGCAATTTATTGCTTTCAATATACTGTATAGTAATTAGGCGTGTATGACAAGATTCAAAATCAATCGCTAGATGACCTAATCCAAGAATAAATGCATGAAAATGACAAACACAATGCACACTTGCACCTCTAGGGTAACCTCGCTTGTTGCTTCGAAAAATGCAATCGTGTCCCTCGAATATGAGACACTCTAGAAAATTCCCCTTCGATAAACAAAGATCGTAGTCCCTCGATGTTGCCTTCAATAAAACGATATCGTCCCTTACAAAATTGCTAGAGCGTCTCACAAGTTGCTTTCAATGATTGTATACGATGACCCGCGCCTGTCCTTTTTAACATCCTAACACAAAGTTTGTTCACCAAATACAATGGTGAAATAACACTGTTAAAAGGGTTAAAAACATAAGAAAGATCTTTTAGTAAAATTGGGTAGACAACTCTTAGTTACTTGATCAAAAGCTTGCAAAATATCCTTGCTACTTTCAAACACACATCACAACACAATTTCAAAACAAACTTTCAAAACATTGAAATATCTTTTCAAAAAGACAAACACCTTTGTATATATTCAAACAAGAATCATTAAAAAGGTTGCCTAGACAAGACCTCTTTTTTAAAGCATTTTCAAAAACCACACACAAAGCACCATTTCAAACAATTGAAAAGCAAAGGCAAGTGATCTAAAACAAGTAACTAAGAGCCCATGGATAACCATGGATGAAAAGGATGCTTGCACATTCCCTTTTCATAATCTACCCCCTGAACCCAAGAAAACATCTCAAAGGTCTTTCCTGTGCTTTTTGACCTTTCCTTAGGATAAAATAAAAAGTCGGTGGCGACTCTTGCTGAACCAAAACATTTGCAAACACAAACGCAAAACCTTAAGTCAGTTCTCCCACCGTATCACAAAGTACATACGCACTATGGGAGAGAATAACCGGTGAACCAAATGTTATTCCCGAAGCACGTTATGCCTCTCACATTCACAACCCGAACATTCGCTTGTTACACCGCATTATGGCAAACACAGTATTTGGAAGGGCAAACAACAACAAAGTCAACACTAAAGAGTTGTATGCTCTTTACTATACCTTTTCACAAGACCTCCATCTTAATCTCGTTACTTTAATGATGGCCAATATTCAAAACCTTGTTACGAGAGACGGGACTACGCCTTTTTGTATCAGAGGCATTGTCACCACAATCGCAGTTCACCTGAATTGGGGGGAATGGATTCAACTCTTACCTCCGCTGCTAGCAACTTATATGGATATTGATAATTATAGAGCTGGCCGCCTGATCAAAGTGCGAGAAGCTGGAGGGCACTATCTAATGGTTAAGAATGCAAAAGTTCATAGCATGATCATACCAAATCACAATCGTACAAATTTGGGCAATCCGGATAATTGGCTTTATAACCTGAACGCCCCAGAACCCAGAGAAAATGAGCAAGAAAATCAAGGTGAGGCCAACAACGCTGCCGCTGATGAAATCGAAGAAGAATTAGAGCAGCAAGAGCCCCAACCACAACATGCCAACAATCCCGCCATCATCGATGCAATCTATGCCGCAATAATGCAGCAAAACCAGCTGTCCACTCAACATTACCAGAGCCTCGAGACGCGCCAAATTGAGATGATGAATCTCATGCAACAAATGCAGAGAGACCAAAACGACTACACTCACAGGCATGATCAAAGTATGCTGGAATTCACCGCAGGAATGACAGAAGATATGTGAGCCTTAACACTTCGTGTTGATGACTTGCATAACGTCATTTCTCAGAGGAATGGAGGCAAATCTTCCAGACACGGTGAGCAAACACATCGAAGAGCGAGGACACGTGGCAGATTCCGAAGACAAGAGGAGGAAGAATGATTGTCTAGTTTCCATTTCCCCTTTCCATCTTCTGTCAATACATCGAGGACAATGTATGACTCAAGTATGGGGGAGGAAGTATTTCCCTTTTCTAGTAATTTTTATTTTCTTTGTAATTTGCCTTCCGTTATCTCTAATTCAATAAAAAAAATTTATCAAGTTATCTATTGAAGTAATTTGTGTTGTTCTTTTAGACTCCCCTTTCTTTTTTGGGCTCTATAAAATTTTTTTTGACTCACTCGACAAGTACATAGACTGCAAGATCTTTAATTGTCAGGAATTGTGGCAAGATTAAGTGAACTTTCTACCATATAGACATTCTACAACCCCAGAGTATGATAGACCAGTTCAAGTACCTGTTATTCCAACACCCTGAGTTTAGTCTTTGTAGTAACCCTGAGTAGTTTATATTAGCAGTCAGCACCGTCTTAAACACAAACTACGCAGGAAGTCGGTGAAAATAAGTGGATGATATAATATTTCAGCAAAACGTTGCAAGGAAACACACCAATTAAATTGGACGATCCTTACCTGACCGTTTAATCCAAAGGATGTAAGCCTTACAAAGTAACATGAAAAATCATTTGGTAGATGGTTCAGGAGCATCTGGTACTGAACTCGGTAGGGCAGATTACGGTCTGATCCCCCGTATCCAACCAGTGAATTGAAAAATGTTGCCACATTACTGTGCCAGAAACCTCTAAGGTTTAAAAGGATCATAACCACTAACCGACTGTTCTGCTATGTGCATGCAAAGATAAAGGGCTTAATGTGATTGCGCTAGAATGAAAAGGACAAAACAAGACAAATACTCGAGGTAGGCTATGATAGGACCTGTAACTAGTTTACGTAAAATGGGACTGTCTAGTGTCATTGCCATAGTAATGGAGCATGAATCGAGCCATCAATTTTCTGACAAAAACACAACGCAGCCATATATTAGTTTATCCGAGTCATAACCGTACATCTGGCCATGTTTAGAAAAACATCGTACTTAGCATTTGCTTGAGGACAAGCAAAGTTTAAGTATGGGGGAGTTTGATGACATGCAAATATATGATATTTTTGGCTTGATATACACAAAATATTTCTCATACTTTAGTTTAAATTAAAATATTTTATAGGTATTATGCCGGTATTTTTCTATTTTTGCAGATATACATTAAGCTGAACACTTTGGAAGAAATAAAGAAAAAAAGGTGCAAAGATAGCAAAAAGGGCCAAAGGAGAAGAAATCAGCTTAAGCCCATCAAGCATGTGAGCACGTTTGTCAGCACGTGGCCCACCATGCAAAAGGCCTTGACGATCGTCAAGAAAGGGTTGCCGCTCATCACGCAAAGAGATGGACCAAGTTACCATCGTCACTTGGACTTGACGAACGTCACAAGGCCATTTTCTCCCTCTTGACCACGTATCCAACGGAAGGAAACCAATTCAAAAACGAATCCAATGATCACCCTATTTTATCTGATCCACTCAGTCAAAGTATGAAGAACATAACAAATTTAGTGGTCTTATTATTTCTCAAAGGAACACAAAGTGTTCCTACATTACCGAGAACGAACTTATCACACAGGAGTTACAGATAGGACCTTGGACCATACGAAAAAGGGAGTTCTTTTTTGGCAGAAACTTTGGAGAATTCATTTTTACTCTTAGCAAATATTCTTTAAGCATTATTCATTTCCCAACAATTTCTATATTTCCTCTAGCATTTATTTTTACTGTACGGTTACATCTATTCCCCGATCGAAGCAAAGCCTACAGTTTGTGCAGGAGTGCTTCTATATTCAGAATTATTATCAGGTTTATGTTTACGAATTTTTATTACTTTTAATCAATATAATCATGTTTATTTTCGTATGTCTCTGGAATTATTCTGTGATTTGGTCTGATATTATGTTAGGCTAGAATCCATATACCGGTATGTAAAGTCACTTAACCAAGGGATCGAGTGACTTAGTTGGGATTATTTTTACTATAAAACCTTCTTTTCTGGTCTAAGTTACTATTTTTAATCATTAAATTGTTTTGTTACAAAAGTAAAGAACAGATATAGGTTAGGGTCAACAAAGCGGAAGGTTGAGATCTTTTAATTAGACAGTAGTAATTAGGCATTAGCTTAAAATACAGCGGAATCACTTTAAAGTTAATTAAGATTTTATTTAGTTTTCAAAAGGTGTTTTTAACTCCTGCGGGATGGCAGAAGCGTACGTTAGGACTTAACTGCATAGCCTAGATCAACAAAATGACAGTGTGAGACGAGGGTTTTTAAACTAAATAAGTTTTACTGAAAGTTGTTTTGAAAATATAAAGACACCCAACCGGTCGCTAGTTCCCGAGGCTCGACTATTGCATACTGGTAGTTACGCTCATTGATTATTAAAAATCCAACTTAATTTAGTATTTAGTTTTCCCTACAACCCAATCAAACATTCATTAGCTTTAGATTTTCAAAGTAACAATAGAAGACGGTAGATCGATTCGTCAGTCTCTGTGGTTCGATATCTTTTAAAACTACACGATAAGACTGTGCACTTGCAGTCCGAATCATTGGATACCTAAGTATAATCCCGATCATTTAGTGAATATGATTTTTTCTTTAATGAGTCGTTTTAAATATCAATACATAATTGTAAATAAATGGAAATGAAGACAAATTTATGCGTAATTGAAAATAAAGTAAAATTAATACTAATATTTATTATTTATTAATAAAAAAATCCATGGACAAATGTGTCATATTTGACAGTTATCATATTTTTTATTAACTATTATATATTTAATAAACTATATATTAATATATAGTATATTTAATACTATATAATAAAAAATATTATATATTAAAAATAATTAAAGTAAAAGCATATATTTATCTTTAATAGTATATGTTTAGGATTATTATTAAGTTGATTAATTAATATTTTTAATTAAATAGGTTTTGATTATATAAATTTGTAGTAAATGGAATATTATAGGTATTATCGTAGTTGGATGTACGATAGACTATATCCAGGAAGACGCGCACTTCGTCCCAAATGGATAGACAAAGAAGTTTTTGAACAACTTCTTAAGTATTGGGAATCAGATGAATTTAAGGCTAAATCTGAAAATACAAAGAAGATGAGGGCATCGGAAAAAGGGGGTTGCCTTAATGTTGTTGGAAGTATTAGTACTGTTGAGCATGCTCGACGCATGGTAATTATTACCACTTTTTAAAGTCATATTTGGATTTATAACATATTATTAATTTAAGTTTATTTTTTTATTTAGGCTAAGCCTTTGGGGAGACAACCATTGATGACTGAGCTGGTTACCGAAACTCGGACAAAGAAATTGGGAGGATTTATTGACGAGCGTACAAAAAAAGCCCTGGTAAGTAAATTTATGTTTATATTTTTTTTAAAGCAATTTTGTGACGTGATTTTCACATAGCTAGTGAGATGTTGTGGCGTGAAAATTGAGTGGCAACTGATAAGTAGTGGCGTTACAATCACGTGGCTATTTGTTTTTTATTATTATTTTTATTTAATTTAATTTCATTAATTTTACTTATATATTTAACTTGATTTTTTTATTGTATGTGTAGGAGGATTATCAGGCCTTGCTTGTAGAATTTCTGGCCATAATCCTCAGTATACTCCTCCTCCGGGAAAACCGGTTCATCCAGATGTGGATTTCTATATTTGGAGTCAAGTTGTTTGGGGAAAGGGGCCTAACGGGTGTTTTTTTGGTGGTGGAAATTTGGCGGGCACCTTGAGGAGTGGGGATAGAAATTTGTATCAGAGAGTTGTGGACGGTGAAGGTGGGTCACGTTAAACAAATTTGACACCAGATCAGTTAGAACTGGTAAGACAATTGGCTAGACGCGAGTCCGAAGAACGTGAGGCGGCATTGAAGGCCCAAATGGAGGCAATGAGTGGTGAATATAATAGAGAAATGGAGACAATGGCGAAGAGGCAGGCTGACATGGAGGAGAAAATGCGGCAATTTATGCAAACATTTGGTAGAAATCCCAACAGTGGTGGCCAAAATAATAACCACCAAAATAATGATGACTTTCTTCGCGACTTTTCCGACGACTCGAATGATCCTTCTGCTTAGTTTTATTTTTATTTTCTATTTAGTTTTTTATTTGTGTAATATAAATTTATAATCATATTTTATATTTTAAAATATTAAATTTAAATTTTAGTTTATTAAATTTATAATATTAAGTATATTAATTTATACATTTTGATATATTTAGTTTTATTTTTGATAATTGGATTTATAATATTGTATTTAATAAATAAATTATAATATTTAATTTATAAATTTAATGAAACAAAAAATAATATTAATTATTATATCAGAATTAATATATTTAAAACACAAAATAATTTTTTTTTAAAACAAGTTGCGGCGTGTTTTTCATGTCACTAATTAGTGACGTGGAAAACACGCCGCAACACCAAACTTAAAAGTAAATATAAACCTGCTCTGACCTCTGCTCTGCTCTGAATTCCTTTGACCCTATAAAGTTTGTTGCGGCGTGAATTTCACGTGGCAACGTTGTGACATGTTTTCCACGCTGCAACAAAATTGCCACGCGCTCTCCAGCGATGTGTTTCTTAAGGTGGCAAAAATAAAGTTGTGGCGTGATTTGGGTGTTAGAGACGTGGGATTCACGTGGCAAAACACAACTTATTTTGTAGTGAAGTGTTCATGTCATGTGTTAAGAAGTCTAACCAAAATGATTGCACAAGTGCATTTCTAAATATAGGCATCAACATAAATATTTACCAATCATCTAAACGTTTATCGAGGCTCAATAAAATCCACTTAACATGCTATCAAACAAGAAACAAATTGTACCAAACTATCATGAAATAGCTAAGCATTGGAAAATCTAATAATGGGAAAAATATTGTATCATTAAATTTTTGTAGTCTTTAAACTGTTGGAACAAAGGTTTCAAGAAAGATGATTTTGTGAAAACAAGAAGGATAAGCGAGAGAGAGAGAGAGAGAGAGAGAGAAAAAATATTGTGAGTTAGTTAAGTGTAACTAACTATCTAACTGAATGTATTATAGCTACTCTCTTATTACAAACATAATGACCCTTTATATAGGCAGGATGTCCGGGCCCAAATACACATGCTAAAAGCCCAAATAACTACATAACAATAATTAACCAACTAACACACCCCCCTAATTCATGTTATTAAGACTTCTCATCCCGATGCCTTTCTTAAACTCTTCAAACCTCACTTTCTTCAGAGGTTTGGTGAATATGTCAGCTAGTTGCACTTCTGTCTTGCAATGTTTTATTTCAAGCTTCCCTTTGTTGACTTGATCCCTCAGAAAGTGATACCTTCTTTCCATGTGCTTACTTCGATCATGACACACTGGGTGATTCTCAAGGTTTATAGCTAACTTGTTATCAACAAACAGCTTCATCTTTGATTCCATTATTCTGATTTCTTTAAGTAGCATTTCGATCCATGCTGCTTGGCATGTAACATATGATGCAGCCATATATTCTGCTTCGCATGATGAAAAATCTACAATTCTTTGCTTCCTCAAACTCCAGGAGATTGGAGCTCTTTCGATCATGAAAATGTATCCTGTAGTACTCTTCTTTTCATCTTAATCTCCACTAAAATCTGAGTCAGTGTATCCATGAACTTCGACTTCTGAGCTATTATTTTATTTCTTTGTTAACAACACACCATGATCAATAGTTCCCTTTATGTATCTCAGCACCCTCTTTACTACGATGAGATGACATTCTTGAGGCTTCTCCATAAATCTACTCAACAATCCTACACTTTGCCAGATATCTGGTCTAGTATTGCAGAGATACCTCAAGGATCCAATGATTTATTTGTAAAGGGTCGAACCTACAAATTCATGATTTGATTCCTTTTTCAGCTTTGCTCTAATCTCTAATGGAGTAACAATTGCCTTACATTTTCTCATATTGAACCTCTTCAGTATATCTTGAGCATACTTCATTTGATGCAAGAAAACTCCTTCTTCAATGTCTTTTAATTCTATTCCCAGGAAATAGGAGAGATTCCCTAAATCATACATTTCAAATTCCTGCATTAACTTTGACTTTACCTTCATTATCTCAGCTTCTTCTGCTCCTGTAATGAGTAAGTCATCAACATAGAGACATAAAATGATTCAGGTGACACTTTAGATATCACTTACATATACTCCATGTTCAGACACACACTTTGTGAAGCCTGCTTTGATTAAGAAGCTATATATCCTTTTATTCCAAGCTCTAGGAGCTTGCTTTAAGCCATAGAGAGCCTTCCTTAATTTGTAAACTTTCGACTCCTTCCCTTTGACGTCGAAACACGGTGGTTGAGTAACGTAGACTTCTTCTTCCAATGGACCATTCAAAATCGCTAACTTTACATCAATTCGGTGCATTTTCCATCCTCTACATGTAGTTATAGAAACAAAAATACTGATTATTTCGATCCTCCTAACAGGTGCATAAACTTCATCAAAGTTAATACCATGTTTTTGTAGAAAACCTTTGGCCACCAGTCTTGCCTTATTCTTTGCAATCTCACCATTTGGCCTTTGTTTCACCTTGTAGATCCATTTCACATCGATTGGTTTCTTGTTTGTTCTTTCAACAAGCTCCCAAGTCTTGTTCTTCTCAATGGCTCTAAGTTCTTCTTTCATGGCTTCACACCAATTCGAATTGCTCAAGGCTTTGCCCAAATCAATTGGTTCTGCTTCAGCCATCATCATGGCTTCTTCGATTAAGTCACTATCTACATCAATTGCTTGATCTAGAAACCTCTCATATCCAATCAGCCTAGTCCCACTACTACAAATAAGGGAAAAGACAACGCTTTTTTGGCTTTTAACAGCGCTTTAAAGCGCTGCCTAAAGCAGCGCTGCTAAAAGAAAAGACAACGCTTTTTTTTCAATGTAAAAGCGCTTTCTTATGCCCACTTTAGACAGCGCTTTTAGAATAGCCAGCGCTTTTTTATATACCCCTTTAGCAGCGCTTTTGCTTTAGACAATGTTTTGTTATTTTTTAAGTTAGGCTTTAGACAACGCTTTCCTTTAAAAGTGTTGTCTATTCCCCCACTTTAGACATCGCTTTCTCACTTTAGGCAGCGCTTATTTTTACAACTCTTTTCTCTTAAAGCATTGTATATTGGTCACGATTTTTTTAAGAAAATATATAATGCATTTTAATCAGAATTTTAACCATATTTGAACCAGGTTTTCACCATATTATGCACCATATTTGGTATTTTCATTCCAATAAAATATGCATATATAAAAACTACACATATATAAATTGATGATATATACAACAACAACTACAAAATTTATGATACAAGTTAAAAAACCTAAAATTCAAAATTGATGTTACATCTACATCTTACTATCTTCGAGAATTCTCATGAAACAACAACAACATGAATATCTTAGCTCTATCTTCTACACATGCACCTATAAACCTGGAAAAAAAACAAATGATCGAAATTCATAACATGATAATATTAACGTTGCACTTTATTCGAATATAATTTATACTCAAAACTCGAAAGTTCTCATCAAAGGAAATAAGACAATATACCTTAGCTTATAAAATTCTCAACCCGATAATGAATTGACACCATTCCTCCATAAGTTCATCCAATTGATCTTTTGAGTAATATGCACAATTGAATTCCTCAAAGTACTAGATATATAATAATATAACATAGTATGTGATTTAGTTAAAATAATATGTCATTTTATGAGAAACACAAAATATGAAAATAGTATGTAATTCCTAAGTTAGAAATCCATATCGTGGATGGAATCTCTAATCGATCCAAAAGAATAGTTTCTTTCATAAACCTCAATATGAAATAGCCGTAATCTATACTGTTACACTGGCGAGGACACTACACATGGAAAGAAAATACGAATATATATCAGGATATACCTCTTAAATTGTTTTATCATGTATCATCACTAATGTAATCAAAACTGAATATCTCTTTGTAAAAATATACCTCCACTCTGATCCATGTAACATTGTTGGATCTACTTTTTGGCACTTGAATATATCTTTTGGAGTGAAAAGCTAGTAGAACGCTATAATAAAATATAGATGACTGTTTAGAACAATCTCACACAGAAACATAAACATAAACACAAATCCAGATATGTTGACCATAAACATAAACATAAACATAAACATAAACATGAATATCTCTTTGGGAGAAAATAACTTACGTGTCAATCATCTGCTTCAAATCTGGATATGTTGACCAATCATTGTATAACGAATCCAGATAATACACAGTTTCTCTCATAGGATTAATCGCAACCAATAACCAGTGTCAACTGTAAGATTAAACAAAGATTAAACAATGGCCAAAAAAGGAAAATTATAATAGATCAAGTTATGATGAAAATCTAACCCGTTACCAGTATTATATGACAAAAATAAAAAATTCTCAGTATCTTTGCTGGCCACGAATAAACCGAGTACATATGTTATGACATCATCTGGTCTTGTTACAATGAACCCTGAATTGACAGTGTTGGGAGCTAAGAAGCCAAATCTTGCTTCTAATCCACGCGTGCACACAATGTTGTCATACATAAACCTTAAATTAAAACATCATTAACATTATACTATATTCATTAAAATGAGGAAATAAGTTGTTTATCTAATTAAACAAAGTTGATCGAAGTATACCTGATGTATGTACTGATAACACCGAGGCCTAATTCCAAATGTCTAAAAACTTGCTTCATATCCTCTCTACCAATTGCTTCCAGGTATTCAAAACAAAAGATGTCTGCACTCATAGGTATAAGGCGGGTACCACCATCCATAATATCTTTTATTCCTAAATATGTCCGAAGGCACGACCTGAACTGAGCAGTAGTTTTTTTGCTAGCCATGGTCTTCTTAGCAACATTCTTTTTTTGTGTGGAAATATTTCTAATTTCAGGCGTCTTACCCCTACTGACTTGTGCAATCTCTTTAGCATGAATCTAGTTATCATATAATTAGTTAGGGGAAGTATAAAATCACAAATTAGCATTCCTCATAGCATAAATGTCATATAATTGTGTTGTACCTCAATTGATGCAATTGACTTGGTCTCCCGCATAATCCCCTTATCTTTTGGAATGGATTTTGTTAGAGTCTAACATTACCATGTAAACAAAATGTAAGTAAAATTGCCTTAAAAAATTTGAATAGTAAACGATTTTAAGCATACCTCATTATCTATATAAACGAGGCTTGACAACCATACAACAAACGATCCTATTGCATCTGCCACCAATGTTGCATCCGCCACATTGTCAGGTAGTGGTAACAACGCACCCCCCTCTAAAACAACATCAACCGATACATTCAAAAATCCATTTGGGAGAGGTTTATGGTTAAGCATTTCTCCCGAAGTATTATACACTTTTCCCTTGTCAACCATCCGATAAGTCGGTGCCGACAAATAGAGTTGACACCGGGAAATACCCTATAACCATTAATAAATATGGTTATATAATTAATAAATATGGTTATATAATTAATAAATATGGTTATATAATTTATAAATATGGGATATAATTACCTCAGGAATATTTTGTCCAAAGTTACCATTGATACTACCTTTGTCACTAGTATCTTTAAAACCTGTAACTTGATCTATTTCTTTTTCCTTTCTCAGCTCATAAACTTCTTGTTGTAACTTTTCAAATTTTTCTGAAGTTTTTTATTGCTAGGAGCTTTTGTCTTTGATTTTTTATTCAAGGATGTTGGAGTGATCCCAAATCCCTTAACCCTCACTCGACCAAAATACTCACAAATATCTAATGCTCATGAGAGTACTCTCCTACAATCATTATCTTCATCTGGAGGTATAGACTGAGAAAGAGTCTCCTGAAATTAATATAAATATTGTAATTAACGAATGATATGTTAATAAAATAATGATGTAATGAAATAAATAAAAGTATGATGTAATTACATAAATAATGTTATACTTACACATCTCTCGAAAATTTGTTGAACTTTTTCTTCAACAGCTCCATCCTTACACACATGGGCTTTCTTCCACAAAATATGTTCTGGAAGAGATGTTTTAGAACTATTCTCCTTTATTAACTACACATTAATCCAAATAACATGATCAAATATAAGCGTGCATATATTATAGATACTTTGCAATTTATAGATACCAACTATAGATTGTTGTAAACGTACATATCCCATACGCCTTTTTCTGTATTGATATGCTGAACTTGATGCTCATTATCGATTTACGACACTTAAACTCTTAAATTTCTGGGTATTTCTTTTGGATTTAAAATTTTCCCATTCTTCAGCTGTAATCAAATCTGCATATTTCTTTGAAGCTCTGCATCAACAAAAAATTTATCTGCATCCCTAAGAATCTTGTTTGATAAGAAAGCTCTAAACCCTCTATGTAGTTTCTCGGCCAATTTGAGAATATAATCTCTCCTAGTATCCTCAATATTGAACGACCTCTATGATAATCATACACAAAGTGCGTTAGTATAAGTAATTTAAAGACATAATCATCATTAAAAACAAATAACATCACATATGGTACATGTATCTCACTCCATATTTTATCTTTAGCGTCGTCAAACATACTTGCTCTCCAATCTTCACATGTAATTGGAATTTCTCTCCTTACCACCAAACCGAGATAACTCGTAAATGTTGAACCGTTAGGCTCAATTAGTTGGCCTTCTTGAATCCAATGCACATCATACTTTATGCCTTGGTCTCTATGATACGGTGGCCAGAACCGGGACGTGTTTCCCTTTTTAAGGAATTTGCTGGTTTGCGTTTTGTGTTTGTGTTCGCAAAATGTCGCGGTAAGCAAGAGTTACCACCGACTTTTATTTTATCCAACAAGGAAAGGAAAAAAGCACAGAAAAATTCCTTTTTCGAGATTTTCTGAGTACGGGGGGTAGATTATAGAAAGGGAAGGTATTAGCACCCTTTCTATCTGTAGTTATCTACGGGCTCTTAGGTATTTTCTCATCATTTTCAAAATTGTTTTCTTTGTGTTTGTGTGATTTGAAAAGCTTTTGTTTTGACTTCGATTTAACTCTTGCTTCTGTCTTCAAGAGTGTAATGAAGTGTTTTTGAAAACTTGTTTGTAAAGGAGTGTAAGTGTGAAAAAGTTTGTTTGGATTGAGCAAGTACTTAAGAACTAATCTACCTACTCGAAAAAATAACGTTTTGTATTCATTTCCTTTAGACAGTGCTATCCCACTATTAATGAGTAGGTAGCACCGTCGTTGGAGTTTTGAGGGTCAATTCAAAAGGGACGTACGGTCACTAAAGCAATGTTAGGATGTCTTAGTAATAACCCTAATGTCTTAGATAAATTATCTGAGGCAACAATATCCGAGGCAACCTTTCCGAGGAAACTTTGATCTTTGGACAAAAGGACGACCACTAAAGCATCCTATACTCAATGACCGTTTACCGAAGGCAACCAAGTGGGAGTGTACCCTAGGAGTGCGCATGTGCGAGTGATTCATTTTCAGATTATTTATCTTTGCACAATTTTAGGGTTATCTAACTGTTTTAAAGTTTTTCACATACATTCTTGTCATGCATCCTAATATCATACATCTAACAGTTAAATATTTACGGAATTTAAAATGCGGAAATTAGACTACGCTATTACAAGGCTTAGGGTATTTACATAGTCAAAAACAGACCCTTGAAAAGTAAAGCGGTAAATGAAAATAAAGTCCTAACTTAAACTATTACAACCTTGTCAGCAGTTACAATAATGGGATAAAAATAATAATAAAAGTGCGCACGAAGAAAATTAAGATAGGGAAGAAATTAGGGTTTTGACCCTTCTATCCTAATGAAAAGATAAAATGTTTTTGTTGTTTTTAAAAGAAAAGAATTTAGGTTTTAAAATTAAATATACAAATAATTAGCTAATTTAAATTAATTAATGAAAATAAATAAAATGACCTATTTTTGGTTTTTTGGTAATTTTTTAGGAAAAAAGGAAATGTAGTTAAATTAGAGATAAAACCTAATTGTTCTAATTAGTTTTAATTAAAAAAAGAAATTAAAGTTTTACCTAAAATTAAAATCTAATTAAATTAATAAATTTATTGATAAAAAATATACCCAAATCTAATTGGTGAAAAATATTTTTACGATTTTTCGATAAAAGAAAATAATTAATTTGTTAGTAAAGTAAATTAAATAAATTAATTAAAGTAAAATGTAAAAAGAAAAAAGGGATGAGAAATTAGGCCTGCAAAAGCAAATTGGAGGGTGCAAAAATCAGAATTCTGGGCCCAAAGATGGAAGTCCACGTTGACTTCCTGGATTCAGTGCTGTGTTGACTAGGCTCCATGATGCACCTTCAGATGATGGCCATCATATTTGGCCATCTGGAGATCTAAGGGCTAGATCTTGAGAGTCTATGGTAGTCATTAGCTTCATGTGCGCGCTGGAACCTGGAAAGCAAAGTAATATAGAGAAATTAGGGGGGACCTGGGAGTCGAACCCAGGTCCTGAAGCACTATCCAACCACTCCACTACCACTGCGCCACTTGCTTCTGTTTGTACATAAAACATATAACAAAGATAATATATGAAAAGTGAAAATACTGAGTCAGAAACGCGCGAAATTCAAACACGCCTTGCCACGTTGGTTGTCTTCTTCCTTGGATCTGTTGGTAAAAGTTTCAAACTTTTACCTATGGATGTTTTTCCGTAGCTACAAGTCTTGCAAATTCCAAAATTCAACACAAGCGTTATAAATAAAAACGAAGGCCATGGATGGCTTCGTCTAGCCTTGCTGATCACAAAGGTGGCACTTTCATGGCCCAATTTTTCCTGCAAACGAAGATCCTAAATTGAACCCTAAAACACTAGCTATGGTGAAATCCAATACAAGCCATGAAAATTCAATCAAATATTACAAGAAGCTTGCAAACATGATGGTGATCAAGAATATACAACTATTTTATGCTATAAGTACAAGAATAATGCTATTCGATTTCAAAAAAGGAGTTATGCCGTGGGTGACTTACAATGCGATATGAGGCCTGGAAACGCTTGCTTTGAATTGATTTTGCTTGCTAGGGATCCCAGGAACCAATTGGAATGGGTAAAGAGTCTTGAATTGGCCTGGAACAATGAAATCGTGTTTACACTTTTTCTTGATTTTTTCAATTTTTGTTCTTTATGTTGCGCCTCCTTCTCTCCTCGTTTTTGGGTCTGCACACGTTCTATATGTATCAAGGAATATATTAGGGTTCCAAAACTGATCTCAATCTTCCTCCATCAATGAATTTGATTTTGATTTAATTCTCTTCAATATCATTCCAAAATTGGCCTAAAATCAATTTTTTTTCCACCCTAATGCCTTGCACGATTTCAAATACTTGCCAACTGGATTTGTGACCTGAAACACGTATAAAATCTCGAGTTTTCAATGCTTTAGATTTTCTCATGATTTCTTTTGATTAAATTAATTCAAATAAAAATCAAACTAAATAATAAAAACATGATAATGACAAGTGGCAAGGGATAGGGCTCGTGGGCTATGTTGCCAACTCAAAACAAGTGAAAAAGATTGGGCCCATTTGGCAAAACTTGAAGTTTTAGGCATAGTTGACTTTTGGCAATTTTGCAAAAAAGGTCAACTTCACCAATGCATAACTTCCTCAATTTTGACTCTTTGGAGGTATTCTTGGACCTTTTAGAAAGCTTTAGATTTCCTCTCATCAACCCTTTTGGTCTCATATCAATTTGATATTCCATGCTCACGTATGAAGCTTTGACAAAAAAGGTGTTTTTGTTGACTTTCCAAAATGACCTATAATGTCCAAATTCATAACTTCTTGTGAGTGCATATTTTGAACTTGGGAGATGAAGATGTATTGTGGAGAATTGCATCCTATTCAAAATGAGCTTTGGATGGGTCATTTCTCATAAATTATGAGAAAGTTATGCTTGGTCAAAGTGGAGTTGACTTTTCCTGCAAAACCCTAATTTAGCAACTTTTGAGTCTTGATGAATTATGAGCAATCCTTGATGAATCATGATCAACCCTTGATCAAATGATGAAATATCCTTCAAAATTAGAATGTTGACTAAAAATCTTGAAGTTTGATTGTATGTGGGCCACAGTTGACGTTTGCCCTAGCACAGTCGATTTTTAGGCCTTTGAGCAATTGACTAAGCAAACTTCCTCTGCAAGGCTTGAAACTTGACATGGATGATCTTGATAACATATTAAGACATTGCTGAGCATTTGGGATCCGTTGGACTCAAGTATCTTGATGCAACATGAATCCCTAATTTGAGGTAGACTGTCTTAGGAGAGAGCTTGTCTGGCCAACCCTTGGACTACCTTGAGCAACTCGGGGACCTTTCTTGAAATGTTTTTGAGAAATATGGGAGAGAAAATTTTGGGGTACAACAGTCTCTATCTCGAATGATTCTCTTCATTATTGTTATTCCTCGTCTATATTCCATTTCCGTTTTATTAACAACCTTATCTCCATCGTTCCTAGAATCATCATGTGGGTGATCCTCGTTAGTAGCCATCTAACCTGTAATAAACATAAACATAAACCCAATATAAAATTCTGTAGTCATTTTAATATATATATATATATATATATATATATATATATATATATATATATATATATATATATATATATATATATATATATATATATATATATATATATATATATATATATATATATATATATATATATATATATATATATATATATATATATATATATATATATATATATATATATATATATATATATATATATATATATATATATATAATGACAATGCCAAAAATTAACATAAATATAAACTTAAACGTAAACACAAACACAAACATAAACATTTTAATATATTACCTCTTTCACTAACATCTCTTTCTTTTCTTTGTTGGAATATGAATTACTTGTTTCTTAACAATGCGGACAGATGAATTTATCCAAATTCCCTCATTATGATCATTTCTGATATATGATTCATCCGCTATAATATTCTCATCTTGATCATTTATAATATACGACTCATTCCGTCTAATACATGACTCATTCTCATCATCAATATCACCTTGGTCTACAC
Source organism: Vicia faba (assembly GCA_948472305.1). Lineage (NCBI taxonomy): Eukaryota > Viridiplantae > Streptophyta > Magnoliopsida > Fabales > Fabaceae > Vicia > Vicia faba. The sequence goes on along the minus strand of OX451736.1, from coordinate 1,679,584,608 downwards.
CGTTATCATCAACCACTTTGTTAGATAAAAGCACTATAGACCATTTTGTACTTGTCGGGTCAGTGACATAGGACACTTGTTTAGCTTGAGAGGCTAGAATAAAAGGCTCATCTTTGTACCCCTCCTTATTAAGATCCACTTGCAAAAATCCTGACTTATCCATTCGTATGCCACTACTAGTTACCCACTTGCAACCAAAGATAGGAATCTGAAACTTCTCGTAATCAAACTCCCAAATTTGCTCGATGACCCAAAAATATGACGGATTTTCATATGTGGGGTTTAGGTCCTTCATACTTGAAATGTGCATTGCTTTAGCAAGCACGGTGACACCACTATTTTGTATAGTACTTTTATCATCTTGTTCTTTGGTATAAAATGTGTATCCATTAATTGCGTATGCGCTATAAGAAAACACATGCAAACTTGGACCATATGCCAAACATCTCAACCTTTCTGTTATTGAAGCGGGATGTGAATGAAGCTTTGAAAAAATATGATCCTTAAACCATGGTATAAAACTTTGATTGTGCTCCCGTACTATCCAATTTTCATTTCTATTCTGATTTAACCCTCAGAGTACATCCTTGTGCATTTCAGCATATGGCTCAACCTCACTGTCATTGTGCAGAACATACAGATGCACTTGATCCCATTCATCTTTTGATACTGTCATAATTTTATTTCCAATTAATCTTTTACCTTCCCTTTTTTCAAAAATATGACTTTTGGGGAGTCCAGTGGATTGAACTTTGGACAAACATTCAGTACAAAACTCAACCGCTTCTTCAATAATGTATCGCTCAACAATACAACCCTCTGTGCGACTTTGGTTTTTCATGTACCCTTTTAATACTTTCATATAATGTTCAGAAGGGTACATCCATCTCATATAAGTTGGTCCATGCAACTATGTCTCTTTCACAAGATGAACAACTAGATGTACCATTATGTCAAAAAATGAGGGAGGAAAATACATTTCAAGCTCACACAAAGTAATAACAATTTCTTTTTGCAATGTTGGTAAGATCTCAGGATCAATCACCTTACTACAAATTGACCTAAAGAAAAAACACAATTTAGTTATCGCGCTCCTTACTTTATCTGGCAAAATAGAACGCATACCTATTGGCAGAAAATGCTCCATTATAACATGGAAATCATGTGTCTTTAAACTCTTTAACTTGAGATCTTTCATAGACGCGAGTCTTCTAATATTTGAAGAGTATCCTTCTGGAACTTTAACTTCACTTAGAAACTTACACAATATCTTTTTCTCCATTCTAAATAGAGTAAAAGCAGCATGTGGTAGATATGTTCGGCTTCCTTTCTTCACGGGTCCTAGTTCAGTTTGTATTCCCATCTTTAACATGTCCTCCCTTGCTTTAAGGTCGTCCTTAGACTTTTCTTTAATATTGAGTAACGTACCAACAACACTTTCAAATACATTTTTTCAATATGCATAACATTGAGAAAATGTCTCATATACAGAGAATTCCAATATGGAAATTCAAAAAAAAAATCGATCTCTTCTTCCACCCACCTTTGACAACCGTATGTGAAAAAGGCTTGCCAAACTGAGTACATACATCTTTCACCTTTTCAAAAATTTGGTCACCGGACAATGCAGGTGGAGCTTTATGTTGTTCGGTGTATCCATTGAATTCTTTTCTCCATGCACAGTAGTAATGTTTAGAATGTAAGAATCTATGATGACCGAGAAACACAGTCTTCTGACAAAGTTCCAAACGCGTCGTATCAGTTTCATCTTCACAAACAGGACACGCACGTTGACCTTTAATGTTATACCCAGATAGATTCCCATATGCTGGAAAATCATTAATTGTGCCAAACAACATCACCCTCAAATTGAAACTTTGTTTATTATATCCATCATAAACCTCCACCCCATTCTCCCACAAAATCTTTAAATCTTCGATCAAAGATGTCAAGTATACGTCTATGTCATTCCCTAGTTGTTTAGGCCCAGAAATTAACATAGATAACATCATGTACTTACGCTTCATACATAGCCATGGAGGTAGGTTATAAATCATAAGAATCACATGCCATGTGGTATGTGAGATACTTTGAAGACCATGCGGGTTCATTCCATCAGTAGATAAAACCAAGCGAAGGTTTCTTGCTTCTTCTCCAAAATCAGGAAAATCATTATCAATTTTCGACCACTGTGGTGAATCTTCCGGATGTCGTTACTTTCCATCAATAATTCTTTCACCTCCATGCCAAGTCAGATGTCTTGCATCGATTTCACTATGAAACATGCGCCTAAATCTAGTAATTATAGAAAAATACCATAAGACTTTTGTTGGAGACAATTTTTTCTTATATCGAGACAAACCGCATTTAGGACACTCATTTAACGATGCATATTCGTTTCGAGACAAAACACAATCGTTTGGACAAGCATGTATCTTATCATAGCTCATGCTAATAGAGCACAAAATTTTTTTGGCCTCATAGGTTCGATTAGGAAGAACATTATCCTCCGGAAGCATATCTCTCATAAGGGATAATAACTCTGTGAAACTTTTATCTGACCATCCATTGTCGGCCTTTAAGTTGTACAACTTTAATACCGCAGACAATCTTGTGAATTTAGTGCAACCTTTATACAACGGTTTCTCTGTATCGCTTACCAATCTCTCAAACATTTTGGGACAATCCTGAAGATCTTCTTCAAGTGCATCTGCAATCTCTTTGACTTGATCAAAATCGTATGTATCTGTGTCCTTGTCGTATGAAGCATAGGCCGTACTACTTTTCTCCCCCTAGTTCAATGTTGTCGTTACTTTTTTCACCGTGAAATATCCAACACGTATAACTTCTATCAATTCCATGCATTAGTAAATGTGATTTCAATCCATCTGCATTAACCCGACCCACATAACAACAACCCAAGCAAGGACACTTCATTCGACTGGGGTCTTTGGTGTGTTCAACAGCAAAGTTAACGAATTCCAATACCCCATTCTCGTACTCTTGTGACAATCGATCTGCAGACCTCCATTTTTTATACATTTTTTTCCTAATAATGAGTAAACAAAAACACTATAAACGAATTATTCCCTTTTTGTTTGAATTAAACGAATTATTTCTAGAAATTTTTTTCTAGAGTTAATAACATGGACTAAAAATAAATATATCTATATAAAAATAATTGTGTTTTTTAATTGATCGATACAGATAGAATTTGAACTTGACTTACCAAAGAAAGAAAAGGGGTTATTGATGTCGACGGCGGATGATGCAGCTTTGATGTTCTTCGAATCAGTGATGGTCTTTGACTAACTACACCAATACAAAGGGATCATTAAAAACAAGTTGTATATATAGGGCTATAATAGATTAAATCAACAAACCTTAAGAATTTGTTCTTAGACAAATTTTTTGTGAAAAATTGTATGAGAAACAAATCACTTATGAATCTTTTCTATCATATTATATTTCTTTCCAACAGAAACACAATATTTAGGAGTAATAATGCTTAAGCAATTCAGAAATTTATATAAGTAAAATAATATTAAAAGTAAAGAAACCAAGCAACCAACAAGTAAAAAAATACCAGTTCATGGAGAATATAAACATGATAAACAATTCAGAAACCAATTAAAATAACAAAAAAATCCATCATCATCTTTTTTATTCCAAAACAAATAACCAAAAGAAAATGCAATAATGCTAAATGCTAAAAGTGTTGCTGTTATATATCAAGCCATACCAAGAACCGAAAAATCAAAATGCATACCTATAACTCAGTTATGCATATCTATAACTCAGTTTGGACATCAATAGGAGGATAATATCTTAAATTTTAGCACAGTACATTATCAATAGGAGGATAACTCAGTTTGGACATCAATGGAGATAACTACATTTTCAAGAAAGAACCTTCCTTGAGAACCGGCCGATGTGGGTGGAGGACAACCGAGAGAGACGGTGGAGGACAGAGGGAAAGGGCTGGTTCGACGGTGACAAAATAGGTTTCTGTTCGTGAGAATAAGAGGGAAAGGGTTTCTGCTTGTTCGTGAATCTGTGAAAGAGAAAGAATACACTGATTCTATTTTTTAATTTTTATTTATATGGCTCTAGACAGTGCTTTCTAGAAACGTTGGCTAATATGGGCCTTTAGCAGCGCTTTTGAAAAGTGCTGGCTAATAGGGTCCTTTAGCAGCGCTTTTCAGTTTTTTTTATTTAATTTTATATGGCTTTAGACAGTGCTTTCTTAAAGCGCTGTCTAAAGTGGTCATTTACCAGCGCTTTTGATAAAGCGCTTTCTAAAGCAATACTTTTAGCAGCACTTTTTAAAAGCGTTGTCTAAGGTCACATTTTTAGCAGCACTTTTACTTATTATTTTATACATTTTTCGTGTTTTTTTTAAATTCACTTATAGAAGCGCTTTTGTATAAAAGCGTTGTCTAATGTGCGTTGTTAAAAGTCATTTTTGGCGTAGTGTCGACTCAGTTTTTGTTCTTGTGGATCTTCTTTCATTGTGAACATGTGGTTCTTCATTTTGACTTGTCGAAGCTTCGCTCTGTTCATCTTCTTCGAACACAGTTGTGAATGTGTCTGATTCTTGTCGAACTGAACTTCGACTCTAGTCCCACCCTTTGCTTTTGTCTATAATAAAATCTCTACTAATCACTAGTTTATCTTTGATTGGTGAATACAACTTGTATGCACCAGTCGAATGATAACCTATGAGCACCATGACTTCACTATGATCATCCAGCTTCTTTCTCAATTGTTCAGGTACATGCCTGAAACTCATTGATCCAAAAACTCTAAGATGACTTAAATTTGGCTTCGACCCTGTCCAAGCCTCATGCGGTGTCTTTTTGACCATCTTCTTTGTTGGGCATCTATTTAGAATATATACTGCTGTAGAAGCTGCTTCAGCCCAAAATCTCTTAGGCATATTCTTAGCTTTTAACATACATCTCGTCATGTTCAATACACTTCTATTCTTTCTCTCATCTATGCAATAATGATTAGGTGTATAGGGTGTAATAACCTCATGATCTATACCTTCCTCATTTCAAAATCTAGAAAATTCAGCAGAAGTATATTCACCACCACCATCAGTTCTTAACTTCTTCAATTTGCAACCACTTTGTTTCTCAGCATGCAACTTGTACTTCTTGAATTGTGTGAATACCTCACTTTTCTTTTCAATAAGGCATATCCGCATATGCCTGGTGAATTCATCAATGAAAGTAAGGAAATACCTGTTACATCCATTCGACTTTACTTCAAATGGTCCATACACATCTGAATGAACCAACTCTAATTTTTTCCTTGATCTTATAGGAAAGTCACATTTGAACACCTTCCTTGCCTGTTCGGATTTGCAGCATTCCTCACATATTTGTTTTGGTTTCTTCACATACGGCAACCCGAGCACCATTCTTTTTTGATTGAGCATACATAAACTCTTGAAGTTTAGATGTCTATACCTATGATGCCATAGCTAATTCTTGTCTTCTTCTGTAGTTGAAGCAAGACATTTGTGATCTGATGTGCTAACTTTACTTTTCTGCACTTTATATTATTGTCATTTAATTTTATGCCATTTATATTTCAAGTCATTTATATTCATGTCATCTTTATTTTTTCTTTTATTTTAATTATCTTGTGCTTTATTGCTTTCAAAAGACCCAAAACATTTATAAATATAAAAATCCTAAAAAGATTTTAATATTGATCCATGAACATGATTACTTTTATAATTTGCTTGGAGTTGGAATTTTGGACTTAGATCTTTGATTTTGGTTCCCATACTTGGATTTTGTATCATAGATCTTGGAAATTCATCTGCAACATTTATCAACATTATAAAAGTTGGCTCTGCTTAGGTTATTTTTATTTGATGCTTTGTGGGTTCATCTAAGACTTGGCCTTACCCCGAGATCTTTGAGCTTTATGACTTGCGTGAACTTTGTGGTATTCATATACCATGTGTTTGCTTTCTTGGTGGTTAATCCACAAGGAAATGAATTCTATGTTTGACTAATGTTAATTTCTTGCATCATTCTAGGTAATTCACATGCACACACAAAGGCCTTCTTATGGGTTACCTTACAATGAGATCATTTATTTCTTGTTCTTTACTTTATACTTTAGGATAGTCTTTTCATCTCTTCTAATTCTTAAAATTTCAAAATCATCTCTCTTTTCCAAAATATTCTTGTTTCAAACTTCAAATCACTTTCAAAACAAACCTTGACTTTGTCAAGTGATTTTCAAAACTTTTTCTCAATAAATGTTAAAACACTTAAGCATATCAAAACTCTTTCAAAAAAATCTGAAAAATACAAACATCTTCAAATCAATTTAGTGTTTTGCACTTCTTTTTCCTTTCAAACTTTTTGTAAAGATTATGCATAACTCATCTTCTTCTAATGATGTAAATCTCCTGTTCGCATAGTATGATTGAGAGTTTGATTCACATTTTCCACATGAATGTTGATGCATGGTTGTTGGTTATATCCAAGCTAAAGTTCTCCATCAAGATGATGAAAAAGTTCACGTTCTCATACTTGTGGGTGATAAGTTGAGTTTTACTCGAAAAGGACGAAATGTCTTTTCATTAAAATCAATTAAAACAAACACAATATTGTACGTAGGCACAAGGCTCTCGAAGTCTTGGCGAATAAAAAATAATAAAAATATACTTCTTTTTCTCATCTCCCTAATATTTTTTCAAACAAACATTTTAGCCTAACACAAACCGTAGATGTGAAGGGTGCTAATACCTTCTCCTCACATAACCATCCACTGACTTAGATCTTTATCACATGACCTAATTTTTTCCTTAATCCCTTTTTCTGATTTTCGACTTCACGGGCTTCTTCTTTGATTTTTTTAATTTATAAAATTTTGATTTTTGCAACAACTTGTATGACATTTGATCATTTGATTTGAGAGAATTGAAAGGGTTGTGATTGTTATCTTGATTTTTCTAGAGAAAAAACCATTGTAAGTTTTTGGTATTTCATGATTTCTTTAAGACTTTATGATGCATGTGAGGAAGAATATGTGATTGAACTTCTTTCGAAGGTACTTGGAATGGTTCTCGCACATATGGAATAATTCTCTTGAAATTCGAATGCCTTAGTCATTTTTACTGAACAACTACCCTGCCCCAGGTTAAGATTAAAGCTCCATTTTCACATAGAAAGAAAGATCAAAATATAGGCTCAAAGGGGTTGACTAGGGATTATCTCTTTATATGTTTGGTAAGTTAAATAATCCCTTACATCATCAACATGTTTTATTTGAAAGCATAGTGTAGAAATATGGGTTATTTGTTTTCATCATCCTCCATCCAATCTTTTCTTAAACAAAAGCAGATACAGAAAGCGAAGTTGAAATAATATCGATATTGTTTTTTTTAAATATTTTAATAAAAAAGGAAATAATGAATATATTTAGGGTGAATACTAATGGATTTATTAAAACAATGCTCACTTCATTAATAATACTATTAAAAAAAATACTTAACACACAATGAAATTGCAATTGAAGATGAGCTTTTGCATCTGATCCACTGGATTTAGGAGTGTTCCCTGATGTCTTAGCTCTAAAAAAGGAAAGGTATTGGTACTCACCTTAGACAAACATTCTTGAAAGTGAGTATCTTCTTATCGATCAATTCATGCACCTTTTCTTTAAAAATTATGCAATCCTCAATTGAGTGACCTGCTACCCCACTATGAAAGTCATATTTGACATTTGGGTTGTACCTGAAGGGAATGCAAATATCTTGGGTTGAGTTAGACTAGAAGTTATCATTGACTTATGAATTAGATGCAACCATAACTCAGTGTGCATCATTTGAATTGAGTCAATACGGCATGTCTTATTCAGTTGGTTTCTCGGAGGTCGGTACTAAATTTTTTCTTGATTCTAACTCTATGGAGGATTATGTGGAGGGGCCGCCCATGGTTGTTGGATTGGAGGCACAAGTAAGGATGATTGCTTGTATTGCGTAGCTTCCACATATGGATACAAGCAGTATGTCATAGTAGGTGGTTGCTTCTGAACTAAGGGCTGGTAGGGTTGTGGATTATGAGATTCTCCGCCACCAATTACAACAACACTGGTTTCTCCATCTTTTTTCTTTTGGAAGTTTACAAGGAATTTCTTTGTGTTGATGTCATGTGACTCAAAATTATCGGCAATAGTGTCATTCTTTAAGCCTTCTTCAACTCGTTCCTTGACTGTGACCAAATCAGCAAAGCCTAAAGATATGATTCCAAAATTTGTTTTCATAAAATACAGGTTGAAACATTTTCATTAAGATTCATGTGAGATCTTTTTCAACTAGAGGTGGCTCAACCTGAGAAGCAAGGTCTCTCCGGCGCTGAGCATACTCCTTGAATGTTTAATTTTCCTTCATGGTCATGGTCTGGAGCTACCTCTAGTCATGAGCCATATCCATGTTGTATTTCTACTGTTTTAGAAAGGCATAAGCTATATCCTTCCATGATTGGAAATAGTCCCTCTTTAAGCCCATATACCATGTTAGAGACACTCCAGTTAGACTGGCCTGAAAGAAATGGATCAACAACTTATCATTCTTTGCATGGTCAACCATTTTGTAGAAGTAGATTATCATACGATTCTTTAGACAATTATGCCCTTGTACTTTTTGAATTCAAGGACTTTGAATTTCGTATGAATAGTTAGGTCAGGGACCAAGCACAAGTCCATGGTGTCAAAGCCAAAGTTGCAACTTCCTTCTACAACCTACATCCTATTTTCAAGGACTTAGTATATCTCCTTCACATCCTCTACCTCATTACTCTACTCTTGATCTCCATTTTGGGAGCCATCAACATGGTACACAAAGCAGTTATCATTGAAGGGAGTTTGAGCCATATTACTGATAATTGGTTACTACTCAGTAACTACTCTTATCTGCACAACTTTCTGAGTGGATGGTCCTACTCCTATTGCATTCATGTTTCGTGGAAATAGTTGGGAGGTAGATCAAATTCTTGCCATGAAACATTCAACCTTTGAGTAGGTTGCGGTTCTATTAAGATGCCGGAAATTTAAGAGATCACAGTGCGTTAAGGTTGATCCTTTTTGGTGGTCAATACTTGAAGCAATCCTATTATCTTGGTCACGGATCCTTTGAGATCGTCTATATCTCCTTTCATATTTTCTTGTTCCTGTTAAAGGTTTTCCATCTTTCTTCGAGAAACACTACACATCTCGTAAGGATTCCATGGAATCAGCTTGCCTTATTAATTTCTTGTTTTTTCTGAGGATGAGAAAGAATGAAATGTGTATTTTTTTTGAAACTGGGTATTCATGAGGATAAATGCGAATGCGTGAAAATTTTTGTTTGTTTTTAATAAGCAGAATTTTCCTATGAAAATGCAATGTTATGTCCCGTAGAAAGGCATATGAATGAAATGTGATAGTCTAAAAAAATTTAGGAAAGGAATGCAATGCAACAATATGTGTTGGAGTTCTAAGGGTAGTAAGATTTTGTGTACCATCTAACCAACATTTCACTCACATGTAATCTCTAGGGTTATGGATAAAACGATTCCTAGAGTCAGGAATCCCATTTGAAAATATTATCAACGTAACGAATACTCGTAAGACAATAATATCGTCATTGGATTCTACTCTAAGTGAGGTCTTTATGTAAACCAAGTGGAACATACGTCCATAAAGTCAACGCCACACAAGCATTGACTCTGGTTTTATACATAGGTCTTAAGAACATGTTTGAAAGTTCTAGACAAAAGGTCCCCAAATAGAGATTCATAACCATGTAATCCATATATATTATCAAGCTAATGTTTCTCCATAATAAAGACAAATCCATAACAAACATCCACCTTCTTTTACTTAGCAACAAAAGATTAACCTGTGGGATTTTGGATCGAACTCTAGTTGGTCGAAGTACTTGCTGTAGTCGAAGAAGGTTCTAGCATGTATTTGTCTAAGGATGCTTGTCGAATTAGGTTTTAGTGTTTAAACCCTAATTTGTTAAGTTAGCTTGTTTGTTAAGTTAGCTTGTATAATGGGCCTTGTGGAAAAAGCCCATTAGTTAGTATGTTAGGTTTTATTATAAATAGCATACTAGTCTCTCATCATTGCCAACACAGCAAATCCTATTTTAGGGTGAGAGGGTTATTTGTTATTCTTGTAAACTTGTAATCTTGTTTCCAAAGAGAAAGTAAAGAATAGCAGTTATAACCAATTCTTGTGTTCTTCTTCTTCCTTGTTTGATATTCTTCCCAAATACTATACTTTGTTATTGGCATTGAATACACAACAAATTGGTGCGGTGAGCGTGGAGAAGATGCCTTCAACAAAGTATGAGATCGAAAAGTTCACCGGAGTGAATGATTTCGGTCTATGGCGCTTGAAGATGAAAGCTCTACTGGTTCAGCAGGGTTGTTTGGAAGCGTTGAAGGGAGCGACGGCGATGGACGCTGCGCTAACAGAAAGAGAGAAGACGGCCATGATCGAGAAAGCACACAGCGCAATTTTGTTGAGCCTTGGTGATAAGGTTCTTCGACAGGTATCAAAGGAGACGACGGCATCAGGGTTATGGGTGAAACTTGAAAGTTTGTATATGACCAAATCTCTGGTAAATCGACTCTACCTGAAGCAAGCTTTGTATTCATTCAAGATGATCGAAGACAAAGTGTTGGCTGAGCAGTTGGATATGTTCAACAAGCTGATTCTTGATCTTGAAAATATTGATGTAAAGATTGATGATGAAGATCAAGCGCTGTTATTGTTGTGCGCTTTGCCCAGATCACATGCTCACTTCAAAGAAACCCTCTTGTATGGAAGAGAGTCCCTGACCTTTGAAGAAGTTCAATCAGCCTTGTACTCTAAGGACTTGAACGAACGTAAGGAGCATAAACCTTCGACAGTTGGTGAAGGTTTGGCTGTTAAAGGAAAATTCGACAAGAGGAAAGGTAAAAATCAGTCGAAGTCTTATAGTGGTGACACATCTGGTATTAGATGCTATCACTGTAAGAAAGTAGGTCACACAAGAAAGGTGTGCCCTGAACGCCTGAAAGATCATGGAGGTAAGGATAATGGCAATGAAGCTATTGTCCAAGATGATTTCGAATCATCTGATGTTCTTGTGGTTTCAAGCAACAACTCGTCGAAGGAGTGGATTATGGATTCTGGATGCACTTGGCACATGACTCCAAACAAAGACTTGTTCGAGGAATTATGTGATCAAGATGGTGGATCGGTATTGCTGGGAAACAACAAAGCTTGCAAGATTGCAGGCGTTGGATCTGTGAGATTCAAGCTCCATGATGAGTCAATAAGACTGTTGACTGAAGTCAGGTATGTACCTGATTTGAAGAGAAATTTGATTTCTCTTGGTGAATTCGACAAGAAAGGATATGTTTTTCAAGGAGAGAAAAGTATCCTGAGAGTCATGAAAGGGTCGAAGGAAGTCTTGAGAGGTGTGAAGAAACAAGGCTTGTATACCCTTGAGGCTGAAGTTGTAAGTGGTTCGACAAATGTTGCATCCACGAAACCTTTGTCGAAGACAGAAATTTGGCACATGAGATTGGGCCATGTCAGTGAAAGGGGTCTGGTCGAATTAGGGAAACAAAATCTGCTTGGTGGAGATAAAGTCGAAAAGCTGAAGTTTTGTGAACCCTGTGTACTTGGAAAGTCCTGTAGAATGAAGTTCAACAAAGGCAAACAAAGAACACATGGATCCCTTGATTACATCCATGCTGATCTTTGGGGGCCTGCAAGGTGTCCATCACATTCAGGAGCAAAGTATTTTCTATCCATAGTAGATGACTATTCCAGAAAGTTATGGGTATTCATCCAGAAGACTAAGGATGAAACTTTTGAGAATTTCAAAAGTTGGAAGACTCTTGTCGAAAATCAAACTGGCAGAAAGGTAAAGAGGTTGAGAACCGACAATGGCCTTGAGTTTTGCAATGAGGCGTTCGACAGTTTTTGTGTTGCCTCTGGTATTGCAAGGCACAGAACTACCGCAGGTACTCCTCAACAAAATGGTTTGGCTGAAAGGTTTAATCGAACTATTTTGGAGAGAGTTAGATGCATGTTGACTAGTGCGGGATTAAAGAAGGTGTTTTGGGCTGAGGCTGTTTCGACAGCAGCATATCTGATAAACAGATGTCCTTCGACAGCGTTAGATATGAAGACACCTGAAGAAGTTTGGTCGGGACATCCACCAGATCTCGACAAACTAAGAGTATTTGGCTGTGTAGCCTATGCTCACATTAGGCAAGACAAGGTCGAACCTAGAGCTCTGAAATGCATGTTTATGGGATACCCTGAAGGAGTAAAAGCTTATAGGCTATGGTGCCTAGAGCCAGGTCACAGGAGGTGTATCACCAGTCGAGATGTAGTTTTCAATGAAACGGAAATGGCTTTCAAGAAAACTGATGATGTTGACGAAGAGCTGGAACAGGTAGAGATTCCTGTTGAGGTGGAGCATGTTGATGCTGAAATGCGTATCCCAGATGAAGTCGAAGAAGAAACAGAAGATTCTGATGATGTTGAGGAAACTGTTGATGACTACCTATTGTCGAGAGATAGGCAACGAAGAGTCATAAAACCACCTCAGAGACTTGGATATGCAGATCTTGTAGCTTATGCCTTAATCTCTACAAGTGAAGTTCTAGACGAAGAACCTAGAGATTATAAGGAAGTTATGAGGAGTCGAATGAAGACTGAATGGCTAAAGGCCATGCATGATGAGATGAAATCTCTTCATGATAATCACACTTGGGAACTAATCAAGAAACCTGTTGGGGCAAGGTTAGTCAGCTGTAAGTGGATTTTCAAAGTTAAGGAAGGAATTGAAGGAGTAATGTCGAAGAGGTACAAGGCAAGATTAGTCGCAAGGGGTTTCACTCAGAAAGAAGGTGTCGACTTCAATGATGTATTTTCCCCTGTTGTGAAGCACAGATCCATCCGAATGTTGCTTGCCATGGTGGCTCAGTTCGACCTTGAACTGGAACAAATGGATGTGAAGACTGCGTTCTTGTATGGTGACTTAGATGAAACAATCCTGATGAGGCAACCTGAAGGGTATGTCGAAAAGGGAAAAGAAGATTATGTGTGCAAACTGAAGAAATCTTTATATGGACTTAAACAATCTCCTCGACAGTGGAATAAGAGATTCGACAAGTTCATGGAACACATAGGTTTCATTCGAAGTCAGTTCGACCATTGTGTTTACTCCAGATTTCGACCTGAAAATTCATTTGTTATTTTGTTGCTTTATGTTGATGATATTCTGATAGCAAGCAACAATGTCGAAGATGTAATGAGGGTGAAGGCTGAACTCAATAAGGAGTTCGACATGAAGGATCTGGGAGCTGCATCTAGGATTCTTGGAATTGACATTCGAAGAGATAGAAAGCAGTCGAAATTATGCTTATCTCAAGAGGCATACCTACGAAAGATTCTTGACAAGTTTGGTATGTCGAATTCAAAGCCTGTTGTGACTCCAACAAACCCTCAATTCAAGCTGAGCATTGATCAATGTCCCAGTACTGATGTTGAAAGAACTTATATGAACAGCATTCCATATGCTAATATAGTTGGTTCTTTGATGTATGCTATGGTCTGTACTAGACCCGACATAGCATATGCAGTAAGTCTTGTAAGCAGGTACATGGCGAATCCTGGAAAGGCTCACTGGAAAGCGTTAAAGTGGATTCTAAGGTACATAAATGGGTCTCTGAACAGAGTCTTAAGTTATGGTGGAGCCTTGGGTGAAGATAGTAAAGCAGCAGTCGAAGGCTATGTTGACTCTGATTATGCAGGATGTATGGATTCCAGGAAATCTATTTCTGGATATGTTTTCACTATGTTTGGTACAGCAATTAGTTGGAAAGCAACTCTTCAGAAGGTTGTTGCCTTATCAACTACTGAAGCAGAATATATTGCCTTAACTGAAGCTGTGAAAGAAGCATTGTGGCTTGAAGGTTTTGCGAAGGAGCTGAAACTTCAAGGTCAAGGTATCACTGTTAAATGTGATAGTCAAAGTGCAATACACCTGTCGAAGAACTCAGCCTATCATGAGCGAACCAAGCACATAGATGTGAGGCTGCATTTCGTCAGAGGGGTAATCGAGCGTGGAGAAGTCCAAGTGCTGAAGGTCTCGACAGATCACAATGCTGCTGATATGATCACCAAAACATTGCCAAGTTGCAAGTTTTTCCACTGTATGCAGTTGATAAAGCTGCATGAAGAAAGCTAGTTAGTGTCTCTTGATGCTGTAGAGTTAGGTCCAAGGTGGAGATTTGTGGGATTTTGGATCGAACTCTAGTTGGTCGAAGTACTTGCTGTAGTCGAAGAAGGTTCTAGCATGTATTTGTCGAAGGATGCTTGTCGAATTAGGTTTTAGTGTTTAAACCCTAATTTGTTAAGTTAGCTTGTTTGTTAAGTTAGCTTGTATAATGGGCCTTGTGGAAAAAGCCCATTAGTTAGTATGTTAGGTTTTATTATAAATAGCATACTAGTCTCTCATCATTGCCAACACAGCAAATCCTATTTTAGGGTGAGAGGGTTATTTGTTATTCTTGTAAACTTGTAATCTTGTTTCCAAAGAGAAAGTAAAGAATAGCAGTTATAACCAATTCTTGTGTTCTTCTTCTTCCTTGTTTGATATTCTTCCCAAATACTATACTTTGTTATTAGCATTGAATACACAACATAACCAAATACCCCTAAACTACTAGCCCTTTTGACTTTGCACACATCTTCTAATCTAGCCCTCCACCTACCAACACTCAAACCTCTACAACATATAATCTGAGATGGATTAACTAACAGAGTCGTACGCCTTCTCAAAGAATCTGTTGCTAATATATTTGCTTGCCAGTTAAAATAATCAACTCTTCAAATTATGGTTAAAATAAAATTAGTGATACAAGTGAATTTAAACAACTTAATCGTTCTTCTTTTGTAACAAAATACAATTATTCATTCGGATTTAAAAACTCTACCATAAATTAAAATTCTGAGTCCATTTTTCCTTGGCTTTTTTTGGGTACTAGAGTTTGATATTCGGACAAAAGTAAAGCATCTAAGGACATTGTATCATCTCATTAGTTTATTTTAATTTAAACTTGTGTGAATTTTACGGTTTATGTAATTAAATTTGAAAATTAGAAAAAAATTTGTGACCCGTTTAAAAATTGTTTTAAAAGTAATAACACTTTTAGCCGTTATAATTATTTTCTATGAAAATATTTTACTAAAAAGATGTAACTACCCAAAACTAAAATGAAGATAAAGTTATTTTTATGAATTATATAGAGCATTCTAGTACTTATTACTTACGATACATAAACCAATTAAGTAGATGAAGTAAGTCACATGATGTTAGCATTGTTCTTTGTGGAAGCTACCGTCTCAAGTCTAGGTAGAAGAGACCCACTCCATACGTCTATATTTGGGATAATTAACATGTTCATGAATGAAATGAAATTGAACATCAATGTGTTTTCTTCGTTCATGATTCACTGGATTCTTTGCCAATTCGATATCTGATTTATTGTCCACTTGTATTATTGTTGGACCTTATTGTTTTAGCTTCATCTTGCTTATCAACCTTCAGAGCTATACTGCATGACAGACGCACCAGGATGCTGCCACATATTCAGCTTCACACATCGAAAGTGTTACTATAGGTTGCTTCTTAGATAGCCAAGTAAATACTGTATTTCCCATGAAAAACACATATCCAGAAGTGCTCTTTCGATCGTCTATGTCTCCGCACCAGTCACTGGCAGAATAACCAACTAACTTGTAGTCTTCTGTTTTAGAATAAAACATTCCAAGTGATACTGTTCCTTGGATGTATCTTAGAATTCGTTTCAGTGCCTTCCAATGTGTGTGTACTGGCTCCTCCATGAATCGACTTACAATGCCAACACTTAGTGAAATGTCTGGCCTTGTGCATGTGAGATATCGAAGGCTACCTACCAAGCTTCGATATTTGCTTCCTTTAACCTGTTCTCCTCCATCAAACTTTGATAGTTTTGCACCTGGTTCCATTGGCATCGAAGTTGGATTGCAATTCTTCATTTTATATTTTTCTAGGATTTCCTTTGCATATTTTTCTTGTGAGATAAAGATTCCAGCTTCTTCTTGTCGAACCTCCAGACCAAGAAAGAATCTCATCAGACCTAAGTCTGTCATTTCGAATTCTTGGTTTGATTTTCTTCTTCGACTGCTTCTTCTTTCTTTTTCATATTTCATTGTTCATGTGCTTCGATAGAACCAGCGAGCTCTTCGACTGAGAGCGTCGAAAGGTCCTTCGACTCTTCTATTGCACACACGATATTCTCATACTTGTTTGTTAAAGATCTCAAAATCTTTTCAACAACTCGTGCATTATTTACTGTCTCTCCATTTCTGGTGAGTTGATTCACCACCTTTTGCACACGTGTGATGTAGTCAGATACAGTTTATGTATCCTTCATTTGTATCCTCTCCAATTCGCCATGAAGAGTTTGGAGTCGAACTTGCTTCACTCAATCTGCTCTTTTGAACACTCTTTCTAACGTGTCCCACGCTTGTTTCGACGTAGTCGAACCAGAAATATTTTCGAAGCTCGATTCATCTACAGCCCTGAACAACATATATAATGTCGTTTTGTCCTTCGATCGCGTCTCTTTCAACGCCCTCGTTTGAGCTGCCATATATCCCCCAACTTCTGTTGGTTCTTCAAACCTTTCATGGGTCACATCTCACATGTCTAGAGATCCAAGAAGAACTTTCATTTGGATACTCTAGTTTTCATAATTTGACTTCTTTAGCCGTGGCAACGACATTTGATTCATCATGTTTTCCATGAGCTCGGATGCCAAATTGATATAAAGAAGAAGACTTCGATTTCTTTTATTTTAAGAAAGAGGAAAAACTTTCAATATTTCTTGTTAAATAAAATACACTCTTGGCCCTTATATAGACCCAATGACTTTTACAACTCAGAAAAGATAACTTCTACTAATAAAAACTATCATAACTTACTAACTTTTGTCCTTCCAAATTACATTGGTTCTTAATCTTCCTACTACCTTATTTAATATGAAACTTATTACTAATGACATTAAAGTTTACTCAACAGTTATCAGTATGAGTTTTTTTTAGATGTGGGCTCAGGTGGATTTGTGTGTGTTGTTGATGGATATTGAATGTTTATTCCTTAAAACCCACTTGTTCCATTGTTGTAACCATCCAATCACGCATTTGCAACATGTAAAGTACTCGCAAATACTTCAAGAATCTTGCAATAGACACTACACCAAATAAACTATTTAATAGCATTTCTTTTTGTTTTTGATAGAGCTTAAAAGCGCTATTAACCGCACCGCTATTGTAAACGTTTTTTGTTTAATAGTATTTTAAAAGTTCTATTAAAGTACCAATTTTTAATATCATTTTTTCTTAACCGCTATTGATGTGGGTTTTTTATGCGCTTTTTTATTTGATTTTGATAGAACTTTTAAACTAAGTGTTATTATAAGACACGTGTTTGATAGTAATTTCAAACAAAGCGCTAATATATTGTACATGTTTGATAGAACTTTCAAACAAAGCGCTAATATATGACACATGTTTGATAGCACGTTTAAAGAAAAGGTTAATATATGACACATCTTTGATAGCGCTTTCTCTTAAAAGTGCTATTATAAGGTGTTTCATTAATAGTACTCTCTACAAAACGCTAATGTAAAACACTTTTTTTTACTCTTCACAAAATCATTGTTTTGGTGTGCAAATATCAATAAGCTACATTCAATTAAATACCATATAACACTTTAAGTTACTCATTGCGTACATATTATGATCCATCAATACTAAATAATATTTTAAACCAAATCCACTTATTTACAAATATCATAACTTATATAAAAGGCATTTAGTATTCTAAAAAAAAAGCACATTTGCATAACCAAATTTATAGATTCATGCATTCCAACTGATATTATTTCAATCTAAATCCAAAATAAAAGAATCACATTCTCTAAATAAAACACCTAAAAAACAAGAAACACTAGTGCAGAAAAGACTTTTTACATCGGGCGAAAAGTATATTTTATATCGGGTCTGAGTCCGATGTAAATCCAAACGATGTAGTAAATCAAAGACATTTTACATCATGCAACAACCAAATATAAAAAATCCACGTACCATATTGGTTGAATGATAGGTCTGATGTGAAAAAAAACATTTAAAAAAAAGTATATATGCAGTATTTAACATCAGTTACATAATGGCCCGATGTAATATATCAGTTCTTGGGATCAACTTCCAGATATTCCTTGCACTGACAAATTTGGAATGGGTTTCACTGCAGAAGCTCAAAGGGCTGTTCGTTACGCTTGTGCTGGAAGACCACCATTCCGCGTCAGCAACAATGGAGTCAATGTAGTAGAAGATGCTGACAGTGACTACGACCTAGACAATTGGATTTTTCCTACCACTGGAAACGGGTTCAGCAATTGGAAGACTGAAGATGTTATACCAATCTCCTTTAGTCAGGAGTAAATGCTATTTTCTTTTTTCTTGCTTTCAAGTTTTGATTATGTAATTGTAAAACAATAACTTCAAGCCTTGTGCCTTACCCGGGGCACAAAGGTTCATTTGTTAGGGTTATCATTTCATTAACATATTTTCATTCAATAAATCATTGGACGTTGCATTCAAATTTGCGATCTTTTCCTTTCTTTTAATTTATTTCTTTTAAAATAGCTATGTATTCTTACACACACCCAAACAATAAATTGCAGATCTATATCCACCCTGGATCCCATTGATAACAATCCTACTATTGCCAATTATGAATTCGAAAATCTGATCTAACAAGTCGAGGACGAAGTTGAGGAAGATTGTGAAGTACCTAGAGAATTTGCTAGGCTGTTAATGCAGGAAGAAAGATCCATACAACCGCATGAAGAGCCATTCGAGGTTGTGAACTTGGGTACTGAAGAGGATGAGAAACAAGTCAAGATAAGTGCTGTTGTACCCCAAAATTTGCCCTCCCATATTTCTCAAGACATGTCAAGCATCATCTCCAAGTTGTTCAAAATGGCTCAAGAGTTGGACAGTCAAATCACCTCCTAAGGCAATCAATTCAAAATTAGGGTTTTGTGTTGCATCAAGGTCCTTACATCCAAATGACCTCAAGTGCTCCCCAATGTCCTAATATTTTCTTAAGTTCATCCATGTCAAATTTCAAGTCTTGTAGAGGAAGTTTGGTCAATCAATTGCTCAAGAAGTCCAAAAATCGACTGTGCTATGGCCAAAAGTCAATTATCCTCAAAACTCCAATTTTTGACAAAAGGGCCCACTTTTTTCCACTTGATATGGTCTTGTCATGCCACACACGTGTCCCATATTTAATTTCATGGCCATTCATTTATTTTTCTATTTTATTTAATTTTTATTGATTTAATTCATTTTAAATCAATATTAAATAAAATAAAATCTAAAAATTGATGTAATGAGATTCTTGTGGTCATTATAGGTCTTCATTGTCAAGATACACCAAACCAAATCCGAATCATGCCTTATGGTGCACAAAATATTTGATTTGAGCCATTTTTGGAAACTTGATAATGGTGATCAAAATCAAATCTCCAATATTCAATATTCATGGATTAAGGCCCAAATTTTAACCTAAACTGATTCCCTTATGTACACACAAGCCAGGCAAATCAAGGACACACTGAAAGCATTGCAAAAACGGCCATACAAAGTTAGGAAAAAGTGTGAAAAGTGTGAGATCAAAATCAACATTAGAGCTCGATTCAAACAAAAAGCTTGACACTAATCTCTTGCTGGCAATCCCCTGAAGCGATACCAATCAAAACCAAGCCTTCTCATCGCCTGTAACTCGCTGTAAGTGTCCACGAACCAAGCTCTGAACATGAAATCCAACTCTCTGATTCTTGCATCTTTTTGTCCAAATAATTGCATATTCATGCTTTGCGTTGCATTCTGAAACTTTTGGCATAATTGAATTTGATTTTCATAGCCTGTAATGCCATGCCCAGTTCTAGGGTTCGTGCATCTTGTTTTTGGGGTTTTTAATTGCAGGGAAAATCAAAGCCAATACTTGACATAGACGAAACCAGGAGGAAGAGACGAACGTATTGGTGCTCTTAGATTTCGTTTACATGGCCTGGGAAAGATTTTTGAAATACCCTACGAATCTTCCCGCGAATAAAAATCCACAGGTAAATAACCAGGGATCTGTTGGAGAAGATGATAACGTGGCTTGCTTCCATTGGCTGGTTCAAATAGTTTAGCGCGTATTTTTTTATTTTTCAGCATATTAGTTGATTTGTCCATATAATATTTGTTGTATATTCTATTAACAATAAAGCAGCATTGGTGGAGTGGTTGGAGCACTAGCATTTGAGCATTAGGACCTGGGTTCGAATCCCAGGTCCCCCAAAACTTTGTTACAATTTTGTTTCAGGTTATTCCATGCGACTCAGCAAGCGTGGATTATCATATGCCTCCAGATCTCAAATGCCAAGTGACCCACAAGTCAAATCCAATGATCCAGATTGAAGGTTCACCATGAACCCTGGTCAACATGCGCCTATGGAATCACAAAGGTCAAACAAGGCTCGACGAAAATGGGCCTGGAAATTGCAAGTCACACCTCCAAAATTGGGCCCAAACCCCCTGAGTTTGCTCTTTTTTTTTTCTTTCTTTCATTATTTTCCTATTTTATTTATTGTTTTATTATTATTATTTTAATTAATTAATAACCCATTAATTTTTCTCATAAAACCAGAAAACCTAAAAAATATTATTTTTATTAATTTCATTATTTTATTTTTTGTGAATAAACAATAACATTATTTTATTTTTTTGTGAATAAACAATAATCAATTTATTTAGTTTTTAATTAGGTATAATTTTAACAAATTTTTTGCAATAAATTAAAATTAACTAGAATGTTAGGTTTTAACATTTTTAATCATTTTATTTTATTTCCTTAAAAATAAAAAAATCCAAAAATATCCTTTTTTTTAATTAATTAATTAACTTAGATCTAATTTCCATTAAAATTCAAAAAATAACAAAAATACGCCTTCTTTCTTAAAAAAGGGTAAAAACCCTAAAAACACTCTGATTTAATTTTCTTGCACGGGTATTATTTTTGATCCATATTTCAATAATGTAATTGCTTCGGGAATGTAATAGTTTTTAAATTAGGATTTTATTTTTTTATCGCTTTTATTTACTTTCCGCAATTTAATTTTAAAGGGTTTGTTTT
Organism: Vicia faba; assembly: GCA_948472305.1. Classification (NCBI taxonomy): domain Eukaryota; kingdom Viridiplantae; phylum Streptophyta; class Magnoliopsida; order Fabales; family Fabaceae; genus Vicia; species Vicia faba. The sequence continues at coordinate 1,679,563,289 of OX451736.1, read as the reverse complement.
TGGCGATGTAAATACCCGACGCCTTGTAATAGCTTAGATTTAATTTCCCGCAATTTAATTTCCGCACGATATTAACTGCTAGATGTTTGATAAATAGGCAATGCATGACAAGATTAATCTTTAAACTAAAATCAACAGTAGCTCGCCATAACATGTACAAAGATAATATAACTGAAAAATAACACACTCGCACATGCCACTCTTAGGGTACACCTCACTTGGTTGCCTCAAACGTGGTCATTAAGTATAGAAAGTTTTAGAGGTCGCCCTCTTGTCCAAAGATCATAAGTTGCCTCGAAACGGTTGCCTCGGAAAAAATGATCTAAGACATTAGGGTTACCGCTAAGGCGTCCTAACATTGCTTTAGTGACCACACGTCCCTTAATCGAATTAACCTGAAAACTCCAACGATGATGCTACCTACTCCTCAATAGCGGGATAGCATTGTCTAAAGGACATTAGCACAGTTTAATTCCTTTTTCAAGTAGGTAGATGGTTCTTAAGTACTTGCTCCTTTTAAAACAAAACAAAACTTTTCGCACTCACACTCTCTTCAAAACAAAAACTCTTTTCAAACCCACAAACACAAAGAAAAGCAAAATTTTGAAAACACAATGAGCAAGTACCTAAGAGCCCGTGGATAACCACGGATAGAAATGGTGCTAACACCTTCCCTTTCTATAATCTACCTCCCAAACCCGAGAAATATCTCAAAAATGAATTTTTCTGTGCTTTTGTCCTTTCCTTGTTGGATAAAATAAAAGACGGTGGCGACTCTTGCTTACCGCGACATTTTGCGAAAACAAACACAAACGCGAACCAGCATTCCAAAAACAGTCAGTTCTCATTCCCACCGATCACAGAACTGGAGACTCTGGTGGGGATTATTATAAGTGGGGTGTACCTTAGGATTAGATCATTGTGTTTTCAATTGTATGCTTTAATTTTATGGGCTTGTATCAGAGTTTTATAGATCCTAACCCGGATCTAGGGATACCCTTTAGGTAAGTAGCAATAAACTGTGAGGGATCTGTACAGCGTAGACCGATACAGATGAAGCAGTAGCTACGTTGGTGTGGCACTTTAGTCTGTACCGATATCCCTTGTGTTGGAACAAGGAGAATATGGGTCTTCTAAGGGGTCATTAAGCACCAACTGACCTTAGAACCTTAAATTGACCAACTTGGCCATAGAAACAGTAGCAGTATGCTACGCTCATTGAGACTAAACTCTCGCGATGATTCTGACTGCAAGAAAAGGTTGCTAAAATGGAATTATGACCGATTGAGGGTAGTCAATGATATTGAGATCCTATAGAACCCGATTACTATTTTTAGGACTGGTTTAAACCAACTGAACTGAAAGAGGGTAATACCTAAGCTCCATGCCAGCCTGAAATCTAAGGGCTCTCAATGTGACTTGTGTGCCTTTACCATGTTTGCTTTTTGTGGATACTTGTGGTGTGCCTTTATCATGACATCATGACATCATAACATTGCATACATCTTGCATAAAGACTAATCTATTTCAAAGACAAGAGGGTTTCATCTTTTCTCTGTTTTGTAGGTCATCATGATGCCCATGCGTAAGAATACTATCCGGATCAACTTTGTCCAAGTACCTACCCTGCTTAAAGAGTTGGTTGTCAGGATGCCAGTCACTACTTCCTTCATCAGGAGGCATGGTTCTCTTCTCAGTTTGGTCACCTCCAAATTGGACGAACAAATGATGAGGGTCCTGGTCCAGTTTTATGATCTGTTGTACCATTACTTCACTTTTCAAGACTATCAGTTGGTTCCTACCCTAGAAGAGTTCTCTGAGTTTCTCGGTATCTCTGTTTTGGAGCAGACCCCGTTCACTGGGTGGGAAAAGATTCTTAGGCCCGAAGAGATTGTTGCAGCCCTTCACTTGACCAAAGAAGAGGTAATGGCAAACTGGGAGACCAGAAGTGGAGCTAAGGGTTTTCTGACTAAGTTCTTGGTTGGCAAGGCTAACTACTTCTGGGATAGCCTAGACTTTAAGGCATTTGAGGACATTTTGGCTCTTCTGATTTATGGTCTGGTATTGTTTCCGAATCTTGACACTTTTGTTGACGTGAATGCTATAAAGATCTTCATCTCTCAGAACCCGGTGCCCACTCTCTTGGGTGACATCCTTCATCAACTCTATGCTCGTACTGCCCGAAAGTGGGGGACCTTGATGTGTTGTGCTCCTTTATTGTCAAGGTGGTTTATTTTGCACATCCCTAAGTTTGTGCTGAAGAACAAAGAAGGAATGGGCTGGGCTTATAGGGTGATGTCTCTTTCTAATAATGACATTATCTGGACTCTCAAAGGTATGGATGAGGTGACTATCATTGATCGCTGTGGAGAGTATCCTAATGTTCCATTGATCGGAACCCATGGAGGGATTTCTTACAACCCATGCTTAGCTCTCCATAAGTTTGGAAGAGTCAGAAGATAAGGGCCTTAAGAGATGTTAATGCCTTATATCATCTTTGATTTTCAGGGAGATAGCGACGAGCTGCGTTGTAGATTCATAAGGGCTTGGGACAGAGTTCACTAATCTGATCCACATGAGTTGGGTCCAAAGACTTCTCTGCCAATGGAGCCATATCTTAGATGGGTCTGCATCCGTGCCCAGAAGCTAGGTATGCCATATGAAGTTGTCCGGCCTGTCACTCTCGAGGTTGCTAATGAAGACGGGGTTCTTCCAACCATTCTCCACCCTTATATGCCTACTAATATTGGGGCACTGAAGAGGTCTTGGATGCAGTTGAGGGATGAACGGGATTCTTACTGGGAGAAGTTCAACGAGCAAGAGCAAAAGATCCGGAGGTTGACCAGGTGTGGCGGTAGAAATGTGCAAGACTAAGCCATTGGATTGACTAGACTTTATACAAATCAAAATAAAAATCGCCACCGCGCTTTATTGTTTCCAAGGGAATGGGAAAAGAGCGAATAACTCAAAAAGATGGGGAAAGATTCAAGGTAAGGGGGTTGGTTATGCAGAGGGAAGGTATTAGCACCCTAAACATCTATGGTACTCCGCAGGAACCTCTTTGAAAAATATGTATATTTTGGCTATAAAAATGTGTTGTATATAAAATGGATGGTGGAGGTGAGAAAAGAAATATTTTTATGATTTTTGCACCCGCCGCGATTGTGAACCTTTAGTGCCTACATACCACCTTTCGTGCAATAGGGGATCAGGGTACACGTAGTTCCTCTTTTAAAAATTTGAAACACAAGTGTGTTGGTTGATTTTATGAGATAAGACATCATCGCAATTGTCCGTGTGAAAAACATACTTACTACCCACAATCATGAGAAAGGAGAATTTGCATCATCTCAAAGTGGAGGATATGGCTTGGATTTTAAAATCAACAATGCCTCACTCAACACCCAAGTGGAAAATATCCCACTTCACTACATATTGTAGAAGTATAGTCGTTTGCATCACTACAAGGATTGACAAGAGTCTAATCTTTTGAGAAAAGTTTAAAGATAAAATCCAAAATGGAAAAATGGTTTTAAATGAGATTGATTGATTTTTAGTCTTCTCACAAAAAAAAGGTCAAGGTATTATTAAATTGATTGAAATTTATTTATGAAAATGTTTCGAAGATGCATGGACCTAAGTCCAAGTTTATTATGAAAATGTTTCAAGTTTCAAAACAAGAAGAGTTTTTTTTTAAGGAGGGAGAAGATTTTTGAAATTAAAGAAGATGGGAGGAGAAGAAGAGGCTATCCTAGAGCATAAGGTAAAAGCTAGGGATAAGAACCATTTAACCAACAAGAAGCCAATACTTGACATTATGAGTCAATATAGAATTCCCATTCTTCGGATTGAAACCAAGCAAGCAAAGATACTAGACCTCTTGAAAGAACCAAACTTCAAGTGTTTTAAGTCTTCGCAAAAATTAGGCAGAGTAACGGCTGTATACGGGTGAATTCACCGGGCCTGCCAAAGTTACTCACAGTGGTAGGCTGTTCTCACCAGATATTGCGCCACCAGCTATTCAGAGACCTCTTGTCATCACACCTGCAAGTGTGCCTGCTTCCCTTCCTGATCAAGTTCCTGTTTCTACCCCTGCTGCCGAGTTATCTGACGCTCGGGGCAAAGGGATTGCTACTGATTTGCCTGCCTAGACGGAGGCACCAAAGACAACCAATGTTGAAGCTTCCCAACAAGAGATGGAAGAGATTCTCAAGATTATCAAGAAGAGTGATTTCAATGTAGTTGAGCAGCTGGGGCACACCCCCTCTAAAATTTCTATGTTATCACTGTTGTTGTGTTCAGAGGCCCATGCCAAGGCCCTGATTTCCTTCCTGAAGACGGCCCATGTGCCACAAGAAACGTGCTGATCAATTTACCGATTGTGTGGCCAACTTGACTGCCGATAATGGGTTGGGCTTCTCTGACGCCGATCTGACTGCCAAAGGAAAGAACCATAACGACGCCCTGCATGTCTCCATTGAATGCAGGGGCACTACTCTTGCCCATGTGTTGGTAGACACCGGTTCTTCATTGAATGTATTACCCAAGAAGGCCCTAAACAGGTTGGATTGTGAGGGTTTGGAGCTCAAGCCTAGTAACATTGTTGTTCGGGCCTTTGATGGTTCGAAAAGGATGGTACATAGGGAAGTTGACATTCCAATCAGGGTTGGTTCTCAAGTTTTTGATTCTACTTTATATGTGATGGACATCCGACCATCCTACTCTTGTTTGCTGGGTCGTCCATGGATCCATTAGGCTGGAGCTGTGACCTCCACACTACATCAGAAGCTTAAGTACCCGGTCAGAGGGAAGATTGTTACAGTTCAGGGGGAGGAAGAGTATATGGTCAGCCACCTCAACTCGTTCTGGTACATAGAGATGGATGGGGAATTCATTGAAATCCCCTTTCAACACTTTGAAGAGGTGCCTCAGACACTGGCATCAGCTGAAACTGTGATTGAAGACCCTCCTTTGAAGATGGCTTCCTTAAAGGATGCCCCGGCTGTTATTGAGAAGGGTGAGTGCACAAGCTGGTGCCGACTTCCTGATTTCACTCCAAAGACTGACAAGTTTGGTTTGGGTTTCACTACAGAAGCTCAGAAGGTTGTTCGTAAGGCAAGGATTGGAAGACCTCTTGTGTTCATCACCAACCCGGGAGTAAATGCTATCGAAGATAACATGGAGGAATCTGAATTCGACAGCTGGATCTACCCAACAACCGACGATGGACCAAGCAACTGGACTGCCAAAGACTTCACACCTATTACTTTTGTCACTCAGTAATGAACTCTTTTGTTTTGAATTTGTAACAGATAATATTTTGAAACTTTTATGGCTCGGTGTCTTACCCGGGGCACCGTGGCTTCATTTGTGAGGGCTTTTGTGTGTCATTTTCATATATCATCAATAAAAACATTGGATGTTTGTTGCATTTCAAAATCTTGCGCTCCTTTTCTTTCTTTATTATATATTGCAAAACAGCTATATTTACACACACTCACCTATACAGGTTCCAATCCACTCTGGATCTCACTGGTAACGACTCTGCTACTGCCAGTTATGACTTCGAAAATCCGATCAACTTAGCCGAAGACGAAGGTGAAGATGATTGCGAGGTGCCTGGTGAACTTGCAAGACTACTACTCCAGGAAGAGAGGGCCATTCAGCCACATGAAGAGCCAGTGGAAACGGTAAATCTGGGTACTGAGACAGACAGAAAGGAAGTCAAGATTGGTGCCAATCTAGAGCTCAGTGTGAAACAACGGTTGATCAAGATGTTGCATGACTATGTGGAAATCTTTGCCTGGTCTTACGAAGACATGCCTGGGTTGGATACCGACATTGTGGTTCATCACCTGCCTACCAAGGAAGAATGCCCTCCGGTAAAACAGAAGGTCCGCCATATGCGTCCAAAAATGTCCGAGAAAATCAAAGCGGAGGTTATGAAACAATTTGATGTCGGATTTCTAGCAGTGACTTATTACCCTCAGTGGGTTGCCAATGTGGTTCCAGTGCCGAAGAAGGATGGTAAGGTCCGAATGTGTGTTGATTACAGGGATTTGAACAGGGCAAGCCCTAAGGATGATTTCCCTCTACCTCATATCGACGTTCTGGTTGACAACACTGCTCAGCATAAAGTATTCTCCTTCATGGACAGCTTCTCCGGTTATAATCAGATCAAGATGGCTTCTGAAGACATGGAGAAAACCACTTTTGTTACTCAGTGGGGCACCTTTTGCTACAAGGTCATGCCTTTTGGGTTGAAAAATGCTGGGGCAACCTACCAACGTGCCATGGTTTCTTTATTTCATGATATGATCCATCACGAGATAGAAGTTTATGTCGACGATATGATTGCAAGGTCCCAAATTGAGGAGGAACACCTTGACCATCTACAGAAGCTGTTTGACCGTCTGAAGTTGTACAAGCTGAGGTTGAACCCAAACAAGTGCACCTTTGGGGTGAGGTCTGGAAAATTTCTAGGCTTCGTCGTAAGCGACAAAGGTATTCAAGTGGACCCTGCCAAAGTGAAAGCCATAAAAGAGATGCCAACTCCCAAGACAGAGAAAGAAGTCAGAGGTTTTCTAGGACGTTTGAACTACATTGCCCGATTCATCTCGCATCTAACTGCTACCTGTGAACCAATCTTCAAGCTGCTGAAGAAAGATCAAGTAGTATGTTGGAACGATGAATGTCAGGCCGCTTTCGAAAGAATCAAAGAGTATCTCCAAGAACCACCCATTCTTATGCCACCGGTTGAAGGGAGACCTCTAATACTATACTTGACAGTACTTGACAACTCAATGGGGTGTGTGCTGGGGCAGCATGACGAGTCTGGCCGAAAAGAACACGCCATTTATTACCTTAGCAAAAAGTTTACCGACTGTGAGACCCGATACTCACTGCTCGAGAAAACTTGCTGCGCTTTGGTATGGGCTGCTCGCCGGCTGAGACAGTATATGTTGACTCACACTACTCTGTTGATTTCAAAAATGGATCCAATCAAGTACATATTCGAAAAGCCTGCTCTGTCTGGAAGAATAGCAAGATGGCAAATGATCTTGACGGAATACGATATCCAGTACACGAATCAAAAAGCAATCAAGGGAAGTGTGTTGGCAGACCATTTGGCACATCAGGCAGTGGACGATTACCAGTCGATGAACTTTGAATTTCCAAACGAGGATATCATGGTAGTGACTGATTGTGAAGTACCTGGACCGGATGAAGGACCTGAGGAAGGATCCCGATGGTCTATGCACTTTGACGGAGCCTCGAACGCTTTGGGTAATGGTATCGGCGATGTGATCATATCCCCTAAAGGCACTCATACTCCACTCACCGCCCGGCTATGTTTCAACTTCACCAACAATATGGCAGAGTATGAGGCATGCATCATGGGTCTTCAAGCTGCAATTGACTTAAGGATCAAGTTTCTGAGTGTCTTCGGAGATTCCGCTCTCATGATCAATCAGATCAAAGGCGAGTGGGATATGAAACACCCAAATCTTATTCCTTACAAAGAGTATGTGTTGACGTTGCTTCCCCACTTCGAGGAGATAACTTTTGAACAATTCCCAAGAGAGGAGAATCAGTTGGCGGATGCGTTGGCTACGATGTCTTCTATGTTCAAAGTCAAATGGGACAACGAGGCGCCCCGGATCATTATCTGGAAGTTGGATGAACCTGCACATTGCTGCGATCTCGAGACCGAAGAGGTAATAGAAAAACCTTGGTATCATGAAGTGAAGAGGCACTTGGAAGCTCAAGAATACCCCGAGGGTGCATCTGTTAACGACAAGAAGTTCCTGAGAAGGTTTGCGGCAAAGTTCTTCCTCAGCAACGGCATTCTCTACAAGTGAAACCATGATTCAACCTTACTGCGTTGTGTGGATAAGACTGAAGCAGAAAGGATCATGGCAGAGCTACATGAAGGTACTTTCGGAACACATTCCAGTGGACATACCATGGCGAAGAAAATCCTTCGGGCAGGATATTTCTGGTCCACAATGGAAGCCGACTGTTATCAGCATTCTCGAACGTGTCATAAATGCCAGATCTATGCTGATAAGGTGCACATTCCTCCGGTTCCTCTGAACGTCTTGACAGCACCTTGGCCTTTTGCAATGTGGGGCATTGATATGATCGGCGAAATCAGACCTACGACATCTAACGGGCATCGCTTCATCTTGGTAGCGATTGATTACTTCACGAAATGGGTTGAAGCAGCTTCCTACGCTACCGTAACCAAGAACGTCGTGGCACGGTTCATTCGGCACAACCTGATCTGTCGATACGGCATACCTGAGAGGATCATTACGGATAATGGTACCAATCTTAACAACAAAATGATCACTGAGCTCTGCGAGCAATTCAAGATACAGCACCACAGCTCTTCTCCCTATCGACTGAAGATGAATGGGGCTGTAGAAGCAGCGAATAAGAACATCAAGAAGATTGTGCAGAAGATGACAGTGACCTACAAAGATTGGCATCAAATGTTGCCGTTTGCTCTTCATGGGTACCGTACCTCAGCACAGACGTCAATGGGGGCAACTCCCTTTTCCTTGGTCTATGGCATGGAGGCAATCTTGCCTATTGAAGTCCAGATACCCTCTCTCCGGATAATGAAAGATGCAGATTTGAGCGAAGATGACTGGATCCAGACTCGGCTTGATCAATTAAACCTAATTGACGAAAAGAGACTCACTGCTATTTGTCATGGTCAGACGTACCAAAAACGGATGATCAAGGCATTTAACAAGAAGGTCAGACGACAAGAGTATCAAGTCGGAGACCTGGTAATTAAGCGCATCATCCTTCCTCAAAGTGATCCCAGGGGCAAATGGACCCCTACGTACGAAGGGCCATTTGTGGTCAAGAATATCTTCTCAGGAGGAGCTATGATTTTAGCCACCATGTATGGTGACGACCTTCCTCACCCTGCCAATGCAGTCATAGTAAAAAGATACTACACATGAATAAAAGACCCGCTAGGTTGACACACCTAGGCAAAAATAAGGGCTTCCCGGCGAACCAAAAGGGTTCGGGCAAAATAAGGGATGAAATGAAAAAAAATTGTACACCCGGCAAGTCGAAAACCTGAAAAGGCGGCTTGGGCAAAAACGGGTATCCCGATGGACTGAAAACCCGAAAGGGAGGTCCAGGCAAAAGTTAGGGATAAAGCGTAATACTATGTCTCATTGGATCACCTTGCATCAAGAATTCGGCATCAACTATCGGGCTCGAACATCGCCAATCAATCAGCTTCATCTTCAACTAAGCAGCAAAGTGATGAGACGCTTGAAGACATAAAGGCGATAGCAGAGTTGGAACCCAGTGGGATTATTTTTCACATAGCTGTTTTGTTTCCTTTTCACAAAATTGTATAAACTTTATTTTGCTCGGTGGCGCTCCCTTACTAGGACGTCAGCCTCCTGTACACAAAACGCCTATTTACAGGAAAATTTCAAAATCAATACAAGTTCAATTTTTCGACAAATTACCCATCGTTTTTTCCTTTTTCTGTTTTGTTTTGCAAAGAACGTCCAATGTTCATTTTTGATATATGCATTTGACATTAAATTGCTAACTCATAAATACTTTCATGCGAAACAAAGGACTAATTACAGGTGACATTAGAAACAGGGGCAATAATGAGTTGTCTAAGCAATCTAGTTGCTCTGTCCACCAAGGTACCAAGGTAGGTTCGGCTGAAGAACGTAACCAGGATACCTTCACTCCCTGTAGAGTAAGACAAGATTCAGCAATACTCTCCCCAGGAAGAGTTGGTCCCCCATCAGCCCTAAAAAGGCACAGTATCTCCAGCAAGTCAGTGATACTCTCCCCAAGAAGAGTTAGTCTACTGTCAGCCTTAAGGAAGTTGGGTATCCCTAGAAGATCTCAACATTCCCCAGTGGAGTATAGACATTCCTCGGCAAGCATCCCCGACAATCTTAATATAATATTGTTCCCCGGCGGAATACAGACACCCAGTGGAACCATTCCCCAGTACAGTCCAAAGTTTCCCCAGTAGATTTTGGAAGCTTATCCCCAGTAGGTTCAGGAAGCTTATCACCTGCAGAGTACACACGTCTCTCCCCGACTTTATTCAAAGGTTATTTCCCCACCAGGGTATAACTGGGTTATCCTCAGTTAATTACCACGGAAAGATCGTCCTCGGCGAAGTTCTTCCTATTCCCCAGCGGAGTTCATCAAATTCCCCAACAAAACTCATCAACAGAATCCCCAGCGGAGTTATCACCAAAATCTCAGCGAAGTATCTCTTCCCACAGAGTAATTCCCTGCAGAGTAATCTCTTCATCAAGTTTATTCCCCAACAGAGTCATCTTCTCCTACCGGTTTATCCTTGCAATCATCATCCCCAGCGGAAACGAAGAACTCCACTCTTCAACATCAGCCCAGGATTCCACTAACTCCCGGCACTCGTCAAGGATTTATTTTCTTAGATGAAAATACATTCATAGACATTTCACATGTCATACATCCTGTTTACATACATGATAAAGTGCATACAACACTATCTCATTTTGAGTATCATGACATCATGCATTTCATACATCATGGCATTGCATGCAACTAATGTTTTGCCTTTTCAGGAAAAGGTCAATCCAAAGATGATTACTATCAACTATCGCAATTCCAGATTCGATACCTGTATCTAGCCAGGGCATATCTGTGAGTGATTTGATTATAGATTCAACACTTGTATCCGGCCAGGGCATATCTGCATGAAGAGTTCCAGATTCGATACCTGTATCCAGCCAGGGCATATCTGTAGACGATAATTCCAGATTCAGTACCTGTATCCAGCCAGGGCATATCTGTAGACGACAATTCCAGATTCGATACCTGTATCCAGCCAGGGCATATCTGTAGACGATAATTTCCAGATTCGATACCTGTATCCAGCCAGGGCATATCTGTAGACGACAATTTCCAGATTCGATACCTGTATCCAGCCAGGGCATATCTGTAGACGACCAATTCCAGATTCGATTCCTGTATCCAACCAGGGCATATATGTGAGTATTTGATTGTGGATTCGACACCTGTATCTAGCCAGGGCATATCTGCATGAATAGTTTAGAGATTCGATACCTGTATCCAGCCATGGCACGTCTGTAAGCAACCTTTTGAAGTTCCGGATTCGATTCCTGTATCTAGCCAGGGCATATCTGTGAGCAATTGATTGTATATTCGACACCTGTACCTAGCCAGGGCATATCTGCATGAAGAGTTTGAAGATCAACACCTGTAACAGGCCAGGAAACCATCTTCCTTTCTCAAAGTACGCAAGTTCTCGCTAAGGAATCTCTTACGCGATCAACACTTCCAAATGGCATCTATAAGCCCATTCCCGACAAGGTTTTGTCACACTTCCAGATGGCATCTATAAGCCCATCTTCCTATCCATCATATCTCCAAATGACATCTATAAGCCCATTCCCGACATCACATTGCTGATACTCCAGCATGCGAGTGCAAATTTCTGGGCACTTTAGTGTTCAATCATCTTCCACCTTCGGATTAAGAAAGGCACGCAAGCCAATCTACATCCTCAGGTCTAAGAAGATTGAACAGGGGCAACTGTTGTACCCCAAAATTTGCCCTCCCATTTCTTCAACATTTTCTCATCCCAAGACCCTTGGAGCTCAGGATCAAGTTAGGGTTTACTCTGCTCAAGACTCCTCCTTGCACTGTTGACCCAAATTAGGGTTTGAGTTTGCACAAAGATGTTTTGACCTAAAAGGCCCAAAGTGACTTTCATGCTTCATTTTGGACTCATAAGTTTCTCCATACCAAGTTTCAAGCCTTGATTCCAATCTTTGCCCAGTCAATTGAATAGTTGACCTAGAAATCAGCTGTATTGGGGAAAAAGTCAATTGTGGTCAATTGACAGTCAAACCTCATTATTTTTGACCCACATCAACATTATGAACTCATATGGACCATTTTATCAAGCTTGGATCACAATTCCACAATAAATTTGATCAGATCACCAAAAGGGCAAAATGGTCATTTTTAGGGATTTGACTGCACAAAGGCAATTTTTGAATGTTTGACCTGGCCAATGGCAAACCAAGCTCACATATGGACTCAAGGACTCAATGGCATGGTCTTGACACATTCAACAAGTTCAAAAGATTCCAAATGCACAAGATTGACAGATGAATTTTCCAGTCAACTGATCCAAATTTGACTGTATACTGAAAAGTCAAACTTTGACTTTTTGGTCAAAATCAAGTGCCAAGATTCATTTTTTATCAAGACATGTCAAATTATGAAACTTGTTCATCAAGATTTCAAAAATTACAAATTAGGGTTTGAAATGAAGAAATTTCATAACTTAGAAATTTTCTAAGTTATGAAACTTCCTTATTTTTTTTTTCTAACTTTGTCCCATTTTTTCATCAAGATATATTGGGATTCAAACAAAACTCAAAACATGAAAGTTATAGTCTATTGAAAAATCTACAACTTTGATTCACAAAGTTTCCTCAAAAGAAGCTTGTAGCTCAAGTTATAATTTTTGGAATAGGGGTGCAAAACATTCTTAACTTAGAAATATTTTGACCTATTCTAGGCAAGATATTTGCCCAACTTCATGGCCACTTTTCACATGCTTCCACTTGGAATTTCAACTTGCATTATAAAGATGGATTGTAGTACACATTCCAAGTTTTCCAAATTATCCAAGAACTTCTTAAACACCCTTGTGGTTAGGGAGAATCGAATTTGTCAATATGGGCAAAAGTCACTTTATTCATAAGCCAATTTCATGTTCATACACTATGCATCTTCAAACTCAGCTTACACAAGCTAGATTACGGGCCTCTAATCCTTCTTACACTCAATAATTAAATGCATATCCTTTGTGTTAGAGTGTTATTTTGTGCATTTGGACAATACACACAAAATCAAGCCATATTTGGAAAAAGCATTTTATCCATTCTTGTAAAGCATGGCTTTATGTCAAAACACAAATCAAAGAGGTACAAGCCAGATCTTTTAGGCACAAGTTTATGGACTAATCCCACTGATCAAGGAGAGAAAATGCAGCATGCTTGAGGGACCTGCCTTGGCCTATAACCCAACTTGACAACTTTAGCTTAGAGAAGAAGAAAACTTGCATATTGAACATCATCTCTCATTCCTGTAACAACTAGGCAAAGCAAAGTTTGTAAACATTTTCCATACATCATAACAGACCTAAGGCACGACCTAACCACCTTCAATACCTCCCCAAACATCAAAACACCATTTTGTTTCACAAAACAGGGCATCCCTGCAGATTGAGATGCACAACTCAGTTTGCTCGTGCGTTTTGGCCAAAGCTTGTTCATACACACTCCATAACACCATACAAGCTATCCCAAGCCCTATCTACAGACTGTAACACCTATAACCAAGTTCACCATTTTCATTTTTTCAGTTGTGCATGTTGAGTTACATAGCTCGTTTCAGTTAGTTTCAAAGCAAGCTAGAGGTTGGAAGAGCATCCTTGGACCTCAAGCAAGCTGTACAAGTCCTCACACTGCATTGAAAGTGCCTCCATTGTTGCACGCGAATCAAGCTGAACAGGTAAAAGTTTGAACTTCTATCTCTCTATCCAGACATATCTAGGCTTAGGTTTGTGAAGAAGTTATGTCCTACTCATGGCCCTGAAGCTACCCATGTCATTACTTTTCATTTATGTTGTGTGTACTGAGAGAATTTTGAAACTGAATATCTGAAAAAAAGCTAGGTCAGGAATTGGGGGAGAAGAAATTCTCTCTCATTTCTGAGAGTTAGATCAACTTCTTTATATGTTTAGAATCGTGGCTTCAAGCTCTACAAGTTTGATGTTTTAAGATTTGTCAAAAGATCAAAGAATCAGAAGTTAGTGAGATGAACAAGAAGGCACGCGTTTTTGTTTGAAATTGGTTGGAGGTTGAAGACAAGCCTCCTTGGGCTGGGCCTGGCTTTGTTTTTCTGTTTACACCATCCTTTTACAATTACACCCCCTTGGCCCATTGTGTTTTATTTTTATCATTTTTGATTTTTTCTTTTTGTTTCTCACTTGTTTATTTTTTGTCAAAACATAAAAAATATTAAAAATATTTTTCAACCATTTTTGCATTTTATTTGGATTTTATTTGTTTTATTTGAATTTATACATATAAATAAACATAATGTCTTTTATTTAAAATACTAAAAAATAATACAAACACATTTTAATTTCTGATTTTATTTTATTTTATCTTTTGAAAACATTTTCTAAAAAATATATTTTTTTTTGTAAATAATAAATATTTTTATTGTTTGTATATGTTTAATATATTTAATACATAATATAAATACTTATATATTTAGAATATTTAGGATAAAAATACAAAAAAAAAATGCATTTTTATTTTTATTAATATTTGACCTCAAAAAATCACTTTTTTACAATATACTTCCTTTTTATTTATTTTTTGTATATAATTAATAAATATTGTATAATACATAATAAATACTTTTTATTTAGCAAATTAGGGTTTTTTGCCCTAAACCATGAAAATACTCCAAAATTAATCCTTTTTATTTTTGTTTATTTGTCACATAAAAAATACTTTTTACATACATATAAAAACCATTTTTTTGCATAAATACATTTTTGCATATTTATTCACTTAATTATTGTACAATTAATCTTTGTATATTCAATTTGGATGTAATAGCTTAGATTTTAATTTCTTGCTAAATATCCCCCATTTGAACATTTGTACCCCCCATCCCATAATTATGTTGTAATAATTTAGGATTTTATTTTCAGCATTTTAAAAGCTTTCTAATTATGCCATGATATACTTAGGGTTTTGTATGCAAATAAAAAAAATGACAAATAGCTTGACCTAATTCAAAGACAAAAAAGCATGAAAATGGACAACACCAAGCACACTTGCACCCTTAGGGTTACTCCACTTGTTGCCTTCAATAATGGGCCATGTTGCATGTTGGGTGTCTTTGGCAAAACAAAACAATATCAAATGATCATAGTCCCTCGATGACGCTTTCGAAAGTTGCCTAAAAATGATCAAGTCCCTTAAAGGAAAAATTGCCAAAGACACTTGGCATTATTGCAATCATGGTCTAAACGATGACCCGCGCCTGTCCCGTTAACATCCTAACACAAGATTGTCCACCAAATACAATGGTGAAACAAAATTGTTAAAAGGGTTAAAAACATAGGAAAGATCTTTGAGAAATTTAGGGTAGATAGCTCTTGGTTACTTGACCAAATCTTGCAAAACAATCCTTGCCATTTTTCAAAACACACATCACAACACACTTTCAAAACAACTTTCAAAAACATTGAAAAACTTTTCAAAATATACACACCTTTGCATACATTCAAACATGTATCATTACAAAGGTTGCCACAACAAATGGCCTATTTTCAAAACATTTTCAAACCCACACACAAAGCACCATTTCAAACAATTGAAAGCACTATTTCAAACAATTGAAAACACAAGGCAAGTAATCTAAGCAAGTAACTAAGAGCCCATGAATAACCATGGATAGAAAGGGTGCTAATACCTTCCCTTTCTATAATCTACTCCCCGAACCCAAGAAAACATCTCAAAGGTTTTTGTTGTGCTTTTTAACCTTTCCTTAGGATAAAATAAAAAGTCGGTGGCGACTCTTGCTCAACCGAAACATTTGCGAATACAAACGCAAAACCTCAAGTCAGTTCTCCCACCGTATCACAATCCCCAATGAAGTTCTTTCTTTCCCCCCAGCAGGACTTCAATCCTAAACCGATTCTGTATCATCAGCAACGGTAATCCATCCCCAGCGGAGTTCATCATTGAAATCCTTAACAAAGCTCTTCAAACGAATCCCCAGCGGAGTTTATCGTTAAAATCTTCAGCAGAAGATCTCTTCTCCACAGAGTAATTCCCCTCGGAGTAATCTCTTCATCAGTTTATTCCCCAATGGAGTTCTTTTCTCCTGCAGGTTTATCCTCACAATCACCTTCGTTCACCATCCCCAGCGGAAACGAAGAATTCAACTCTATTCTCCAGCAGCTTCGGGATTTATTTTCCCCAGCGAAGACATTACATGTCCATACATCATGATACATGCATATACGCATCATATCATAAAATCTCATTTATTTTGAGAACATCATTGCCTGATACATATCATGCATTACATACAGCTAACCCTTCTATTTCAGGAAAGATACAATCAAAATTCAAGTTATGAAGCCCGGGTACGACCGGATAGTATCTTGATTTCTGCGGCATATTGTAAAGCCCGGATTGCAACCGGATGACCATATCAGACTACCACAAAGCCTGGGTTACGACCAGATAGTGACATCTCTCAAAAGCAAGCTATGAAGCTCAGAGAATAACCGAATAGTAGTTTATTCCCCAGTGAGCCGTGAAGCCCGAATTACGACTGGATAACAGCTCAGCAAGTTATTGTGAAGCCTGGATTACGACCAGAAAGCGATACAATACCATGAAGCCTGGATTACGACCAGATAATGATAGAAGATGTTGTGAAGACTGGGTTACGACCAGATAGAAACCAAGAGTACTACGAAGCCTGGATTTCGACCAGATAGTGGTATGATACATCATGAAGCCTGGATTACGACCAGATAATGATAGAAGATGTTGTGAAGACTGGGTTACGACGAGATAACAACCAAGAGTACTACGAAGCCTGGATTTCGACCAGATAGTGGTATGATACATCGTGAAGCCTGGATTGCGACCAGATAGCGGTACAAGGCACTGTGAAGCTTGGATTTCGACCAAATAGCAGTTTACATGGACAGTTACTAAGAAGCCCGGAGTCGGCCGGATATTAGTGTGCCCTAAATTCAAGTTAAAGCCTGGAGGAAACCATATAACCACTTGATTTGTTCTGAAGCCTGGATTTCGACCAGATAAGAAGTGAGGTATTGCAAAGCCTGGATTACGACCAGATAGCAAGTTTAATCTCATCTCCCCAATAAGTCACTGAAAAGCATGGATTACGACCAGATAGCAGTCGGTCTTATCACTATTAAGCCCGGGTTACGACCAGATAGTAGTTCACTCTCACCTCTTCAACAGAGATGATTCCTCAGTAGAATAACGGACGACCGAAGCTCCTAAAATTCAACAGAGATGATTCCCCAGTAGAATAACGGACGATCGAAGCTCCTAAAGTTCTATTTCTCCTAAGACAAAGAACAACATTCCCCAGCGGAATCTCCCTCAACATCAGGTATACAAGCTCTCGCTAAGGAATCTCTTACGCGATCGACACTCCTTCGGATGGCATCGTTAAGCCTATCTCCCATCATCAATCTCCAAATGGCATCTGTAAGCACATTCCCGACATCACAATGATGATACTACTTCATGCGAGTGCAAATTTCTGGGCACTCTAGTGTTCAATCATCTTCCACCTTCGGATCACGAAAGGCCCGAACGCCAATCCATATCCTCCGGTTTAAGAAGATTGAACAGGGGAAACTGTTGTACCCCAAAATTTTCCCTGCCAAATTTCTCAAGACATGTCAAGCATCATCTCCAAGTTGTTCAAAATGGCTCAAGAGTTGGACAGTCAAATCACCTCCTAAGGCAGTCAATTCCAAATTAGGGTTTTGTGTTGCATCAAGGTCCTTACATCCAAATGACCTCAAGTGCTCCCCAATGTCCTAATATGTTCTTAAGTTCATCCATGTCAAATTTCAAGTCTTGCAGAGGAAGTTTGGTCAGTCAATTGCTCAAGAAGTCCAAAAATCGACTGTGCTATGGCCAAAAGTCAACTATCCTCAAAACTCCAATTTTTGACAAAAGGGCCAACTTTTTTCCACTTGATATGGTCTTGTCATGCCACACACGTGTCCCATCTTTAATTTCATGGCCATTCATTTATTTTTCTATTTTATTTAATTTTTATTGATTTAATTCATTTTAAATCAATATTAAATCAAATAAAATCTAAAAATTGATGTAATGAGATTCTTGTGGTCATTATAGGTCTTCATTGTCAAGATACACCAAACCAAATCCGAATCATGCCTTATGGTGCACAAAATATTTGATTTGAGCCATTTTTGGAAACCTGATAATGGTGATCAAAATCAAATCTCCAATATTTAATATTCATGGATTAAGGCCCAAATTTTAACCTAAACTGATTCCCTTATGTACACACAAGCCAGGAAAATCAAGGACACGCTGAAAGCATTGCAGAAACGGCCATACAAAGTTTGAAAAAAGTGTGAGATCAAAATCAACATTGGAGCTCGATTTAAACAAAAAGCTTGACAATAATCTCTTGCTGGAAATCCCCTGAAGCGATATCAATCAAAACCAAGCCTTCTCATCGCCTGTAACTCGCTGTAAGTGTCCATGAACCAAGCTCTGAACATGAAATCCAACTCTCTGATTCTTGCATCTTTTTGCCCAAATAATTGCATATTCATGCTTTGCGTTGCATTCTGAAACTTTTGGCATAACTGAATTTTATTTTCATAGCCTGTAACGCCATGCCCAGTTCTAGGGTTCGTGCATCTTGTTTTTGGGGCTTTTAATTGCAGGGAAAATCAAAGCCAATACTTGACATAGACGAAACCATGAGGAAGAGACGAACGTATTGGTGCTCTTAGATTTCGTTTACATGGCCTGGGAAAGATTTTTGAAATACCCTACGAATCTTCCTGCGGATAAAAATCCGCAGGTAAATAACCAGGGATCTGTTGGAGAATATGATAATGTGGCTTGCTTCCATTGGCTGGTTCAAATAGTTTAGCGCGTTTTTTATTTTATTTTTCAGCATATTAGTTGATTTGTCCATATAATATTTGTTGTATATTCTATTAACAATAAAGCAGCATTGGTGGAGTGGTTGGAGCGCTGGCATTTGAGCATTGGGACCTGGGTTCGAATCCCAGGTCCCCCAAAACATTGTTACAATTTTGTTTCAGGTTATTCCATGTGACTCAGCAAGCGTGGATTATCATATGCCTCAAGATCTCAAATGCCAAGTGGCCCACAAGGAAAATCCAATGATCCAGATTGAAGGTTCACCATGAACCCTAGTCAACATGCGCCTATGGAATCACAAAGGTCAAACAAGGCTGGACGAAAATGGGCCTGGAAATTGCAAGTCACACCTCCAAAATTGGGCCCAAACCCCCTGAGTTTGCTCTTTTTTTTATTTTCTTTCATTATTTTCCTATTTTATTTATTGTTTTATTATTATTATTTTAATTAATTACTAACCCATTAATTTTTCTCATAAAATCAGAAAACCTAAAAAATAATATTTTTATTAATTTCATTATTTTATTTTTTGTGAATAAACAATAAAATTATTTTATTTTTTTGTGAATAAACAATAATCAATTTATTTAGTTTTTAATTAGGTATAATTTTAACAATTTTTTTGCAATAAATTAAAATTAACTAGAATATTGGGTTTTAACATTTTTAATCATTTTATTTTATTTCCTTAAAAATAAAAAAATCCAAAAATATCCTTTTTTTTAATTAATTAATTAACTTAGATCTAATTTCCAATAAAATTAAAAAAATAACAAAAATACGCCTTCTTTCTTAAAAAAGAGTCAAAACCCTAAAAACACTCCGATTTAATTTTCTCGCACGCGTATTATTTTTTATCCATATTTCAATAATGTAATTGCTTCGGGAATGTAATAGTTTTTAAATTAGGATTTTATTTGTTTATCGCTTTTATTTACTTTCCGCAATTTAATTTTAAAGGGTTTGTTTTTGGCGATGTAAATACCGACGCCTTGTAATAGCTTAGATTTAATTTCCTGCAATTTAATTTCCGCACGATATTAACTGCTAGATGTTTGATAAATAGGCAATGCATGACAAGATTAATCTTTAAACTAAAATCAACAGTAGCTCACCATAACATGTACAAAGATAATATAACTAAAAAATAACACACTCGCTGTGATACAGTGGGAGAACTGACTTGGGTTTTGCGTTTGTTTTCGCAAATGTTCCGGTTTAGCAAGAGTCGCCACCGACTTTTTATTTTATCCTAAAGAAAGGTTAAAAAGCATAGGAAAAACCTTTGAGATGTTTTCTTGGGTTCGGGGAGTAGATTATAGAAAGGGAAGGTATTAGCACCCTTTCTATCCATGGTTATACATGGGCTCTTAGTTACTTGCTTAGATCACTTGCTTTGCATTTTCAATTGTTTGAAATGGTGCTTTGTGTGTGTTTTGAAAGATATTTTGAAAAGAGGCCATGGTTGTGGCAACCTTTGTAATGATCCATGTTTGAATGTATACAAAGGTGTGTTGTCTTTTGAAAAGTTTTTCAATGTTTTGAAAGTTGTTTTGAAATTGTGTTGTGAGGTGTGTTTTTGAAAAGTAGCAAGGATTGTTTTGCAAGTTTGGTCAAGTAACCAAGAGCTATCTACCCTAAATTTCTCAAAGATCTTTCCTATGTTTTAACCCTTTTAACAGTATTGTTCCATCATTGTATTTGGTGGCAATCTTGTATTAGGATGTTAACGGGACGGGCACGGGTTATCGTTTAGACCATGAATGCAATAGTGCCAAGTGTCTTTGGCAATTTTTTCTTTAAGGGACTTGATCATTTTTTAGGCAACTTGAGAAAGCGTCATCGAGGGACTATGATCATTTGATTTGTTTTTGTTTTGCCAAAGACACTCAACATGCAACATGGCCCACTTTTGAAGGCAACAAGTGGAGTAACCCTAGGGGTGCAAGTGTGTATAGTGTTGTCCATTTTCATGCATTTTTGTCTTTGTATTAGTCAAGCTATTTGTTATTTGATTTGCATACAAACCCTAGGTCTATCATGGCATAATTTGAAAGCTTTTAAATGCGGAAACTTAAAGTCCTAAATTATTACAACAATGATTATGGGGATGGAGGTACAAGTTTGAATTTGGGGATATTTGACAAGAAATTAAATTCTAAACTATTACATCCATATCGAATATACAAATATTTAATTGTACAATATTGGAATAAATACAATAAATATGCAAAATGTATTATGCACAAAAATGATTTTTTATGTATGTGAACGTGTTTTTCAATGTGAAATATAAACAAAAATAAAAAGGTCAAATTTTGAATATTTTTATGGTTTAGGGCAAAACTCTAGTTTTTTTGAATAAATAGTATTTATTTATTAATTATATACAATATTTGTTAATTATATACAAAAAATAAAAAAAGAAGTATATTGTAAAAAAGAGAGGGTAATCTTTAGTGTCATATATTAATTAAAATAAAAATGTATTATTTTCATATTTTTATCCTAAGTATTCTAATAAAATATACAAATATTTATATTATATATTAAATATACTAAATATATACCAAAAAATAAGATATTAATTATTTACAAAAAAAAAGTATATTTTAGAAAATGTTTTCAAAATGTAAACAAAAAATAATGACTGAAAAATAAATATATTTGTATTATTTTCTAGGGTTTTAAATAAAAAGTATATATATTTATTTACATGTATATGCTAAATAAAACAAATAAATGCCAAATAAATGCAAAAATGTATGGAAAAATATTTTTTATATTTTTTATATTTGAGCAAAAAAATAATAAGTCAGAAACAAAAAGAAAAATGCAAAAATAATAAATATTTCACACAATGGGCCAGGGGGTGTATATTGGAAAAGGGGGTGCAAAGAGCAGGACTGACTCAGGCCCAGTCCAAGCCAGTCATCTTCAACCTTCAGCATTGTTTGAACAAGCAAAAACGCATGTTTCTTAACTCCTGATTCCTGGACTTTCATGCAAAACTCATAACACCAATAATGTAGAGAATCAAGAGACGAATTCAGACATATAAAATACTTGACTTAACTCTAAGAAACCAGGGAGAATTTCTTCATCCCCAATTTCTGACCTAATTTTTTTTCAATGTTCATGGCCAAAATTCTCACAGCACGCATAATATAAATGAAAAGTAATCATATGTATGGCTTCAGGGCTATGAGTAGAGCATGTTTTATTCACAAACCTAAGCCTAACTCTTCCTATATTGAGAGATAGAAGTTCATGGTTTTACCTGTTTCAGCTTGACTTGAACAGAGCAATGTAGGTATCTTCAATGGAGTTTGAGCTTTGGTACAGCTTGCCTGAAGTCCAAGGATGCTTCTCCAACACCTAGCTTGCTTTGAATCACTCTAAATCGTGCTATGGAAGTCTATTGCACCCCAAAATTTTCCCTCCCATTGTCTTCAAGATTTCGCAAGATCAAGCTTCAAATGGATTAAGGATTGCACAGTGCAAACAGCCTCTTGACACAGTCAAAATTAGGGTTTTGGTTCCTGCAAATAAATTGAGGTTTTCAAGGGTCCAATCAAGTCCCATATGCCTATATATATTGTCAAGCATCTATATGTCAAGTTTCAAGACTCACAGCATCAAGTTGCACAGTCAAAAGCCCTAATTGCTTCACAGTCAACTGCAGGGGTAAAATGGTCATTTGACAGTCAAAAATCAAATTTTTTGGTCAACATCTTATTTTGAGTCCACAATCATCATTTGATCAAGTCTTGATCATGATTCCACAAGCATG
Organism: Vicia faba; assembly: GCA_948472305.1. Lineage (NCBI taxonomy): Eukaryota > Viridiplantae > Streptophyta > Magnoliopsida > Fabales > Fabaceae > Vicia > Vicia faba. The sequence continues at coordinate 1,679,540,669 of OX451736.1, read as the reverse complement.
GCTCAAAAATCATCAAGAAGCAAAAAGTTGCTATTTTTGGACAGTTGAAAAGTCAACTGCAAATTGACCAGGGCATAACTTTTTCATGGTTTATCAGAAAAATTTCATCCAATGCTAATTTTTAAGGGGATGACATTTCCTACAACTAATCCTCACACTCCAAGTCCAAGAAATGCTCTCACAAAAAGTTATCAATTTCTACATTATAGGTCATTTTCAAAAGTCAACAAAAAAGCACTTTAAGTCAAAGACCATAACTTGAGATTGGTAAATCAAAATGACATGGGACCAAAGGCATTTGTTATAGGACTTCAAGACCTTTCCAAAATGTCCAAGAACATGTTCATAGCTTCAAAATTGAGCAAGATATGCATTGGAGAAGTTGGGAAATTTTTGGAAACTTTCAAAAGTCAACTTTGCCTAAAACACTTCATTTTTGCTAATGGGCCTTAAATTCCTTCTTGAATATTTACCCAAGGCTTATGCACGACCCATTAAGATTAATTTGATTTATTTCCTCATTTTTAATTAATTAATTGAATTTTTATTAATATTAATTCATTTAATTAATTTTAATTGTAGGAAAATTCAAAAGATATGATTTTTAAATCTTTTGTGATGCAAATAAGACTAGGGCAAGCTGGCAATTTGTGTGCACCTCAAAGACATCAAAATCTCCATGATTGGAAAGGTTTTATCAAAGAAAAAGATTGTAAAAGATTTGATTGGCAATCACATAATGAAACTTGAATGCAATGGATTCTTGGGCCTAAAGTTGACCTAATTCTCTTCACATACAAAGGCTGAACCTAACCCTATTCATAAGCACGTGGAAAAAGCTGCTGGAACCATGGAACCAAAATTCAAAAAAGTCAAGAAAAGTGTGAAACTGAAATCTCACTTGCAGCATAATTCAAAGCCTAAAAAAGATTCAAACGTATTGCTGACATTGCCAGGAACCTGTTGCCATCAAGAACAAGCCCTAACGCCATCAGAATCGTTCACAACAAGTCACTCGGTTTGCATTATTTTCCAAAATTGCATAACATTATTCATGCGTTTTTAACCATTTATTTTGGATTGATTTATGTTAATACGGACCTCCTGAAGCGATTGGTATAATCCAATTTGGTTATAGCATTCTGAATCGAAAACCACCATGGAAGAACATTAGGGTTTCGAAGCTTGAATTTTAGGGCTTTGCACATGCTGAAAAATTGGACCAAGAAACGTACATGATTGAATTCGTCAAGGCCAGACGAATTCAATCCAACCCTCGCGCTCAATTTATATGCACCCTAACTCTAATCGTTATTTTTCGTTGTTGTAGTTAGTGGGGGTTTAAAACCCCCGCTACTTGTTCTTTATGTTACAGGAAAAGGTTGAAGACGAAGGGCGTGGCAACGTGTGACTGGATGGTTCAAACTTAGCGCGCGTTATTTTGTTTTATATCATAATGTTTGTTTTTTTATATAATATTTGTCATCCGTTTATTTAACAAACACGCACCATAGTTTAATTGGCAAGGGCACTGAGGCAAGGAGTACTCGGACCTGGGTTCGATTCCCAGGTCCCCCATATAATTGTTAATATTTTTCATAATGTGTTCCAATGCAGCATTCATCCAAAGTTCCACCATAGGCCTCATGTACCAGCGTGCCAGGTGTTCCCATCATCCATCCAAAGGCTAGGAGAGGAGGAATACCATATTCCTCAGTTAATGCACGTACATGCAACCAGGAAAGTCAACCAGGCTTAGAGTCTTCTTGGGCCAGAATTGCTTTACAAAAACCTCCCCTTGGGCCAACATACCCCCTTGGTTTGCAATTTTATTTTCTTTTCTTTTAATTCCTTTAATTTTTATTATTATTATTAATTCACAAATTAATTTTTCCTAATAAAATCAGAAAGCAAAATTGTAAATATATTTTATTATTTATTAAATTCATTAACTATTATTTTTTGTAAATAAATACTAATAATTAACTTAGCTTAATTTAGGTTTTAATTTTAACCTTTTTCTCAATAAATAAAAATTATATAGAATTAGGTTTTGACATTTTTAATCATTTTCTTATTATCATCATTATTAATTATTATTATTTTTTGTACATACAAATGTAAATTAATTAATTAGTTTAAATTAGGTTAACTTTAACATTTTATTAATAATTAAAATAAACTTAGAACTAGGGTTATTGACCTTTAATTTCCTTTTTCTTTATTTTCATTAAATACAAAAAAACACAAAAAAACATCTTTCTTTAATTAATTAAATAATTAGGTTTAATTTTAATTAAAAGCAAAGGACAAAAAACTCATAATTGCTCAAAAGGGTCAATAACCCTAAGGACGTCCAATTTAATTCTTTCGCGCGTTATTATTTATTTTGATTATTATGTAACTGTTTCCGGAATGTAATAGTAATTAGGTTTATTGCTTTCTTTACTTTCCGCACTTTATCAAAACGGGTCTTTGTTTTTGGCAATGTATAGACCCGCGCCTTGTAATAGCGTAGCTTTACATTCCCGCACTTTAATTTTCCGCACTCCTAACTGTTAATATGCATGAAAGACTGAATGACAAATTAAAAACAACTCGTAGCTCACAATTGCATGATCAAAGATAAACATAAATTGAATTGAACACACAAGCACATGCCACTTCTAGGGTACGCCTCACTCGTTGCCTCGAATGTGGTCATCAAGTATAGGGTGTCTTAGAGGTCGCCCTCCTGTCTAAAGATCCAGTCGCCTCGAAACGGTTGCCTCGGATAAAAGGATCTAGGACATTAGGGTTACTTCTAAGGTGTCCTACTATTGCTTCGGTGACCACACTGTCCCTCAATCGAATTGACCCGAACACCTCCAACGGTGGTGCTACCTACCTCTCAATGGTGGGATGGCACTATCTAAAGGACTCTTACACAGCCTAATTCCTTAGGGTAGGTAGATGACTCATGGGTACTTTCTCTCTTCAAAAACAAACCAAACATCTTTTCACACTGACACTTTCAAAAGTTTTCAAAACAAATTTTTCATACACTCTTGAGGACAGATACAAGAGTCACTTAGAAATATTTCAAAAATGAAACTTTTTTCAAACCCACTCACATTTGAAAAGCAAACAATTTTGAAAACATAAGAGCAAGTACCTAAGAGCCCGTGGATAACCACGGATAGAAAGGGTGCTAAAACCTTCCCTTTCTATAAATCTACCTCCCGAACCGAGAAACATCTCAAAGAAGGAATTTTGCTGTGCTTTTGTCCTTTACATGTTGGAGAACATAAAAGACAGTGGCGACTCTTGCTTACCGCGACATTTCGCGAACCAGCTTTAAAATAGTCAGTTCTATTTCCACCGATCACAAAGTCCACCTGCAAAACTGAAAACTGAAAATGGCAAGTGATGTTAGGGATGTTACAGCTTGGGTTTAAGGCTTGGGATAGTTCCAATGGATGATATGGAGTGTATTTGAACCGGTTTTAGCCAAAGTGCACGAGTGAAATGGATTGTGAAAGTCAAGTTGCAGAACTTGCTCTGTTTCTGCAGCAAGAGGGTGTTTTTGTGTTTTGGGAGGTATGAGAGATGGTTGAATCGTGCCTTATGTCTGTTTTGATGTATGAAAGTTGTTTGCAAAGTTTTCTTTTGGTTGTGTTGACAGGAATGAGAGATGAAGAGTTTTTGCAAGCTTTCTTCCAATGTAAGCAAGGATAGTGTAAGTGTGATATAGGCTTGTCCAATGCTCTCAATCATGCTGCACACTTTGCTCTTGATAAGTGGGATTTTCCTACAAACTCTTGCCTCAAAGATATGGCTTGTACCTCTTGGATTTGGTATTTCACATAAAGCACTACTTTTCAAAAATGGCAAGTTTGCTTTTTCTAATTAAGGATTAGTTTAACATGTAATGTCCAAATGGATGAAATAATACCTTAATACAATGGTTTGGCATTTAATTAAGGTGTGTAAAACTGGTTTTGAGTCCTGCAAGCTAGCTTTGTACAAGCTGATTTGAAAATGCAAGTTGTGATGAGCAGGCTTTGGCCATGGACAAGAATGAGTTTTGTCCAACTTTGCAAATTTGATTCTCTCTAACCACAAAGGTGTTGGATGAGTTCTTGGACAATTTGGAAAGCTTTAAATGCGTAATAAAATCCATATTTATAATGCAAATTGAAAATCCAAGTGGAAGCATGTGAAAAATGGCCAAGAAGTTGGACAAAAATCCTGCCTAGAATAGGTAAAAATTTCTCTAAGTTAAAAATGTTTTGCACCCTTGTTCCAAAAATCATAACTTGAGATACAAGCTTCCTTTGAGAAAACTTTGTGAATCAAAGTTGTAGATTTTGCAATGTACTACAACTTTCATGTTTCAAGTTTTGTTTGAATCCATTTGCATCTTGATGAAAAAATGGGACAAAGTTAGGAAAAAATAAGGAAGTTTCATAACTTAGAAAAATTCTAAGTTATGAAATTTTCTCATTTTAAACCCTAATTTGCAATTTTGGATTTCTTGATGAACAAGTTTCATAATTTGACATGTCTTGATGAAAAATTAATCTTGGCACTTGATTTTGACCAAAAAAGTCAAAGTTTGACTTTTCAGCATACAGTCAAATTTTGATGAGTTAACTGAAAAATTCATCTGTCAATCCTATGCATTTGAGATCTTTTGAACTTGTGGAATGGGTCAAGCAATGCCATTGAGTCCTTGAGTCCATATGTGAGCTTGGTTTGCCATTAGTTAGGTCAAACAGTCAAAAATTGCCTTTGTGCAGTCAAAACCCTAAAAATGACCATTTTGCCCTTTTGATGATCTGATCAAATTTCTTGTGGAATTGTGATCCAAAATTGATCAAATGGTTCATATGAGTTCATAATGTTGATGTGGGTCAAAAATCATGAGGTTTGACTGTCAATTGGCCACCGTTGACTTTTCCCCCAATACAGCTGATTTCTAGGTCAACTGTCCAATTGACTGGGCAAAGATTGGAATCAAAGCTTGAAACTTGGTATGGATAAACTTGTAAGTCCAACATGAAGCATGAAAGTCAATTTGGGCATTTTAGGTCAAAACATCCTTGTACAAACTCAAACCCTAATTTTGGTCAACAATACAAGGAGGGTTCTTGAACAGAGCCAACCCTAACTTGATCTTGAGCTCCAAGAGTCTTGTGATGAGAAAAATGTTGATGAAAAGGGAGGGCAAATTTTGGGGTACAACACTCGCACATGCCACTATTAGGGTACACCTCACTTGGTTGCCTCAAACGTGGTCATTAAGTATAGGAAGTTTTAGAGATCACCCTCTTGTCCAAAGATCATAAGTTGCCTCGAAACGGTTGCCTCGAAAAAAATGATCTAAGACATTAGGGTTACCGCTAAGGCGTCCTAACATTGCTTTAGTGACCACACATCCCTTAATCGAATTGGCCCGAAAACTCCAACGATGATGCTACCTACTCCTCAATAGCGGGATAGCATTGTCTAAAGGACATTAGCACAGTTTAATTCCTTTTTCAAGTAGGTAAATGGTTCTGAAGTACTTGCTCCTTTTAAAACAAAACAAAACTTTTCACACTCACACTCTCTTCAAAACAAAAACTCTTTTCAAACCCACAAACACAAAGAAAAGCAAAATTTTGAAAACACAATGAGTAAGTACCTAAGAGCCCGTGGATAACCACGGATAGAAAGGATGCTAACACCTTCCATTTCTATAATCTACCTCCCAAACCCGAGAAATATCTCAAAAAGGAATTTTTCTGTGCTTTTGTCCTTTCCTTGTTGGATAAAATAAAAGACGGTGGCGACTCTTGCTTACCGCGACATTTTGCGAAAACAAACGCAAACGCGAACCAACATTCCAAAAACAGTCAGTTCTCATTCCCACCGATCACAGGTGCCAACCTAGAAGACAGTGTCAAGAACAAATTAATCTATATATTGCATGACTATGTTGCAATGTTTACTTGGATGTACGAAGACATGTCAGGGCTTGATATTGATATTGTGGTTCACCATCTACCGATGAAATATGGTTTTTCTCCAATAAAGCAAAAGTTTCATCGTATGCGTCCCGAGATGTCAAAGAGTATCAAAGTTAAGGTTATGAAGCACTTGAATGCAGGTTTCTTAGTTGTTACATCTGTAATACGGTGGGAGAACTGGCTTTTGGTTTTGATTTTTATCGCAAATGTTGCGGATAGCAAGATTTGCCACGGACTTTTCTTTTACCCAATAAGGAAAGGGTGAAACGGACAGGAAAGACCTTAAGATTATTGAGCTCAGGGGGTAGGTTATAAAAAGGGAAGGTGTTTGCACCCTTTACATTCATAGTTATCCACAGACTCTTAATCGCTAACTCACTTTTTTGAAAATGCTTTGTACTTGTGTATGTTTGAAAATATTTTGAAAATGCCAATAGTGAGGCAACTTTGTAATGATTCTCGAGAATGCGTACAAAGTGTTTGCTTGAAAATATTTTGTAAAGTGTTTGTGCAAAAAATTAGTTGTTTCGTTTGTGAGCAAGAGATTACGAGCTATCTACCTACTCAAAGTCTTTCTTGTTATTTTCCTCCTCCTTTAGATAGTATTACCCTACCATTAGTTAGTACGAAGCCATATCGTTGGATGTGAAGGGAAAGGTGCGGGTCATCATACAATCATAAAGGAAACCCGTAGGGGCGCTTTAGCAATTCGTAAGGGATTAGATCGTTTACCGAAGGCAACATCTAAAGGCTCATCGAGGGACTACAATCTTTTTAATCAAGGGACAATGCTAAAGCGTCCCCAAGTTTGAGGGACATGACTGTATTTCCGAAGGCAACAAGTGAGGTTACCCTAGAGGTGCGCGTGTACGAGTGTATTCAATTCAGTTAATTTATCTCGCATTAGGTTAACTATTGTTTCCTTTTATGTCTTGTCGTACAATCCTATTAAGCTAAAAATTTATAAGGAAAGCGATAAATGCAGAAAGTACAGGAAAAAATTAAAGATTCCTACGCTATTACAAGGCTTCCGTAGTTGGGGTACAAATAATAAAAACGGGGGAAAATAGAAACCCTAATTATCTATTACAAACCGTAAGCAATTACAATAATCGAAAGGGGAAAATAATAAAATACACGAAGCGGTAAGAACAGGAAAAGGAAAAAGAAAATTGCTTTGGCGATTTTTAATAGAAAAAGCTTGATGATTAACCTAAAAAACCTAATTAATTTTAACTAATTAAGAAAAACAATTGATTAATTTAAACAAACCATAAATTAATTTTGATTAAATAGAAAGTTTAGTGAAAAAACAAAAAAAAACTAAGTTAATTGATTAAATGAAAACCTAAAAATTAATTAGGGTTAATTAAGAAAAACCTGAAAATTAATTAGGGTTTGTGAAAATGTTAGGGTTTTGAAAAAAGGTTTTGTAAAAAAACGGATTTTAAGAAGAAGAGTAAGAAGAAGAGATAATTGAAAGAAAATAAAACCAAAGGGTAGGGGTGGGTGTTTAACCCACGCCCTCAGAACCTTCAGCCAACACATTCATCACTAGGCCAAGCGCGCCTTGGTGTTAGTAGACAACTTCACCGTGTTTTGTAAGTTATCCTGCAAAACATGAAAATATGAGGAAAATAAATGACAAAAGACAAGATCGAACCCATGCCCTTTGACATCATTTCCTTAATGCATGTCCTTCTACCGCTAGGGCGGTGATACATCCAGTATACTAAATAAAACAATATGTATATAATATAAAAAAATGCCTGAACCACATAGGCGCTGGAGCCCTAGCTCCGGCCGTCTTCTCCGGTAATCTCTTTTCCTCAAACCTGAAAAAACAACCAATATTAATAATCTAGGGGGGGCCTACCCCCCTAAATCAAGGTCTATAATTTCAATGGGATCTTTAATTCAGCCTAAATCGCAAGGGTTGGAGAGCTATAGAGAAAAATGCATGGATCAGTGCTAACATGGCTTTGCACCATCCGGCCATTATGGGACTCTCCTAGTGGGTCATTCTTGTATTGTTGAGCCTTATGAACATGTTAAATGAGTTAGTATACAATGAAACACAAGGAAAACAAATATATAGAATTTATGTAGTGTCAAAATTGATGCGGCATGTATCATGCTTTTACACCCTTTTGATCATGGAGATCGATCCAGCCTTACCCTACTGAGTTCCTGGAAGTGAATAGCATGATTAGTTTGTGGCGAAAGACACTGTAAGTAGGGTTTTGAATTGTCTTAGGGTTCTTTGAGAATTTGAAACTTTGGACGAGTATTTGAGGTAAGGGTTTTGTGGCCATATTGTATGAAGAGTGGAGATTATATCATGTGGAATTAGGTCAGAAAATATTGGCTTGGACCTTGTGTACGAAGGCTCATATTTTATCTTATTTATTTTTGAAATATTAATGAATAAATCAAAATAATTAAAATAAAATAGGCCAATGGGTGTATGAACAAGATTTGAGGTGTATGAGGACTATAATACACATTTGGTCTTCAAAACAATAGCCCAATAGCCCAAAATATCAAGTTTGCTCAATTTGAACTTCATGCATTTGCTCAAAATTTCCCAACTTGCACTGGTCAAAACTCTCTCAATTTTCATTATTTGAAGGTGATCTTGGACTTTTCAATTTCTATATTGATCATTTTTGCATTTCAAGAGTTTATCTTGATGTAAGTTGCCTTGACAAAAAATGTCTTTTTGTTGACTTTTAAAATGACATGTAATGTATTCGCTCATATCTCTCAAATGAAGCATTTTTTGGACTTGAGATTAGAGAGAAAATGTTGTAGAGAATTGAATTTCCTTCAAAATGAGATTTGGTTGGGGAAAAACTGATGAAGCGTGTGAAAGTTATGCTTGGTCAATGTTCAGTTGACTTCTCCTAAGGAAATCCTAATTTAGCAAATTTTGACTTTTCATGATTTGAGAGTTTTTCTTTATGAATCATGATTAAATATTGATAAAATGATGAATATGACTTCAGATTCTTAATGTTGACCAAAAATCCTTGACTGTATGTTAACCACAATTGACTTTTTACCCAATATAGTTAATTTTTAGTCATCTGAGCAATTGACTGAGCAAACTTGTGATGCAAGACTTGAAATTTGGTATGAGAATTCCTTGAGACATATGAGAAACCAAGGGAGCCACTTGAGGCCTTATAAACCAAAACTTCCTTGTGAAATATGATACCCTTGTTGTGAACCCATTGCTTAGGAGGAGAATTTGTCTGATAAATTTTTAGGCAACCTTAAGCATTTGAGAATCATAGGAGAATATTTTGAATAAAATGAGAGGGAAAATTTTGGGGTAATACAACTTCCCCTGTTCAATCATCTTATACATGAGGAGTTAGATTGGCGTATGTCTGCCATTCGTGACCTGAAGGTAGAAGAGGATTGAACACCTAAGTGCCCAGAAATTTGTACTCGCCTGTACAAGAAGTAACACTATTGATTGATTGTATTGCTTGAATGAGCTTAAATATTCCATTTAGAGAGGTGACATAATGTCTTCGGAGACGGGCTTATAGATGGCATCCAAAGTAACTGTTGATAGAAGTAACATAATGAGTCTACGCTCGATTGTATCTATAGAATGCTTTCCAGAATGAACCCCTGGGGAAGGTGATTGAGTAAATGCTTGTCAGATTTAGTCTTTGAAGGAAAATGCTTGTCAGAATTCAGTTTCTGAGGGAGATGTTTGTCATATAGATAGTCGCGCCATCTTGTTTCGATAATTGATCTACAATCCGTTTTGGTTGGTAAACCCGTCCTGTTTTAGGAATTGATACCAGCTGGTGATAAAGATAGTCGCCCCCTCATGTTTCAGGAATTGATATCCACCTGGTCATAAAGATAAAAATATAGTTTCCCCGTCGTGTTCAGGAGTTAATCTTTAAACTATTCACGTAGATAGTCGCCCCGTCCTATTTTAGGATTTGATCTACAATTTGTTTTTGCAGATAACTGCCCTGTCTTGTTTTAGGAATTAATCATTGTCTGGTCATATTGATAGTTTCCTTATCTTGTTTCGGGAATTAATATGTGACATATTTGAAAATTGTTGATGATATTCATTTGTTTGTGGGTTTTTACGTGGAAAGATAAAAAATTAGTTGTATGCAATGTCATGCTGTATGTGATGTATTGTGTGATAATGTTCTCAAAGTAAATGAGAGTTCCATATGCATTTCGTATACATATGTTATGATATTTGTAAATAATGTATGAATGTGGGATGTCACTGGAACATATCGCTAGCTTTGCATAACATCTTTGACTGGGGAAAATAAACCCCTGATGATCACTGGGGATGAAGAATATGTGTAATCTTCAATCTTGCCTGGAATGTTTCCGCTGGGGATTCCTGCTTGCTGTTTGAGGAAACTCTGCTGGGGGGTGTTGTCTTCTGCTTGGGGAGAAGAGTTCAAGAATATTGGCCGTTCATCGCTCTACTAGGGAATTTAAATCTTATATACCCTTACTGGGGATAAAAGATATGGATAACCTTCTGAGGTGTTGTCTGACCGAGTTTCCGATATGGATGTCAACTCGTCTGGGGAGGATAAAGTTAAATGATTTCTGGTCCGATTTCATATTTTGTAGAAACTCTATGGGGATAATAGTTTGGTATGTCCTTCACTAGAGAAAGGAATTTTTCCGGTGATTTGTAGTAGTCAGAGAAATAGACTCAAGCTAGGGTGACTGAATTCTGTTGGGGAAATAAACCCTGTTAGGGAAATAAATCCTGTTGGAGAAATATTCTGCTGAGGAAATAAGCCCTGCTCAATAAGAGTATTTTGCAGGGGATTTTATAGTTGGAGAAATAAATTCAGCTGGGGAAGAGAACTCATGTGAACTGTGCTGATGAATTAGTCTCTGATGAGGATTAGAACTCCGTATATTGGCGTCATTGTTGGGTGTTGTACCCTAATTTTTTCCCCTAAGATTCCTCTAACATCTCATATCAACTCAATCATACCAAGATCACACTAGGGCTTGGTTTTTCTCTTTATCTCTAGGTTTTCTCATGAGGAATCACTGAGCACTTTGATTTGTATATTGTAATCACAAATGTCTTGTGTTAATTAGCTTTAAACTAACAAATACAATGAATGTTTGCTCTAATTGATGATACTATAGGTGAGGGCACAAAAAATTTCATCAGGTTGATTCATAGGTTCTTGAGTTTATTTCCATGCCTTCTTCATCAAAGCTTCGTTGAGGTTCATCATGCCTCAATTTGTCAAAGGAAGTCAAAAGATGCAAGACTTGATTGAAGAAGTTTGACCTTATTAGACAAGTTCTTGTTTCTTTGATCACAAGTGCATAACTCTCTCAATCCTTAATATTTGGAAGTGGTTATTGTTGCTATGGATTCTTATTATCATCCACAACAACTTCTATTCACATGGCAAAAGTTATTATGCAAAGAAGATTGTCAAAATTGAAAGGGGTTCCCAAGTCATTTTGGTGCTTTAGGAGCTAGGGTTTTGAACTTCTAAGGGCTATGTCTTGTTCATATTTTGAGATTTTTGAGTGATTCCAAAGATATTCTTCTCCTTAAAGAGTTATCAACCAATCACTTAAAAAGTTTCAAACAAATTTTGTGTGGAAGATTCCTAATGATGAAGAAAGATTACAAGTCCTCTAGATAGGCCATCAAATTCCCTTATGTGGCTTCAAAGTATGATAACTTGGTAAATTTTTATATCCTTGAGCCTATTATTTTTCCATATTAATCTTAAGAATTTGAACTTCAACTTTCATTTTATGTGAAAAGCTTGAAAATGGTTGGAAGATGCCTTGAGAACTCAAAATATTATAGGTCACCTCATGGATTTTCACCAATTTCACAAGGCCATAACTTTTTTAATATTTGGTATTTTTTTAGTGATTCAAGTTTCACAATTCTCTTTAGGAAGTCCAATTCAAGCTATCATGAGTAATCAAAGCAAGAATTTGGAGGAAGGCTTTGTTTGGAATCGAAATATTATAGGTCACTTTTGAAGAAAAACTTAGAATTTTTTGAAGTAAAAAAAGTCAACATCTTTTTCTCAACTTTGAATCATCACAACTCTTAGCTCAAGCATCCACTTGATCTCACTTTTGGCACATTGCAAATATGGTGACGTTATCTTTCAAATGCTTCAAGAATTATACCCTAAGACCACTTGAGCTGAGAATACCATTGATTCAAAATTGGTACCTTGAAGCTGAAGTTTCACTTAAAGTTAGATTGAAATTTTCATAATATGGATAATAGTCACCAAATTACCACATGTTTACCACTTAAACATCATTATCAAATATGTTTGAATCATTTAGAGTGTCAAAATGCATCATTTGGATGAATTTTGATGCACATGTGGTCACACTTTCTTCATGATCAAAGGTTTGCACGAATTCAAGTGAAATTGCATCATTCACCCCTCCTCTTGATTCCATTCACTTCTCCTATAAATACAGGCTCTATTCCACTCATTTCTGCAAGCTAGAAAAGCCAAAATCACTCTATGAAACTCCTCCCATAACTTACTTTTCTAAAATTTTTAATTCCTCTTTTATCCACTTTTCAATCTAATTTCTTCGTTGATCCTTCATCCTTGAACTTCACTGAAGCTAACAAAAGAAGAATCAAGCCTTGAGGTGCCCTAAATCATGCTAGCCAAGGCCATTTACAGAGCAAGTTCATCTGACTTTGTTCAGGTAGTTTAGGGCACCAAAGCTTCTAAATCAAATTACTGGAATGGTTTATGATGTACGCTGGTGCTTGCTATTAACTCAATTTTGGCGAATCAAAGCATTTGATGCTTCTGTTTTCGATTTCAGATCTTTCAAAATATCTCTGGTTTTTTTCAAATCGAGTAAGTTGTGTTTTATATAAATTTAGCACGAGGATATGGTTGTGATCGTCTTGAAGAGACGCATCTAATGATACCACTATGAGCGTTTAAATTTACAGATTTAAGAATCATGGTTTTGCGCTATTTGTAGGAGGTTGGAGGTTGAAGACGACCTACATGTCGTTCTTCAACAAATGATGTTCAACCAATTATTTTATTTTGATTAGTTGGACTTTCTTGTGTTACTTATGCGTGCCTTGACTTGGGTTCATAATATTCCCTCACCTCAGTTCCATTAGATCTGTCAGCGTGTATACGTGAGTGAGATCCAATGAGTGTGGATTTTTCTGATTTACTTATTTTTATAGAATTTGTTTTAAATTTCAAAAATTCATAACACTCTTATTTTTTATCCAAAAATTATGAAGAAAATATACAAAAATACTTTGAATTACTTCTGACTTTGAATATTTTTTCATATTTTTATTTTGATGTTTGATATTTTTCATAATTTTTTCTTTGTTTGCTTTATTTTAATTATTTTAAAAATACTTTCTGGTATTTTAAAATTTTAAAAAATTTATGGAAGGATCCAATGATCTCTTGACAAATATTGGTGACCTCATTTTACTTTTATTTATGATTTTACTACTTTTTTACAAATTTTAGTTTTATTTCCAAATTTTAAAAATAGTTTATGACTTAAAAAATAATGAAAATTTTGGTATTTTAATATACTTTATGTTTTTTACCAATTATTTTCCTTTATTTTAACCATTTTAATTTTGTTTTTTTAAATGTTATTTTATTATTTTTATTTTGGTTCTGACTTGGACTTCATTTAGTGAAAAATTTCTCAACCTCATTGGATCTTGGGTCTTGATAGGTGTTGTACTACAATTTTTTCCTCTAAGATTCCTCTATCATCTCATATCAACTAAATCACAACAAGATCACCCTAGAGTTTGGTTATTCTCCCTATCTTTAGGTTTACTCATGAGGAATCACCAAGCACCTTGATTTGTATATTGTGATCATTTTTTTTGTATTGATTAACTTTTAAACTAATAAATGCAATGAATGTTTGCTCTAGCTGATGATACTATATGTTCATGAGTTTATTTCTGTGCCTTCTTCAACAAAGCTTCATTGAGATTCAAGCTTCATCGTTGAAGATGCTTTAAAGTAATATCATGACAAGGTCTACTATGATTCATCATGCCTCAATTTGTCAAAGAAGGTCAAAAGATGCAAAGATTGGTTGAAGAAGTTTGACCCAATTGGACAAGTTCTTGATCTCTTGATCACAAGTGTATAACTATTTCAATTCTTAATATTTGGAAGTGGTTATTGTTTCTATGGTTTCTTATTATAATCCACAACAACTTCTATTCACATAGAAAAAGTAATTGTGCAAGAAAGATTGTCAAATTTGAAAGGGGTTTCCAAGTTATTTTGGTGCTTTAGGAGCTAGGGTTTTGAACTTCTAACGGCTATATCTTGTTCATCTTTTGAGATTTTTGAGTGATTCCAAAGATATGCTTCTCTTGAAAGGGTTACCAACAAATCACTTCAAGAGTTTCAAGAAAATTTTTGTGTGGAAGATGCCTAATCATGAAGGAAGATTACAAGTCCCCTAAACAGGCCATCAAATTCCCTTATGTGACTTCAAAAGATCGTAACTTGATCAATGTTTATTTTCTTGAACCCATTCTTTTTCCACACTAATCTTAAGGATGTTAACTTTAACTCTTCTTTTATGTACAAAGCTTGAAAATGAGTCAAAGATACCCTAAGAACCCAAAAAATTATGGATCACCTGATGAATTCTTGAACTCTCCCACCCAATTGTTCATTAATTTACTTTCAGCATATACACAAAAGAAAAATTCATTGTACGTTGTGTTAATCTTAAACAGGACTAAATATTTGAAACATTAAGAAAATAGAGTGAATTTATACTCGGTAATTTTTTTTTATATGTGTTATTTATCCTATACGTGCAACTCTAGAGATATCTCTCTAGACAAAGAGGACCACAATAGATCTCCAAGTTCTCATTTAAGAGAATTCAACAATGTCGTGTGCACAAGACTATTTTGAATCATGAAACTTTAATTAAGTTGGATATATGAAATAAACATTGTAGCATCTTAAAACATTAGAAAAAATATCATTAAATATTTTCCTTTTAAATTGGTATAATTTGAATACTCAACTAACAATTAATTATATTAAATTTATTTGTAAAAAAATTTTAATATTTTAATCTGACCTTTATTCAAGTCATTGTTTATTTTCAAACTACCAAAGAAATAGTCATTGTTTATCATAATAATAATAATTTTTAAATTAAAAGCATAATTGTAGCGAGTCATTGTTTATGGTGTCTCATGTTTTCGTTTACTTGATAAGCCATTAACGTAGTTTACAACTTGCGTACGTACGTCACATGTTAGCACCGTTCTTCTTGGAAGCTACCGTCTATTCGATTACAATGTGAACATTTTATAACGTAATGATTAATGAGTCACATTGAAATGTGGAATAACTTGATCTGATCTGATTGTAACCAGAGAAATCATCTATAAAGGAAAAGATCTTGTGTTGTGCAGTGTTGTCAACCAGAATGTCAATGTGGGGAAAAAGAAAGTCATCCTTGGGTCTTGCCCTGTTCAAATCTCGGTAGTACACAAACATCCGTACCTTGTCTTCCTTTTTAGGCATCGGGACTATGTTAGCAACCCATTGTAGATAAGAAGTGACATCCAGGAGTCTAGCGTTGAATTGTTTCATAACCTCTACTTTGATCTTCTCTGACATTTCAGGGCGCATACGGCGGACCTTCTGCTTTACCGAAGTACAATCTTCTTTAGTTGGCAGGCGATGAACCACAATATCGGTGTCTAGTCCGGGAATGTCTTCATATGACCAGACAAAGATCTCGACATAATCATGCAACATCTGTATCAACCGCTGTATAACACTAAGCTCCAGATTTGCAGCTATCTTGACCTCTTTGCTGTCCTCTTTCGTGCCCAAGTTTATTGTCTCGATCGGCTTTTCATGGGGTTGTATGGCCCTTTCTTCCTGTTGTAACAGTCTAACAAGTTCTCTGGGTACCTCACAATCTTCTTCACGTTCGTCCTCGGGTTGGTTTATCGGATTTTCAAAGTCATAACCAGAGTTATCAATGGGATCCAGAGTGGATACGGATCTGCAGTCGATACGTGAGTGTGTGTAAGAGCATAGTTGTATATACAAAGTAAAAAGAAAAGAAAATAAAAACAGAGAGCGCAAAATTTGTATGCATAAACGTCCAATGCTTTATTAATGCCATATGAAATTGAATTATAATAGCCCTCACAAATAAAACATTGTGCCCCGGGTAAGACACATGGTCGCAAAGTTTATATTGTTTATTACATAAAAAGACAATTACTTCTGAACAAAAGTAATCAGTATAAAGTCTCTTTCTATCCAGTTACTGAGTCCACCGTTGGCAGTAGAAAAGATCCAGCTATCCATGTCATCGTTATTGTCAGCATCTTTCATGGCAGAGACAACTTCAACAACATTGATTTTCGAGCCGTGCTTAGGCATGGGTGCAGTAATCACGTTGGGAGTCTCGGGGGGTTCGAATTCAATCTCATTTGCCTTGATCAGATCCTACACCTTATTTTTCAAAGTCCAGCAGTTGTTGGTATCATGGCCTGGACTTTCTGAATGATAAGCACAACGAACCTTAGGGTTGTAGTGAGGAGAGGCGGTGTTGGGATTCTTCGGGGCTTCCTTCAAAGTTACCAGATTGATCTTCAATAATTGTGGCAAAATTTGAGACAGAGTCATGTTTATCCGGGTGAACTGTCTTACCGGACTTACTATTCTCGGTTGATTATTCCTTTGTTGGATAGGTTCAGGCTTAGAGATCATGACAGCCCCTACCGCGGGACGGAGTTCAGTTCTCTCCTGATTTCTTTGATGGTACGCAACACTAACCTCTTTCTTCACAGCAAATGGCTTCCTTACTACACTGGATGACGCATCCTTTTGAATCTTCCCACTCATAATTCTAACTTCCACCCCATTCTCTTGTCAAAACCAATTCAGTGAAGCCGACTGAGGAACTTCCAATGGTACCCCAAAGAATTCAGCCATGCGCGTCATTTGCACTGCCATTTGCAGATTTGAATGGGTAGTATTTTGAATTAGGGGGTTCAACACTGTACTTAAAGTTTGTTCCAACATTTGCACCATATCATGGTTGCTTTCGTCCATCTGTTGCCTCAAAATTGCTGTAGAAGCATTTATGAGGCTTGGTATTGCATTTGATGGTCCTCCTAAAATCTGGTTTCTACCCAAATTTGTCATACTGGCTCCAGATCCCTGTAATGGCGATGATGCATGTAACACGCCGTTTATATTTAAATGTTATTTCATTAATTATTTTCCAAAACTATTAAATTATATCTATTTTGAGAAATATATTCAATTGATATCGATTAAAATATTAATTGGGTAATATGAAATAAAAATATTTATTTTGTCGAAATATTATTTTGAATAATATTAATTTGGTGTGTAGTAATATTTGACTTTGTTTGATTAATTGGCATGATTAGGTTTATATAGAATAAATATTATTTAGTGTAATATTGTTTTAATAGATTTATATATTATAATTTGAATTAAATAATTGTTGGGGCCAAATTATAATTTTAGAAAGATAGAGGGAGGAAAGTTAGTAGTAGAAGGATAGTTTTATAAAATAGAAAAGTAGAGTTAGTAAGAGTAGTTGGTAAGAGGAGAAAGAAGAAAGAAAAGAGAGAAGAAGAAGAGAAGAGAAGGAGAAGGCTAGGGTTTGTTCTACAAAATCATCATCTTGTTCCAAGAAAATCAACACTAGAGGTAAGGGTTTGACTTCCACCAATTATTAAGTGTGTGATTTTATAGTTTTGATTTTGGAATAAATTAGGGGTTTAGGGTATTAGTTTCACTACTATGCTATGATAAAAAAAAATTGGTGTATTGATGAAATTGAGAGATGATTTAGGATCCAATATAATTAGTTATGCACATAAATAAGTGCTTGGTATTTTCCTTGCAAAATCCCATATTTTGAATACCGTAGCGATGAATGGAATTGTTACTTAAAGGCATTTATTTTGCTGGACTGTAGTGCATAGGATAAATTGTTGTTACTGTAGTGATATATTGAGAAATAGTGTGTAAGGGCATTTGGCTTACAGTACTTAACTTGCTTACGTTTACTGGCATATGGAGAAGTAGAATTAGTAAATATTTGCTACTGCAGCATGAATCATTATTTTAAAGACACTTGCTTTGGTATACAAGGTAGCATTGAATAAAGTAGTTTGGATAACACTTGATTGCTTTTGAATACTGTAGCGTTGCAAGGAAAGGAGTAACACTTAGTAGTATATGCTTGCTGCACACTGTAGCCAAATTTTAGAATTAATATTTGATGGCTTTAGCTAGTACCCAGTTGCGCATAAAAAGTGATTTTTCCGAAGCATTATATTTACAATGTTGTAACAAGATTTAAGAAGTAGCAATCAATGGCACTTGGAGTATTAGTTAGTTTACTGAAGTGAAGTAGCATTAGTATTACTTGTCTTATGTTGTAGCGCTAGGAGTAATATTGAAAGCAAATGTCTTGTACTGTATCGGTACATAGAAAAGAAGTAGCATTAGTATTACTTGCTTGCTATAGCATTACTGTAGCGCAAGAAGTGAATTAATACTTAATAGCAATTGTTTTGGAATACTGTAGCAATATTTGAGAAGCAGTATGTAGGAGAATTAAATTGTTTTGTTATTGTAGGGAATTTAAGAAGTAATTTACGTTCCAGTTTACAAATATAATTATTTAATAATAATGATTTAATATCTTTAATAAATAATTTTGTAGGATTTATAAATAGAAATAATAGAATTTTTGGCAGATAATTAATTAAGCGATTTTAGCCCAAATAGTCCGAATTATTATGCGGTTTATGGTAGTAATTTTGGTTGATCTGTTGGGTGACATTTTTGTTGAAAAATGGAATTTTTGCAGTTGAAGTCGAATTAAGTTGAATGCTTCCGGTTTATGAAATTATGTTTGATTTGAATAAATCATGGAAGTAACATTGTTTAAACTTGTACATTACTTGATTTGTGAATTATAATTGCAATGCATGTACAATTGTTGGCATTTCATTGTGTTGGAATATGTGGTATGTGTATGTTAAGGTCGGAAGTGGTCTTAATTGCATACGAGTTGTTGGTTGTACATTGCATGGCATGGTTGGTCTTGATATAGAGACGGTGAAACAGTGGGTTCATATTTTATAGACGTTGATCCTTGAATGGAAATAGACGTAGTGGCTTTGACCCGGAAAGGAAACATAGGCGGTGAAACATGGGTTCACAAAAATAGACGTTGATCCTATAGTGGAAATAGACGTAGTGGCTTTGACCCTATGTGGAAAAATAAGCGGTGGAACTTTGGGTCCACAAGTCGGTACCGCATTCGCATGTGTTGAGTCGTGTTGTGAGTCACATGCATAATTGTGTATATTGTGTATGTGTGTTGATGTGTTTGGTTATGTGCCAATATTGTTGTTGTTTGAATAATGGTTATGTGCCAATTATGTGAGTATTCAGATAATTGGTTTATATGGTTAATGTGTTGGAAATGGCTTCCTTGAGTACGGATACTATATGTGATAAAATGAATATGATCATGATGTGTTGCTTTATTTATTGCCATTGCTTTACCTTAATTACATGTTATATGATTATTGGAATTCTTACCCTTCTGTTTGAAAATGCTTTTGATGGCATTGTTCAGGTACCGAGGATGGTAGCGCGAGGCGCTAGTTAGCGGATGCATTGGATTGCAATCTGTTTTATTTTGATTAGAGTCGAGTCGATGCTCTGGTAGTAACACCTGGGGGGGGGGTATATTTAGTGTCGAACTCGTCTATTTTGTATTCGGATTATGATGTATATAATCCTTACTTTGTGTATATTATTTTGTGTACGTGAGACTTGATAACATATGCTTTATGTGAATTATCATGGCTTGATGCCTTGAATTATGTTTTGATTCCTCCATGAATGGAGATGAAGTTAAATATTGAAACTCCGTTGCGTTTGCACGAGAGAAAGAAGTTAAATATTTATGTATGTTTGTTTTGTGTTGATATGCTTAAATTTACAAACGTACCCTGTCCGTTTTTCTTTAAAATTTTGGAATGTGATGTGTGTTGTGACATCCCTTCCGTGCAATTTATTTTCTCTGATTTTAATTCTTGCTTATTATTTGGGGTAATTAGAAGGGGTGTTACAATAGTGGTATCAGAGCATAGTCGGTCAGTTGTCAGGTCTTATTTTGTTAATCCCTTGTATTTGATTGTGTGGCTAACACGATCAATACTTTGTGTTGTAGAGAAGATGGCTGGTAGAAGGAATGATGATGCTTTAGCTGAGGCATTGAGGTTGCTTGCGGGGTCAATAAATTAGATGCCGCAAACGACTCAAGCGCCACATGATGGTACTGAAGATGCTTTCCGTGCTCTCGGGAAGTTCCAAAAGAACAACCCGCCTACTTTCAAGGGAGAGCATGCTCCGGTGGAAGCTCAAGAATGGTTAAAAGCAATTGAGAAGATCTTTCGTGTGATGAATTACACCGACGCTCAGAAAGTGCAATTCGGAACACACATGCTGATTAAAGAGGCCGAAGACTGGTGGATCAACGCTAGTCAGAGGTATGAGGAGGAGCATGTTGTGGTGACTTGGGAAATTTTCCGAGATGCATTCTTGGAGAATTATTTTCCAGAGGATGTTCGTGGTAAAAAGGAAGTTGAATTCCTGGAATTGAAACAAGGTAGTGGTTCGGTAGCTGACTATGCGGCTAAATTTCAAGATTTGATCAAATACTGTCCTCACTACAACACTGTTAATGCTGAGAGGTCGAAGTGCCTTAAGTTTGTTAATGGTTTGAGGCCGGACATAAAGAAGGCGATTGGGTATCAGCAGATTACAAGATTCTCTGAGTTGGTTAATAAGAGTCGTATCTACGACGAAGACAGTCGGGATAGCACTGCTTATTACAAGAGCTTGAGTGAGAAAAGAGGTAAGGGACAAATGCGTCCTAAGCCTTATGATGGAAGAGGAAAGAGACCAATAAGTAGTGGAAAGAGTCCGAGTGGGGGAGTGACTACTCCAATCAAATGTTTTAAATGTGGTAAAGAGGGACATCGTGCTATGGAATGTCGCCAGGGGATAGTTAAGTGTTTCAAGTGTGACTGGGTGGGTCACAAAGCGGTGGATTGTAGAGTTGGTGTGAGTGTAACTTTCTTTAATTGTGGTGAGCGAGGCCACATAAGTACCAAATGTCCAAAGCCAAAGAAAGAAGTTGGAAAAGTATTCGCTTTATCTGGAGCAGAGACTTCTGCTGAGGAACGTCTAATCAGAGGTACATGCTTTATCTCTAATGTGCCTTTGGTTTCTATTATTGATACGGGTGCGACGCATTCGTTTGTTGCTTTAGATTGTGCCAAGAGATTGGGCCTTGTCTTGTCTACTTTGGATTGAAGTATGGAGGTAGATACACCTGCGATGGGTTCAGTTTCTACTTCAGTTGTTTGTTTGAAGTGTCCTTTGCGCATGTGCGGAAGAGATTTCGAAGTTGATCTCGTGTGTCTTCCTTTGCATCAGATATATGTAATTCTGGGTATGGACTGGTTGAAAGCCAACCATGTATATATCAACTGTTTTGCTAAGGCTGTTCTTTTTCTCGAGTCCGAGAAAGATGGCGTGGTTTTCTTGTCTACACAGCAAGTTGAGAAGAGTGTGAAGAATGGAGATGGGTTGTTTATGCTTATGGCGAGTATGGTTTTGGAAGATGGTAGAGTAAGAAAGGATTATCCTGTGGTATGCGAATTTCCTGAAGTGTTTCCTGAAGAGATTACGGATTTACCTCCTGAGCGTGAGGTAGAGTTTTCCATCGACTTAATTCCTGGTACTAGTCCTGTTTCGATGGCTCCTTATAGGATGTCACTGTCGGAACTAGTGGAACTGAAGAGTCAGCTGGAAGAGTTGCTTGACAAAAGGTTTATTCGTCCTAGTGTGAGTCCGTGGGGTGCTCCAGTTTTACTTGTGAAGAAGAAAGAAGGAACAATGAGACTTTGTTTGGATTATAGGCAGCTAAACAAAGTGACCATTAAGAACAAGTATCCTTTGCCAAGGATTGATGATTTAATGGATCAGCTGGTGGGTGCGTGTGTGTTTAGCAAGATTGACTTGAGGTCAGGCTATCATCAGATTCGCCTGAAAGCGGGTGATATTCAGAAAACTGCGTTCAGAACTCGTTATGGACACTATGAGTATTCGGTGATGCCTTTTGGTGTTACGAATGCACCTGGTGTGTTCATGGAGTATATGAACAAAATATTTCATGAGTTTCTGGATAAGTTTGTGGTGGTGTTCATCGATGACATTCTGATTTATTCCAAGAGTGAAGCAGAGCATGCCGAACACTTGGGAATTGTTTTGTCAATTCTTAAGGAAAATCATTTGTTTGCTAAAATTTCGAAGTGTGAATTCTGGTTAGAACAAGTGAGTTTCCTTGGTCACGTGATATCTCGTGGAGGTATTGCTGTGGATCCTTCGAAGATAGAAGCCGTGTCAGAATGGGAATCTCCAAAGTCAGTTTTTGAGATTCGAAGCTTTCTTGGTTTAGCGGGTTATTACCGTAAGTTCATTGAAGGCTTTTCCAAGCTAGCTTTACCGTTGACACAATTGACTAGGAAGAGTCAAGCGTTCGTGTGGACTCCGCAGTGTGAAGATAGTTTCCAAGAGTTGAAGAGAAGGTTGACAACTGCGCCAGTTTTGATTTTGCCTAAACCATCTGAACCGCTTACGGTCTATTGCGATGCTTCTTTGATGGGTTTAGGAGGTGTGTTAATTCAAAATGGGCAGGTTGTGGCGTATGCTTCGAGGCAACTCAAGGTGCATGAGAGGAATTATCCAACTCATGACTTGGAGTTGGCAGCGGTGGTTTTTGTGTTAAAGATTTGGAGGCATTATTTGTTTGGGTCGAGATTCGACGTCTTTAGCGATCATAAGAGTTTGAAATATCTGTTTGATCAAAAAGAGTTGAATATGAGGAAAAGAAGGTGGCTAGAGTTTCTTAAAGATTATGACTTCAGTTTGAATTACCATCCTGGTAAGGAAAACGTGGTTGCAGATGCTTTGAGCAGGAAGTCTTTACACATGTCTATGTTGATGGTTAAAGAATGGGAATTGTTGGAGCAATTTCGAGATTTGAGTTTGGTGTGTGAAGAGACTTATTTTGGCGTGAAGCTTGGTATGATGAAGCTTACTAGTGGTGTCTTGGAAGAGATTAGAGATGGGCAAAAGTCAGATTTGGTTTTGGTTGACAAGTTTACTTTGGTGAATCAAGGTCAAGGTGGAGAGTTCAGAATTGATGAGAATGGAATTTTGAGATGTCATGATAGAGTTTGCGTTCCCGATGTGGGGGATGTGAAAAAGAGGATTCTTGAGGAAGGTCATAGAAGTGGGTTAAGTATTCACCCTGGTGCTAAGAAGATGTATCAAGATTTAAAGAAGCTGTTTTGGTGGCCTTGTATGAAGAAAGAAATTGCTGAGTTTGTGTATGCTTGTTTGGTTTGCCAAAAGTCTAAGATTGAACATCAGAAGCCTTCGGGTTTGTTGCAACCGTTGTCTATTCCCGAGTGGAAGTGGGATAGTATCTCGATGGATTTTGTTTCTAGTTTGCCGAGGACTCCGAGTAACCATGAGGCTATTTGGGTCATAGTGGATAGATTGACTAAATCTGCACACTTTATTCCGATTAGGATGGATTACACTATGGAGAAGCTTGCTAAGTTGTATGTGGAACGGATTGTTTGTTTACATGGTATTCCTACATGTATTGTTTCAGATAGAGATCCGCGTTTCACTTCAAGATTTTGAGAAGGTTTACAAAGAGCCTTGGGTACTAAGCTGAGATTGAGTTCCGCTTATCATCCCCAGACGGATGGTCAAACGGAGAGAACAATTCAGTCACTTGAGGATTTGTTGCGTGCTTGTGTTTTGGATCAAGGAGGTTCATGAGAGAGTCATTTGCCTTTGATTGAGTTTACTTATAATAATAGTTTTCATTCTAGCATTGGCATGGCTCCTTTTGAGGCATTGTATGGAAGACGGTGCAGGACACCTTTGTGTTGGTACGAGACGGGAGAAAGTGCTATAGTTGGTCCGGAATTGGTTCAATAGGCTACGGATAAGATCAAATTGATAAGAGAGAAGATGAAAGTGTCTCAGAATCGCCAAAAGAGTTACTATGACAAGAGGAGGAAACCTCTTGAGTTCAAGAAGGATGAACATGTGTTTTTGAAGGTGAATCCAACTACGGGTGCTGGAAGGGCGCTTAAATCGCGGAAGTTAACACCTCGGTTTATTGGTCCTTATCAGATTTCAGAGCGGATTGGAAGTATGGCTTATCGGATTGCATTGCCGCCATCACTTTCAAATTTGCATGATGTGTTTCACGTTTCGCAATTACGAAAGTATATTGCGGATCCGTCTCATGTTATTCAAGCGGATGATTTGGAAGTAAGAGACAATTTGACGGTTGAGGTTTTACCGGTGAGGATTGAAGATAGAAAGGTGAAACAACTAAGAGGGAGAGAGATTGCTTTGGTTAAAGTTGCATGGGGTGGTTCGGCGAATGGTAATGTGATGTGGGAGCTTGAAAGTCGGATGCAGGATTCCTATCCCGAATTGTTCGTTTAGAGGTAATTTTCGAGGCCGAAAATCTTTTAAGTGGGGGAGAGTTGTAACACGCCGTTTATATTTAAATGTTATTTCATTAATTATTTTCCAAAACTATTAAATTATATCTATTTTGAGAAATATATTCAATTGATATCGATTAAAATATTAATTGGGTAATATGAAATAAAAATATTTATTTTGTCGAAATATTATTTTGAATAATATTAATTTGGTGTGTAGTAATATTTGACTTTGTTTGATTAATTGGCATGATTAGGTTTATATAGAATAAATATTATTTAGTGTAATATTGATTTAATAGAGTTATATATTATAATTGAATTAAATAATTGTTGGGGCCAAATTATAATTTTAGAAAGATAGAGGGAGGAAAGTTAGTAGTAGAAGGATAGTTTTATAAAATAGAAAAGTAGAGTTAGTAAGAGTAATTGGTAAGAGGAGAAAGAAGAAAGAAAAGAGAGAAGAAGAAGAGAAGAGAAGGAGAAGGCTAGGGTTTGTTCTACAAAATCATCATCTTGTTCCAAGAAAATCAACACTAGAGGTAAGGGTTTGACTTCCACCAATTATTTAGTGTGTGATTTTATAGTTTTGATTTTGGAATAAATTAGGGGTTTAGGGTATTAGTTTCACTACTATGCTATGATGGAAAAAAATTGGTGTATTGATGAAATTGAGAGATGATTTAGGACCCAATATAATTAGTTATGCACATAAATAAGTGCTTGGTATTTTCCTTGCAAAATCCCATATTTTGAATACCGTAGCGATGAATGGAATTGTTACTTAAAGGCATTTATTTTGCTGGACTGTAGTGCATAGGATAAATTGTCGTTACTGTAGTGATATATTGAGAAATAGTGTGTAAGGGCATTTGGCTTACAGTACTTAACTTGCTTACGTTTACTGGCATATGGAGAAGTAGCATTAGTAAATATTTGCTACTGCAGCATGAATCATTATTTTAAAGACACTTGCTTTGGTATACAAGGTAGCATTGAATAAAGTAGTTTGGATAACACTTGATTGCTTTTGAATACTGTAGCGTTGCAAGGAAAGGAGTAACACTTAGTAGTATATGCTTGCTGCACATTGTAGCCAAATTTTAGAATTAATATTTGATGGCTTTAGCTAGTACCCAGTTGCGCATAGAAAGTGATTTTTCAGAAGCATTATATTTACAATGTTGTAACAAGATTTAAGAAGTAGCAATTAATGGCACTTGGAGTATTAGTTAGTTTACTGAAGTGAAGTAGCATTAGTATTACTTGTCTTATGTTGTAGCGCTAGGAGTAATATTGAAAGCAAATGTCTTGTACTGTATCGGTACATAGAAAAGAAGTAGCATTAGTATTACTTGCTTGCTGTAGCATTACTATAGCGCAAGAAGTGAATTAATACTTAATAGCAATTGTTTTGGAATACCGTAGCAATATTTGAGAAGCAGTATGTAGGAGAATTAAATTGTTTTGTTATTGTAGGGAATTTAAGAAGTAATTTACGTTCCGGTTTACAAATACAATTATTTAATAATAATGATTTAATATCTTTAATAAATAATTTTGTAGGATTTATAAATAGAAATAATAGAGTTTTTGGCAGATAATTAATTAAGCGAATTTAGCCCAAATAGTCCGAATTATTATGCGGTTTATGGTAGTAATTTTGGTTGATCTGTTGGGTGACATTTTTGT
Organism: Vicia faba; assembly: GCA_948472305.1. Lineage (NCBI taxonomy): Eukaryota > Viridiplantae > Streptophyta > Magnoliopsida > Fabales > Fabaceae > Vicia > Vicia faba. The sequence goes on along the minus strand of OX451736.1, from coordinate 1,679,514,278 downwards.
TGAAAAATGGAATTTTTGCAGGTGAAGTCGAATTAAGTTGAATGCTTCCGGTTTATGAAATTGTGTTTGATTTGAATAAATCATGGAAGTAACATTGTTTAAACTTGTACATTACTTGATTTGTGAATTATAATTGCAATGCATGTACAATTGTTGGCATTTCATTGTGTTGGAATATGTGGTATGTGTATGTTAAGGTCGGAAGTGGTCTTAATTGCATACGAGTTGTTGGTTGTACATTGCATGGCATGGTTGGTCTTGAAATAGAGACGGTGAAACAGTGGGTTCATATTTTATAGACGTTGATCCTTGAATGGAAATAGACGTAGTGGCTTTGACCCGGAAAGGAAACATAGGCGGTGAAACATGGGTTCACAAAAATAGACGTTGATCCTATAGTGGAAATAGACGTAGTGGCTTTGACCCTATGTGGAAAAATAAGCGGTGGAACTTTGGGTCCACAAGTCGGTACCGCATTCGCATGTGTTGAGTCGTGTTGTGAGTCACATGCATAATTGTGTATATTGTGTATGTGTGTTGATGTGTTTGGTTATGTGCCAATATTGTTGTTGTTTGAATAATGGTTATGTGCCAATTATGTGAGTATTCAGATAATTGGTTTATATGGTTAATGTGTTGGAAATGGCTTCCTTGAGTACGGATACTATATGTGATAAAATGAATATGATCATGATGTGTTGCTTTATTTATTGCCATTGCTTTACCTTAATTACATGTTATATGATTATTGGAATTCTCACCCTTCTGTTTGAAAATTCTTTTGATGGCATTGTTCAGGTACCGAGGATGGTAGCGCGAGGCGCTAGTTAGCGGATGCATTGGATTGCAATCTGTTTTATTTTGATTAGAGTCGAGTCGATGCTCTGGTAGTAACACCTGGGGGGGGGGGGTATATTTAGTGTCGAACGCGTCTATTTTGTATTCGGATTATGATGTATATAATCCTTACTTTGTGTATATTATTTTGTGTATGTGAGACTTGATAACATATGCTTTATGTGAATTATCATAGCTTGATGCCTTGAATTATGTTTTGATTCCTCCATGAATGGAGATGAAGTTAAATATTGAAACTCCGTTGCGTTTGCATGAGAGAAAGAAGTTAAATATTTATGTATGTTTGTTTTGTGTTGATATGCTTAAATTTACAAACGTACCCTGTCCGTTTTTCTTTAAAATTTTGGAATGTGATGTGTGTTGTGACATCCCTTCCGTGCAATTAGAAGGGGTGTTACAATGAACTCACCAAAGGTTCTGAAAAAGTAGACGCATCGTTCATAAGGCTAGCCATTTCAGTGGTTGGCATGCCATATGGCTGTTCTCGACCCATCCAGGCCGTCGAGAATCCTGGGGGAATGTATGGTCGAGATCCTAGATTTACCCTTCGTGGGGGCGTTCTTAAAGAACCTCTAGGACCCACATACGTTAGTAAGGGTCCTGCTTGATTTGTGGTCAACATTGGTATTGAACCAACAGAAGTTGAGATATTTTTTCCAACGGTGGTAATAACTGTTGTTCCAGTAGTATTTGGTGGAGGTATTTCTCCATGATTTGGCTCATTAGCCATTCTACTTTCGCTATTTCTCTTCCTAACAGTACACTCGTTGGTTATTCTACCACTTCTTAATAACATGCAACGCTGTATACTTATAAAAGGAAAGCAATAACATGAACAAATAGACGATAAAAACTAGCAACATCCCATCAGGTGTGCCAATTTGTTTACCGTGGTTTTTGGTAAACAACCGTTGATCCTCCAAAAAGGAAAATCCTTTTGGTTACTCGCGGGATCGATCAGATTGATCCCAAAACATATGCTAATTTTTATGTTGGTTTGATGTGAAAATAGATGTCTAGGAAGAATGCACATTCGACCAAAGAAAAGATGCTTGTGGTTTTAGAAAGTAAGAAAGTTAATAGAAATGCAGGTAAAGATGCAGGAAAAGTAACTTTGCAAAATAAGATCAAAGCAGTGTAAAAGACTTTATTAATGAAAAGTGGTGTTTCCAACGTACATTTCTCAGTTTATCCTTTCACACACAGCGGGTACTTGGACAATATTTGAGTACCTAGCACAATAGGTTGAACACCCGGAAAAACTACACAGACTTCCTATTTTATACTAAAACTATGTAACCGTTGAAGGGTGGCTTTGCTCTAAGATGAAGACAAGTGTCATCTGCATGTCCCCCGACCTCTCTCTTCCAGCCACGTCTCTTTCCTTTAAATGCCGGTGAAACCGTCTTTCCCTCCAACAATTCAAATTCAAATATCCTTCATCTTTGGTATTGACACGAAGGTATGTTCTTTCGGTCGAAGGTATGTACTTGGACAAAGATGCTTTAAAGTAATATCATGATAAAGTCTACTATGATTCATCATGCCTCAATTTGTAAAATAAAGTCAAAAGATACAAAGATTGATTGAAGAAGTTTGACCCAATTGGAGAAGTTCTTGATCTCTTGATCACAAGTGTATAACTCTTTCAATTCTTAATATTTGGAAGTGGTTATTGTTTCTATGGTTTCTTATTATAATCCACAAGAACTTATATTCACATAGAAAAAGTAATTGTGCAAGAAAGATTATCAAAATTGAAAGGGGTTTCCAAGTTATTTTGGTGCTTTAGGAGCTAGGGTTTTGAACTTATAACAGCTATATCTTGTTCATATTTTTAGATTTTTGAGTGATTCCAAAGATATACTTCACTTTAAAGGGTTACCAACAAATCACTTCAAGAGTTTCAAGAAAATTTTGTGTGGAAGATGCCTAATGATGAAGGAAGATTACAAGTCCCTTAAACAGACCATCAAATTTTCTTATGTGACTTCAAAAGATCATAACTTGATCAATGTTTATCTCCTTGAGCCCTTTCTTTTTTCACAATGATCTTAAGGATTTTAACTGTAACTCTTCTTTTATGTGCAAAGCTTAAAAATGAGTGAAAGATGTCCTAAGAACCCAAAAGATCATGGGTCACCTCATGAATTCTTGAACTGTCCCACCTAACTAGTCATTAATTTACTTTCAGCATATACACAAAAGAAAAATTCATTGTAAGTTGTGTTAATCTTAAACTTAGGACTAAAGATTTGAAACATTAAGAAAATAGAGTGAATTTTATACTAGGTAACTTTTTTTATATGTGTTATTTATTCTATACGTGCAACTCTAAAGATATCTCTCCAGACAAAGAGGACTACAATAGATCTCAAAGTTCTCACTTAAAAGAATTCAACAATGTCGTGTGCACAAGATTGATTTTGAATCATGAACCTTTAATTAAGTTGGATATCCGAAATAAACATTGTAGCATCTTAAAACATTAAAAAAAATACCATCAAATATTTTCCTTTTAAATTGGTATAATTTGAATATTCAACTAACAATTAATTATATTAAATTTATTTGTAAAAAAAATTTAATATTTTAATCTGACCTTTATTCAAGTTATTGTTTATTTTCAAACTACCAAAGAAATAGTCATTGTTTATCATAATAATAATAATAATTTTTTAAATTAAAAGCATAATTGTAGCGAGTCATTGTTATGGTGTCTCATGTTTTCGTTTACTTAACTTTCCTTTCTACTTCTTGGAAAGTTCTTAAATAAACACAAACCCATTTCACTTCTTGATCATCTTCTCTGCATATTCAGAAATAGAAACCAACACATTTAAGTATGTCCTCAAATTTTGAGATCCCAACGAGTAAGTACACCTCAATATTGGGTGCTAAACTTGATAAGCTTCCTAATCAAGATGAAGCTATAGAGCTATTTCAAATATGGAAGAAAGAACATGAACGAGTCTACAGTGATCTAGAAGTGACGGCAAAGAAATTTGGCATATTTGTTACAAATTTGAAGTATATCACAGAGAGTAATGCAAAGAGAGACTCATCTCATAGCGTTCTTCTCGGTCCGACCAACTTTGCTGATTTGAGCTTCATGGAGTTCAACGAAACATACATGACCATGAACACTGACACCGTGGATATTGTGAAGGATGAAATCGTTCATGGTTCAACATCTAGTGATCCACCTTCATCCTTGGACTGGAGGTTGAAAGGAGCTGTCACTCCTGTTAAGAATCAAGGCCCTTGTGGTAAGTTAGTTGTGTTAGATACATTTGTGTTTTTCATAATTCATATCGCATTCTACTCTAACACACAAATTAATCCTTTCTTAGGTTGTTGCTGGGCATTCGCATGTGTTGGAGCCATAGAAGGAATAGTTGCAATAAAGAAAGGGAAGCTTATAAGCCTCTCAGAGCAAGAACTTCTAGATTGTGTACCAAATAAAGGTTGTGGTGGAGGATCTAAGTCTGATGGATTCAAATGGGTAATAGGAAACAAAGGGGTTGCGAGACAAGATGATTATCCTTATACGGCAAAGAAGGATGTTTGCAGATCTGGCCAGGTTCTTAATTTCTATCAATTTTATTATTATATAATTTCTATAATCATACTTTAAAAACTAGTGTTATTGATTCATATCAGTTCCTTTTTTTATGAAATGTAGATTTCAAACAGTGCAAATAGTGATATTGATTCATATTATCTCGTGGATAGAACTGAGAGAGGACTATTGGCTGTTGTTGCTAAGCAGCCTCTTAGTGTTAGTATTTATGCGAAGTCTCCCGAGTTTCAACTTTACACCAGTGTAAGTGGTTATATAATGTAGAGTTCTTATCTTCTTATTCATATCCAATATTTGTTTTATTTACACTAATTTAACACCTAGCTATATGATCAAGGTTTTAAAAAAGTGTTTGGTAACGAAAGATGCTGGTATTATTATGCACAATTTTTATTTTGAAAAATAAAATCAAAATAAAAAAAACCATTATGACAAAACGCCTTTATTCAAACAGTTTTATTTTAATATCTTTTACATTTGTTAATGAAAATAATATATTTACAGGGAATATTTAGAGGTGACGATTGTCCCGTGGATTCTTTGGAGGTAACTCATGGCATGCTTATAGTGGGTTATGATTCCATAGAAGGTGAAGATTATTGGATTGTAAAGAACTCATATGGAGAAAAATGGGGAATGCATGGTTATATGTATATCAAAAGGAACACTGGTAAAAAGTATGGAGTGGCTGCAATCAATGCATGGGCTATAGATATAGTTAAAAATAAATAAAAATATGAGAATTAAGTAAAGTAATTTCTTTTTCTCGCTCTCTAAGAAATAATTTAAAGCTGGATTTATGGTCTTCTGAGTCTATAGTTTGTTATGTGGTTATTCTTGATGTTGTTTTGAATATGTCGATTCTATTGTTCTTGATTGTTATTCCTGATGTAACATAGCAGTCATGATAATAAATTTAGTTCGTATTTTTTATTAGTAGTCTCTTGCTCCTATACAGTGAGTTAGATAATTTAAAATTTAGCTGTCAAGAGGGTTCACATTTAAAACCCTAAGGTTAACAAAAGAAAATATCTAGGTTCTATTCTACCCTATCATAAGTAGACATGATTTAACAATCAATGAGTTTTCAAGACGAGAGTGACTTAAATAACTTTAAGTGGTAATGTTAGACATGTATTAGGTTCTATTCTACCCTATCATAAAAAAAAACAAATGGCAAAACAACAACATCAAATAACAACATTAAGTAAGATTGATATCCCAAACTTCAAAGAAGCAACCTCAACATAGAACACTCGATTGAAAGCAATCAAGTAACATGCAAAGTTTAAGATAACAACCTAATTATTAAGACAAATTTTAAAACATTACTCAAAAGGAACAAAGACATCAAAGCATATCATAAACAAACAAATCATGAAATCACAGATGAATTTCTCATCGCAATAGAAATTCTCATGAGAACAACATATGACAATTGTAAGTTTGGACAAAACAATCAAACAATAATCAACAAAATGCATCATCAAAACGATTCATCTAAGCATGGAAAACCAATGATCAAATAAGCAAAATATTGAGGCATTAGAGCATGACAAGTGTTCATGTCATGTGTTAAGAAGTCTAACCAAAATGATTGCACAAGTGCATTTCTAAATATAGGCATCAACATAAATATTTACCAATCATCTAAACGTTTATCGAGGCTCAATAAAATTCACTTAACATGCTATCAAACAAGAAAAAAATTGTACCAAACTATCATGAAATAGCTAATCATTGGAAAATCTAATAATGGGAAAATATCGTATCATTAAATTTTTGTAGTCTTTAAACTGTTGGAACAAAGGTTTCAAGAAAGATGATTTTGTGAAAACAAGAAGGATAAGCGAGAGAGAGAGAGAGAGAGAGAGAGAGAGAGAGAGAGAGAGAGAAAATATTGTGAGTTAGTTAAGTGTAACTAACTATCTAACTGAATGTATTATAGCTACTCTCTTATTACAAACATAATGACCCTTTATATAGACAAGATGTCCAGGCCCAAATACACATGCTAAAAGCCCAAATAACTACATAACAATAATTAACCAACTAACACTCCCCCTAATTCATGTTATTAAGACTTCTCATCCCGATGCCTTTCTTAAACTCTTCGAACCTCACTTTCTTCAGAGGTTTGGTGAATATGTCAGCTAGTTGCACTTCTGTCTTGCAATGTTTGATTTCAATCTTCCCTTTGTTGACTTGATCCCTCAGAAAATGATACCTTCTTTCCATGTGCTTACTTCGACCATGACACACTGGGTGATTCTCAAGGTTTATAGCTAACTTGTTATCAACAAACAGCTTCATCTTTGATTCCATTATTCTGATTTCTTTAAGTAGCATTTCGATCCATGCTGCTTGGCATGTAACATATGATGCAGCCACATATTCTGCTTCGCATGATGACAAAGCCACAATTCTTTTCTTCCTTAAACTCCAGGAGATTGGAGCTCCTTCGATCATGAAAGTGTATCCTGCAGTACTCTTCTTTTCGTCTTGATCTCCACTAAAATCTGAGTCAGTGTATCCATGAACTTCGACATCTGAGCTATTATTTTATTTCTTTGTTAACAGCACACCATGATCAATAGTTCCCTTTACGTATCTCAGCACCCTCTTTACTGCGATGAGATGACATTCTTGAGGCTTCTCCATAAATTTACTCAACAATCCTACACTTTGCCATATATCTGGTCTAGTATTGCAGAGATACCACAAGGATCCAATGATTTATTTGTAAATGGTCGAACTTTCAAATTCATCATTTGATTCCTTTTTCAGCTTTGCTCTAATCTCTAATGGAGTAACAACTACCTTACATTTTCTCATATTGAACCTCTTCAGTATATCTTGAGCATACTTCATTTGATGCAAGAAAACTCCTTCTTCGATGTCTTTTAATTCCATTCCCAGGAAATATGAGAGATTCCCTAAATCAGACATTTCAAATTCCTGCATTAACTTTGACTTTACCTTCATTATCTCAGCTTCATCTGCTCCTGTAATGAGTAAGTCATCAACATAGAGACATAAAATGATTTAGTTGACACTTTCGATATCACTTACATATACTCCATGTTCAGACACACACTTTATGAAGCCTGCTTTGATTAAGAAGCTATATATCCTTTTATTCCAAGCTCTAGGAGCTTTCTTCAAGTCATAGAGAGCCTTCCTTAATTTGTAAACTTTTGACTCCTTCCCTTTAACGTCGAAACACGGTGGTTTAGTAACGTAGACTTCTTCTTCCAATGGACCATTCAAAAATGCTAACTTTACATCAAGTCGATGCATTTTCCATCCTCTACATGTAGTTATAGAAACAAAAATACTGATTATTTCGATCCTCTTAACAGGTGCATATACTTCATCAAAGTTAATACCATGTTTTTGTAGAAAACCTTTGGCCACCAGTCTTGCCTTATTCTTTGCAATCTCACCATTTGGCCTTCGTTTCACCTTGTAGATCCATTTCACATCGATTGGTTTCTTGTTGGTTCTTTCGACAAGCTCCCAAGTCTTGTTCTTATCAATGGCTCTAAGTTCTTCTTTCATGGCTTCACACCAATTCGAATTGCTCAAGGCTTTGCCCAAATCAATTGGTTCTGCTTCAGCCATCATCATGGCTTCTTCGATTAAGTCACTATCTACATCAATTGCTTGATCTAGAAACCTCTCATATCCAATCAGCCTAGTCCCACTACTACAAATAAGGGAAAAGACAGTGCTTTTTTGGCTTTTAACAACGCTTTAAAGCGCTGCCTAAAGCAGCGCTGCTAAAAGAAAAGACAGCGCTTTTTTTCAATGTAAAAGCGCTTTCTTATGCCCATTTTAGACAGCGCTTTTAGAATAGACAGCGCTTTTTTATATACCCCTTTAGCAGCGCTTTTGCTTTAGACAGAGCTTTGTTATTTTTTAAGTTAGGCTTTAGACAACGCTTTCCTTTAAAAGCGTTGTCTATTCCCCCATTTTAGCAACGCTTTCCCACTTTAGGCAGCTCTTATTTTTACAGCGCTTTTCTCTTAAAGCGCTGTCTATTGGTCACGATTTTTTTAAGAAAATACCTATTTTGACTAACAAAAGCGCTCTCCAATATATATAATGCATTTTAATCATAATTTTAACCATATTTGAACCAGGTTTTCACCATATTATGCACCATATTTGGTAGTTTCATTCCAATAAAATATGCATATATAAAAATTACACATATATATAAATTGATGATATATACAACAACAACTACAAAATTTATGATACAAGTTAAAAATCCTAAAATTCAAAATTGATGTTACATTTACATCTTACTATCTTCGAGAATTCTCATGAAACAACAACAACATGAATATCCTAGCTCTATCTTCTACACATGCACCTATAAACCTGGAAAAAAAACCAAATGATCGAAATTCGTAACATGATAATATTAACGTTGCACTTTATTCGAATATAATTTATACTAAAAACTCCAAAGTTCTCATCAAAGGAAATAAGACAATATACCTTAGCTTATAAAATTCTCAACCCGATAATGAATTAACACCATTCCTCCATAAGTTCATCCAATTGATCTTTTGAGTAATATGCACAATTGAATTCCTCAAAGTACTAGATATATAATAATATAACATAGTATGTGATTTAGTTAAAACAATATTTCATTTTATGAGAAACACAAAATATGAAAATAGTATGTAATTCCTAAGTTAGAAATCCATACCGTGGATGGAATCTCTAATTGATCCAAAAGAATAGTTTCTTTCGTAAACCTCAATATGAAATAGCCGCAATCTATACTGTTACACTGGCGAGGACACTACACATGGAAAGAAAACACGAATATATATCAGGATATACCCCTTAAATTTTTTTATCAAGTATCATCACTAATGTAATCAAAACTGAATATCTCTTTGTGAAAATATACCTCCACTCTGATCCATGTAACATTGTTGGCTCTACTTTTTGGCACTTGAATATCTCTTTTGGAGCGAAAAGCTAGTAGAACGCTATAATAAAATATAGATGGCTGTTTAGAACAATCTCACACAGAAACATAAACATAAACACGAATCCATATATATTGACCATAAACATAAACATAAACATAAACTTGAATATCTCTTTGGGAGTAAAAAAACTTACGTGTCAATCATCTGCTTCAAATCTGGATATTTTGACCAATCATTGTATAACGAATCCAGATAATATACAGGTTCTCTCATAGGATTAATCGCAACCAATAACATGTGTCAACTGTAAGATTAAACAAAGATTAAACAATGGCCAAAAACGGAAAATTATAATAGATCAACTTAGGATGAAAATATAACCCATTGCCAGTATTATATGGCAAAAAGAACAACTTCTCAGTATCTTTGCTGGCCACGAATAAACCGAGTACATATGATATGACATCATCCGGTCTTGTTACAATTAACCCTGAATTGATAGTGTTGGGAGCTAAGAAGCCAAATCTTGCTTCTAATCCACGCGGGCGCACAATGTTGTCATACATAAACCTTAAATTAAAACATCATTAAAATTATACTATGTTCATTGAAATAAGGAGATAAATTGTTTATCTAATTAAACAATGTTGATCGGAGTATACCTGATGTATGTACTGATAACACCGATGCCTAATTCCAAATGTCTAAAAACTTGCTCTATATCCTCTCTAACAATTGCTTCCAGGTATTCAAAACAAAAGATGTCTGCACTCATAGGTATAAGGCGGGTACCACCATCCAAAATATTTGTTATTCCTAAATATGTCCGAAGGCTCGACCTGAACTGAGCAGTAGTTTTTTTGCTAGCCACGGTCTTCTTAACAACATTCTTTTTTTGTGTGGAAATATTGCTAATTTCAGGCGCCTTACCCCTACTAACGTGTGCAATATCTTTAGCATGAATCTAGTTATCATATAATTAGTTAGGGGAAGTATAAAATCACAAATTAGCATTTCTCATAGCATAAATGTCATATAATTGTGTTGTACCTCAATTGATGCAATTGACTCGGTCTCCCGCCTAATCCCCTTAATTTTTGGAATGGATTTTGTTGGAGTCTAACATTACCATGTAAACAAAATGTAAGTAAAATTGCCTTAAAAAATTTGAATAGTAAACGATTTTAAGCATACCTCATTATCTACGCAAACGAGGCTTGATGACCATGCAACAAACGATCCTATTGCATTTGCCACCAATGTTGCATCCGCCACATCGTCAGGTAGTGGTAACAACGCACCCCCCTCTAAAACAACATCAACCGATACTTTCAAAAATCCATTTGGGAGCGGTTTATGGTGAAGCATTTCTACCGAAGTATTATACATGTTTCTCTTGTCAACCATCCGATAAGTCAGTGCCGACAAATAGAGTTGACACCGGGAAATTCCCTATAACCATTAATAAATATGGTTATATAATTAATAAATATGGTTATATAATTTATAAATATGGTATATAATTACCTCGGGAATATTCTGTCCAAAGTTACCATTGATACTACCTTTGTTACTAGTATCTTTAAAACTTATAGCTTAATCTATTTCTTTTTCCTTTCTCAGCTCATAAACTTCTTGTTGTAACTTTTCCAACTTTTCCCGAAGTTCTTTATTGCTAGGAGCTTTTGTCTTTGATTTTTTCTTCAAGGATATTGGAGTGATCACAAATCCCTTAACCCTCACTCGACCAAAATACTCACGAATATCTAATGCTCATGAGAGTATTCTCCTGCAATCATTATCTTCATCTAGAGGTATAGACTGAGAAAGAGTCTCCTGAAATTCATATAAATATTGTAATTAACGAATGATATGTTAATAAAATAATGATGTAATTAAATAAATAAAAGTATGATGTAATTAAATAAATAATGTTATACTTACACATCTCTCGAAAATTTGTTGAACTTTTTCTTCAACAGCTCCATCCTTACACACACAGGCTTCCTTCCACAAAATGTGTTCCGGAAGAGATGTTTCAGAACTATTCTCCTTTATTAGCTACACACTAAGCCAAATAACACGATCAAATATAAGCGTGCATATATTATAGATACTTTGCAATTTATAGATACTTACTATAGATTGTTTTAAACGTGCATATCCCATACGCCTTTTTCTGTATGGATATGCTGAACTTGAAGCTCGTTGTCGATTTACAACACTTAAACTCTCAAATTTATGGGTATTTCTTTTGGATTTAAAAGTTTCCCATTCTTCAGCTGTAATCAAATCTGCATATTTCTTTGGATGATCTGCATCAACAAAAAATTTATCTGCATCCCTAAGAAACTTGTTTGATAAGAAATCTCTAAACCCTCTATGTAGTTTCCCGGCTAATTTTAGAATATAATCTCTCCTGGTATCCTCAATATTGAACGACCGCTACGATAATCATACACAAAGTTCATTAGTATAAGTAATTTAAAGACATAATCGTCATTAAAAACAAATAACATCACATATGGTACCTGTATCTCACTCCATATTTTATCTTTAGCGTCGTCAAACACTCTTGCTCTCCAATCTTCACATGTAATTGGAATTTCTCTCCTTACCACCAAACCGAGATAACTCGTAAACGTCGAACCGTTAGGCTCAATTAGTTGGCCTTCTTGACTCCAATGCACATCATACTTTATGCCTTGGTCTCTATCTCGAATGATTCTCTTCATTATTGTTATTCCTCATCTATATTCCATTTCCGTTTTATTAACAACCTTATCTATATCGTGCCTAGAATCATCATGTGGGTGATCCTCGTTAGTACCCATCTAACCTGTAATAAACATAAACATAAACCCAATATAAAATTCCATAGTCATTTTAATATATATAAAATGACAATGGCAAAAATTAACATAAACATAAACTTAAACGTAAACACAAACACAAACATAAACATTTTAATATGTCACCTCTTTCACTAACATCTCTTTCTTTTCTTGGTTGGAATATGAATTACTTGTTTCTTAACAATGCAGACGGATGGATTTATCCAAATTCCCTCATTATGATCATTTTTTATATATGATTCATCTGCTATAATATTCTCATCTTGATCATTTATAATATACGACTCATTCTATCTAATACATGACTCATTCTCATCATCAATATCACCTTGGTCTACACGTTATCATCAACCACTTTGTTAGGTAAAAGCACTATAGACCATTTTGTACTTGTCGGGTCAGTGACATAGGACACTTGTTTAGCTTGAGAGGCTAGAATAAAAGGCTCATCTTTGTACCCCTCCTTATTAAGATCCACTTGCAAAAATCCTAACTTATCCATTTGTATGCCACTACTAGTTACCCACTTGCAACCAAAGATAGGAATCTGAAACTTCTCGTAATCAAACTCCCAAATATGCTCGATAACCCAAAAATATGACAAATTTTCATATTTGGGGTTTAGGTCCTTCATACTTGAAATGTGCATTACTTCAGCAAGCACGATGACACCACTATTTTGTATAGTACTTTTATCATCTTGTTCTTTGGTATAAAATGTGTATCCATTAATTGCGTATGCGCTATAAGAAAACACATGCAAACTTGGACCATATGCAAAGTTTTAGAATAGAAATGAAAATTGGATAGTACGGGACCACATGCAAAGTTTTATACATGGTTTAAGGATCATCTTGTACGGGATCTGAATGAAGCTTTGAAAAAATATGATCCTTAAACCATGGTATAAAACTTTGATTATGCTCCCGTACTATCCAATTTTCATTTCTATTCTAATTTAACCCTCAAAGTACATCCTTGTGCATTTCAGCATATGGCTCAACCTCATTGTCATTGTGTAGAACATACAGATGCATTTGATCTCGTTCATCTTTTGATATTGTCATAATTTTATTTCCAATTAATCTTTTACCTTCCCTTTTTTCAAAAATATGACTTTTGGGGAGTCCAGTGGATTGAACTTTGGACAAATATTCAGTACAAAACTCAACCGCTTCTTCAACAATGTATCGCTCAACAATACAACCCTCTGGGCGACATCGGTTTTTCACATACCCTTTTAATACTTTCATATAATGTTCAGAAGGGTACATCCATCTCATATAAGTTGGTCCGTGCAACTGTGTCTCTTTCACAAGATGAACAACTAGATGTACCATTATGTCAAAAAATGAGGGAGGAAAATACATTTCAAGCTCACACAAAGTAATAACAATTTCTTTTTGCAATGTTGGTAAGATCTTAGGATCAATCACCTTACTACAAATTGACCTAAAGAAAAAACACAACTTAGTTATCACGCTCCTTACTTTATCTGGCAAAATAGAACGTATACCTATTGGTAGAAAATGCTCCATTATAACATGCCAATCATGTGTCTTTAAACTCTTTAACTTGAGATCTTTCATAGACGCAAGTCTTCTAATATCTGAAGGGTATCCTTCTGGAACTTTAACTTCACTTAGAAACTTACACAATATCTTTTTCTCTTTTCTAGATAGAGTAAAAGCAGCATGTGGTAGATATGTTCGGCTTCCTTTCTTCATGGGTCCTAGTTCAGTTTGTATTCCCATCTTTAACATGTCATCCTTTGCTTTAAGGTTGTCCTTAGACTTTTCTTTAATATTGAGTAACGTACCAACAACAATTTCAAATACATTTTTTTCAATATGCATAACATCGAGAAAATGTCTCATATACAGAGAATTCCAATATGGAAATTCAAAAAAAATATCGATCTCTTCTTCCACCCACATTTGACAACCGTATATGCAAAAGGCTTGCCACCTGAGTACACACATCTTTCACCTTTTCAAAAATTTGGTCACCTGACAATGTAGGTGGAGCTTTACATTGTTCGGTGTCTCCATTGAATTCTTTTCTCCATGCACGGTAGTGATGTTTAGAATGTAAGAATCTATGATGACTGAGAAACACATTCTTCTGACAAAATTCCAAACGCGTCGTATCGGTTCCATCTTCATAAACAGGACACGCACGTTGACCTTTAATGTTATACCCAGATAGATTCCCATATGCTGGAAAATCATTAATTGTGCCAAACAACATCACCCTCAAATTGAAACTTTGTTTAATATATCCATCATAAACCTCCACCCCGTTCTCCCACAAAATCTTTAAATCTTCGATCAAAGATGTCAAGTATACGTCTATGTCATTCCCTGGTTGTTTAGGCCCAGAAATTAACATAGATAACATCATGTACTTACGCTTCATACATATCCATGGAGGTAGGTTATACATCATAAGAATCACATGCCATGTGGTATGTGAGATACTTTGAAGACCATGTGGGTTCTTTCCGTCAGTAGATAAAGCCAAGCGAAGGTTTCTTGCTTCTTCTCCAAAATCAGGAAAATCATTATCAATTTTCAACCACTATGGTGAATCTTCTGGATGTCTATACTTTCCATAAATAATTCTATCATCTCCATGCCAAGTCAGGTTTCTTGCATCGGTTTCACTATGAAACATGCGCCTAAATCTGGGAATTATAGAAAAATACCATAAGACTTTTGTTAGAGACAATTTTTTCTTATATCGAGACAAACCGCATTTAGGGAACTCATTTAACGATGCATATTCGTTTCGAGACAAAACGCAATCGTTTGGACAAGCATGTAGCTTATCATAGCTCATGCTAATAGAGCACAACATTTTTTGGCCTCATAGGTTCGATTAGGAAGAACATTATCTTCCGGAAGTATATCTCTCACAAGGGCTAATAACTCTGTGAAACTTTTATCTGACCATCCATTGCCGGCCTTTAAGTTGTACAACTTTAATACCGCAGACAATCTTGTGAATTTAGTGCAACCTTTATACAACGGTTTCTCCGTATCGCTTACCAATATCTCAAACATTTTGGGACAATCCTAAAGATCTTCTTCAAGTGCATCTGCAATCTCTTCGACTAAATCAAAATCGTATGTATTTGTGTCCTTGTCGTCTGAAGCATGGGCCGTACTACTTTTCTCCCCCTGTTCAACGTTGTCGTTACTTTTTTCATCGTGAAATATCCAACACGTATAACTTCTATCAATTCCATGCATTAGTAAATGCGATTTCAATCCATCTGCGTCAACCCGACCCACGTAACAACAACCCAAGCAAGGACACTTCATTCGACTGGGGTCTTTGGCGTGTTCAACAGCAAACTTAACGAATTCCAATACCCCATTCTCGTACTCTTGTGACAATCGATTTGCAGACCTTCATTTTTTATCCATTTTTTTCTAATAATGAGTAAACAAAAATACTATAAACGGATTATTCCCTTTTTGTTTGAATTAAACGAATTATTTCTAGAAATATTTTTCTAGAGTTAATAACATGGACTAAAAATAAATATATCTATATAAAAATAATTTTGTTTTTTAATTGATCGATACAGATAGAATTTGAACTTGACTTACCAAAGAAAGAAAAGGGGTTATTGATGTCGACGATGGATGATGCGGCTTTGATGTTCTTCGAATCGGTGATGGTCTTTGACTAACTACACCAATACAAAGGGATCATTAAAAACAAGATGTATATATAGGGCTATAATAGATTAAATCAACAAACCTTAAGAATTTGTTCTTAGACAAGTTTTTTGTGAAAAATTGTATGAGAAACAAATCACTTATGAATCTTTTCTATCATATTATATTTCTTTCCAACAGAAACACAGTATTTAGGAGTAATAATGCTTAAGCAATTCAGAAATTTATATCAGTAAAATAGTATTAAAAGTAAAGAAACCAAGCAACCAAAAAGTAAAAAAAATACTAGTTCATGGAGAATATAAACATGATAAACAATTCAGAAACCAATTAAAATAACAAAAAAAACCAACATCATCTTTTTTATTCCAAAACAAATAACCAAAAGAAAATGCAATAATGCTAAATGCTAAAAGTGTTGCTGTTATATATCAAGCCCTACCAAGAACCGAAAAATCAAAATGCATACCTATAACTCAGTTATGCATATCTATAACTCAGTTTGGACATCAATAGGAGGATAATATCTTAGATTTTAGCATAGTACATTATCAATAGGACGATAACTCAGTTTGGACATCAATGGAGATAAATACATTTTCAAGAAAGAACCTTCCTTGAGAACCGGTCGGTGTGGGTGGAGGATAACCGAGAGAGACGGTGGAGGAAGGAGGGAAAGGGCTGGTTTGACGGTGACATAATGGGTTTCTGTTCGTGAGAATAAGAGAGAAAGGGTTTCTGCTTGTTCGTGAATCTGTGAAAGAGAAACAGTACACTGATTCTATTTTTTAATTTTTATTTATATGGCTTTAGACAACACTTTCTAGAAGCGCTGGCTAATATGGGCCTTTAGCAGCGCTTTTGAAAAGTGCTGGCTAATAGGGTCCTTTAGCAGCGCTTATCAGTTATTTTATTTAATTTTATATGACTTTAGGCAGTGCTTTCTTAAAGCGCTGTCTAAAGTGGTCATTTACCAGCGCTTTTGATAAAGCACTTTC
Source organism: Vicia faba (assembly GCA_948472305.1). NCBI lineage: Eukaryota > Viridiplantae > Streptophyta > Magnoliopsida > Fabales > Fabaceae > Vicia > Vicia faba. The sequence continues at coordinate 1,679,497,337 of OX451736.1, read as the reverse complement.
TAATGTAATACTTTTAGCAACACTTTTTAAAAGCTTTGTCTAAGGTCACATTTTTAGCAGCGTTTTTACTTATTATTTTATACATTTTCCGTGTTTTTTTTTAAATTCACTTATAGAAGCGCTTTTGTATAAAAGCGTTGTCTAATATGCGTTGTTAAAAGTCATTTTTGGCATAGTGTCGACTCAGTTCTTGTTATTGTGGATCTTCTTTTATTCTGCACAGGTGGTTCTTCATTTTGACTTGTCGAAGCTTCGCTATGTTCATCTTCTTCGAACACAGTTGTGAATGTGTCTGATTCTTGTCGAACTGAAATTCGACTCCAGTCCCACCCTTTTCTTTTGTCTACAATAACATCTCTACTAATCACTAGTTTATCTTTGATTGGTGAATACAACTTGTATGCACCAGTCGAATGATAACCTATGAGCACCATGACTTCACTATGATCATCCAGCTTCTTTCTCAATTGTTCAGGTACATGCCTGAAACTCATTGATCCAAAAACTCTAAGATGACTTAAATTTGGCTTCGACCCTGTCCAAGCCTCATGTAGTGTCTTTTTGATCATCTTCTTTGTTGGACATCTATTTAGAATATATACTGCTGTAGAAGCTGATTCAGCCCAAAATCTCTTAGGCATATTCTTAGCTTTTAACATGCATGTCGTCATGTTCAATACACTTCTATTCTTTCTCTCATCTATGCCATAATGATGAGGTGTATATGGTGCAATAACCTTATGCTCTATACCTTCCTCATTGCAAAATCTAGAAAATTCAGCAGAAGTATATTCACCACCACCATCAGTTCTTAACTTCTTCAATTTGCAGTCACTTTGTTTCTCAGCATGCAACTTGTACTTCTTGAATTATGTGAATACCTCACTTTTCTTTTCAATAAGGTAGATCCGCATATGCCTGGTGGATTCATCAATGAAAGTAAGGAAATACCTGTTACATCCATTCGACTTTACTTCAAATGGTCCATACACATCTGAATGAACCAACTCTAATTTTTTCCTTGATCTTATAGGAAAGTCACATTTGAACGCCTTCCTTGCCTGTTTGGATTTGCAGCATTCCTCACATATTTGTTTTGGTTCCTTCACATACGGCAACCCAAGCACCATTCTTTTCTAATTGAGCATACATAAACTCTTGAAGTTTAGATGTCTATATCTATGATGCCATAGCCAGTTCTTGTCTTCTTCTGTAGTTGAAGCAAGACATTTGTGATCTGATGTGCTAACTTTACTTTTCTGCACTTTACATTATTGTCATTTAATTTTATGCCATTTATATTTCAAGTCATTTATATTCATGTCATCTTTATTTTTTCTTTTATTTTAATTATCTTATGCTTTATTGCTTTCAAAAGACCCAAAACATTTATAAATATCAAAATCCTAAAAAGATTTTAATATTGATCCATGAACATGATTACTTTTATCATTTGCTTGGAGTTGGAATTTTGGACTTAGATCTTTGATTTTTGTTCCCATACTTGGATTTTGTATCATAGATCTTGGAAATTCATCTGCAACATTGATCAACATTATAAAACTTGGCTCTGCTTAGGTTATTTTCATTTGATGCTTTGTGGGTTCATCTAAGACTTGGCCTTACCTTGGGATCTTTGAGCTTTATGACTTTGCGTGAACTTTGTGGTATTCATATACCATGTGTTTGCTTTCTTGTTGGTTAATCCATAAGGAAATGAATTCTAAGTTTGACTAATGTTAATTTCTTGTTTCATTCTAGGTAATTCACATGCACACACAAAGGCCTTCTTATGGGCTACCTTACAATGAGATCATTTATTTCTTGTTATTTACTTTATACTTTAGGATAGTCTTTTCATCTCTTCTAATTCTTAAATTTTCAAAATCATCTCTCTTTTACAAAATATTCTTGTTTCAAACTTCAAACCACTTTCAAAACAAACCTTGACTCTGTCAAGTGATTTTCAAAACCTTTTCTCAATAAATGTTAAAACACTTAACCATATCAAAACTCTTTCAAAAAAATATGAAAAATACAAACATCTTCAAATCAATTTAGTGTCTTGCACTTCTTTTTCCTTTCAAACTTTTTGTAAAGATTATGCATAACTCATCTTCTTCTAATGATGTAAATCTCCTGTTCGCATAGTATGATTGAGAGTTTAATTCACATTTTCCACATGAATGTTGAGGCATGGTTGTTGATTATATCCAAGCTAAAGTTCTCCATCAAGATGATGAAAAAGTTCACGTTCTCATACTTGTGGGTGATAAGTTGAGTTTTCCACTCGAAAAGGACGAAATGTCTTTTCATTAAAATCAATTAAAATAAACACAATTTTGTACATAGGCACAAGGCTCTCGAAGTCTTGGCGAATAAAAAATAATAAAAATATACTTCTTTTTCTCATCTCCCTAATCTTTTTTCAAACAAACGTTTTAGCCTAACACAAATTTTCAAGAGGTTCCTATGGAATACCGTAGATGTGAAGGGTGCTAATACCTTCTCCTCACATAACCATCCACTGACCTAGATCTTTATATTTTGGGCTTTATCCATATTTTCTTATTCCTTTGAAATTAAAATATTTCAATGGCGACTCTTGCTTATTATTTTTTAGAGTTAAGTTAATAAATAGCTTAATCTCAACTTTCACACTTCAACAATGTAACATTCACCTATTCTTCTTTGGTATCCACACAAGCTTGTTCTTGTTTTTTTCTTCTTTTTGTCAAGGATTTTTCTTTTTACGGTTTTTTGTGTTGCTTTTTTTCTCTCTCTAATTTTTGCATGGGCTACTTCTTTTGAGTTTACAGTCAACCGGGATGTCCTAATTTTTTACTTAGTCCCTTTTTCTGATTTTCGACTTCGCGGGCTTCTTCTTTGATTTTTTTAATTTATAAAATTTTGATTTTTGCAACAACTTGTATGACATTTGATCATTTGATTTGAGAGAATTGAAAGGGTTGTGATTTTTATCTTGATTGTTCTAGAGAAACAACCATTGTAAGTTTTTGGTATTTCATGATTTCTTTGAGACTTTATGATGCATGTGAGGAAGAAGATGTGATTGAACTTCTTATTCGAAGTTACTTGGAATGGTTCTCGCACATATGGAATAATTTTCTTGAAATTCAAATGCGTTAGTCATTTTTACTAAACAACTACCCTGCCCCAGGTTAAGATTAAAGTTCCATTTTCACATAGAAAGAAAGATCAAAATCTAGGCTCAAAGGGGTTGACTAGGGATTATCTCTTTATATGTTTGGGAAGTGAAATAATCCCTTACATCATCAACATGTTTTATTTGAAAGCATAGTGTAGAAATATGGGTTATTTGTTTTCATCATTCTCCATCCAATCTTTGCTTAAACAAAAGCAGATACAGAAAGCGAAGTTGAAGTAATATCGATATTGTTTTTTTTTTAATATTTTAATAAAAAAGGAAATAATGAATATATTTAGGGTGAATACGAATGGATTTATTAAAACAATGCTCACTTCATTAATAATACTATTAAAAAAATACTTAACACACAATGAAATTGTATTTGAAGATGAGCTTTTGCATCTGATCCACTGGATTTAGGAGTGTTCCCTGGTGTCTTAGACCTCAAAAAGGAAAGGTATTGGTACTCACCTTAGACAAACATTCTTGAAAGTGAGTATCTTCTTATCGATCAATTCATGCACATTTTCTTTAAATATTATGCAATCCTCAATTGAGTGACCTGGTACCCCACTATGAAAGTCATATTTGACATTTGGGTTGTACCTGAAGGGAATGCAAATATCTTGGGTTGAGTTAGACTAGAAGTTATCATTGACTTATGAATTAGATGCAACCATAACTCAATGTGCATCATTTGAATTGAGTCAATACGGCATGTCTTATTCAGCTGGTTTCTCGGAGGTCGGTACTAAATTTTTTCTTGATTCTAACTCTGTGGAGGATTATGTGGAGGAGCCGCCCATGGTTGTTAGATTGGAGGCACAAGGAAGGATGATTGCTTGTATTGTGTAGCTTCCACATATGGATACAAGTAGTATGTCATAGTAGGTGGTTGCTTCTGAACTAAGGGCTGGTAGGGTTGTGGATTATGAGATTCTCCGCCACCAATTACAACAGCACTGGTTTCTCCGTCTTTTTTCTTTTGAAAGTTTACAAGGAATTTCTTTGTGTTGTTGTCATGTGACCCAAAATTACCGACAATAGTGTCATTCTTTAAGCCTTCTTTAACTCGTTCCTTGACTGTGACCAAATCAGCAAAGCTTAAAGATATGATTCCAAAATTTGTTTTCATAAAATACAGGTTGAAACATTTCCATTTAGATTCATGTGAGCTCTTTTTCAACTAGAGGTGGCTCAACCTGAGAAGCTAGGTCTCTCCGGCGCTGAGCATACTCCTCGAATGTTTAATTTTCCTTCATGGCCATGGTCTGGAGCTACCTCCAGTCATGAGCCATATCCATGTTGTATTTCTACTGTTTTAGAAAGGCATAAGCCAAATCCTTCCATGATTGGAAATAGTCCCTCTTTAAGCCCATATACCACATTAGAGACACTCCAGTTAGACTGGCCTGAAAGCAATAGATCAACAACTTATCATTATTTGCATGGTCAACCATTTTGTAGAAGTAGATTATCATACGATTCTTTAGACAATTATGCCCTTGTACTTTTCGAATTCAAGGACTTTGAATTTCGTATGAATAGTTAGGTCAGGGACCAAGCACAAGTCCATGGTGTCAAAGCCAAAGTTGCAACTTCCTTCTACAACCTACATCCTATTTTCAAGGACTTAGTATATCTCCTTCACATCCTCTACCTCATTACTCTCCTTTTGATCTCCATTTTGGGAGCCATCAACATGGTACACAAAGCAGTTATCATTGAAGGGAGTCTGAGCCATATTACTGACAATTGGTTGCTACTCAGTAACTACTCTTATCTGCACAACTTTCTGAGTGGATGGTCCTACTCCTATTGCATTCATGTATGGTGGAGAATAGTTGGGAGGTAGATCAAATTCTTGCCATGAAACATTCAACCTCTGAGTAGGTTGCAGTTCTATTAAGATGCCGGAAATTTAAGAGATCACAGTGCGTTAAGGTTGATCCTTTTTGGTGGTCAATACTTGAAGCATTCCTATTATCTTGGTCACGGATCCTTTGAGATCGTCTATATCCCCTTTCATATTTTCTTAAGATTTTCAATCTTTCTTCGAGAAACACTACACGTCTCGTAAGGATTCCATGGAATCAGCTTGCCTTATTAATTGCTTGTTTTTTCTGAGGATGAGAAAGAATGAAATGTGTTTTTTTGGAAACTGGGTATTCATGAGGATAAATGTGAATGCGTGAAAATTTTTGTTTGTTTTTAATAAGCAGAATTTTCCTATGAAAATGCAATGCTATGTCCCGTAGAAAGGCATATGAATGAAATGTGATAGTCTAAAAAAATTTAGGAAAGGAATGCAATGCAACAATATGTGTTGGAGTTCTAAGGGTAGTAAGATTTTGTGTACCATCTAACAAACATTTCGCTCACATGTAATCTCTAGGGTTATGGATAAAACGATTCCTAGAGTCACGAATCCCATTTGAAAATATTATCAACGTAACGAATACTCGTAGGACAATAATATCGTCATTGAGTTCTACTCTAAGTGAGGTCTTTATGTAAACCTGTACGTCTATAAAGTCAACGCCACATAACCATCGACTATGGTTTTATACAGAGGTCTTAAGAACATGTTTGAAAGTTACAGACAAAAAGTCCCCAAATAGAGATTGATAACCATGTAATCCATATATTATCAAGCTAATATTTCTCCATAATAAAGACAAATCCATAACAAACATCAACCTTCTTTTACTTAGCAACAAAAGGTTAACCAAATACCCCTAAACTACTAGCCCTTTTGACTTTGCACACATCTTCTAATCTAGCCCTCCACCTACCAACACTCAAACCTCTACAACATATAATCTGAGATGGATTAACTAACAGAGTCGTACGCCTTCTCAAAGAATCTGTTGCTAATATATTTGCTTGCCAGTTAAAATAATCAACTCTTCAAATTATGGTTAAAATAAAATTAGTTATACAAGTGAACTAATTCAAGGGGTTTTTAAAAACGCTGCAAATAGGCATTACAAAAACGCTGCAAATACACTAAAATGTTTCATTAACTAAACACGTCGTTTTTTCCTTTCCAATTTTCACTTTTCATTTTCCCGCTTTCCTTTCCAATTTCTTTCTCTCATGCTTAATCTCTTCCTTTTTTTCCATCTAGTTGTGACCTAACTAAACCTCGTTTTTTATTTGAAATCCCTTTCCTTTTTTCTATCTAGTAGTGTCCTAACAAGAAGCAAGATTAACTAAAATTCAGGTACTTCATGATCCACCACGTTTAATTTTACTCTTTTTTGGGGGGAATTAGGGTTTTGTTTTCTTCCAATCTGTAAAGTTGTTCCCTTTTGGTTTTTGGGTATTAGGGATTGCACATGATACGCCATGTTTATACTTATCATTGTTTACCATTAATTTTTATTGGATGCTAGGGTTTTGTTGGAAAACTGAAGATGCCACTTTTGAATCTATCAGTATTTCTATAACTTTGATTTTGACGTTAAACATATTATACTATGTATTGGCAAGAACAAGGGGAGTGGGGTGAGAATTCAGCCAACATTTTCATTCCAATTCCTCACATATCCAATTTAATTAAAACAAATACTAACAAATATTTCCTTTAATATAAACAAAAACTAGCAGACTAGCAAAATTCTATTTCAAGTTTACTTTATTTAAGACATGTACAAATACTAACAGTAGAAATTCAATATGACTTGTGTACTTTATTGTTTTTCCATCAATAGTAACAATATAAAGAAACATACTAAAAATTTATTCAATGATCAGGTGTTCTCGCTTCTGTTGGTGCTGGTTTGGTCTTCGGGGCCTGCTGTCCTTTTGTAGGGATTAGTCTTGTAGTGTTGCTACAGCTTACCGGAAGGGTCTGCTTCGCTGTGTTGTTATCAGTATGAATTTTTTTTAGGTGTGGGATTAGGTGGATTTTTGTGTGGTGTTGATAGATATTCCTTAAAACACCCTTGTTCCATTGTTTTAACCATCCAATCACGCATTTGCAAGATGTAAAGTACTCGCAAGTACTTCAAGAATCTCGCAATAGACACTACACCAAATAAACTATTTAATAGTGTTTCTTTTTGTTTTTGATAGCCCTTAAAAGTGCTATTAACCGTACCGCTATTGTAAACGTTTTTTGTTTAATAGTACTTTAAAAGTGTTATTAAAGTATCGGTTTTTAATAGCATTTTTCCTTAACCACTATTGAGGTGGCTTTTTTGCGCACTTGTTTATTTGATTTTTGATAGCACTTTCAAACTAAGTGTTATTATATGACACATGTTTGATAGCAATTTCAAACAAAACGCTAATATATTACATATGTTTGATAGCACTTTCAAACAAAGCGCTAATTTATGACACATATTTGATAGCACGTTGAAAGAAAAAGCTAATATATGACACATGTTTGATAGCACTTTCTCTTAAAAGTGCTATTATAAGGTGTTTCATTAATAGTACTCTCTACAAAACGCTAATGTAAAACACTTTTTTTTTACTCTTCACAAAATAATTCTTTTGGTGTGCAAATATCAATAAGCTACATTCAGCTCAATACCATATAACACTTTATGTTACTCATTCCATACATATTATGATCCATCAATACCAAATAACATTTTTAACCAAATCCACTTGTTTACAAATATCATAACTTATATAGAAGGCATTTAGTGTACTAAAAAAAGAGCACATTTGCATAACCAAATTTGTAGATGCATACATTCCAACTAAGATTATTTCAATCTAAATCAAAAAAAAACAATCATATTCTCTAAACAAAACACCTAAAAAACAAGAAACACTAGTGCAGAAAAGATTTTTTACATCGGGCGAAAAGTATATTTTATATCGGGTCTGAGTCCGATGTAAATTCAAACGATTTAATAAATCAAAGACATTTTACATCATGCAACAATCCAATATAAAAAATCCACGTACCATATCGGTTGAATGATAGGTCTGATGTGAAAAAAACATTTAAAAAAAAGATTTGCAATATTTAACATTTGTTAAATAATGGCCTGATGTAATATATCAGTTCTTACATCAGTTGCCTCAATGGCCTGATGTAATATATTTGCTATTTTATAGCGGAAACGAGGTGGATTTCCTGTAATTTTTTTTATATCTAATTTTTCATATTTTTCCAACATCATACATAATACATTTGGGTCGCTATTTTTCATATTTTCCCCACATCACACAGGCCATATTTAGGTAGCTATTTTCATATTTTTCTAACCAGTGAGGGTAATTTTATTGCACTAAATAGCTAAGATTCACATATATATTCTTCAAAATGAACAACTGATTTATAAAAGTACTAATTTAGGATACACACAAGTGTACAAAATTATAACGAACTTTACATACGGTGGACTACTACAACAACAAAACCAATGAAATTATATAAAAATATCCAAACATTTATAAGTCTTTTCCTACACTTGAAATACCAACATGCAATCCACAAGAACATGAGTTGTAGCTTCAGTAAACAACACGAAAATCACATTTGCTGACCAGACAATCCTATATAACTCACCAGATAAAGCTTAATTTTTATATAACTCAAAGAAACATTTTGCCCGACAGAGTTGTAAATCATTCAAATCATCTTGTGTTAATCCTGTTGGGTCATTAAATACCTACAATACGTAAATAACAATATAGAGTTATTCTTTAAAAATTCACATTAATTGGCAAAACGGTAAGTAAATAACAGGGTTCTTTTTATTACCTGCATCGAAGACTCTTTTATATTGGTAGAGACAATATTCATTTTATTTTTCATCACATAGTATCCATAATCATTAGAGTTGTATTGTAGCCTTGTCTACAAATGAATGACATAGTTAGTGAATAATTATCATTAAATTAAATATAGAATTATAATTTACATCACGCTTATATTAGGATGAGATCATGTAGCCTTTTTTCTATTTTCATTTGCCATTTGATGAACTCCTAAAGTACTAATTCAGAGGAAAAAATCCGGCCACATAAAATATGAAATTACTTTTGTAACAACTTATGTATATAGGATATAAAATATATTATAACAAAAGTCACATAAAAGACAAACTTACTTTGTAACAATTTTCTTCGTGATATGATCAATTTTCCGATAAAGTGAACAAAAGACGACCATAATATTGTCCCTCGGACAAATGACTATTAATTTCCAATAAGATATGTACGTGTGTGTGTGGAAACACAAAATTCACATAAAATATGTATGTTATAAAAATTAAAAAATAGAAAACACATTTTTATAAAAACTTATCTATGAACTAATGGTAGTAAGTGACACACTCTATTTTCGTCACGTAACTTATGTAGTATGTATTTTTTAACATCTACTTCATATTTTGGCACATTATCAACATGCATACACCAAGCAGAGTCCATAAATCCATATACTTCTGATGTGGAATTATCGATACATACACGATGAATGTACCTGAATAATTTTAAAATAAACATTAGAATTAAAGTGATGTGAGACATAACATATTAATAGATATTGACATTAATAAAAAAAGAAAATATACTTACGTGCACCAAACTTGCAGAGTAGACACGTCAAGCCAATGAAAACCCACCAATAACTCTCTGATAAACTTAGCTGACATATAAAAATTAGTGACACTTAGACAATGAATTAATTCCATTTCCAAATGTGTGTCAGCCATTTTCTAAACCATGAGTAACAATTTCTGAACATCGTCAACTTCCACACCTTTTGTGCTTCCTTTTGCAGCTGAACAACTTCCTTTTCTGATTTCATCGACAACTTCCATTTTCTCAATGCATTTATTATTATCTTTGTTTGCGATAAACCGATAGACCTGAGTGTCTCCATTAAATATTGTTGCAATATATTACGCTCTTCAACCAACTTTTGATCAAAATCAGCTCTAATTCTTGCTTCCAATTCAGATGAAAATTGTGAAAGTTGTTCATTTACATCTATATGTTTTCCTTGATGTGAAGCCTTCCTTCCAAAATCAATTCTTTGTTTATGGTGTTTTCCAACACCACGAACATGACCTCCATGCTTAGATGTTCCAATGGCTGTTGTTAAGATATTGTTACATTCATCCGGAATAATTGTACCTTTTTCAGCTTCTTCAAGTAGAGAATCGCACAAAATGCAATAAACGCAACTAATTTCAATAGTTTTTATCAATCACAAGTACAATCATACTTAAAGTATTTTCCAAATTTTACTTACAATTTTCTCAGTAACAACTTCTATAGACTTTGATGTGTATTCTACCCCTTTCTTTTGTCGGGCTCTCTTCCATAACTCATGACGTGACGTTGGACATGGATTACCAGTATCATCTAATGTAGAATCATCTGTGGATGATCTCCTTTCATTCATAATTCTATCCTCAAGCAATCGATACCCTCCAACAAATAATACACATGGATATACATTCCTATCCACATTATTGATACCCTTTTCACTTTTTTCCTATTATAAACTTAAAAAGTTATTAATGACTAAACATAATAAAAATGATATATGCACACAGAAAAATATAACTCCTACTAACCTTAAATTCAGGGGTATCTTGAGTCTTGAGAAAGTCTTTCCATATTTCTTCTTTAATATAACAGTTGTACCCCAAAAATTTCCCTCCCATTTTTTTCAAGACATCTCCTCATGCTCCTAGATTTTTCATTTTCTCAAGGTTACTCAAGAATTGACCAGACAAATTCTCCTCCTAAGCAATTGGCCTACAACTACGGTCTCACATTTCTAAAGAAAAAATGGGCCGTTTCTAATGCCTCAAATGGATTTCATGGTTTCTCATATGTCTCAAAGAATGCTCATGCCAAATTTTAAGCCTTGCATCACAAATCAACTGCTCAGATGACTAAAAATCAACTATATTAGGCAAAAAGTCAATTGTGGTCAACATAAAGTCAAACTTCAAGATTGTTGGTCAATCTCAATATTTTGAAGTCACATTCACTATTTGATCAAGGTTTGATCATGGTTCATCAAGAAACTCTCAATTCATCAAAAGTCAAAAATTGCTAAATTAGAGCTTTCTTAAGGAGAAGTCAACTGAACATTGCCCAAGCATATCTTCCACATGCTTCATTAAATTTTTCTCAACCAAAGATCATTTTGAATGAAATTAAATTATCTACAATATCGTCGTTGGATTCTATTCTAAGTGAGGTCTTTATGTAAACCAAGTGAAACGTACGTCCATAAAGTCAACGCCACACAACCATCGACTCTGGTTTTATACAGAGGTCTTAAGAACATGTTTGAAAGTTCTAGACAAAAGGTCCCTAAATAGAGATTCATAACCATGTAATCCATATATATTATCAAGCTAATATTTCTCCATAATAAAGACAAATCCATAACAAACATCCACCTTCTTTTACTTAGCAACAAAAGGTTAACCAAATACCCCTAAACTACTAGCCCTTTTGACTTTGCACACATCTTCTAATCTAGCCCTCCACCTACCAACACTCAAACCTCTACAACATATAATCTGAGATGGATTAACTAACAGAGTCGTACGCCTTCTCAAAGAATCTGTTGCTAATATATTTGCTTGCCAGTTAAAATAATCAACTCTTCAAATTATAGTTAAAATAAAATTAGTGATACAAGTGAATTTAAACAACTTAATCGTTCTTCTTTTGTAACAAAATACAATTATTCATTCGGATTTAAAAACTCTACCATAAATTAAAATTCTGAGTCCATTTTTCCTTGGCTTTTTTTTGGGTACTAGAGTTTGATATTCGGACAAAAGTAAAGCATCTAAGGACATTGTATCATCTCATTAGTTTATTTTAATTTAAACTTGTGTGAATTTTACGGTTTATGTTATGAGTTCTGCTAATTAAATTTGAAAATTAGAAAAAAATTTGTGACCCGTTTAAAAATTGTTTTAAAAGTAATAACACTTTTAGCCGTTATAATATTTTCTATGAAAATATTTTACTAAAAAGATGTAACTACCCAAAACTAAAATGAAGATAAAGTTATTTTTATGAATTATATAGAGCATTCTAGTACTTATTACTTACGATACATAAACCAATTAAGTAGATGAAGTAAGTCACATGATGTTAGCATTGTTCTTTGTGGAAGCTACCGTCTCAATTCTATTCCATACGTCTATATTTGGGATAATTAACAAAATATTGATCTTTTTCATATGTAATAACGTTGCAATAACCATCACAATATCACTGATTTTCTTACGTAATTGTGGTGATCAATAAATTGGCTTACCATTGACTTCTTCATGATACAAAAAATTGTAAACTACCAAGTAAAACATAACATCTCAAATTATATTATATAAATATGTGGAACTAACTTTTAATGAATACACATCTTTTCATACAAAGTTTTATGTTCAAGTTACTTCTAATAAAATATGAAGATTTCCTACACCTAAACCGATTTCTCTTCATCATCTTCACAGCATACTTGTGTATATACTTTGCTATTCAAAAGAAAAAATCATATGAAAATGAAGATATCTCAAATTATTAAAAACCTAATAATGTATTAAAAATGTTCGTTAATTCAAGGGGTTTTTAAAAACGCTGCAAATAGGCATTACAAAAACGATTCAAATACACTAAAATGTTTCATTAACTAAACACGTCGTTTTTTCCTTTCCAATTTTCACTTTTCATTGTCCCACTTTCCTTTCCAATTTGTTTGTCTCATGCTTAATCGCTTCCTTTTTTTCCATCTAGTTGTGACCTAACTAAACCTCGTTTTTTATTTGAAACCTGAGTAAAAAAGGGAAATTAAATTATACAATCGAATGAAGTAGTTTTATGCTTAAAATTTTGTGTAGAGAAATCTCCACTTCCGTGTATTATTCTCAAACAATTGGGATTTATTTTACACTCGTATCTTACAGTATTCATTTTAGATACTATAATTATAAACTTCTTGATAATAAATAATCGGTATATACATCTTTGATTGTTGTTCTGGACTGGGCCCGTCCTGACCCAAGAGCAAGAGCGAAGGCTCAATCAGAGTAACTTTTCAAGGAGCGCGCGCTCGAAGATTCCTGCCAGCGCGTCGACCAGAAGCTACAGCCTTGCCCGCCGCTACCCGCGAACATGACGTCCTCGACCACATGAGGTCCATGACGTCCTCGACCACATGAAGTCCAGCTCGAGCCCAACTCGAGCACCCTCCTCGTAAGGCAGACTATGACCGTTACTCCATCACTTGAACTCCGGAAAGACCGCGTCCTCGTCCCTCCGTACTTCTCGCAGAGCATCACCAGGAAGGGGACCACGTGCGGGTCCCCACTACACACGTAGAACCTGGCAGTTCCTCTATTGGGCCAATCCTGATCGGCCCAATGAAGGGACCTTGGCCCCGCGCTGGGGGCTATAAATACTCTCTATTCCTAGAGGGTCAGGTATTCATTCTCTTACCATACTTACACTTTTGCCTGCTCGTACCATCACTCATTTTAGCATCAGAGTGCCTTGCAGGTACCCCCCCCCCCCCCATCTTGTTCAACTTCTGCTCGGAGCCAGTCGTAACGGTCCAAGTCTGATCAAGTAAGATCAGTGGCGCCGTCTATGGGAAGCTAGCTTCCCCGTCTTGCAAAACCTCAAAGACCAAAGCTCAAATCACCTCCTACCGTTATGGTTGACCAAGTTCGTGATGACCAAAACATTCGCGTCGTCGACACCAACAACACCCTCGCAGATAAAAATAGACACCCCGATAACGCCGGTAACCCCGATCATAACATACTCCCCGGGGGCGCCAACCCCAGGCCCTCAGTCCACCGCGACGGAGTTACTGCATCATCCTCTTCAGTCCCTCCGCCGCTCGAAGAAGACAATGCAGCTCCCACGAGCCATCGAGCTGCCCAATTTCAGGAAGTCCCTGTCCCCGCCGGGGTAGATGCCACAACCCGCGCGCCGTTCGCGGTGATCAATCAGACGAATTACCTCATCTTCGCCCAAGGGGAAAGATTGAGGGCGCTAGAAGACGATCAAAGACCTGCGAGGAGACACATGAGGCCTTAAACTCCACCTCTTCGAATAACAGAGGTACATCTCCCGTCTCCCCTGCGGAGACACTACAGAGAAACCTCCCGAAGCCCGTCACCCCGACCCTCAGGGAGACAGCCCCCTTTGGAGAGGCAACCCATCATTGAAGTCGGGGGACGCGGCCACGCCCCCACACGACAAGAAGGAAGACACTCAGGAGACGGGCATGGAAGAACCAACCAACGAGCATCTCGCTCGAGAGACGCCCAGTACAATCAGGACCATCGGGCTCGACAATATTACAGGTCCCCATCCCTGTCCCCGGAGCGAAGTGACGAGGACGACCCCCGCGGTCCCCTGTCACAAGCCATCATGGAGGCGCCCATTCCCCCGGGCATGGAGAAGCCTCCACATCTGAAGGAATACGACGAAGTCACGGACCCAGTCGACCACATAGACGGGTTCGAGGCTATGTTGCACTATCACAATGTCGGGGGACCCAACAAATGCCGGTTGTTCCCCACGAACCTTAGAAAGGCAGAAATGGATTGGTATAAAGGCCTCGCTCCGGGATCAATCACCTCGTGGCGAAACCTAAAGAACCAATTCATAAGCTCGTTCACTGCGTCTCGGCGACACCCAAAGACCGAGGCGGCTCTCGAGGCCATCATCTAGAGATAGGATGAAACCTTAAGAGAGTTTATTAATCGCTTCAATCGTGAGGCCATACAGGTCCCCTGCACGGACCACATGAAGAGATATTTGCTGGAGAGGGGGCTCCTCCCCGGCACAGAATTCAGAAAGGCAGTGGGCATCGAGCCACCTAGAACATTCAATGCCCTCCTCGAGAAGGCCCGGGCGCACATGGATTACGAGGAGAGGGAGGCGGCCAACAGAACCCGAGACCCTAAGACTCGTGGATCCAGCAGCAACCCGCGCCAGGAAGCTGCTCTTCCTCGACGAACCGGGGAGACAAGAAAAGAGGACAGACCCCGAGAAGTACGAGAGCAAAGAGGACCCTCAGGGCATTTTACCGAATACACTCCGCTCACAGCTTCCCACGAGTGCATTTTGGCGGAGTGTGCCAGCACAGACTTTAAAGACGGCGACATCAAACGCCCCCGACCTGCTCCCGCCAAGCCCGGAGCAGACAAGAGCAAATATTGTCAGTACCATAGAAGCCATGGTCATCTGACTGAACATTGCGTCCACCTCAAGGACGCCATTGAAACCCTCATCAAGGGAGGGAGGCTCACCCAATACCGGCGAAACGACACTCCTCGTCGTGACGCCCGAGAAGCAAGAGAACCAGAGGAAGACGCCTGACCATCTGACGAGTCGGTCCCCGTCCAGACCGCCTTCTCCGTCACCAGACCTGAGGACTTCTACGTCCCCGAATACCTGCAGGAGCCGCTCACGACCCACAGCAGGTGGGAATATTTTCCCTCCGCCATGGTCATCAATGGTGGAGGATTCAACGACTTAACTATCAACTCAGCTAAAAGGAAGCTGGATGAACTGGTCGACGCGGCACCCCCGCAAACAGTGACCTTTGAGAGGGTAAAAGGAAGGTCGGAGCCTATCACCTTCTACCTGTAAGAGCTCCCCGGGGGAGCCTCCAACACAGTCATTCCCCTGCTGATAAGAGCAAGAATGACTAACTTTGATGTGCACCGCATCCTAGTCGACGAAGGGAGTTTCGTTGATGTGATGTACAGCCAATTGTTCCGGACTCTGCAGCTGGACGACTCCCATCTCTCGCCATATGTAGGTTCGGACTTACAGGGCTTCAACGGCTCGACCTCCAAGCCTTGGGGGTATGTCGAGCTCATGGTTACCTTCGGCGAGGGCACGGTGACAAGGCAAGTTAAAGTACGCTTCCTCATCATCGACTGCCCGTCCCTCTACAACTGCATCCTGGGGAGACCAACACTGGCAGAACTGACAACGGTACCCTCCACCGTCCATTTGAAGATGAAGTTCTACACTAAGAGAGCACGGGTAGCTACCATCCAGGGGGACCTAGCCGCTGCTCGAAGGTGTTTCAACGCTGCATCTAAAGGACGCGACATTGTCGACACCGGGACAAGGCCCGCCAAGAGACCGGTAACCTCGTGATGGGAATCCGACAAGCCATAGCCCGCCAAAGAGGAAGACCAAAGAGCTCCACCAAAGGTCGACTCCATAGCTCTGGATGCTCGTTTCGATCAGGACGAACCTCCCAACGGCGAGCAAATTCCCCTCCGACCAATCCCGGATGGGGACTTTGAGCTCGTCCCCCTCGGTGCAGACCCGAGCAAAGGAGTAAAGATTGGCGTCGACCTCCCCGAACTAGCGAGGAAGCAGATCAAAGCCTGCTTGCGTGAGAATGCTGACCTGTTCGCCTGGAGCGCCGCGGAGATGCCAGGACTCGACCCTGAGATCGCCTGTCACCGTCTCGCCATAGATCCTGCCGCTAAGGCCGTAGTACAACGTAGGCGTAGGTAGTCTCCGGAGAAAACGGAGGCTGCTGAAAAAGCTGTAAAAGACCTCCTAGAGGCAAACTTTTTTTCTGAAGCCCGATATTCAACCTGGCTTTCAAACGTTGTACTTGTTAAAAAGAATAATGGAAAATGGAGGATGTGTGTTGACTATACCGATCTCAACCGGGCTTGCCCGAAGGATGCTTTCCCTTGGCCGAACATAGATATGCTGGTCGACAACTCGGCCGACTACAAAACATTATCGTTCATGGATGCCTACTCGAGCTATAACCAAATCCCGATGGCCATGGGTGACAAGCATTGCACAACTTTCATGACCAGCTCGGGCAATTATTACTACAACGTAATGCCCTTTGGACTAAAAAACGTCGGGGCAACTTACCAGCATATGATGAACAGGGTGTTCCAAAAGCAGATTGGAGACATGCTCAAGGTCTACATGGACGACATGATCGTGAAATCCCGAGCAGACACCGATCATGCAGCACACCTCAAGGCAGTCTTCACCCAAGCAAGACAATGTAAGATGAGATTCAACCCCGAAAAATGCACGTTCGGAGTCAAGGCGGGGAAATTCCTCGGATTCTACCTGACAGAACGAGGAATCGAAGCCAACCCCAATAAATGTCGAGCGTTCTCCGACCTCCCGACCCCGACGTCGAAGAAATCAATACAATTCATGAACGGCATGCTCACCTCATTGTCCCGCTTCGTTACAAGGTCCGCTCAGCACGCCCTCCCCTTCTTCAAACACCTTCGAAAAGAAGCAGCCTTCGAATGGACCGAGGAATGTGAACGGGTACTGCGCCACCTAAAACAAAGTCTATCTCAACCACCCGTGCTATCTCGACCAGTCGACGGGGAGCCATTATTCCTGTACTTGGCCGTCTCAAACGAAGCCGTCAGCGCGAGTCTCATCCGCGAGACCATCGACGGGCAGAAACCCGTTTATTTCACGAGAAAAGCCCTACAAGGACCCGAGAGCAGGTACCAACAGATAGAAAAGGTAGCTCTAGCCCTCGTCAACGCGGTGAGGAGACTCAGACACTATTTTCTAGCCCACACGGTCATCGTGCGAACCGACCAACCAGTGAAGCAACTCTTGGGTCGACCTGACATGGTGGGCCGAATGTTGAAATGGTCCTTGGAGCTCTCTGAATTCGACATTCAATACGAGAGTAGGAAATCTCTAAAAGCACAAGCCCTGGCCGACTTCTTCGCAGAAATGACCACTCACAACCCGCCCGCCGGGAAGGAACACAAATGGACCATCTTCGTCGACGGAGCCTCCAACTCATCCGGAAGTGGCGCGGGGATCCTCCTCGAAAATGAGGAAGGCGTAGTGATCGAACACTCGTTAACCCTCTCCTTCCCGACGTCGAATAACCAAGCAGATTACGAGGCCCTGCTCGCAGGACTGAGGCTAGCCGAGGACCTGGGAGCCCGCGAGATACAAATCTTCACAGACTCACAACTCGTTGCCTCCCAAGTCCAAGGGAGTTACCAAGCCAAAAACGACAGTCTCTTCGAATACTTAAGCTTAGTCAAAAAACACATGACAAAGTTTGAGCGAGCATAAATATCACATGTCCCGCGCGAGCAAAACACAAGGGCAGACATATTGTCCAAACTCGCGAGCACAATAAAGAAGGGCGGAAATAAATCTGTCATACAAGAATCCTTGTCACGCCCGAGCGTCGAAAGGTCCTCGACACTATTCGAGGTTCACGCCATAGGAGATGCCTCGTCCTGGATGACCCTGATGTACAATTTTTTGACGAAAGGCGAACTCCCCTCGAACCAGACAGATGCAACCATCACGAAGCGACGAGCATGCTCCTACGTGGTGCTCGAGCACAAACTATACCGCAGGGGATTCTCCATCCCCCTCCTGAAGTACATCGACGAATCCACAGTCCCCGAGGTACTGCGGGAGATACACGAAGGGATTAACGCCCAGCACATGGGCGGCAAGTCCCTGGCGAGGAAAGCCCTTCGAGCGGGGTACTATTGACCGACGATGCAACAAGATGCCAAGGAACACGTCAAGAAATGTGACAAGTGCCAGAGGCACGGAGACATGCACCTCGCTCCCCCTCACGAGCTGAGCATACTGTCGTCCCCGTGGCCGTTTGCATGGTGGGGGATGGATATCCTCGGTCCTTTCGTGCAAGGAACTTACCAAAACAAATTCCTCATTGTGGTCGTGGATTACTTTACGAAATGGATAGAGGCCGAGGATCTCGCGAAGATCACCTCGCACAACATCCTCCGTTTCTACAAAAGAAACATCCTCGCCAGATTCGGGATCCCGAGAGCACTGGTGACCGACAACGGCACCCAATTCACCGACCGCGGATTCCAAGACTTCGTCACCAAACTGGAAACAAAATAACACTTCACCTCGGTCGAGCATCCTCAAACCAACGGGCAAGCCGAGGCTGCAAACAGAGTCATCCTCCGAGGACTCAAACACCGGCTCGGCGAAGCAAAAAGAGGTTGGGTCGAGGAGCTACACAGTGTCTTGTGGGCATACCGCACCACGCCTCATTCGACGACGGGCGAGACCCCCTTTCGACTAACATACGGCACCGAGGCCGTCATCCCAGTAGAAATCAGGGAACCCTCCAGGCGGACAGAAAACCCCCTCGACAAAGAAATGAACGACGAGGCCCTCAGGGACGAACTCGACTTAGTCGAGGAAATCCGATCGGGGGCGGCCCTGTGCGAGGCCACCCTGAAACAATGAGTGGCCCTGCGTCACAACGACAAGGTCATTAAACGCGAGTTCGAAATCGGAAGCCTGGTGTTACGAAGAAACCAGAAAGACTCTCGTGAAGGGAAATTGGCCGCGAACTGGGAAGGGCCTTATCGCGTCCACGGCACCACAGGTACCGGGGCATACTACCTCGAGCAACTAGACGGAGAACCACTGCCACGACCCTGGAACGCTGCTAAACTAAAACAGTACTATAGTTAAAAACCCTTAACACCAAGGACTCTCGTCATCGGACATCCATATCCAGTCAACAGAGAGAAACATCTCGACTATGTAGAAGGGCCAAGGCACGGGCCCGATCTATGCCCAAACGACATAACGTCATTCAGCCAAACGAGCATGAACGACTGTGCCCGACATGGACACCTCAATCGAGCTCCACCGTCGAAGTACCCCTATGGCAGAACACCCAGCTCGCGATGGGCAGTTCACACCACGGGCAAGCAACCCCGATCTGGGTCATTCACCCGAGTAAGCGGCTTTACTCCGCACGCCCGACGCATCACGGAGTACGTCAGACCACCAAATGGGTCAAAAGAATCTCCACTCGAGGAAAACACTTAGACAAATTTCTCCACAAAATGGCAAGCCGAGCACAAGTATGCCCCGAGGAAAACACTTAGGCGAATTTCGCCACAAAGTAACAGCCGAGCACAGGCGAGACTTGGGGACATAACTTAGGCAAATTTTATCATAAAATATAAAAACATAGACACGGGCAAATAATTAAGGTCGAAACAAACATTCATTCAAAAGCTCGTAAGCAAAAAACAAATAGAAATAAACCGACCAAGAAGGCCGACGATGTTCAGAAATTACAAGAACGGGCACAAAGGCCCAAAAAATATGCACGGGCACGCAGGCCCCAAAAACAACTGTCAATAAACAGGCGCGCAGGCCCGACCAGCATTCCACAGGCTAGACTTCCCCGGGGCTACCAGCATCCACGACAGGAGACTCAGGCGGAGGCACGACCTAGCCGTCGATGATCTGGGACATAAAGCCCACCCCCTCCGTATTCAGACCAGGATTTAATAAAGTGAGCTGGCTAACCGCGGCCTCAAAACCATCCGCCAAGGCGCCAACACAGTCCAACTCGAGGAGCTGAATACGCGCGACCAGATCCGACCGACTCTACAGGGGGGCTGTCTCCTCCGACTCATCTTCAGCGGGGAGCATGGCTGCCTTGTGATCCTCGATTTCTTTAACCAGACGCTCGTTGTCAGCCTCCAAGCATTCCCGGTCCCGTCGGAAATAGTCCCTCTCCTCGGCAACCTTCCCCGAGTTCTCCTTCTTCGCAGCCAGCAGCTCGGCTTTCTCGCGGAACATCTCCTCGGAACGCTCCAGAGCAGCCTTCAACTTTCGAGAGCCCGTAGCAAGGGAAGCTTTCTCCTGCTCCAGTTCTTTGACGCGGTCAGAGTCTGCCCCCTCCTTAGCGAGGACAACGACCATCTCAGCCATCTTAACCATCCCGACCATGTTGGTGGCCAGATGCTTTCTCCAACTTTCTTTACTTAGCCGCCTGATGGTGTCAGCCTCCTCGGCGCTTACAGTCAAGGGAAACCCCTCGAAGAAGCTTTCTTGTTTAAAGCAGGGGGGCAAGCCAAAGGCCCTCACCGCGCCAGACTCGTCACCGACTTTCGGCTGGCTCTCTACCCGGTTCCTCTTCCTCGGTATCAGATCAATATGTTGCTCGACGTCTTGGGAATCCGGGGACCCGCCAGAAGTATCACCCGAGCTAGTTGGCGGGCCCATCCTCGTCTCCTGGGGGGCTCGCACCATCCTTTTGTTAACTTTCTTATCTTGTGTCAATTTTAGAAGCCTCTCCTTTCGTCCGGCCATATGACCTGCAAAAAAGAAAGCCCGGGTTAGTTACGAGCAACTAACAAACGAAGAAACTAGAACAAAACTATAAGATAAAAAGTATCCTAGTAGGTTCGCGGCCTTCCCGTAGGACTGGAACTCGACAAGTGCCTTTGTATCTATAGGACGGGCCTCGAAGGTCGGGTAACCATCCTCGTCAAGAATGTCCTTCCCTTCCCTCGTGACCCACCGAGCAGGGAAGAAACTGACAACATATCTGCAAAGGGTACCGTAGGCTTCCTCGTCCTCGGTACTCATCCCTCCCGCGGACGTATGGTAATGCCCGGTACCATGCTCGTAATGGCGCGAGCACCAATGCAATGGAAACTTAGCTACGCGCCCCAACACCGGGCGACCCTCATCGTCCATAAGAGGCTCCCCGTTATCATCGGTCACTGCGGTCTCTTCTTCATACACAGAATCGAGAGCAGTCTGTGTGATAGGCCGCACGACATACCATTTGTCCTTGAAACCCCGGACAGAATCCATGTACATCCTGAACAGCCTCTTCGACTGTTTCAGGGAAACCCAACTGTGCCTACCTCCCCGAGACTGGCGTTGCAAATGAAAGACTCTGAAGAAGAGAGGGATGGTTGCCCCAATCCTTAAAAAGTGACACGTCAGCTCGAACGCCCGAAGAAAGGCAATCGAGTTGGGGTGAAGCTGCGAGGGGGCCAACTCCAAATGACTGAATACGCCGACCTGGAAATCACTAAAGGGGAGTTTGAGACCAAGGTCCTTGAACGCGATTTCATACATGGGAAACCCGTACTCGGAGAACTCCGAACATATCCGCGCGTTGAGAGACGGTCTGGTGACCACAAAGTTTTTCTGAAAGCCCGGCTGAGTACCGCCATGCTCGACGATAGTGTAGGCGCTCCGACTGCGCCGACTATATACCGAGGCAATCCCTCTGGGCTCGGCGCCCACCCAATCCAGCAAAGGATCATCAATGGTATCAATCAGAGTTACGTTTTCCTCGACACCCTGGTCTTCCACCTCGTGGCGCCCCGGGGACTCTGGTTCATCAGCCATTTTACCTGCAAAGCACAGGAAACCGGTCAATTTGGGAGCAAATCCACACGCTCGCCATAATTGACGGGAAGAAGGGCACGACAAGCCAAGTCATACTCCTCGCACGTTAAAACATTGAGTACTCGAACAAGAGCCTGGTTTCACCTTTCCGACGCCAGGGTGCCACGACGAGTCGTCCTACATACTGCCTAAATGGGCCAACATCCCGGCCAGTCATGAGTACGTCGACCTAAACTATGAATATGACGAGCAATATCATGAATCCTAAAACCTAGAACTATGGATTTACCGGGCAGTATCATAAGTTATGCGCCCAAAACATGAAGATCCCGAGCAGCATCGCAAGTCACATACGTAAAGCTATGCGTTCACCGGGAACAAATATGCGTTTACCGAGCAAAAACATGAACATACCGGGCATGAACACGAATGTGCCGGGCATTAATCCCAGATACTGATTTCTAACATACAAATAAAGGAAAAAATCACCTACCACAGAGAAAAATATAAGGTATAAAACGCTTACTTGGAAGTTAGGAAGGATGTACGGCGGCAGGGAAGAAGATCGACAGCAGAAATCACGGTGGTCCTATGAAATTCTGGAAAAACAGCGGCTACAAAGGCAGAGGAAGGAGGAGAAGCGCGAAGAAGAAAAACAGATTATGGGACCCAAGGATCCTATTTATAGGGATGACGTGGAATATGAAATGTCACCCCGGGGAACCACGAGCTTCCCCTCCTCGACGCCTACTCCCCTAGGCAATGATGGCTCTACTTTCAATAGGGTGGCGTCACGCTTCCCAAGGGTTGCCTCGCATACCCAACGAGCACAACCCGCAAAGAATCCCCCGAGCACGCCTCGAAAGGGATTATCTCACGAACAAAACACATGAGAAACTCCTCGAGCAACCACGGGGAAGCAAATATCATGGTCGAGCATAAGGCCCCGTGACAAAGACGAGCTGAGATCAAGTCATAACTCCTGCTCCAGGAGCCACGACTTGGGGGGCTCCTGTTCTGGACTGGGCCCGTCCTGGCCCAAGAGCAAGTGCGAAGGCCCAATCCAAGCAACTCTTCAAGGAGCGCGCGCTCGAAGATTCCCGCCAGCGCGTCGACCAGAAGCTGCAGCCTTGCCCGCCTCTGCCCGCGAACATGACGTCCTCGACCACATGAGGTCCATGACGTCGTTGACCATATGAAGTCCAGCTTGAGCCCAGCTCGAGCCCAGCTCGAGCACCCTCCTTGTAGGGCAGACTATGACCATTACTCCATCACTTGAACTCCGAAAAGACCGCGTCCACGTCCCTCCGTACTTCTCGCAGAGCATCACCAGGAAGGGGACCACATGCGGGTCCCCACTACACACGTAGAACCTGGAAGTTCCTCTATTGGGCCAATCCTGGTCGGCCCAATGAAGGGACCTTAGCCCCGTGCTGGGGGCTATAAATACCCTCTATTCCTAGAGGGTCAGGTATTCATTCTCTTACCATACTTACACTTTTGCCTGCTTGTATCATCACTCATTTTAGCATCGGAGTGCCTTGCTGGTACCCCCCCCCCCCCCCCCATCTTGTTCAACTTCTGCTCGGAGCCAGTAGTGACGGTCCAAGTTTGATCAGGTAAGATCAATTGTAAACCAACAATTGAGATTTATTTTACACTCGTATATCACAGTATTCATTTTAGATAATACAATTATAAAATTCTTGATAATAAATAATAGGTATATACATCTTTGATTGTAAACCAACTTGTTCCGTTGTTGACAAAATGTAGGATATCAAGAACAATATACAAAATATTAAAGATTAAATGTGTATTGTGTCTCTATAAATATCTTAAATTTTATTATAAAAAAAAAATATTTTAGTTCTTACAAAATTTTAATACATGCAGTTTTATTATCTATTATTCCATCAGTTTCTTTTTAAGTGTCATTTTAGCATAAAACTCTTCAACCAAGATAGTGAATTATTAGAGTTATTTTTTCTATTAGATCCTCATTTATTTTCTCTTTCCAAATAAATTCAATCATACATCATCTCTCTTTTTCCAATAACTAATTGAAATAATAATTAATTTTATGGAAAATGTGAAGTGGAGTTATTGAGAAAGTAGGGATATAATTGACAAATGATAACATTAAACTACAAAAACAACACTTAAATAGAAACAAAAAAAATTCTTCTAAAACGACACTTAAAAAGGAACGGAGGGAGTATTTTCTAAAATTTTAAAATTTGTTTAATTATCTTTAAATTTTTACTTTTTAAATATTTTTTCCATATATTTTTAGAACACTATAACATGTTTCTATACTAAAATTTAGATTTTTTTTTAAAATTACAATATTTAAATATGAAATTTTTAAATTTTAAAAGATTATAATAAAAGTAATGAAAATTTCGACTTAAAAATCAAATTTTCAATTTCTTTTTTTTGAAGAACTTTTTATAACGTTCTAAACATGTCTGCAAACTAATCATTCAAAAATACACATTAATTTAATAGCAAAGACTAAAACTACATTCATAATAATTTCGTAAGAATCAAAACAAATAATTTTTTATGAGAAGCAAAAACATATATGACCAAAATATAAATAATTATGTAAACCAACTTTTGAAAATAGCCGCAATATTGTGTTTTGGTAAACGTGTTTCATATGTGCTACAATCAAATAATGGCATGCAAAGTTAAAAACATAACTACTTTTTCAGCTCCAACAAGTTCAAGCACCATCCAATATCCATAGTTATTTTTCCAGAGTCTGCATGCGGAGTCCTATCTTTTACATGTATATCATAAATATTTTTGCGCCATCTTAGGACCAAAAATTAGATTTTATGTATTTAATGTCTTCAATCTCGTCGATATAAAGAGTTTTAATCTTCATATCTTCGAATAGAAAAAACTTAAATAAGGACATCCCTCATACCCTAATTGTTACCCCTAATATCCAACCTATCATATCATTACATTTCATCAAGATCACAAATATGATAGCCTTGTAATCCTTGATTCTTTGGGCTTGCCTTTGAGATCACCAAACACCCTTTATATTTCTTTTGCCTTTATGTTTTTTTATAGTTCAGTTATTACTAACCCTTATTTAAAATAAAAAATATGCTTGGTTTCCTTTTCTTATTTTGCAAGTAGAGCTTTCTGTCAAAAGATCAAGATGGTTTCTAAATTAGGGTTTCAGTCTCTCAAGTCAAAGAATGGTCAACCATTGGTTCTCAAGAGGTTTCACTTCAAGGCATGACCTATAAACGTAGGTCACATTCATGTCAAGCTTCATTAACCATCATTTGATCAAGAGAAGGTCAAGTTTGGTACATATTTTCAAGTGGATTCAAGTTAGGGTTCATGTGTTTATTTACATGCCATTTTCATTTAAATTCCCAGGCTTCATCAAGGATTAATCAAAATACAATCAAGATTTAAGCATGTGTGGTTCAAATGATCATCAACTTACCTTAGAATGCAAGAAAAGCAAAAAAAAATCACAAGTTGGTACATGTGTGAGAGACCAAAAAACCAAGTAGGGCATAATTTTGGTCCAAATACCATAACTTTCTCGATTCTCAATATTTCTGGATTCTTCGTTGAGCCAAATGTCTCTTATGATGTCCTTTAAACCTTTGCTTCACGGGTAAAACATCAATTCAAGTTTTAAGTCCATGAAAGGTTGGAGGCCACATGTGCATAAAACTAGGTCATGACCTATTTAACCTAATGTCACACCTGGTTTTCAGTGACAAAACCTCTACTTACAACTTATGCCATTTTCAAATCAAGAATCCTATTGAATCAGTTCATTTTGCAATGTGTTCTACTCCATGAAAGGATCATTTGGCAAAAAGAAAATCAAGAAACACACAAGAGAATTTCCATTTGGCCTGATCTTGAACATGGTGATCTAAACTCTATTTGTACTGCATGACCTAAAAGTTAACTTAGGGACCACAACACATGAGTAAACTTGTTTTTTGTTGCTAAACGCATCCTACTAAGTGAAAAATGACTAATTTCAAGTCCAAAATCATGCTTTTCACTTGCCTCACACGATTTGCAAAAATCAGAAAATTCTAAAGTTGGTTCACACATTTAGGATATGAAATTGGCATTTATGATAAGCTCACCCTTTCCAATAAATAGAGTAAGATTTTTCCTTCATTAGAAGCTTATAGAGCCTCTAAAATGATGCATAAATCAAGCCCGACACCCTCCAAAAACTAGAAAACCTCAATTCAATTTCACCTTGTTTAAATTTCGTTTCTTCACCCAGAACTCTTCATCGGCATCCTCTGAAGCTGTGTGAAGCATTGTTTAAGCTTGTCGTGCATTTCAACCTTCAAACTGATTTCACCATTTTCATACTTTGAATCTTATTTGGGAAAGATAGTTATAAGTTCTTATTCCACTCAAAGAAGTTACCATCTTCTTTGTCTTGACTCAAAGAACATTAACCCTAATCTATCTATAATTTATTGTTTGTATTTGGCATTTAATTTTAATTTGAAGCTTGTTAGAGTTTTTACAAATTCTCTCTTCTCAGAGCTAATCAATTGCTCTGATTACAAGACACATGAACGATGGATCTAGAGCTTGCATGATATGTGTTTGAGCTCAAAGATCCAAGTTCATTAACCTGCAAAATTGGATGGCTGAAGGTTGAATATGATCTAGTTCGCACGTTATCTTGGGAACATTTGAAATTCAACCTATAAAAACACGCCACCTTGTATTTGTTGGCATTTTATTTTATTTTATATATTTTTATTTTATTTTATTTTCCTCTTCTTTAAAAATTCATAAAAAAATGGTTCCAAAAATATTTTTCAATTCAAATTTTTTCTATAATTTTCTAAAGTTAATTTCTTCCATATATATTTTTCTCTGAATTTTAAAATTTTTTTAAAACATTTTTTACTATTTTATTTTGCTTTTTTTTAATTGATTTTAAACAATTATTTCTCTATCATTTTGAAATACTTTTGAGTCCAACTTTTAAGATCTTGATTCTTGATGTTTTCATGACTTTCACAAATTTTTGTTGCTTTTTATTGGATGTTTGGAGGCATCATTAGATTTTCCTCTTAATTTCCATTTTAAACCATTTAATAATCATTTAAAAATCAATTTAAATATTATTTTAATTATTCTTGATGATTTGTACTTGTGACTTTTGGTTGACTTGGTCAATTGTGGTTGATTAAAGCTCATCTCGTTCAATTGTACTTTAGATTGATGCTTGATGAACTTTCTTCATTTCAAATCTACTATTAAATGATCCTTTGATCATTTTTTGTACTTTGGTTTGATGATAAATTTGTTTCAAGGTATCATGAAGGAGATGAATTGAAGTAATGATCTAATCCCCTTTTATTTTTATATTGTTTAAATCATGGTGTTGTATATTTTTTAGAGGATGACTTTGTATCATTTCTCTAACATGCACTACACCTACATTGTTATAGCCCGACCTCAGATAGTTGTGACTTCTACATAAGTCCAATTACAATTGTATAACATAACACTAAATTGTCCTGAATTGGTTGATTCACTACTAACACTAACATTAATTCCATATTATTGTGCTAACTTTACTTTTCTGCACTTTACATTAATATCATTTAATTTTGGGTCATTTATACTTCAAGTCATTTACATTCATGTCATCTTTATTTTTTCTTTTACGTGTGTTATCTTGTGGTTTATTGCTTTCAAAAGACAAAAAACATTTATAAATATCAAAACCCTAAAAATATTTTAATCTTGATCCATGAACATTGACTTTTGGACTTATATCTAGGATTTTTTCCATACTTGGAGTTTGTATCATAGATCTTGGAAATTCATGTGCAACATTGATCAACATTGTAAAACTTGGCTCTGCTGAGGTTATTTTCATCTGATTCTTTATGGGTTCATTTGAGACTTGGCCTTACCTTGGGATGTTTGAGATTTATGACTTTGTCAGAACTTTGTGGTATTAATTTACTATGTGTTTTCTTGCTTGTTGGTTAATCCAAAAGGAAATGTATGCTAAGTTTGATTAATGTTAATTGCTTGCTTCATTCTAGTTAGGTCACTTACACACACAAAGGCCTTTCCTTGGCTTTTTTTGGGTACTAGAGTTTGATATTCGGACAAAAGTAAAGCATCTAAGGACATTGTATCATCTCATTAGTTCTGCTAAATTAGAAAATTAGAAAAAAAATTGTGACCCGTTTAAAATTTTTTTTTAAAAGTAATAACACTTTTAGCCGTTATAATATTTTCTATGAAAATATTTTACTAAAAAGATGTAACTACCCAAAACTAAAATGAAGATAAAGTTATTTTTATGAATTATATAGAGCATTCTAGTACTTATTACTTACGATACATAAACCACCAATTAAGTAGATGAAGTAAGTCACATGATGTTAGCATTGTTCTTTGTGGAAGCTACCGTCTCAATTCTATTGAAATAATAATTTGTAATATAACGAGACTTGAAACATTGACATTTTGATTTAACCAGATCAATACATTAAATATTTTAAAATCTCTTATTGAACCAATGTTTTAAAACTCAGACCGGTGATCGACTGGATAAAGTTATTGGGTCACTGGGTTACTGGTCGGACCAGTGAGTCACTGGTCGGACCACATGACTTTTGATCCGGTTTCTATAAAAAATATAATCAATGAACCATCTTGCAATAGCTAGATCACACTTCTCCACCAATTCCTTACTTTATAACACACTTTTTAAAGAAGGTTGAACTCCAGGAGTTGTTCTAGGCATAAAATAATTACCAATATGACTAGTATTCTTTCTCTTTTGAGACACAATCATCCAATTTGATCTTGATTGTTCTACATCCATTTCTACTACACCACCCTCTTGAGTAGTAAGATCAACATCAAAATTTTGTGCTTGAGTCTTTCTTCTCTTATTTGCACCTTCATCAAGATTTTGTTTCATTTGATATTGAACATCTGGAGGCACATTTTTACATGTTTCAACTTGACCTTTTATTTCAGCCAAATGGAATTTGAACCTATTAATCCCCCTCCTCTAATAATTTTATCACAGTAAATACACAAGTTACCAAGTTTTCCTTTCTCTTCAATTTGTTTACAATGACCCCAAACTATATCAGTTTTCCCTCTACTGCTCTGGAGTTGGGTTGAATTTTGAGATGTAACTTCTTCCGAAGTTATTACTTCAGCGGGTGATGTCATATCTAATATCAATCAAAATTTAAAAATACAAAATTATATTAAAAAAATATTAACAAAACACAATTTCAAACAAAAATTATTGAATTTATAAAAACATTATAAGAAACATTAAATATGTAGCATATCTAAATCCAAATTATATGAATATGTTGTTGTATATTACATATAGGCTACCAAGCATCGTTACTGTGCATCACCATATATAATAAAAAAATAGAAACTTTGCTTTCCAGCCTTTGCTATATATTTTAGATTAAAAAAATCCTGAAACTTTTCTTTGTTATATAATTTAAATTAATAAAAAACAGAAAACTTTGTCTTACTATATAATTTAGATTACATAGTTTTAAACCTAATTTCTATCTCCATAATATATACAACGACTATTACAGTAATATATATCTATCCCAATTTCTATCTCCAATATACAACAACTTCATTACCCGTCTATAATAAGTTAATTCATAAAAGTATAAAAATGCTTTATTCATACAAATTCTATCTCAATTTGTTAAGCTAAAAGACCCAATTTTATAGAAAATGATCAAATTTAATCATTTATTTTCTATATCAATTAATCAACAAAATGAAACAATAATATTCATATTGAAAAACATCAATACAAATTAGACCAAGAAAAAAAGAAATAACTTGTTTTTGATGTTTTGATGAAATTTTTGATGGTAAACAAGGAATAATCAAATAACAGCAGCAAGTGAGAGTTTTTGTTGGTAGAGAAAATTAAGAATATGACTTCAATTAGAAAAAGAAAAGATAGAATAAAAAAGAAAATATTTCAAATGCTTAGGTTTGGGAAACGAGGAGACAAAACGTTTATGTTAATTTTATTTTCAAAAGCCCTAAAAAATAAAATAAATAGTCAAACCCGCCAGTTCAGTAAAAACCACCGGTTCACTGATTTAACCGACGATCCGGTCGATTTACACCGATTTTATCTGGTCTAAATGTAATTCCGATCTTATCCCTTAATCGGAGCGCCTGATCCACCGGATCTTGGTCAGACCGGTCCGACCGACCGGGTCGGACTGAGTTTTAAAACACTCCATTGAACACAATAAAATAAGACTAATAATTCATTTATTTAAAAAGAGACTATGCACTCCATGACAAAATGAAATAAGTCTAGGTAGAAGAGACCCACTCCATACGTCTATATTTGGGATAATTAACAAAATATTGATCTTTTTCATATGTAGTAACGTTGCAATGACCATCACAATATCACTGATTTTCTTACGTAATTGTGGTGATCAATAAATTGGCTTACCATTGACTTCTTCATGATACAAAAAATTGTAAACTACCAAGTAAAACATAACATCTCAAATTATATTATATAAATATGTGGAACTAACTTTTAATGAATACACATCTTTTCATACAAAGTTTTATGTTCAAGTTACTTCACAGCATACTTGTGTATATACTTTGCTACACCTAAACCGATTTCTCTTCTTCATCATCTTCACAGCATACTTGTGTATATACTTTGCTATTCAAAAGAAAAAGTCATATGAAAATGAAGATATCTTAAGTATACATTACAAAAAACAGGCGAAACAACTGAGGTTATTTAGTTGGCGGTTTTATAAAACCCCACAAATTATTAAAAACCTAATAATGTATTAAAAATTGTTCGTTAATTCAAGGGGTTTTTTAAAAACGCTGCAAATAGGCATTACAAAAACGCTTCAAATACACTAAAATGTTTCATTAACTAAACACGTCGTTTTTTCCTTTCCAATTTTCACTTTTCATTTTCCCGCTTTCCTTTCCAATTTCTTTCTCTCATGCTTAATATTTACATACAAAAAACTATTTTCTTTATATATATGTTTTTAATCGATACATAAAATATTATATTATATTTGTTTTAAATAAAATATATATTAACATTAAAACTGTTTTTATAAAATTTATATATTATTCTGTTTTTTGTTTTGTTTTTTATAATAAATAAATAAAATAAATCAAGATATATAAATTATCATAATATATATTTTTGTTTATTAATAAATATTTATTTATATATATTTTTGTTTTTTAACAAAAAGTACCTATATAATATATATTCTCATTTTTTAAAATTATATTTAATGAAAATTATAATATTATAATTTAACCAAATTGAACCTAAAATCTAACTAAATTCAGAAAATATATCAAATATAAAAAAAAATTTCAAGAAATATTTCTTCTCTTCTAACTCTTCAATCTTCTTGTCCAACCTTTTTGTAATCTACTTCTACTTTATCAATCTTCTTCTATTCAAAGAAAAATTAAAATAAATTACAATCACATAATACAATAAATAAAAACTTGTAAGTAAAGTAGAGACAAAATTTAATTTAATTTACCTGAAAAACAAGGATTAATGGAGATTGAAGTTGAATTTTATGAAAAATAAGAGGTTTTATAATGGAGATTGAGTTGGATTTTATGAAGAAGAAGAGGGTTAATGGAGATTGGGATGGAATGAGAGAGGGAGAGTTGTGTTTGTTGAAAATATATTATTGTCTTGTGATTGTTGTAACGTGATTTAATTAAATATATAAACCATTCAGCGACGTGAAAATCACGCCGCAACTTTGCCACGTGACTTTCACGTCACAACAATGCCAACGATCATATTCTCTTTCTTCACATGCCTGCAAAAGCTGATCATGCCAGTCTGAATTAATTTGATTTTCCCTCTTAAATGTTGCAACGTGAATACCACGTCACAACTGACTTTTTCAAAAATTCAAAAATCCCTCCATCTGAACGTTAGACCAATTAAAATATTTTATATTATATTTTTACTAGCGATGTGATTTCTACGTCGCAACATTTTTAAAAAAAAAAAACTCAGACAACCGTCATGCTTCTTTATTTTATTAATAAAACATGTTGCCACGTGATTATCACGTCACAACTGGCTTTTTTTAGCCACATGATAATCACGTGGCAAAAACACGTGGCTGGAGATGATATTTCTTGTAGTGTTATTGGAAAAGTCTGGTTCACTGTTGTTATTGATATAAAGAAGCAGACTTCGATTTCTTTTATTTTGAGAAAGAGACACACCTTTCAATATTTCTTGTTAAATAAAATATACTCTTGGTCCTTATATAGACCCAGTGACTTTTACAATTCAGAAAAGATAACTGCTACTAATAAAAACTATCATAACTTACTAACTTTTGTCCTTCCAAATTACATTGGTTCTTAATCTTCCTATTACCTTATTTAATATGAAACTTATTACTAATGACATTAAAGTTTACTCAACAAAACTCCTCTGTAAATTTAAATGTTTCTTCCATCCAGCATTCCTATCATCTTCTTGCCTCTGTCGAAGATCTCTTTCGATAATGGTTTTGTGAAAATATCTGTTGTTTGATTTTTGCTTTTACATGCCTCAATTCGACACTTCCTTCCTTCACATGTTCACGAATGAAGTGAAATCGAACATCAATGTGTTTGCTTCGTTCATGATTCACTAGATTCTTTGCCAATTCGATAACTGATTTATTGTCCACTTGTATTATTATTGGACTTTACTATTTTAGCTTCATCTTGCTTATCAACCTTCTGAGCCATACTGCATGACAGACGCACCAGGATGCTGCCACATATTCAGCTTCACACGTCGAAAGTGTTACTATAGGTTGCTTCTTAGATAGCCAAGTAAATACTGTGTTTCCCATGAAAAACACATATCCAGAAGTGCTCTTTCGATCGTCTATGTCTTCGCACCAGTCACTGTCAGAATAACCAACTAACTTGTAGTCTTCTGTTTTAGAATAAAACATTCCAAGTGATACTGTTCCTTGGATGTGTCTTAGAATTCATTTCAGTGCCTTCCAATGTGTGTGTACTGGCTCCTCCATGAATCGACTTACAATGTCAACACTTAGTGAAATGTCTGGCCTTGTGCATGTGAGATATCGAAGGCCACCTACCAAGCTTCGATATTTGCTTCCTTCAACCTGTTCTCCTCCATCAAACTTTGACAGTTTTGCACCTGGTTCCATTGGCGTCGAAGTTGGATTGCAATTCTTCATTTTATATTTTTCTAGGATTTCCTTTGCATATTTTTCTTGTGAGATAAAGATTCCAGCTTCTTCTTGTCGAACCTCCAGACCAAGAAAGAATCTCATCAGACCTAAGTCTGTCATTTCGAATTCTTGGTTTGATTTGCTTCTTCGACTGCTTCTTCTTTCTTTTTCATCTTTCGTTGTTCATGGGCTTCGATATAACCAGCGAGCTCTTCGACTGAGAGCTTCGAAAGGTCCTTCGACTCTTCTATTGCACACACAATATTCTCAAACTTGTCTATTAAAGATCTCAATATCTTTTCAACAACTCGTGCATTATTTACTGTCTCTCCATTTCTGGTGAGTTGATTCACCACCTTTTGCACACATGTGATGTAGTTAGATACAGTTTATGTATCCTTCATTTGTATCCTCTCCAATTCGCCACGAAGAGTTTGGAGTCGAACTTGCTTCACTCGATCTGCTCCTTTGAACACTCTTTCTAACATGTCCCACGCTTGTTTCGACGTAGTCGAACCAGCAATTTTTTTAAAGCCCGATTCATCTACAGCCCTGAACAACATATATAATGCCGTTTTGCCCTTCGATCGCGTCTCTTTCAACGCCCTCGTTTGAGCTGCCATATATCTCCCAACTTCTATTAGTTCTTCAAACCTTTCATGAGTCACATCCCACGCGTCTAGAGATCCAAGAAGAGCTTTCATTTGGATACTCTAGTTTTCATAATTTGACTTCGTTAGCCGTGGCAATGACATTTGATTCATCATGTTTTCCATGAGCTCTGATGCCAAATTGATATAAAGAAGAAGACTTTGATTTCTTTTATTTTGAGAAAGAGGCAAACCTTTCAATATTTCTTGTTAAATAAAATACACTCTTGGTCCTTATATAGACCCAATGACTTTTACAACTCAGAAAAGATAACTGCTACTAATAAAAACTATCATAACTTACTAACTTTTGTCCTTCCAAATTACATTGGTTCTTAATCTTCCTACTACCTTATTAAATATGAAACTTATTACTAATGACATTAAAGTTTACTCAACAGTTATCAGTATGAGTTTTTTTTAGGTGTGGGCTCAAGTGGATTTGTGTTTGTTGTTGATGGATATTGAATGTTTATTCCTTAAAACCCCCTTGTTCCATTGTTGTAACCATCCAATCACACATTTGCAACATGTAAAGTACTCACAAATACTTCAAGAATCTTGCAATAGACACTACACCAAATAAACTATTTAATAGCGTTTCTTTTTGTTTTTGATAGAGCTTAAAAGCGCTATTAACCGCACCGCTATTGTAAACATTTGTTGTTTAATAGTATTTTAAAAGTGCTATTAAAGTACCGATTTTTAATATCATTTTTTCTTAACCGCTATTGATGTGGGTTTTTTGCGCCCTTTTTTATTTGATTTTGATAGCACTTTTAAACTAAGTGTTATTATAAGACACATGTTTGATAGTAATTTCAAACAAAGCGCTAATATATTGTACATGTTTGATAGAATTTTCAAACAAAGCGCTAATATATGACACATGTTTGATAGCATGTTTAAAGAAAAGTCTAATATATGACACATCTTTGATAGCGCTTTCTCCTAAAAGTGCTATTATAAGGTGTTTCATTAATAGTACTCTCTACAAAATGCTAATGTAAAACACTTTTTTTTTACTCTTCACAAAATCATTCTTTTGGTGTGCAAATATCAATAAGCTACATTCAATTCAATACCATATAACACTTTAAGTTACTCATTGCGTACATATTATGACCCATCAATACTAAATAATATTTTAAACCAAATCCACTTGTTTACAAATATCATATCTTATATAGAAGGCATTTAGTATACTAAAAAAAGAGCACATTTTCATAACCAAATTTATAGATTCATGCATTCGAACTAATATTATTTCAATCTAAATCCAAAAGAAAAGAATCATATTCTCTAAATAAAACACCTAAAAAACAAGAAACACTAGTGTAGAAAAGACTTTTTACATCGGGCGAAAAGTATATTTTATATCGGGTCTGAGTCTGATGTAAATCCAAACGATGTAGTAAATCAAAGACATTTTACATCATGCAACAACCAAATATAAAAAATCCACGTACCATATTGGTTGAATGATAGGTCTGATGTGAAAAAAAACATTTAAAAAATATATATATGCAATATTTAACATCAGTTACATAATGGCCCGATGTAATATATCAGTTCTTGGGATCAGCTTCCAGATATTCCTTGCACTGACAAATTTGGTATGGGTTTCACTGCAGAAGCTCAAAGGGCTGTTCGTCGTGCTTGTGCTGGAAGACCACCATTCTGCATCAACAACAATGGATTCAATGTAGTAGAAGATGCTGACAGTGACTACGACCTAGACAATTGGATTTTTCCTACCACTGGAAACGGGTTCAACAATTGGAAGACTGAAGATGTTATACCAATCTCCTTTAGTCAGGAGTAAATGTTATTTTCTTTTTTCTTGTTTTCAAGTTTTGATTATGTAATTTTAAAACAATAACTTCAAACCTTGTGCCTTACTCGGGGCACAACGGTTCATTTGTTAGGGTTATCATTTTATTAACATATTTTCATTCAATAAATCATTGGACGTTTGCATTCAAATTTTGCGCTCTTTTCCTTTCTTTTAATTTATTTCTTTCAAAATAGCTATGTATTCTTACACACACCCAAACAATAAATTGCAGATCTATATCCACCCTGGATCCCATTGATAACAATCCTACTATTGCCAATTATGAGTTCGAAAATCCGATCTAACAAGTCAAGGACGAAGGTGAGAAAGATTGTGAAGTACCTAGAGAACTTGCTAGGCTGTTAATGCAGGAAGAAAGAGCCATACAACCGCATGAAGAGCCATTCGAGGTTGTGAACTTGGGTACTGAAGAGGATAAGAAAGAAGTCAAGATAGGTGCCGACCTAGAAGACAGTGTCAAGAACAGATTAATCTAGATATTGCATGACTATGTTGTGATGTTTGCTTGGATGTACGAAGACATGTCAGGGCTTGATATTGATATTGTGGTTCACCGTCTACTGATGAAAGATGGTTTTTCTCCAATAAAGCAAAAGTTTCATCGTATGCGTCCCGAGATTTCAAAGAGTATCAAAGTTAAGGTTATGAAGCACTTGAACGCAGGTTTCTTAGTTGTTACATCTGTAATACGGTGGGAGAACTGACTTTTGGTTTTGAGTTTAATCGCAAATGTTGTGGATAACAAGATTTGCCACGGACTTTTCTTTTATCCAATAAAGAAAGGGTGAAACGGACAGGAAAGACCTTAAGATTATTGAGTTCATGGGGTAGGTTATAAAAAGGGAAGGTGTTTGCACCCTTTTCATTCGTAGTTATCTACAGGCTCTTAATCGCTAACTCACTTTTTTGAAAATGCTTTGTACTTGTGTATGTTTGAAAATATTTTGAAAATGCCAATAGTGAGGCAACTTTGTAATGATTCTCGAGAATGCGTATAAAGTGTTTGCTTGAAAATATTTTGTAAAGTGTTTGTGCAAAAAATTAGTTGTTTCGTTTGTGAGCAAGAAATTATGAGCTATCTACCTACTCAAAGTCTTTCTTGTTATTTTACTCCTCCTTTAGATAGTGATACCCTACCATTAGTTAGTACGAAGCCATATCGTTGGATATGAAGGGAAAGGTGCGGGTCATCATACAATCATAAAGGAAACTCGTAGGGGTGCTTTAGCAATTCGTAAGGGATTAGATCGTTTACCGAAGGCAACATCTAAAGGCTCATCGAGGGACTACAATCTTTTTAATCGTGGGAAAATGCTAAAGCGTCCCTAAGTTCGAGGGACATGACTATATTTCTGAAGGCAACAAGTGAGGTTACCCTAGAGGTGCGCGTGTGCGAGTGTATTCAATTTAGTTAATTTATCTCGCATTAGGTTAACTATCGTTTACTTTTATATCTTGCCGTACAATCCTATTAAGCTAAACATTTATAAGGAAAGCGATAAATGCAGAAAGTACAGGCAAAAATTAAAGATTCCTACTCTATTACAAGGCTTCCGGAGTTGGGGAACAAATAATAAAAACGGTGGGAAATAGAAACTCTAATTAACTATTACAAACCGTAAGCAATTACAATAATCAAAAGGGGAAAATAATAAAATATGTGAAGCGGTAAGAACAGGAAAAGGAAAAAGAAAATTGCTTTGGCGATTTTTGATAGAAAAAGTTTGATGATTAACCTAAAAAACCTAATTAATTTTAATTAATTAAGAAAAATAATTGATTAATTTAAACAAACCCTAAGTTAATTTTGATTAAATAGAAAGTTTAGTGAAAAAACAAAAAAAAAACTAAGTTAATTGATTAAATGAAAATCTAAAAATTAATTAGGGTTAATTAAGAAAAACTTGAAAATTAATTAGGGTTTGTGAAAATGTTAGGGTTTTGAAAAAAGGTTTTGTAAAAAAACGGATTTTAAGAAGAAGAGTAAGATAATTGAAAGAAAATACAACCAAAGGGTAGGGGTGGGTGTTTAACCCACGCCCTCAAAACCTTCAGCCAACACATTCATTGTGATACCCCAAATAATCCGATTATTAAATAATTAGAATTTTTAATTATTAATTTAATTGGAAATTTAATTATTGGTATTTTTGGATTATTGGAATTAATTTAATTAATTAAAGGAAAGAAGTATTGGTGGTGTGAAGAGTGATTAGAGGGTGTGAGGGGTAAAATACTCTACTCTTACTAATTACTAATTTAATTATTTTATTGGAATAATAAAAGGAGTATTAAAAGGAAAAAGAAGAGAAAGAGAGTTATTTTGGAATATTCATCATACGTGCATTTGAGAAGAGGAAAAAGAAGGAGAAAATCGGAAGCGTCAGAATTCGAAGAACCCACAAGGTAAGGGGTGATTTCGATTAGTTAATTCGTATTATCGGTTTAGATATTCAATAGTATGGATCATAGTATGTTAGGGAATCCCGGTAAGGAATTCTAGGGTTTCGTAGAATTATCCGTATTGCGTCGAATTGTAGGTTGAAAACCATTAGGGTGTCAGATGATAAAAAGGAATGATGAAATAATGTTGTTTGATGTTATAATGGTGCAAAATGGATGTGTTTTGGTGTTTCTCATGTTGCAATTCGTATGGGTATGTTTGGAATTGGTTTAGAATGAATAAATGCTGTCAAAAGTGCAGAATTTGACTCTGCAGGTCGTGGGAACCGGTTCCCAGTGGGGAGGAACCG
Organism: Vicia faba; assembly: GCA_948472305.1. Classification (NCBI taxonomy): domain Eukaryota; kingdom Viridiplantae; phylum Streptophyta; class Magnoliopsida; order Fabales; family Fabaceae; genus Vicia; species Vicia faba. The sequence continues at coordinate 1,679,458,425 of OX451736.1, read as the reverse complement.
GGTTCCACTGTGTGAATTTATAAAAACTGGCAAAAATGCACGTAGGAACCGGTTCCTGTATAGGTAGGAACCGGGTTCCCATACATTTTTCCAGAAGCGTGATTTTTGAACTTCGCAGGAACCGGTTCCTGCATATGTAGGAACCGGGTTCTGCTGTAACTTTTTGAAAAATATTAAACTTTGAAAATTCATAACTTTCAAACCGTAAGTCCGTTTTGAGTGCCGTTTTGGATGTTATTTCTTAAATTTAATGCTCTATTTTATAAAATGAAAAGATTTCCTAAAACCTGAAATTATTTTGAAAATGAGTCAAATCCTGGAATAAGTGATTATTGGGTAACGCACATGGGTGTGTATGTAGCAGTGAACCTGTGATGGATGGATGTATTAGTATTGTGTGAATGAAAGGCATGTTTATGTTGCTAATGATGGTGTGCATGATCGTTGGGATATCATGTTTTTGGTTTTGGTTCAGTTATGATAAATTGATGTATTTCATATACTGATTTGATGTTGCATGCTAGTGATGTGCGTGCTTATGCATTGTTTTGGTGAAGTTAATTCCCATTGTGTTGAATTTGACTTGTATTTCTGTTAACCGATACCCGGGTGATGATGGGTGGTTAGGCTGGATTCGTGTCCGGGTGTTTATGGATGAATCGATGGTTGCTGTATCCGGTTGATGATGGATCAGTGTTGGGTGACTTGGTCACATGTTGGTACCACATGCATTGTGTCTGCATTTGTGTTTGCATGGAATTGTAACATGTTAGGATGTCTTCCAGTGTTACAATTCTTTGGTTGATTATTGATTTGTGCATAATGACTTGTATGATTGGAACTGCGTGTTGAATATGAATTTATGCTAAAATGGGTGAAATAATATGCTTGTGATATAATGTTGATTGAGAAGCTTATAATGCATGTTAATTATGAGAAATCTCACCCTTACTTTAACAATTTCAGATTAAAGTTAGCAGCTCAGGAGTTGGTGAGGATGGATCTATAGTTATGTTACTTTAAGTCCGCGTGTCAGTGTCGTGCTCTGATAGGTTGTAACACTGGGGAACGTTTAGTTGAGGAATTAGTTATTATTCAATTGTTTCTTTGAATTTCATTGGGAATAATTATGTTTTGGTTTATTCCGTTTTGGTTATGGTATTTTTCCGCTGTGTAAGACATGGTCTTAATTTGATTGAATTATTTGAATAATGACCCTCAGTGTAGCATGACTACTGTTTTATTGGAAGTTTTATTTATTTCCTAATTGTGACATCCCTTGTTCCGTGTTAACTCTGATGGATTATGTCTTTAATCATTGATATAATTAATATTATTCGGGGTATTTTAGAAGGGGTGTTACATTCATCACTGGGCCAAGCGCGCCTTGGTGTTAGTAGACAGCTTCACCGTGTTTTGTAAGTTATCCTGCAAAACATGAAAATATGAGGAAAATAAATGATAAAAGGCAAGATCGAACCCATTCCCTTTGACATCATTTCCTTAATGCATGTCCTTCTACCGCTAGGGCGGTGATACATCCAGTATACTAAATAAAACAATATGTATATAATATAAAAGAAATTCCTGAACCACATAGGCGCTGGAGCCCTAGCTCCGGTCTTCTTCTCCGGTAAGCTCTTTTCCTCAAACCTGAAAAAACAACCAATATTAATAATCTAGGGGGGCCCTACCCCCCTAAATCAAGGTCTATGATTTCACTGGGATGTTTAATTCAGCCAAAATCGCAAGGGTTGGAGAGCTATAGAGAAAAATGCATGGATCAGTGCGAACATGGCTTTGCACCATCCGACCATTATGGGACTCTCCTAGTGGGTCATTCCTGTATTGTTGAGCCTTATGAACATGTTAAACGAGTTAGTATACAATGAAACACAAGGAAAACAAATATATGCAATTTATGTAGTGTCAAAATTGATGCGGCATGTATGCATGCTTTTACACCCTTTTGATCATGGAGATCGATCTAGCCTTACCCTACTGAGTTCCTGGAAGTGAATAGCATGATTAGTTTGTGGCGAAAGACACTGTAAGTAGGGTTTTGAATTGTCTTAGGGTTCTTTGAGAATTTGAAACTTTGGACAAGTATTTGAGGCAAGGGTTTCGTGGTCATATTGTATGAAGAGTGGAGATTATATCATGTGGAATTAGGTCAGAAAATATTGGCTTGGACCTTGTGTACGAAGGCTCATATTTTATCTTATTTATTTTTGAAATATTAATGAATAAATTAAAATAATTAAAATAAAATAGGTCAATGGGTGTATGAACAAGATTTGAGGTGTATGAGGACTATAATACACATTTGGGCTTCAAAATAATAGCCCAATAGCCCAAAATATCAAGTTTGCTCAATTTGAACTTCATGCATTTGCTCAAAATTTCCCAACTTGCACTGGTCAAAACTCTCTCAATTTTCATTATTTGAAGGTGATATTAGACTTTTTCAATTTCTATGTTGATCATTTTTTCATTTGAAGAGTTTATCTTAATGTAAGTTGCCTTGACAAAAAGTGTCTTTTTGTTGACTTTTAAAATGACATGTAATATATTCACTCATATCTCTCAAATGAAGCATTTTTTGGACTTGAGCTTAGAGAGCAAAGTTGTAGAGAATTGAATTTCCTTCAAAATGAGATTTGGTTGGGGAAAAACTGATGAAGCATGTGAAAGTTATGCTTGGTCAATGTTCAGTTGACTTCTCCTAAGGAAATCCTAATTTAGCAATTTTTGACTTTTCATGATTTGAGAGTTTTTCTTTATGAATCATGATCAAATATTGATAAAATGATGAATATGACTTCAGAATCTTAATGTTGACCAAAAATCTTTGACTGTATGTTAACCACAATTGACTTTTTACCCAATATAGTTGATTTTTAGTCATTTGAGCAATTGACTGAGCAAACTTGTGATGCAAGACTTGAAATTTGGTATGAGCATTCCTTGAGACATATGAGAAACCAAGGGAACCACTTGAGGCCTTATAAACCAAAACTTCCTTGTAAAAGATGATACCCTAGTTGTGAACCCATTTCTTAGGAGGAGAATTTGTCTGATCAATTTTTAGGAAACCTTAAGCATTTGAGAATCATAGGAGAATATTTTGAATAAAATGAGAGGGAAAATTTTGGGGTAATACAACTTCCCCTGTTCAATCATATTATACATGAGGAGTTAGATTGGCGTATGTCTGCCATTCGTGACCTGAAGGTAGAAGAGGATTGAACACCTAAGTGCCCAGAAATTTGTACTCGCCTATACAAGAAGTAACACTATTGATTGATTGTATTTCTTGAATAAGCTTAAATATTCCATTTAGAGAGGTGACAGAATGTCTTCAGAGACGGGCTTATAGATGGCATCCAAAGTAACTGTTGATAGAAGTAACATAATGAGTCTACGCTCGACAATATCTATAGAATGCTTTCCAGAATGAACCCCCGGGGAAGGTGATTGAGTAGCTGCTTGTCAGATTTAGTCTCTGATGGAAAATGGTTGTCAGAATTCAGTTTCTGAGGGAGATATTTGTCATGTAGATAGTTGCGCCGTCTTGTTTCGATAGTTGATCTATAATCCGTTTTGGTTGGTAAACTCGTCCTGTTTTGGGAATTGATACCAGTTGGTGATAAAGATAGTCGCCCCCTCATGTTTCAAGAATTGATCTCCCCCTGGTCATAAAGATAAAAATATAGTTTCCCCATCGTGTTCAGGAGTTAATCTTTAAACTATTCACGTAGATAGTCGCCCCGTCCTGTTTCAGGATTTGATCTACAATTTGTTTTTGTAGATAGTTGCCCTGTCTTGTTTCAGGAATTAATCATTGTCTGGTCATATAGATAGTTGCCTTATCTTGTTTCGGGAATTAATATGTGACCTGTTTGAAAATTGTTGATGATATTCGTTCGTTTGTGGGTTTTTACATGGAAAGATAAAAAATTAGTTGTATGTGATGCATTGCGTGATAATGTTCTCAAAGTAAATGAGAGTGTCATATGCATTTCGTATACATATGTTATGATATTTGTAAATAATGTATGAATGTGGGATGTCACTGGAACATATCTCTAGCTTTGCATAACATCTTTGACTGGGAAAAATAAACCCCTGATGATCGATGGGGATGAAGAATAGGTGTAATCTTCAATCTTGCCTGGAATGTTTCCACTGGGGATTCCTGCTTGCTGTTTGAGGAAACTCTGCTGGGGGATGTTGTCTTCTTCTTGGGGAGAAAAGTTCAAGAAGATTGGTCGTTCATCGCTCTACTAGGGAATTTAAATCTTATATACCCTTACTGGGTATAAAAGAGATGGATAACCTTCCGAGGTGTTGTCTGACCGAGTTTCTGATATGGATGTCAACTCGTCTGGGGAGGATAAAGTTAAACGATTTCTGGTCCGGTTTCATATTTTGTAGCAACTCTATGGGGATAATAGTCTGGTTTATCCTTCACTAGAGAAAGGAATTTTTCCGGTGATTTGTAGTAGTCAGAGAAATAGACTCAAGCTAGGGAGACTGCATTCTGTTGGGGAAATAAACCCTGTTGGGGAAATAAATCTTGCTGGAGAAATATTCTGCTGAGGAAATAAGCCCTGCTCAATAAGAGTATTCTGCAGGGGATTTTATAGTTGGAGAAATAAATTCAGCTGGGGAAGAGAATTCTTGTGAACTGTGCTGATGGATTAGTCTCTGATGAGGATTGGGACTTCGTATGTTGGCGTAATTGTTGGGTGTTGTACCCTAATTTTTCCCCCTAAGATTCCTCTAACATCTCATATCAACTCAATTATGCCAAGATCACACTAGGGCTTGGTTTTTCTCCTTATCTCTAGGTTTTCTCATGAGGAATCACCGAGCACTTTGATTTTTATATTGTAATCACAAATTTCTTATGTTAATTAGCTTTAAACTAACAAATACAATGAATGTTTTCTCTAATTGATGATACTATAGGTGAGGGCACAACAAATTTCATCAGGTTGATTCATAGATTCTTGAGTTTATTCCCATTCCTTCTTCATCAAAGATTCATTGATATTCATCATGTCTTAATTTATCAAAGGAAGTCAAAAGATGCAAGAATTGATTGAAGAAGATTGACCTTATTGGACAAGTTCTTGTTTCTTTGATCACAAGTGCATAACTCTCTCAATCCTTAATATTTGGAAGTGGTTATTGTTGCTATGGATTCTTATTATCATCCACAACAACTTCTATTCACATGGCAAAAGTTATTATGCAAGGAAGATTGTAAAAATTGAAAGGGGTTCCCAAGTCATTTTGGTGCTTTAGGAGCTAGGGTTTTGAACTTCTAAGGGCTATGTCTTGTTCATATTTTGATATTTTTGAGTGATTCCAAATATATTCTTCTCCTTAAAGAGTTAACAACCAATCACTTAAAAAGTTTCAAACAAATTTTGTGTGGAAGATTCCTAATGATGAAGAAAGATTACAAGTCCTCTAGATAGGCCATCAAATTCCCTTATGTGGCTTCAAAGGATGATAACTTGGTAAATTTTTATATCCTTGAGCCTATTATTTTTCCATATTAATCTTAATAATTTGAACTTCAACTTTCATTTTATGTGAAAAGCTTGAAAATGGTTGGAAGATGCCTTGAGAGCTCAAAATATTATAGGTCACCTCATGGATTTTCACCAATTTCACAAGGCCATAACTTTTTTAATATTTGGTATTTTTTTAGTGATTCAAGTTTCACAATGCTCTTTAGGAAGTCCAATTCAATCTATCATGAGTAATCAAAGTAATAATTTGGAGGAAGGCTTTGTTTGGAATCGAAATATTATAGGTCACTTTTGAAGAAAAACTTAGAATTTTTTGAAGTAAAAAAAGTCAACATCTTTTTCTCAACTTTGACTCATCACAACTCTTATCTCAAGCATCCATTTGATCTCACTTTTGGCACATTGCAAATATGGTGACGTTATCTTTCAAATGCTTCAAGAATTATACCCTAAGACCACTTGAGTTGAGAATACCATTGATTCAAAATCGGTACCTTGAAGCTGAAGTTTCACTTAAAGTTAGATTGCAATTTTCATAATATGGATAATAGTCACCAAATTACCACATATTTACCACTTAAACATCATTATCAAATATGTTTGAATCATTTAGAGTGTCAAAATGCATCATTTGGATGAATTTTGATGCACATGTGGTCACACTTTCTTCATGATTAAAGGTTTGCACGAATTCAAATGAAATTGCATCATTCACCCCTCCTCTTGATTCCATTCACTTCTCCTATAAATACAGGCTCTATTCCACTCATTTCTGCAAGCTAGAAAAGCCAAAATCACTCTATGAAACTCCTCCCATAACTTACTTTTCTAAAAATTTTAATTCCTCTTTTATCCACTTTTCAATCCAATTTCTTCGTTGATCCTTCATCCTTGAACTTCACTGAAGCTAACAAAAGAAGAATCAAGCCTTGAGGTGCCCTAAATCATGCTAGCCAAGTCCATTTACAGAGCAAGTTCATCTGACTTTGTTCAGGTAGTTTAGGGCACCAAAGCTTCTAAATCAAATTACTGGAATGGTTTATGATGTATGTTGGTGCTTGCTATTAACTCAATTTTGGTGAATCAAAGCATTTGATGCTTCTGTTTTCGATTTCAGATCTTTCAAAATATCTCTGGTTTTTTTCAAATCGAGTAAGTTGTGTTTTATATAAATTTAGCGCGAGGATATAGTTGTGATCATCTTGAAGAGACGCGTCTAATTATACCACTATGAGCATCTAAATTTACAGATTTAAGAATCATGGTTTTGCGCTATTTGTAGGAGACTGGAGGTTGAAGACGACCTACGTGTCGTTCTTCAACAAATGATGTTCAGCCAATTATTTTATTTTGATTGGTTGGACTTTCTTGTGTTACTTATGCGTGCCTTGACTTGGGTTCATAATAATCCCTCACCTCAGTTCCATTATGTTGTACCCCAAAATTTTCCCTCCCATTTCCTCAACATTTTCTCATCACAAGACCCTTGAAGGTCAAGACCCAGTTAGGGTTTCCTCTGCTCAAGACTTCTCCTTGCACTGTTGACCCAAATTAGGGTTTGTGTTTGCACAAAGATATTTTGACCTAAAATGCCTAAGATGACTTCCATGCTTCATGTTGGACTCCCAAGTTTATCCATACCAAGTTTCAAGTCTTGATTCCAAATTTTGCCCAGTCAATTGGACAGTTGACCTAGAAATCAACTGTATTGGGGAAAAAGTCAACTGTGGCCAATTGACAGCCAAATCTCATGAAAATTGACCCACATCAACATTATGAACTCACATGGACCATTTGATCATGTTTGGATCACAATTCCATAAGAAATTTGATCAGATCATCAAAAGGGCAAAATGGTCATTTTTAGGGTTTTGACTGCACAAAGGCAATTTTTGACTGTTTGACCTAGCCAATGGCAAACCAAGCTCACATATGGACTCAAGGACCCCATAGAATTATCTTGACATGCTCAACAAGTTCAAAAGATCCCAAGTACACAAGATTGACAGTTGAATTTCCCAGTCAATTGATCAATTTTGACTGTATACTGAAAAGTCAAACTTTGACTTTTTGGTCAAAATCAAGGGTCAAGATTCATTTTTCATCAAAACATGCCAAATCATGAAACTTGTCCATCAAGAAATAAAGAAATGCAAATTAGGGTTTGAAATGAAGATTTTTCATAACTTAGAATTTTTCTAAGTTATGAAAAACCCTAATTTTTTCCTAACTTTGCCCCACTTTCTCACCAAGATTCATTTGGATTCAAGCAAAAGTCAAAACATGAAAGTTGTAGCCTATTGCATAATCTACAACTTTGATACACAAAGTTTTCCCAAAAGAGGCTTGTATCTCAAGTTACAATTTTTGGAACAAGGGTACCAAACCATTCTTAACTTAGTGAAATTTTGACCTTTTTAGGCAAGGTTTTTACCTAACTTCAAGACCATTTTTCATACACTTCCACTTGGAATTTCAATTTTCACTTCAAAGATGGATTGTAGTACACATTCCAAGCTTTCCAAAATGTCTAAGAACTCATCAAACAACCTCATGGTTAGAGAGAATCGAATTTTGCAATATGGGAAAAATTCACTTTTGAATTGGCCAAGTTACATGTTCATAACACTATGCATTTTCAATCTCAGCTTTCACAACTTGATTACAGGTCTTTTATCTCAATTAAACTCATAAATTTAATGCAAATCCTTTGTGCCAAGACCATGTTCTATGTGTTCAAGCATTGCCTAAAGGTTTAATCCCAAATTGGAAAAAGCATTATATCCATTTTTGCAAAAGTTGCACTTTATGTCAATTGGTAAATCAAGAAGGTACAAAGGAAATCTCTTTGGCACAAGTTTATGAGTTAATCACACTGATCAAGGGGAAGTTTAGCAGCATAGTATGGGGGCCTGTACAGGCTAGAAACAGAACTTGGCCATTGCTTGCTTAAAGTTTAAGAAACATAGCATAACATGTACAAATTTTCATATCAGTCAACCAAGGCTTAAGAAAAGTTATCAAGCACATTCCAAACATTCATCCTAAGCTGAAGCACGACCCTAAGATCCTCAAAACCTCCCCATTCCCAGAATCACCTTAAAACTGCTCAAAACAGGGCATCCCTGCAGTTTGAGTTCCATAGCTCCAACCTTCCATGCTTTCTTGCTAAAAACACATCAAACACATTCCCTAACATCCCTTGAAGCTAACCAAAACCTCAAACACGACCTGTAACACTCCCAGGCAACATCACCATTTTCATTTTCTTGCTTTGCAGTTGAAGTTCTCTAGCAAGATTCAAAAGGTTTCAAGATAAAGTAAAGCTTGGAATAGCATCCTTGGACATCAAGGAAGCTATACCAATCATCACCTTGCACTGAAGGTACCTCAATCACCAGATACAACTTCAACTGAACAGGTAAGTTCATGAACACGAATCTCTCTATCCAGGCATTGTTAGCTTTAGGTTTGTGAAGAAAACATGTCACATTCATAGCCCTGAACATGACCATGTAGTTAGATTTCATTTATATTATGTATGCTTAGAGAATTTTAAGTCTGAACATGGCATACAAACTAGGTCAGAATTTGGGGGAGAAGAAATTCTCTCTCATTTCTGAGAGTTAGATTGACTTCTTTATATGTCTAGAATCGTGGCTTCAAGCTCTACAGGTTTCATGTTGGAAGATTTGGCAAAAGATCAAAGAATCAGGAGTTAAGAATTTGAGAAGCAGGCGCGCGTTTTTTTTGAATTTGTTTGTCTGAAGGTTGAAGACAACAACTTCCTGGGCTGGGCCTGTTTGTTATTTCTTTTTGCACCCTGATTTTGCTTTTACACCCCCCTGAGCCCATTTTGTTTATTTTAATGATTTTTTGACTTTTCTTTTTTTGGCTTGACTTATTTATTTTTCCTCATAATATAAAAAATATAAAAATATTTTTTTGCACCATTTTCCTATTTATTAGGTATTTATTGGTTTAGATTAGTTTTTATACATAAATAAATAAATAGATACACTTTTATTAAAGAATACTAAAAATATGCAAACACATCTTTATTTTCATTTTTATTTTGTTTTATCTTCTGAAAATATTTTTATATAAAAAAATACTTTTTTTATATAAATATTAAATATTATTATTTTGTATATATAACGCATATTAGTAAATAATACAAATATTTATATAGATATTAATATATTTAGGTTAAATTACAAAATATACACACTTTTATTTTTCTTATTAATATTTAATATAAAAATACCTTTTGACAAATATACTTCATTTTATTTTATTTTAGCATATAATAATAAATATTATACATATTAAATATATAATACATTTTACTTAATGAAATTAGGGTTTTGCCCTAAAATACATAAAAAACTCCAAAAAATAATACTTTTTATTTTGTTTATTTTGACATGTAAAAATACTTTTTTTCCATACATACAAAAACCATTTTTTGCATCTTGCATATTTATTCTTATTTTATTTAATTTATGCAATTAAATTATCTTGTAAATAATTCAATATTGATGTAATAGTTTAGGTTTAAATTCCTTATCAAAATTCCCATTTGAACATTTGTACCCCCCTTCCCATATATTGTGTTGTAATAGCTTAGTAAATTTATTTTTCGCACTTTATTGCTTTCTAACTATACCATGTTAGAATTAGGGTTTGTATGCGAATCAAAAGCAACAAAAATAGTTTGACCTAATTTCAAGATAAACAAGCATGAAAATGGACAACACAAATCACACTTGCACCCCCTAGGGTATTCCACTTGTTGCCTTCAATAAATGGGCCATATTGCATGCTAGGTCTCCTTGGGCAAAACAAACAATCGAATGATCATAGTCCCTCGATGACGCTTTCAAAAAAGGTTGCCTAAACAAATGATCAAGTCCCTTAAGGAAAATTGCCCAAAGATACTTGGCACCATTGCAATTATGGTCTAAACGATGACCCGCGCCCGTCCCTTTCACATCCTAACACAAGATTGTCCACCAAATACAATGATGGAACAAACTTGTTAAAAGGGTTAAAACATAGCAATAATCTTTGAGAAATTTAGGAGTAGATAACCTCTTGGTTACTTGAATCAAGCTTGCAAAAACAAAACACTTGCCTATTTTCTAAAACCACACCTCACAACACTTTCAAAACAAACTTTCAAAAACAAATGAAAACCTTTTCAAAAGACATATATCTTTGTATACATCCCAACATGGATCATTACAAAGGTCGCCACCACATTGGCTTCTTTTCAAAACATTTTCAAACCCACACACACGAGCACCATTTCAAACAATTGAAAAATAAGGCAAGTTGATCTAAGCAAGTAACTAAGAGCCCATGGATAACCATGGATAGAAAGGGTGCTAATACCTTCCCTTTCTATAATCTACTCCCCGAACCCAAGAAAACATCTCAAAGGTTTTTGCTGTGCTTTTTAACCTTTCCTTAGGATAAAATAAAAAGTCGGTGGCGACTCTTGCTCAACCGAAACATTTGCGAAAACAAACGCAAAACCATAGTCAGTTCTCCCACCGTATCACAGAACTGGCGACTCTGCTTGGGATGAACTTTAAAGTGGAGTAACCTTAGGGCTTAGATCACCTTTGTTTTCAATTGTTTGCCTTGTTTGCTTTTATATTTGTGGGCTTTGCATCGGAGTTTCATAGATCCTAACCCAGATCTGGGAAATACCCTTTTTAGGTAGCATAATCTGTGAGGGACCTGTCCGGCGTAGACCGACATGGGTGAAGCAGTGGCTACGTTGGTGTGGCACCTTGGTCTGTACCTATATCCCTTGTGTTGCAACGAGGAGAATATAGGTCTTCTAAGGAGTCATTAAACACCAACCAACCTTAGAACCCTAAATTGACCAAACTTGGCCATTAGGACAGTAGCAGTATGCTACACTCATTGAGGCTAAACTCCCGCGATGGTTCTGGCCGCAAGAAAAGATTGCGATGCTGGAGTTATGACCGATTGAGGGTAGTCAATGATTTGAGATCCTCTAGAACCCGGTTACTTTTGATAGGACAGGTTTTAACCAACGAAACCAAAAGAGGGTAATACCTAAACTTCATGCTGGCCTGAAACCTAAGGGTTGTCTTGTGTGACTTGTGTGCCGTATCATGTTTGCCTGTGTGAATACTTGTGGTGTGCTTCATCATAGCATCATGCCATCATACCATTGCATGCATCCTGTATAAAGGACTAACCCATTTCAAAGACAAAAAAGTTTCATCTTTGCTCTGTTTTGTAGGACATCATGATGCCCGTGCGTAGGAATACTGTCCGACTCAACTTTGTTCAACCACCAACTTTGCTCAAGGATTTGGTTGGTAGGATTCCAAACACTTCTTCCTTCATCAACAGGCATGGTTCTCTCCTTGGCTTGATCACTGGAAAATGGGACCAACAACTGATAAGTGTCCTGACCCAGTTTTATGACCCCATGTATCATTGTTTCACCTTTCAAGACTTCCAGCTGGTCCCTACCCTGGAAGAGTTCTCTTATTTTCTTGGTATCCCTGTCTTGGAGCAAACTCCATTCACTGGTTTGGAAAAGACTCCTAGGCCTGAAGAGGTTGCTGCAATTCTCCCCTTGACCAAAGAAGAGGTATTGGCTAACTGGGAAACTAGAAGTGGAGTTAAGGGCTTTTTTGGTCAAATTTCTGGTTGGCAAGGCTAATGATTTCTGGAATGACTTGGACTTCAAGGCGTACGAAGACATTCTGGCTCTTTTAATCTATGGTCTGGTACTGTTTCCCAATCCTGACACCTTTATCAGTATTTATGCCATAAGGATCTTCATGTCTCGGAATCCTGTACCCACTCTTTTGGGTGATATCCTGCAACAAATCTATGCTCGTACTGCCCGAAAACGGGGAACTCCGTGGTGTTGTGCTCCTTTGTTAGTGAGGTGGTTTATTTCGCACCTTCCTAAGGTCGTGCTGAAGAATGAAGAAGGAAAGGGTTGGGCTCATAGGCTAATGTCTCTCACTGATAATGACATCACTTGGACTCTCAGAGGTTTGGATGAGGTAGCTGTTATTGATCGTTGCGGAGAATACCCTAATGTTCCATTGATTGGTATCCAAGGAGGAATCTCTTATAATCCATGTTTAGCCCTCCGCCAGTTTGGAAGAGCCAGAAGAACAAGGCCTCATTAAATGTTGGTTCCTCACTTCCATTTTGAGTTTCAGGTAGACAATGACAAACTACGCCATGGATTCATTAAGGCTTGGGACAGAATTCACAAAGCTGACCCACATGAGTTGGGACCAAAGACTTCCTTACCAATGGAGCCCTATTGCAAATGGGTCCGCATCCGTGCTCAGAAGTTAGGTATGCCGTACGAAGCTATCATACCTATCATTCTTGAATCTCCTGATGAAGATGGGGTTCCTCCAACTGTCCTCCCTCCTCAGATACCCACTGATTTTGACACAATGAAGAGATCTTGGGCGCAGCTAAAGGAAGAACGGGATTTTTATCGGGAAAAGTTCAACGAGAAGGAACGGAAGATCCAGAGGCTGACTAAGCAATTGGAGGAGGAGCGGGTCCTGAATAACTACATCCACACTGAGAAGAGGAGGCCATGGGAGCACTGATGGGCTTTGGATGTTTCCTTTTTACAGCTTTTATTTTTGTTTCAGTATTTTTCATTCCTGTAATGCCTAAGGGCAAGTTGTTGAACAATTTAAAATTTGAATCTAATGAAGTGTGTTTCCCTTTTGTCTACAAAGTTGAATCTTGTTTGTCTTTGAAAACATAAAACATACGCATCTCATTGCACCATATGCATAGCAGGTACCCCTTTCACAGGTTGCTTAATTTTCTTCGCTGTTTATTTGAACAGTCATCATGAATCCAGACTCATCCAGTGAGCAAGCAATCAAGGCCCTTCAGGCCCAAAATGCCCAGTTTCAAGAAATGGTCCTGAGCCTGGCCCAAGGTCAGCAAGAGTTGAAGCCTCTACTCCTGAAGAAGAAGAAGAAAAAGAGGATTGCGTTATTCAACACCGGACGCAGGTTTGGGAACACACTCCATAATGAAGTTGATCCAACTACTTCTTCTGCTGAGAAAGACAGTCCCCAAGGGGGAGGAGCTCCTAGTCCGGCAGTCTCTGACAACGAGACGGACTACAATGATGAACAATACCCACCTGCTGCTGACAGATACAAACAATTAGAGGACCGCTTGAGCGCCATGGAGATTCAGAATGTGCCGGGGCTGGATTTCGGAGATTTGGGCTTATCTTCTGGGGTAGTAATCCCACACAAGTTTAAGGCGCCTGCCTTTGCCAAATACGACGGGACTTCCTGTCCAAAGCTGCATCTAAGGTCGTACGTAAGGAAGATCCAACCTTACACGGCATATAAGAACCTTTGGATTCACTTCTTCCAAGATAGCCTTTCGGGGTCACAGCTTGAGTGGTTCTACCAACTAGATGGAACTAGCTTCCGACACTGGGAAGATTTGGCAACCGCATTTTATAGACAATATCAATACAATTCTGATCTCGCTCCTACGCGTACCCAACTTCAGGGTATGTCTCTAGGAACGGGCGAAGGGTTCAAAGAATATGCACAAAAATGGAGAGATTTGGCTGGCAGGGTGCAGCCTCCATTGACTGATCGTGAGCTGGTTGATATGTTTCTAGGGACTTTTCTGGTCCATTTTTCAATCATTTGGTTGGTAACTCCTCCGTTGGGTTTACAGATTTGATTCTGACAGGAGAAAGAATTGAAGCTGGCATCAGGTCAGGAAAGATACAAAAAGCTGCCTCCACAAGTACTGAGAAGAGGCCTTTCAAGAAAGAAGCAAGTTCCGTCTATGGTCCTAGAAGACAAGTCAAGCCAGAAAGTCGCCAAGCCGTCAATGCTTTGGTCATTTCAAAGCCTGTTGCTGCTCCTCAGCAGTACAATCAACAAAGAGGTGAAAGGCCCAAGGACAGTATACTAGGCTGAGTATGACCTTGTCACAAATCTTACCACAACTGTTATCAACCAACTTGGTGACCATCAAAGAGGCTCCAAAGGTCGTGAATACTGCATCTCCCAAGTATAACCCAAATGCCCGTTGTGCTTATCATTCCGATAGCCTCGGGCATACTACTGATGATTGTTGGGCCTTGAGAAATAAAGTGCAAGATCTTATCGACGCGAAGGAAATTCAGTTTGAGGCGCCTGAGAGGCCAAATGTTGTAACTGCTCCTATGCCCCAGCATAGAGTAAATGCCATCGAGGAAGATTTGTATGCTGTTTCGGTGAATGATGTTGCTACCCCTCTTTTGACTGTTAAGAGGAACTTACTACTAGCCGGTTTATTTCTGGGTTGTAGCAAGGGTTGCCTCCTGTGTGCTGTTATCCCTACCGGTTGTCCGCTGCTGAAATCAGGCATCCAAAGCCTGATGGACAGCAAAGAAATTTTGTTCAAGAAAACTGTCGTTCCATTTGTTTCCACTGAAGAAGTATCTGTTGTCACAATTTACAATCCTACCAAAGCTCCCCCGAGGAAGCCAGTCCAAATTCTTTCTGTTGCACCCATCACTATTACTGTTCCGGGGCCTCTCCCCTATGAGTCTGATAAAGCTGTCCCATGGCATTATGGGGCCGACGTGTATGTGCTTGGAGTGAAGCAGGAGTTCAACACCGGTACCAGTATCAGTAATATCACTGGTCCCGCCAAGATTACTCGTAGTGGCAGGCTCTTCTCGCCTGACATTGCACCGCCAGTTATCCGAAAGCCTCTTATCATCACACCCGCAAGTGTGCATGTTCCAGTTCAAGTTCCTGTGTCTACTACTGCCGCCGAGTCCTCTGATACTCGGGGCAAAGAAGTTGCTACCGATTTGCCTGCCAGGACAGAGGCACCAGAAAAGACTGTTGTTGAAGCCTCCCAACAAGAAATGGAGGAAATCCTTAAAATCATTAAAAAGAGTGACTTCAATGTTATTGAACAGTTGGGGCATACCCCCTCCAAAATCTCTATGCTATCATTGCTGCTATGCTCAGAGGCCCATGCAAAAGCCCTGATTTCATTTCTGAAAACGGCCCATGTGCCGTAAGAGACCTCTGCAGATCAATTCACTGACTGTGTAGCTAATTTGACAGCTGACAATGGTTTGGGATTCTCGGATGCTGACCTCACCGCCAAAGGAAAAAATCACAATGATGCCCTACATGTTTCCATAGAATGCAGGGGCACTACTCTCGCACACGTGTTAGTGGATACCGGTTCTTCCCTGAATGTTTTGCCCAAGAAGGCATTGGATCGCTTGGATTGTGAGGGCCTGGAATTGAAACCTAGTAACATCATTGTTAGAGCCTTCGACGGTTCTAAGAGGATGGTGCACGGTGAAGTAGACATTCCAATTCGGGTGGGTTCCCAAGTCTTCGACTCAACGTTCTATGTAATGGATATTCGTCCATCTTACTCCTGCTTGTTGGGTCGACCCTGGATTCACAAGGATGGGGCAGTAACATCTACTCTACACCAAAAGCTCAAATACCCTGTCAAAGGGAAGATTGTTACTGTGCAGGGTGAGGAAGAATACATGGTTAGTCACTTGAATTCATTCCGGTATATCGAGATGGACGGGGAGTTTATTGAAACCCCCTTTCAGCATTTTGAGGAGGTTCCTCCAACGTTGGCATCAGCTGAAACAATGGTTGAAGAAGACTTTCCGTTGAAGATGGCGTCCTTGAAGGATGCTCGGGCTGTAATCGAGAAAGGCAAATGTACAAACTGGGGTCAACTTCCTGACTTCACTCAAAAGAACGACAAGTTTGGGCTGGGCTTTACTGCAGAGGCTCAGAGGGTTGTGCGCAAGGAAAAGATCAGAAAGGCTCCGGTGTTTATCTTCAACCCAAGGGTGAATGCTATCGAGGAGGACATAGAGGAAGCAGAGTTTGACAGTTGGATCTATCCAACCACCAGCAACGGACCAAGCAACTGGACGGCAAAGGATTTTACACCTATCACATTTGTCACGCAATAATTAACTCATTTGATTGTCAATTTGTAATAAACAATATGTTAAAACTTGTTGGCTCGGTGTCCTACCCGGGGCATCGTAGCTCCATTTGTGAGGGTTTTTTGTATGACATTTCCATATATCATCAATCAAAACGTTGGAAGTTTGTTGCATTTCAAATCTTGCGCTCTTTTTTTTTTCTTTGTGTTATATATTGCAAAACAGCTATATTTACACACACTCACCTATACAGGTTTCAATCCACTCTGGATCTCACTGGTAACAGCTCTGCTACCACCAGTTATGACTTCGAGAATCCGATCAACTTGGCCGAAGACGAAGGTGAAGATGATTGCGAAGTGCCTGGTGAGCTCGCAAGACTGCTACTTCAGGAAGAGAGGGCTATTCAACCACATGAAGAGCCAGTGGAAACAGTTAACCTGGGTACTGAGACAGATAGGAAAGAAGTCAAGATTGGTGCCAATCTAGAGCTCAGCGTGAAGCAACGATTGATCCAGATGCTACATGATTACATGGAGATATTTGCTTGGTCCTATGAAGACATGCCTGGTTTGGATGCCGACATTGTAGTTCATCACCTGCCAACCAAGGAAGACTGCCCTCCGGTAAAGCAAAAGGTCCGCCGTATGCGCCCATAGAAGTCCGAAAAGATCAAGGCTGAGGTTATGAAGCAATTCGACGTCGGGTTTCTAGCAGTAACTTCTTACCCTCAATGGGTTGCCAACGTGGTGCCAGTTCCGAAGAAGGACGGTAAAGTCAGAATGTGTGTCGACTACAGGGATTTGAACAGGGCAAGCCCCAAGGATGATTTCCCTCTGCCTCACATCGACGTTCTTGTTGACAATACTGCACAACACAAGGTGTTCTCCTTCATGGATGGTTTTTCAGGGTATAATCAGATCAAGATGGCTCCGGAAGATATGGAAAAAACTACCTTTGTGACTCAGTGGGGCACCTTCTGCTACAAGGTCATGCCATTCGGGTTGAAAAATGCTGGGGCAACCTACCAACGTGCCATGGTTGCTTTATTTCATGATATGATCCATCATGAGATTGAGGTATATGTTGACGACATGATTGCGAGGTCCCAAACTGAGGAAGAACACCTTGATCATCTGAGGAAGCTGTTTGACCGACTGAAGTTATACAAGCTGAGGTTGAACCCAAACAAATGCACCTTTGGGGTAAGGTCCGGAAAATTGCTAGGTTTCATTGTGAGCGATAAAGGTATTCAGGTGGACCCGGCCAAGGTAAAAGCCATACAAGAGATGCCGACTCCCAAGACAGAGAAAGAAGTCAGAGGCTTTCTGGGACGACTGAATTACATTGCCCGATTCATCTCACACCTAACTGCTACTTGTGAGCCAATCTTCAAATTACTGAAGAAAGATCAAGTAGTATGCTGGAACGATGAATGTCAGGCTGCCTTTGAAAAGATAAAGGAGTACCTCCAAGAGCCACCCATTCTTATGCCACCAGTGGAAGGGAGACCTCTAATACTATACTTGATTGTGCTTGATAATTCAATGGGGTGTGTGCTGGGGCAGCATGACGAGTCTGGCCGAAAAGAGCATGCTATTTATTATCTGAGCAAAAAGTTTACCGACTGTGAGTCTCGTTACTCACTGCTCGAGAAAACTTGCTGCGCTCTGGTATGGACTGCTCGCCGGCTGAGACAGTATATGCTGACTCACACCACTTTGTTGATTTCAAAGATGGATCCCATCAAGTACATATTCGAAAATCCTGCTCTGTCTGGAAGAATAGTGAGATGGCAAATGATCTTGACAGAATATGATATCCAATATACAACTCAAAAAGCAATCAAAGGAAGTGTACTGGCAGATCATTTGGCACACCAACCTGTGGACGATTACCAATCACTAAACTTTGACTTTCCTGACGAAGATATCATGGTAGTAACTGACTGTGAAGTACCTGGACCGGATGAAGGACCTGAGGAAGGATCCTGTTGGTCTATGCATTTTGACGGAGCCTCCAACGCTTTGGGTAACGGCGTCGGCGCTGTAATCATATCTCCCAAAGGAACTCATACTCCACTCACCGCCCGATTGTGCTTCAACTGCACCAACAACATGGCAGAATATGAGGCATGTATCATGCGTCTAAAAGCTGCAATCGACTTAAGGATCAAATTTCTGAGTGTCTTCGGAGATTCCGCTCTCGTGATCAATCAGATCAAAGGCGAGTGGGATACGAAACACCCAAATCGTATTCCTTACAAGGAGTATGTGTTGACTTTGCTTCCCCACTTTAAAGAGATAACTTTCGAGCACTTCCCGAGAGAGGAGAATCAGCTAGCGGACGCACTAGCTACAATGTCTTCAATGTTCAAAGTTAAATGGGACAATGAAGCTCCCCGTATCATTATCTGGAAGTTGGACGAACCGGCATACTGCTGCGAGCTTGAGGCCAAAGAGGTGACTGAAAAACCTTGGTATCATGAGGTGAAGAGATACTTGGAAGCTCAGGAATACTCTGAAGGTGAATCTGTCAACGACAAGAAGTTCATGAGAAGGTTTGCTGCAAAATTCTTCCTCAGCAACGACATTCTCTACAAACGGAATCATGATTCGACTCTACTACGTTGTGTGGATAAGGCTGAAGCAGAGAGGATCATGATAGAACTGCATGAAGGTACATTCGGAACACATTCCAGTGGACACACCATGGCAAAGAAAATCCTTCGGGCAGGGTATTTCTGGTCCACAATGGAAGCCGATTGTTACCAACATTCTCGAACTTGTCATAAATTCCAGATCTATGCTGACAAGGTGCACATCCCTCCGGTTCCTCTGAACGTCCTGACGGCACCTTGGCCTTTTGTAATGTGGGGCATTGATATGATCGGTGAGATCTGACCAACGGCATCCAACGGGCATCGCTTCATCTTGGTGGCGATCGATTACTTCACGAAGTGGGTTGAGGTAGCTTCCTACGCAACGGTAACCAAGAGCGTCGTGGCACGTTTTATCCAGCATAACCTGATCTGTCGGTACGGCATCCCGGAAAGAATCATTACGGACAATGGTACCAATCTCAATAACAAGATGATCACTGAACTCTGCAAACAATTCAAAATACAGCACCATAACTCTTCTCCTTACCGGTCGAAGATGAATGGGGCTGTAGAGGCAGCTAATAAGAATATCAAGAAAATTGTGCAGAAGATGACAGTGACCTATAAAGATTGGCACGAGATGTTACCGTTTGGTCTTCATGGGTACCGTACCTCAGCAAGGACGTCAACCGGGGCAACACCTTTTTCCTTGGTCTATGGCATGGAGGCAGTCTTGCCGATTGAAGTCCAGATACCCTCTCTCCGGATAATGAAGGATGCAGACTTGAGTGAAGATGACTGGATCCAGACCTGACTTGATAAATTAAACCTGATTGGCGAGAAAAGACTCACCGCTATCTGTCATGGTCAGACGTACCAAAAACGGATGATTAGGGCATTTAACAAGAAAGTCAGACCACAAGAGTATCAAGTTGGGGACCTGGTAATCAAACGCATCATCCTTCCTCAAAGCGATCCCCGGGGCAAATGGACCCCTACGTACGAAGGGCCATTTGTGGTTAAACATGTGTTCTCAGGAGGAGCCATGATTCTGACCACCATGGATGGTGACGACCTTCCTCACCCCGCCAATGCAGACATAGTAAAAAGATACTACGCATGAATAAAAGACCCGCTAGGTTGACATACCTAGGCAAAAATAAGGGCTTCCCGGCGAACCAAAAGGGTTCGGGCAAAAATAAGGGATGAAATAAAAAAAAATCTGTACACCCGGCAAGTCGAAAACCTGAAAAGGCGGCTTGGGCAAAAATGGGTATCCCGGTGGACTGAAAACCCGAAAGGGCGGTCCAGGCAAAAGTTAGGGATAAAGCGTAACACTATGTCTCATTGGATCACCTTGCATCCAGAATTCGGCATCAATCAATCAGCTTTATCTTTAACTAAGCAGCAAAGTGATGAGACACTCGAAGACATAAAGGCGATATCGGAGTTGGAACCCAGTGGGATTGTTCACATAGCTGTTTTGTTTCCTTTTCAAAAATTGTATAAACTCTATGTTATTTAGCGGCATTCTCCTACTAGGATGTCAGCCTCTTGTACGAAAACGCCTATTCACAGGCCAATTTCAAAATCAATACAAATTCACTTTTTCATACAAATTGCCATTGTTTTTCCTTTTTCTGTTTTGTCTTGCGAAGAACGTCCAATGTTCATTTTTGATATATGCATTTGACATTAAATTGCTGATTCATAAATATTTGCATATGAAACAAAAGACTAATTACAAGGTGACATCATAAACAAGGGCAATGTAGAGTTGTTTAATGCAGTCTGGTTGCTTTGTCCGCCAAGGTACCAAGGTAGATTCTAACTGAAGAATGTGACCAAATCATCTCAACTCCCCGCAAAGTAAGACAAGATTCAGCAATACTTTCCCCAAGCATAGTTGGTTCCCTGTCAATCCTGAAAAGGCACAACATTCCCCAACGGAGTATAGGCATTCATCAGCAAGCATCCCCGGCAGTCTTGATCTAAGATTGTTCCCCGGCGGAATACAGACACCCCAGTAGAACCATTTACCAGTACAAATTCCAAAAGCTTCCCCAGGAAAGTGGAATTCTTATCCCCCAGCAGGTCTTAAAGCTTATCCCCAGTAGATTCTGGAAGCTTGTTCCCTGCAGAGTACGGACGTCTCTCCCGAGATTTATTCAAAGTTATTCCTCACAAGAGCTTATAACTGGGTTATCCTCAGCTAATTGCCACGGAAGATCGCCCTCGGCGAAGTTCTTCCTATCCCCAGCGGAATTCATCAAAGTTCCCCAACCTAACTTATCAACACAATCCCCAGCGGAATCCACCATTGAAGTCCTCAGCAGGCCTCTCATCAAAACTTCAGCAAAGTATCTCTTCCACAGAGCAATTCCCCGGCCGGTCGTCAAGGATTTATTTTCCTGAGACGAAAATACATTCATAAACACTTCATATTTCATACGTCTTGCTTACATACATGATAAAGTGCATACAACACTATCTCATGTTGAACATCACGACATCATGCATTTCATACATCATGACATTGCATACAACTGATGTTTTTGCCTTTCCAGAGAAAAAGACAATCCCAAAGACAACTACCTTCAACTGTCACAATTCCAGATTCGATACCTGTATCTAGCCAGGGCACATCTGAGAGTGATCAGTTTCCAGACTCGATTCCTGTATCTAGCCAGGGCACGTCTGAAGAGTTCGAATATTCGATTCCTGTATCCAGCCAGGGCATATCTAGCAACTATCACAATTCCAGATTCGATTCCTGTATCTAGCCAGGGCACGTCTGAAGAGTTCGAAGATTCGATTCCGGTATCCAGCCAGGGCATATCTAGAAACTATCACAATTCCAGATTCGATTCCTGTATCTAGCCAGGGCACGTCTGAAGAGTTCGAAGATTCGATTCTTGTATCCAGCTAGGGCATATCTGTTGACCACATTTCCAGATTCAATTCCTGTATCCAGCCAGGGTATATCTGTTGACCACATTTCCAGACTCGATTCCTGTATCTAGCCAGGGCACGTCTGAAGAGTTCGAAGATTCGATTCCTGTATCCAGCCAGGGCATATCTGTTGACGACTATTTCCAGATTCGATTCCTGTATCCAGCCAGGGCATATCTGTTGACGACTATTTCCAGATTCGATTCCTGTATCCAGCCAGGGCACATCTGTGAGCAATCGATTGTAGATTCGACACCTGTATCCAGCCAGGGCATATCTGCATGAGGAGATTGAAGATCAAACACCTGTAATAAGCCAGAAAAACATCTGTCTTTCTCAAAATACACAAGTTCTCGCTAAGGAATCTCTTATGCGATCAACACTTCCAAATGGCATCTATAAGCCCATTCCCGACAAGGTTCTGTCACATCTCCAGATGGCATCTATAAGCCCATCTCCCTATCCACCATCTCTCCAAATGGCATCTATAAGCCCATTCCCGACATCACATTGCTGATACTCCAACATGCGAGTGCAAATTTCCGGGCACTCTAGTGTCCAATCTCCTTTTACCCTCGAGTCACGAAAGGAAAACTTGCCAATCTAACTCTTCAGGTTCAAGAAGATTGAACAGGGGAAACTGTTGTACCCCAAAATTTTCCCTCCCATTTCCTTAACATTTTCTCATCACAAGACCCTTGAAGGTCAAGACCCAGTTAGGGTTTCCTCTGCTCAAGACTTCTCCTTGCACTGTTGACCCAAATTAGGGTTTGTGTTTGCACAAAGATATTTTGACCTAAAATGCCTAAGATGACTTCCATGCTTCATGTTGGACTCCCAAGTTTATCCATACCAAGTTTCAAGTCTTGATTCCAAATTTTGCCCAGTCAATTGGACAGTTGACCTAGAAATCAACTGTATTGGGGAAAAAGTCAACTGTGGCAAATTGACAGCCAAATCTCATGAAAATTGACCCACATCAAAATTATGAACTCACATGGACCATTTGATCAAGTTTGGATCACAATTCCATAAGAAATTTGATCAGATCATCAAAAGGGCAAAATGGTCATTTTTAGGGTTTTGACTGCACAAAGGCAATTTTTGACTGTTTGACCTAGCCAATGGCAAACCAAGCTCACATATGGACTCAAGGACCCCATAGAATTATCTTGACATGCTCAACAAGTTCAAAAGATCCCAAGTACACAAGATTGACAATTGAATTTCCCAGTCAATTAATCAATTTTGACTGTATACTGAAAAGTCAAACTTTGACTTTTTGGTCAAAATCAAGGGTCAAGATTCATTTTTCATTAAAACATTCCAAATCATGAAACTTGTCCATCAAGAAATCAAGAAATGCAAATTAGGGTTTGAAATGAAGATTTTTCATAACTTAGAATTTTTCTAAGTTATGAAAAACCCTAATTTTTTCCTAACTTTGCCCCACTTTCTCACCAAGATTCATTTGGATTCAAGAAAAAGTCAAAACATGAAAGTTGTAGCCTATTGCATAATCTACAACTGTGATTCACAAAGTTTTCCCAAAAGAGGCTTGTATCTCAAGTTACAATTTTTGGAACAAGGGTACCAAACCATTCTTAACTTAGTGAAATTTTGACCTTTTTAGGCAAGGTTTTTACCTAACTTCAAGACCAATTTTCATACACTTCCACTTGGAATTTCAATTTTGACTTCAAAGATGGATTGTATTACACATTCCAAGATTTCCAAAATGTCCAAGAACTCATCAAACAACCTCATGGTTAGAGAGAATCGAATTTTGCAATATGGGAAAAATTCACTTTTGAATTGGCCAAGTTACATGTTCATAACACTATGCATTTTCAATCTCAGCTTGCACAACTTGATTACAGGTCTTTTATCTCAATTAAACTCATAAATTTAATGCAAATCCTTTGTGCCAAGACCATGTTCTATGTGTTCAAGCATTGCCTAAAGGTTTAATCCCAAATTGGAAAAAGCATTATATCCATTTTTGCAAAAGTTGCACTTTATGTCAATTGGTAAATCAATAAGGTACAAAGGAAATCTCTTTGGCACAAGTTTATGAGTTAATCACACTGATCAAGGGGAAGTTTAGCAGCATAGTATGGGGGCCTGTACAGGCTAGAAAGAGAACTTGGCCATTGTTTGCTTAAAGTTTAAGAAACATAGCATAACATGTACAAATTTTCATATCAGTCAACCAAGGCTTAAGAAAAGTTATCAAGCACATTCCAAACATTCATCCTAACCTGAAGCACGACCCTAAGATCCTCAAAACCTCCCCATTCCCAGAATCACCTTAAAACTGCTCAAAACAGGGCATCCCTGCAATTTGAGTTCCATAGCTCCAACCTTCCATGCTTTCTTGCTAAAAACACATCAAACACATTCCCTAACATCCCTTGAAGCTAACCAAAACCTCAAACACGACCTGTAACACTCCAAGGCAACATCACCATTTCCATTTTCTTGCTTTGCAGTTGAAGTTCTCTAGCACGATTCAAAAGGTTTCAAGATAAAGTAAAGCTTGGAATAGCATCCCTGGACATCAAGGAAGCTATACCAATCATCACCTTGCACTGAAGGTACCTCAATCACCAGATACAACTTCAACTGAACAGGTAAGTTCATGAACACGAATCTCTCTATCCAGGCATTGTTAGCTTTAGGTTTGTGAAGAAAACATGTCACATTCATAGCCCTGAACATGACCATGTAGTTAGATTTCATTTATATTATGTATGCTTAGAGAATTTGAAGTCTGAACATGGCATACAAACTAGGTCAGGATTTGGGGGAGAAGAAATTCTCTCATTTCTGAGAGTTAGATTGACTTCTTTATATGTCTAGAATCGTGGCTTCAAGCTCTACAGGTTTCATGTTGGAAGATTTGGCAAAAGATCAAAGAATCAGGAGTTAAGAATTTGAGAAGCAGGCGCGCGTTTTTTTTGAATTTGTTTGTCTGAAGGTTGAAGACAACAACTTCCTGGGCTGGGCCTGTTTGTTATTTCTTTTTGCACCCTGATTTTGCTTTTACACCCCCCTGAGCCCATTTTGTTTATTTTAATGATTTTTTGACTTTTCTTTTTTTGGCTTGACTTATTTATTTTTCCTCATAATATAAAAAATATAAAAATATTTTTTTGCACCATTTTCCTATTTATTAGGTATTTATTGGTTTAGATTAGTTTTTATACATAAATAAATAAATAGATACACTTTTATTAAAGAATACTAAAAATATGCAAACACATCTTTATTTTCATTTTTATTTTGTTTTATCTTCTGAAAATATTTTTATATAAAAAAATTCTTTTTTTATATAAATATTAAATATTATTATTTTGTATATATAACGCATATTAGTAAATAATACAAATATTTATATAGATATTAATATATTTAGGTTAAATTACAAAATATACACACTTTTATTTTTCTTATTAATATTTAATATAAAAATACCTTTTGACAAATATACTTCATTTTATTTTATTTTAGCATATAATAATAAATATTATACATATTAAATAAATAATACATTTTACTTAATGAAATTAGGGTTTTGCCCTAAAATACATAAAAAACTCCAAAAAATAATACTTTTTATTTTGTTTATTTTGACATGTAAAAATACTTTTTTTCCATACATGCAAAAACCATTTTTTGCATCTTGCATATTTATTCTTATTTTATTTAATTTATGCAATTAAATTATCTTGTAAATAATTCAATATTGATGTAATAGTTTAGGTTTAAATTCCTTGTCAAAATTCCCATTTGAACATTTGTACCCCCCTTCCCATATATTGTGTTGTAATAGCTTAGTAAATTTATTTTTCGCACTTTATTGCTTTCTAACTATACCATGTTAGAATTAGGGTTTGTATGCGAATCAAAAGCAACAAAAATAGTTTGACCTAATTTCAAGATAAACAAGCATGAAAATGGACAACACAAATCACACTTGCACCCCCTAGGGTATTCCACTTGTTGCCTTCAATAAATGGGCCATATTGCATGCTAGGTCTCCTTGGGCAAAACAAACAATCGAATGATCATAGTCCCTCGATGACGCTTTCAAAAAAGGTTGCCTAAACAAATGATCAAGCCCCTTAAGGAAAATTGCCCAAAGATACTTGGCACCATTGCAATTATGGTCTAAACGATGACCCGCGCCCGTCCCTTTCACATCCTAACACAAGATTGTCCACCAAATACAATGATGGAACAAACTTGTTAAAAGGGTTAAAACATAGCAATAATCTTTGATAAATTTAAGAGTAGATAACCTCTTGGTTACTTGAATCAAGCTTGCAAAAACAAAACACTTGCTTATTTTCTAAAACCACACCTCACAACACTTTCAAAACAAACTTTAAAAAACAAATGAAAACCTTTTCAAAAGACATATATCTTTGTATACATCCCAACATGGATCATTACAAAGGTCGCCACCACATTGGCTTCTTTTCAAAACATTTTCAAACCCACACACACGAGCACCATTTCAAACAATTGAAAAATAAGGCAAGTTGATCTAAGCAAGTAACTAAGAGCCCATGGATAACCATGGATAGAAAGGGTGCTAATACCTTCCCTTTCTATAATCTACTCCTCGAACCCAAGAAAACATCTCAAAGGTTTTTGCTGTTCTTTTTAACCTTTCCTTAGGATAAAATAAAAAGTCGGTGGCGACTCTTGCTCAACCGAAACATTTGCGAAAACAAACGCAAAACCATAGTCAGTTCTCCCACCGTATCACAGAACTGGCGACTCTGCTTGGGATGAACTTTAAAGTGGGGTAACCTTAGGGCTTAGATCACCTTTGTTTTCAATTGTTTGCCTTGTTTGCTTTTATATTTGTGGGCTTTGCATCAGAGTTTCATAGATCCTAACCCGGATCTGGGAAATACCCTTTTTAGGTAGCATAATCTGTGAGGGACCTGTCCGGCATAGACCGACATGGGTGAAGCAGTGGCTACGTTGGTGTGGCACCTTGGTCTGTACCTATATCCCTTGTGTTGCAACAAGGAGAATATAGGTCTTCTAAGGAGTCATTAAACACCAACCAACCTTAGAACCCTAAATTGACCAAACTTGGCCATTAGGACAGTAGCAGTGTGCTACACTCATTGAGGCTAAACTCTTGCGATGGTTCTGGGCGCAAGAAAAGATTGCGATGCTGGAGTTATGACCGATTGAGGGTAGTCAATGATTTGAGATCCTCTAGAACCCGGTTACTTTTGATAGGACAGGTTTTAACCAACGAAACCAAAAGAGGGTAATACCTAAACTTCATGCTGGCCTGAAACCTAAGGGTTGTCTTGTGTGACTTGTGTGCCTTATCATGTTTGCCTGTGTGAATACTTGTGGTGTGCTTCATCATAGCATCATGCCATCATACCATTGCATGCATCCTGTATAAAGGACTAACCCATTTCAAAGACAAAAAAGTTTCATCTTTGCTCTGTTTTGTAGGACATCATGATGCCCGTGCATAGGAATATTGTCCGGCTCAACTTTGTTCAACCACCAACTTTGCTCAAGGATTTGGTTGGTAGGATTCCAAACACTTCTTCCTTCATCAACAGGCATGGTTCTCTCCTTGGCTTGATCACTGCAAAATGGGACCAACAACTGATAAGTGTCCTGACCCAGTTTTATGACCCCCTGTATAATTGTTTCACCTTTCAAGACTTCCAGCTGGTCCCTACCCTGGAAGAGTTCTCTTATTTGCTTGGTATCCCTGTCTAGGAGCAAACTCCATTCACTGGTTTGGAAAAGACTCCTAGGCCTGAAGAGGTTGCTGCAATTCTCCCCTTGACCAAAGAAGAGGTATTGGCTAACTGGGAAACTAGAAGTGGAGTTAAGGGCTTTTTGGTCAAATTTCTGGTTGGCAAGGCTAATGATTTCTGGAATGAGTTGGACTTCAAGGCGTACGAAGACATTTTGGCTCTTTTAATCTATGGTCTGGTACTGTTTCCCAATCCTGACACCTTTATCAGTATATATGCCATAAGGATCTTCATGTCTCGGAATCCTGTACCCACTCTTTTGGGTGATATCCTGCAACAACTCTATGCTCGTACTGCCCGAAAATGGGGAACTCCGTGGTGTTGTGCTCCTTTGTTAGTGAAGTGGTTTATTTCGCACCTTCCTAAGGTCGTGCTGAAGAATGAAGAAGGAAAGGGTTGGGCTCATAGGCTAATGTCTCTCACTGATAATGACATCACTTGGACTCTCAGAGGTTTGGATGAGGTAGCTGTTATTGATCGTTGTGGAGAATACCCTAATGTTCCATTGATTGGTATCCAAGGAGGAATCTCTTATAATCCATGTTTAGCCCTCCGCCAGTTTGGAAGAGCCAGAAGAACAGGGCCTCATGAAATGTTGGTTCCTCACTTCCATTTTGAGTTTCAGGTAGACAGTGACAAACTACGCCATGGATTCATTAAGGCTTGGGACAAAATTCACAAAGCTGACCCACATGAGTTGGGACCAAAGACTTCCTTACCAATGGAGCCCTATTGCAAATGGGTCCGCATCCGTGCTCAGAAGTTAGGTATGCCGTACGAAGCTGTCAGACCTATCATTCTTGAATCTCCTGATGAAGATGGGGTTCCTCCAACTGTCCTCCCTCCTCAGATACCCACGGATTTTGACACAATGAAGAGATCTTGGGTGCAGCTAAAGGAAGAACGGGATTTTTATCGGGAAAAGTTCAACGAGCAGGAACGGAAGATCCAGAGGCTGACTAAGCATTTGGAGGAGGAGCGGGTCCTGAATAACTACATCCACACTGAGAAGAGGAGGCCATGGGAGCACTGATGGGCTTTGGATGTTTCCTTTTTACAGCTTTTATTTCTGTTTCAGTATTTTTCATTCCTGTAATGCCTAAGGGCAAGTTGTTGAACAATTTAAAATTTGAATCTAATGAAGTGTGTTTCCCTTTTGTCTACAAAGTTATATCTTGTTTGTCTTTGAAAACATAAAACATACGCATCTCATTGCACCATATGCATAGCAGGTACCCCTTTCACAGGTTGCTTAATTTTCTTCGTTGTTTATTTGAACAGTCATCATGAATCCAGACTCATCCAGTGAGCAAGCAATCAAGGCCCTTCAGGCCCAAAGTGCCCAGTTTCAAGAAATGGTCCTGAGCCTGGCCCAAGGTCAGCAAGAGTTGAAGGCTATACTCCTGAAGAAGAAGAAGAAAAAGAGGATTGCGTTATTCAACACCGGACGCAGGTTTGGGAACACACTCCATAATGAAGCTGATCCAACTACTTCTTCAGCTGAGAAAGACAGTCCCCAAGGGGGAGGAGCTCCTAGTCCGGCAGTCTCTGACAACGAGACGGACTACAATGATGAACAATACCCACCTGCTGCTTACAGATCCAAACAATTAGAGGACCGCTTGAGCGCCATGGAGATTCAGAATGTGCCGGGGCTGGATTTCGGAGATTTGGGCTTATCTTCTGGGGTAGTAATCCCACACAAGTTTAAGGCGCCTGCCTTTGCCAAATACGACGGGGCTTCCTGTCCAAAGCTGCATCTAAGGTCGTACGTAAGGAAGATCCAACCTTACACGGCATATAAGAACCTTTGGATTCACTTCTTCCAAGATAGCCTTTCGGGGTCACAGCTTGAGTGGTTCTACCAACTAGATGGAACTAACATCCGACACTGGGAAGATTTGGCAACCGCATTTTATAGACAATATCAATACAATTCTGATCTCGCTCCTACGCGTACCCAACTTCAGGGTATGTCTCTAGGAACGGGCGAAGGGTTCAAAGAATATGCACAAAAATGGAGAGATTTGGCTGGCAGGGTGCAGCCTCCATTGACTGATCGTGAGCTGGTTGATATGTTTCTAGGGACTTTGTCTGGTCCATTTTTCAATCATTTGGTTGGTAACTCCTCGGCTGGGTTTACAAATTTGATTCTGACAGGAGAAAGAATTGAAGTTGACATCAGGTCAGGAAAGATACAAAAAGCTGCCTCCACAAGTACTGAGAAGAGGCCTTTCAAGAAAGAAGCAAGTGCCGTCTATGGTCCTAGAAGACAAGTCAAGCCAGAAAGTCGCCAAGCCGTTAATGCTTTGGTCATTTCAAAGCCTGTTGCTGCTCCTCAGCAGTACAATCAACAAAGAGGTGAAAGGCCCAAGAGGTAGTATACTAGGCTGAGTATGACCTTGTCACAAATCTTACAACAACTGTTATCAACCAACTTGGTGACCATCAAAGAGGCTCCAAAGGTCGTGAATACTGCATCTCCCAAGTATAACCCAAATGCCCGTTGTGCTTATCATTCCGATAGCCCCGGGCATACTACTGATGATTGTTGGGCCTTGAGAAATAAAGTGCAAGATCTTATCGACGCGAAGGAAATTCAGTTTGAGGCGCCTGAGAGGCCAAATGCTGTAACTGCTCCTATGCCCCAGCATAGAGTAAATGCCATCGAGGAAGATTTGTATGCTGTTTCGGTGAATGATGTTGCTACCCCTCTTTTGACTGTTAAGAGGAACTTACTACTAGCCGGTTTATTTCCGGGTTGTAGCAAGGGTTGCCTCCTGTGTGCTGTTATCCCTACCGGTTGTCCGTTGCTGAAATCAGGCATCCAAAGCCTGATGGACAACAAAGAAATTCTGTTCAAGAAAACTGCCGTTCCATTTATTTCCACTGAAGAAGTATCTGTTGTCACAATTTACAATCCTACCAAAGCTCCCCCGAGGAAGCCAGTCCAAATTCTGTCTGTTGCACCCATCACTATTATTGTTCCGGGGCCTCTCCCCTATGAGTCTGATAAAGCTGTCCCATGGTATTATGGGGCCGACGTGTATGTGCTTGGAGTGAAGCAGGAGTTCAACACCGGTACCAGTATCAGTAACATCACTGGTCCCGCCAAGATTACTCGCAGTGGCAGGCTCTTCTCACCTGACATTGCACCGTCAGTTATCCGAAAGCCTCTTATCATCACACCCGCAAGTGTGCATGTTCCAGTTCAAGTTCCTGTGTCTACTACTGCCGCCGAGTCCTCTGATACTCGGGGCAAAGAAGTTGCTACCGATTTGCCTGCCAGGACGGAGGCACCAGAAAAGACTGTTGTTGAAGCCTCCCAACAAGAAATGGTGGAAATCCTTAAAATCATTAAAAAGAGTGACTTCAATGTTGTTGAACAGTTGGGGCATACCCCCTCCAAAATCTCTATGCTATCATTGCTGCTATGCTCAGAGGCCCATGCAAAAGCCCTGATTTCATTTCTGAAAACGGCCCATGTGTCGCAAGAGACCTCTGCAGATCAATTCACTGACTGTGTAGCTAATTTGACAGCTGACAATGGTTTGGGATTCTCGGATGCTGACCTCACCGCCAAAGGAAAAAATCACAATGATGCCCTACATGTTTCCATAGAATGCAGGGGCACTACTCTCGCACACGTGTTGGTGGATACCGGTTCTTCCCTGAATGTTTTGCCCAAGAAGGCATTGGATCGCTTGGATTGTGAGGGCCTGGAATTGAAACCTAGTAACATCATTGTTAGAGCCTTCGACGGTTCTAAGAGGATGGTGCACGGTGAAGTAGACATTCCTATTCGGGTGGGTTCCCAAGTCTTCGACTCAACGTTCTATGTAATGGATATTCGTCCATCTTACTCCTGCTTGTTGGGTCGACCCTGGATTCACAAGGCTGGGGCAGTAACATCTACTCTACACCAAAAGCTCAAATACCCTGTCAAAGGGAAGATTGTTACTGTGCAGGGTGAGGAAGAATACATGGTTAGTCACTTGAATTCATTCCGGTATATCGAGATGGACGGGGAGTTTATTGAAACCCCCTTTCAGCATTTTGAGGAGGTTCCTCCAACGTTGGCATCAGCTGAAACAGTGGTTGAAGAAGACTTTCCGTTGAAGATGGCGTCCTTGAAGGATGCCTGGGCTGTAATCGAGAAAGGCAAATGTTCAAACTGGGGTCAACTTCCTGACTTCACTCAAAAGAACGACAAGTTTGGGCTGGGCTTTACTGCAGAGGCTCAGAGGGCTGTGCGCAAGGAAAAGATCAGAAAGGCTCCGGTGTTTATCTCCAACCCAAGGGTGAATGCTATCGAGGAGGACGTAGAGGAAGCAGAGTTTGACAGTTGGATCTATCCAACCACCAGCAACGGACCAAGCAACTGGATGGCAAATGATTTTACACCTATCACATTTTTCACGTAGTAATTAACTCATTTGATTGTTAATTTGTAACAAACAATATGTTAAAACTTGTTGGCTCGGTGTCCTACCCGGGGCATCGTAGCTCTATTTGTGAGGGTTTTTTGTATGACATTTCCATATATCATCAATCAAAACGTTGGACGTTTGTTGCATTTCAAATCTTGCGCTCTTTTTTTTTTCTTTCTGTGTTATATATTGCAAAACAGCTATATTTACACACACTCACCTATACAGGTTTCAATCCACTCTGGATCTCACTGGTAACAGCTCTGCTACCACCAGTTATGACTTCGAGAATCCGATCAACTTGGCCGAAGACGAAGGTGAAGATGATTGCGAAGTGCCTGGTGAGCTCGCAAGACTGCTACTTCAGGAAGAGAGGGCTATTCAACCACATGAAGAGCCAGTGGAAACAGTTAACCTGGGTACTGAGACAGATAGGAAAGAAGTCAAGATTGGTGCCAATCTAGAGCTCAGCGTGAAGCAACGATTGATCCAGATGCTACATGATTACATGGAGATATTTGCTTGGTCCTATGAAGACATGCCTGGTTTGGATGCCGACATTGTAGTTCATCACTTGCCAACCAAGGAAGACTGCCCTCCGGTAAAGCAAAAGGTCCGCCTAATGCGCCCAGAGATGTCCGAAAAGATCAAGGCTAAGGTTATGAAGCAATTCGACGTCGGGTTTCTAGCAGTAACTTCTTACCCTCAATGGGTTGCCAACATGGTGCCAGTGCCGAAGAAGGACGGTAAAGTCAGAATGTGTGTCGACTACAGGGATTTGAACAGGGCAAGCCCCAAGGATGATTTCCCTCTGCCTCACATCGACGTTCTTGTTGACAATACTGCACAACACAAGGGGTTCTCCTTCATGGATGGTTTTTCAGGGTATAATCAGATCAAGATGGCTCCGGAAGATATGGAAAAAACTACCTTTGTGACTCAGTGGGGCACCTTCTGCTACAAGGTCATGCCATTCAGGTTGAAAAATGCTAGGGCAACCTACCAACATGCCATGGTTGCTTTATTTCATGATATGATCCATCATGAGATTGAGGTATATGTTGACGACATGATTGCGAGGTCCCAAACTGAGGAAGAACACCTTGATCATCTGAGGAAGCTGTTTGACCGACTGAAGTTATACAAGCTGAGGTTGAACCCAAACAAATGCACCTTTGGGGTAAGGTCCGGAAAATTGCTAGGTT
The DNA here is from genome assembly GCA_948472305.1 of Vicia faba. Classification (NCBI taxonomy): domain Eukaryota; kingdom Viridiplantae; phylum Streptophyta; class Magnoliopsida; order Fabales; family Fabaceae; genus Vicia; species Vicia faba. The sequence continues at coordinate 1,679,424,878 of OX451736.1, read as the reverse complement.
TCATTGTGAGCGATAAAGGTATTCAGGTGGACCCGGCCAAGGTAAAAGCCATACAAGAGATGCCGACTCCCAAGACAGAGAAAGAAGTAAGAGGCTTTCTGGGACGACTGAATTACATTGCCCGATTCATCTCACACCTAACTGCTACTTGTGAGCCAATCTTCAAATTACTGAAGAAAGATCAAGTAGTACGCTGGAACGATGAATGTCAGGCTGCCTTTGAAAAGATAAAGGAGTACCTCCAAGAGCCACCCATTCTTATGCCACCAGTGGAAGGGAGACCTCTAATACTATACTTGATTGTGCTTGATAATTCAATGGGGTGTGTGCTGGGGAAGCATAACGAGTCTGGCCGAAAAGAGCACGCTATTTATTATCTGAGCAAAAAGTTTACCGACTGTGAGTCTCGTTACTCACTGCTCGAGAAAACTTGCTGCGCTCTGGTATGGGCTGCTCGCCGTCTGAGACAGTATATGCTGACTCACACCACTTTGTTGATTTCAAAGATGGATCCCATCAAGTACATATTCGAAAAGCCTGCTCTGTCTGGAAGAATAGCGAGATGGCAAATGATCTTGACAGAATATGATATCCAGTATACAACTCAAAAAGCAATCAACGGAAGTGTACTGGCAGATCATTTGGCACACCAACCTGTGGACGGTTACCAATCACTTAACTTTGACTTTCCTGACGAAGATATCATGGTAGTAACTGACTGTGAAGTACCTGGACCGGATGAAGGACCTGAGGAAGGATCCAGTTGGTCTATGCATTTTGACGGAGCCTCCAACGCTTTGGGTAACGGCGTCGGCGCTGTAATCATATCTCCCAAAGGAACTCATACTCCACTCACCGCCCGATTGTGCTTCAACTGCACCAACAACATGGCAGAATATGAGGCATGTATCATGGGTCTACAAGCTACAATCGACTTAAGGATCAAATTTATGAGTGTCTTCGGAGATTCCGCTCTCGTGATCAATCAGATCAAAGGCGAGTGGGATACGAAACACCCAAATCTTATTCCTTACAAGGAGTATGTGTTGACTTTGCTTCCCCACTTTGAAGAGATAACTTTCGAGCACTTCCCGAGAGAGGAGAATCAGCTAGCGGACGCACTAGCTACAATGTCTTCAATGTTCAAAGTTAAATGGGACAATGAAGCTCCCCGGATCATTATCTGGAAGTTGGACGAACCGGCATACTGTTGCGAGCTTAAGGCCAAAGAGGTGACTGAAAAACCTTGGTATCATGAGGTGAAAAGATACTTGGAAGCTCAGGAATACCCTGAAGGTGCATCTGTCAACGACAAGAAGTTCATGAGAAGGTTTGCTGCAAAATTCTTCCTCAGCAACGGCATTCTCTACAAACGGAATCATGATTCGACTCTACTACGTTGTGTGGATAAGGCTGAAGCTGAGAGGATCATGATAGAACTGCATGAAGGTACATTCAGAACACAATCCAGTTGACACACCATGGCAAAGAAAATCCTTTGGGCAGGGTATTTCTGGTCCACAATGGAAGCCGATTGTTACCAACATTCTCGAACTTGTCATAAATGCCAGATCTATGTTGACAAGGTGCACATCCCTCCGGTTCCTCTGAACGTCCTGACGGCACCTTGACCTTTTGCAATGTGGGGCATTGATATGATCGGTGAGATCCGACCGACGGCATCCAACGGGCATCGCTTCATCATGGTGGCGATCGATTACTTCACGAAGTGGGTTGAGGCAGCTTCCTACGCAACGGTAACCAAGAGCGTCGTGGCACGTTTTATCCAGCATAACCTGATCTGTCACTACGGAATCCTGGAAAGAATCATTACGGACAATGGTACCAATCTCAATAACAAGATGATCACTGAACTCTGCGAACAATTCAAAATACAGCACCATAACTCTTCTCCTTACCGGCCGAAGATGAATGGGGTTGTAGAGGCAGCTAATAAGAATATCAAGAAAATTGTGCAGAAGATGACAGTGACCTATAAAGATTGGCACGAGATGTTACCGTTTGCTCTTCATGGGTACCGTACCTCAGCAAGGACGTCAACCGGGGCAACACCTTTTTCCTTGGTCTATGGCATGGAGGCAGTCTTGCCGATTGAAGTCCAGATACCCTCTCTCCGGATAATGAAGGATGCAGACTTGAGTCAAGATGATTGGATCCAGACTCGACTTGATCAATTAAACCTGATTGACGAGAAAAGACTCACCGCTATCTGTCATGGTCACGCGTACCAAAAACGGATGATCAGAGCATTTAACAAGAAATTCAGACCACAAGAGTATCAAGTTGGGGACCTGGTAATCAAACGCATCATCCTTCCTCAAAGCGATCCCCGGGGCAAATGGACCCCTATGTACGAAGGGCCATTTGTGGTTAAACATGTGTTCTCAGGAGGAGCCATGATTCTGACCACCATGGATGGTGACGACCTTCCTCACCCCGCCAATGCAGACATAGTAAAAAGATACTACACATGAATAAAAGACCCGCTAGGTTGACATACCTAGGCAAAAATAAGGGCTTCCCGGCGAACCAAAAGGGTTCGGGCAAAAATAAGGGATGAAATTAAAAAAAATCTGTACACCCGGCAAGTCGAAAACCTGAAAAGGCGGCTTGGGCAAAAATCGGTATCCCGGTGGACTGAAAACCCGAAAGGGCGGTCCAGGCAAAAGTTAGGGATAAAGCGTAACACTATGTCTCATTGGATCACCTTGCATCCAGAATTCGGCATCAATCAATCAGCTTCATCTTCAACTAAGCAGCAAAGTGATGAGACACTCGAAGACATAAAGGCGATAGCGGAGTTGGAACCCAGTGGGATTGTTCACATAGCTGTTTTGTTTCCTTTTCAAAAATTGTATAAACTCTATGTTATTTGGCGGCATTCTCCTACTAGGATGTCAGCCTCTTGTACGAAAACGCCTATTCACAGGCCAATTTCAAAATCAATACAAATTCACTTTTTCATACAAATTGCCATTGTTTTTCCTTTTTCTGTTTTGTCTTGCGAAGAATGTCCAATGTTCATTTTTGATATATGCATTTGACATTAAATTGCTGATTCATAAATATTTGCATATGAAACAAAAGACTAATTACAAGGTGACATCAGAAACAGGGGCAATGTAGAGTTGTTTAATGCAGTCTGGTTGCTTTGTCCGCCAAGGTACCAAGGTAGATTCTAACTGAAGAATGTGACCAAATCATCTCAACTCCCCGCAAAGTAAGACAAGATTCAGCAATACTTTCCCCAAGCAGAGTTGGTTCCCTGTCAATCCTGAAAAGGCACAACATTCCCCAGCGGAGTATAGGCATTCATCAGCAAGCATCCCCGACAGTTTTGATCTAAGATTGTTCCCCGGCGGAATACAGACACCCCAGTAGAACCATTTACCAGTACAAATTCCAAAAGCTTCCCCAGGAAATTGGAATTCTTATCCCCCAGCAGGTCTTAAAGCTTATCCCCAGTAGATTCTGGAAGCTTGTTCCCTGCAGAGTACGGACGTCTCTCCCGAGCTTTATTCAAAGTTATTCCTCACAAGAGCTTATAACTGGGTTATCCTCAGCTAATTGCCACGGAAGATCGCCCTCGGCGAAGTTCTTCCTATCCCCAGCGGAATTCATCAAAGTTCCCCAACCTAACTTATCAACACAATCCCCAGCGGAATCCACCATTGAAGTCCTCAGCAGGCCTCTCATCAAAACTTCAGCAAAGTATCTCTTCCACAGAGCAATTCCCCGGCCGGTCGTCAAGGATTTATTTTCCTGAGACGAAAATACATTCATAAACACTTCATATTTCATACGTCTTGCTTACATACATGATAAAGTGCATACAACACTATCTCATGTTGAACATCACGACATCATGCATTTCATACATCATGACATTGCATACAACTGATGTTTTTGCCTTTCCAGGGAAAAAGACAATCCCAAAGACAACTACCTTCAACTGTCACAATTCCAGATTCGATACCTGTATCTAGCCAGGGCACATCTGAGAGTGATCAGTTTCCAGACTCGATTCCTGTATCTAGCCAGGGCACGTCTGAAGAGTTCGAAGATTCGATTCCTGTATCCAGCCAGGGCATATCTAGCAACTATCACAATTCCAGATTCGATTCCTGTATCTAGCCAGGGCACGTCTGAAGAGTTCGAAGATTCGATTCCTGTATCCAGCCAAAGCATATCTAGCAACTATCACAATTCCAGATTCGATTCCTGTATCTATCCAGGGCACGTCTGAAGAGTTCGAAGATTCGATTCCTGTATCCAGCCAGGGCATATCTGTTGACCACATTTCCAGATTCGATTCCTGTATCCAGCCAGGGCATATCTGTTGACCACATTTCCAGACTCGATTCTTGTATCTAGCCAGGGCACGTCTGAAGAGTTCGAAGATTCGATTCCTGTATCCAGCCAGGGCATATCTGTTGACGACTATTTCCAGATTCGATTCCTGTATCCAGCCAGGGCACATCTATGAGCAATCGATTGTAGATTCGACACCTGTATCTAGCCAGGGCATATCTGCATGAGGAGATTGAAGATCAAACACCTGTAACAAGCCAGGAAAACATCTGTCTTTCTCAAAATACACAAGTTCTCGCTAAGGAATCTCTTATGCGATCAACACTTCCAAATGGCATCTATAAGCCCATTCCCGACAAGGTTCTGTCACATCTCCAGATGGCATCTATAAGCCCATCTCCCTATCCACCATCTCTCCAAATGGCATCTATAAGCCCATTCCCGACATCACATTGCTGATACTCCAACATGCGAGTGCAAATTTCCGGGCACTCTAGTGTCCAATCTCCTTTTACCCTCGAGTCACGAAAGGCAAACTTGCCAATCTAACTCTTCAGGTTCAAGAAGATTGAACAGGGGCAACTGTTGTACCCCAAAATGTGCCCTCCCATTTCCTCAACATTTTCTCATCACAAGACCCTTGAAGGTCAAGACCCAGTTAGGGTTTCCTCTGCTCAAGACTTCTCCTTGCACTGTTGACCCAAATTAGGGTTTGTGTTTGCACAAAGATATTTTGACCTAAAATGCCTAAGATGACTTCCATGCTTCATGTTGGACTCCCAAGTTTATCCATACCAAGTTTCAAGTCTTGATTCCAAATTTTGCCCAGTCAATTGGACAGTTGACCTAGAAATCAACTATATTGGGGAAAAAGTCAACTGTGGCCAATTGACAGCCAAATCTCATGAAAATTGACCCACATCAACATTATGAACTCACATGGACCATTTGATCAAGTTTAGATCACAATTCCATAAGAAATTTGATCAGATCATCAAAAGGGCAAAATGGTCATTTTTAGGGTTTTGACTGCACAAAGGCAATTTTTGACTGTTTGACCTAGCCAATGGCAAACCAAGCTCACATATGGACTCAAGGACCCCATAGAATTATCTTGACATGCTCAACAAGTTCAAAAGATCCCAAGTACACAAGATTGACAGTTGAATTTCCCAGTCAATTAATCAATTTTGACTGTATACTAAAAAGTCAAACTTTGACTTTTTGGTCAAAATCAAGGGTCAAGATTCATTTTTCATCAAAACATGCCAAATCATGAAACTTGTCCATCAAGAAATCAAGAAATGCAAATTAGGGTTTGAAATGAAGATTTTTCATAACTTAGAATTTTTCTAAGTTATGAAAAACCCTAATTTTTTCCTAACTTTGCCCCACTTTCTCACCAAGATTCATTTGGATTCAAGCAAAAGTCAAAACATGAAATTTGTAGCCTATTGCATAATCTACAACTTTTATTCACAAAGTTTTCCCAAAAGAGGCTTGTATCTCAAGTTACAATTTTTGGAACAAGGGTACCAAACCATTCTTAACTTAGTGAAATTTTGACCTTTTTAGGCAAGGTTTTTACCTAACTTCAAGACCATTTTTCATACACTTCCACTTGGAATTTGAATTTTCACTTCAAAGATGGATTGTAGTACACATTACAAGATTTCCAAAATGTCCAAGAACTCATCAAACAACCTCATGGTTAGAGAGAATCGAATTTTGCAATATGGGAAAATTCACTGTTGAATTGGCCAAGTTACATGTTCATAACACTATGCATCTTCAATCTCAGCTTGCACAACTTGATTACATGTCTTTTATCTCAATTACACTCATAAATTTAATGCCAATCCTTTGTGCCAAGACCATTTTCTATGTGTTCAAGCATTGCCTAAAGGTTTAATCCCAAATTGGAAAAAGCATTATATCCATTTTTGCAAAAGTTGCACTTTATGTCAATTGGTAAATCAAGAAGGTACAAAGGAAATCTCTTTGGCACAAGTTTATGAGTTAATCACACTGATCAAGGGGAAGTTTAGCAGCATAGTATGGGGGCCTGTACAGGCTAGAAACAGAACTTGGCCATTGCTTGCTTAAAGTTTAAGAAACATAGCATAACATGTACAAATTTTCATATCAGTCAACCAAGGCTTAAGAAAAGTTATCAAGCACATTCCAAACATTCATCCTAAGCTGAAGCACGACCCTAAGATCCTCAAAACCTCCCCATTCCCAGAATCACCTTAAAACTGCTCAAAACAGGGCATCCCTGCAGTTTGAGTTCCATAGCTCCAACCTTCCATGCTTTCTTGCTAAAAACACATCAAACACATTCCCTAACATCCCTTGAAGCTAACCAAAACCTCAAACACGACCTGTAACACTCCCAGGCAACATCACCATTTTCATTTTCTTGCTTTGCAGTTGAATTTCTCTAGCACGATTCAAAAGGTTTCAAGATAAAGTAAAGCTTGGAATAGCATCCCTGGAAATCAAGGAAGCTATACCAATCATCACCTTGCACTGAAGGTACCTCAATCACAAGATACAACTTCAACTGAACAGGTAAGTTCATGAACACGAATCTCTCTATCCATGCATTGTTAGCTTTAGGTTTGTGAAGAAAACATGTCACATTCATAGCCCTGAACATGACCATGTAGTTAGATTTCATTTATATTATGTATGCTTAGTGAATTTAAAGTCTGAACATGGCATAAAAACTAGGTCAGGATTTGGGGGAGAAGAAATTCTCTCTCATTTGAGAGTTAGATTGACTTCTTTATATGTCTAGAATCGTGGCTTCAAGCTCTACAGGTTTCATGTTGGAAGATTTGGCAAAAGATCAAAGAATCAGGAGTTAAGAATTTGAGAAGCAGGCACGCGTTTTTTTTGAATTTGTTTGTCTGAAGGTTGAAGACAACAACTTCCTGGGCTGGGCCTGTTTGTTATTTCTTTTTGCACCCTGATTTTGCTTTTACACCCCCTGAGCCCATTTTGTTTATTTTAATGATTTTTTGACTTTTCTTTTTTTGGCTTGACTTATTTATTTTTCCTCATAATATAAAAAATATAAAAATATTTTTTTGCACCATTTTCCTATTTATTAGGTATTTATTGGTTTAGATTAGTTTTTATACATAAATAAATAAATAGATACACTTTTATTAAAGAATACTAAAAATATGCAAACACATCTTTATTTTCATTTTTATTTTGTTTTATCTTCTGAAAATATTTTTATATAAAAAAATACTTTTTTTTATATAAATATTAAATATTATTATTTTGTATATATAACGCATATTAGTAAATAATACAAATATTTATATAGATATTAATATATTTAGGTTAAATTACAAAATATACACACTTTTATTTTTCTTATTAATATTTAATATAAAAATACCTTTTGACAAATATACTTCATTTTATTTTATTTTAGCATATAATAATAAATATTATACATATTAAATAAATAATACATTTTACTTAATGAAATTAGGGTTTTGCCCTAAAATACATAAAAAACTCCAAAAAATAATACTTTTTATTTTGTTTATTTTGACATGTAAAAATACTTTTTTCCATACATACAAAAACCATTTTTTGCATCTTGCATATTTATTCTTATTTTATTTAATTTATGCAATTAAATTATCTTGTAAATAATTCAATATTGATGTAATAGTTTAGGTTTAAATTCCTTGTCAAAATCCCCATTTGAACATTTGTACCCCCCTTCCCATATATTGTGTTGTAATAGCTTAGTAAATTTATTTTTCGCACTTTATTGCTTTCTAACTATACCATGTTAGAATTAGGGTTTGTATGCGAATCAAAAGCAACAAAAATAGTTTGACCTAATTTCAAGATAAACAAGCATGAAAATGGACAACACAAATCACACTTGCACCCCCTAGGGTATTCCACTTGTTGCCTTCAATAAATGGGCGATATTGCATGCTAGGTCTCTTTGGGCAAAACAAACAATCGAATGATCATAGTCCCTCGATGACGCTTTCAAAAAAGGTTGCCTAAACAAATGATCAAGTCCCTTAAGGAAAATTGCCTAAAGATACTTGGCACCATTGCAATTATGGTTTAAACGATGACCCGCGCCCGTCCCTTTCACATCCTAACACAAGATTGTCCACCAAATACAATGATGGAACAAACTTGTTAAAAGGGTTAAAACATAGCAATAATCTTTGAGAAATTTAGGAGTAGATAACCTCTTGGTTACTTGAATCAAGCTTGCAAAAACAAAACACTTGCCTATTTTCTAAAACCACACCTCACAACACTTTCAAAACAAACTTTCAAAAACAAATGAAAACCTTTTCAAAAGACATATATCTTTGTATACATCCCAACATGGATCATTACAAAGGTCGCCTCCACATTGGCTTCTTTTCAAAACATTTTCAAACCCACACACACGAGCACCATTTCAAACAATTTAAAAATAAGGCAAGTTGATCTAAGCAAGTAACTAAGAGCCCATGGATAACCATGGATAGAAAGGGTGCTAATACCTTCCCTTTCTATAATCTACTCCCCGAACCCAAGAAAACATCTCAAAGGTTTTTGCTGTGCTTTTTAACCTTTCCTTAGGATAAAATAAAAATTCGGTGGCGACTCTTGCTCAACCGAAACATTTGCGAAAACAAACGTAAAACCATAGTCAGTTCTCCCACCGTATCACAGAACTGGAGACTCTGCTGGGGATGAACTTTAAAGTGGAGTAACCTTAGGGCTTAGATCACCTTTGTTTTCAATTGTTTGCCTTGTTTGCTTTTATATTTGTGGGCTTTGCATCGGAGTTTCATAGATCCTAACCCGAATCTGGGAAATACCCTTTTTAGGTAGCATAATCTGTGAGGGACCTGTCCGGCGTAGACCGACATGGGTGAAGTAGTGGCTACGTTGGTGTGGCACCTTGGTCTGTACCTATATCCCTTGTGTTAAAACAAGGAGAATATAGGTCTTCTAAGGAGTCATTAAACACCAACCAACCTTAGAACCCTAAATTGACCAAACTTGGCCATTAGGACAGTAGCAGTATGCTACACTCATTGAGGCTAAACTCTCGCGATGGTTCTGGCCGTAAGAAAAGATTGCGATGCTGGAGTTATGACCGATTGAGGGTAGTCAATGATTTGAGATCCTCTAGAACCCGGTTACTTTTGATAGGACAGGTTTTAACCAACGAAACCAAAAGAGGGTAATACCTAAACTTCATGCTGGCCTGAAACCTAAGGGTTGTCTTGTGTGACTTGTGTGCCTTATCATGTTTGCCTGTGTGAATACTTGTGGTGTGCTTCATCATAGCATCATGCCATCATACCATTGCATGCATCCTGTATAAAGGACTAACCCATTTCAAAGACAAAAAAGTTTCATCTTTGCTCTGTTTTGTAGGACATCATGATGCCCGTGCATATGAATATTGTCCGGCTCAACTTTGTTCAACCACCAACTTTGGTCAAGGATTTGGTTGGTAGGATTCCAAACACTTCTTCCTTCATCAACAGGCATGGTTCTCTCCTTGGCTTGATCACTGCAAAATGGGACCAACAACTGATAAGTGTCCTGACCCAGTTTTATGACCCCCTGTATCATCGTTTCACCTTTCAAGACTTCCAGCCGGTCCCTACCCTGGAAGAGTTCTCTTATTTGCTTGGTATCCCTGTCTTGGAGAAAACTCCATTCACTGGTTTGGAAAAGACTCTTAGGCCTGAAGAGGTTGCTGCAATTCTCCCCTTGACCAAAGAAGAGGTATTGGCTAACTGGGAAACTAGAAGTGGAGTTAAGGGCTTTTTGGTCAAATTTCTGGTTGGCAAGGCTAATGATTTCTGGAATGACTTGGACTTCAAGGCGTACGAAGACATTCTGGCTCTTTTAATCTATGGTCTGGTACTGTTTCCCAATCCTGACACCTTTAACAGTATCTATGCCATAAGGATCTTCATATCTCAGAATCCTGTACCCACTCTTTTGGGTGATATCCTGCAACAACTCTATGCTCGTACTGCCCGAAAACGGGGAACTCCGTGGTGTTGTGCTCCTTTGTTAGTGAGGTGGTTTATTTCGCACCTTCCTAAGGTCGTGCTGAAGAATGAAGAAGGAAAGGGTTGGGCTCATAGGCTAATGTCTCTCACTGATAATGACATCACTTGGACTCTCAGAGGTTTGGATGAGGTAGCTGTTATTGATCGTTGCGGAGAATACCCTAATGTTCCATTGATTGGTATCCAAGGAGGAATCTCTTATAATCCATGTTTAGCCCTCCGCCAGTTTGGAAGAGCCAGAAGAACAGGGCCTCATGAAATGTTGGTTCCTCACTTCCATTTTGAGTTTCAGGTAGACAGTGACAAACTACGCCATGGATTCATTAAGGCTTGGGACAGAATTCACAAAGCTGACCCACATGAGTTGGGACCAAAGACTTCCTTACCAATGGAGCCCTATTGCAAATGGGTCCGCATCCGTGCTCAGAAGTTAGGTATGCCATACGAAGCTGTCAGACCTATCATTCTTGAATCTCCTGATGAAGATGGGGTTCCTACAACTGTCCTCCCTCCTCAGATACCCACTGATTTTGACACAATGAAGAGATCTTGGGCGCAGCTAAAGGAAGAAGGGGATTTTTATCGGGAAAAGTTCAACGAGCAGGAACGGAAGATCCAGAGGCTGACTAAGCAATTGGAGGAGGAGCGGGTCCTGAATAACTATATCCACACTGAGAAGAGGAGGCCATGGGAGCACTGATGGGCTTTGGATGTTTCCTTTTTACAGCTTTTATTTCTGTTTCAGTATTTTTCATTCCTGTAATGCCTAAGGGCAAGTTGTTGAACAATTTAAAATTTGAATCTAATGAAGTGTGTTTCCCTTTTGTCTACAAAGTTAAATCTTGTTTGTCTTTGAAAACATAAAACATACGCATCTCATTGCACCATATGCATAGCAGGTACCCCTTTCACAGGTTGCTTAATTTTCTTCGTTGTTTATTTGAACAGTCATCATGAATCCAGACTCATCAAGTAAGCAAGCAATCAAGGCCCTCCAGGCCCAAAGTGCCCAGTTTCAAGAAATGGTCCTGAGCCTGGCCCAAGGTCAGCAAGAGTTGAAGGCTCTACTCCTGAAGAAGAAGAAGAAAAAGAGGACTGCGTTATTCAACACCGGACGCAGGTTTGGGAACACACTCCATAATGAAGCTGATCCAACTACTTCTTCTGCTGAGAAAGACAGTCCCCAAGGGGGAGGAGCTCCTAGTCCGAAAGTCTCTGACAACGAGACGAACTACAATGATGAACAATACCCACCTGCTGCTGACAGATACAAACAATTAGAGGACCGCTTGAGCGCCATGGAGATTCAGAATGTTCCAGGGCTGGATTTCGGAGATTTGGGCTTATCTTCTGGGGTAGTAATCCCACACAAGTTTAAGGCGCCTGCCTTTGCCAAATACGACGGGGCTTCCTGTCCAAAGCTGCATCTAAGGTCGTACGTAAGGAAGATCCAACCTTACACGGCATATAATAACCTTTGGATTCACTTATTCCAAGATAGCCTTTCGGGGTCATAGCTTGAGTGGTTCTACCAACTAGATGGAACTAGCATCCGACACTGGGAAGATTTGGCAACCGCATTTTATAGACAATATCAATACAATTCTGATCTCGCTCCTACGCGTACCCAACTTCAGGGTATGTCTCTAGGAACGGGCGAAGGGTTCAAAGAATATGCACAAAAATGGAGAGATTTGGCTGGCAGGGTGCAACCTCCATTGACTGATCGTGAGCTGGTTGATATGTTTCTAGGGACTTTGTCTGGTCCATTTTTCAATCATTTGGTTGGTAACTCCTCCGCTGGGTTTACAAATTTGATTCTGAATGGAGAAAGAATTGAAGCTGGCATCAGGTCAGGAAAGATACAAAAAGCTGCCTCCACAAGTACTGAGAAGAGGCCTTTCAAGAAAGAAGCAAGTGCCGTCTATGGTCCTAGAAGATAAGTCAAGCCAGAAAGTCGCCAAGCCGTCAATGCTTTGGTCATTTCAAAGCCTGTTGCTGCTCCTCAGCAGTACAACCAACAAAGAGGTGAAAGGCCCAAGAGGCAGTATACTAGGCTGAGTATGACCTTGTCACAAATCTTACAACAATTGTTATCAACCAACTTGGTGACCATCAAAGAGGCTCCAAAGGTCGTGAATACTGCATCTCCCAAGTATAACCTAAATGCCCGTTGTGCTTATCATTCCGATAGCCCCGGGCATACTACTGATGATTGTTGGGCCTTGAGAAATAAAGTGCAAGATCTTATCGACGCGAAGGAAATTCAGTTTGAGGCGCCTGAGAGGCCAAATGTTGTAACTGCTCCTATGCCCCAGCATAGAGTAAATGCCATCGAGGAAGATTTGTATGCTGTTTCGGTGAATGATGTTGCTACCCCTCTTTTAACTGTTAAGAGGAACTTACTACTAGCCAGTTTATTTTCGGGTTGTAGCAAGGGTTGCCTCCTGTGTGCTGTTATCCCTACCGGTTGTCCGCTGCTGAAATCAGGCATCCAAAGCCTGATGGACAGCAAAGAAATTCTGCTCAAGAAAATTGCCGTTCCATTTGTTTCCACTGAAGAAGTATCTGTTGTCACAATTTACAATCCTACCAAAGCTCCCCAGAGGAAGCCAATCCAAATTCTGTCAGTTGCACCCATCACTATTATTGTTCCGGGGCCTCTCCCCTATGAGTCTGATAAAGCTGTCCCATGGTATTATGGGGCCGACGTGTATGTGCTTGGAGTGAAGCAGGAGTTCAACACCGGTACCAGTATCAGTAACATCACTGGTCCCGCCAAGATTACTCACAGTGGCAGGCTCTTCTCGCTTGACATTGCACCGCCAGTTATCCGAAAGCCTCTTATCATCACACCCGCAAGTGTGCATGTTCCAGTTCAAGTTCCTGTGTCTACTACTGCCGCCGAGTCCTCTGATACTCCGGGCAAAGAAGTTTCTACCGATTTGCCTGCCAGGACGGAGGCACCAGAAAAGACTGCTGTTGAAGCCTCCCAACAAGAAATGGAGGAAATCCTTAAAATCATTAAAAAGAGTGACTTCAATGTTGTTGAACAGTTGGGGCATACCCCCTCCAAAATCTCTATGCTATCATTGCTGCTATGCTCAGAGGCCCATGCAAAAGCCCTGATTTCATTTCTGAAAACGGCCCATGTGCCGCAAGAGACCTCTGCAGATCAATTCACTGATTGTGTAGCTAATTTGACAGCTGACAATGGTTTGGGATTCTCGGATGCTGACCTCACCGCCAAAGGAAAAATCACAATGATGCCCTACATGTTTCCAAAGAATGCAGGGGCACTACTCTCGCACACGTGTTGGTGGATACCGGTTCTTCCCTGAATGTTTTTCCCAAGAAGGCATTGGATCGCTTGGATTGTGAGGGCCTGGAATTGAAACCTAGTAACATCATTGTTAGAGCCTTCGACGGTTCTAAGAGGATGGTGCACCGTGAAGTAGACATTCCTATTCGGGTGGGTTCCCAAGTCTTCGACTCAACATTCTATGTAATGGATATTCGTCCATCTTACTCCTGCTTGTTGGGTCGACCCTGGATTCACAAGGCTGGGGCAGTAACATCTACTCTACACCAAAAGCTCAAATACCCTGTCAAAGGGAAGATTGTTACTGTGCAGGGTGAGGAAGAATACATGGTTAGTCACTTGAATTCATTCCGGTATATCGAGATGGACGGGGAGTTTATTGAAACCCCCTTTCAGCATTTTGAGGAGGTTCCTCCAACGTTGGCATCAGCTGAAACAGTGGTTGAAGAAGACTTTTCGTTGAAGATGACGTCCTTGAAGGATGCCCGGGCTGTAATCGAGAAAGGCAAATGTGAAAACTGGGGTCAACTTCCTGACTTCACTCAAAAGAACGACAAGTTTGGGCTGGGCTTTACTGCAGAGGCTCAGAGGGCTGTGCGCAAGGAAAAGATCAGAAAGACTCCGGTGTTTATCTCCAACCCAAGGGTGAATGCTATCGAGGTGGACGTAGAGGAAGCAGAGTTTGACAGTTGGATCTATCCAACCACCAGCAACAGACCAAGCAACTGGACGGCAAAGGATTTTACACCTATCACATTTGTCACGTAGTAATTAACGCTTTTGATTGTCAATTTGTAACAAACAATATGTTAAAACTTGTTGGCTCGGTGTCCTACCCGGGGCATCGTAGCTCCATTTGTGAGGGGTTTTTGTATGACATTTCCATATATCATCAATCAAAACGTTGGACGTTTGTTGCATTTTAAATCTTGCGCTCTTTTTTTTATTTCTGTGTTATATATTGCAAAACAGCTATATTTACACCCACTCACCTATACAGGTTTCAATCCACTCTGGATCTCACTGGTAACAGCTCTGCTACCACCAGTTATGACTTCGAGAATCCGATCAACTTGGCCGAAGACGAAGGTGAAGATGATTACGAAGTGCCTGGTGAGCTCGCAAGACTGCTACTTCAGGAAGAGAGGGCTATTCAACCACATGAAGAGCCAGTGGAAACAGTTAACCTGGGTACTGAGACAGATAGGAAAGAAGTCAAGATTGGTGCCAATCTAGAGCTCAGCCTGAAGCAACGATTGATCCAGATGCTACATGATTACATGGAGATATTTGCTTGGTCCTATGAAGACATGCCTGGTTTGGATGCCGACATTGTAGTTCATCACCTGCCAACCAAGGAACACTGCCCTCCGGTAAAGCAAAAGGTCCGCCGTATGCGCCCAGAGATGTCCGAAAAGATCAAGGCTAAGGTTATGAAGCAATTCGACGCCGGGTTTCTAGCAGTAACTTCTTACCCTCAATGGGTTGCCAACATGGTGCCAGTGCCGAAGAAGGACGGTAAAGTCAGAATGTGTGTCGACTACAAGGATTTGAACAGGGGAAGCCCCAAGGATGATTTCCCTCTGCCTCACATCGACGTTCTTGTTGACAATACTGCACAACACAAGGTGTTCTCCTTCATGGATGGTTTTTCAGGGTATAATCAGATCAAGATGGCTCCAGAAGATATGGAAAAAACTACCTTTGTGACTCAGTGGGGCACCTTCTGCTACAAGGTCATGCCATTCGGGTTGAAAAATGCTGGGGCAACCTACCAACGTGCCATGGTTGCTTTATTTCATGATATGATCCATCATGAGTTTGAGGTATATGTTGACGACATGATTGCGAGGTCCCAAACTGAGGAAGAACACCTTGATCATCTGAGGAAGTTGTTTGATCGACTGAAGTTATACAAGCTGAGGTTGAACCCAAACAAATGCACCTTTGGGGTAAGGTCCGGAAAATTGCTAGGTTTCATTGTGAGCGATAAAGGTATTCAGGTGGACCCGGCCAAGGTAAAAGCCATACAAGAGATGCCGACTCCCAAGACAGAGAAAGAAGTCAGAGGCTTTCTGGGACGACTGAATTACATTGCCCGATTCATCTCACACCTAACTGCTACTTGTGAGCCAATCTTCAAATTACTGAAGAAAGATCAAGTAGTACGCTGGAACGATGAATGTCAGGCTGCCTTTGAAAAGATAAAGGAGTACCTCCAAGAGCCACCCATTCTTATGCCACCAGAGGAAGGGAGACCTCTAATACTATACTTGATTGTGCTTGATAATTCAATGGGGTGTGTGCTGGGGAAGCATGACGAGTCTGGCTGAAAAGAGCACACTATTTATTATCTGAGCAAAAAGTTTACCGACTGTGAGTCTCGTTACTCACTGCTCGAGAAAACTTGATGCGCTCTGGTATGGTCTGCTCGCCGGTTGAGACAGTATATGCTGACTCACACCACTTTGTTGATTTCAAAGATGGATCCCATCAAGTACATATTCGAAAAGCCTGCTCTGTCTGAAAGAATAGCGAGATGGCAAATGATCTTGACAGAATATGATATCCAGTGTACAACTCAAAAAGCAATCAAAGGAAGTGTACTGGCAGATCATTTGGCACACCAACCTGTGGACGATTACCAATCACTGAACTTTGACTTTCCTGACGAAGATATCATGGTAGTAACTGACTGTGAAGTACCTGGACCGGATGAAGGACCTGAGGAAGGATCCCGTTGGTCTATGCATTTTGACGGAGCCTCCAACGCTTTGGGTAACGGCGTCGGCGCTGTAATCATATCTCCCAAAGGAACTCATACTCCACTCACCGCCCGATTGTGCTTCAACTGCACCAACAACATGGCAAAATATGAGGCATGTATCATGGGTCTACAAGCTGCAATCGACTTAAGGATCAAATTTCTGAGTGTCTTCGGAGATGCCGCTCTCGTGATCAATCAGATCAAAGGCGAGTGGGATACGAAACACCCAAATCTTATTCCTTACAAGGAGTATGTGTTGACTTTGCTTCCCCACTTTGAAGAGATAACTTTTGAGCACTTCCCGAGAGAGGAGAATCAGCTAGCGGACGCACTAGCTACAATATCTTCAATGTTCAAAGTTAAATGGGACAATGAAGCTCCCCGGATCATTATCTTGAAGTTGGACGAACCGGCATACTGCTGCGAGCTTGAGGCCAAAGAGGTGACTGAAAAACCTTGGTATCATGAGGTGAAGAGATACTTGGAAGCTCAGGAATACCCTGAAGGTGCATCTGTCAACGACAAGAAGTTCATGAGAAGGTTTGATGCAAAATTCTTCCTCAGCAACGACATTCTCTACAAACGGAATCATGATTCGACTCTACTACGTTGTGTGGATAAGGCTGAAGCAGAGAGGATCATGATAGAACTGCTTGAAGGTACATTCGGAACACATTCCAGTGGACACACCATGGCAAAGAAAATCCTTCGGGCAGGGTATTTCTGGTCCACAATGGAATCCGATTGTTACCAACATTCTCGAACTTGTCATAAATGCCAGATCTATGCTGACAAGGTGCACATCCCTCTGGTTCCTCTGAACGTCCTGACGGCACCTTGGCCTTTTTCAATGTGGGGCATTGATATGATCGGTGAGATCCGACCGACGGCATCCAACGGGCATCGCTTCATCATGGTGGCGATCGATTACTTCACGAAGTGGGTTGAGGCAGCTTCCTACGCAACGGTAACCAAGAGCGTCGTGGCACGTTTTATCCAGCATAACCTGATCTGTCGGTACGGCATCCCGGAAAGAATCATTACGGACAATGGTACCAATCTCAATAACAAGATGATCACTGAACTCTGCGAACAATTCAAAATACAGCACCATAACTCTTCTCCTTACCGGCCGAAGATGAATGGGGCTGTAGAGGCAGCTAATAAGAATATCAAGAAAATTGTGCAGAAGATGACAGTGACCTATAAAGATTGGCACGAGATGCTACCGTTTGCTCTTCATGGGTACCGTACCTCAGCAAGGACGTCAACCGGGGCAACACCTTTTTCCTTGGTCTATGGCATGGAGGCAGTCTTGCCGATTGAAGTCCAGATACCCTCTCTCCGGATAATGAAGGATGCAGACTTGAGTGAAGATGACTGGATCCAGACTCGACTTGATCAATTAAACCTGATTGACGAGAAAAGACTCACCGCTATCTGTCATGGTCAGACGTACCAAAAACGGATGATCAGGGCATTTAACAAGAAAGTCAGACCACAAGAGTATCAAGTTGGGGACCTGGTAATCAAACGCATCATCCTTCCTCAAAGCGATCCCCGGGGCAAATGGACCCCTACGTACGAAGGGCCATTTGTGGTTAAACATGTGTTCTCAGGAGGAGCCATGATTCTGACCACCATGGATGGTGACGACCTTCCTCACCCCGCCAATGCAGACATAGTAAAAAGATACTACGCATGAATAAAAGACCCGCTAGGTTGACATACCTAGGCAAAAATAAGGGCTTCCCGGTGAACCAAAAGGGTTCGGGCAAAAATAAGGGATGAAATAAAAAAAAATCTGTACACCCGGCAAGTCGAAAACCTGAAAAGGCAGCTTGGGAAAAAATGGGTATCCCGGCGGACTGAAAACCCGAAAGGGCGGTCCAGGAAAAAGTTAGGGATAAAGCGTAACACTATGTCTCATTGGATCACCTTGCATCCAGAATTCGGCATCAATCAATCAGCTTCATCTTCAACTAAGCAGCAAAGTGATGAGACACTCGAAGACATAAAGGCGATAGCGGAGTTGGAACCCAGTGGGATTGTTCACATAGCTGTTTTGTTTCCTTTTCAAAAATTGTATAAACTCTATGTTATTTGGCGGCATTCTCCTACTAGGATGTCAGCCTCTTGTACGAAAACGCCTATTCACAGGCCAATTTCAAAATCAATACAAATTCACTTTTTCATACAAATTGCCATTGTTTTTCCTTTTTCTGTTTTGTCTTGCGAAGAACGTCCAATGTTCATTTTTGATATATGCATTTGACATTAAATTGCTGATTCATAAATATTTGCATATGAAACAAAAGACTAATTACAAGGTGACATCAGAAACAGGGGCAATGTAGAGTTGTTTAATGCAGTCTGGTTGCTTTGTCCGCCAAGGTACCAAGGTAGATTCTAACTGAAGAATGTGACCAAATCATCTCAACTCCCCGCAAAGTAAGACAAGATTCAGCAATACTTTCCCCAAGTAGAGTTGGTTCCCTATCAATCCTGAAAAGGCACAACATTCCCCAGCGGAGTATAGGCATTCATCAGCAAGCATCCCCGGCAGTCTTGATCTAAGATTGTTCCCCGGCGGAATACAGACACCCCAGTAGAACCATTTACCAGTACAAATTCCAAAAGCTTCCCCAGGAAAGTGTAATTCTTATCCCCCAGCAGGTCTTAAAGCTTATCCCCAGTAGATTCTGGAAGCTTGTTCCCTGCAGAGTACGGACGTCTCTCCCGAGCTTTATTCAAAGTTATTCCTCACAAGAGCTTATAACTGGGTTATCCTCAGCTAATTTCCACGGAAGATCGCCCTCGGCGAAGTTCTTCCTATCCCCAGCGGAATTCATCAAAGTTCCCCAACCTAACTTATCAACACAATCCCCAGCGGAATCCACCATTGAAGTCCTCAGCAGGCCTCTCATCAAAACTTCAGCAAAGTATCTCTTCCACAGAGCAATTCCCCGGCCGGTCGTCAAGGATTTATTTTCCTGAGACGAAAATACATTCATAAACACTTCATATTTCATATGTCTTGCTTACATACATGATAAAGTGCATACAACACTATCTCATGTTGAACATCACGACATCATGCATTTCATACATCATGACATTGCATACAACTGATGTTTTTGCCTTTCCAGGGAAAAAGACAATCCCAAAGACAACTAACTTCAACTGTCACAATTCCAGATTCGATACCTGTATCTAGCCAGGGCACATCTGAGAGTGATCAGTTTCCAGACTCGATTCCTGTATCTAGCCAGGGCACGTCTGAAGAGTTCGAAGATTCGATTCCTGTATCCAGCCAGGGCATATCTAGCAACTATCACAATTCCAGATTCGATTCCTGTATCTAGCCAGGGAACGTCTGAAGAGTTCGAAGATTCGATTCCTGTATCCAGCCAGGGCATATCTAGCAACTATCACAATTCCAGATTCGATTCCTGTATCTAGCCAGGGCACGTCTGAAGAGTTCAAAGATTCGATTCCTGTATCCAGCCAGGGCATATCTGTTGACCACATTATCAGATTCGATTCCTGTATCCAGCCAAGGAATATCTGTTGACCACATTTCCAAACTCGATTCCTGTATCTAGCCAGGGCACGTCTGAAGAGTTCGAAGATTCGATTCCTGTATCCAGCCAGGGCATATCTGTTGACGACTATTTCCAGATTCGATTCCTGTATCCAGCCAGGGCATATCTGTTGACGACTATTTCCATATTCGATTCTTGTATCCAGCCAGGGCACATCTGTGACCAATCGATTGTAGATTCGACACCTGTATCCAGCCAGGGCATATCTGCATGAGGAGATTGAAGATCAAACACCTGTAACAAGCCAGGAAAACATCTGTCTTTCTCAAAATACACAAGTTCTCGCTAAGGAATCTCTTATGCGATCAACACTTCCAAATGGCATCTATAAGCCCATTCCCGACAAGGTTCTGTCACATCTCCAGATGGAATCTATAAGCCCATCTCCCTATCCACCATCTCTCCAAATGGCATCTATAAGCCCATTCCCGACATCGCATTGCTGATACTCCAACATGCGAGTGCAAATTTCCGGGCACTCTAGTGTCCAATCTCCTTTTACCCTCGAGTCACGAAAGGCAAACTTGCCAATCTAACTCTTCAGGTTCAAGAAGATTGAGCAGGGGCAACTGTTGTACCCCAAAATTTTCCCTCCCATTTCCTCAACATTTTCTCATCACAAGACCCTTGAAGGTCAAGACCCAGTTAGGGTTTCCTCTGCTCAAGACTTCTCCTTGCATTGTTGACCCAAATTAGGGTTTGTGTTTGCACAAAGATATTTTGACCTAAAATGCCTAAGATGACTTCCATGCTTCATGTTGGACTCCCAAGTTTATCCATACCAAGTTTCAAGTCTTGATTCCAAATTTTGCCCAGTCAATTGGACAGTTGACCTAGAAATCAATTGTATTGGGGAAAAAGTCAACTGTGGCCAATTGACAGCCAAATCTCATGAAAATTGACCCACATCAACATTATGAACTCACATGGACCATTTGATCAAGTTTGGATCACAATTCCATAAGAAATTTGATCAGATCATCAAAAGGGCAAAATGGTCATTTTTAGGGTTTTGACTGCACAAAGGCAATTTTTTACTGTTTGACCTAGCCAATGACAAACCAAGCTCACATATGGACTCAAGGACCCCATATAATTATCTTGACATGCTCAACAAGTTCAAAAGATCCAAAGTACACAAGATTGACAATTGAATTTCCCAGTCAATTGATCAATTTTGACTGTATACTGAAAAGTCAAACTTTGACTTTTTGGTCAAAATCAAGGGTCAAGATTCATTTTTCATCAAAACATGCCAAATCATGAAACTTGTCTATCAAGAAATCAAGAAATGCAAATTAGGGTTTGAAATGAAGATTTTTCATAACTTAGAATTTTTCTAAGTTATGAAAAACCCTAATTTTTTCCTAACTTTGCCCCACTTTCTCACCAAGATTCATTTGGATTAAAGAAAAAGTCAAAACATGAAAGTTGTAGCCTATTGCATAATCTACAACTTTGATTCACAAAGTTTTCCCAAAAGAGGCTTGTATCTCAAGTTACAATTTTTGGAACAAGGGTACCAAACCATTCTTAACTTAGTGAAATTTTGACCTTTTTAGGCAAGGTTTTTACCTAACTTCAAGACCATTTTTCATACACTTCCACTTGGAATTTCAATTTTCACTTCAAAGATGGATTGTAGTACACATTCCAAGCTTTCCAAAATGTCCAAGAACTCATCAAACAACCTCATGGTTAGAGAGAATCGAATTTTGCAATATGGGAAAAATTCACTTTTGAATTGGCCAAGTTACATGTTCATAACACTATGCATTTTCAATCTCAGCTTGCACAACTTGATTACAGGTCTTTTATCTCAATTACACTCATAAATTTAATGCCAATCCTTTGTGCCAAGACCGTGTTCTATGTGTTCAAGCATTGCCTAAAGGTTTAATCCCAAATTGGAAAAAGCATTATCACTACTAAAAAAAAGACATTTGAGAAAAAGTTTTTACATTGGGTATCAAAATAGGTGATGTAAAAAATACAGTTAACAAACTTTTTACATCAGGTATTTATTTGCAATGATATAAAAAATAAGGGAAAAAATTTTTTTCGTCACCTATTACATCGGGCAATCTCATCCACCGATGTAAAAGATTTCCAGAAAAAAAACACGGTGGCATTTTTGTAAATAAGAAACAAGGTGACAAAAACGTTAACAAAATATAAGACATGTATTACATCGGTTTAAACAAAAACCGATGTAAAAAATGATAGCTTGAATTAATATATAAAATATATTAAAAAAATAATAAAAACGCGTGTAAAAAAAAAAAGAAGAAGAAGATATTACATCGGTTGGGACTTCCCACCGATGTAATAGCCATAACTTGAATTAATTTTTAAAACGCATTAAAGAATCATAAAAACGCGTGAAAAAAAAAAATAAAACAAAATATTAAATCGGTGGGACTTTCCACCGATGTAATAGCCAACGCGTGTAAAAAAAAATATATATTAAATCGGTGGGACTTTCCACCGACGTAATAGCCTACGCGTGTAAAAAAAAAATAAAAATTAAATCGGTGGGTCTTTCCACCGATGTAATAGCCTAACTTAAAAAAAAAAAATTAAATCGGTGGGTCTTTCCACCGATGTAATAGCCTAACTTAAAAAAAAATAATAATATTAAATCGGTGGGAACTTCCACCGAGGTAAAAAAGTATATAAAAAATTTACTTTTGTACTGGAACACTGTACATCTACCCATTTTTCCATCTACCCATTTTTTCCATCGACCCATTCCGCCACCACCGCTTCCGTCAACGGCTCCAACACCTAACACCCAACACCGTCAACGGCTCATCGTCGCCGCCCGATTCACCGCCGTTTCAAAGGCTCACCGTCGCCTCACCGTCGCCTCGCCCGATTCACCGCCGTTTCAACGGCTCACCGTCGCCTCACCGTCGCCTCGCCGTTTCAACTGGTAACTTCAACTGTTTTATACCATGTTCTCATTTTTAAGCATATGTTTCTTTATTTTGTTTCCTTTGAATGGAACTTATGCTACGCAGCTTGTGCTTGTGAGTGATATTCCATCTGATATTGTTTATTTTTCTCTCATTTATAACAATATCAGTTTTTTGTTTAATACAAAAGTTAACATAATTGATGTTGGAAGTGGTGAAACCTCAACCATTTGTCTTTGTTTTCCTGGTTTTGACACAAGTTCAAACAAATTTTAATTCCATTTTTTAAGTATTAATGAAGTTTCATATCTTTAACCATTCATTTTTATTCACTTAAGACCAACCTGGAAAAAGTAAAAAGCTTCTTACTCACAATTTTTTTTCCACTCAAAGGGATGGTGAAGTCGTTCAACTCAATTAATTAGTATGAATAATTTATTTATTTATTTATGATTTCGTGGTGTTGTTATATTGGTTGCACATGCCTTGCATTTAATTACTCTTCCAATGGTGGTACTATAGTGGTGTTGGTGGGACACACTCACTCACTAGCATGGTTATTGTGTAAATTAATGTGCTACTTTTTCTACTCTATTATATGCTATGTTGTACAGATGAAATAAGTGTTGTACTATGTGTAAGTTTTGATCATTAAATATTGCCGTTTCATCAAGTGAGATGTGGTAAAACTTATTGATTCAATAATAAAAAATAAATTTGTCTAGGGAAATGAGAAGGTGAAGGAGGTCAATTCTTCTCAACATCATCCTCTATTGTAGCACACTTTGATTATACCGACTCCAATGTCAATCCAAACATGCTCTTAGTCCATAACCTTATTCATTAATCTACAATAATAAAAAAACAATTAATGATAGACCATAGTTTCTCTCTGATAACCTTTCACTAATTGTCTCAATCTAGAGGAAGCACTAATAAACCAAAGTAACATAATAGTATAGTATTTCTTAGACACTATATTTTCATTTGACCAAAGATAAACACATTATGAATAAACCAAATATATGTTGTCAGAAACTTGTTATCAGGTAGGTGAACTTCAACTCTTATTTTCAATTTTCAACACAATACAAAAAAAATCTCTAAAATCTCATGAATTCTTTTTTGAGTATGTCTGTCTTTTTCAGTATTAGAAACCAATAAATATAATATATAACCTTCATTTACCTCTTCTATAAAACTCACGGGATTTTGACAGAAAAAAATTCGAGTGACATATCAAATTGATTCTGCAACCTTTGTTATTTTATGAAAATGAAATATTTTTGGGGTTCACATTGTGGTTTCGTAATTGCATAATTTTTAGATAATAATATTATAATGCTTGAATGAATTTGGTAATTTTTATAAATAATTAATATTCTAATTATGTTACCAAATAGTTGTTCAACGATATTTGGTTTAAAACCAATGTTTTGCCAAATTTTGCTTATCAATTCGTTGTTACAGTCTCATTACTATTACTATACTATTATAAATTACACTTTGTTACTCGTGTGTTTTATATTATGTTCTATTCTTGTTACTATTATTATACTATTATATTTGAATCCCTTTCTCCTATTTTTATGCTCACCAAATAAAAGAAGTGGAAAATTTAGAAACCTATGACAAAAGAATTAATGGTCCTCTCAGAAACACATTGTTTATCTTTAACCTATCAAACTTAATAGAGTTATCACCTTGCCATTGAAATTTGATTCTATTTTTCTTTCTCCGCGAAGCAGCGCAACTTGCAATCTCGGAATCTCCGTGAAGTAGCACAGCCGCAGACACACCGTTCGTCAGACCTTCCTCTGTGTGAACATAGTTATGGATCGTAGTTGGATGAGAGCTAATCGATTAAGTGACGAGTACGAACATGGAGTGATGGAATTTCTACAGTTTGCTGAAAGTAATGCTGACAAAAGTCTTCCTACGATTTTTCTCTGTCCATGTATTCGTTGTGCAAATAAAGAACCAAAATGTAGTAAGAAAGAAATCATGGATCATCTAATTTGTGTAGGGATTTGTCAAAGTTATACAAAATGGATATGGCACGGTGAAGTAGTAGCAAAGTCAAACGTGTCTCAAAGAGATGGTGTTAGTGTAGAAATGGATGATCGTCTAGAAGACATGATGCGTGATATTGGACAAGATTCGTTTAAGAGGGCACATACATATGATACTATATGCAATGACAAGGATAAACCATTGTACCCGGGATGCAAAAAATTTACACGTCTGTCAGCCGTGTTAAAATTATTTAATCTGAAGGAAAAGAATGGGTGGACTGACAAAAGTTTTACCGAGTTGCTTGAATTGTTGACCGAAATGCTTCCAGAAGGTAATGTAATGCCAAGTCGTTATTACGAGGCGAAGAAAATATTGTGTCCAATGGGTTTGGAGTATGAAAAGATACACGCATGCCCAAATGATTTCATATTATACAGAAAAGAGTATGAAAAGTATAATCACTGTCCAAAGTGTAAGGCTTCACGCTACAAAAAGAAAGATGGTGAGTCAATTGATGATGAGGTGGTAAAAAAGGGTCCTCCTGCGAAAGTGGTATGGTACCTACCAATAATTTCAAGGTTCAAGAGATTATTCGCCAATGCAGATGACGCAAGGAATCTTAGATGGCATGCAGAAGAAAGAAAAAATGATGGACAAATTCGTCATGTAGCTGATTCTTTGCAATGGAAGAATATAGATTCTTTGTTTCCAAATTTTGGCAAAGAGTCGAGAAACCTTAGACTTGGACTCGCTACTGATGGAATGAATATGTTCGGTAATCTGATTACTAACCATAGTTCTTGGCCTGTTCTCTTGATGATTTACAACCTATCTCCTAGGCTGTGCATGAAGCATAAATATATTATGTTATCGATGATGATATCGGGCCCAAAACAACCAGGAAATGACATAGACGTTTATCTAAGTCCACTGATTGATGATTTAAGAGTGTTGTGGGAGGAAGGGGTGGATGTTTTTGATGCGTATTCTGGCGAACAGTTCAATATGCGTGCCATGTTGTTTTGCACCATCAATGATTTACCGGCATATGGTAATTTGTCTGGGTATAAAGTTAAAGGGCATAATGCGTGTCCTATATGTGAAAAAGACACTTGTTACCATCAACTTGAAAAAGGAAAGAAGACCGTTTATCTCGGGCATCGAAAATTTCTAAAACGTTATCATCCATATCGTAGATTGCGGAAAGCTTTCAATGGGGAACAAGAGCATGGTGTTGCTCCAAAGCCCTTGTCTGGAGAGGAAGTTTATCAGCGACAACAGGGACTTGATGTTATCTTTGGAAAGTACCAAAAACGATCTACTGTGAAAAATGTATGGAAAAAGAGATCAATTTTCTTCGATCTTCCATATTGGTCTAGTCTTGATGTAAGACATTGTATTGATGTGATGCATGTGGAGAAAAATGTATGCGATAGTGTAATCGGAACACTTCTCAACATTCAAGGCAAGACAAAAGATGGTATTAATGCTCGTCTGGATTTGGGTTTGATGGGTATACGAGAAGAGTTAACCCCACAATATATAGGTAACAAGACATATTTGCCTCCTGCCTGCTACACTTTGTCTAAAAAAGAGAAAACAAGTTTTTGTGAGTGTTTACAAAGTATCAAAGTGCCGCATGGTTACTCATCAAATGTCAAGAGGCTTGTATCAGTTAAAGATTTTAAATTAGTTGGCTTAAAATCTCACGACTGTCATGTCTTAATGCAACAACTACTACCATTGGCTATTCGTGGGATATTGCCTAACAACGTAAGGAAGACCATAATTAGGTTATGCTTATTTTTCAATGCAATTTGTTGTAAAACCATTGATCCACTAAAGTTAGACGATTTGGAAAATGAGGCTGCAGTTATATTGTGCCAATTAGAGATGTATTTTCCTCCTTCATTTTTTGACATTATGGTTCACTTGATTGTTCATCTAGTAAGGGAGATTAGATTATGTGGTCCAGTTTTTTTACGGTGGATGTATCCAATAGAGCGATACATGAAGATTCTAAAAGGGTATACAAAAAACCCACACCGTCCGGAAGCATCGATTATTGAGAGGTACATTGCAGAAGAAGCAATTGAGTTTTGTTCTAACTATTTGTCAGGAGTGGATGTTGTAGGGGTTCCCAAGTCTCGTCATGATGGAAGATATGAGGGTGTGGGTACACAAGGTTTAAAAGTCAAGAGCTTAAGTATTGATGTGGTTGTTCAAGCGCATTTGTATATATTGAATAACATAGATGAAGTTCAACCTTACTTATCTGCTCACAAAAGCATCGTAAAGAAAAAGTACCCCAAGATGAATGAAAGAGGGTTGTTAAAAGAGCATAATAAGAGTTTCTCTGAGTGGTTTAAAGAAAGAATTGCTAATGAAGATAGTGTTTCTAATACAATTAAGTGGTTGTCTTATGGGCCTAAATGTAACCTAATAACTTGGAGTGGATATGATATTAATAAAACCTCTTTTTATACAAAGTCAAAGGATGACCGTAGTACCACGCAAAATAGTGGGGTAATGATTGTGGTCGAGTCCATGCACTTCTTTAGTGCTAAAGATAAAAACCCGGTTATGGCATCTACACCGTACTTCGGGGTGATTGAAGAGATTTGGGAAGTTAATTATGTTGTGTTTAAAGTTCCTGTATTTAAATGCAAATGGATTGATATCAACAGTGGTGTCAGAATCGATGAATTTAGAGTTACACTAGTTGATCTTAGCAAGTTAGCTTATGCGAACGAACCATTCATCATGGCATCTCAAGCAAAACAAGTGTTTTATGTCACAGATCCTTCTAATAAAAAGTGGTCAGTGGTTTTACAAGGAAAGGTCCATGATAGTGACGAAAATCATGATGAGAACCTTGATATTTCTGAAACTCATCCTTTCTCAACAAATGTGACTACATTCACTGAAGAAAATGAAGGGGATGATGTGCATGCTATTCGCATGGACCATGAAGAAGGGATATGGGAGGACTAGTAAGATTTTTTGTATAAGTTAATTCCACGTTACTTTATTTTCTAATTGTTTTTATTTTGTGCTTAATTTTATTTCTAATTGTTTTTATTTTGTGCTTAATATTATTTCTAATTATTTTTGTTTTGTGTAAACAGATACATGGGTGATTCAAACCCCAATAAAAGAAGAGTTAGAGGTCCCACTTTAATGACACAAATTGACAAAGTTCATCAAACAGGTGAAAAGATAAAGGTCGAGTTTAATGCAAGAACCTATGAATGTATTGGTGTTGGTAAAAATGCTACAAATTTCAAGAGTTATATAGCATCTCTTGCTCGACAGTATTGTAGCATTGTGAAAAATGATTGGAAAGAAGTAGATGAAGGCGTAAAAGATGCTATTTGGACTGATATTCCGGTATTTTAAATACAATACTTTATTATATTTTATAATCATATACTAATTAACAACATATGACATATACTACATTTGTAGGCTCATTTTACTATTCCAGAATGTAAAGATCCAAAGAATGATAGGTTGAAGAAAGAATGGATTAAATATGCGGGAGAGCGATGGAGAGGTTTTAAGACACAACTCACAGATAGATATATTCATCATCCCATAGAAAATGATCCTCCTCCATATGTCAAGTATAACTTTATTACAGAAGACGCCTGGAAAGAGTTTCTCAAGATTCGAGATACCCCTGAATTTAAGGTTAGTAGGAGTTATATGTTTTTGTGTGCATAACATTTTTATTATATTTAGTGATTAATTATTTGTTTGAGTTTATAATAGGAAAAAAGTCAGAAGGGTAAGGATAATGTGCCCAAGAATTTATACCCACATGTATTGTCTCGTGGAGGGTATCGCTTACTTGAGGAGAAAATTATGAAAGAAAAGTCATCATCGAGAGATAATTCCACATTAGATGATAATGATAGTCAATCTCCACCATCACGCCATGAGTTATGGAAGAGAGCACGACAAAAGAAAGGAGGAGAATACACATCAAAATCTACACAAGAGGTTGCCCAAAAATTGTAAGTAAACAACGAAAAATTATTACAAAGTATCATTATATTTGTGATTGATTACTTGATGTTTTTGCATTTTGTAGGATTCTCTTGTTCAAGAAGATGAAAAAGGTGCAATTGTTCCAGATGGACGTAACGATATCTTATCATTAGCCATTGGAACATCTGAGCATGGAGGTCGTGTTCGTGGTGTTGGAAAACACCATAAACAAAGCACTTACTTTGGAAGAAAAAGTCAACATATCGACGTAAATGAACAACTTGCAATATTGGAAACAAAACTTAGAGTTGAACTTGAAGAAAAGTTGGTTGAAGAGCGTAAGATGTTTCAGCAATCATTAATGGAGACACTTAAGTCTATGGGTTTATCACAAAGCACAGGTGATATTAAATGCATTCAAAAATTGGAAATTATTGATGGAAGCGGAAAAGGAAGTTGTTCAGCTGCAAAGGGAAGCACAAAAGAGAGCACAAAAGACGTTGAAGTTGATGATGTTCAGAGATTGTTACTCATGGTTTTGAAATTGGATGATAACCATTTGGCAATACAATTAAGTCATTGTGTGAGTGTCTCTAATTTTTATGTTTCAGCTAAATGTATCAGAGAGTTATTGGTGGGTTTAGGTCATTGGCTTGACGTGTCTATTCTTCAAATTTGGTGCACGTAAGTAAATTTTATTGTTTTATTAAAGTAAATCTCTATTAATATGTTATATCTCTCATCACTTTGATTCTAATGTTAATTTTAAAATTATTCAGGTATATTCATCGTGTTTGTCTTGAGAATTCCGTTTCAGAATTATATGGATTTATGGACCCTGCTAGGTGTATTTATAATGATAATGTAGCGAAATCTCAAGAAGATGTTAAAAATTACGTGCTAGAAAAGTTACGTGATGAAAACAGAGCGTGCCACTTACTACCATTAATTCATGGGTAAGAATTTTTATGAAATTGTGTTTTATGTTATTTAATTTTGATTTTGATAACATATATATTTTATGCGACTTTTCTGTTTCCACACACACGTACAGGAGACATTGGCAATTAATAGTCATGTGTCCAAGAGACAATTTAGTTGTCGTATTTTGTTCACTTCATCGGGAAATTGACCAGAACACGAAGAAAATTATTACAAAGTAAGTTTATCTTTCATGTGACTTTCATTGACAACTAATAGTTATATGATTTTTCATTGGCGAGTATATTTAGTTATGTGATGTTTATATCTTTCTGTATTAGTTCTTTTGGGATTCATCAAATGGCAAATGGAAATAGTAAAAAGGCTACATGGCTTCATCCCAATGTAAGTGTGATGTAAATTGTAATTCTATAGTTAAATATATACGATAAATATTCACTAATTATGTCATTCAATTGTAGACAAGGCAACAACATAACTCTAATGATTGTGGATACTATGTGATGAAAAATATGTTGGATATTGTCTCTGCTAATATAACCGACAATTGGATGCAGGTACTAAAAATAACTTTACTTTGTTCTTTACTTTTTGTTTTTCGACTTAATATGAATTTTTAAAAAATAACTCTATATTGTTATATTTATGTATTATAGGTATTTGATGACCCAACAGAATTAACACCAGATGATTTGTATGATTTGCGACTTCGTTGGGCAAAATGTTTCTTTGACTTACATGGAACTTAAGTTTAGCTTGGTGAGTTTTATAGAATTGTATAAGTTGTGGTTTTTGCACAATACATGTGGTTTTTGCTCATGTGTTGAGTTTCTTGATTTTTTTGCTGATGTTAATTGTTATTATTTATTGTCAGGCAATATGATTTTGGTGTTGTCTACCGAAGATTTTATATTGGTAATTCAAGTTTGGAAACTTAGAAATAGTTGAATATTTTAGTATATGTATATTTTGTGAATATTATGTAATTGTAAGTTTTGAAAAAGACTTATAAATAGTTGAATATTGTTTTATATTTTGTGAAGAATTTGTAATTGTAAGTTTGTATGTTGTAATACAATACAAGTTTGCAATACAATTGTTCAATTTGTAAGTTTGTTGTGAAAAATATGAAAACATCGTCCTAAATGTGATATATGTGATGTTGGAAAGCTATGAAATCTATATAGCGACATAAATATAGTCTGTTTGATATTGGAAAAATATGAAAAAATGGGTACAAATTATATTTGTACAGGGAAACCCAGAAAATAAATAATCTATTCCAAAAAAATTTCATACATTTTACATTGGTTATTAGTAAAACTGATGTAAAAACTTTCAAAAAGGGACTTTTTACATCGGTTGGAAGTAATACCCGATGTAAAAAGTCGCGTCACTGGGGACTTTTTACATCGGGTATTACTTCCAACCGATGTAAAAAACTGGATCAATTTTTTAAAAAAATGTGCATAATAATTGTTTTTTACATCGGTCCATATATTATAACCGATGTAAAAAAGGTACTTTTTACATCGGGTATTACTTCCAACCAATGTAAAAAACTGGATCAATTTTTTAAAAAATGTGCATAATAACAGGTTATTACATC
The DNA here is from genome assembly GCA_948472305.1 of Vicia faba. Classification (NCBI taxonomy): domain Eukaryota; kingdom Viridiplantae; phylum Streptophyta; class Magnoliopsida; order Fabales; family Fabaceae; genus Vicia; species Vicia faba. The sequence goes on along the minus strand of OX451736.1, from coordinate 1,679,393,291 downwards.
GGTTCTGATATTATAACCGATGTAAAAAAGTGACTTTTTACATCGGTCCCAGAACCGATGTAAAAAGTCCCTGATTTACTATATCACCTGACTTTACATCGGACCCAAAACCGATGTAAAAAGTCAATTTTACCCGATGTAAAAAGTCATTTCTGCACTAGTAATTATCTCCATTTTTGCAAAAGTTGCACTTTATGTCAATTGGTAAATCAAGAAGGTACAAAGGAAATCTCTTTGGCACAAGTTTATGAGTTAATCACACTGATCAAGGGGAAGTTTAGCAGCATAGTATGGGGGCCTGTACAGGCTAGAAACAGAACTTGGCCATTGCTTGCTTAAAGTTTAAGAAACATAGCATAACATGTACAAATTTTCATATCAGTCAACCAAGGCTTAAGAAAAGTTATCAAGCACATTCCAAACATTCATCCTAAGCTGAAGCACGACCCTAAGATCCTCAAAACCTCCCCATTCCCAGAATCACCTTAAAACTGCTCAAACAGGGCATCCCTGCAGTTTGAGTTCCATAGCTCCAACCTTCCATGCTTTCTTGCTAAAAACACATCAAACACATTCTCTAACATCCCTTGAAGCTAACCAAAACCTCAAACACGACCTGTAACACTCCCAGGCAACATCACCATTTTCATTTTCTTGCTTTGCAGTTGAAGTTCTCTAGCACGATTCAAAAGGTTTCAAGATAAAGTAAAGCTTGGAATAGCATCCCTGGACATCATGGAAGTTATACCAATCACCACCTTGCACTGAAGGTACCTCAATCACCAGATACAACTTCAACTGAACAGGTAAGTTCATGAACACGAATCTCTCTATCCAGGCATTGTTAGCTTTAGGTTTGTGAAGAAAACATGTCACATTCATAGCCCTGAACATGACCATGTAGTTAGATTTCATTTATATTATGTATGCGTAGAGAATTTTAAGTCTGAACATGGCATAAAAACTAGGTCAGGATTTGGGGGAGAAGAAATTCTCTCTCATTTCTGAGAGTTAGATTGACTTCTTTATATGTCTAGAATCGTGGCTTCAAGCTCTACAGGTTTCATGTTGGAAGATTTGGCAAAAGATCAAAGAATCAGGAGTTAAGAATTTGAGAAGCAGGCGCACGTTTTTTTTGAATTTGTTTGTCTGAAGGTTGAAGACAACAACTTCCTGGGCTGGGCCTGTTTGTTATTTCTTTTTGCACCCTGATTTTGCTTTTACACCCCCCCTGAGCCCATTTTGTTTATTTTAATGATTTTTTGACTTTTTTTTTTGGCTTGACTTATTTATTTTTCCTCATAATATAAAAAATATAAAAATATTTTTTTGCACCATTTTCCTATTTATTAGGTATTTATTGGTTTAGATTAGTTTTTATACATAAATAAATAAATAGATACACTTTTATTAAAGAATACTAAAAATATGCAAACACATCTTTATTTTCATTTTTATTTTGTTTTATCTTCTGAAAATATTTTTATATAAAAAAATACTTTTTTTATATAAATATTAAATATTATTATTTTGTATATATAACGCATATTAGTAAATAATACAAATATTTATATAGATATTAATATATTTAGGTTAAATTACAAAATATACACACTTTTATTTTTCTTATTAATATTTAATATAAAAATACCTTTTGACAAATATACTTCATTTTATTTTATTTTAGCATATAATAATAAATATTATACATATTAAATAAATAATACATTTTACTTAATGAAATTAGGGTTTTGCCCTAAAATACATAAAAAACTCCAAAAAATAATACTTTTTATTTTGACATGTAAAAATACTTTTTTCCATACATACAAAAACCATTTTTTGCATCTTGCATATTTATTCTTATTTTATTTAATTTATGCAATTAAATTATCTTGTAAATAATTCAATATTGATGTAATAGTTTAGGTTTAAATTCCTTGTCAAAATCCCCATTTGAACATTTGTACCCCCCTTCCCATATATTGTATTGTAATAGCTTAGTAAATTTATTTTTCGCACTTTATTGCTTTCTAACTATACCATGTTAGAATTAGGGTTTGTATGCGAATCAAAAGCAACAAAAATAGTTTGACCTAATTTCAAGATAAACAAGCATGAAAATGGACAACACAAATCACACTTGCACCCCCTAGGGTATTCCACTTGTTGCCTTCAATAAATGGGCGATATTGCATGCTAGGTCTCTTTGGGCAAAACAAACAATCGAATGATCATAGTCCCTCGATGACGCTTTCAAAAAAGGTTGCCTAAACAAATGATCAAGTCCCTTAAGGAAAATTGCCCAAAGATACTTGGCACCATTGCAATTATGGTTTAAACGATGACCCGCGCCCGTCCCTTTCACATCCTAACACAAGATTGTCCACCAAATACAATGATGGAACAAACTTGTTAAAAGGGTTAAAACATAGCAATAATCTTTGAGAAATTTAGGAGTAGATAACCTCTTGGTTACTTGAATCAAGCTTGCAAAAACAAAACACTTGCCTATTTTCTAAAACCACACCTCACAACACTTTCAAAACAAACTTTCAAAAACAAATGAAAACCTTTTCAAAAGACATATATCTTTGTATACATCCCAACATGGATCATTACAAAGGTCGCCACCACATTGGCTTCTTTTCAAAACATTTTCAAACCCACACACACGAGCACCATTTCAAACAATTGAAAAATAAGGCAAGTTGATCTAAGCAAGTAACTAAGAGCCCATGGATAACCATGGATAGAAAGGATGCTAATACCTTCCCTTTCTATAATCTACTCCCCGAACCCAAGGGGGAAGATGTTGAGATAAATATGGTGGATATGGAAAGGCCTCGCTCTGAGATGGAGGAAGTAGAAAAATACTTAGAAAAAGAAAAGTATAGAATGGGGGATAATCACACTGGAGATGCTAGTCTCAAGGATTATCTCATGACATGCCACAAAGGAGATTCATGCATGATATTGTGCCCTAGGTGCAGCATCCTTTGCAATCAAAGAATCGCTGCGAATTTCGAAAGGGTACAGAGGACTCGAACTGGCAACAATTGGCGCCAGGATAACCAGCTTTTTAGGTGTTATCCCAAGGCTGGAGAAAGTTTGCTGGAATTTGTGTTTCGCTGCTACAAAGGGGCAACCAAGTGCTTGATTTGCCCAAGGTGTTCTGCTGTGTATGACCAAAGCATGGCCAGAGCCTTCGAAACGATTCCCTTCGCCCCTTGCTGGAACCATCAAGAAACTGTCCAGATGGGCCCACGTTTCGACAGCAGACACAAACAGGGAAGGCCTGATAGCCCTCACCCCAAGGATTCTCGAAGAGTGACTTTCAAACTCCCTGCTGAAGTGCCAACCGATAGATGGTTACAGGTCAGAAATGACAAAAGAAAAGATAGATGGAGAAACGCTGAACGAAATGCACGCCATGCTGTGACATACAGGAGGAAATTCAACACAGCAAAAAGGGAGGAGGTGAGATTAGAAAATTACAAAGGAAGGAACCCCATGTCAAGATCCCAGTGGCGCAGACAGCAAAGGATTCGAAAGGCTGAGAGGGAAGTTGTGGCAAACAAAGGGGTTACTTCAACAAAGAACCAAGGTGAATCTAGCACCAACAAACCAAAGAATAAAACTGAAGACAAACCTCCAGTCAATAGGAGGCTTTTCTCTGAAGTACAACGCGATGAACCAAAGGAATACACTCCAGGCCCAGAAGAGGACGAAGATATGATAACAGATAACTTCGAATCGGAGGGGGAGTCTTCGTTTAACCTGAACTGTAACATGGTATCTGTGCTTCCCTGTGAATTTGGGCAGGAAACCGAAATCGATGAGCGTGAGGAGGAAGACACCACAGATTTGATGAAACATAGGCCTGTGTGCTACTATGTGATGGACAATGGGGCTGTTGAGGAACAAAATGCGTTCTTCGAACGTCCAGAACCTGCTATGAAGAACCATCTCAAGCCACTTTTTATTCGGGCGAAAGTTGGTGTCCATGGTGTGAACAAAGTTCTAGTGGATAGGGGTGCTGCAGTCAATTTGATACCCCATTTCATGCTAAAAAGATTAGAGATCCGCGAAGGAGACATCAAGCCCCATAATATGGTTCTGTCCAATTATGAGGGAAAAGTGGGCAAAACACTGGGAGTGGTCCAGTTGGAATTGACGATAGGCTCAAGCTGTAGGCCCACCATGTTTATGGTGATCGAAGACAAGGCCAACTATAACTTATTGCTGGGAAGGGAGTGGATCCATGGCGTGGGGGCAGTTCCTTCATCAATGCACCAGCGACTAGTTCTGTGGAGAGATGATGGAATCATGGAGAATATCGAAGCAGACCAGAGTTACTTTATGTCAACGGTCAATTTGGTTGACAAGAGGGATTATGATAAAAATATGGCAAAGATTGCTCCGTGTGTTCCAAATGATGAGATTAATGAAACCAGAAACACCCACTACTACATGACCCTTCGCCATGATGGCCTTTATTGGGATAGAACAATAATCAGCGAAGAAGAGGGAGTCGAAAGCACCATACAAAAACGGCCAGCAGGCTGGGACTTCGACAACCTTATCCATGACTGAGTCCACCTTTTTCGAAAGGATTTCGGCCTATATGGCTGAGAACGAATCAAAAGCGGCCTTAGAGGCTGAAATAAATAAATCAACTATAAAGATGAACGAAGTAAGTGGGGATGGTTCGAAATGCTCACCCTTCGAAGAGTTTGAGATGGATCAAAGGTTGGATGCCATCTATGATAAAGAACCCTTAGGCTTCGAAAGGGACCCCATAAACTCAGGTGCCAAAATGCTGGCACAAGATCCACTCGAAGAAGTCAACTTAGGGGATGAAAAAATGAAAAGGATAACCTACATAAGTGCAAAACTTAGCCCAGGCCTCAAGAAAGAAGTAATTGAAGTCCTTAAGGAAAACAAAGATTGCTTCGCATGGGATTATGACGAAATGCCTGGTTTAAAGAGGGAGTTGGTCGAACACAGACTACCAATCAAAGATGGCAAGAGGCCCATCAAACAAACTCCCAGAAGATTCGCACCAGCGGTCCTCACAAAAATTAAAGCTGAGATCGAAAGGTTGCTGCGTTACAAATTCATCAGAACAACAAGGTACGTCGAGTGGTTAGAAAACATAGTACCTGTCATTAAGAAAAATGGTTCTTTAAGAATTTGCATAGATTTTAGGGATTTAAATACTGCAACCCCTAAAGATGAATATTCCATGCCTGTGGCAGAAATGCTAGTAGATTCTGCTGCGGGGTTCGAATACTTGAGTATGTTAGATGGATACTCTGGGTATAACCAGATTTTCATTGCTGAAGAAGATGTTGCAAAGACAACATTTCGTTGCCCAAGAGCCTTAGGCACCTACGAATGGGTGGTGATGCCTTTTGGTTTAAAGAACGCTGGGGCAACTTATCAAAGGGCAATGAACTCAATTTTTCATGATTTCATTGAAACCTTCATGCAGGTGTATATTGATGATATAGTCATCAAATCTATATCTGCAGAAACACATTTGCATCATTTAAGCCAATCATTCGAGCGAATGAGAAAACATGGCTTAAAGATGAATCCCCTTAAATGTGCATTTTTTGTGCAGGCTGGAGATTTTCTTGGTTTTGTGGTTCACAAGAAAGGAATTGAAATCAACTAGAACAAAACCAAAGCCATAATGGAGACGAAAGCACCTATGTCAAAAAGGGAGTTGCAATCTCTGCTAGGGAAAATTAACTTCCTCAGAAGATTCATTTCGAACCTAAGTGGAAGAACCCAAGCTTTCTCTCCGTTACTTCGTCTAAAGCAAGGCCAAGCCTTCAAATGGAACGAAGCTCACCAGGAGGCATTTGACAAGATAAAAGAATACCTTTCTCAGCCTCCTATTTTGTCTCCACCTTCATGGGGGAAGCCCATGAGATTGTACATATCTGCCTCTGAAGTTAGTATAGGTAGTATGCTAGCACAAGAAGATAGCAATGGCATCGAAAGAGCCATATACTATTTAAGTAGAGTGTTAAATGATGCAGAGACCAGATATAGAAATTTAGAAAAGCTATGTCTCTGCTTGTATTTCTCTTGTATGAAACTCAAGTATTATATAAAACCTGTTGATGTTTATGTTTCATCTCATTTCGATGTCATTAAACACATGCTTTCAAAACCAATAATGCATAGTAGAGTTGGCAAGTGGGCTTTAGCCTTAACAGAATATTCTTTGACTTTCATGCCTTTAAAAGCTATGAAAGGTCAAGTGATTCCTGACTTCATTGTGGACCATTCTTTGGTTGAGCAGACTGTCATGAGTTACGTCGAAATGCAACCATGGAAATTGTACTTTGATGGTTCAACCCACAGGAATGGAAGTGGCGTTGGAGTCCTTCTGATTTCTCCTGAAGGAATTCCAACAAAATTTAAGTATAAATTAGATGGTCCTCGTTGCTCGAACAACGAAGCTGAGTATGAAGCGCTCATTGTTGGACTTGAAGCTTTGTTGGAATTGGGGGCAACCAGATTCGAAATTAAAGGAGACTCTGAATTAGTGGTCAAACAAATCACAAAGGAATATAAGTGCATAAAGGAAAATTTAATGGTATACTTCGTCATAGTCAATAGGCTATTGAGGAAATTTGAATACATGGATATTCAACACATACCAAGAATAGAGAACCAAGAAGCAAATGACTTAGCATAGTTGGCTTCGGGTTATAAAGTGTCTACCAAGAACTTTAAGGATTTGGTCGAATTAAGGGGTAGAGTTATGGCTACTAGATTCACACCATCGGATCTGGAAAGTCTGAAACTGGGATATGCTGAGAAACAGGGGTTCGAAATATTAGCCATAAATACTTTGTCAGATGCAAATTGGCGAAGTCCACTGAAGAGTTATTTAGCAGACCCAACTCTAAACGTGGATAGAAAGACAAAATACAGAGCATTGTCATATCTCCTCATGGGGAACGAATTGTTTAAGAAGACCTAAGAGGGTGTATTATTGAAATGCCTAGGAGAAAGTGAGGCATATTTAGCATTGTAAGAAGTCCATAATGGGGCATGTGGGGCACATCAAGCAGGCCATAAAATGAAATGGCTGTTATTTCGATACGGCTTGTATTGGCCTAGCATGCTCAAAGATTGCATAGACTTTGCTAAAGGATGTGAGGAATGTCAGAAACATGCAGGGATTCAACATGCCCCTGCAAGTGAGTTGCATTAGATCATCAAACCATGGCCATTTAGAGGATGGGCATTGGATTTGATAGGAGAAATAAATCCTGCTTCGTCCAAAGGACAGAAATACATCTTGGGGGGAATAGATTATTTTACCAAATGGATCGAAGCTATACCACTGATAGTTGTTGATCAAGAGGCTATTATTGAATTTATACAAAAGCACATTATCTTTAGGTTCGGATTGCCAGAGAGCATAACCACAGACCAAGGCTCTGTGTTTACTGGTAGAAAGATGCAAGGATTTTCCCAAGAAATGGGGTTTAGATTGCTAACATCAACGCCATATTATGCTCAAGCAAACGGTCAAGTCGAAGCAGCAAATAAAGTAATAATAGGATTAATCAAGAAGCATATTGGCAAAAAGCCAAGAAACTGGCACAAAACTCTGGACCAAATATTATGGGCTTGTAGAACATCTCCTAAGGAAGCTACTAACACTACGCCTTTCCAACTCACATTTGGTCATGATGCAGTATTGCCAGTAGAAATTCATCTACAATCAGTTCGAATTCAGAAACAAAACGAAATCCCAGCTGCATTATATTGGGAAATGATGATGAATGAATTAGTTGAGTTGGACGAAATTAGATTACATGCATTGGAAGTCTTGATGAGGCAAAAAGAAAGAGTGGCCAGAACATACAACAAAAGGGTGAAGAAAAAAGTATTCTTTATTAATGACTTGGTTTGGAGAGTCATATTGCCTATGGACAAGAAGAATAAAGCATTAGGTAAATGGTCACCTCATTACCAGAGTCGAAATTAAAGGAGACTCTGAATTAGTGGTCAAACAAATCACAAAGGAATATAAGTGCATAAAGGAAAATTTAATGGTATACTTCGTCATAGTCAATAGGCTATTGAGGAAATTTGAATACATGGTGTTGTACCCCAAAATTTGCCCTCCCATATTCTCCAAGATTTGTCAAGTCAAGGTCACAAAATTCCCCAAGGGTTATGCAGTTCAACTGTCTCCTATACAGTCAAAACTAGGGTTTGTATTCTGATCAAGAATTGAAGGTTTTCAAGGCCCAATCAAGTCTCATATGCCTACAAATGTGGTCAAACATCCTCATATCAAGTTTCAAGGCATTCAGCTCAAAATTGCACAGTCAAAACCCTAAATTGCACTACAGTCAACTGTAGGGGCAAAATGGTCATTTGACAGTCAAAAGTTCAAATTTTTGATCAACATCTCATTTTAAAGCCACAAACATCATTTGATCAATGCTTGATCATGATTCTCAAAATTTGGCTCAGAAATCATCAAAGATGCAAAAGTTACTATATTTGGACAGCTGAAAAAGTCAACTGAAATTGACCAGGGCATAACTTTCACATGGATTATCAGAAAAATTCCATCCAAAGCTCATTTTGAAGATAAAGACATTTCCTACAATTCATCTACATATTCCAAGTCCAAGAAATGCTCTCACAAAAAGTTATCAATTTCAACATTATAGGTCATTTTCAAAAGTCAACAAAAAGGGACTTTAAGTCAAAGGCCATAACTTGAGATTGGTAAATCAAAATGACATGGGACCAAAGGCATTGGTTAAAGGACTCAAAGACCTTTCCAAAATGTCCAAGAACATGTGAAAAGCTTAAAAATTGAGCAAGTTATGCCTTGTGGAAGTTGGGAAATTTTTGGGCATTTTCAAAAGTCAACTTTGATCCAAAGGACCTAAAAATGCAAATGGGCCCATTTTTCTTCCAAGTTTCTTCATGCCAAGCCAATGCACGACCATTAAGCCCAAGGGGAAGTATTTTCTCATTTTTTAATTATTTATTTGAATTTATATTAATATTAATTCATTTAAATCATTTAAATATGTAGAAAATATAAACTTGACCTAAAAAAATCTTTTTATACACATTCTAGGCTTAAGATTTCGTATACAATTAAATATGGCAAGATTTGGTTGATTGGAGCTAATTGACACAAAATTGCACATGAAAAAAGATATGAAAAGATCTTACAAAATCAAAGATGCAAATCATTGAATACCAAGGATTTTGTGCAATTTTGTTGACCTAATATGTTCACTATATGATCAGAATCACAACCCTAAAAGAATGAGACTAAAAGCCGCGCATAAGAATACTATACAAACTGAAGAAATTGCTTGAAAACTCGAATTCTGAAATCAACCCTAGAGACCAATTCAAAGCTCCATTCGTGTCTCAATAGTTTCCTTGTGGACTCCTGAATACATTCCAATCCCTAATATCAACTAAAGCTTCAAGAATTGGTAAGACAATCTCAAACTGTGCAGAAGAAAATTGCCATTCGAATATCATGATTCAAGCGTTATTTATGAAATTTCTTTATTGATTCATGTTTATCATAATGTTTTGAAGCTAACTGATGTGTTTAATTGAGTTTTTCTGTGCCATACGAGATTATGCCATGATCGAACATTAGGGTTTCTTGAGCTTCAAAATTAGGGGTTCTTACTAGAGGAAAAATTGGGATCTCTAACCACCATCATTCAAACCGGTGCATTGAGACGAAAGCAATGGAACCCTCGCGCTCAATTTATGAGCGTTAGGGACCTAATCGCTATTTTCTTGAAACCAGCTTTAGACCACGCCCAGAAAACCGTTTCCATAGGCTTGTGTTTTCAGGAAAAATAAAAACAGTGAGGAAGATGATGTGTTGGCAAGCATCGGTTGGATCTTTTAAATTTTCGCGCGTTTGATCATTAATGCGTTTGTTCTTGCTTTTTGTTATTTGTGTGTTATTAATATATCAAATAAGTTAAATGGCTCAGTGGCAGGGACATGTGTTGGTAACATCAAAGACCTGGGTTCAAGTCCCAGGTCTGTATAAATCTCCATAATATTTTTCAATACAAAATCCTATGTTACGCTAACATCCAGGTTCACCATGTTCCATCATCATCCCATCATACACGCGCCTAGCTGCTCCAAATCAATGGCCTAGATCTGAAGAACACGTGCACAAGGGTCAACGCATTAGCACACAACCTGGAAAAGTCAATGGACCCAAGCTTAATGGGCCTGATTTGCTGAACCTTACCTCCAATTTTGGGACTACACCCCACTCTGGTTTGCAATTTCTTTCAATTTTTTTTACTTATTTTTATTTTATTGTTAATCATTATGTTATTTATTTTATTGCTTTAATTTAATTAAATATTTTTACAATACATAAAAAATACAGAAAATTCAGAAAAGACAAAAATATAATATATATTTATTTTAATTATTTTTCATAAAAAAACTTGCATGTAAATTAGTTAATTTAAATTAGGGTTTATTGTTAATTCTTTTCATAATAAATATAAAAAATGTAGAATTAGGTTAATTAACAATTTTGATTCCTTTTCATATTTTTCCTTTTTCACAGTAATAATTATTTATTTATTTATTTATTTTTTTTTTATAATTAAATGTATATAAATAACTTAGATTTAAATTAGGTTAAAAATTCAATCTTTTTCTTAATAACTTAAAAAAAATTAGAATTAGGGTTTGACGCTTCATTTTAATTTTAATTAATTATTCTTTCATTAAATCTTAAAAAATACAAAAATACCAAAAAACATTTAATTCTGATTAATTAATTCTCATTAACTTTAATTTCTTATTAAAGGGTCCAACGCCCATTGTTTTTAATTATTTAATTTGCGCATTTATTTTATGTCATTTATTATAATTTTGTATCTCTCCCAAAGCATTGTAATTTAAATTTCTCGCACTTTTATTTATCGCTTTATTTATTTTCCGCTAAATCGGGTCCGGTTTAATTTTGGCGATGTGGACCCGCGCCATTTGTAATAGCCCTAGATTTATTTTTTGCAAACTTTATAACTGTTAAATATGCATGCAAGAATGAATGGCCCTAATTAAAATCAAGCGTAGAACACAAATAAACATGACAAGACAAATAACTGAAACCTGACACACAATTCGCACACACCACCCCTAGGGTACGCCTCACTGTTGCCTTGCCTTCGAAAGGTGATCGTCGAGTAGAGGACGTCTTAGTAAGTCCTCATGATCCGGGAACCTGGCATGAGGGTAGCTTCTAAGGTGTCTTCCCATTGCTCCGGTGATCACCATGTCCCGAACCTCGAATTGACCCGAACACCTCCAATGGTGGTGCTACCTACCTCTCAATGGTGGGATGGCACTACTTTAAAGGATATTTACACAGACGAATTCCTTAGGGTAGGTAGGTTCTCAAGGATACTTGCTCTAATCTCAAAATAAACTCAAAAAGACTTTTCACACCGACACTTTTCAAAAGCTTTCAAAACAAATTTTTCAAACACTCTGACGTACGAGTCGAACTGAAATTTTTCAAAGAAACTTTTTAACCCACATTGAAAAGCAAACAAACATTTTGAAAACACATTGAGCAAGTATCTAAGAGCCCATGGATAACCATGGATAGAAAGGGTGCTAACACCTTCCCTTTCTATAACCTACCTCCCGAACCGAGAGCAATCTCTTTTAAGGAATTTTTCTGTGCTTTTGTCCTTTCCATTTGGAGAAAATAAAAGACGGTGGCGACTCTTGCTTCCGCGACATTTCGCGAACCAGCGTTAAACAGTCAGTTCCAGATCCACCGATCACAGAACTGGCGACTCTGCTGGGGAAAAAACTTAAAGTGAGGTGTACCTTAGGGCTAGGTCATAACTGTGTTTTCACTTGTATTGATTTGCTTGCTTTACTATTGTGGGTTGCATCGGAGATACATAGATCCTAACCCGGATCTGGGGATACCCTGTTTAGGTAGCATAAGCTGTGAGGGACCTGTCCGGCGTAGACCGACACAGGTGAAGCAGTGGCTACATTGGTGTGGCACCTTAGTCTGTACCGATATCCCTTGTGTTGCAACGAGGAGAATATGGGTCTTCTAAGGAGTCATTAAGCACCAACAACCTTAGAACCTTAATTGACACAACTTGGCCTTTAGAATTGTAGCAGTATGCTACGCCCATTGAGGCTAAACTCTCGTGATGGTTCTGGCCGCAAGAAAAGATTGCGATGCTGGAGTTATGACCGATTGAGGGTAGTCAATGATATTGGGATCCTCTAAGAACCCGATTACTTTTGATTAGGACAGGTATGAACCAACAAACTGAAAGAGGGTAGTACCTAGACCTCATGCTGGCCTAAACTTTAGGGGCTTGCCTTGTGTGACTTGTGTGCCTTACCATGTTTGCCTTTGTATCTGTATGTGGTGTGCTTTATCATAACATCATAGCATCATGAGCATTGCATGCATCCTGCATAAGAACTGACCGTTTCAAAGACAAGAAGGTTTCATCTTTGCTCTGTTTTGTAGGACATTATGATGCCTGTGCGAAGGAATACTATCCGGTTCAACTTTGTTCGTTCACCTGAGTTTCTTGATGAGTTGGTTAGCAGAATTCCAAATACCACCTCCTTCATTCAGAGGCATGGTTCTCTTCTCAGTTTAGTCACTGCAAAACGGGACCAATAGTTGATGAGTGTTCTGACCCAGTTCTATGACCCTCAGTACCAGTGCTTCACCTTTCAAGACTTCCAGCTGGTCCCTACCCTGGAAGAGTTCTCTGATTTACTTAGCATCCCTATCTTGGATCAGACTCCCTTTACTGGTTGGGAAAAGACCCTCAGGCTTGAGGAAATTGCTGCAGCTCTTCCTTTGACCCATCAAGAGGTAACAGACAACTGGGTAACTAGAAGCGGAGTTAAGGGTTTCTTGGCCAAGTTCCTAATTGGCAAAGCCAACAATTTCTGGAATGATCTGGACTTTAGGGCATATGAAGACATCTTGGCCCTCCTAATCTATGGGTTAGTCCTGTTTCCTAATCCTGACAACTTCATCAATGTCACTTCCATTAGGATCTTTATGTCTCAGAATCCTGTGCCCACTCTCTTGGGTGACATCTTGCAACAACTTCATGCCCGTACTACCCGAAGACGAGGAACCCTATGGTGTTGTATCCCTTTGTTGGTGAGGTGGTTTATTTCGCACCTCCCTAAGTTTGTACTGAAGAACCAGGAAGGAAGAGGTTGGGCTCACAGGTTAATGTCTCTCACCGATAAAGACATCATTTGGACTTGCAGAGGTTTGGATGAGGTAGCTATTATTGATCGATGCGGGGAGTATCCTAATGTTCCTCTGATTGGTACTCAAGGAGGGATCTCTTACAATCCATGTCTAGCACTCCGTCAGTTTGGAAGAGCAAGAAGAGCGGGCCCCCATGAGATGTTGATGCCTCACATCAGTTTCGAGTTTCAGGTGGATAGTGACGAGCTGCGTCGTAGGTTCATCAAGGCTTGGGACAAGGTTCATAAAGCTGACCCACAAGAGCTAGGGCCAAAGACTTCTTTACCTATGGAAGCCTACTACAAATGGGTCCGCATCCGTGCTCAGAAGTTAGGTATGCCGTATGAAGCTGTCAGACCCGTCATTCTTGAGTGTCCTGATAAAGATGGTGTTCCTCCAACTGTCCTTCCTCCTCAGATACCTACTGATTATGAGACATTGAAGAGATCTTGGTCGCAGCTGCAAGAAGAGCGGGATTCTTACCGGGAAAAGTTCAACGAGCAGGAATCAAAGATCCAGAAGCTGACAAAGCAGTTGGAGAACGAGAGAGCTCTGAATGCCTACCTCCGTACTGAGAAGAGGAGACCATGGGATCAATGAGGAATTCTGAATGTGCCTTTACAGTTTTTATTTCCTTTCCAGTTGTTTCATTTCATGTAAACGCCTAAGGGCAACTTGTTGAATAATTTCAGTTGCAAAGTTGAATCTAATAAAGTGTGTTCCTTTTTTGTTTACAAAGTTGATTCCCGATTGTCTTTGAAAACATAATTCATACGCATTTCATACATCATGTGCATAGCAGGTTTTTCCCCTTTTTCAGGTTGCTTACAGTTCTTCGCTGTTTATTTCAGCATCATGAATCCCGGATCTGAATCAACAGAGACATCAATCAAGGCTCTTCAGGTGCAGAATGCACAATTTCAAGAATTAATCAAAGGTCTGGCTAAAGGCCAAGAAGAACTGAAGGCTATGCTCCTGAAGAAGGAGAAGAAGAAGAAGAGAAGAACGGTTCTGTTCAACTCGGGCCGAAGGTTTGGTAATACTCTGCAGCATGAAGAGGCTGGTTCTTCTGTTGGCAAGAGTCCTTCTCAGGCAGAAGTAAATGTTCCTACTCCAGTGGTCTCCGACAACGAGACAAATTTTGATGAAGAGCAGTACCCTCCTGCAGATGACAGGTACAAGCAACTGGAGGACAGGTTGAAGGCTATGGAGGTGCAACAGGCACCTGGGCTGGATTTCGGAGATCTGGGTTTGTCGACTGGTGTGATTATCCCACACAAATTCAAAGCACCTTCTTTCTCCAAATATGACGGGGCGTCTTGTCCCAAGCTGCACTTAAGGTCCTATGTTCGGAAGATTCAGCCGTACTCTGCGGATAAGAATCTATGGATCCACTTCTTCCAGGAGAGTCTTTCAGGGACTCATCTCGAATGGTTCTATCAGCTGGATGGGACCAAAGTTCGTAACTGGGAGGAGCTGGCTACTGCTTTCTACAAGCAGTATCAGTATAATGCCGACCTTGCCCCCACACATACCCAACTCCAGGGTATGGCGTTAGGTGCAAGCGAAGGTTTTAAGGAGTACGCTCAGAAGTGGAGAGACCTAGCTGGCAGGGTGCAGCCACCATTGACCGATCGGGAGCTGGTTGACATGTTCTTGGGGACCCTATCTGGGCCATTTTTCAACCATCTCATTGGGATTCTTCTGCTGGGTTCACTGATTTGATCTTGACTGGAGAGAGGATTGAAGCTGGATTAAAGTCTGGGAAGATTGCGAAGGGTGCATCATCTAGTTCGGAAAAGAAACCGTTCAAGAAGGAGTCTAGTGCCGTGTATGGTTCTAGGAAATCGAAGAGACCTGAACACCGCCAATCTGTCAGCGCGGTGATGATTGCTAAGCCTGCTGCCGCTCCTCGGCCAAATAATTCTCAAAGGGCTGAAAGACCCCGGAGGGAGTTCACCCGGTTAAGCATGACCCTATCACAGATCCTGCCACAGTTGCTAGCCACCAACTTAGTGACTGTCAGGGAAGCTCCAAAGTTCCCCAACACAACATCTCCCAAGTACAACCCGAATGCTCGTTGTGCTTACCATTCAGAAAGCCCGGGGCACTCTACCGATGACTGTTGGGCACTAAAGAACAAGCTGCAGGACCTCATTGACGCTAAGGAGGTACAGTTCGAGGCATCTGACAAGCCTAACGTGGTGACAGCTCCCCTGCCTGCTCATGGAGTTAATGCTATCAGGGACGAAGAGGAAGTTGATGAAGCTGAGTTTGATAGCTGGATCTACCCGGCAGCTGACGGTGGACCTAACAATTGGAGCGCAAAGGACAATCTCCCTGTTTCTTTTGTTACTAAGTAATGAATTCCTATGTTTTGTTATTTTGTAATAAACAATGATAAACTCTATGGCCCGGTGTCTTACCCGAGGCACCGTGGTTCTATTTGTGAGGGCATACAAACTGTCATTTTATACATCATGAATGAAAATCTTGGACGTATTTTTCGCATTGCAAATATTGTGTTCCTTTTCTGTCTTTCTTTTCCTTTACATAAATTTTCAAAACAGTTGTATTTACACACACACTCACTCATACAGGTTCCAATCCACTCTGGATCTTACTGATAACAACTCTGCTAATGCCAATTATGACTTCGAAAATCCGATCAACT
The DNA here is from genome assembly GCA_948472305.1 of Vicia faba. Classification (NCBI taxonomy): domain Eukaryota; kingdom Viridiplantae; phylum Streptophyta; class Magnoliopsida; order Fabales; family Fabaceae; genus Vicia; species Vicia faba. Next base: position 1,679,377,290 of record OX451736.1, on the reverse strand, counting down.
TAGCCGAAGACGAAGGTGAAGATGATTGCGAAGTGCCTGGCGAACTCGCAAGATTGTTGCTTCAGGAAGAGAGGGCAATTCAACCCCATGAAGAGCCAGTGGAAACCATAAACTTGGGTACTGAGGCAGACAGGAGAGAGGTAAAGATTGGTGCCAACCTAGAGCCCAGCGTGAAGCAACGGTTAACCAAGATGTTACATGACTATATGGAGATCTTTGCCTGGTCCTACGAAGACATGCCCGGGTTGGATACCGATATTGTTGTCCATCATTTGCCGACTAGGGAAGACTGCCCTCTAGTTAAACAAAAGGTTCGTCGGATGCGTCCAGAGATGTCCGAGAAAATTAAAGCCGAAGTCATGAAACAGTTTGATGCCGGGTTCCTTGCAGTAACTTCTTATCCTCAGTGGGTTGCTAATGTGGTGCCGGTACCTAAAAAGGACGGTAAGGTCAGAATGTGTGTCGATTACAGGGATCTGAACAGGGCCAGCCCCAAGGATGACTTCCCCTTACCTCACATTGATGTCCTTGTTGATAACACAGCTCAGCATAAGGTATTCTCTTTCATGGATGGCTTTTCAGGTTACAATCAGATCAAGATGGCACCTGAAGACATGGAAAAGACTACATTCGTTACTCAGTGGGGCACCTTCTGTTACAAGGTCATGCCGTTCGGATTAAAGAATGCTGGGGCAACCTACCAATGTGCCATGGTTGCCTTATTTCATGACATGATCCATCACGAGATCGAAGTGTATGTGGATGACATGATCGCTAGGTCCCAGACTGAGGAAGAGCACCTAGATCATCTGCAGAAGTTGTTTGACCGGTTGAAACTATACAAGCTAAGATTGAACCCGAACAAGTGCACCTTCGGGGTAAGATCGGGGAAGTTGCTAGGCTTCGTGGTCAGTGATAAAGGTATTCAAGTGGACCCTGCTAAGGTCAAAGCGATTCAAGAGATGCCAGTTCCCAGGACAGAAAAGGAAGTCAGAGGCTTTTTAGGACGCCTGAATTACATTGCTCGGTTCATCTCACACCTGACTGCTACCTGTGAGCCAATCTTCAAGCTGCTGAAGAAAGATCAGGTAGTACGTTGGAACGATGAGTGTCAGGCTGCCTTCGACAAAATCAAAGAGTATCTCCAAGAACCACCCATCCTTATGCCACCGGTTGAAGGGAGACCTCTGATACTATACCTGACAGTGTTAGACAATTCAATGGGGTGTGTGCTGGGGCAGCATGACGAGTCTGGCCGAAAAGAGCATGCCATTTATTACCTTAGCAAAAAGTTTACCGACTGTGAGACCCGATACTCACTGCTCGAGAAAACTTGCTGCGCTTTGGTATGGGCTGCTCGCCGGCTGAGACAGTATATGCTGACTCACACTACCTTGTTGATCTCAAAGATGGATCCTATAAAGTACATATTCGAAAAGCCTGCTCTGTCTGGGAGAATTGCAAGATGGAAAATGATCTTGACGGAATACGACATTCAGTATACAACCCAGAAAGCCATCAAGGGAAGTGTACTGGCAGACCACTTAGCTCATCAAGCTGTAGATGACTATCAATCAATGAACTTCGAGTTTCCGGATGAAAGCATCATGATAGTAACTGACTGCGAAGTACCTGGACCGGATGAAGGACCTGAACCAGGATCCCGATGGTCTATGCACTTTGACGGAGCTTCCAATGCTTTGGGAAATGGTATCGGCGCCATAATCATATCCCCTCAAGGTACTCATACTCCACTCACTGCCCGGCTGTGTTTCAACTGTACCAACAACATGGCGGAGTATGAGGCGTGTATCATGGGTCTTCAAGCTGCGATTGACCTAAGGATCAAATTTCTAAGTGTTTTCGGAGATTCCGCTCTTGTGATCAATCAGATCAAAGGAGAGTGGGATACGAAACATCCAAACTTGATTCCTTACAGAGAATGTGTGTTGACCCTGATTCCCCACTTCACAGAGATAACCTTTGAGCACTTTCCAAGAGAAGAGAATCAGTTAGCGGACGCGTTAGCTACAATGTCTTCAATGTTCAAGGTTAAGTGGGATAATGAAGCTCCCCGAATCATCATCTGGAAACTGGACGAACCGGCATACTGTTGTGATCTCGAAACTGAATTGGTGACTAAGAAACCTTGGTACCACGAAGTGAAGAGATATCTGGAAGCTCAGGAATACCCTGAAGGGGCATCTGTTAACGATAAGAAATTCCTGAGGAGGTTCGCAGCAAAGTTCTTCCTTAGCAACGGCATCTTGTACAAGCGAAACCATGATTCAACCTTACTGCGTTGTGTGGATAAGACTGAAGCGGAAAGAATCATGGAGGAGCTACATGAAGGGACCTTTGGTACGCATTCCAGTGGACATACTATGGCTAAGAAAATCCTACGGGCAGGATATTACTGGTCCACAATGGAAGCTGACTGTTACCAACACTCCAGGACATGCCACAAGTGCCAGATCTATGCAGACAAGGTGCATGTTCCTCCGGTTCCCCTGAATGTTCTGACTGCGCCGTGGCCGTTTGCAATGTGGGGCATAGACATGATTGGCGAGATCAGACCTACGGCATCCAACGGACATCGCTTCATCCTAGTGGCGATCGACTATTTCACGAAGTGGGTTGAGGCAGCATCCTATGCTACGGTAACCAAGACTGTGGTAGCACGGTTCATTCGGCACAACCTGATCTGCCGGTACGGCGTCCCTGAGCGGATTATTACAGACAACGGTACCAACCTGAACAACAAGATGATTGCTGAGCTTTGCGAACAGTTCAAGATACAGCACCACAATTCTTCTCCTTACAGACCGAAGATGAATGGGGCTGTAGAAGCAGCTAACAAGAACATCAAGAAGATCGTGCAGAAAATGACAGTAACTTATAAAGATTGGCACGAGATGTTACCGTTCGCTCTGTATGGGTACCGTACCTCAGCCAGGACTTCAACCGGGGCAACTCCTTTCTCTCTGGTTTATGGCATGGAGGCAGTCTTGCCGATCGAAGTACAAATTCCCTCTCTCCGGATAATGAAGGATGCAAACCTGAACGAAGATGATTGGATCCAGACACGACTTGACCAACTCAATCTCATTGACGAAAAGAGACTTGCTGCTATCTGTCATGGTCAGACGTATCAAAAACGAATGATCAGGGCATTTAACAAAAAGGTCAGACCTCAGGAATATCAAGTTGGGGATCTGGTAATCAAGAGAATCATCCTTCCTCAGAGTGATCCAAGGGGCAAATGGACCCCTACGTACGAAGGGCCATTTGTGGTTAAGCATGTGTTCTCAGGAGGAGCAATGATATTAACCAACATGGATGGTGACGACCTTCCTCACCCCGCCAATGCAGACATAGTTAGAAAATACTACGCATGAAAAAAGACCCGCTAGGGTGACATGCCTAGGCAAAAATTAGGGCTTCCCGTCGAACCAAAAGGGTTCGGGCAAAATGAAGGGATGAAAATGAAAAAATCTGTACACCCGGCAAGTCGAAAACCTGAAAAGGCGGCTTGGGCAAAAATGGGTATCCCGGTGGATCGAAAACCAGAAAGGGCGGTCCAGGCAAAAATTAGGGATAAAAGCGTAATACTATGTCTCATTGGATCACGTTGCATCCAGAATCCGGTATCTACATCAAGTTCAGACGGCATCGATCAGTCAGCTTCACCTTCAACCAAGATCATCAAGTGATGAGACGCTCAGAGTTATAAAGGCAATAGCAGAGTTGAAACCCAGTGGGATCATTCATATTTCACACAGCTGTTTTATTTTCTTTTGCACAAAATTTGTATAAACTCTTTTGTTCGGTGGCGTACCTCTTACTAGGACGTCAGTCTCTTGTATACAAAACGCCTATTCAGGCTATTCAAAATCAATACAAATATATTTTCAGTTAAACGTGCCAAGTGTTTTTTCTTTTCCTGTTTTGTTTTGCAAAGAACGTCCAAGGTTCAATTTGTGATGTATGCATTGACAATAATTTGCTAACTCATGAATATTTGCATACGAAACAAAGGAATTAATTGCAGGTGACATTAGAAACAGGGGCAATAAAGAGTTGTCTGAGCAGTCTAATTGTTCTATCCTCCAAGGTACCAAGGTAGGTTCAGCTAAAGAACACGGCCAAGTGTATCTTAATTCCCCAGAGAGCGGTTCAGTAAAACAATACATTTCTCTCCAAGCAAAGTTACAAATCTCAAGGAAATTGAGTATCCTCCCGTAGATCTCAATACTTCCCCAGCAGCACACATTCTTAACAAGCATCCCCGGCAGTCTTGGTCTAAAGATTGTTCCCCGGCGGTACATCAACATTCAAAGGAATCACTTCCCTGCAATTCAAACTTCCCCAGAAGAGTCCAACCCAAGTTCCCCAGGAAAGTTGGAATTCATATCCCCAAGCGGTAAGCTTATCCCCAGTAAATTCTGGAAGCTCCTCCCCTCGCAGAGCACGAACGCGTCGTCCGGCTTGATTTAAAGAGTTATTTCCTCAATAGGATATAACTGGGTTATCCTCAGCCAAAAGCCACGGAAAGAGCGTCGTCGACGAAGCCTTCTTATCCCCAGCAAAGTCTATCTACACTTCCAATAACAAGGGTATCCTCAGCAAGTTATCAACAATTCAGCAAAACTTCTCTATCCCCACAGAGTATTGCTTCCCAGCATGGTCGTCAGAGTATCTTTTCTCCCCGTAGAATCGTCCATTTGCCAAGTTTATTCCGCAACGGAGTCATCTTCTCCTACCGGTATTCTTGCAACTATCATCCCCAGCGGAAGCAAAAGCTTATTCTCCAACATCAAGCCCAGGATACAACTTCCCGGCACCCGTCAAGGATTTACTTTCCTAGACGAAAACATTCATGGAACATCACGTACATCATTATAGCATGCATAGACGCATCATATCATACAAATCTCATTTGTGTTGAGAACATCATTGATCCATATCATGCATCGCATATGACTGACCTTTACCTTTCAGGAAAGACGCAGTTAAAATGCTCCAACATATTTCAGAGCCTTCTCTAGTCCAGCTAAATCGACTCCCAACAGATTTTTCTGATAAAGACTCAGCAGAGGTGGTGGTCCCCTCTCCGGCAAGAGCGTGAGGTGGTAATTCCTTCTTTAGATGTTTCCCTCTCCGACAGTGAGCGTGAGGTGATAATCTCTTATGGTCTCCTCTCCGACAAGTGCGTGAGGTAGTAATTCCTTCTTTAGATGTTTCCCTCTCCGACAGTGAGCGTGAGGTGATAATCTCTTATGGTCTCCTCTCCGACAAGTGCGTGAGGTAGTAATTCCTTCTTCAGATGTTTCCCTCTCCGACAGTGAGCGTGAGGTGATAGTCTCTTATGGTCCCCACTCCGACAAGTGCGTGGTGTGGTAATTCCTTCTTCAGATGTTTCCCTCTCCGACGATGAGTGTGAGGTGATAGTCTCCCATGGTTCCCTCTCCGACGGTGTGTGAGGTAGTAAGTCCTTTTCAGATGATTCCCTCTCCGACGATGAGTGTGAGGTAATAGTCTCTTATGTTTCTCTCTCCGACGGTGTGTGAGGTGACAAGTCCTTTCCAGATGTTTCCCTCTCCGACGATGAGTGTGAGGTGATCATTCCTTTCAGATTATAATAGCTTATGGTTTTCTTCCCGACACTGCAAAGATGGTGATTCCCGCCAAGATTTTTCTCAACGAGCGTTGTTGAAGCTAAAGTCGCCCAAGGTTCTCTTACCATCCATGCTAAGGCAGTAATCATCCCTGGTTCATTCATCAGCGTTTGAAGCTCCAGACTCAGCTCCTGTAACCAGTCAGGACACATCTATACCAAGCATCTAAAATCAGCTCCTGCAACGTGTCAGGTACTCATTTTCTGTTTTGCAGGTATGCAGGTACTCGCTAAGGAACCTCCTACGCGATCAATATCCAGATGGCATCTATAAGCCCATCATCTTATCCAGCAATCTCCAAATGGCATCTATAAGCCCATTCCCCCCATCACTGCTACTATGTGAGCGCAAATTTCTGGGCACTCTAGTGTCCAATCATCTTCTACCCTCGGATTACGAAAGGCACACCAGCCAATCTGCATCCTCAGGTCTAAGAAGATTGAACAGGGGCAACTGTTGTACCCCAAAATTTGCCCTCCCATATTCTCCAAGATTTGTCAAGTCAAGGTCACAAAATTCCCCAAGGGTTATGCAGTTCAACTGTCTCCTATACAGTCAAAACTAGGGTTTGTATTCTGATCAAGAATTGAAGGTTTTCAAGGCCCAATCAAGTCTCATATGCCTACAAATGTGGTCAAACATCCTCATATCAAGTTTCAAGGCATTCAGCTCAAAATTGCACAGTCAAAACCCTAAATTGCACTACAGTCAACTGTAGGGGCAAAATGGTCATTTGACAGTCAAAAGTTCAAATTTTTTATCAACATCTCATTTTAAAGCCACAAACATCATTTGATCAATGCTTGATCATGATTCTCAAAATTTGGCTCAGAAATCATCAAAGATGCAAAAGTTACTATATTTGGACAGCTGAAAAAGTCAACTGAAATTGACCAGGGCATAACTTTCACATGGATTATCAGAAAAATTCCATCCAAAGCTCATTTTGAAGAGAAAGACATTTCCTACAATTCATCTTCATATTCCAAGTCCAAGAAATGCTCTAGCAAAAAGTTATCAATTTCAACATTATAGGTCATTTTCAAAAGTCAACAAAAAGGGACTTTAAGTCAAAGGCATTAACTTGGGATTGGTAAATCAAAATGACATGGGACCAAAGGCATTGGTTAAAGGACTCAAAGACCTTTCCAAAATGTCCAAGAACATGTGAAAAGCTTAAAAATTGAGCAAGTTATGCCTTGTGGAAGTTGGGAAATTTTTGGGCATTTTCAAAAGTCAACTTTGATCCAAAGGACCTAAAAGTGCAAATGGGCCCATTTTTCTTCCAAGTTTCTTCATGCCAAGCCAATGCACGACCATTAAGCCCAAGGGGAAGTATTTTCTCATTTTTTAATTATTTATTTGAATTTATATTAATATTAATTCATTTAAATCATTTAAATATGTAGAAAATATAAACTTGACCTAAAAAAATCTTTTTATACACATTCTAGGCTTAAGATTTCGTGTACAATTAAATATGGCAAGATTTGGTTGATTGGAGCTAATTGAAACAAAATTGCACATGAAAAAAGATATGAAAAGATCTTACAAAATCAAAGATGCAAATCATTGAATACCAAGGATTTTGTGCAATTTTGTTGACCTAATATGTTCACTATATGATCAGAATCACAACCCTAAAAGAATGAGACTAAAAGCTGCGCATAAGAATACTATACAAACTGAAGAAATTGCTTGAAAACTCGAATTCTGAAATCAACCCTAGAGACCAATTCAAAGCTCCATTCGTGTCTCAATAGTTTCCTTGTGGACTCCTGAATACATTCCAATCCCTAATATCAACTAAAGCTTCAAGAATTGGTAAGACAATCTCAAACTGTGCAGAAGAAAATTGCCATTCGAATATCATGATTCAAGCGTTATTTATGAAATTTCTTTATTGATTCATGTTTATCATAATGTTTTGAAGCTAACTGATGTGTTTAATTGAGTTTTTCTGTGCCATACGAGATTATGCCATGATCGAACATTAGGGTTTCTTGAGCTTCAAAATTAGGGGTTCTTACTAGAGGAAAAATTGGGATCTCTAACCACCATCATTCAAACCGGTGCATTGAGACGAAAGCAACGGAACCCTCGCGCTCAATTTATGAGCGTTAGGGACCTAATCGCTATTTTCTTGAAACCAGCTTTAGACCACGCCCAGAAAACCGTTTCCATAGGCTTGTGTTTTCAGGAAAAATAAAAACAGTGAGGAAGATGATGTGTTGGCAAGCATCGGTTGGATCTTTTAAATTTTCGCGCGTTTGATCATTAATGCGTTTGTTCTTGCTTTTTGTTATTTGTGTGTTATTAATATATCAAATAAGTTAAATGGCTCAGTGGCAGGGACATGTGTTGGTAACATCAAAGACCTGGGTTCAAGTCCCAGGTCTGTATAAATCTCCATAATATTTTTCAATACAAAATCCTATGTTACGCTAACATCCAGGTTCACCATGTTCCATCATCATCCCATCATACACGCGCCTAGCTGCTCCAAATCAATGGCCTAGATCTGAAGAACACGTGCACAAGGGTCAACGCATTAGCACACAACCTGGAAAAGTCAATGGACCCAAGCTTAATGGGCCTGATTTGCTGAACCTTACCTCCAATTTTGGGACTACACCCCACTCTGGTTTGCAATTTCTTTCAATTTTTTTTACTTATTTTTATTTTATTGTTAATCATTATGTTATTTATTTTATTGCTTTAATTTAATTAAATATTTTTACAATACATAAAAAATACAGAAAATTCAGAAAAGACAAAAATATAATATATATTTATTTTAATTATTTTTCATAAAAAAACTTGCATGTAAATTAGTTAATTTAAATTAGGGTTTATTGTTAATTCTTTTCATAATAAATATAAAAAATGTAGAATTAGGTTAATTAACAATTTTGATTCCTTTTCATATTTTTCCTTTTTCACAGTAATAATTATTTATTTATTTATTTTATTTTTATTTTTTTTATAATTAAATGTATATAAATAACTTAGATTTAAATTAGGTTAAAAATTCAATCTTTTTCTTAATAACTTAAAAAAAATTAGAATTAGGGTTTGACGCTTCATTTTAATTTTAATTAATTATTCTTTCATTAAATCTTAAAAAATACAAAAATACCAAAAAACATTTAATTCTGATTAATTAATTCTCATTAACTTTAATTTCTTATTAAAGGGTCCAACGCCCATTGTTTTTAATTATTTAATTTGCGCATTTATTTTATGTCATTTATTATAATTTTGTATCTCTCCCAAAGCATTGTAATTTAAATTTCTCGCACTTTTATTTATCGCTTTATTTATTTTCCGCTAAATCGGGTCCGGTTTAATTTTGGCGATGTGGACCCGCGCCATTTGTAATAGCCCTAGATTTATTTTTTGCAAACTTTATAACTGTTAAATATGCATGCAAGAATGAATGGCCCTAATTAAAATCAAGCGTAGAACACAAATAAACATGACAAGACAAATAACTGAAACCTGACACACAATTCGCACACACCACCCCTAGGGTACGCCTCACTGTTGCCTTGCCTTCGAAAGGTGATCGTCGAGTAGAGGACGTCTTAGTAAGTCCTCATGATCCGGGAACCTGGCATGAGGGTAGCTTCTAAGGTGTCTTCCCATTGCTCCGGTGATCACCATGTCCCGAACCTCGAATTGACCCGAACACCTCCAATGGTGGTGCTACCTACCTCTCAATGGTGGGATGGCACTACTTTAAAGGATATTTACACAGACGAATTCCTTAGGGTAGGTAGGTTCTCAAGGATACTTGCTCTAATCTCAAAATAAACTCAAAAAGACTTTTCACACCGACACTTTTCAAAAGCTTTCAAAACAAATTTTTCAAACACTCTGACGTACGAGTCGAACTGAAATTTTTCAAAGAAACTTTTTAACCCACATTGAAAAGCAAACAAACATTTTGAAAACACATTGAGCAAGTATCTAAGAGCCCATGGATAACCATGGATATAAAGGGTGCTAACACCTTCCCTTTCTATAACCTACCTCCCGAACCGAGAGCAATCTCTTTTAAGGAATTTTTCTGTGCTTTTGTCCTTTCCATTTGGAGAAAATAAAAGACGGTGGCGACTCTTGCTTCCGCGACATTTCGCGAACCAGCGTTAAACAGTCAGTTCCAGATCCACCGATCACACATGGATATTTAACACATACCAAGAATAGAGAACCAAGAAGCAAATGACTTAGCGCAGTTGGCTTCGGGTTATAAAGTGTCTACCAAGAACTTTAAGGATTTGGTCGAATTAAGGGGTAGAGTTATGGCTACTAGATTCACACCATCGGATCTGGAAAGTATGAAACTGGGATATGCTGAGAAACAGGGGTTCGAAATATTAGCCATAAATACTTTGTCAGATGCAGATTGGCGAAGTCCACTGAAGAGTTATTTAGCAGACCCAACTCTAAACGTGGATAGAAAGACAAAATACAGAGCATTGTCATATCTCCTCATGGGGAACGAATTGTTTAAGAAGACCCAAGAGGGTGTATTATTGAAATGCCTAGGAGAAAGTGAGGCATATTTAGCATTGTCAGAAGTCCATAATGGGGCATGTGGGGCACATCAAGCAGGCCATAAAATGAAATGGATGTTATTTCGATACGGCTTGTATTGGCCTAGCATGCTCAAAGATTGCATAGACTTTGCTAAAGGATGTGAGGAATGTCAGAAACATGCAGGGATTCAACATGCCCCTGCAAGTGAGTTGCATTCGATCATCAAACCATGGCCATTTAGAGGATGGGCATTGGATTTGATAGGAGAAATAAATCCTGCTTCGTCCAAAGGACAGAAATACATCTTGGTGGGAATAGATTATTTTACCAAATGGATCGAAGCTATACCACTGATAGTTGCTGATCAAGAGGCTATTATTGAATTTATACAAAAGCACATTATCTTTAGGTTCGGATTGCCAGAGAGCATAACCACAAACCAAGGCTCTGTGTTTACTGGTAGAAAGATGCAAGGATTTTCCCAAGAAATGGGGTTTATATTGCTAACATCAACGCCATATTATGCTCAAGCAAACGGTCAAGTTGAAGCAGCAAATAAAGTAATAATAGGATTAATCAAGAAGCATATTGGCAAAAAGCCAAGAAACTGGCACAAAACTCTGGACCAAATATTATGGGCTTGTAGAACATCTCCTAAGGAAGCTACTAACACTACGCCTTTCCAACTCACATTTGGTCATGATGCAGTATTGCCAGTAGAAATTCATCTACAATCAGTTCGAATTCAGAAACAAAACGAAATCCCAGCTGCATTATATTGGGAAATGATGATGAATGAATTAGTTGAGTTGGACGAAATTAGATTACATGCATTGGAAGTCTTGATGAGACAAAAAGAAAGAGTGGCCAGAACATACAACAAAAGGGTGAAGAAAAAAGTATTCTTTATTAATGACTTGGTTTGGAGAGTCATATTGCCTATGGACAAGAAGAATAAAGCATTAGGTAAATGGTCACCTCATTGGGAAGGACCCTTTCGAATATTAAAAGTATTCTCAAACAATGCATATGAAATCGAAGAACTCGTGGATGATATACGTATCCTAAAGGTTAATGGGAAATATTTAAAGAAATATAAGCCACGCCTGCAGGAGATTCGAATAGTAACAACGTAACCAAGATGTTATAAAAGGCCAAGATGGCAAGATAAAATGCCAAAATGGCGTTGTTCGAATATTACATATAAGATACCAAAATTGTAGTCAAATAAACATCAAAATCTAGAAATAAGAGTTATTTTTCAATCGATTAAAAGTGCTTCGAAATGATTCAAGTTTCTGCTGAGCGAACCGCCTGGCTCCTTCCAAGGTTGCCACCTCTCCTTTAAGTTGTTCTGCAGTCTCCATTTATGCAAGCCCCTGGTTGAGAAGCTCTTCGAATTGGTTACCAGCAATATTGGTTTCGAAGGCTATTTGTTGTTCTTTAGCCTCCTTAACCTTCTGTTGAAGTTCCAGAATCTAACCTTTCCCAAAGAAGTATGGACTCAGCTCGAGCCTCATAATCAGTTTTCGCCTGCTTCAGATGCATAGCTTGATCCTCAGCTTCTTGAGAGAGTTTCGAAGCTTGTTCATAAGCAGCATCCATGGAAATGCGTTTCTCTTGAACCTTCTTGGCAGCAGATTCGTCTTGGAGAAGGTAACCAGTTACGTTGTCCAGCAAAGCCTGAAGATCAAACAAGAGAGTACTAACTGGCAAGGAGCAGGTAGAAAGATTGACCTTTGTGAGTAGCTCCTTCATAGTATAACAAGCAGTACTATCTTGCTTGAGCACTTCGAATATATCCACATTGAGAATTGTTTTCCTAATTTTATTAAGAAGCACAATTCTTTCATATGTGGGAAGGGGATAGCTGGTCAAACATGTGCCAGCCCTAGCAAGTGGGACGTCCCTCTGAGCCAACTTTGCCTTCATGTACCCAATAGGGTCATTTCGTCTCAGAAGTGCCAGTTCCTCGTCAGTCATTCGAGACAAAGAGGATTGAGGGAGTTCCACACGTAGGGGAGCCACGTCCATTTCAACCTCCATGGGTTCATTGTTTGCATTACCATCCCCTTCATTAGTTTCGTGCTCTTGGTCTTCTTCATCCTCATCCAAGTCCACCACTTCGATGCCATCCCTTTCACTGCTATTTGCGTTGGACTCCATCCCAGCAGTCGAACCGTCATTGGCATTCTCCTCCTCAGATTCTTCGTCTGCAGATTCTTCGTCTCTTTGCCCATAATCAGCTTTCTCTCCTTCAGTTTGAGTGTCCTTTGGGTCCTCTTGAAGAGTTTCAAGAGGGGACTTTTGAAGAGAAGCTCTTTGCAAATCCTCTGTAGATGTTTGAAGTGGTGTTTCGTTTGTCTCTTTCGGAGGAATGGAGGTACCTTGATCATCCTGCTGGTCAGAAGTTCCAGTCAGAACCGCCATATTAGACGAACCTTTATTCTGAACGAGGTTGCTGGAATCTCCTTGAGGGGAGGAGTTGAGTGGAGCAGCAGCTTTGGATGGTGAGTTCGAAGTAGTGGAGGCTGGATTCAAGATGTTCTGCAAGGAGCAACAGAGTGTTAAAAAACATTCACCAAGGTAATAAGAAGTTATTATTGTCAAAAATTCAAAGGTTCAATTTACCTGTGGACTCTCGGAGGAGAGGTTACTAGCTATTCGTTCCAACGTTGTGTTGGAAGTCGAAGGTGGATTTTTGGATTTGGGTGAGGGATCAGCATCCCTGGAATCAAGTCCAGAGACACTAGTTGGAACGGTACTTTTCGAAATATCTTTCTTTGGCTTCTTCTTCGAAGCAGTTGTTGAGTTTCCTCCAGCCTTGGGATCTTCCCCAGTGGTGCTTGATTTCCGCTTCTTGGGAGTAGTAGGAGGAAGCTTGTTGGTCTGAAAGGATTTAAACGAAGAGTTAGATACAAACCATAAAACATGAGTGAATTCGAAACATCAAGGCTAAGTGATTACCGTTGGAGTTGGAACATTGGTTGTTGTTGGTATTATTGTTGTTGTTGTGGTTGCAGCAATAGTGGTTGTTTCGGGTGGAGTCACTTTGTCAGTAGTTTCGATGGAGGCTTGAGAGGCACTCCCTTCTTTCGACTTCGAGGCAGCTGTCTTTATCCTGATGGCTGAAAATCGAAACAATTAAAGCAAAGGTTAAAGATATGGAAAATAAAAGACGTTTGGGATTTTCCCAAGCATTCGCACCTGTGCCTTGATCAGATTTAATTGACATGGCAGAAAGGTCGTATCGAAGGTGTCCTGGGAAATCATGAAGCCAGTATCGAGCCCATGTCACAGTCTCAGATGGCTTTGGTTTCCTTTGAAGATATTTGAACATCTCTTTGCAAGTAAACCACCAAGGATATGGGGGAAACCAAGCCAGAGCCAGTTCTGAGGTAGGTAATCTGGGAAATTTAGGTGGATGCATTTCGAATGCCAACCTATACCTATCCTCAGGTGACAGCCCTGAAGGAAGTTTTAACTTAGAAACTTTTTGTTTAAATTTTTCCTTCAAGGTCTCAGCCGCTTGATGCAAAGTGGAGTCCAAGCGCGTGGGGTCATAAGTAGTTTCAAAATAATTTTGGAAAGCTTTAATCTCTTTGACATGAGTAAACATACCTTTCTTTGTTGGTACCTGCACATCGAAGGCATCAATTAGTTTCTGTTGAATTGTAAGTGTATCGAACATATAAGTTTGATAAAACTTGGTCCACCATTCCAGAAACCCTTTAGCTGTGAGATGGGTAGGTTCGAAGGTTATCAGCTCAAATTGGGCAAAGCCTTGATATTGTTCTTGCTGTATTTTGGCTTCCCGTGCCTTAAAAGTTCGCCCAGAAGTAATGGCGCTCTCAGTGTGGAATAAAGGTTCAGGAATGAGTTGACATAAGCCAAACTGTCTCGAAATGAAATTTGGTTGGTAAGCAAAAAGAAAATTTTGGTTCTTGGCTGGAGTTATTCTTGAAGAAATGAGTCTAGGTAGCAGAAAAGCTCTCCATACATCCTGAATCTCCTTGCTCTTGATAGCTTCTGAGAGAGCCATGGTGAACCAAGAAGGTGCATGAGCCCTCAAAGCAAAAGGCGCCATGCTCTCTTCGAACTTGTGCCTTTTGGAGAATATCATGATGTACTTCGAGAATTGGACTTTGAAGTCATCTTTGTCGTCATTGGGAGTTAATCTTCGAAGCCTAGTACCTTCGACTATCCTATCATTTATCTCAGGATCTTGCTCATCAATGGTGTTGGCGGTTGATAAGGAGGGTTCAAACATGGCATTTAGCCATAGTTGAAGTAACCAAAAAGGGCCAGCCAACAGAATATTTTTGGAGGTGTGGGATTTGAGGCTCGAAACAGCTGACCTCAGGCTTTCATAAAGGTCAACTAAGAGCAGTTCACTTAGGCACACTTTTCGATTTTCATGCAAGTCCCTAGCTAGAGGAATGAACCTACTAGCTACCTGTAGGGATCTACTGCAGAAAACGTATCTTGACAGCCACAGGGTTAAGAAAGCAATGTGCTCTACGTCAGACACATTGTCCCCCTCAGCATGGTAATGACTGATAAACTTGGAAAAACTGGCTAGCTTGACTTCGAAGTCAATTATGCTTGAATGTTCTTTGTTGTCGGGTATATAAGTTTCTCCCACTAGCGATAGCCCAGTGATGGCCGCTATGTCGAAGAAGGTTGGGGTGATCATTCCACCTGGGAGATGGAAAGTGTTATAGGTACTGTCCCAGAAATAGAGGGACGCGAATAGCAGAGGGTGGCTGTAGGTGAAACCAGGCTTCAATAGCTTAATCAGGTTATAGATACCTAATTATTCCCATTGCTGGGATTTCTTAGCTTCTACTTTCTTGAACCAATTTTGATAAGCAATATCAGAGTTGGGGCAAGATCGAAATGGCTTAAAATTACTTTTTACATAATCCAATACAAAGGGGTCCTTAGGAGGAACAGTTGGGTTTTCTATGGTATTTGAACTAGAAGATTCTACTGCCTTAGGGGCGTCCATTTTGTTAAACAAGGGTTTAAAACTATAACAAACTGGGAAAATCGTCCTGGTGTCTTTTAATATTTCAAAAACCGTAAGAGGGCCATTTAAAGCTAACCTCTTACCAGCAACGTTGGTAGGAATGAGTACTTGTGACGCATACAACATTTCTTTTTCCTTTGAAATCATCTGAGGGGCAAGAACAGATTGACCTTGGTGAGTGATGATTTTACTTTCCATGGTAGTTCATGCAGTTTTTCCTTTCTTCTTGGAGACTTTCTTGAGTTGGGATGAAGTAGAAGAAGACATTTTTGAAAGATGTTGAAAGCTTGGGTTTTTTGACGAGAGAAGGAGGGTAAAAGATTTAGAGTGTGAAAAGAAAAGGAAAAGATTAAGTTGATGATGTTTTATAATGGGGAAGTTTAAGCATCCACTGAATAAGGGTGTGATACGTGAAAGTCATGGGTTGGTGTGATGAAGAGGTGGCGTAAAGTTAGTATGGGTAATAGGCGTGATTTAAAGATAATCATTATTTGTAACTGCACCATACTGTGAAGTGGCTCCAGGCGGTTAAGGAATCCAAAAGGTGCTATGATTGACGTGACTGGAGTCAAATGCATTAAATGTTACGATGATTCAAAAGTTACATCAAAATCTTGTGTAGATGTTTAAAATAGGTATTTCTCAGAGGAATCAAAATACATATTTTAAAGGGGCAATTTGTTGGCTGAAGATTTTGATAATATTATTAGAAGCCAAATGAATTAAACATTTCGATCGAAATGAGGTAAAGCGTCATGTTTCGAAGTAGCAGAAGCAGTGTTTCGAATAAGCATGTCAAAGCTTGGAGCTTCGAGTGGCAATTATGGGAACATATCTAAAGAAGTCTCGAAATAACAACAAGGCTGTGTCTGGGAAGTGCGTTCAAAACGGAGAAATACCAAAGCATTTGAAATTCAAATGGAAGCGGAACATTCGAAGTTTGAAAATCTATGTGCTGGAGCATTTGGGGACACGTGGAAAGAAGAAAGAGGCATTGTTCTGCATGTTTTGAACGTGGCATAATCCTATAGCAAGACCGTTATGGTCGAATTAGTATAAATAGAAGTCTTAGTATTAGGATTTCGTGTGTCATATCTATTGTACTAAATACTCAGTAACATTCAAACTACCACATGGCAAGGGAAACGAATGCAAGAGCAATGTACGTATGATAGCACCATGTATTTCTGATTTAATGAAAACCTTTTACCATTTCCAGCACTTTCCTTTATCTTTCTGTCAAATAACATTTACAAGTTTTCTCATTTACAGTTTTTTCACTTCGAAATCTCTTCTTTAAAGTTTTACATTTTAATGCTTTCTTTACGTTTCAAGCACTTTACATTTCAGAAAACTGTCATATTTTCAATGCCTTTACCTTCAAACTTTATCCTTCGAATGCCTATTTTTACTTAAAGTCATTTACAGATT
Source organism: Vicia faba (assembly GCA_948472305.1). Lineage (NCBI taxonomy): Eukaryota > Viridiplantae > Streptophyta > Magnoliopsida > Fabales > Fabaceae > Vicia > Vicia faba. The sequence goes on along the minus strand of OX451736.1, from coordinate 1,679,360,604 downwards.
TCTTGCATTAAACGCTTTCTTCATATTTCAAACCTTTTACGTTCCAGAAATCCTTTACATTAACTGTTTTATAATTCGAAACCATTTACTTGCCTTTTATGCAACTTTACATGTCTTTACAATTAACATTTATTCATGCAACTTAGTTTCGTACACGCACATTTTGATTACATCTTTAGACCTTTTGAGAGAGAAATCGAAATAAGCCAAACGCATATACAACACTCAAATATCAACCATGAATATCTGTTCGATCATGAGAGTAACCTTAATGTCCAAGGAATCCTAGGATCAATCTAGTCGATCCTGTGAGTTACCAGAGGAATTGAATAACAGTCAGAAAGATTATTCGATAGTTTGGAAGACTAGCGGTTGTTTACCAGAAATCACTGGAAACAGGGCGTTCTTAAAGAACCTCTAGGACCCACATACGTTAGTAAGGGTCCTGCTTGATTTGTGGTCAACATTGGTATTGAACCAACAGAAGTTGAGATATTTTCTCCAACGGTGGTAATAATCGTTGTTCCAGTAGTATTTGGTGGAGGTATTTCTCCATGATTTGGCTTATTAGCCATTCTACTTTCGCTATTTCTCTTCCTAACAGTACACTCGTTGGTTATTCTACCACTTCTTAATAACATGCAACGCTGTATACTTATAAAAGGAAAGCAATAACATGAACAAATAGACGATAAAAACTAGCAGCATCCCATCAGGTGTGCCAATTTGTTTACCGTGGTTTTTGGTAAACAACCGCTGATCCTCCAAAAAGGAAAGTCCTTTTGGTTACTCGCGGGATCGATCAGATTGATCCCAAAACATATGCTAATTTTTATGTTGGTTTGATGTGAAAATAGATGTCTAGGAAGAACGTACATTCGACCAAAGAAAAGATGCTTGTGGTTTTAGAAAGTAAGAAAGTTAATAGAAATGCAGGTAAAGATGCAGGAAAAGTAACTTTGTAAAATAAGATCAAAGCAGTGTAAAAGACTTTATTAATGAAAAGTGGTGTTTCTAACGTACATTTCTCAGTTTATCCTTTCACACACAGCGGGTACTTGGACAATATTTGAGTACCTAGCACAATAGGTTGAACACCCGGAAAAACTACACAGACTTCCTATTTTATACTAAAACTATGTAACCGTCGAAGGGTGGCTTTGCTCTAAGATGAAGACAAGTGTCCTCTGCATGTCCCTCGAGCTCTCTCTTCCAGCCACGTCTCTTTCCTTTAAATGCCGGTGAAACCGTCTTTCCCTCCAACAAAATTCAAATATCCTTCATCTTTGGTATTGACACGAAGGTATGTTCTTTCGGACGAAGGTCAAAGGACCTTCTTAGCCGAAATCTTGATGGTGATGCCTGGTCGAAGACCAATGTGTAACTCAAATATTTTCTCTTAGTTTTTTCCATCTGTCAAAATATTTTCCAGCTTGGCTTTATTTGTTCTATTTTTTGACTCATAAGACCAATATATAGTAAGTGTCGAATTTAAGAGCCAACAATCTCTTCAGACAAAGACAAAGAGGACCACAATAGATCTCAAAATTCTCACTTAAGAGAATTCAACAATATCGTGTGCACAAGACTGATTTTGAATCATGAAACTTTAATTAAGTTGGATATATGAAATAAACATTGTAGCATCTTAAAACATTAGAAAAAATATCATTAAATAGTTTCCTTTTAAATTGGTATAATTTGAATATTCAACTAACAATTAATTATATTAAATTTATTTGTAAAAAAAATTTAATATTTTAATCTGACCTTTATTCAAGTTATTGTTTATTTTCAAACTACCAAAGAAATAGTCATTGTTTATCATAATAATAATAATAATTTTTTAAATTAAAAGCATAATTGTAGCGAGTCATTGTTATGGTGTCTCATGTTTTCGTTTACTTAACTTTCCTTTCTACTTCTTGGAAAGTTCTTGAATAAAACACAACTATAAGAAATAGTTATATACACAATCAATCATAAATTTTTATTTAATTAAAAAAAATTCTCTTTCTTTCATAAACACAACTATCCTATAAATCCAATTAAAAAAGAAATTAAAATTACTATTTTTCCTATTCATGTTAATTGTTTATAAGAATCTTGATTTATAGTTGTTTTCATGTTAGAATTCCTCCTATTTATTAATAGATGAGTGAAAAAGAATCTGATGTTAAAATATTTGTTTTCCCATATAAAAAAATAAATACAATAGTTACCAAATATGACATATAATAATTCGTGATAGATATCTCAATTTTATGCCATTAACGTAGTTTACAACTTGCGTACGTACGTCACATGTTAGCACTGTTCTTCTTGGAAGCTAATCGATGTTTGAATAAATTAAGATTTCATATTAATCATTATAAAATAAGACTATGCATTCTATTAGTAAAAAAAAAGACTATGCATTCTTTTGACTAGTTTACAAAAAATGTATTTACATCTCAACTCATTCTATAAATACGTGGAACAATTTTTTAAGGAATACACAAACCCATTTCACTTCTTGATCATCTTCTCTGCATATTCAGAAATAGAAACCAACACATTTAAGTATGTCGTCAAATTTTGAGATCCCAACGAGTAAGTACACCTCAATATTGGGTGCTAAACTTGATAAGCTTCCTAACCAAGATGAAGCTATAGAGCTATTTCAAATATGGAAGAAAGAACATGAACGAGTCTACAGTGATCTAGAAGTGACGGCAAAGAAATTTGGCATATTTGTTACAAATTTAAAGTATATCACAGAGAGTAATGCAAAGAGAGTCTCATCTCATAGCGTTCTTCTCGGTCTGACCAACTTTGCTGATTTGAGTTTCATGGAGTTCAATGAAACATACATGACCATGAACACTGACACCGTGGATATTGTGAAGGATGAAATCGTTCATGGTTCAACATCTAGTGATCCACCTTCATCCTTGGACTGGAGGTTGAAAGGAGCTGTCACTCCTGTTAAGAATCAAGGCCCTTGTGGTAAGTTAGTTGTGTTAGATACATTTGTGTTTTTCATAATTCATATCGCATTCTACTCTAACACACAAATTAATCCTTTCTTAGGTTGTTGCTGGGCATTCGCATGTGTTGGAGCCATAGAAGGAATAGTTGCAATAAAGAAAGGGAAGCTTATAAGCCTCTCAGAGCAAGAACTTCTAGATTGTGTACCAAATAAAGGTTGTGGTGGAGGATCTAAGTCTGATGGATTCAAATGGGTAATAGGAAACAAAGGGGTTGCGAGACAAGATGATTATCCTTATACGGCAAAGAAGGATGTTTGCAGATCCGGCCAGGTTCTTAATTTCTATCAATTTTATTATTATATAATTTCTATAATCACACTTTAAAAACTAGTGTTATTGATTCATATCAGTTCCTTTTTTTATGAAATGTAGATTTCAAACAGTGCAAATAGTGATATTGATTCATATTATCTCGTGGATAGAACTGAGAGAGGACTATTGGCTATTGTTGCTAAGCAGCCTCTTAGTGTTAGTATTTATGCGAAGTCTCCCGAGTTTCAACTTTACACCAGTGTAAGTGGTTATATAATGTAGAGTTCTTATCTTCTTATTCATATCCAATATTTGTTTTATTTACACTAATTTAACACCTAGCTATATGATCAAGGTTTTAAAAAAGTGTTTGGTAACGAAAGATGCTGGTATTATTATGCACAATTTTTATTTTGAAAAAAAAAATCAAAATAAAAAAAACCATTATGACAAAACGCCTTTATTCAAACAGTTTTATTTTAATATCTTTTACATTTGTTAATGAAAATAATATATTTACAGGGAATATTTAGAGGTGACGATTGTCCCGTGGATTCTTTGGAGGTAACTCATGGCATGCTTATAGTGGGTTATGATTCCATAGAAGGTGAAGATTATTGGATTGTAAAGAACTCATATGGAGAAAAATGGGGAATGCATGGTTATATGTATATCAAAAGGAACACTGGTAAAAAGTATGGAGTGGCTGCAATCAATGCATGGGCTATAGATATAGTTAAAAATAAATAAAAATATGAGAATTAAGTAAAGTAATTTCTTTTTCTCGCTCTCTAAGAAATAATTTAAAGCTGGATTTATGGTCTTCTGAGTCTATAGTTTGTTATGTGGTTATTCTTGATGTTGTTTTGAATATGTCGATTCTATTGTTCTTGATTGTTATTCCTGATGTAACATAGCAGTCATGATAATAAATTTAGTTCGTATTTTTTATTAGTAGTCTCTTGCTCCTATACAGTGAGTTAGATAATTTAAAATTTAGCTGTCAAGAGGGTTCACATTTAAAACCCTAAGGTTAACAAAAGAAAATATCTAGGCAAGTAGACATGATTTAACAATCAATGAGTTTTCAAGACGAGAGTGACTTAAATAACTTTAAGTGGTAATGTTAGACATGTATTAGGTTCTATTCTACCCTATCATAAAAAAAAACAAATGGCAAAACAACAACATCAAATAACAACATTAAGTAAGATTGATATCCCAAACTTCAAAGAAGAAACCTCAACATAGAACACTCGATTGAAAGCAATCAAGTAACATGCAAAGTTTAAGATAACAACCTAATTATTAAGACAAATTTTAAAACATTACTCAAAAGGAACAAAGACATCAAAGCATATCATAAACAAACAAATCATGAAATCACAGATGAATTTCTCATCGCAATAGAAATTCTCATGAGAACAACATATGACAATTGTAAGTTTGGACAAAACAATCAAACAATCATCAACAAAATGCATCATCAAAATGATTCATCTAAGCATGGAAAACCAATGATCAAATAAGCAAAATATTGAGGCATTAGAGCATGACAAGTGTTCATGTCATGTGTTAAGAAGTCTAACCAAAATGATTGCACAAGTGCATTTCTAAATATAGGCATCAACATAAATATTTACCAATCATCTAAACGTTTATCGAGGCTCAATAAAATTCACTTAACATGCTATCAAACAAGAAACAAATTGTACCAAACTATCATGAAATAGCTAATCATTGGAAAATCTAATAATGGGAAAATATCGTATCATTAAATTTTTGTAGTCTTTAAACTGTTGAAACAAAGGTTTCAAGAAAGATGATTTTGTGAAAATAAGAAGGATAAGCGAGAGAGAGAGAGAGAGAGAGAGAGAGAGAGAGAGAGAGAGAGAGAGAGAGAGAGAGAAAATATTGTGAGTTAGTTAAGTATAACTAACTATCTAACTGAATGTATTATAGCTACTCTCTTATTACAAACATAATGACCCTTTATATAGGCAAGATGTCCAGGCCCAAATACACATGCTAAAAGCCCAAATAACTACATAACAATAATTAACCAACTAACACTCCCCCTAATTCATGTTATTAAGACTTCTCATCCCGATGCCTTCCTTAAACTCTTCGAACCTCACTTTCTTCAGAGGTTTGGTGAATATGTCAGCTAGTTGCACTTCTGTCTTGCAATGTTTGATTTCAATCTTCCCTTTGTTGACTTGATCCCTCAGAAAATGATACCTTCTTTCCATGTGCTTACTTCGACCATGACACACTGGGTGATTCTCAAGGTTTATAGCTAATTGTTATCAACAAACAGCTTCATCTTTGATTCCATTATTCTGATTTCTTTAAGTAGCATTTCGATCCATGCTGCTTGGCATGTAACATATGATGCAGCCACATATTCTGCTTCGCATGATGACAAAGCCACAATTCTTTTCTTCCTTAAACTCCAGGAGATTGGAGCTCCTTCGATCATGAAAGTGTATCCTGCAGTACTCTTCTTTTCGTCTTGATCTCCACTAAAATCTGAGTCAGTGTATCCATGAACTTCGACATCTGAGCTATTATTTTATTTCTTTGTTAACAGCACACCATGATCCATAGTTCCCTTTACGTATCTCAGCACCCTCTTTACTGCGATGAGATGACATTCTTGATGCTTCTCCATAAATTTACTCAACAATCCTACACTTTGCCATATATCTGGTCTAGTATTGCAGAGATACCTCAAGGATCCAATGATTTATTTGTAAATGGTCGAACTTTCAAATTCATCATTTGATTCCTTTTTCAGCTTTGCTCTAATCTCTAATGGAGTAACAACTACCTTACATTTTCTCATATTGAACCTCTTCAGTATATCTTGAGAATACTTCATTTGATGCAAGAAAACTCCTTCTTCGATGTCTTTTAATTCCATTCCCAGGAAATAGGAGAGATTCCCTAAATTAGACATTTCAAATTCCTGCATTAACTTTGACTTTACCTTCATTATCTCAGCTTCATCTGCTCCTATAATGAGTAAGTCATCAACATAGAGACATAAAATGATTCAGTTGACACTTTCGATATCACTTACATATACTCCATGTTCAGACACACACTTTATGAAGCCTGCTTTGATTAAGAAGCTATATATCCTTTTATTCCAAGCTCTAGGAGCTTGCTTCAAGTCATAGAGAGCCTTCCTTAATTTGTAAACTTTTGACTCCTTCCCTTTAACGTCGAAACACGGTGGTTTAGTAACGTAGACTTCTTCTTCCAATGGACCATTCAAAAATGCTAACTTTACATCAAGTCGATGCATTTTCCATCCTCTACATGTAGTTATAGAAACATAAATACTGATTATTTCGATCCTCTTAACAGGTGCATATACTTCATCAAAGTTAATACCATGTTTTTGTAGAAAACCTTTGGCCACCAGTCTTGCCTTATTCTTTGCAATCTCACCATTTGGCCTTCGTTTCACCTTGTAGATCCATTTCATATCGATTGGTTTCTTGTTGGTTCTTTCGACAAGCTCCCAAGTCTTGTTCTTCTCAATGGCTCTAAGTTCTTCTTTCATGGCTTCACACCAATTTGAATTGCTCAAGGCTTTGCCCAAATCAATTGGTTCTGCTTCAGCCATCATCATGGCTTCTTCGATTAAGTCACTATCTACATCAATTGCTTGATCTAGAAACCTCTCATATCCAATCAGCCTAGTCCCACTACTACAAATAAGGGAAAAGACAACGCTTTTTTGGCTTTTAACAACGCTTTAAAGCGCTGCCTAAAGCAGCGCTGCTAAAAGAAAAGACAGCGCTTTTTTTCAATGTAAAAGCGCTTTCTTATGCCCATTTTAGACAGCGCTTTTAGAATAGACAGCGCTTTTTTATATACCCCTTTAGCAGCGCTTTTGCTTTAGACAGAGCTTTGTTATTTTTTAAGTTAGGCTTTAGACAACGCTTTCCTTTAAAAGCGTTGTCTATTCCCCCATTTTAGCAACGCTTTCCCACTTTAGGCAGCGCTTATTTTTACAGCGCTTTTCTCTTAAAGCGCTGTCTATTGGTCACGATTTTTTTAAGAAAATACCTATTTTGACTAACAAAAGCGCTCTCCAATATATATAATGCATTTTAATCAGAATTTTAACCATATTTGAACCAGGTTTTCACCATATTATGCACCATATTTGGTAGTTTCATTCCAATAAAATATGCATATATAAAAATTACACATATATATAAATTGATGATATATACAACAACAACTACAAAATTTATGATACAAGTTAAAAATCCTAAAATTCAAAATTGATGTTACATTTACATCTTACTATCTTCGAGAATTCTCATGAAACAACAACAACATGAATATCCTAGCTCTATCTTCTACACATGCACCTATAAACCTGGAAAAAAAACCAAATGATCGAAATTCATAACATGATAATATTAACGTTGCACTTTATTCGAATATAATTTATACTAAAAACTCCAAAGTTCTCATCAAAGGAAATAAGACAATATACCTTAGCTTATAAAATTCTCAACCCGATAATGAATTGACACCATTCCTCCATAAGTTCATCCAATTGATCTTTTGAGTAATATGCACAATTGAATTCCTCAAAGTACTAGATATATAATAATATAACATAGTATGTGATTTAGTTAAAACAATATGTCATTTTATGAGAAACACAAAATATGAAAATAGTATGTAATTCCTAAGTTAGAAATCCATACCGTGGATGGAATCTCTAATTGATCCAAAAGAATAGTTTCTTTCGTAAACCTCAATATGAAATAGCCGCAATCTATACTGTTACACTGGCGAGGACACTACACATGGAAAGAAAATACGAATATATATCAGGATATACCCCTTAAATTTTTTTATCAAGTATCATCACTAATGTAATCAAAACTGAATATCTCTTTGTAAAAATATACCTCCACTCTGATCCATGTAACATTGTTGGCTCTACTTTTTGGCACTTGAATATCTCTTTTGGAGCGAAAAGCTAGTAGAACGCTATAATAAAATATAGATGGCTGTTTAGAACAATCTCAAACAGAAACATAAACATAAACACGAATCCATATATATTGACCATAAACATAAACATAAACATAAACTTGAATATCTCTTTGGGAGTAAAAAACTTACGTGTCAATCATCTGCTTCAAATCTGGATATGTTGACCAATCATTGTATAACGAATCCAGATAATATACAGGTTCTCTCATAGGATTAATCGCAACCAATAACCAGTGTCAACTGTAAGATTAAACAAAGATTAAACAATGGCCAAAAATGGAAAATTATAATAGATCAACTTAGGATGAAAATATAACCCATTGCCAGTATTATATGGCAAAAAGAACAATTTCTCAGTATCTTTGCTGGCCACGAATAAACCGAGTACATATGCTATGACATCATCCGGTCTTGTTACAATTAACCCTGAATTGATAGTGTTGGGAGCTAAGAAGCCAAATCTTGCTTCTAATCCACGCGGGCGCACAATGTTGTCATACATAAACCTTAAATTAAAACATCATTAAAATTATACTATATTCATTGAAACGAGGAGATGAATTGTTTATCTAATTAAACAATGTTGATTGGAGTATACCTGATGTATGTACTGATAACACCGATGCCTAATTCCAAATGTCTAAAAACTTGCTCCATATCCTCTCTACCAATTGCTTCCAGGTATTCAAAACAAAAGATGTCTGCACTCATAGGTATAAGGCGGGTACCACCATCCAGAATATCTGTTATTCCTAAATATGTCCGAAGGCGCGACCTGAACTGAGCAGTAGTTTTTTTGCTAGCCACAGTCTTCTTAACAAAATTCTTTTTTTGTGTGGAAATATTGCTAATTTCAGGCGCCTTACCCCTACTAACTTGTGCAATATCTTTAGCATGAATCTAGTTATCATATAATTAGTTAGGGGAAGTATAAAATCACAAATTAGCATTTCTCATAACATAAATGTCATATAATTGTGTTGTACCTCAATTGATACAATTGACTCGGTCTCCCGCCTAATCCCCTTAATTTTTGGAATGGATTTTGTTGGAGTCTAACATTACCATGTAAACAAAATGTAAGTAAAATTGCCTTAAAAAATTTTAATAGTAAACGATTTTAAGCATACCTCATTATCTATGCAAACGAGGCTTGATGACCATGCAACAAACGATCCTATTGCATTTGCCACCAATGTTGCATCCGCCACATCGTCAGGTAGTGGTAACAATGCACCCCCCTCTAAAACAACATCAACCGATACTTTCAAAAATCCATTTGGAAGCGGTTTATGGTGAAGCATTTCTACCGAAGTATTATACATGTTTCTCTTGTCAACCATCCGATAAGTCAGTGCCGACAAATAGAGTTGACACCGGGACATTCCCTATAACCATTAATAAATATGGTTATATAATTAATAAATATGGTTATATAATTTATAAATATGGTATATAATTACCTCGGGAATATTCTGTCCAAAGTTACCATTGATACTACCTTTGTTACTAGTATCTTTAAAACTTATAGCTTAATCTATTTCTTTTTCCTTTCTCAGCTCATAAACTTCTTGTTGTAACTTTTCAAACTTTTCCCGAAGTTCTTTATTGCTAGGAGCTTTTGTCTTTGATTTTTTCTTCAAGGATATTGGAGTGATCACAAATCCCTTAACCCTCACTCGACCAAAATACTCACGAATATCTAATGCTCATGAGAGTATTCTCCTGCAATCATTATCTTCATCTAGAGGTATAGACTGAGAAAGAGTCTCCTGAAATTCATATAAATATTGTAATTAACGAATGATATGTTAATAAAATAATGATGTAATTAAATAAATAAAAGTATGATGTAATTAAATAAATAATGTTATACTTACACATCTCTCGAAAATTTGTTGAACTTTTTCTTCAACAGCTCCATCCTTACACACACAGGCTTCCTTCCACAAAATGTGTTCCGGAAGAGATGTTTCAGAACTATTCTCCTTTATTAGCTACACACTAAGCCAAATAACACGATCAAATATAAGCGTGCATATATTATAGATACTTTGCAATTTATAGATACTTACTATAGATTGTTTTAAACGTGCATATCCCATACGCCTTTTTCTGTATGGATATGCTGAACTTGAAGCTCGTTGTCGATTTACAACACTTAAACTCTCAAATTTCTGGGTATTTCTTTTGGATTTAAAAGTTTCCAATTCTTCAGCTGTAATCAAATCTGCATATTTCTTTGGATGCTGTGCATCAACAAAAAATTTATCTGCATCCCTAAGAAACTTGTTTGATAAGAAATCTCTAAACCCTCTATGTAGTTTCCCGGCTAATTTTAGAATATAATCTCTCCTGGTATCCTCAATATTGAATGACCGCTACGATAATCATACACAAAGTTCATTAGTATAAGTAATTTAAAGACATAATCGTCATTAAAAACAAATAACATCACATATGGTACCTGTATCTCACTCCATATTTTATCTTTAGCGTCGTCAAACACTCTTGCTCTCCAATCTTCACATATAATTGGAATTTCTCTCCTTACCACCAAACCGAGATAACTCGTAAACGTCGAACCGTTAGGCTCAATTAGTTGGCCTTCTTGACTCCAATGCACATCATACTTTATGCCTTGGTCTCTATCTCGAATGATTCTCTTCATTATTGTTATTCCTCATCTATATTCCATTTCCGTTTTATTAACAACCTTATCTATATCGTGCCTAGAATCATCATGTGGGTGATCCTCGTTAGTAGCCATCTAACCTGTAATAAACATAAACATAAACCCAATATAAAATTCCATAGTCATTTTAATATATATAAAATGACAATGGCAAAAATTAACATAAACATAAACTTAAACGTAAACACAAACACAAACATAAACATTTTAATATGTTACCTCTTTCACTAACATCTCTTTCTTTTCTTGGTTGGAATATGAATTACTTGTTTCTTAACAATGCAGACGGATGGATTTATCCAAATTCCCTCATTATGATCATTTTTGATATATGATTCATCTGCTATAATATTCTCATCTTGATCATTTATAATATACGACTCATTCTATCTAATACATGACTCATTCTCATCATCAATATCACCTTGGTCTACACGTTATCATCAACCACTTTGTTAGGTAAAAGCACTATAGACCATTTTGTACTTGTCGGGTCAGTGACATAGGACACTTGTTTAGCTTGAGAGGCTAGAATAAAAGGCTCATCTTTGTACCCCTCCTTATTAAGATCCACTTGCAAAAATCCTAACTTATCCATTTGTATGCCACTACTAGTTACCCACTTGCAACCAAAGATAGGAATCTGAAACTTCTCGTAATCAAACTCCCAAATATGCTCGATAACCTAAAAATATGACAAATTTTCATATTTGGGGTTTAGGTCCTTCATACTTGAAATGTGCATTACTTCAGCAAGCACGGTGACACCACTATTTTGTATAGTACTTTTATCATCTTGTTCTTTGGTATAAAATGTGTATCCATTAATTGCGTATGCGCTATAAGAAAACACATACAAACTTGGACCATATGCAAAGTTTTAGAATAGAAATGAAAATTGGATAGTACGGGACCACATGCAAAGTTTTATACATGGTTTAAGGATCATCTTGTACGGGATCTGAATGAAGCTTTGAAAAAATATGATCCTTAAACCATGGTATAAAACTTTGATTATGCTCCCGTACTATCCAATTTTCATTTCTATTCTAATTTAACCCTCAAAGTACATCCTTGTGCATTTCAGCATATGGCTCAACCTCATTGTCATTGTGTAGAACATACAGATGCATTTGATCTCGTTCATCTTTTGATATTGTCATAATTTTATTTCCAATTAATCTTTTACCTTCCCTTTTTTCAAAAATATGACTTTTGGGGAGTCCAGTGGATTGAACTTTGGACAAATATTCAGTATAAAACTCAATCGCTTCTTCAACAATGTATCGCTCAACAATACAACCCTCTGGGCGACATCGATTTTTCACGTACCCTTTTAATACTTTCATATAATGTTCAGAAGGGTACATCCATCTCATATAAGTTGGTCCGTGCAACTGTGTCTCTTTCACAAGATGAACAACTAGATGTACCATTATGTCAAAAAATGAGGGAGGAAAATACATTTCAAGCTCACACAAAGTAATAACAATTTCTTTTTGCAATGTTGGTAAGATCTCAGGATCAATCACCTTACTACAAATTGACCTAAAGAAAAAACACAACTTAGTTATCGCACTCCTTACTTTATCTGGCAAAATAGAACGTATACCTATTGGTAGAAAATGCTCCATTATAACATGCCAATCATGTGTCTTTAAACTCTTTAACTTGAGATCTTTCATAGACGCAAGTCTTCTAATATCTGAAGAGTATCCTTCTGGAACTTTAACTTCACTTAGAAACTTACACAATATCTTTTTCTCCTTTCTAGATAGAGTAAAAGCAGCATGTGGTAGATATGTTCGGCTTCCTTTCTTCATGGGTCCTAGTTCAGTTTGTATTCCCATCTTTAACATGTCATCCTTTGCTTTAAGGTCGTCCTTAGACTTTTCTTTAATATTGAGTAACGTACCAACAACAATTTCAAATACATTTTTTTCAATATGCATAACATCGAGAAAATGTCTCATATACAGAGAATTCCAATATGGAAATTCAAAAAAAATATCGATCTCTTCTTCCACCCACATTTGACAACCGTATATGCAAAAGGCTTGCCACCTGAGTACACACATCTTTCACCTTTTCAAAAATTTGGTCACCTGACAATGTAGGTGGAGCTTTACATTGTTCGGTGTCTCCATTGAATTCTTTTCTCCATGCACGGTAGTGATGTTTAGAATGTAAGAATCTATGATGACTGAGAAACACATTCTTCTGAAAAAATTCCAAACGCGTCGTATCGGTTCCATCTTCATAAACAGGACACGCACGTTGACCTTTAATGTTATACCCAGATAGATTCCCATATGCTGGAAAATCATTAATTGTGCCAAACAACATCACCCTCAAATTGAAACTTTGTTTAATATATCCATCATAAACCTCCACCCCGTTCTCCCACAAAATCTTTAAATCTTCGATCAAAGATGTCAAGTATACGTCTATGTCATTTCCTGGTTGTTTAGGCCCAGAAATTAACATAGATAACATCATGTACTTACGCTTCATACATATCCATGGAGGTAGGTTATACATCATAAGAATCACATGCCATGTGGTATGTGAGATACTTTGAAGACCATGTGGGTTCTTTCCGTCAGTAGATAAAGCCAAGCGAAGGTTTCTTGCTTCTTCTCCAAAATCAGGAAAATCATTATCAATTTTCGACCACTATGGTGAATCTTCTGGATGTCTATACTTTCCATAAATAATTCTATCATCTCCATGCCAAGTCAGGTTTCTTGCATCGGTTTCACTATGAAACATGCGCCTAAATCTGGGAATTATAGAAAAATACCATAAGACTTTTGTTAGAGACAATTTTTTCTTATATCGAGACAAACCGCATTTAGGGAACTCATTTAACGATGCATATTCGTTTCGAGACAAAACGCAATCGTTTGGACAAGCATGTAGCTTATCATAGCTCATGCTAATAGAGCACAACATTTTTTGGCCTCATAGGTTCGATTAGGAAGAACATTATCTTCCAGAAGTATATCTCTCATAAGGGCTAATAACTCTGTGAAACTTTTATCTGACCATCCATTGCCGGCCTTTAAGTTGTACAACTTTAATACCGCAGACAATCTTGTGAATTTAGTGCAACCTTTATACAACGGTTTCTCTGTATCGCTTACCAATATCTCAAACATTTTGGGACAATCCTGAAGATCTTCTTCAAGTGCATCTGCAATCTCTTCGACTCAATCAAAATCGTATGTATTTGTGTCCTTGTCGTCTGAAGCATGGGCCGTACTACTTTTCTCCCCCTGTTCAACGTTGTCGTTACTTTTTTCATCGTGAAATATCCAACACGTATAACTTCTATCAATTCCATGCATTAGTAAATGCGATTTCAATCCATCTGCGTCAACCCGACCCACGTAACAACAACCCAAGCAAGGACACTTCATTCGACTGGGGTCTTTGGCGTGTTCAACAGCAAACTTAACGAATTCCAATACCCCATTCTCGTACTCTTGTGACAATCGATTTGCAGACCTTCATTTTTTATCCATTTTTTTCTAATAATGAGTAAACAAAAATACTATAAACGGATTATTCCCTTTTTGTTTGAATTAAACGAATTATTTCTAGAAATATTTTTCTAGAGTTAATAACATGGACTAAAAATAAATATATCTATATAAAAATAATTTTGTTTTTTAATTGATCGATACAGATATAATTTGAACTTGACTTACCAAAGAAAGAAAAGGGGTTATTGATGTCGACGACGGATGATGCGGCTTTGATGTTCTTCGAATCGGTGATGGTCTTTGACTAACTACACCAATACAAAGGGATCATTAAAAACAAGATGTATATATAGGGCTATAATAGATTAAATCAACAAACCTTAAGAATTTGTTCTTAGACAAGTTTTTTGTGAAAAATTGTATGAGAAACAAATCACTTATGAATCTTTTCTATCATATTATATTTCTTTCCAACAGAAACACAGTATTTAGGAGTAATAATGCTTAAGCAATTCAGAAATTTATATCAGTAAAATAGTATTAAAAGTAAAGAAACCAAGCAACCAAAAAGTAAAAAAAAAATACTAGTTCATGGAGAATATAAACATGATAAACAATTCAGAAACCAATTAAAATAACAAAAAAAAACCAACATCATCTTTTTTATTCCAAAACAAATAACCAAAAGAAAATGCAATAATGCTAAATGCTAAAAGTGTTGCTGTTATATATCAAGCCCTACCAAGAACCGAAAAAATCAAAATGCATACCTATAACTCAGTTATGCATATCTATAACTCAGTTTGGACATCAATAGGAGGATAATATCTTAGATTTTAGCATAGTACATTATCAATAGGAGGATAACTCAGTTTGGACATCAATGGAGATAAATACATTTTCAAGAAAGAACCTTCCTTGAGAACCGGTCGGTGTGGGTGGAGGATAACCGAGAGAGACGGTGGAGGACGGAGGGAAAGGGCTGGTTTGACGGTGACATAATGGGTTTCTGTTCGTGAGAATAAGAGAGAAAGGGTTTCTGCTTGTTCGTGAATCTGTGAAAGAGAAACAGTACACTGATTCTATTTTTTAATTTTTATTTATATGGCTTTAGACAACACTTTCTAGAAGCGCTGGCTAATATGGGCCTTTAGCAGCGCTTTTGAAAAGTGCTGGCTAATAGGGTCCTTTAGTAGCACTTATCAGTTATTTTATTTAATTTTATATGACTTTAGACAATGCTTTCTTAAAGCGCTGTCTAAAGTGGTCATTTACCAGCGCTTTTGATAAAGCACTTTCTAATGCAATACTTTTAGCAACACTTTTTAAAAGCGTTGCTAAGGTCACATTTTTAGCAGCGCTTTTACTTATTATTTTATACATTTTCCGTGTTTTTTTTTTAATTCACTTATAGAAGCGCTTTTGTATAAAAGCGTTGTCTAATATGCGTTGTTAAAAGTCATTTTTGGCATAATGTCGACTCAGTTCTTGTTCTTGTGGATCTTCTTTTATTCTGCACAGGTGGTTCTTCATTTTGACTTGTCGAAGCTTCGCTCTGTTCATCTTCTTCGAACACAGTTGTGAATGTGTCTGATTCTTGTCGAACTGAAATTCGACCTCAGTCCCACCCTTTGCTTTTGTCTACAATAACATCTCTACTAATCACTAGTTTATCTTTGATTGGTGAATACAACTTGTATGCACCAGTCGAATGATAACCTATGAGCACCATGACTTCACTATGATCATCCAGCTTCTTTCTCAATTGTTCAGGTACATGCCTAAAACTAATTGATCCAAAAACTCTAAGATGACTTAAATTTGGCTTCGACCCTGTCCAAGCCTCATGCAGTGTCTTTTTGATCATCTTCTTTGTTGGACATCTATTTAGAATATATACTGCTGTAGAAGCTGATTCAGCCCAAAATCTCTTAGGCATATTCTTAGCTTTTAACATGCATCTCGTCATGTTCAATACACTTCTATTCTTTCTCTCATCTATGCCATAATGATGAGGTGTATATGGTGCAATAACCTTATGCTCTATACCTTCCTCATTGCAAAATCTAGAAAATTCAGCAGAAGTATATTCACCACCACCATCAGTTCTTAACTTCTTCAATTTGCAGTCACTTTGTTTCTCAGCATGCAACTTGTACTTCTTGAATTATGTGAATACCTCACTTTTCTTTTCAATAAGGTAGATCCGCATATGCCTGGTGGATTCATCAATGAAAGTAAGGAAATACCCGTTACATCCATTCGACTTTACTTCAAATGGTCCATACACATCTGAATGAACCAACTCTAATTTTTTCCTTGATCTTATAGGAAAGTTACATTTGAACGCCTTCCTTGCCTGTTTGGATTTGCAGCATTCCTCACATATTTGTTTTGGTTCCTTCACATACGGCAACCCAAGCACCATTCTTTTCTAATTGAGCATACATAAACTCTTGAAGTTTAGATGTCTATATCTATGATGCCATAGCCAGTTCTTGTCTTCTTCTGTAGTTGAAGCAAGACATTTGTGATCTGATGTGCTAACTTTACTTTTCTGCACTTTACATTATTGTCATTTAATTTTATGCCATTTATATTTCAAGTCATTTATATTCATGTCATCTTTATTTTTTCTTTTATTTTAATTATCTTGTGCTTTATTTCTTTCAAAAGACCCAAAACATTTATAAATATCAAAATCCTAAAAAGATTTTAATATTGATCCATGAACATGATTACTTTTATCATTTGCTTGGAGTTGGAATTTTGGACTTAGATCTTTGATTTTTGTTCCCATACTTGGATTTTGTATCATAGATCTTGGAAATTCATCTGCAACATTGATCAACATTATAAAACTTGGCTCTGCTTAGGTTATTTTCATTTGATGCTTTGTGGGTTCATCTAAGACTTGGCCTTACCTTGGGATCTTTGAGCTTTATGACTTTGCGTGAACTTTGTGGTATTCATATACCATGTGTTTGCTTTGTTGTTGGTTAATCCATAAGGAAATGAATTCTAAGTTTGACTAATGTTAATTTCTTGTTTCATTCTAGGTAATTCACATGCACACACAAAGGCCTTCTTATGGGCTACCTTACAATGAGATCATTTATTTCTTGTTATTTACTTTATACTTTAGGATAGTCTTTTCATCTCTTCTAATTCTTAAATTTTCAAAATCATCTCTCTTTTACAAAATATTCTTGTTTCAAACTTCAAACCACTTTCAAAACAAACCTTGACTTTGTCAAGTGATTTTCAAAACCTTTTCTCAATAAATGTTAAAACACTTAACCATATCAAAACTCTTTCAAAAAAATATGAAAAATACAAAAATCTTCAAATCAATTTAGTGTCTTGCACTTCTTTTTCCTTTCAAACTTTTTGTAAAGATTATGCATAACTCATCTTCTTCTAATGAAGTAAATCTCCTGTTCGCATAGTATGATTGAGAGTTTAATTCACATTTTCCACATGAATGTTGAGGCATGGTTGTTGATTATATCCAAGCTAAAGTTCTCCATCAAGATGATGAAAAAGTTCACGTTCTCATACTTGTGGGTGATAAGTTGAGTTTTCCACTCGAAAAGGACGAAATGTCTTTTCATTAAAATCAATTAAAACAAACACAATTTTGTACATAGGCACAAGGCTCTCGAAGTCTTGGCGAATAAAAAATAATAAAAATATACTTCTTTTTCTCATCTCCCTAATCTTTTTTCAAACAAACGTTTTAGCCTAACACAAATTTTCAAGAGGTTCCTATGGAATACCGTAGATGTGAAGGGTGCTAATACCTTCTCCTCACATAACCATCCATTGACCTAGATCTTTATATTTTGGGTTTTATCCATATTTTCTTATTCCTTTGAAATTAAAATATTTCAATGGCGACTCTTGCTTATTATTTTTTAGAGTTAAGTTAATAAATAGCTTAATCTCAACTTTCACACTTCAACAATGTAACATTCACCTATTCTTCTTTGGTATCCACACAAGCTTGTTCTTGTTTGTTTTTCTTCTTTTTGTCAAGGATTTTTCTTTTTACGGTTTTTTGTGTTGCTTTTTTCTCTCTCTAATTTTTGCATGGGCTACTTCTTTTGAGTTTACAGTCAACCGGGATGTCCTAATTTTTTACTTAGTCCCTTTTTCTGATTTTCGACTTCGCGGGCTTCTTCTTTGATTTTTTTAATTTATAAAATTTTGATTTTTGCAACAACTTGTATGACATTTGATCATTTGATTTGAGAGAATTGAAAGGGTTGTGATTGTTATCTTGATTGTTCTAGAGAAACAACCATTGTAAGTTTTTGGTATTTCATGATTTCTTTGAGACTTTATGATGCATGTGAGGAAGAAGATGTGATTGAACTTCTTATTCGAAGTTACTTGGAATGGTTCTCGCACATATGGAATAATTTTCTTGAAATTCAAATGCGTTAGTCATTTTTACTGAACAACTACCATGCCCCAGGTTAAGATTAAAGTTCCATTTTCACATAGAAAGAAAGATCAAAATCTAGGCTCAAAGGGGTTGACTAGGGATTATCTCTTTATATGTTTGGGAAGTGAAATAATCCCTTACATCATCAACATGTTTTATTTGAAAGCATAGTGTAGAAATATGGGTTATTTGTTTTCATCATTCTCCATCCAATCTTTGCTTAAACAAAAGAAGATACAGAAAGCGAAGTTGAAGTAATATCGATATATTTTTTTTTTTAATATTTTAATAAAAAAGGAAATAATGAATATATTTAGGGTGAATACGAATGGATTTATTAAAACAATGCTCACTTCATTAATAATACTATTAAAAAAATACTTAACACACAATGAAATTGTATTTGAAGATGAGCTTTTGCATCTGATCCACTGGATTTAGGAGTGTTCCCTGGTGTCTTAGCCCTCAAAAAGGAAAGGTATTGGTACTCACCTTAGACAAACATTCTTGAAAGTGAGTATCTTCTTATCGATCAATTCATGCATATTTTCTTTAAAAATTATGCAATCCTCAATTGAGTGACCTGCTACCCCACTATGAAAGTCATATTTGACATTTAGGTTGTACCTGAAGGGAATGCAAATATCTTGGGTTGAGTTAAACTAGAAGTTATCATTGACTTATGAATTAGATGCAACCATAACTCAATGTGCATCATTTGAATTGAGTCAATACGGCATGTCTTATTCAGCTGGTTTCTCGGAGGTCGGTACTAAATTTTTTCTTGATTCTAACTCTGTGGAGGATTATGTGGAGGAGCCGCCCATGGTTGTTGGATTGGAGGCACAAGGAAGGATGATTGCTTGTATTGCGTAGCTTCCACATATGGATACAAGTAGTATGTCATAGTAGGTGGTTGCTTCTGAACTAAGGGCTGGTAGGGTTGTGGATTATGAGATTCTCCGCCACCAATTACAACAACACTGGTTTCTCCGTCTTTTTTCTTTTGAAAGTTTACAAGGAATTTCTTTGTGTTGTTGTCATGTGACCCAACATTACCGACAATAGTGTCATTCTTTAAGCCTTCTTCAACTCGTTCCTTGACTGTGACCAAATCAGCAAAGCTTAAAGATATGATTCCAAAATTTGTTTTCATAAAATACAGGTTGAAACATTTCCATTAAGATTCACGTGAGCTCTTTTTCAACTAGAGGTGGCTCAACCTGAGAAGCTAGGTCTCTCCGGCGCTGAGCATACTCCTCGAATGTTTAATTTTCCTTCATGGCCATGGTATGGAGCTACCTCCAGTCATGAGCCATATCCATGTTGTATTTCTACTGTTTTAGAAAGTCATAAGCCAAATCCTTCCATGATTGGAAATAGTCCCTCTTTAAGCCCATATACCACATTAGAGACACTCCAGTTAGACTGGCCTGAAAGCAATGGATCAACAACTTATCATTATTTGCATGGTCAACCATTTTGTATAAGTAGATTATCATACGATTCTTTAGACAATTATGCCCTTGTACTTTTCGAATTCAAGGACTTTGAATTTCTTATGAATAGTTAGGTCAGGGACCAAGCACAAGTCCATGGTGTCAAAGCCAAAGTTGCAACTTCCTTCTACAACCTACATCCTATTTTCAAGGACTTAGTATATCTCCTTCACATCCTCTACCTCATTACTCTCCTTTTGATCTCCATTTTGGGAGCCATCAACATGGTACACAAAGCAGTTATCATTGAAGGGAGTCTGAGCCATATTACTGACAATTGGTTGCTACTCAGTAACTACTCTTATCTGCACAACTTTCTGAGTGGATGGTCCTACTCCTATTGCATTCATGTATGGTGGAGAATAGTTGGGAGGTAGATCAAATTCTTGCCATGAAACATTCAGCCTCTGAGTAGGTTGCAGTTCTATTAAGATGCCGGAAATTTAAGAGATCACAGTGCGTTAAGGTTGATCCTTTTTGGTGGTCAATACTTGAAGCATTCCTATTATCTTGGTCACGGATCCTTTGAGATCGTCTATATCCCCTTTCATATTTTCTTAAGGTTTTCAATCTTTCTTCGAGAAACACTACACGTCTCGTAAGGATTCCATGGAATCAGCTTGCCTTATTAATTGCTTGTTTTTTCTAAGGATGAGAAAGAATGAAATGTGTTTTTTTGGAAACTGGGTATTCATGAGGATAAATGTGAATGCGTGAAAATTTTTGTTTGTTTTTAATAAGCAGAATTTTCCTATGAAAATGCAATGCTATGTCCCGTAGAAAGGCATATGAATGAAATGTGATAGTCTAAAAAAATTTAGGAAAGGAATGCAATGCAACAATATGTGTTGGAGTTCTAAGGGTAGTAAGATTTTGTGTACCATCTAACAAACATTTCGCTCACATGTAATCTCTAGGGTTATGGATAAAACGATTCCTAGAGTCACGACTCCCATTTGAAAATATTATCAACGTAACGAATACTCGTAGGACAATAATATCGTCATTGATTTCTACTCTAAGTGAGGTCTTTATGTAAACTTGTACGTCTATAAAGTCAACGCCACACAACCATCGACTCTAGTTTTATACAGAGGTCTTAAGAACATGTTTGAAAGTTACAGACAAAAAGTCCCCAAATAGAGATTGATAACCATGTAATCCATATATTATCAAGCTAATATTTCTCCATAATAAAGACAAATCCATAACAAACATCCACCTTCTTTTACTTAGCAACAAAAGGTTAACCAAATACCCCTAAACTACTAGCCCTTTTGACTTTGCACACATCTTCTAAACTAACCCTCCACCTACCAACACTCAAACCTCTACAACATATAATCTGAGATGGATTAACTAACAGAGTCGTACGCCTTCTCAAAGAATCTGTTGCTAATATATTTGCTTGCCAGTTAAAATAATCAACTCTTCAAATTATGGTTAAAATAAAATTAGTTATACAAGTGAACTAATTCAAGGGGTTTTTAAAAACGCTGCAAATAGGCATTACAAAAACGCTGCAAATACACTAAAATGTTTCATTAACTAAACACGTCGTTTTTTCCTTTCCAATTTTCACTTTTCATTTTCCCGCTTTCCTTTCCAATTTCTTTCTCTCATGCTTAATCTCTTCCTTTTTTTCCATCTAGTTGTGACCTAACTAAACCTCGTTTTTTATTTGAAATCCCTTTCCTTTTTTCTATCTAGTAGTGTCCTAACAAGAAGCAAGATTAACTAAAATTCAGGTACTTCATGATCCACCACGTTTAATTTTACTCTTTTTTGGGGGGAATTAGGGTTTTGTTTTCTTCCAATCTGTAAAGTTGTTCCCTTTTGGTTTTTGGGTATTAGGGATTGCACATGATACGCCATGTTTATACTTATCATTGTTTACCATTAATTTTTATTGGATGCTAGGGTTTTGTTGGAAAACTGAAGATGCCACTTTTGAATCTATCAGTATTTCTATAACTTTGATTTTGACGTTAAACATATTATACTATGTATTGGCAAGAACAAGGGGAGTGGGGTGAGAATTCAGCCAACATTTTCATTCCAATTCCTCACATATCCAATTTAATTAAAACAAATACTAACAAATATTTCCTTTAATATAAACAAAAACTAGCAGACTAGCAAAATTCTATTTCAAGTTTACTTTATTTAAGACATGTACAAATACTAACAGTAGAAATTCAATATGACTTGTGTACTTTATTGTTTTTCCATCAATAGTAACAATATAAAGAAACATACTAAAAATTTATTCAATTATCAGGTGTTCTCGCTTCTGTTGGTGCTGGTTTGGTCTTCGGGGTCTGCTGTCCTTTTGTAGGGATTAGTCTTGTAGTGTTGCTACAGCTTACCGGAATGGTCTGCTTTGCTGTGTTGTTATCAGTATGAATTTTGTTTTAGGTGTGGGATTAGGTGGATTTTTGTGTGGTGTTGATAGATATTCCTTAAAACACCCTTGTTCCATTGTTTTAACCATCCAATCATGCATTTGCAAGATGTAAAGTACTCGCAAGTACTTCAAGAATCTCGCAATAGACACTACACCAAATAAACTATTTAATAGCGTTTCTTTTTGTTTTTGATAGCGTTTAAAAGTGCTATTAACCGTACCGCTATTATAAATGTTTTTTGTTTAATAATATTTTAAAAGTGTTATTAAAGTATCGGTTTTTAATAGTATTTTTCCTTAACCACTATTGAGGTGGGTTTTTTGCCCGCTTTTTTAATTGATTTTTGATAGCACTTTCAAACTAAGTGTTATTATAGGACACATGTTTGATAGCAATTTCAAACAAAGCGCTAATATATTACACATGTTTGATAGCAATTTCAAACAAAGCGCTAATTTATGACACATATTTGATAGCACGTTGAAAGAAAAAGCTAATATATGACACATGTTTGATAGCACTTTCTCTTAAAAGTGCTATTATAAGGTGTTTCATTAATAGTACTCTCTACAAAACGCTAATGTAAAACACTTTTTGTTTACTCTTCACAAAATCATTCTTTTGGTGTGCAAATATCAATAAGCTACATTCAATTCAATACCATATAACACTTTAAGTTACTCATTTCATACATATTATGATCCATCAATACCAAATAACATTTTTAACCAAATCCACTTGTTTACAAATATCATAACTTATATAGAAGGCATTTAGTGTACTAAAAAAAGAGCACATTTGCATAACCAAATTTGTAGATGCATATATTCCAACTAAGATTATTTCAATCTAAATCCCAAATAAAACAATCATATTCTCTAAACAAAACACCTAAAAAACAAGAAACACTAGTGCAGAAAAGACTTTTTACATCGGGCAAAAAGTATATTTTATATCGGGTCTGAGTCCGATGTAAATTCAAACGATGTAGTAAATCAAAGACATTTTACATCATGCAACAACCCAATATAAAAAATCCACGTACCATATCGGTTGAATGATAGGTCTGATGTGAAAAAAACATTTAAAAAAATATATGCAATATTTAACATCTGTTACATAATGGCCCGATGTAATACATCAGTTCTTACATCGGTTTCCTCAATGGTCCGATGTAATATATTTGCTATTTTTTAGCGGAAACGAAGTGGATTATCTGTAATATTTTTTGTACCTAATTTTTCATATTTTTCCAACATCATACATAATACATTTGGGTCGCTATTTTTCATATTTTCAAGGACTTAGTATATCTCCTTCACATCCTCTACCTCATTACTCTCCTCTTGATCTCCATTTTGGGAGCCATCAACATGGTACACAAAGCAGTTATCATTGAAGGGAGTCTGAGCCATATTACGGACAACTGGTTGCTACTCAGTAACTACTCTTATCTGCACAACTTTCTGAGTGGATGGTCCTACTCCTATTGCATTCATGTATGGTGGAGAATAGTTGGGAGGTAGATCAAATTCTTTCCATGAAACATTCAACCTCTGAGTAGGTTGCGGTTCTATTAAGATGCCGAAAATTTAAGAGAACACAGTGCGTTAAGATTGATCCTTTTTGGTGGTCAATACTTGAAGCATTCCTATTATCTTGGCACTACGAAAAAAACAATTTTTGGCAGCGCATCTACGAAAGCGCTTTTAAGAGAAAGCGCTTTCGTAGCCTTTAAAAAAAATTCGCTTAAAAAAAGCGCTTTTGTAGGGTTTCCTACGAAAGCGCTTTTCAGAAAGCGCTTTCATAGGTATTTGAAATATCTAACCTACGAAAGCGCTTTTGAAAAGCGCTCTTATAGGTGGCCCTATAAAAGGGCTTTTGAAAAGTGCTCTGAAAGGGGGACCTACGAAAGCGCTTTCTAAAGCGCTCTTATATGGGGGACATACGAAAGCGCTTTTTACCTCAGAAACGCTCTCATATATGGGTCTTAGAAAGCGCTTTTAAAAGCGCTTTCGTAGGTTGTTTTATAATTAAATTAAATATCCCTAAATACGAAATTTGCCCTCACTTGTTCATTTCTTCGTCTTCTTCATTTCTTCTTCCTGTTACCGGAAACTGCTCAAAGAAAAAAAACCTACGTTCTCAACCATAGTACGAACTCACCTTTTTCTTTCCCAAAATTCATAAACTATCTTCTTTCCCAACGAGTTAATTTGAACCACCTTCGTTGTTCTCTCCATCGAGCTCAAAAACCTTCTTCTCTCCATAAAACCAAAATTCCATTCACGAAAGCAAAAACCCTAAAACAAAAATCAATTGAAATTGGAACGCAAAAGTCCCAAATATCCCATAAAACCCTAAAGTTGATTGAACCCATAACTCGAGAATCAATTGAAACCATAAAACCACTTTCACTCATCTTTTTGTTAATTTTGAAGTGAAGCAGAGCAACCTGTTCAGTTCACCAAGGTGAATGCAACAAGGTAATCTTAAGTCAAGACAACAACTTTTGGCCTCAGAGTCCTAACTTCCCACAGGTTTTCAATTGATCATACTTTGTAAATTAGGCTCACATTGATTTGGAGATTAAAAATGGATATGCACGCAATTGAAGTTCCATACATTGATTCTATATTGTGCCTAATCAATTTACATTTTTTGTGTATATTTATATGTGATTGATTTATAAAATATATTCAGTCTAAATCTTACAACTCTCTGATATCTGTTGGGCTTGTTATTGTGGTTGTGGTTTTTCTTATTGGTTATTGTTACAACATTTCAGGTGAGCCAGGGTTTTAAAAAATGGTTTGCCATGCGAAACAGCTGTGACACAATGGTTCCGAAAATGCCGATACCGATACCGTTTTCACAATTTTATATGTTATACATTATGGTTATGGTTAATTCACACTGAGACAACCGCAATCAGAGTCGCGACACCGATATCAACCGAAATCGCGAAAGCCTTAACGCGACCACAACCATTTTTTAAAACCAAGTGTGGAGCTAGAAATGATATTAAGGATGTGAGTAAACTTGAAGGTGGTTCACCATGTAAATTAAAATTAATACATGCATTGCCTATTTTGAAGAAAGCATTTGGAAAAAACATCTATACAGTTTTGCACGTTGTCACTAACACTTGTTATGTGCTATCTAGTTTGTGAGCATAAGAGGATACAGAGGCTTGGAAAACATAACCATATGAATTAGATGATGTAGGTGCAAAGTAAAAAAGTCTTGTACACAAGGGATTTGTGTATGTGGCTGACATAAGATTTCATTTACCTTACTGTGCAAAGTCATCTTCTCTTGTCATTGTCTTAGATGCATTGGATTACTTATCTGAAAAATACTTGAATAAAAGCCCTCCAGAGTTAGTGAGGGTATCATCTGTAACTGTGGTTATTTTTTCAGGTTATCTTGGTCAGTAGAGTTAGAATTAGAGTAGGTCCATATTGACCATGCAGCCAAATTGTGGAGCTCATTTTGGAGGATTAGGTTTCTCGTTTAAACAAGATTAGAAGAAAATGAAATAGTTAGAAAGAAGTTTCTGTAGGCTTCAGCCAAGAAGGCGTATACACCAACTTGCCAAGTTTTCGATCTTAATCATTCTTATGGAAACTTTAGCGTCTGACTCGACTTTTTGGTAAGAAGCCATACTGACAAAGCTGACACTTCAAGCATACAAATGCTAAAAGTTTCGACATACATTATGTACTTTATTTACTTTATTTGTAAATAATTTTTTCTTGATAATTTTTCATATGTGAAGACCACCACAAAAGCTCCTCTCTGTTTCTATATTATTTACTAGCTGATGAAATTTACTATTTTTGACACTTTAAAAGGTGAGTTCATTTCTTTAAACAATTTCTAATGCTGTTACTATTGTTGTTGTTGCTATCCCGGAGGGTTTGCCATTAGCAGTGACTTTGACTCTTGCTTATTCAATGAAGAAAATGATGGCTGATCAAGCTATGGTCAGAAAACTTTCTGCATGTGAGACTATGGGATCTTCTACTACTATTTGCACTGATAAAATAGGTACTGTTACGAAATATAGAAGTTAGTTACAGTTAGTTAATAAATAGTTATCGATTCTCGGCTACCATCTTAAAGAAAAGCTAAACCTATTTTGTGTGATTTGTAACAGGTACACTCACTTTGAATCAGATGAAGGTGACAAAATTTTGGCTTGGTTTAGAACCACTGGAAGATGGTGCATATTTAAATGTTGATCCATTTGTTCTTCAATTGATCAAAGAAGGAGTTGCTCATAATACAACCGGTGGAGTTCATGAATCTAAATCAGTTTCTGATTCAAAATTTGAATTTTCTGGTAGTCCAACAGAAAAGGCAATATTATCTTGGGCTGTTTTGGAATTGAATATGGAGATGGAAACTTTGACAAAAAGTTGCTCTATTCTTCAAGTTGAAACTTTCAACTCAAAGAAGAAAAGAAGTGGAGTTTTGTTGAAAATAAATGTTGACAACAAAATTAATGCACACTGGAAAGGAGCAGCAGAGATGGTACTGAGAATGTGCTCAAAATACTATTATGCTTATGGCATTGTGAAATATCTTGACAATGAAACCATGTCGAAATTCGAAAGCATTATTCAAGGTATGGCAGCTAGTAGTCTTCGTTGCATCGCTTTCGCATATGCTGAAGTTGATGTTCAAGAGCTAGGAGATGAACGAGAAAACAGCGGGATAGTGGTAAAAGACAATGGTTTAACATTGTTAGGACTTGTTGGTATTAAGGATCAGTGTCGTCCTGGGGTGAAGACTGCGGTGGAATCTTGCCAACATGCTGGTGTGAATGTCAAAATGATTACAGGTATTTCAGAAATCTCTCATTTATTGATAACATGTTGTTGCACCAAACCTTTATAACAATTTGGTTTTGGACAAACCATTCACGGTTTAGTCCAGTTTTATCGAACGGTTGTAATGGCTCGGCTTAATTCAGTTATCAAATTATTAACTAACTCTATCTTGAATAACAGGTGACAATATTTTCACTGCAAAAGCTATAGCATTTGAATGTGGGATTCTTCAACCTAATCAAGACACAGATGAAACCGTGGTTGAAGGCGAACAATTTCGCAACTTCACGCACGAAGAAAGGTTAGAGAAAGTTGAAAAAATCAGTGTGATGGCAAGATCATCTCCATTTGACAAACTTCTGATGGTTCAATGCTTAAAAGAAAAAGGGCATGTAGTTGCTGTAACAGGAGACGGTACAAATGATGCACCAGCATTGAAAGAAGCTGATATTGGACTTTCAATGGGAATTCAAGGTACAGAAGTTGCAAAAGAGAGTTCGGATATTATTATATTAGATGACAATTTTTCATCTATAGTAACAGTTTTAAATTGGGGAAGATGTGTTTACAACAACATCCAAAAATTCATTCAATTTCAATTAACAGTGAATGTAGCTGCACTTGTTATCAATTTTGTAGCAGCAGTTTCAGCAGGTGAAGTTCCATTAACAGCAGTTCAATTATTATGGGTCAATTTGATTATGGATACATTAGGTGCTTTGGCTCTTGCAACTGAAAAACCTACTAAGGAATTGATGGATCAAAAACCTGTGGGTAGAACAAAACCTCTTATCACTAACATTATGTGGAGGAATCTTCTGTCACAAGCTATCTACCAAATAGTAATTTTGTTGACTCTACAATTTAAAGGGGAAAATATTTTTGGTGTGACATCAAAGGTAAATGACACATTGATTTTTAATACATTTGTTCTTTGTCAAGTGTTTAATGAGTTCAATGCAAGGAAGTTGGAGAAGAAGAATGTTTTTGAAGGGATATTTAGAAGCAAATTGTTTGTGGGAATAGTTGGTGTGACATTGGTGCTTCAAGTAGTGATGGTTGAGTTTTTGAAGAAATTTGCTGATACAGAGAGATTGAATTGGAGAGAATGGATTATTTGTATTGGTCTTGCTTCTGCTTCTTGGCCAATTGGTTTTGTTGTGAAGTTGATACCAGTTTCAGATAAACCATTACTTGATTTTTTGAGTGTGAAGAAGAGATTATGAAGATTAGTTCATATTGTTAAGGTGTAATCTAGTTAGTTTTTGTGTTTACAGTTAGATTAATTTACTATTTTATTTCTTGCCAGTTAGGTATGGTTTAGCATTTTTTAATTTTTAGGTTTTTCTAATTTTTGTGGCATTAGTGATTGTGTCTGCCCATACAGTAAACATGTTTCTCAAAGGGAAGAACGAGTACCACGGTCTAAATCAAACAACATTAATTGGATCAAAGTACAGGTATATAAATTTCAACAATTTTGCTTATAATATTTATGCTACTTGATAAATCAATAGATGTGTATAATCTTATTTGTTTTTCTATGTAGTGCCCTCAACAACAAAACGGAATAGATTGCGGATACTTCGTTTTGAAGTTTATCAAAGAAATCATTCAAATAAATGAAATCGAGATTCCAATCACGGTATAGATTTATACTTTGTTTTATTACTTATCGGATTTTGCATATAATTTATTACATTAAACTAAATCATGCATATATTTTGTTTTGTAATGTAGTATTTTGATCAATACAATTGTCCATATTACTCGCCACGTCAATTGGAAGAACTCAAAGAGGAGTTGTGCCAATATTTTATTGAGCTAAGAATCTTATAATAAGGTACGAATACATTGTTGTGTGAAAATTGGTTAATTATGAATATATTGTTTTGTGTATACAACACTGACCGTGTTATTATGTTCATATTGCAAGATCATGACCTTGGATATATATGTAGATTATGATTGATTTACTTAGTGTTATATAGCTGATTTCTTAGGGTGTATTTTGTTACGTTTAAAAACATGTTAATATTGAATTACCATGGTGTGTATATATTTTGGATATGAATTGATTATAATGGTATTTGTATATATATATATATAATATTTGGTATTTGAATTACATTTGGTATTTGGATTAAAACTAATATATATTGGTATTTCTAGATTAGATTGTAAAATACCGGTTTAAGAATTACAGGTTTGCTGCAAAAAAATGACGGTTTAGAAATTTTTTAAATTTTATATTTTTCAGTAGAAAACCTATGAAAGCGCTTTTAAGAAAAAAGCGCTCTCGTAGGCCTACCTATGAAAGCGCTTTTTGATTAAAAGCGCTTTCATAGGTAGGCCTACGAGAGCGCTTTTTTCTGAACAAAAAGCGCTCTTATAGGCCTACTTTAGATTGCCTGACACGCATTCTGAATACACCTATGAAAGCGCTTTTTCAGAAAAAAGCGCTCTCATAGGCCTACCTATGAAAGCGCTTTTTACCAAAAAGCGCTTTCATAGGTAGGCCTACGAGAGCGCTTTTTTCTGAACAAAAAGCGCTGCTAAAACCTTTAGCAGCGCCACCTACGAGAGCACTTTTAAGCGCTTTTAAAGCCCAAAAAAAGCGCTTTCGTAGGTTATTTCTGGCATAGTGTGGTCACGGATCCTTTGAGATCGTCTATATCCCCTTTTATATTTTCTTAAGGTTTTCCATCTTTCTTCGAGAAACACTACACGTCTCGTAAGGATTCCATGGAATCAGCTTGCCTTATTAATTGCTTGTTTTTTCTGAGGATGAGAAAGAATGAAATGTGTTTTTTTTGGAAACTGGGTATTCATGAGGATAAATGTGAATGCGTGAAAAATTTTGTTTGTTTTTAATAAGCAGAATTTTCCTATGAAAATGCAATGCTATGTCCCGTAGAAAGGCATATGAATGAAATGTCGCGGTGTGAAAAATACCTGAGAGCACTGGCCGTTCAAAATGCAATAGAGTCGCCACCAAACTTTATTTCTTGATATTTTAAAACAACATAAAGAGAACAAAACCAAGCCAATTAGACCATCAACTTGATCTATCATGTAGAACATCAGACTTCCAAAAAGAGTGAGATGGAGGGAGATAAACATGGCCATATGCATAAAACAACATTAGAGAATTTGGCCACCCTACATACCCCTAAATTTTTATCCACTTGAACAGGTCTCGTTCCTAGTCTAATAGAGAAATGAAAAAACATAGAGCATGGACATGTACCTTCCACTCCAACCTAATAATTATAACGAGACTTGAAACATTGACATTTTGATTTAACCAGATCAATACTTTAAATATTTTAAAATCTCTCATTGAACACAATAAAATAAGACTAATAATTCATTTATTTAAAAAGAGACTATGCACTCCATGACAAAATGAAACAAGTCAAGGTAGAAGAGACGTCCATACGTCTATATTTGGGATAATTAACATAGTATTGATCTTTTTCATATGTAATAACGTTTCAATGACCATCACTGTTGGATTTTGGATTTTGAAATATTTGCCACCGAAGAAATTACCAGGTTGAGTCGCGGATTAGGTCGCTCTCTTTAAGACGTTTCACGGCACTGCTCAAAATTATGCAAAGCAGTCAAACTACCGCGCCGTCTCCAGGATAAAACAACTCAGTTCTATACTGTACGATTACTACTTGCATGATAGATAATCGGTCTAGAAATACACCCTCTGATGGTACAAGACCATTCAAATATGGTATCAACACCACTCGTAGTATCTGGTACAAAGACCAGTCATAATAATTTCTTAAACAAAAAGAAACTCAAATAATTCTCCAAAGAGAAATTAATAATGGTCATTTGACCACTCATAATAATTTCTCCAACAAAGAGAAATTCAAATTATTCTCCAAAGATAATCTAAAAGATTAAACTTGAAAATTTCTCAACTCAAATGAGGAGAAATTAACATAATTCTCTAAAGAGAATTCAAGAAAATACTCGGAAAATTCAACGAGTAGAAAGAAAGGGGAAGAAGATGGCGCTTCGACAATTCGAGAGACGCAGAGTTATGAGAATGAGGAAGGAAAAACTAATAAAATAGTTTTTGGTGTGATTTGAAATGAAAAATGTACACTCCTTATATAATGAAGTAATATAGTTAATATTTCTCACATGAGCAATGTGGGACTAAATGGTTTTTTCAACCAAAAAAATATTCTAACAATGTGGGACTTGAGAAATTTTTAAATTCAACATATTGAAACCTGGACATGTTCCAACAATCCCCCACTTGAATTTAAAAAATTGATTTTAGAAGTAACGTCAAACGTTTCTAAGATTGTGCATAAACAAAGGTGTCTACGACTTGAACCTTTGCATAGCAAGTAGGATTCCAATTCAACAAGAGTGACAAAAATGTCTTGAACTATATCTCAGACATCAAACCCGCACACAATCTTTTCTTAAGGTGTATTCTAATAGCCCGTGCTTTAATGGCCCTGCACATGTATCCCAGTTTAATGAAGGCTCTAGGAATTCTGCCTCGAAATTCCATAGGAACCGGCCTAAGTTCCACAATCACATAGGTGAGTCTATCAAGAGTACTCCTGTAGCCTAGGTACTCCCTCATACAGAGTATAGATCTCATTAAGAGTTTCTATTATCTCATCCTCTTATTACTTCTGGATTCATGCTTTACTTGCATGATCATCTCATATTACTCATAACTTGTTATTACCCATTGAACATATTTCTTGGGATCTCCAGTCATTTAGGTCGGGTTACCATCATGAGCAACTCATTTTCCTATAGGAATTAGTCCCATCTGATATGATGTATTATAGACTTTCTATCTAGCTAATCCTTTCGTCAAAGGATCTGCTAAATTTTCATCAGTGCGTACATGATCCACTCTTACAGCTCCTTTAGAGATACAATCTCTAACAGTTCTGTGCTTTCTTCTTATTTGACATCTTTTACCATTATAATAACGGTTCTCAATTTTTGCAATAGCCGTGGTACTATCGCAATGGATCAACACAACTGACATATGTTTTTCCCATAAGGGAATCTCAGTTAGCAAGAATCTTAACCAACTTACTTCTTCACTAGCAGTCGCTAATGCTATATTCTCAGGATAGTATGTTTCTTTGATTTCCAAGATACAACTCATCTAGCTATGTTAAATACATAGCCATTAGTTTCTTTGGAATCATCTGATAAGGTATTCCAATCTGCACCATTATATCCTCCAGGTACAATAGGAAATCTATGATAATATAAACCGAGATTCATGGTCCTTTTAAGGTACCGTATGACTCGCTCACTAGCTTGTAAATATTCATTGCTCGGTCTACTAGTAAACCCGCACAACAATCCCACGACATATGCAATGTCAGGTTTAGTACAATCAATGGAATACATAAGACTTCCAATGATGCTCGCATATTCTGTTTATCTAACACTTTCACCAGTGTTCTTAAATAGCTTCACAATTGGATCATTTAGTGTGCTCACAAGTTTACTGTCAAAGTAATTATATTTCTTTAAGATCTTTTTCACATATTGTGATTGATCCAAATAAATTCCTTACTTGGATTTTGTGATCTTGATACCAAGAATCACACTCACTTCTCCGAGGTCTTTCATATCAAAGTTGTTGCACAACAACGATGTCATATCATTAATGGTCTGAATGTTTGATCTAAATATGAGTAGATCGTCTACATATAGACATATGATAGTGAAAATACAATTCTCAAATTTGTAATAAACGTATTTGTCACTTTCATTCACTTTGTACACATTCGATATCATTAAGTTATCAAACTTTACATGTCATTACTTTGGAGCTTGTTTTAGCCCACACAAAGACTTATCTAACTTACAAACCTTGTTTTCTTATCCATAGATCACAAACCCTTCCGGTTGTTTCATATAGATTTCTTCTTCTACGTCACCGTTTAAAAAATTTGTTTTAACATCCATTTGGTGTACTATTAAGTTATAAATAGCAGTTATTGAAATAAGTACCCTAATGGATGTAATTCTAGTGACAGGAGAAAAGGTGTCGAAGAAATCTATATTTTCTCTTTGTCTAAAACCCTTGGCAACAAGGCAAACCTTGTATTTATCAATAGTTCCATCAGGTTTTAGTTTCTTTTTCAAAACCCATTTACAACCGATTGGTTTGCAACCAGGAGGCAAGTCTACTAAGTGTCAGGTCTTGTTAGATTCTAGAGATTATATCTCATCATTGATAGCTTCTTGCCATAACTAAACATCCAGAGATGACAAGACTTCTTGAAGATTCATTGGATCTTCTTCTACATTATAAGCCGCATAATCAGGCCTATAGTCTTTAGCAACTCTTACTCCTTTACTTCGTTGAAGTTCTGTTTCTACATTGTCGTTGCTTTTTGTGCTTCTTATCACATGAATGTGACTCGATTGTGTGCCCCCACTATTTCTCAATTTGAAAGGAAATTTGTCTTCATAGAATTCAACATCAGTTGATTCTATGATCACTTTTTCCTTTAGGTCATAAAACCTATATGCTTTACTGTTTGCTGCATACCGAATGAAAACACATTCATATGCTCTACTAGCGATTTTAACTCGTTTTGGATCTGAAATTCTGACATAAGTCAGACAACCCCAAGTTCTCAAATAAGACAAGTTTGATTGTCTTTTCTTTAATATCTCATAAGGAGAGATCTCACATTTTGACTTGGGGACTCTATTCAGGACATAACAAACAGTCAATAAAATTTCCCCCCACCAGTGAGGTGCAGCACCAGAATTCATCATAATTGCAACAACAAGTTCAG
The DNA here is from genome assembly GCA_948472305.1 of Vicia faba. NCBI lineage: Eukaryota > Viridiplantae > Streptophyta > Magnoliopsida > Fabales > Fabaceae > Vicia > Vicia faba. Next base: position 1,679,326,084 of record OX451736.1, on the reverse strand, counting down.
TAAGAGTTCTATTATTTCTTTATGTTTTACCATTCATTGCAAGATAGTATGGTGCACTCGTTTCATGTATAATTCCATGTATAAAATTCATTAATAAACTAGAATCATACAGTTTATCTATCACTACAAATTCTTATTATATCATTTTCAAATTCTTTACAAAAAATTTAAACATATAAACTTCATTCTTCGTAATGGCGTACAAATATACCCCAACAGACTGACTAAACCATGTATTATTTAAAAGAAAACCAGAAACGATATTCTTTCTAATCTTAGGAACATGAATAATGTTCCTTAAGATTAAAGTCTTTTTGAAGGTGAAATTTATCTCCATATCTACAATTCCAGCAACATTCGTGGTCTGACCATCTCCCAACAACACTTTCTTATCTTTAGATTTCGTGTATGTTTAAACATAACACGATCTTAACAGACACAACGAGAGACACAAGTGTCTATTCACCAACCAATATATCTATCAACCATGTTGATTTCAATGACCATAGCAATAAATTGCCCATTAGTCAGGTTGACCTGTGCATTAGGGACAACATGAAGTTCAACCTTACTTCTACATTTCTTAGTCATATGACTTGATTTTCCATAGTTAAAACAAAGAGAAACCAACGTCATTTCTTTTAGGTGGTGGTTGTTGCCTAGTTGGAGCTATTGGGATCATAGAAGGATTCCCATTCTTAATTCGGTTCGCAATATTGTGGTTCTGATTGTTTAATCATTTGCCAAATGGCTTCAGAACTACACTGAATTTCTTTTTGTTGTTTGAAACAACCAATAATTTTTCTTTTTGATATTGTCTCTAAGATTCCTTTTTTTTTAAACATTCAAATTGTGGGGTAGTTTGTCAATAATAAAACCAATTTGAAAATTTTCATTTAAACACATACCTTTTGTGATGATCTTTTAAGCAATCTTTTGAAGTTCGTAATATTGAGCCTCCATCGACCTTACATCTTTGCATTTGATACTTGAAGTAGCGGCTAATAACATACTTCTTTGCTCCAGCTTCTACGTCATACTTCTTTTTGAGTCTTTCAATCTTGTTTTGCAGTATCACATCAACTGTAATTATCATACAGATCATCTGCGAGTCTATTCAAAATACGATTTTGTAGAGATTTTCATTCTCTTTCTATAAGGTGATTTATTTACTATGCTATAAACCATTTGCTTTAATCTGTGCAGCATATTCAACTTCAACACTATTAAGTGTTCCTCTAAATCTCCAGATTTACTACCGTTAGTTTGTTCGATTGATCCAGAAGGAGCAACAGAGTGTCGTCGATCAAAATGTTAGCAACATTTTTCAACATTAAGAACTTCATCTTTTGTTGTCAATGTTTGAAGTGACTTCTCTCAAACATGAATGATTTCTCAACGACAATATCCGCAAAAGAACCAATAATTTCTTCGGTAGTCGTGGCAGTTTGAAACGTCTTAAAATTGTTGGATTTTGGATTTTGAAATATTTTCCACCGAAGAAATTACTAGGTTGAGTCGCGGACTAGGTCGCTCTCTTTAAGACGTTTCGCGGCACTGCTCAAAATAATGCAAAGCAGTCAAACTACCGCGCCGTCTCCAGGATAAAACAACTCAGTTTTATACTGTACGATTACTACTTGCATGATAGATAACCGGTCTAGAAATACACCCTCTGATGGTACAAGACCATTCAAATATGGTATCAACACCACTCGTAGTATCTGGTACAAAGACCAGTCATAATAATTTCTTAAACAAAAAGAAACTCAAATAATTCTCCAAAGAGAAATTAATAATGGTCATTTGACCACTCATAATAATTTCTCCAACAAAGAGAAATTCAAATAATTCTCCAAAGAGAATCCAAAAGATTAAACTTGAAAATTTCTCAACTCAAATGAGGAGAAATTAACATAATTCTCTAAAGAGAATTCAAGAAAATACTCGGAAAATTCAACGAGTAGAAAGAAAGGGGAAGAAGATGGCGCTTCGACAATTCGAGAGACGCAGAGTTATGAGAATGAGGAAGGAAAAACTAATAAAATAGTTTTTGGCGTGATTGGAAATGAAACATGTGCACTCCTTATATAATGAAGTAATATAGTTAATATTTCTCACATGAGCAATGTGGGACTAAATGGTTTTTTCAACCAAAAAAATATTCTAACAATGTGGGACTTGAGAAATTTTTAAATTCAACATATTGAAACATGGACATGTTCCAACAATCACAATATCATTGTTTTTCTTACTTCATTAATAATAATTTTAAAAAAACAAATAAATACTTAACACACAAAGAAATTGCATTTGAAGATGAGCTTTTGCATCTGATCCACTAGATTTCGGAGTGTTCCCTGATGTCTTAGCACTGGTAAGGGCATGGTATTGGTATTCACATTAGACAAACATTCTTGAATGTGAGTATCTCCTTATCGATCAATTCTTACACCTATTCTTTAAGAATTATGAAATCTTCAGTTGAGTGACTTGTTACCCCATTATGAAAGTCATATTTCACATTTGGGTTGTACCACGAGATAATGGAAATATCTTGTATTTCAAGTGTTTTAGAAAGGCATCAGCTAAATCCTTCCATGATTGGAAATAGTCCCTCTCTAAGCCTATATACCACGTTAGAGACGCTCCAGCCAGACTGACCTGAAAGCAATGGATCATCAAATTATCATTCTTTTCATGGCCAACCATTTTATAGAAGAACATTATCAGATGATTCTTTAGAAATTTATACCATTGTACTTTTCAAATTCAAAGACTTTGAATTTTGCAAGAATAGTTAGGTCAGGGACCAAGCACAAGTCAATGGTGTCAAAACCAAAGATGCAACTTCCTTCTACAACCAACATCCTATTTTTAAGGACTTGGTATTTCTCCTTCATATCCTCTATCTCATTAGTCTGCTCTTGTTCTCCATTTTGGGAGCCATCAACATGGTACACAAAGCAGTTATCATCGAAGGGAGTCTGAGCCATAATATGGACCAATTGGTTGATACTCAGTGACTACTCGTATCTACACAACTTTTTGAGTGGATGGCCATACTCCATATGTATTCATGTATGGTGGAGAATAGTTGGGAAGTAGATGAAATTCTTGCCATGAAACATTCAACCTCTGAGTAGGCTACGACTCTGTTGAGATTCCAGAAATTTCAAAGATCACAGTGCGTTGAGGTTGATCCTCTTTGGTGGTCAATACTTGAAGAATTCCAATTATCTTGGTCATGGATCCTTTGAGATCATCTATATCCCCTTTCATATTTTCTTGTTCCTGTTAAAGTTTTTCCTTCTTTCTTCGAGAAACAATACACATCTCGTAAGAATGCAAGGAAATCATCTTGCCTTATTATTTGGTTGTTTATATGAGGATGAGAAATAATGGAGTGATTTTTTTTTTTGAAACTGTGTATTCATGTGATAAATGCGAATGGGTGAAATTTTTAGTTCATTTTTAATATGCAAAATTTTTCTATGAAAATGCAATGTTATGTCACGCAGAAAGGCATGTGAATTAAATGCAAGAGTCTAAAAAAATATAGGAAAGGAATGCAATGCAACAATATGTCTTGGAGTTATAAGGGTAGTAAGATTTTGTGCACCATCTAAACAATATTTCCTCACAAGTAATCTATAGGTTTTTGGATAAAACTATTCCTAGAGTCACGAATCCCATTTGAAAATATTATCAACATAACGAATAATCGTACGATAATAGTATCGTCAATGAGATCTACTCTAAGTGGGGTCTTATGTCAATCAAGTGGGACATACGTTTGAAGTCACTTCTCTCAAACATGAACGATTTCTCAAAGACAATATCGACAAAAGAACCAATAATTTCTTCGGTAACCATGGCAGTTTGAAACGTCTTAAAATTGTTGGATTTTAGATTTTAAAACATTTGCCACCGAAGAAATTACCAGGTTGAGTCGCGGACTAGGTCGCTCTCTTTAAGACGTTTCGCGGCACTGCTAAAAAATTATGCAAAGTAGTCAAACTACCGCGCCGCCTCCAGGATAAAATAACCCAGTTCTATACTGTACGAATACTACTTGCATGATAGATAATCGGTCTAGAAATATACCCTTTGATGGTACAAGACCATTCAAATATAGTATCAACACCACTCGTAGTATCTGGTACAAAGACCAATCATAATAATTTCTTAAACAAAAAGAAACTCAAATAATTCTCCAAAAAGAAATTAATAATGGTCATTTGACCACTCATAATAATTTCTCCAACAAAGAGAAATTCAAATAATTCTCCAAAGAGAATCCAAAAGATTAAACTTGAAAATTTCTCAACTCAAATGAGGAGAAATTAACATAATTCTCTAAAGATAATTCAAGAAAATACTCGGAAAATTCAACGAGTAGGAAGAAAGGGGAAGAAGATGGCCCTTCGACAATTCGAGTGACGCAAAGTTATGAGAGTGAGGAAGGAAAAACTAATAGAATAGTTTTTTTTATGTAATTTTGAATATGCACTCCTTATATAGTGAAGTAGGATAGTTAATATTTCTCACATGAGCAATGTGGGACTAAATGGTTTTTTCAACCAAAAAAATATTCTAACAATGTGGGACTTGAGAAATTTTTAAATTCAACATATTGAAACATGGACATGTTCCAACAATCCCCCACTTGAATTTAAAAAATTGATTTTAGAAGTAACGTCAAACGTTTCTAAGATTATGCATAAACAAAGGTGTCTACGACTTGAACCTTTGCATAGCAAGTAGGATTCCAATTCAACAAGAATGACACAAATGTCTTGAACTCTATCTCAGACATTAAACCCGCACACAACCTTTTCTTAAGGTGTATTCTAATATCCCGTGCTTTAATGGCCCTGCACGGGTATCCCAGTTTAATGAAGGCTTTTGGAATTCTGCCTCGAAATTCCATAGGAACTGGCCTATGTTCTATAATCACATAGGTGAGTCTATCAAGAGTACTCCTGTAGCTTAGGTACTCCCTCATATAGAGTTTAGATTTCATTAAGAGTTTCTATTATCTCATCCCCTTATTACTTCATGATTCATGCTTTACTTGCATGATCATATCATATTACTCATAACTTGATCAAATGGTTCATATGAGTTCACAATGTTGATGTGGGTCAAAATTCATGAGTTTTGAATGTCAATTGGCCACAGTTGACTTTTTCCCCAATACAGCTGATTTCTAGGTCAACTGTCCAATTGACTGGGCAAAAATTTGAATCAAGCCTTGAAACTTGGTATGGACAAACTTGTGAGTCCAACATGAAGTATGAAAGTCATTTTGGGCATTGTGGGTAAAAACATCACTGTGCAAACTCAAACCCTAATTTAGGTCAACAATGCATGAAGGTGTCTTGAGCAGAGCAAACCCTAGCTTGACCTTGACTTCCATGATTCTTGTGATGAGAAATGTTGATGAAATGAGAGGGAAAATTTTTGGGTACAACAGTTGCCCCTGTTCAATCTTCTTGAACCTGAAGAGTTAGATTGGCGAGCTGCCTTTCGTGACTCGAAGGTAAAAGAGGATTGGACAATAGAGTGCCCGTAAATTTGCACTCGTCAAAATATAGCTAAGGAAATGGGCTTAAAGATGCCATTTGGAGATGGTAGAATATTGCTGGAGATGGGCTTAAATATGACATCCAAGAATGTTTGTTGCATTGCAATGTTGTAGGTCAGAAGAATGAGCATCAAAATGGTATCCGTATATGGGATGCATTTGAACTGTATCTGGAGACTGAGTTTGTATGAGTGAAAGAATGGCGTCCATGTTTGGAGTGTATCTGAAACTGTAACTGAGATCTGAATTTGTATGAGCAAAGGAATGGCGTCCGTGTTTGGAGCGTATCCGGGCTGTAACTGTGTTTGAATCTTTGAATGAATATCAGAATGGCTGCCGTGCCTGGAGTGTATTTGTATTGTATCTGAATTTTGAATGGGCGATAGAGAAACATCTGTGTATGGAGCATCTCTGGGCTGGGGATAAATTCCGAATGAGTGACAGAATGGCAACCGTGTCTGGAGCGTATCTGGATTGTATATGAAGTTGAGATCTGTATGAGTAGCAGAATGACTTCCGTGTATGGAATATATCTGAGATTGTCACTGTGATCCGAATAAGTGACATAATGATTTCCATGGCGACTGCACTAGGGAGAATCAAACTACTGGTGTAAGGGCCAAAATGGCATCCGTGTCTGGAGCATATCTGAACTTGGAGTTGATAGTTGAATTTGAATGAGAGATAGAATGACCGCCGTGTCTGGAGCGTATCTAGTCTGTATCGGATTGCTGAAGTCTGAATGAGTAGTAGAATGACCGTCGTTTCTGGGGTGTATCTGTACTGTATTTTGACTTGAAATTGTGAATGAGTAATAGAATGACCGCCGTGTCTGGGGTGTATCCATACTGTATCTGAATAATGGTTATTAACAACCTTTTAATCTTATCCTGAAAAGGGTAAAATGTTAGCTAAAACACAAAGTCATGTTGCATGATATGTATGATGCAATGAATTGTGGTTCATCAATGTTTATGATATATGAATTTAATGGATGTGCATGTAAGCTAAGTAGCTGTCTTGCTGAGGAAAATAAATCCTTGATAACTGGAGATAATGAAATTTTTGATTGCTGTCGGGGAAAGTAAATCCTTGACCAATGCTAGGGATTCCAAAAATCTTTGAATACTGAAGGTGATAAATCCTTGCTGACTGCTTGGGGATTAAAGATCTCTGATTGCTGAGAAGGGGAAATCCTGGGACCACTGCTGGAAATTGAAAATCCTCGGTAATTTGAGGGGATTAACAAGGCCTTTGACAACTCCTGTGGGGATTGTCAGAATCTTTCATGACTTTCCTGGGATGTAGGAAAACTCTGAAAATCTCTATCAGGGAGTTAAGACCTAGGAGGCTTCTGCTTGGAGAAATGAGACCAAGAATCTTTGATCTTGCTGGGAGATAACTCTGTGGGGAGAATGTATACTCGGCCGGTGAAATCAAAAGCTTTGGGTTTTATGTCAAACTACTGGGGAAGCATCCTAGTTGGGGATAAGCCAAGAAGTTAACTATTATTTGCTTCATTTTCAAACTTTTAAGATAGCCTGCTGGGGAAATTGGGGGAAGTTGAACAGTTCCCACCGGGGGTTGATAGTTGGAAACTTGACCTTCATGGGGAAGAAGGTTTAGGATATTCTGGTTCCGCTGGGGATCAGGAGTTTGAAATCTAATGGGAACATTGAAATTCAACTCATCTGGGGAATCAAGTTTTGGAATGCACTGGCTCAGCTGAGGATTTTGAAGCCTAACTCCGCTGGGGGAAATATACCTCAAATTTAGTCTTGTTGAAGATCTGAATGATGTATTTCAGGGGATTTCTTCTGGAATGGCATAAAGATATCTTCCTACACCTTCAAACTATCAGTAATTATCCTTTTTCAATTTCGTTTTATTTGTAAGCAGTGATTATACTGAAATGCATATGCCTATTTAACAAAACATTGGACGTTTTCAAATAAAACATAAGTGTAAAAAGAAAAGAAAGGCAAACAAGTTTCTGCACTTTGAAGTATATTTGTATTTAACTTTTGTGAGTATCTTTGTACAGAGGAGACAGACATCCTAGTAAGAGAATGTTTTCGTAAGAATTGAAAAATTTTATACAAAATAAAGATGGCTATGTGTAACAATTCCATGGGATTCCCATTCTGCTATAGCCTTCACAACTCTGAATATCTTGTCCCTTTGCTGCTTCGTCCGCCGATGACTGGATTGATCAGAAGCTTGGAGCTTGTTGGTGAAGAGGTTGTTCTCAAAGTGATCCGACGAGACATAGTCATACGCTTTAATTCCCTAACTTTTGCCTGGACCGCCCTTTCGGGTTTTCGATCCACCGGGAAACCCTTTTTTTCCCAAGTCGCCCTTTCGGGTTTTCAACTTGCCTGGTGTACAGATTTTTTGTTTTATCCCTAATTTTTGCCTGAACTGCCCTCTCGGGTTTTCGATTCATCGGGATGCCCATTTTTGCCCAAGTCGCCCTTTCGGGTTTTCAACTTGTCGGGTCGTTTTATGCGTAGTATCTTTTGACTATGTCTGCGTTCGCAGGGTGTGGAAAATCATCGCCGTCCATGGTGGTCAAAATCATTGCCCCACCAGAAAAGATGCTCTTGATCACAAATGGTCCTTCATAAGTAGGAGTCCACTTGCCCGTGGGATCACTTTGCGGTAAGATGATCCGCTTGATTACAAGATCTACGACTTGATATACTTGACGTCTGAATTTCTTGTTGAAAGCCTTGATCATCCATTTTTGATACGTATGACCATGACAAACAGCAGTAAGTCGCTTCTCGTCGATCAAATTAAGTTGATCAAGTCGGGTCTGAATCCAATCGTCTTCACTCAAACAAGCGTCCTTCATAATCCTTAAGGAAGGAATCTAGACTTCCATAGGTAGAACAACTTCCATGCCATACACCAAAGAGAATGCAGTTGCCCCTATTGAAGTACGTGCCGTGGTACGATATCCATGCATAGCAAACAGTAACATCTCATGACAGTCCTTGTAGGTGACTGTCATCTTTTGAATGATCTTCTTGATATTTTTGTTCGCAGCTTCAACAACACCGTTCATCTTTGGCCGATAGGGAGATGAATTGTGATGATAAATATTGAACTGCTCGCACAGAGCGGTGATCATAGTGTTGTTCAAATTTGCACCATTGTCCGTAATGATCCTGTCGGGGATACCATACCGGAATATGAGGTTTTGCTTGATGAAGCGGGCAACCACATTCTTTGTAACAGAGGCATAGGAAGCTACTTCGACCCACTTGGTGAAATATTCAATAGCCACCAGGATGAAGCGATGCCCATTAGATGTGGTAGGCTTGATCTCTCCAATCATGTCAATGCCCCACATTGCGAATGGCCAAGGAGATGTTAGAACGTTGAGAGGAACATAAGGGATATGTACCTTGTCGGAGTAGACTTGGAATTTGTGGAAGGTACAGGAATGTTGATGACAATCAGCTTCCATGGTAGAGCAGTAGTAGCCTGCCCTTAGAATCTTCTTAGCCATCGTATGTCCGCTCAAGTGGGTGCCAAATGTGCCACTATGTATTTCAGTCATGATCAACTCAGCTTCAACTTTGTCCACACAACGAAGTAGAACACAATCATGGTTGCGCTTATAAAGGATGCCATTACTTAGGAAGAACTTGGCAGCAAATCTCCTTAAGAACTTTTTGTCATTGACGGAAGCTCCTTCAGGATATTCTCTAGTCTGGAGATACCTTTTGATTTCATGAAACCAGGGTTATTCCACTACTTCTTCGGTATTAATCTCATGACAGTGCGCAGGTTCGTCCCTTCGCTCGATGGTGATTTGGGGAGCCTCGTTATCCCAGTTGAGTTTAAACATGGAAGACATTGTAGCCAGATCATCTGCTAGCTAATTTTCTTCTCGCGGGAAGTGCTCGAAAGTGATCTTCTCGAAATGAGGCAACAACGTCAAGACATGTTCCTTGTATGGAATAAGATTAGGATGTTTAGTGTCCCACTCTCCTTTGACTTTACTGATGACCAAATCCGAGTCCCCAAATATGACCAAAGATTTGATTCCCAAGTCTATAGCAGCCTTGAGACCAAAGATGCAAGCTTCATACTCAGCCATGTTGTTGGTACAGCTGAAACAAAGTCAGGCAGTGAAGGGTGTATGGCAACCTTCCGGAGAAATGAGTACCACACCGATATCGATGCCAAGTGCATTTGAAGCACCATCAAAGTACAGGGTCCATCGGGATCGTTGTTCAGGTCCGTCATACGGTCCGTTACCTTCAATGTTGTCCAATGTCATGATGTCCTCGTCAGGAAAGTCGAATCTCATAGATTGGTAATCTTCGACGGCTTGATGAGCTAGATGGTCAGCTAGTACACTCCCCTTTATAGCTTTTTGGGTAGTATACTAGATATCATACTCAGTCAAGATCATTTGCCATCTAGCGATTCTTCCAGACAAAGCAGGTTTTTCGAATATATACTTGATTGGATCCATTTTAGAGATCAGCAAAGTGGTATGAGTCAGCATATACTGCCTTAGCCGGCGAGCAGCCCATACCAAAGCGCAGCAAGTTTTCCCGAGTAGTGAGTAGCGAGTCTCACAGTCGGTAAACTTTTTGCTAAGGTAATAAATGGCATGCTCTTTTCGGCCAGACTCATCATGTTGGCCCAGTACGCACCCCATTGAGTTATCTAAAACAGTCAGATACATGATTAACGGCCTTCCTTCGACGGGTGGCATCATAATAGGAGGTTCTAGAAAATACTCCTTGATTTTATCAAAAGCAACTTGACAATCGTTGTTCCATTCAACTACCTGATCTTTCTTCATCAGTTTGAAAATTGGCTCACAGGTAGATGTCAGGTGAGAGATGAACCTCACAATATAGTTCAAGCGTCCCAAGAATCCTCTAACCTCCTTTTCAGTATGGGGAGCAGGCATTTCTTGTATAGCCTTTACTTTAGCTGGATCAACCTCAATGCCTTTGTTGCTGACAATAAATCCCAAAAGCTTACCAGACCTAACTCCAAAAGTGCACTTGCTTGGGTTCAGTCTGAGCTTATACTCCTTCAACCAGGCGAACAACTTTTGCAAATGATCAAGGTGTTCTTCTTCTGTCTGTGATCGAGCTGTCATATCGTCTATGTAAACTTCGATCTCATGATGTATCATATCATGAAACAAAGCTACCATGGCGCGTTGATAAGTTGCCCCTGCATTCTTCAGTCCGAATGGCATCACTCTGTAGCAGAAGGTACCCCATTGCGTGACAAAAGTTGTTTTCTCCATGTCCTCGGGGGCCGTTTTGATCTAGTTGTATCCAGAGAATCCATCCATGAAAGAAAACACCTTGTGCTGAGCTGTGTTGTCAACCAAGATGTCGATATGTGGCAGTGGAAAATCATCCTTGGGGCTAGCCCTGTTCAAATCCCTATAGTCCACACACATTCTGACTTTTCCGTCCTTCTTAGTGTTGTACCCCAAAATTTTCCCTCCTCTTTTCACAAGAAATCACAGCTTCGGGCTTTTCCTGATTTTTCAGATTGGCTCAAGAATCGGTCAAACAGGCTTTTCTTACCAGTCAAACAAAATTAGGGTTTCCATTAACTTTTGAATCAGTTCAAGCAGATTACTAGGGTTTGGTTGAGTTTGTCTCAGGGTTTGATCAGGAAGACGCTTCTTTGACAATAAATCAAGAATTAGGGTTTGCACGTGCATTTTCAAAAGAATTTGAATCCATAGTGTCTTAATTGGCTGTTACACTGCTTTGACGTTTGCTCAAGATTTCTGTTTGTTTCTCAAGGTCTAAACATCTGGGACATGGGCTGAGGCTTCTGATTGAGAGTTTGAAGTATTGGTCTAATCAGTGAAATGAAAGGCGTATGGACATTTGTTTTAATTGACTGTGCAATACATATGGTTAATTGGGACGCCGAGTTTATTATTGATTAATGCGAAGTTGCAAGACTGCAGTGTTTATTAATTATTTATTTTATCTAAGTTAGAATAATTGGGATTTACTTCCAGTTATTTTAATTCAAGAAACTTAAATAATTAAATAGACAGTGATTTAAAAGAGATTAACTGACAAAGAAAGATTTTTATTCATTTTTAATTGTTTGTTACAAATATTATTTGAACACTGAATTTATTTACAGTTGTTTACAATAATATTATTACAATGATTAAAAATAAATTAAATCTATCCTAAATCTTCATCTTCTACTGCTGCTCCCCATTGCTCAATTGATTTTTATCTGCAAAGACAAAAAAGAAAGAAGTCAAACACAGATGAATTAAAAAGGCAGACAGATAATTAAAACTCATCATTAAAAGTATTGGCCGGAATCAGTTTGTTCGCCCTCTCTGCAAATCGCAAGAAGACTCTTGGTTCACAAAGAGGGAAAGAAAATAATGTTGCAAGCATACAAATCGTTAAAGCAAAATACAAGGCTGCATAATTTCAAACCAAATTGCATTGTCAAAATGGGCAAACAAGCTGCACAGTTCTAAATTCCAAACCAAGTCACAAGTAACAAACTGAATATGCCAAAACAAGTTGCAAAGTTTCAAATTGAACAAACAAGCTACTTGAAAAGGCAAACAAATTTGTCAAAAGTACAAAGCTGTAAAACTGTCAAAAAGAGATGTCAACCAAGCTGCCAAAAGATATCAAAAGATATCAAGTTGTCATCAAAGAAAAGAAGAAAGTACAATATGCAGAGGAAAGACAAAATGCAAGCAAACTTATTTCAAATTTCCATCATTTTCCAGGCCAAACACTTTTTCAGAAAATTAGTACAGTTTAAAGCAATAAAAATGCTTTTTTCTGTGGAGAGAGAAAGAGAGAGAGAAGTAGGGAGGCTTACAGTTTGGCAGGCTTGGGATAAAGATATAAAACAAAGAGTTCAGAACTGTTCAAGAAAAAATGGGCAGAATACACATAGAAACAAATAACACAAAACTTGCCTCCAACCTGTTTCATCCTGCCTAAAAACCACAAAAAAATTGTAACATTGCAAAAGCCAAAACAACAAAGCCTTGAAGCAAGCTCAGCCTTAACCTGTTCAAACCTTAAATACCAAAACCTTCAAAACTCACAAACAAAACCTTGGTTCAAACAAGCCTGTACCAATACACAAAAACCAGAAATGGCCACAAAACTGCATTAAAACATTCAAGTCAAGCCTATACCAGAAACAAATTTCCAAACTGATACCATACAAAGCCTGTCAAAAACTATACAACATTCAAGCTTGCCTTTCAAACCTGCTCAAAGCCATACAAACCTGCTAAGCTTCAAACTATATCAAAATTCCTCAAAACTCCAAACCTGTGTTGTAAAACAACAAACCTGCTCTAACTACCTTAAGCCTGCTCTAACTAACACAAGCAAGTCCAAACCAAATATCCAAACCAAGTCAGAATCAAACAAATCCTAAACACCCTCAGAACCATGTTCATCACAGGGTCAAAATAGCCAAAAATTACCAACACAACATTAAGAGAGGAAAAGCTACTCAGAAGCAAAAAAAGGCAAACAACTCTCAGTTTCAATTTCATCATCATTGAGAAAACAAATCCATGCTCTCAGAACTAACAGTTCATCATTGAGTAACGAAGCCAACACAACATCAAGAGAGGAAAAGATACTCATAAGAAAAACAACAATAAGCAAACAATCTCAGAATAATAATCATTGAAAAAGCCAGAAAGCATCACAGAGGCAAGCGATCAGAAGAGGAAAAGAAGCACTTAAGCTAGGGTTTTCAGAAAACCATCATCATAAAACCACAGAGGCAAGCAAGATACAAATACCAGACAAACCAGAATAGAGCTAGTATCACCAATCCCACGTCTCCGGCCGCCTAAGACACCTCCGGTCCAAGTTCTCCGTCTCCTCTCCAAAGGTAGTAATTTCTTCTCCCTTTTTACACACCTCACACAAACAAACATAAGACATAAAAGTCAAAACGTGTAAGAGGTAAAACACGCAAGAGATAAATCTTTGAAACCATAAAACATGAAAAGTTGAGAACCGATACCTTTTCTTGCCACCGCTTTGCTTAACCATGGAGGGAGGAGGAGTTAGAGGTGGCGCCTAGTGGCCATAGGTGGAGCAGAGGTTCGTTCAGAAAGCTTGGCTCAAGACAACGAAGAAGAAGATGAGAGCGTCGTTCGTACAACACAAACCTTTATTCTGAACGAAACATTCAAACCCTAAACAATTTGGCAAAACGCTTTGGGCCTGTCCCCAACAAAAACCCTTAAGCCCATAAGTTTCTGGCGTTACACCCCCCCCCCTTATTCTCCTTCAATTTTGTTTTGGGCCATCCCTTTTCCTTACAGCCCATTTTCTTTTTTCTTTACACAAACTAATATCTTTTTTTTATTTTATCACTTTATTTCCTTTTTTCTTCATAACTTATTACTTTAACTTTTTTATACAAATTTTTCTTAGATGCTTCTTTTTATTATACTTGAAAAATACATAAATCTTAGGATTATTAAATTTAAGCAATTTTTTTTATTAAAACCTTTTTTTGTTTGATTTAAACCTTGTTTATAAAACATTAACAAAAGACACAAAAATAAATAAATAAATACTTAATAACATATTAGGTTAGCATTTATATCATTTGTAAATAATCACATACATTGCATAATGCTTTTATTTCTCTTTGATTCTTATACTTTGCTATACTTTTACATTGAGAACGCGATTCGATTTGGTTGTAAATATTATTTGGACACTACTATTTTGATAAGACTCATCCCCATTTGTAAATATTTGTACCCCCATCCACGGATACTTATTTGTAATAGCTTAGACTTTAAATTCCCGCAATTTATCGCTTTCTATATATTGTATAGTAATTAGGGTTTGTATGCGAAGATTCAAAATCAACCGCTAGATAACCTAATACAAAGACAAAAATGCATGAAAATGGAAAACACCATACACACTTGCACCCCTAGGGTTACTCCACTTGTTGCCTTCAAAAAAGGGCCATGTTTGCATGTTGAGTTCTTTGGCAAAACAAAACAAAAATGATCATAGTCCCTCGATGACGCTATCAAGTTGCCTAAAAAATGATCAAGTCCCTTAAAGGAAAATTGCCAAAGACACTTGGCACTATTGCATTCATGGTCTAAGACGATGACCCGCACCCGTCCCGTTAACATCCTAACACAAAGTTGTTCACCAAATACAATGGTGAAACAACACTGTTAAAAGGGTTAAAACATAAGAAAGATCTTTGAGTAAATTTAGGGGTAGACAACTCTTAGTTACTTGATCAAACTTGCAAAACACACTTGCCTACTTTCAAAACACACTCCACGACACAACTTTCAAAACAACTTTCAAAACCTTGAAACATCTTTTCAAAAAGACAAACACCTTTGCATATACTCAAACAAGAGTCATTACAATGGTTGCCTAGACAAAGCATCTTTTTCAAAATATTTTCAAAACCACACACACAAATCACCATTTCAAACAATTTAAAATCAAGGCAAGTGATTTAAAACAAGTAACAAAGAGCCCATGGATACCATGGATGAAAAGGGTGCTAGCACCTTCCCTTTTCATAATCTACCCCCCGAACCCAAGGAAACATCTCAAAGTTTTTTCCTGTGCTTTTTAACCTTTCCTTAGGATAAATAAAAAGTAGGTGGCGACTCTTGCTAAACCGAACAAGTGCGAAAACAAACGCAAAACCTCAAGTCAGTTCTCCCACCGTATCACAGAACTGGCGACTCTGCTGGGGATTCAATTAAAAGTGGGGTTACCTTAGGGTGTTAGATCACCTATACATACTTGCTTTGATTGCTTTGATTGCTTTACTTTTTGGGTTCCTTGTTTGGGTTTGTTTAAATCCTACACCCGGATTTGGGGGCACCTTCTTAGGTAAATAACAATAAACTGTGAGGGAACTGTGCGGGGTATACCGACATGGCTGAAGCAGTAGCTATGTTAGTGAGACATATTTGTGAGTACCGGTAGCCCTTGAGTAGTCAAGGAGAATACGGGGCCGCTGAGTGATGTCATGAAGCACTAACGAACTCTTAGAACCTTAATTGACCATCTTAGCCTTTTTAGGGGTAGTGAGATGACCGGCTTTGGTGCAGTCCGAAGTTGGTAGATACTCGATACTACACTCATTGAGGGTTGTTTTCTTGGAATATTTTGGTCGCCAGTTAAGTGGCTAAACTAAAACAATGAACACAGAAAATAATCCAATGATATTGAGCTCCTTAGAACCCGATTTCTATTTTAGGACATGATGAGCCAACTAACTTCAAGAGGATACTTACCTACAAACCCCATGCAAGCCTAAACCTAAGGACTTGTTTGCTTTGTGTGAATATGATTACCTGTATATACACTTACTTGTTTTTGCATACATGCACATAACATCATGACATCATACCATAGCATTTTCAATAACCATTTCAAGGATCTCGAGGGTCTTTTGATGCAGGGTCACGTTGAACCAGACGTCTACCAAAGGGGCAAGAGGTTTCTCCTCTAAACAAATGCCATCAAAGATCAAGTGCAACAACTTGAATCAGGGGCTATGACCCACTTGACATGGTGAGCTTGATTCTCGTGGAAAGACATCCACTGATACAAAGTTCTCCAATCAAAGATGTTGATCAAAGTTCAACCTCTAACATTTTCTTGTGTTTACCCCGAGAGATCCTTGAAAAAATTGCATCCACATATCATGCATTGCATCATAACAATTTTTCCTTTTCAGGTTTCCTTATTCTCCTACTGTTTATTTCAGTAGAGATGGCTCTAGAGAGGACTGTCAAAGATATCCAGGATCAAAATGCTCAGCTTCAAGAAATGTTCTTGAACCTGTCCCAGGGGCAAGAAAAAGTGAAAGCTCTCCTCACAAGGGGCATGGTCCAGGGGAATTCAAGCAATGCCAGGAGTGATCAGTTGGAAGAGCTTCAGTCTGAGCTGACTGCAATGAGGATCCAAATGATGGGACAACTGGTGGGCCAGACGGCTCTCATCCAGGACTTGGCTCAAAGATAAGAGGAGCTCAGAGTTCTCGTCAACCAACTGCTTCGGGACAACCAAGTGGGGAAAACGTCTGAGGTTGAAGATCAAGTCATCATTTAACCCCCTTTGAGACAAGAAGACAAGGGAAAGGCTCCTCTACTTGCTTCAGAGTCACAAGCCCACCAACATCCTCGTCAGTGTTAGCGGGGTAATCGGCGTAAGCAAAATACGTCGGGAAGACAGTTCACTGAGACTGACATACCGTCATCTATAATACTAGAACGCTTGTTGGAGGTCAATCTGATTGCTTTGAGGGATCCTATTCGGAAGCCCAATACCTCTGCTCCTAGGTATCATCCTGACGCATTTTGTGTATATCACTCCTATAGTCCGGGACATGACACCGACGACTGTTGGGCCTTGAAGAACAAGATTCATGATCTGATTGACATTGGAGTGCTGAGATTCATGCCAGATGGCGAGATGAAAATCTTCCGTTAAGGGTCTCTCCACCTGAAATGACAAAGCTCGAACTGAGAGACTTTTGTTCCATTTGAATTTTCAAAGTTGTAATTTCTTTTGTGATTCAAACAATTATCTGTTGATGTGAAACTCTGTTTCATTAATGCATTGCATATGTTTGTCTTGAATTCATCCATTCGTTTTCACTACTCTTATGCTTTCCTTATGATATTTAACTCTTGATAAAAAGCTGCAAGCCTTTAGAGGGAGGATGACGAAACAATACCATAATCTCATACAGTATGCTTTTGAACAGACCTTGCTGATGATGTACAAGCATTTCTTTCAATTCCCAAACACTGGAGTTATAAGGAAGATAATCCCTAGTCAACCCCTTCGAGCCAAAGAAGTAGGATTTCTCTGTTCTAAACAATTTGAAACCTTTGATTTAAACCTGGGACAGGGTAGTCTCTCAGTTAATTCAAAAAAAATGCGCATTAAAGTCGCAAACTCTCAGTTCGTAATACAACGAATGACATCAAAAACATTCCTTTGGAACCAAAAGACAGTGATGGTTCTTTATCTCATAGGCAGTCAATCTCTCAAAAGAGAAAAGCCCACTAAGCCAAAACCTATAAAGGAGGCTTAAGAAAGCTGGGGCATCCCGCTGACTGTAATCTCGAAAACAGGAACAGTCAGGCAAAAGTTAGGGATAACAAATCAAAAGAACGAGGTCATTACAAATCCTCAACAACATGAAAAATGTTGAAAAAGAAAAAAGGAGATGACGACTGCCCTCCAAATCCAACTTGTGTGAACCATCACCAAAAGTCGTTCCAAATTCGAATAGAGTTCGACGCACAATTAATTGAGTTTAGGATTGAAGGACATCACGAAGAGCGGGTGGGTACAAATATACTTTGAGCCTTTATCCTTTGTTTCTTAAACCGTGAACCAAGCCACGTTACAACCCTTCAAAAGTCCTAATTGAAGCATGGGTTAGTTCGAAAGCATACTGTTACAAAAGGTATCCTGACACCTGTAAGGCTTTTCCCTAAATCTTGTGTTGAATTTGTCTTACGAAAAGTTTTCTGCTAAAAAACGCATTTTTCAAAACTTCGAGACAAGCATAAACTTTGCATTATTTGAATATCGTTGTTTGCACATGGTTATTTGTTTAACAGTGAAGAAATTCATACAGCGAATGTTCGGAGGAACGGAAACTCTCTCAATGAACAAAATCACTTCAAAAAAGATGACACTTCCATTGACAAATCTCCTATCAACAAGGGGGCATGACATGTCACTATCCAACACACCTGGGGCAGTCCAGTCAAGATTTCAACAAATCTTTCAAAGTCCATTTAACCTGGGGCAGTCCAGTCAAGATTTCAACAAATCTCTCAAAAGTTCAGTGAGCTTGGGGCAAGTCTCCTTCATCATCACTTGGGGAATTCGAATGTCAATCTCAAGGTCGTTCAAAATTTCCTTCATCACCTGCTGGAAGTTACGATCAACATCACAAATTCCTTCATCACCTGTTGGAAGATACAGTTTCAGATACGCTCCAAACACGGTAGCCATTCTGTCACTCATTCAGATCCCAGTTACAGTTTCAGATACACTCCAGATACGGAAGTATTTGTGCTACTCATACAGATCTCAACTCCAAGATACAGTTTCAGATACGCTCCAAACACGATAGCCATTTTGTCACTCATTCAGATCCCAGTTACAGTTTCAGATACACTCCAGATACGGAAGTCATTCTGCTACTCATACAAATCTCAACTCCAAGATATAGTTTCAGATACGCTCCAGACACGGTAGCCATTCTGTCACTCATTCAGATCCCATTTACAGTATCAGACTACCGCAAAGCTTGGATTACAACCAGATAGTGGTATCTCTACAGCAAGCCATGAAGACCCGGATTCGATCAGACAATAGTTTAATCCCTAGCAAGCTATTGTGAAGCCTGGATTACGACCAGATCACAGCAAAAAATACCATGAAGCCTGGAATCGACCAGATAGTGGTACATCTTAAATTCAAGCAATAAAGCCCAGATTCGACCGGATAGTGTCTTGACTCCCCCAAAGAATACTACGAAACCTGGAGTCGACCAGATAGCGGTATATCTTTAACACAAGCCGTGAAGCCCGGATTTGACCGGATAGCAGCTCAACAAGTTATTGTGAAGTCTGGATTACGACCAGATGACAATACAAATTTCTGTGAAGCCTGGATTACGACCAGACAGCAGCAAAGAATACTACGAAGCCTGGAGTCGACCAGATAGTGGTATATCTTTAACACAAGCCGTGAAGCCCGGATTTGACCAGATAGCAGCTCAACAAGTTTCTGTGAAGTCTGGATTACGACCAGACAGCAGCAAAGAATACTACGAAGCCTGGAGTCGACCAGATAGTGGTATATCTTTAGCACAAGCCGTGAAGCCCGGATTTAACCGGATAGCAGCTCAACAAGTTATTGTGAAGCCTGGATTATGACCAGATAGCAATACAAGTTTCTGTGAAAGCCTGGAGATCGACCAGATAACAGTTAATCATCAACCGAATAAGGACTCTTGTCCTTGAATCCCCAGTAGATTGGCATACAACCCAAACTCCTGAATCCCCAACAGTGGTTCCTTGATTTCTCACTTAACGATCAAAAGATTCTTTCTTTCCCCTGCAGCTGTCAAGGATTCACTTTCCTCGGCAGCGGTCAAGATTCTTTTATCTCCAGCTATCCAGGATTCATCTATCCTCAGTAAGGCAGCTCATCAGCTTACATGCGCATTCATTACATTCATATCATAAACATTGATATAACATATGTTGCATCATACATTTCATGCAACATAACTTTGTGTTTCAGCTAACAATTTACCTTTTTCAGCAAAAGGTCGACAACATCTTTTTCAAAATCCAAGATGTAGTTTTACACGGACTCATCATGAAGCAACCCTACACCGGTTCCTTCTCAAAATTCAGATGCAGTTTTACACGGACTCATCATCAGGCAACCCTACACCGGTTCCGTCTCCATTCCAAGACTTCTGAAAACAGTTTACGGATTCTCCAAACACGGATGTTAATCTATCGCTTGTTCAGACTCAACTTTTGAAAACAGTTTATGGACGCTTCCCAACATGGATGCGGATCTATTGCTTATTCAATTTCAAAGACTTCTGAAAACAGTTTACGGATTCTCCAAACACGGATGTTAATCTATCGCTTGTTCAGATGCAACTACTGAAAACAGTTTACGGGTTCTCTAGACACGGATGTTAACCTATCGCTTGTTCAGATCCAAGATCTCTGAAAACAGTTTACGGATTCTCCAAACACGGATGTTAATATATCGCTTGTTCAGACTCAACTTTTGAAAACAGTTTACGGACGCTTCCCAACATGGATGTTGATCTATTGCTTATTCAATTTCAAGACTTCTGAAAACAGTTTACGGATTCTCCAAACACGGATGTTAATCTATCGCTTGTTCAGATGCAACTACTGAAAACAGTTTACGGGTTCTCCAGACACGGATGTTAACCTATCGCTTGTTCAGATCCAAGATCTCTAAAAATAGTTTACGGATTCTCCAAACACGGATGTTAATCTATCGCTTGTTCAGACTCAACTTTTGAAAACAGTTTACGGACGCTTCCCAACATGGATGCTAATCTATTGCTTATTCAACTTCAAGACCTCTGAAAACAGTTTACGGGTTCTCCAAACACGGATGTTAACCTATCGCTTGTTCGGATCCAAGACTTCTGAAAACAGTTTATGGATTCTCCAAACACGGATGTTAATCTATCGCTTGTTCAGATTCAACTTTTGAAGACAGTTTACGGATGCTTCCAGATACGGATGACAATCTATTGCTTATTCAGACCCCCAGTTCAGAGATGTTCCAAAACATGGATACCTTTCTGATACTCACCCATTCACCAACGACATACAGTTCAACAAACATTTCCAGATGGCATCTCTAAGCCCATCCCCTTGTCACGTCTCCAGATGGCATCTTTAAGCCCATCACCAAATTGCATCTTTAAGCCCATTCCCTCAAACTACGCTTTGACGAGTGCAAATTTTTTGGGCACTCTAGTGTCCAATCTCCTTTTACCTTCGAGTCGCGAACGGCAAACTTGCCAATCTAACTCTTCAGGTTCAAGAAGATTTAACAGGGGCAACTGTTGTACCCCAAAATTTGCCCTCCTCTTTTCACAAGAAATCACAGCTTCGGGCTTTTCCTAATTTTTCAGATTGGCTCAAGAATCGGTCAAACAGGCTTTTCTTACCAGTCAAACAAAATTAGGGTTTCCATTAACTTTTGAATCAGTTCAAGCAGATTACTAGGGTTTGGTTGAGTTTGGCTCAGGGTTTGATCACGCAGACACTTCTTTGACAATAAATCAAGAATTAGGGTTTGCACGCGCATTTTCAGAAGAATTTGAATCCACAATGTCTTAATTGGCTGTTACACTGCTTTGACGTTTGCTCAAGATTTCTGTTTGTTTCTCAAGGTCTAAACATCTGGGACATGGGCTGAGGCTTCTGATTGAGAGTTTGAAGTATTGGTCTAATCAGTGAAATGAAAGGCGTATGGACATTTGTTTTGATTGACCGTGCAATACATATGGTTAATTGGGACGCCAAGTTTATTATTGATTAATGCGAAGTTGCAAGACTGCGGTGTTTATTAATTATTTATTTTATCTAAGTTAGAATGATTGGGATTTACTTCCAGTTATTTTAATTCAAGAAACTTAAATAATTAAATAGACAGTGATTTAAAAGAGATTAACTGACAAAGAAAGATTTTTATTCATTTTTAATTGTTTCTTACAAATATTATTTGAACACTGTGAATTTATTTACAGATGTTTACAATAATATTATTACAATGATTAAAAATAAATTAAATCTATCCTAAATCTTCATCTTCTACTGCTGCTCCCCATTGCTCAACTGATTTTTATCTGCAAAGACAAAAAAGAAAGAAGTCAAACACTGATGAATTAAAAAGGCAGACAAATAATTAAAACTCATCATTAAAAGTGTTGGCCAGAATCAGTTTGTTCGCCCTCTCTGCAAATCGCAAGAAGACTCTTGGCTCACAAAGAAGGAAAGAAAATAATGTTGCAAGCATACAAATCGTTAAAGCAAAATGCAAGGCTGCATAATTTCAAACCAAATTGCATTGTCAAAATGGGCAAACAAGCTGCACAGTTCAAAATTCCAAACCAATCACAAGTAACAAACTGAATATGCCAAAACAAGTTGCAAATTTCAAATTGAACAAACAAGCTATTTGAAAAGGCAAACCAATTTGTCAAAAGTACAAAGCTGTAAAACTGTCAAAAAGAGATGTCAACCAAGCTGCCAAAAGATATCAAAAGATATCAAGCTGTCATCAAAGAAAAGAAGAAAGTACAATATGCAGAGGAAAGACAAAATGCAAGCAAACTTATTTCAAATTTCCATCATTTTCCAGGCCAAACACTTTTTCAGAAAAATAGTACAGTTTAAAGCAATAAAAAATGCTTTTTTCTGTGGAGAGAGAAAGAGAGAGAGAGAAGTAGGGAGGCTTACAGTTTGGCAGGCTTGGGATAAATATATAAAAAAAAGTTCAGAACAGTTCAAGAAAAAAAGGGCAGAATACACATAGAAACAAATAACACAAAACTTGCCTCCAACCTGTTTCATCCTGCCTAAAAACCACAAAAAATTGTAACATTGCAAAAGCCAAAACAACAAAGCCTTGAAGCAAGCTCAGCCTTAACCTGTTCAAACCTTAAAAACCAAAACCTTCAAAACTCACAAACAAAACCTTGGTTCAAACAAACCTGTACCAATACACAAAAACCAGAAATGGCCACAAAACTGCATAAAAACATTCAAGTCAAGCCTATACCATAAACAAATTTCCAAACTGATACTGTGATACGGTGGGAGAACTGACTATGGTTTTGCGTTTGTTTTCGCAAATGTTTCGGTTGAGCAAGAGTCGCCACCGACTTTTTATTTTATCCTAAGGAAAGGTTTAAAAAGCACAGCAAAAACCTTTGAGATATTTTCTTGGGTTCGGGGAGTAGATTATAGAAAGGGAAGGTATTAGCACCCTTTCTATCCATGGTTATCCATGGGCTCTTAGGTACTTGCTAAGATCAACTTGCCTTGGTTTTCAATTGTTTGAAATGGTTCTTTGTGTGTGGTTTTGAAAATGTTTTGAAAAAGATGCCTTGTCTAGGCTACCCTTGTAACAATTCTTTACTCGAATGTTTTACAAAAGGTGTTTGTCTTTTTGACAAGATGTTTCAAGGTTTTTTGAAAGTGTTTGTGAAGTGTGGTTTGAAAAATAGGCAAGTGTTTTTGCTTTGCAAGTTGACAAGTACTTAAGAGCTATCTACCCTAAAGTTCTCAAAGATTTTTGTTATGTTTTAACCCTTTTAACAATTTTGTTCCACCATTGCATTTGGTGGACAATCTTGTGTTAGGATGTGAAAGGGACGGGCGCGGGTCATCGTTTAGACCATAATTGCAATGGTACCAAGTATCTTTGGGCAATTTTCCTTTAAGGGACTTGATCATTTTTTAGGCAACTTTTCGAAAGCGTCGTCGAGGGACTATGATCATTTGAATTGTTTGTTTTGCCCAAAGAGACCTAACATGCAATATGGCCCATTATTGAAGGCAACAAGTGGAATACCCTAGGGGTGCAAGTGTGATTAGTGTTGTCCATTTTCATGCTTGTTTATCTTGAAATTAGGTCAAACTATTTTTGTCGTTTTTTGATTCGCATACAAACCCTAATTCTAGCATGGTATAATTAGAAAGCATTAAAGTGCGGAATTTAAAGTTCCTAAGCTATTACAACATAATATGGGAAGGGGGGTACAAATGTTCAAATGGGGGTATTTTGACAAGGAATTTAAACCTAAACTATTACATCAAAATTGAATTATTTACAAGATATTTAATTGCACAAATTAAATGAAAATAAAATAAATATGCAAGATGCAAAAAATATTTTTATATGTATGAAAAAAGGTATTTCTTTATGTGTCAAATAAATAAAATAAAAAGTATTAATTTTTTTGATTTTTCATGTTTAGGGCAAAACCCTAATTTTATTAAATAAAATGTATTAATTATTTAATATGTACACATTTATTTATTATATACAAAATAAAATAAAAATGAAGTATATTTGTAAAAGGGTATTTTTAATATTAAATATTAATAAAAAAAATAAAAGTGTGTATATTTTGTATTTTAACCTAAATATATTAATATATATATATATATATATATATATATATATATATATATATATATATATATATATATATATATATATATATATATATATATATATATATATATATATATATATATATATATATATATATATATATATATATATATATATATATATATATATATATATATATATATATATATATATATATGTATTTATGTATTTATATTATATGATAAATATATATTAAACATGTATAAAAAATATAATATTTAATATTTACAAAAAAAAAGTATTTTTGATATAAAATGTTTTCAAAAGAGAAAATGAAATAAAAATCAAAAATAAAATATATTTGCATTATTTTTCCTAATTATTCTAAATAATAGTATTTATATTATTTATGCACAAATATTAATCTAAGCAAATAAATACCTAATAAATATGAAAATGGTGTAAAAAATATTTTTTGTATTTTTAATATTATAAGAAAAAATAAATAAGTCAGAATAAAAAAGGAAAAGTCAAAAAATCATTAAAATAAGCAAAATGGGCTCAGGGGGTGTAAAAGTAATAAAATGGTGCAAAAAGAAAGTCAACTCAGGCCCAGCCCAAGAAAACTTCATCTTCAACCTCATAACACATTTGAACACAATCCACGCGCGTTTTTCATCTCTCAATTCCTGGACTTTCAAGCAAAACTCACAACATGAAAAATGTAGAGCATTAAGAGACGAATTCAGGGATATAAAGAACTTGACTTAACTCTCTAAGATGAGAGAGAATTTCTTCTCCCCCAATTCCTGACCTAGTTTTTGTCCCATGTTCAGACTTAAAATTCTCTAAGCATACATAATATAAATGAAATCTAACTACATGGGCATGTTCAGGGCTATGAATGTGACATGTTTTCTTCACAAACCTAAAGCTATCAATGCCTGGATAGAGAGATACGTGTTCATGAACTTACCTGTTCAGTTGAAGTTGTATCTGGTGATTGAGGTACTTTCAGTGCAAGATGATGATTGGTACAGCTTCCTTGATGTCCAGGGATGCTATTCCAAGCTTTACTTTGTCTTGAAACCTTTTGAATCGTGCTATGGCACTTCAGCTGCAAAACAAGAAAATGAAAATGGTGATGTTGCCTGGGAGTGTTACAGGTCGTGTTTGAGGTTTGGATTAGCTTCAAGGGATGTTGTGGGGTGTGTTTGACAAGTTTTTAGCAAGAATGCATGGAAGGTTTGAGCTATGGAACTCAAACTGCAGCAGATGCTCTGTTTGGGCAGTTTGAGGGTGATTCTGGGAATGATAGGGTATTAGGGATGCTAGGATCGTGTTTCAGCTTAGGATGGATGTCTTGAATGTGTTTGATAACTTTTTCTAAGCATGTGTTAACTGATATGAGAGTTGTGTTCAGTTATGGCAAGTTTCTTCTACTTTAAGCAACCAATGGCCAAGTTGAGTTTCTAGCTTGTACAGGCCCCCCTAATGTGCTGCATAACTCAGTATTGATCAGTGCAATTAGCCCATAAACTTGTGCCAAAGAGATCTTAATTGTACTTGCTTGGATTTGCATTTTGACATAAAGTTCACTTTTGCAAAAATGGTTAAAATGCTTTATCTATTTTGGGATTAAACCTCTATGCAATGCTTGAACACATAGAATATGGTCTTGGCACAAAGAGTTTGCATTAAATTTATTAGTGTAAAAGAGATTTAGGGCCTTTAATCAAGAAATGCATGCTGATTTGAAAATTGCCTAAGTGTATGAACATGGAAATTGGCCATAACAAAAGTGAGTTTTTCCCATATTGCCAAATTCGATTCTCTCTAACCATGAGGTTGTTTGATGAGTTCTTGGACATTTTGAAAATCTTGGAATGTGTACTACAATCCATCTTTGAAATGAAAATTGAAATTCCAAGTGGAAGTATGTGAAAAATGGTCTTGAAGTTAGGCAAAAATCCTGCCTAAAATAGGTCAAATTTTCTCTAAGTTAAGAATGGTTTGGTACCCTTGTTCCAAAAATTGTAACTTGAGATACAAGCCTCTTTTGGGAAAACTTTGTGAATCAAAGTTGTAGATTATGCAATAGGATACAACTTTCATGTTTTGACTTTTGCTTGAATCCAAATGAATCTTGGTGAGAAAGTGGGGCAAAGTTAGGAAAAAATTAGGGTTTTTCATAACTTAGAAAAATTCTAAGTTATGAAAAATCTTCATTTCAAACCCTAATTCGCAATTCTTGATTTCTTGATGAACAAGTTTCATGATTTGGCATGTTTTGATGAAAAATTAATCTTGACACTTGATTTTGACCAAAAAGTCAAAGTTTGACTTTTCAGTATTCAGTCAAAATTGATCAATTGACTGGGAAATTCAACTGTCAATCTTGTGCATTTGGGATCTTTTGAACTTGTTGAGCATGTCAAGACAATTCCATGGTGTCCTTGAGTCCATATGTGAGCTTGGTTTGCCATTGGCTAGGTCAAACAGTCAAAAATTGCCTTTGTGCAGTCAAAACCCTAAAACTGACCATTTTGCCCTTTTGGTGATCTGATCAAATTTCTTGTGGAATTGTGATCCAAACTTGATCAAATGGTCCATGTGAGTTCATAATGTTTATGTGGGTCAATTTTCATGGGATTTGACTGTCAATTGGCCACAATTGACTTTTTCCCCAATACAGTTGATTTCTAGGTCAACTGTCCAATTGACTGGGCAAAATTTGGAATCAAGACTTGAAACTTGGTATGGGTAAACTTGGGAGTCCCATATGAAGCATGAAAGTCATCTTAGGCAATTTTGGTCAAAACATCTTTGTGCAAACACAAACCCTAATTTGGGTCAACAGTGCAAGGAGAAGTCTTGAGCGGATGAAACCCTAACTGGATCTTGAGCTCCAAGGGCTTAGTGATGAGAAATCAATGAGAAATGGGAGGGCAAATTTTGGGGTACAACAGTTGCCCCTGTTCAATCTTCTTGAATCGGAAGAGTTAGATCGGCAAGTTTGCCTTTCGTGACTCGAGGGTAAAAGGAGATTGGACACTAGAGTGCCCTTAAATTTGCACTCGTCAAAGCAATGGATGCGGGAATGGGCTTAGAGATGCCATTTGGAGATGGGCTTAACGATGCCATTTTGAGGAGTGACAGAAACTTGTCGGGGATGGGCTTAAAGATGCCATCTGGAATGAGTATCAGAAAGGTGTCAATGCTTTGGACCATCTTCGAGCTGGGGGTCTGAATAAGCAATAGATTGACATCCATGTCTGGAGGCATCCGTAAACTATTTTCAGAAGTTTGAGAAGAGTCTGAACAAGCGATAGGTTAACATCCGTTACTTGGAGAACCCGTGAACTGTTTTCAGAAATCTTGAAGTTGAATAAGCAATAGAGCAGCATCCGTTGTTGGGAAGCGTCTGTAAACTGTTTTCAAAAGTTGAATCTAAACAAGCGATAGATTAACATCCTTTGTTGGGAAGAATCCGTTAACTGTTTTCAGAAGTCTTGAGAAGAATCTGAACAAGTGATAGGTTGACATCCGTTACCGGAGAACCCGTGAACTGTTTTCAGAAGTCTTGGAGTTGAATAAGCAATAGAGCAGCATCCGTTGTTGGGAAGCGTCCGTAAACTGTTTTCAAAAGTTGAGAAGAGTCGGAACAAGCGATAGATTAACATCCGTTGTTGGGAAGAATCCGTAAACTGTTTTCAGAAGTCTTAGAGTTGAATAAGCAATAGAGCAGCATCCGTTGTTGGGAAGCGTCCGTAAACTGTTTTCAGAAGTTGAGAAGAATCTGAACAAGCGATAGGTTAACATCCGTTACTGGAGAACCCGTGAACTGTTTTCAGAAGTCTTGAAGTTTGAGGAGGAACCGGTGTAGGGTTTCCTGATGATGAGCTTGTATAAAACTGCATCTGGATGGATCTGGAATAAGCATCAGAATGTTGCCATGTCTGGGTCATATCTGAACTATTCCTGGAAAGAATCTCGGAAGATAATGATTTTTGTCTGTCGACTGATCTTACCTGCAAAGGCAAAGACTTAGTTATATGCAATGTCATGATGCATGATACAATGTATGTTATATGATATGAATGTAAATGGATGCGCATGTAAGCTGGAGAGCTGTCTTGCAAAGGATAGATGAATCCGAGATGGCTGAAGATAAAAGCATCTTGACTGCTGCCGGGAAGAATAATTCCTGGTGGTTACTGGAGAATAAGGGGCTTGGGTTGTATACCAATCTTCTGGGGAATCCCTGTCTTGAGGAGATCTTCACTGGAGAAATTTCGAATATACAATGAGGAACTGAGAACTGAGAGTCTTCAGATTTGCTTGGGGAATACCAGACCTTCAATCGTCGAGGGGCCTTAGAACCACTTGCGGGGACTTGGAATTTCCTTGGTGACTTGCAGGGTAAGAGAATTTCTGATGAAGTCTACTGGGGATTTTAGAACCTGGTAGACTTAAACTGGGGAGATAAGACTGAGAATCTCTGGTCTAGTGAGAAGCATTTCTGTGGGGAGAGGATTCACTAGTCTGGCTCCGCTGGGGATTGATAATTTGAAGTTTTAGCTCCGCTGGGGATACTGAAACTTAGTTCTGAGGGGAATTGGGTTCTGGAGGATTCTCTGGCCGTGGATAACAAAGATAAACTCCTCTGGGGATTGTATTGATGAGTTATGTTGGGGAACTCTGATGAACTCCGCTGGGGATAGGAAGAAATTTGCCGAGTGCGATCTTCCGTGGCAATTAGCTGAGGATAACCCAGTTATAAGCCCTTGTGAGGAATAACTTTGAATAAGTCTCGGGAGAGACGTCCGTGCTCTGCAGGGGATAAGCTTCCAGAATCTACTGGGGTTAAGCTTCAAGACTTGCTGGGGATATGGATTCCAAATCTCCTGGGGGTTTCCTTTGAAAGGGTATCAAGATATCCAACTGCACCTTCAACCTATCAGTAATCCTCTTTCTTGATTCATAAGGAAATGATTATGTTCAAATGCATATGCCTATTTAACAAAACATTGGACGTTTCTCAAAATAAAACAATTAGTGCAAAAGAAAAAGGAAATGACACAAATTTCTGGGAAGAGTATTTGTATTAACTTTCTCTGAGTATATTTATACAAAGGAGACAATCATCCTAGTAAGAGGATTTTGTCGTAAATATTGAAAGATTTATACAAAATAAAGATGGCTATGTGAAATAATTCCATGGGATTCCATTCCGTTATAGCCTTCACAACTCTGAATATCTGTCCATCCACTGCTTCGTTTGCCGATGACTGGATTGATCAGAAACCTGGAACTGGTTGATGAAGAGATTGTCTTTGAAGTGATCCGACGAGACATAGTCATACGCTTTAATTCCCTAACTTTTGCCTGAATCGCCCTTTCGGGTTTTCGATCCACCGGGAAACCCCTTTTTGCCCAAGCCGCCCTTTCGGGTTTTCAACTTGCCGGGTGTACAAATTTTTTGTTTTTATCCCTAATTTTTGCCTGAACCGCCCTTTCGGGTTTTCGATCCACCGGGATGCCCATTTTTTGCCCAAGCCGCCCTTTCGGGTTTTCGACTTGTCGGGTTATTTTATGCGTAGTATCTTTTGACTATGTCTGCGTTCGCAGGGTGCGGCAAATCATCGCCGTCCATGGTGGTTAGAATCATCGCACCACCAGAAAATATACTCTTGATCACAAATGGTCCTTCATATGTAGGAGTCCATTTGCCCCTGAGATCACTTTGCGGCAAGATAATCCGCTTGATTACGAGATCTCCGACTTGATACACTTGACGTCTGACTTTCTTATTGAAGGCCTTGATCATCCGTTTTTGATACGTCTGACCATGGCATATAGCAGCGAGTCACTTCTCGTCGATCAAATTGAGTTGATCAAGTCGGGTCTGAATCCAATCATCTTCATTCAAACCTGTGTCCTTCATAATCCTTAGAGAAGGAATCTGAACCTCCATAGGCAGGACAGCTTCCATGCCATATACCAAAGAAAACGGGGTTGCCCCGGTTGAAGTACGTACCATCGTACGGTATCCATGTAGAGCAAACGGTAACATCTCATGCCAGTCTTTGTAAGTGACTGTCATTTTCTGAATGATCTTCTTAATGTTTTTGTTCGCAGCTTCAACAACACCGTTCATCTTCGGCCGATAGGGAGATGAATTGTGATGATAAATCTTGAACTGTTCGCACAATGCGGTGATCATCGTGTTATTTAGATTTGTACCGTTGGCTGTGATGATCCTGTCTGGAACACCATACCGACATATGAGATTTTGCTTGATGAAGCGAGCAACCACATTTTTAGTAACAGAGGCGAAGGAAGCTGCTTCGACCCACTTGGTGAAATAGTCAATGGCGACCAGGATGAAACGATGTCCGTTGGAAGCCGTGGGCTTGATCTCTCCAATCATGTCAATGCCCCACATTGCAAATGGCCAAGGAGCAGTCAGAACGTTGAGAGGAACCGGAGGGATATGAACTTTGTCAGCGTAGACTTGACATTTGTGGCAAGTACGGGAATGTTGATGGCAGTCAGCTTCCATGGTAGACCAGTAATAGCCTGCCCTTAGGATCTTCTTAGCCATTGTATGCCCGCTCAAGTGAGTGCCAAATGCGCCGCTGTGTATCTCAGTCATGATCAACTCTGCTTCAGCTTTGTCTACGCATCGGAGTAATACACAATCATGGCGTCGTTTGTAAAGGATGTTGTTGCTCAGGAAGAATTTGGCAGCAAATTTCCTTAAGAACTTCTTGTCATTTACGGAAGCTCCTTCGGGATAATCTCTAGTCTCGAGATACCTTTTGATTTCATGGAACCAGGGTTGTTCCACTACTTCTTCGGTATTAATCTCGTGACAATGTGCAGGTTCATCCATTCGCTCGATGGTGATTTGGGGAGCCTCGTTATCCCAATTGAGTTTAAACATGGAAGACATTGTAGCCAGAGCATCTGCTAGCTGATTCTCTTCTCGCGGGAAATGCTCGAAGGTGATTTGCTCGAAATGAGGCAATAATGTCAGGACATGTTCTTTGTATGGGATAAGATTAGGATGTTTGGTATCCCACTCTCCTTTGATTTGACTGATAACCAAAGCCGAGTCCCCAAATACGATCAAAGATTTGATCCCCAAGTCTATAGCAGCCTTGAGACCAAAGATGCAAGCTTCATACTCAGCCATGTTGTTTGTGCAGCTGAAGCAAAGTCGGGCCGTGAAAGGTGTATGACAGGCTTCCGGAGAAATGAGTACTGCGCCGATACCGTTTCCGAGTGCATTTGAAGCACCATCAAAGTACAGGGTCCATCGGGATCCCTTTTCGGGTCCGTCATACGGTCCGTTACTTTCAATGTTGTCCAAATTCATGATGTCCTCGTCTGGGAAGTCAAATCTCATGGGTTGATAATATTCGATAGCTTGATGAGCCAGATGGTCAGCTAGTACACTCCCTTTTATAGCTTTTTGGGTGGTGTACTGGATGTCATACTCAGTTAGGATCATTTGCCATCTGGCTATCCTTCCAGATAAGGCGGGCTTTTCGAAGATATACTTGATAGGATCCATTTTGGAAATCAACAAGGTAGTATGAGTCAACATATACTGTCTTAGTCAGCGAGCAGCCCATACCAAAGCGCAGCAAGTTTTCTCGAGCAGTGAGTAGCGAGTCTCACAGTCGGTAAACTTTTTGCTAAGGTAATAAATAGCATGTTCTTTTCGACCAGACTCGTCATGCTGGCCCAAAACACACCCAATTGAGTTATCCAAGACGGTCAGATACATGATCAATGGTCTTCCTTCGACGGGTGGCATCAGAATAGGAGGTTCTAGCAAATACTCCTTGATTTTATCAAAAGCAGCTTGGCAATCGTCGTTCCATTCGACTACCTGATCTTTCTTCAAGAGTTTGAAAATTGGTTCACAGGTAGAAGTCAGATGAGAGATGAATCTGGCAATATAGTTCAAGCTCCCCAAGAACCCTCTAACCTCCTTTTCAGTACGGGGAGCAAGCATCTCTTGTATTGCTTTCACTTTTGCTGGATCGACTTCAATGCCTTTGTTGCTTACAATGAATCCTAGAAGTTTACCAGACCTAACTCCAAAAGTGCATTTACTTGGATTCAGCCTGAGTTTGTATTCTTTCAACCTGGCAAACAGCTTTTCTAGATGTTCAAGGTGCTCCTCCTCTATTTGCGATCGAGCTATCATATCGTCTATGTAAACTTCAATCTCATGATGTATCATATCATGAAACAAAGCTACCATGGCGCGTTGATAAGTTGCCCCAGCGTTCTTCAGTCCGAACGACATCACCTTGTAACAGAAAGTGCCCCATTGTGTGACAAAAGTTGTTTTCTCCATATCCTCGGGGGCCATTTTGATTTGATTGTAGCCCGAGAATCCATCCATGAAGGAAAACACTTTGTGCTGAGCTGTATTGTCGATTAAAATGTCAATGTGCGGAAGTGGAAAATCATCTTTGGGGCTGGCCCTATTCAAATCCCGGTAGTCCACACACATCCTGACTTTGCCATCTTTTTTAGGTACCGGTACGATGTTAGCGACCCATTGAGGATAAGATGTAACAGCCAGAAAGCCAGCGTCGAATTGCTTCATCACTTCTGCTTTGATCTTTTCAGACATGTCAGGCCTCATTCGGCGGACTTTTTGCTTGATCGGTGGACAATCCTCTCTTGTGGGGAGACGGTGAACCACGATGTCTGTGTCTAAACCCGACATATCTTCATAAGACCAAGCGAAGATTTCAACATACTCATTCAACAACTGTATCAGGCGTTCCTTGACACTTGGTTCCAGATTGGCACCCACTTGCACCTCCTTCCGGTCTTCCTCGGTCCCTAAGTTGACAGTTTCCAATGACTCTTCGTGCGGTAAGATGGCCCTTTCCTCTTGCTGTAGAAGTCTGGCTAGTTCCCCTGGTACTTCACAACCTTCGTCATCTTCGTACTCGGCTTGATTGACCAGATCTTCAGAGTTATTGAAGGATATAGCAGAATAGTCACCCATGGAATCTGGAGTGGATGGGTACCTGCATTTGTGAGTGTGGGTGTGTGTAAGGGATAGCCATCCTTAAACAAAAATGAAAAAGGAAAGAAAATGAACACAGCAGTTTATCAAATGAAAAACGTCCAATGAATCATTAAACATGGCATATGGATATGAAAAATAATCAAAACCCCTACAAATGGACCTACATGCCCCGGGCAAGGCATGAGGTGAAAAAGATAGTGTACGGATTGTTCGAAAATAAATATTACAGACCAAAAGGAAATGTTTGACAGATAAATTACTGATGAATAAAAGTGATGGGGACAAAGTCTTTTGCCTCCCAGTTGCACAATCCTCATTTGACAGTTGGGTAAATCCACTCTTCGATGTTGCTCTCTTTGTCTTCATCCTCCAAAGCATTGATTCCGTAGGGAGAAATTTTGACTGGCGCTCTTTCAATCTTCGAACGGCGCATAGCTTTCTGGCCCGCGGTAGTGAACCCCAATCCAAATTTGTCTGTCTTATGTGGAATATCAGGCAACTGCCCCCATGCTGAATTCTTCCCCTCCTTTATTGCGGCCTTTGCGTCCTCCAGAGATGCCATCCTGGCCATCTGCCTCGGTACTTCAGCTGCCAACTTTGCTACTGTTATTTCAGGAAGGACTTCTTCGAAATGCTGGAAAGGCGTCTCAATGAACTCCCCCTCTACCTCCACATACCGGAAGGAGTTCAAGTGGCTGATCATGTACTCCTCTTTGCCATGGACGGTTATAATCTTTCCCTTGACAGGATACTTCAACATATGATGTAAGGAGGAGGTGACTGCCCCAGCATGGTGTATCCAAGGCCTACCCAACAAGCAAGAGTATGACGGACGGATGTCCAACACATAGAAAGTAGATTTAAACACCTCAGTGCCTATCTTGATGGGAATTTCAACCTCCCCATGGACCATTCTCTTCGAACCATCGAAAGCTCTAACAACAATATCACTTGGTTTCAACTCCAACCCTTCAGAATCTAGTCGGTCCAAAGCTTTCTTAGGCAGTACATTCAACGACGAACCGGTGTCGACCAAGACATGTGCGAGAGTAGTTCCTCGGCACTCGACTGAAATGTGCAACGCATCATTGTGGTTTCTACCTTTAGGAGTTAGGTCGGCATCAGAGAAACCTAATCCATTGTCCGCAGTAAGGCAAGCCATGCAATTTTGAAATTGATCTGCAGAGGTTTCCTGGGGCACATGGGCTGCCTTCAGGAATTTTATCAAAGCTTTAGCGTGCGCTTCCGAGCAAAGTAGTAGTGCCAGTATGGAGATCTTTGAGGGGGTTTGCCCCAGCTGTTCTACCACATCGTAATCACTCCTTTTGATTATCCTCAAGATCTCATCCATTTCCTTCTTGGAGGTTTCCGGGATGACCAAGGGTTGAGCCCTCGTCCTGACGAGCTCATCTTGGATTCCATTACCTTTATCAGCAGCGGTAGGAGGGACAGTATTAGGAACAACAACATCTTCAATCAATGGGGTTCTAGCGGAGAGTTTTATTGGTGCAGGGATGACCTTGTCAGTAAATGAGGGTCCAAAGATTGCTCTTGGAGGGGCAATCTTTGGAGAAAATATTCTCCCGCTCCGGGTGATTTTGCTCGTGCCTGCAATGTTTTCGATGCTGGCTTCTTCATCATCCGAACTTTCTTCAGTTATTTCGATTTGTTTAATACCATGGTAGTAGACGTCACCGCCATAGTTCCATGGTATTGACTTCTCAGAAACATAGGGGACAGGCCCTGGCATTGTTATCTTCAAAGGAATAGACTTCGTAACTGGTGTAATCTTAACAGGCTTTCTGACGGCCTTGGAAAGATTGGCGTGAATGGTTATGATTGAGACATCTTTAGTATGGGTTGGAATAGCAGAAACTTTTTCAAACAAAATTTGTCGACTATCCATTAGGCCTTGGATGCCTTTCTTCAGTAACGAACAATCAAACGGCAGAGAGTAACAACAATAGCAGTCTTCTTTACATCCCGGGAAGATCTCGGCCCTTAACAGATTCAACTTGATGGTTAACATTGGAGTTATCAGATCATTGACATCAGCAACATACAAATCTTCTTCAATGGCATTGACATTTCGGCCGTGCTTCGGCATTGGAGCAAATATCACATTAGGCTTCTCCGGAGCGTCGAACTCCACTTCCTTCGCCTCTATCAGGTCTTGGATTTTATGCTTGAGTGCCAAACAATCATTGGTGTCGTGCCCGACATTGTCAGAATGGTAGGCGCATTTAGCATTAGGATGATAATGCGGAGAGGATGTATTCACATTTTTTGGTGCCTCTTTGATAGTGGCGAGATTCAACTTTAACAGATGGAGAAGCACTTGCGCTGGAGTCATATTAATACGGGTGAACTGCCGTTTTGGCCGTTCCACTCGTTGTTGATTTGGTCTGGACTGGTTATAGCGAGGCTACTCACTTGAAGGGTTTTGAATCATTACGGCCCCTACAGTTGGCCGGCGCTCAGTCTTCCCTGCTCTTCTTTGGGAGTATACCACAGTTGTTTCCTTCTTAAAAGGTTTCTTCTCAACACTGGCAACAACACCCTTCTGAATCTTTCCTGACTTGATGCCAGCTTCTATTCTTTCGCCTGTTAAGATCAAATCGGTAAACCCCGCGAAAGAGTTACCAATTAGATGATTGAAAAATGGCCCAGATAGGGTCCCTAGAAACATATCAACAAGTTCACGGTCGGTTAAAGGTGGCTGCACCCTGCCAGCCAAATCCCTCCATTTTTGTGCATATTCTTTGAATCCTTCGCCTGTTCCCAATGACATACCCTGAAGTTGGGTACGCGTAGGAGCAAGGTCAGAATTGTACTGATATTGTTTGTAGAAGGCGGTGGCCAAGTCTTCCCAGTTTCGGACGCTGGTTCCCTCTAGCTGATAAAACCACTTCAGTAGAGCCCCAGAAAGGCTGTCTTGAAAGAAATGGATCCAAAGGTTTTTATCTGCCGTATAGGGTTGGATCTTTCTTACGTAGGACCTGAGATGCATTTTTGGACAGGACAGCCCATCATACCTCACAAAAACTGGCACTTTGAACTTTGGGGGAATCACAATCCCGGCAACCAAACCCAAGTCTTCGAAATCCAAACCCGGCACCCTTTGTAGCTCCATGGCGGCCAACCTGTCTTCTAAACCTTTGTATTTATCATCAGCTGGAGGGTATTGTTGATCAGAGTAGTCTTCATCCTCTTCGACCTCCTCTTCTTCCACATCGGACTCGGAAGGTACCGCAGCCCCACCTCCTTTACTGGTTCCTTCGTCAGAAGTAGGAGGAAATTCAAGCACTCTCCTGGCCTCTCCGTCAAATCTTCTCCCTAAAGTAGCCACCCCGAGTCTCTTTTTCTTCTTTTTCACTGGGTCTTTATTCCCCAGCAAGGTCTTGAGATCCTCCTGACCTTTAGCCAAGGTCATCAGGAGTTGCTGGAACTGTGCATTTTGAGCTTGCAGGTCTTTGACTGTTTGCTCGAGATCCATCCTACTGAAATAAACAGCAGACAGATAAGGAAACCTGGCGTGAGACCTGCTTATGCACATGATGAATGATATGCTTATGTATGCAATGCATTCAAGGATTTAGAACATTCAAAATTGTTGTAGACAAAAAGGAACGCACGTCATATTAATAAGAAGAAATTTGTTAGTACATAAATGCCCCATGGGCCAAATATTACAAAAACAACTTCTCAAGGCAAAAAGACGTTGCGTATCCTCTTTGGCGCAATGTAGGTGTTGAGGGCCTCTTGCTCATGGAGTCGGCGGGTAAGCTCTAGGACCTTCTTCTCACTAGCGTAGAAGCTGGCTTCAAAAGTGTTCTGTTCCTCCTTGAGCTGAATCCAACTTTTCTGCATTTCCTCCCACGATGTAGGCATGTCAGGATATAGGATGGTGTAGGGAACCTCTCCTTCCTTAACATGCTCTTTAATCACAGGGAGAACATGAGGATAAGGCATCATTAGACTTTGGGCTCGGGCTCGTACCCACTTGAGATAAGGCTCAAGAGGGATGGAGTTCTTATGTCCCAGAGTCTTGCTATCAACCTTGTTGGGCCTCCCCCAAGCTCTGATGAATCTTTGGCGAAGTCCTTGCGCATCGTTGTCGAAGTCAAAAACTAGGTCAGGAATCAACATGTCATGAGGGCCATCCCTCCGTGCATATCCAAATTGCCTCAAAGCTAGGCAAGGGTTGTAGGTGATACCTCCTCTGATTCCAAGTAATGGAACATTAGGGAACTCTCCACAATGATCGACGATGATGACATTTTCTCTGGACCGAGAACACCAATGTACATCAGAGTGAGTAAGAGTCATCAACCGTTGGGACCACCTTGAGCCTTGGTCATTCTTCAAGACAGATTGTGGAAGGTGCGAAATAAACCACCTTGCAAGGAGAGGAGTACAACACATGAGAACACCCCTCTTTCTCATTGTTCGTGTGTAAAATGAGTGAAGGATGTCCCCAAGCAATATTGGTATTGGATTTCTGGACAAAAAGATTTTGACGGCGTTGACATCTACCAATTGGTCAGAATTTGGGAACAAGACCAACCCATAGATGAGGAGTGCCACAATTTCTTCAAAGGCTTGTAGGTCCAATGAATTCCAACATTCTTGTGCCTTCTCAAACAAGAATTTTGCTAAGAATCCTTTGACGCCGCTTCTGGTTTCCCAATGCCCCTTGATGTCAGATGGTTGTAGATGTAATGCTCGAGCAACATCTTCCGGCTTTGGTTCCTTTTCCGTACCGTTGAAGGGTAGTTGATTAAGGATAGGAATTCTCAGGAGTTGAGAAAACTCCTCCAAAGTGGGCACCAACTGGTAATCGGGGAAAGTGAAACAGTGGTGAAGAGGGTCAAAGAACTGGAATAGCACTTTCATCATGTCTTCTTCAATGTTGGTGTTAACTAAGCTGAGCAGTCTACCATGTCTTTCACTGAAGGATGAGCTTTCCGGAATTCTTGAGGTGAGCTCCTTGAGTTGAGGAGAGATCTTCACAAGGTTGACTTGGATGGTTTTTCTGCGAGGAATTTCCATGACCTACAAAACAAGAACAAAGATGAAGATCTAAACCCTTGAAGTGGTTAGTGAATGCATATGATGCTTTATGATGTTTATGATGTATGCACAAACATATGTACAAGCAAATCACACCAAACCCTAGTTTCAGGCTTGCATGGGGTTTCATAGGTAAGTACCCTCTTGAGTGTAGTTGGCTTAAAAACCTGTCTTATAAATAGTAACCGGGTTCTAAGGAGCTCAATATCATTGGATTATTTTCAATGTTCATTGTTTTGGTTTAGCCACTTAACTAGCGACCAAAATATTCCAAGAAAACAACCCTCAATGAGTGTAGTATCGAGTATCTACCAACTTCGGACTGCACCAAAGCCGGTCATCTCACTACCCCTAATGAAAGGCCAAGATGGTCAAGTAAGGTTCTAGGTCATTAGTGCTTAGTGACATCACTCAGCGACCCCGTACTCTCCTTGATTGAACTCAAGGGTTACCGGTACTCACAAATATGTCGCACTAATATAGCTATTGCTTCGACCGTGTCGGTATACCCTGCACAGTTTCTACAACGTATTGCTATCTATGAAATGTTTCCCAAAATCCGGGTGGAGGATTACAAACCCAAACAAGAGAGCCAAAATATAAAGTAATCAAATCAAACAATTAGTCATGAAAGAGGGTGATCTAAGCCCTAAGGTTACTCCACTTTTAAATTTCTCCCCAGCAGAGTCGCCAGTTCTGTGATACGGTGGGAGAACTGACTATGGTTTTGCGTTTGTTTTCGCAAATGTTTCGGTTGAGCAAGAGTCGCCACCGACTTTTTATTTTATCCTAAGGAAAGGTTTAAAAAGCACAGCAAAAACCTGTGAGATATTTTCTTGGGTTCGGGGAGTAGATTATAGAAAGGGAAGGTATTAACACCCCTTCTATCCATGGTTATCCATGGGCTCTTAGGTACTTGCTTAGATCAACTTGCCTTGGGTTTCAATTGTTTGAAATGGTGCTTTGTGTGTGGTTTTGAAAATGTTTTGAAAAAGATGCCTTGTCTAGGCTACCCTTGTAACAATTCTTTACTCGAATGTTTTACAGAAGGTGTTTGTCTTTTTGAAAAGATGTTTCAAGTTTTTTTTGAAAGTTTGTTTTGAAAGTGTTTGTGAAGTGTGGTTTGTAAAATAGGCAAGTGTTTTTGTTTTGCAAGTTGACAAGAACTTAAGAGCTATCTACCCTAAAGTTCTCAAAGATTATTGCTATGTTTTAACCCTTTTAACAATTTTGTTCCACCATTGCATTTGGTGGACAATCTTGTGTTAGGATGTGAAAGGGACGGGCGCGGGTCATCGTTTAGACCATAATTGCAATGGTGCCAAGTATCTTTGGGCAATTTTCCTTTAAGGGACTTGATCATTTTTAGGCAACTTTCGAAAGCGTCATCGAGGGACTATGATCATTTGATTGTTTTTGTTTTGCCCAAAGAGACCTAACATGCAATATGGCCCATTATTGAAGGCAACAAGTGGAATACCCTAGGGGTGCAAGTGTGATTAGTGTTGTCCATTTTCATGCTTGTTTATCTTGAAACTAGGTCAAACTATTTTTATCGTTTTTGATTCGCATACAAACCCTAATTCTAGCATGGTATAATTGGAAAGCATTAAAGTGCGAAAAATAAAGTTCCTAAGCTATTACAACACAATATGGGAAGGGGGGTACAAATGTTCAAATGGGGGGTATTTGACAAGGAATTTAAACCTAGCTATTACATCAATTTGGAATTATTTACAAGATAATTGATTGCACAAATTAAATGGAAATAAAATAAATATGCAAGATGCAAAAAAAGTTTTTATGTGTATGAAAAAAGAGTATTTTTATATGTCAAATAAACAAAAATAAAAAGTATTATTTTTTGGAGTTTTTTATGTTTAGGGTAAAACCCTAATTTTATTAAGTAAAAGGTATTATTTATTTAATGCATACAATATTTATTTATTATATACAAAAATAAAAATAAAAATGAAGTATATTTGCCAAAAAGGTATTTTTACTATCAAATATTAATAAAAATAAAAATGTATATATTTTTGTATTTTTGTCCTAGATATTCTAATAAATATATATATATATATATTTGTATTGTTTTCTAAATATGTATTATATATACAAAAATAATAATATTTAATATTTATAAAAAAAGTATATTTTATATAAAATATTTTCAGAAGATAAAATAAAATAAAAAATGGAAAATAAAATGGGTTTGCATTATTTTTTCTATTTATTCTAAATAACAATATTATGTACTTATTTACATACAAATATCAATATAAACAAATAAATGCCTAAAAAATATAAAAGTGGTGTAAAAAAAGTTTTTTATGTTTTTAATATTATGAGGAAAAATAAATAAGTCAGGAATAAAAAACAAAAGTCAAAAAATCATAAAAATAAACCAAATGGGCCAAGGGGGTGTCAAAGTAAAAATAGTGTGTAAACAGAAATGACAAAACAAGCCCAGCCCACCAAGTCCTTCTTCAACCTCCAGCCAGAAATTGTTTAAAAAACGCGCGCTCTGTATCCTGATTCAAACATCCTGATTCCTGGCTTTTTAATGAAAACTCACAACATCAAAAACGTTCAGCATCAAACAACGAATCCATACATACCAAAAACTTGATCTAACTCTAAAAAATGAGAGAGAATTTCTCCATTCCCAAATCTTAACCTAATTTTTTATCAATGTTCAGACATCAAATTCTCATGACACACGTAACATAAATGAAAACTAACTACATGGGCATGTTCAGGGCAATGAATGTGACATGTTTTCTTCACAAACCTAAAGCTAACAATGCCTGGATATAGAGATACGTGTTCATGAACTTACCTGTTCAGTTGAAGTTGTATCTGATGATGGAGGTACTTTCAGAGCAAGGTGATGATTGGTACAGCTTCCTTGATGTCCAGGGATGCTATTCCAAGTTTTACTTTGCTTTGAAACTAGCTGAATCGAGTTGTAGCACTCCACCTGCAAAACAAGAAAATGAAAATGGCCAAAATGATTAGAGGAGTTACAGTCCACTTCTAATGATTTGGATAGTTTGCATTGATGGTAGGGAAGATGTTTGAACTGGTTTGGGCAAGAGTGCACGATGGAAATGAGTTGTGGGATTCAAACTGCAGCAGGTGCTCTGTTTGGACAGTTTGAGGGTGATTCTTGGAATGGGGAGGTATTGGGGATGCTAGGCTCGTGTTTCAGCTTAGGATGAATGTCTTGAATGTGTTTGACAAGTTTTTCTAAGCATGTGTTTACTGATATGATAGTTGTTGTACAAAATGCTATGTTTCTTAACACTTAAGCAAGAAAAGGTCAAGTGGAGTTCTAGACTGATAGAGGCCCCCATTCTATGCTGAACCACTTAGTCTTGATCAGTGTAATTAGTTCCTACACTTGTGCCAAAGAGATTTCAAATGTACTTGCTTGGATTTGCATTTTGACATAAAGTTCACTTTTCAAGAATGGCTAATTTGCTTTTTCTATAAATAGCTTAGTTCAACATGTAATGCTTAAACTCAAAAAACAAGGCCTTGGCACAATGAGTTAGCATTAAATTATTGAGTGTTGGATGGTTTAGAGGCCTGTAATCAAGGAAAGCATGCTGATTTGAAAATTGCCTAAGTGTATGAACATGGAAATTGGCCATAACAAAAGTGAGTTTTTCCCATATTGCAAAATTCGATTCTCTCAAACCATGAGGTTGTTTGATGAGTTCTTGGACATTTTGGAAATCTTGGAATGTGTACTAAAATCCATCTTTGAAATGCAAATTGAAATGCCAAGTGTAAGTATGTGAAAAATGGTCTTGAAGTTAGGCAAAAATCCTGCCTAAAATAGGTCAAATTTTCTCTAAGTTAAGAATGGTTTGGTACCCTTGTTCCAAAAATTGTAACTTGAGATACAAGCCTATTTTGGGAAAACTTTGTGAATCAAAGTTGTAGATTATGCAATAGGCTACAACTTTCATGTTTTGACTTTTGCTTGAATCCAAATGAATCTTGGTGAGAAAGTGGGGCAAAGTTAGGAAGAATTTAGGGTTTTTCATAACTTAGAAAAATTCTAAGTTATGAAAAATCTTCATTTCAAACCCTAATTTGCAATTCTTGATTTCTTGATGAACAAGTTTCATGATTTGGCATGTTTTGATGAAAAATGAATCTTGACTCTTGATTTTGACCAAAAAGTCAAAGTTTGACTTTTCAGTATACAGTCAAAATTGATCAATTGACTGGGAAATTCAACTGTCAATCTTGTGCATTTGGGATCTTTTGAACTTGTTGAGCATGTCAAGACAATTCCATGGGGTCCTTGAGTCCATATGTGATCTTGGTTTTCCATTGGCTAGGTCAAACAGTCAAAAATTGCCTTTGTGCAGTCAAAACCCTAAAAATGACCATTTTGCCCTTTTGGTGATCTGATCAAATTTCTTGTGGAATTGTGATCCAAACTTGATCAAATGGTCCATGTGAGTTCATAATGTTGATGTGGTTCAATTTTCATGAGATTTGACTGTCAATTGGCCACAGTTGACTTTTTCCCCAATACAGTTGATTTCTAGGTCAACTGTCCAATTGACTGGGCAAAGTTTGGAATCAAGGCTTGAAACTTGATATGGATAAACTTGGGAGTCTAACATGAAGCATGAAATTCATCTTAGGCATTTTAGGTCAAAATATCTTTGTGCAAACACAAACCCTAATTTGGGTCAACAGTGCAAGGAGAAGTCTTGAGCAGCTGAAACCCTAACTGGATCTTGAGTTCCAAGGGCTTTGTGATGAGAAATCATTGATAAATGAGAGGGAAAATTTTGGGGTACAACAATCACAAATGGTCCTTCATATGTAGGAGTCCATTTGCCCCTGGGATCACTTTGCGACAAGATAATCCGCTTGATTACGAGATCTCCGACTTGATACACTTGACATCTGACTTTCTTATTGAAGGCCTTGATCATCCGTTTTTGATACGTCTGACCATGGCATATAGCAGCGAGTCGCTTTTCGTCGATCAGATTGAGTTGATCAAGTCGGGTCTGCATCCAATCATCTTCATTCAAACCTGTGTCCTTTATAATCCTTAGAGAAGGAATCTGAACTTCCATAGGCAGGAAAGCTTCCATGCCATATACCAACGAAAATGGGGTTGCCCCGGTTGAAGTACGTGCCGTCGTACGGTATCCATGTAGAGCAAACGGTAACATCTCATGCCAGTCTTTGTAAGTGACTGTCATTTTCTGAATGATCTTCTTAATGTTTTTGTTCGCAGCTTCAACAACACCGTTCATCTTCGGCCGATAGGGAGATGAATTGTGATGATAAATCTTGA
Source organism: Vicia faba (assembly GCA_948472305.1). Lineage (NCBI taxonomy): Eukaryota > Viridiplantae > Streptophyta > Magnoliopsida > Fabales > Fabaceae > Vicia > Vicia faba. The sequence continues at coordinate 1,679,282,264 of OX451736.1, read as the reverse complement.
ACTGCTCGCACAATGCGGTGATCATCGTGTTATTCAGATTTGTACCGTTGTCTGTGATGATCCTGTCTGGAACACCATACCGACATATGAGATTTTGCTTGATGAAGCGGGCAACCATATTTTTAGTAACAGAGGCGAAGGAAGCTGCTTCGACCCATTTGGTGAAATAGTCAATGGCAACTAGGATGAAACGATGTCCGTTGGAAGCCGTGGGCTTAATCTCTCAAATCATGTCAATGCCCCACATTGCAAATGGCCAAGGAGCAGTCAGGACGTTGAGAGGGACCGGAGGGATATGAACTTTGTCAGCGTAGACTTGACATTTGTGGCAAATACGGGAATGTTGATGGCAGTCAGCTTCCATGGTAGACCAGTAATAGCCTGCCCTTAGGATCTTCTTAGCCATTGTATGCCCACTCAAGTGAGTGCCAAATGTGCCGCTGTGTATCTCAGTCATGATCAACTCTGATTCAGCTTTGTCTACGCATCGGAGTAATACACAATCATGGCTTCGTTTGTAAAGGATGCCGTTGCTCAGGAAGAATTTGGCAGCAAATTTCCTTAAGAACTTCTTGTCGTTTACGGAAGCTCCTTTGGGATAATCTCTAGTCTAGAGATACCTTTTGATTTCATGGAACCAGGGTTGTTCCACTACTTCTTCGGTATTAATCTCGTGACAATGTGCGGGTTCATCCATTCGCTCAATGGTGATTTGGGGAGCCTCGTTGTCCCAGTTGAGTTTAAACATGGAAGACATTGTAGCTAGAGCATCTGCTAGCTAATTCTCTTCTCGCGGGAAATGCTCGAAGGTAATTTGCTCGAAATGAGGCAACAATGTCAAGACATGTTCTTTGTATGGGATAAGATTAGGGTGCTTGGTATCCCACTCTCCTTTGATTTGACTGACAATCAAAGCCGAGTCCCCAAATACGATCAAAGATTTGATCCCCAAGTCTATAGCAGCCTTGAGACCAAAGATGCAAGCTTCATATTCAGCCATGTTGTTTGTGCAGCTGAAGCAAAGTCGGGCCGTGAAAGGTGTGTGACAACCTTCCGGGGAGATGAGTACTGCACCGATACCGTTTCAAAGTGCATTTGAAGCACCATCAAAGTACAGGGTCCATCGGGATCCCTTTTCGGGTCCGTCATACGGTCCGTCACTTTCAATGCTGTCCAAATTCATGATGTCCTCGTCTGGGAAGTCAAATCTCATGGGTTGATAATCTTCGATAGCTTGATGAGCCAGATGGTCAGCTAGTACACTCCCTTTTACAGCTTTTTGAGTTGTGTACTGGATGTCATACTCAGTCAGGATCATTTGCCATCTAGCTATTCTTCCAGATAAAGCGGGCTTTTCGAAGATATATTTGATAGGATCCATTTTGGAAATCAACAAGGTAGTATGAGTCAACATATACTGCCTTAGTCGGCGAGCAGCCCATACCAAAGCGCAGCAAGTTTTCTCGAGCAGTGAGTAGCGAGTCTCACAGTCGGTAAACTTTTTGCTAAGGTAATAAATAGCATGCTCTTTTCGACCAGACTCGTCATGCTGGCCCAAAACTCACCCCATTGAGTTATCCAAGACGGTCAGATACATGATCAATGGTCTTCCTTCGACGGGTGGCATCAGAATAGGAGGTTCTAGCAAATACTCCTTGATCTTATAAAAAGCAGCTTGGCAATCGTCGTTCCATTCGACTACCTGATCTTTCTTCAAGAGTTTGAAAATTGGCTCACAGGTAGAAGTCAGATTAGAGATGAATCTGGCAATATAGTTCAAGCGCCCCAAGAACCCTCTAACCTCCTTTTCAGTACGGGGAGCAGGCATCTCTTGTATTGCTTTCACTTGTGCTGGATCGAATTCAATGCCTTTGTTGCTTACAATGAATCCTAGAAGTTTACCAGACCTAACTCCAAAAGTGCACTTACTTGGATTCAGCCTGAGTTTGTATTCTTTCAACCTGGCAAACAGCTTTTCTAGATGTTCAAGGTGCTCCTCCTCTGTTTGTGACCGAGCTATCATATCGTCTACGTAAACTTCAATCTCATGATGTATCATATCATGAAACAAAGCTACCATGGCGTGTTGATAAGTTGTCCCTGCGTTCTTCAGCCCGAACGGCATCACCTTGTAACAGAAAGTGCCCCATTGTGTGACAAAAGTTTTTTTCTCCATATCTTCGGGGGCCATTTTGATTTGATTGTAGCCCGAGAATCCATCCATGAAGGAAAACACTTTGTGTTGAGCTGTATTGTCGATCAAAATGTCAATGTGTGGTAGCGGAAATCATCTTTGGGGCTGGCCCTATTCAAATCCCGGTAGTCCACACACATCCTGACTTTGCCATCTTTCTTAGGTACTGGCACGATGTTAGCGACCCATTGAGGATAGGACGTAACAGCCAGAAAGCCAGCGTCGAATTTCTTCATCACTTCTGCTTTGATCTTTTCAGACATGTCAGGCCTCATTCGGCGGACTTTTTGCTTGATCGGTGGACAATCCTCTCTTGTGGGGAGACGGTGAACCACGATGTCTGTGTCTAAACCCAGCATGTCTTCATAAGACCAAGCGAAGATTCAACATACTCATTCAACAACTGTATCAGGCGTTCCTTGACATTTGGTTCCATATTGGCACCCACTTGCACCTCTTTTCGGTCTTCCTCGGTCCCTAAGTTGACAGTTTCCAATGACTCTTCGTGCGGTAAGATGGCCCTTTCCTCTTGCTGTAGAAGTCTGGCTAGTTCCCCTGGTACTTCACAACCTTCGTCATCTTCATACTCGGCTTGATTGACCAGATCTTCAGAGTTATTGAAGGATATAGCAGAATCGTCACCCATGGAATCCGGAGTGGATGGGTACCTGCATTTGTGAGTGTGGGTGTGTGTAAGGGATAACCATCCTTAAACAAAAATGCAAAAGGAAAGAAAATGAACACAGCAGTTTATCAAATGAAAAACGTCCAATGAATCATTAAACATGGCATATGGATATGAGAATAATCAAAACCCTTACAAATGGACCTACATGCCCCGGGCAAGGCATGAGGTGAAAAGATAGTGTACGGATTGTTTGAAAATAAATATTACAGACCAATAGGAAATGTTTGACAGATAAATTACTGATGAATAAAAGTGATGGGGACAAAGTCTTTTGCCTCCCAGTTGCACAATCCTCCTTTGACAGTCGGGTAAATCCAATTTTCGATGTTGCTCTCTTTGTCTTCGTCCTCCAAAGCGTTGATTCCGTAGGGAGAAATTTTGACTGGCGCTCTTTCAATCTTCGAACGGCGCATAGCTTTCTGGCCCGCGGTAGTGAACCCTAATCCAAATTTGTCTGTTTTATGTGGAATATCAGGCAACTGCCCCCATGCTGAATTCTTCCCCTCCTTTATTGCGGCCTTTGCGTCCTCCAGAGATGACATCCTGGCCATCTGCCTCGGTACTTCAGCTGCCAACTTTGCTACTGTTATGTCAGGAAGGACTTCTTCGAAATGCTGGAAAGGCGTCTCAATGAACTCACCCTCTACCTCCACATACCGGAAGGAGTTTAAGTGGCTGATCATGTACTCCTCTTCACCATGGACGGTAATGATCTTTCCCTTGACAGGATACTTTAACATCTGATGTAAGGAGGAGGTGACTGCCCCGGCATGGTGCATCCAAGGCCTACCCAACAAGCAAGAGTATGACGGACGGATGTCCATCACATAGAAAGTAGATTTAAACACCTCGGTGCCCACCTTGATGGGAATATCAACCTCCCCATGGACCATTCTCTTCGAACCATCGAAAGCTCTGACAACAATATCACTCGGTTTCAACTCCAACCCTTCACAATCTAGTCGGTCCAAGGCCTTCTTAGGAAGTACATTCAGCGACGAACCAGTGTCGACCAAGGCATGTGCGAGAGTAGTTCCTCGGCACTCGACTGAAATGTGCAAAGCATCATTGTGGTTTCTACCTTTAGGAGTTAGGTCGGCATCAGAGAAACCTAATACATTGTCTGCAGTAAGGCTGGCCACGCAATTTTGAAATTGATTTGCAGAGGTTTCCTGGGGCACATGGGCTGCCTTCAGGAATTTTATCAGAGCCTTAGCGTGCGCTTCCGAGCAAAGTAGTAGTGCCAACATGGAGATCTTTGAGGGGGTTTGCCCCAACTGTTCTACCACATCGTAATCACTCCTTTTGATTATCTTCAAGATCTCATCCATTTCCTTCTTGGAGGTTTCCGGGATGACCAAGGGTTGAGCCCTCGTCCTGACGAGCTCATCTTGGATTCCCTTACCTTTATCAACAGCGGTAGGAGGGACAATACTAGGAACAACAACATCTTCAATCAATGGGGTTCTAGCAGAGAGTTTTATTGGTGCAGGGATGACCTTGTCAGCAGATGAGGGTCCAAAGATTGCTCTTGGAGGGGCAATCTCTGGAGAAAAAATTCTCCCACTCCGGGTGATTTTGCTCGTGCCCGCAATGTTTCCAATGCTGGCTTCTTCATCACCTGAACTTTCTTCAGTTATTTCGATTTGTTTAATACCATGGTAGTAGACGTCACCGCCATAGTTCCATGGTATTGACTTCTCAGAAATATAGGGGACAGGCCCTGGCATTTTTATCTTCAAAGGAACAGATTTCGTAACTGGTGTAATCTTAACAGGCTTTTTGACGGCCTTGGAAAGATTGGCGTGAATGGTTATGATTGAGACATCTTCAGTATGGGTTGGAGTGGCAGAAACTTTTTCAAACAAAATTTGTCGACTATCCATTAGGCCTTGGATGCCTTTCTTCAGTAACGGACAATCAAACGGCAGAGAGTAACAACAATAGCAATCTTCTTTACATCCCGGGAAGATCCCGGCCCTTAACAGATTCAACTTGATGGTTAACAATGGAGTTATCAGATCATTGACATCAGCAACATACAAATCTTCTTCAATGGCATTGACATTTCAGCCGTGCTTCGGCATTGGAGCATATATCACGTTCGGCTTCTCCGGAGCGTCGAACTCCACCTCCTTCGCCTCTATCAGGTCTTGGATTTTATGCTTGAGTGCCCAACAATCGTTGGTGTCGTGCCCGACACTGTCAGAATGTTAGGCGCATTTAGCATTAGGATGATAATGAGGAGAGGACGTATTCACATTTTTTGGTGCCTCTTTGATAGTGGCGAGATTCAACTTTAACAGATGGGGAAGCACTTGCGCTGGAGTCATATTAATGCGGGTGAACTGCCGTTGTCGCCGTTCCACCCGTTGCTGATTTGGTCTGGACTGGTTATAGCGAGGCTGCTCACTTGAAGGGTTTTGAATCATTACGGCCCCTACAGTTGGTCGGCGCTCAGTCTTCCCTGCTCTTCTCTGAGAATATACCACAGTCGTTTCCTTCTTGAAAGGTTTCTTCTCAACACTTGCAGCGGCACTCTTCTGAATCTTTCCTGACTTGATGCCAGCTTCTATTCTTTCGCCTGTTAAGATCAAATCGGTAAACCCCGCGGAAGAGTTACCAATCAGATGATTGAAAAATGGCCCAGATAGGGTCCCTAGAAACATATCAACAAGTTCACGGTCGGTTAAAGGAGGCTGCACCCTGCCAGCCAAATCCCTCCATTTTTGTGCATATTCTTTGAATCCTTCGCCTGTTCCCAATGACATACCCTGAAGTTGGGTACGCGTAGGAGCAAGGTCAGAATTGTACTGATATTGTTTGTAGAAGGCGGTGGCCAAGTCTTCCCAGTTTCGGCGCTGGTTCCCTCTAGCTGATAAAACCACTCCAGTTGAGCCCCAGAAAGGCTGTCTTGAAAGAAATGGATCCAAAGGTTCTTATCTGCCGTATAAGGTTGGATCTTTCTTACGTAGGACCTGAGATGCATTTTTGGACAGGACAGCCCATCATACCTCACAAAAACTGGCACTTTGAACTTTGGGGGAATCACAATCCCGGCAACTAAACCCAAGTCTTTGAAATCCAAACCCGGCACCCTTTGTAGCTCCATGGCGGCCAACCTGTCTTCTAAACCTTTGTATTTATCATCAGCTGGAGGGTATTGTTGATCAGAGTAGTCTTCATCCTCTTCGACCTCCTCTTCTTCCACATCGGACTTGGAAGGTACCGCAGCCCCACCTCCTTTACTGGTTCCTTCATCTGAAGTAGGAGGAAATTCAAGCACTCTCCGGGTTTCTCCTTCAAATCTTCTCCCTAAAGTAGCCACCCCGAGTCTCTTTTTCTTCTTTTTCACTGGGTCTTTATTCCCCAGCAAGGTCTTTAGATCCTCCTGACCCTTAGCCAAGGTCATCAGGAGTTGCTGGAACTGTGCATTTTGAGCTTCCAGGTCTTTGACTGTTTGCTCGAGATCCATCCTACTAAAATAAACAGCAGACAGATAAGGAAACCTGGAGTGAGACCTGCTTATGCACATGATGAATGATATGCTTATGTATTCAATGCATTCAAGGATTTAGAACATTCAAAATTGTTGCAGACAAAGAAGAACGCACGTCATATTAATAAGAAGAAATTTGTTAGTACATAAATGCCCCATGGGCCAAATATTACAAAAACAACTTCTCAAGGTAAAAAGACATTGCGCATCCTCTTTGGTGCGATGTAGGTGTTAAGGGCCTCTTGCTCATGGAGTCGGCGGGTAAGCTCTAGAACCTTCTTCTCACTGGCGTAGAAGCTGGCTTCAAAAGTGTTCCGTTCCTCCTTGAACTGAATCCAACTTTTCTGCATTTCCTCCCACGATGTAGGCATGTCAGGATGTAGGATGGTGTAGGGAACCTCTCCTTCCTTGACGGGCTCTTTAATCACAGGGAGAACATGAGGATAAGGCATCATTAGACTTTGGGCTCGGGCTCGTACCCACTTGAGATAAGGCTCAAGAGGGATGGAGTTCTTGTGTCCCAGAGTCTTGCTATCAACCTTGTTGGGCTTCCCCCAAGCTCTGATGAATCTTTGGCGAAGTCCTTGCGCATCGTTGTCGAAGTCAAAAACTAGGGCAGGAATCAACATGTCATGAGGGTCATCCCTCCGTGCATATCCAAATTGCCTCAAAGCTAGACAAGGGTTGTAGGTGATACCTCCTCTGATTCCAAGTAAAGGAACATTAGGAAACTCTCCACAACGATCGACGATGATGACATTTTCTCTGGACCGAGAACACCAATGTACATCAGAGTGAGTAAGAGTCATCAACCGTTGGGACCACCTTGAGCCTTGGTCATTCTTCAAGACAGATTGTGGAAGGTGCAAAATAAACCACCTTGCGAGGAGAGGAGTACAGCACATGAGAACACCCCACTTTCTCATTGTTCGTGTGTAAAATGAGTGAAGGATGTCCCCAAGCAATGTTGGTATTGGATTTCTGGACAAGAAGATTTTGACGGCGTTGACATCTACCAATTGGTCAGAGTTTGGGAATAGGACCAACCCATAGATAAGGAGTGCCACAAGCTCTTCAAAGGCTTGTAGGTCCAATGAGTTCCAACACTCTTGTGCCTTCTCGAACAAGAATTTTGCTAAGAAACCTTTGACGCCGCTTCTGGTTTCCCAATGCCTCTTGATGTCGAGATGGTTGTAGATGTAATGCTCGAGCAACATCTTCCGGCTTTGGTTCCTTTTCCGTACCGTTGAAGGGTAGTTGATTAAGGATAGGGATTCTTAGGAGTTGAGAAAACTCCTCCAAAGTGGGTACCAACTGGTAGTCAGGGAAAGTGAAACAGTGGTGAAGAGGGTCAAAGAACTGGAATAACACTTTCATCATATCCTCTTCAATGTTGGTGTTGACTAAGCTGAGCAGTCTACCATGTCTTTCACTGAAGGATGAGCTTTTCGGAATTCTTGAGGTGAGCTCCTTGAGTTGAGGAGAGATTCTCACAAGGTTGACTTGGATGGTTTTTCTGCGAGGAATTTCCATGAACTACAAAACAAGAACAAAGATGAAGATCCAAACCCTTGAAATGGTTAGTGAATGCATATGATGCTTTATGATGTTTATGATGTATGCACAAACATATGTACAAGCAAATCACACCAAACCCTAGTTTCAGGCTTGCATGGGGTTTCATAGGTAAGTACCCTCTTGAGTGTAGTTGGCTTAAAAACCTGTCCTATAAATAGTAACCGGGTTCTAAGGAGCTCAATATCACTGGATTGTTTTCATTGTTCATTGTTTTGGTTTAGCCACTTAACTAGCGACCAAAATATTCCAAGAAAACAGCCCTCAATGAGTGTAGTATCGAGTATCTACCAACTTCGGACTGCACCAAAGCCGGTCATCTCACTACCCCTAATAAAAGGCCAAGATGGTCAAGTAAGGTTCTAGGTCATTAGTGCTTAGTGACATCACTCAGCGGCCCCGTACTCTCCTTGATTAAACTCAAGGGTTACCGGTACTCACAAATATGTCGCACTAATATAGCTATTTCTTCGACCGTGTCGGTATACCCCGCACAGTTTCCACAATGTATTGCTATCTATGAATGTTTCCCAAAATCGGGTGTAGGATTGCAAACCCAAACAAAAGAGCCAAGATATAAAGCAATCAATTCAAACAATTAGTCATGCAAGAGGGTGATCTAAGCCCTAAGGTTACTCCACTTTTAAATTTTCCCCAGCAGAGTCGCCAGTTCTGTGATACGGTGGGAGAACTGACTATGGTTTTGCGTTTTTTTTCGCAAATGTTTCGGTTGAGCAAGAGTCGCCACCGACTTTTTATTTTATCCTAAGGAAAGGTTTAAAAAGCACAGCAAAAACCTTTGAGATATTTTCTTGGGTTCGGGGAGTAGATTATAGAAAGGGAAGGTATTAGCACCCTTTCTATCCATGGTTATCCATGGGCTCTTAGGTACTTGCTTAGATCAACTTGCCTTGGTTTTCAATTGTTTGAAATGGTTCTTTGTGTGTGGTTTTGAAAATGTTTTGAAAAAGATGCCTTGTCTAGGCTACCCTTGTAAAAATTCTTTACTCGAATGTTTTACAAAAGGTGTTTGTCTTTTTGACAAGATGTTTCAAGGTTTTTTGAAAGTTTGTTTTGAAAGTGTTTGTGAAGTGTGGTTTGAAAAATAGGCAAGTGTTTTTGCTTTGCAAGTTGACAAGTACTTAAGAGCTATCTACCCTAAAGTTCTCAAAGATTTTTGTTATGTTTTAACCCTTTTAACAATTTTGTTCCACCATTGCATTTGGTGGACAATCTTGTGTTAGGATGTAAAAGGGACGGGCGCGGGTCATCGTTTAGACCATAATTGCAATGGTGCCAAGTATCTTTGGGCAATTTTCCTTTAAGGGACTTGATCATTTTTTAGGCAACTTTTCGAAAGCGTCGTCGAGGGACTATGATCATTTGAATTGTTTGTTTTGCCCAAAGAGACCTAACATGCAATATGGCCCATTATTGAAGGCAACAAATGGAATACCCTAGGGGTGCAAGTGTGATTAGTGTTGCCCATTTTCATGCTTGTTTATCTTGAAATTAGGTCAAACTATTTTTGTCGTTTTTTGATTCTCATACAAACCCTAATTCTAGCATGGTATAATTAGAAAGCATTAAAGTGTGAAATTTAAAGTTCCTAAGCTATTACAACATAATATGGGAAGGGGGGTACAAATGTTCAAATGGGGGTATTTTGACAAGGAATTTAAACCTAAACTATTACATCAAAATTGAATTATTTACAAGATATTTAATTGCACAAATTAAATGAAAATAAAATAAATATGCAAGATGCAAAAAATGTTTTTATATGTATGAAAAAAGGCATTTCTTTATGTGTCAAATAAACAAAATAAAAAGTATTAATTTTTTGGATTTTTCATGTTTAGGGCAAAACCCTAATTTTATTAAATAAAATGTATTAATTATTTAATATGTACACATTTATTTATTATATACAAAATAAAATAAAAATGAAGTATATTTGTAAAAGGGTATTTTTAATATTAAATATTAATAAAAAAAATAAAAGTGTGTATATTTTGTATTTTAACCTAAATATATTAATATATATATATATATATGTATTTATATTATATGATAAATATATTAAACATGTATAAAAAATATAATATTTAATATTTACAAAAAAAAGTATTTTTGATATAAAATGTTTTCAAAAGAGAAAATGAAATAAAAATCAAAAATAAAATATATTTGCATTATTTTTCCTAATTATTCTAAATAATAGTATTTATATTATTTATGCACAAATATAAATCTAAGCAAATAAATACCTAATAAATATGAAAATGGTGTAAAAAATATTTTTTGTATTTTTAATATTATAAGAAAAAATAAATAAGTCAGAATAAAAAAGGAAAAGTCAAAAAATCATTAAAATAAGCAAAATGGGCTCAGGGGGTGTAAAAGTAATAAAAGGGTGCAAAAAGAAAGTCAACTCAGGCCCAGCCCAAGAAGACTTCATCTTCAACCTCAGAACACGTTTGAACACAATCCACGCGCGTTTTTCATCTCTCAATTCCTGGACTTTCAAGCAAAACTCACAACATGAAAAATGTAGAGCATTAAGAGACGAATTCAGGGATATAAAGAACTTGACTTAACTCTCTAAGATGAGAGAGAATTTCTTCTCCCCCAATTCCTGACCTAGTTTTTGTCCCATGTTCAGACTTAAAATTCTCTAAGCATACATAATATAAATGAAATCTAACTACATGGGCATGTTCAGGGCTATGAATGTGACATGTTTTCTTCACAAACCTAAAGCTAACAATGCCTGGATAGAGAGATACGTGTTCATGAACTTACCTGTTCAGTTGAAGTTGTATCTGGTGATTGAGGTACTTTCAGTGCAAGATGATGATTGGTACAGCTTCCTTGATGTCCAGGGATGCTATTCCAAGCTTTACTTTGTCTTGAAACCTTTTGAATCGTGCTATGGAACTTCAGCTGCAAAACAAGAAAATGAAAATGGTGATGTTGCCTGGGAGTGTTACAGGTCGTGTTTGAGGTTTGGATTAGCTTCAAGGGATGTTGTAGGGTGTGTTTGACAAGTTTTTAGCAAGAATGCATGGAAGGTTTGAGCTATGGAACTCAAACTGCAGCAGATGCTCTGTTTGGGCAGTTTGAGGGTGATTCTGGGAATGAGAGGGTATTAGGGATGCTAGGCTTGTGTTTCAGCTTAGGATGGATGTCTTGAATGTGTTTGATAACTTTTTCTAAGCATGTGTTAACTGATATGAGAGTTGTGTTCAGTTATGGCAAGTTTCTTCTACTTTAAGCAACCAATGGCCAAGTTGAGTTTCTAGCTTGTACAGGCCCCCCTAATGTGCTGCATAACTCAGTCTTGATCAGTGCAATTAGCCCATAAACTTGTGCCAAAGAGATCTTAACTGTACTTGCTTGGATTTGCATTTTTACATAAAGTTCACTTTTGCAAAAATGGTTAAAATGCTTTATCTATTTTGGGATTATACCTCTATGCAATGCTTGAACACATAGAATATGGTCTTGGCACAAAGAGTTTACATTAAATTTATGAGTGTAAAAGAGATTTAGGGCCTGTAATCAAGAAATGCATGCTGATTTGAAAATTGCCTAAGTGTATGAACATGGAAATTGGCCATAACAAAAGTGAGTTTTTCCCATATTGCCAAATTCGATTCTCTCTAACCATGAGTTTGTTTGATGAGTTCTTGGACATTTTGGAAAGCTTGGAATGTGTACTACAATCCATCTTTGAAATGCAAATTGAAATTCCAAGTGGAAGTATGTGAAAAATGGTCTTGAAGTTAGGCAAAAATCCTGCCTAAAATAGGTCAAATTTTCTCTAAGTTAAGAATGGTTTGGTACCCTTGTTCCAAAAATTGTAACTTTAGATACAAGCCTCTTTTTTGAAAACTTTGTGAATAAAAGTTGTAGATTATGCAATAGGCTACAACTTTCATGTTTTGACTTTTGCTTGAATCCAAATGAATCTTGGTGAGAAAGTGGGGCAAAGTTAGGAAAAAATTAGGGTTTTTAATAACTTAGAAAAATTCTAAGTTATGAAAAATCTTCATTTCAAACCCTAATTTGCAATTCTTGATTTCTTGATGAACAAGTTTCATGATTTGGCATGTTTTGATGAAAAATGAATCTTGACACTTGATTTTGACCAAAAAGTCAAAGTTTGACTTTTCAGTATTCAGTCAAAATTGATCAATTGACTGGGAAATTCAACTGTCAATCTTGTGCATTTGGGATCTTTTGAACTTGTTGAGCATGTCAAGACAATTCCATAGGGTCCTTGAGTCCATATGTGAGCTTGGTTTGCCATTGGCTAGGTCAAACAGTCAAAAATTGCCTTTGTGCAGTCAAAACCCTAAAAATGACCATTTTGCCCTTTTGGTGATCTGATCAAATTTCTTGTGGAATTGTGATCCAAACTTGATCAAATGGTCAATGTGAGTTCATAATGTTGATGTGGGTCAATTTTCATGGGATTTGACTGTCAATTGGCCACAGTTGACTTTTTCCCCAATACAGCTGATTTCTAGGTCAACTGTCCAATTGACTGGGCAAAATTTGGAATCAAGACTTGAAACTTGGTATGGGTAAACTTGGGAGTCCCATATGAAGCATGAAAGTCATCTTAGGCAATTTTGGTCAAAACATATTTCTGCAAACACAAACCCTAATTTGGGTCAACAGTGCAAGGAGAAGTCTTGAGCGGATGAAACTCTAACTGGATCTTGAGCTCCAAGGGCTTAGTGATGAGAAATCAATGAGAAATGGGAGGGCAAATTTTGGGGTACAACAGATACCATACAAAGCCTGTCAAAAACTATACAGCATTCAAGCTTGCCTTTCAAACCTGCCTAAAGCCATACAAACCTGCTAAGCTTCGAACTATATCAAAATGCCTCAAAACTCTAAACATGTGTTATAAAACAACAAACCTGCTCTAACTACCTTAAGCCTGCTCTAACTAACACAAGCAAGTCCAAACCAAATATCCAAACCAAGTCAGAATCAAACAAATCCCAAACACCCTCAGAACCATGTTCATCACAGGGCGAAAATAGCCAAAAATTACCAACACAGCATCAAGAGAGTAAAAGCTACTCAGAAGCAAAAAAAGGCAAACAACTCTCAGTTTCAATTTCATCATCATTGAGAAAACAAATCCATGCTCTCAGAACTAACAGTTCATCATTGAGTAACAAAGCCAACACATCATCAAGAGAGGAAAATCTACTTAGAAGCAAAACAGCAATAAGCAAACAATCTCAGAATAATCATCATTGAAAAAGCCAGAAAGCATCACAAAGGCAAGCGATCAGAAGAGGAAAAGAAGCACTTAAGCTAGGGTTTTCAGAAAACCATCATCATAAAACCACAGAGGCAAGCAAGATACAAATGCCAGACAAACTAGAATAGAGCTAGTATCACCAGTCCCATGTCTCCGGCCGCCTAAGACACCTCCGGTCCAAGTTCTCCGTCTCCTCTCCAAAGGTAGTAATTTCTTCTCCCTTTTTACACACCTCACACAAACAAAGATAACACAAAAAAGTCAAAACGTGTAAGAGGTAAAACACGCAAGAGATAAATATTTGAAACCCTAAAACATGAAAATCTGAGAACTGATACCTTTTCTTGCCACCGCTTTGCTTAACCATGGAGGGAGGAGGAGTTAGAGGTGGCGCCTAGTGGCCATAGGTGGAGCGGAGGTTCTTTCAGAAAGCTTGGCTCAAGACAACAAAGAAGAAGATGAGAGTGCCGTTCGTACAACACAAACCTTTGTTCTGAACGAAACATTCAAACCCTAAACAATTTGGCAAAATACTTTGGGCCTGTCCCCAACAAAAACCCTTAAGCCCATAAGTTTCTGGCGTTACACCCCCCCCCCCCCCCCCTTGATTCTCCTTCAATTTTGTTTTGGGCCATCCCTTTTCCTTACAGCCCATTTTCTTTTTTCTTTACACAAACTAATATCTTTATTTTATTTTATCACTTTATTTCCTTTTTTCTTCATAACTTATTACTTTAACTTTTTTATACAAATTTTTCTTAGATGCTTCTTTTTATTATACTTAAAAAATACATAAATCTTAGGATTATTAAATTTAAGCAATTTTTTTTTATTAAAACGTTTTTTTGTTTAATTTAAACCTTGTTTATAAAACATTAACAAAAGACACAAAAATAAATAAATAAATACTTAATAACATATTAGGTTAGCATTTATATCATTTGTAAATAATCACATACATTGCATAATGCTTTTATTTCTCTTTGATTCTTATACTTTGCTATACTTTTACATTGAGAACGCGATTCGATTTGGTTGTAAATATTATTTGGACACTACTATCCTGATAAGACTCATCCCCATTTGTAAATATTTGTACCCCCATCCCCGGATACTTATTTGTAATAGCTTAGACTTTAAATTCCCGCAATTTATCGCTTTCTATATACTGTATAATAATTAGGGTTTGTATGCAAAGATTCAAAATCAACCGCTAGATAACCTAATACAAAGACAAAAATGCATGAAAATGGACAACACCATACACACTTGCACCCCTAGGGTTACTCCACTTGTTGCCTTCAAAAAAGGGCCATGTTTGCATGTTGAGTTCTTTGGCAAAACAAAACAAAAATGATCATAGTCCCTCGATGACGCTATCAAGTTGCCTAAAAATGATCAAGTCCATTAAAGGAAAATTGCCAAAGACACTTGGCACTATTGCATTCATGGTCTTAAACGATGACCCACGCCCGTCCCGTTAACATCCTAACACAAGGTTGTTCACCTAATACAATGGTGAAACAACACTGTTAAAAGGGTTAAAACATAAGAAAGATCTTTGAGTAAATTTAGGGGTAGACAACTCTTAGTTACTTGATCAAACTTGCAAAACACAGTTGCCTACTTTCAAAACACACTCCACGACACAACTTTCAAAACCTTGAAACATCTTTTCAAAAAGACAAACACCTTTGCATATACTCAAACAAGAGTCATTACAATGGTTGCCTAGACAAGGCATCTTTTTCAAAACATTTTCAAAACCACATACACAAAGCACCATTTCAAACAATTGAAAATCAAGGCAAGTGATCTAAAACAAGTAACTAAGAGCCCATGGATAACCATGGATGAAAAGGGTGCTAGCCCCTTCCCTTTTCATAATCTACCCCCCGAACCCAAGAAAACATCTCAAAGGTTTTTCCTTTGCTTTTTAACCTTTCCTTAGGATAAATAAAAAGTCGGTGGCGACTCTTGCTAAACCGAACAAGTGCGAAAACAAACGCAAAACCTCAAGTCAGTTCTCCCACCGTATCACAGTTAGGTACGGCCATAATGTTAGCAACCCATTGTGGATAGGAAGTAACAGCCAGAAAGCCAGCGTTGAATTGCTTCATAACCTCAGCCTTGATCTTCTCAGACATGTCAGGCCTCATTCGGCGAACCTTTTGCTTGATCGGTGGATAATCTTCTCTTGTAGGGAGACGGTGGACCACAATATATGTGTCTAACCCGGGCATGTCTTCATAAGACCAGGTGAAGATTTCAAAATATTCGCTCAACAACTGCACTAAGCGCTCCTTGACACTTGGTTCCAGGTTGGCACCCACTTTTACTTCTTTCCTGTCTTCCTTTGTCCCTAAGTTGATGGTTTCTAGCAACTCTTCATGAGGCATAATAGCCCTCTCTTCTTGTTGCAAAAGTCTGGCTAACTCTCCCGGCACTTCACAATCTTCGTCAACTTTGTACTCAACATGATTGACCAAATCTTCGGAGTTATCGAAGGCTAAAGCAGAATAGTTACCCATGGAATCCGGAGTGGATGGGTACCTACATTTGTGAGTGTGGGTGTGTGTAAGGGATATCCATCCTTTAAACAAACAAAATGTAAAAGGAAAGAAAATGAACACAACAGTTTATAGATGAAAAACGTCCAGTGATTCATTAAAACATGGCATATGATAATGAAAAAAATCAAGCCCTTACAAATGGACCTACATGCCCCTGGCCAGGCATGAGGTGAAAATAGTGTGCAAATTGTTTAGTTATTACAGACCATAAATGGGAAATTGTTCAAAGATAAAATTACTGGTTGATAAAGGTGATGGGAACAAAATCCTTTGCTTCCCAGTTGCTTAAACCCCTTTCAACGGTCGGAAAGATCCAATCTTCAAAGTGGCTCTCTTCATCTTCATCTTCTACAGCATTGATTCCATGGTGAGAGATCTTGACGGGTGGTCTTCCAATCTTGGAGCGACGCATAGCCTTTTGTCCTGCAGCAGTGAACCCTAACCCAAACTTGTCCGTCTTATGGGGAAAATCAGGCAATTGCCCCCATACTGTACTCTTCCCTTATTTAATCACAACCTCTGCGTCCTTAAGAGATGCCATCCTAGATACACGCTTGGGAATGACAGGCACCTCAACCATTGTCTTCGCAACTGCTACCTCGGGAGAAACTTCCTCAAAATGTTGGAAAGGCATTTCGATAAACTCGCCATCCAACTCCACATAGCGGAAGGAATTGAGATGACTTATCATGTACTCTTCCTCTCTATTCACTGTTATAATCTTACCCTTAACATGATATTTCAGCATTTGGTGCAAACAGGAGGTAACTGCCCCGTCATAATGGATCCACGGTCTTCCTAACAAACATGAATATGACGGACGGATGTACATCACGTAGAAGGTGGAGTTGAAAACTTCTGTGCCTACTTTGATAGGAATATCAACCTCTCCATGAACCATTCTTTTGGAACCATCAAAAGCCCTAACAACGATGTTACTCGGTTTGAGGGTCAATCCTTCGTAGTCCAAACGGTCTAAGGCTTTCTTTGGCAGCATATTCATGGAAGAACCAGTATCAACTAAGACATGGGAGAGGGTGGTTCCCCTTCATTCAACTGAAACATGTAGCGCGTCGTTGTGTTTCCTTCTTTTGGGGGTCAAGTCAACATTGGAAAAGCCAAGGCCATTATCAGCAGTAAGACTGGCCACACACTCTTGAAACTGGTCAGCCGAAGTCTCTTGGGGTACATGTGCCGCCTTCAAGAATTTGATTAGGGCCTTAGAATGGGCCTCAGAACAGAGCAGAAGAGCCAACATTAAAATTTTAGAAGGGGTCTGCCCTAGCTGTTCCACAACGTCGTAGTCACTTTTTCTGATTATTTTCAAGATTTCATCCATTTCTTTTTGAGTGGTTTCGGGGATAACCACAACATGAGCCTTTGTCTTGACAGGAACTTCCAGTATCCCCTTAACCTTATCGGTAGTATCAGCAGATGGTCTTACTTCAGGAGTATCCAATTCTTCAATCACTGGGTCTTGCACAGATGGTCCAACAGGTACAAGAGCTTTCAAGGGTCCGAAAACTGCTCGAGGGGGAGCAATCTCCGGAGAAAAGATCCGACCGTTGCGGGTTATCTTGCTTGTACCCGCAATGTTCCCTATATCAGGGTTTTCCTCTTCATAAATCTCTTGGACTGTTTCGATTTGTTTGATACCATGGTAGAAGATTTCTCCCCCATAGTTCCATGGTATCATTTTGGTGGATTGGTACGGGATAGGTCCCGACATGGTGATCTTTAAAGGTACACATTCAAAGTTGGGTGTAATCCTGACAGGCCTTTGGAAAGCCTTGGGAGGATTGTCGGAAATGGTTATGATTCTGATATCGTTGGTTGAAGTAGCACAAGTAACAGGAGTAACAGGATTGAAGGTATCAACAAGGGTTTTCTAGAAAAGTATCTCTTGGGTATCCATCAGGCGTTGGACACCTGAATTCAACATTGGGCAATCACCTCGTATGTTCAAACAAAAATAGAAGTCTTTATCACAACTAGGAAAGATCCCGGCTCTCAATAAATTCTCTTTAATCACAAGTAACGGCGTCAACAGGTTAACAACATCAGTAACATGGAGGTCCTCCATAACAGCATGAACATTATTACCGTGCTTGGGCATCAGAGCAGATATCACATTGGGCTTCTCAAGCGCATCGAATTCTACCTCTTTGGCATCAATTAAGTCCTGGATTTTGTTCTTAAGCGCCCAACAATTATTAGTATTGTGCCCAGCACTGTCGGAATGGTAAGCACACTTGGCATTGGAGTGATAGTATGGAGAGGAGGTGTTAGGGTTTTTTGGCGCTTCCTTCAAACTGGTAAGATTCAGCTTCAATAAATGGGGAAGTACCTGAGTGGGCGTCATGTTAATGCGGGTGAACTGCCGTTGTGGCCTTTCTACCCGTTGTTGATTAGGTCTCGACTGATTGTTACGAGGTTGATCATTTGAAGAATTTTGAATTATCACAGCCCCTACAGTCGGCCGGCGCTCGGTTCTTCCCTGACCCTTCTAAGAATATACAGTAGATGCTTCCTTCTTAGCCGGGAAAGGTTTCTTAACAGCTGTGGATGCGGAAGCATCCTTTTGAATCTTTCCACTCTTAATACCGGCCTCGACCCTCTCGCCAGTCAAAAATAGTTCAGTAAATCCCACGGAAGAACTCCCGATTAGATATTTGAAGAAAGGGCCAGACAGGGTCCCTAGAAACATGTCAACTAACTCCCTATCTGACAACGGTGGCTGCACCCTTCCAGCCAGATCACGCCACTTCTGAGCGTACTCTTTAAACCCTTCATTGGAAGCCATCCACATACTTTGTAACTGAGTACGATTGGGCGCCAAATCAGCATTGTATTGATACTGACGGTAAAAAGAAGCTGCTAAGTCTTCCGAATTGTGAACCTCTGATCTCTCGAGCTGATAAAACCAGTCTAACTGCGTGCCAGGCAAACTGTCTTGGAAAAAGTGTACCCAGAGGTCTTTATCGGATGAGTGGGGTTGGATCTTTCTGACATACAACCTCAGGTGCATCTTAGGGCAAGACAGACCATCGTACTTGGAAAATGTTGGCACCTTGAACTTGGGAGGGATAACAATCCCAACTACCAACCCTAGTTCTTCAAAATCCAAACCCGGTACTCTCTGCAATTCCGTAGCTGCCAGTCTATCCTCAAGATTCTTATATTTATCATCCGCTGGTGGATACTGTTGTTAGGAGTAGTCTTCGTCTTCTTCCTCTTCCTCCTCTTCAACCTCAGATTCAGAACGTACAATAACCCCTTTCCCTTTGCCAGCCCCTTCGTCAGATGTTGAGGGGAACTCAAGAACCTTCCTAGCGTTTCTCTCAAACCTTCTTCCAAAAGTGGCTACCCCAGGTCTCTTTTTCTTTTTCTATTTGTTCTTCTCCAACAAAACTTTGAGGTTCTCTTGACCCTTTGCCAAGGTCACGAGGAGTTGCTGGAATTGTGAATTTTGTGCCTGCAGATCCTTTACCGTCTGCTCCAAATCCATCTGGCTGAAATAAACAGCAGAAAGATAAGGAAACCTGGCGTGAAGACCTGTTTATGCATATGATGAATGATATGTTATTCATGTAATGCATTCAAGGATTCAGAAATTCAAATTTGTTGCAAACAAAAAAGAACACACGTCATATTAAGAAGAGATTTGTTAGTACATAAGTTCCCCATGGGCAAAATATTACAAAATTCTTAATGTAAAAAGACATTGCGCATCCTCTTTGGTGCGATGTAAGTGTTGAGAGTTTCCTCCTTATGAAGTCGGCGAGTAAGCTCCAAAACGTTCTTCTCACTGGCATAGAAGCTGGCTTAAAAAGTATCCTGTTCTTCCTTGAGTTGGATCCAACTCTTTTGCATTTCTTCCCATGATGTTGGCATGTCAGGATGTAGGATGGTGTATGGAACCTCTCCTTCCATAACAGGATCTTTGATCAAGGGGAGAATGTGAGGGTATGGCATCACAAGATTCTGGGAGCAGGTTCGTACCCACTTGAGATAAGGCTCAAGGGGGATGGAATTCTTGTGCCCCAGTGTCTTACTATCCACCTTGTTGGGCATCCTCCAAGCCCTGATGAACCTTTGTCGAAGTCCTTGCGCATCGTTGTCGAAGTCAAAAACTAGGTCAGGAATCAGCATGTCATGAGGGCCATCACTCCGAGCATATCCAAATTGCCTCAAAGCTAGACAGAGGTTGTAGGTAATGCCTCCCCTAATGCCAAGTAGTGGGACATTAGGGAATTCCCCACAATGATCAATGATGATTATATTTTCTCTGGACCGAGAACACCAATGTACATCAGAATGTGTGAGGGTCATCAACCGTTGTGACCAACTTAAACCCTGCTCATTCTTCAAAACTGACTGTGGAAGGTGAGAAATAAACCACCTTGCTAGGAGAGGAGTACAGCACAAGAGAACACCTCTTTTCCTCATCGTTCGTGTGTAAAATGAGTGTAGGATGTCCCCAAGCAATGTAGGTATGGGATTCCTGGATATGAAAATATTGACAGCATTCACATCTATAAGTTGATCAGGGTTTGGGAACAAAACCAACCCATAGATAAGGAGTGCCACAAACTCCTCATAGGCTTATAGATCAAGATAATTCCAGCAGTCTTGTGCCTTCTCATATAGAAACTTTTCCAAGAAACCCTTGACACCACTTCTGGTTTCCCAATGTCCCTTGATATCATATGGTTGCAATTGTAATGCTTGAGCAACATCTTCAGGCTTTGGTTCTTTTTCCGTACCATTGTAGGGTAGTTGACTAAGAATAGGAATTCTCAAAAGTTGAGAAAATTCCTCCAAAGTAGGTACCAATTGGTAATCAGGGAATGTGAAACAGTGGTGTAGGGGGTCAAAGAACTAGAAGAGGACTTTCACCATGTCTTCTTCAATGTTGGTGTTGACTAAGTTGAGGAGTCTACCATGTATTTCACTGAAGAGAGAATTCTCTAGAATCCTGGAAGTAATCTCCTTGAGTTGAGGAGGGATCCTCACAAGGTTAACTTGAATTGTTTTCCTGCGAAGAGATTCCATGACCTACAAAACAAGAACAAAGATGAAGATCCAAACCCTTGAAATGGTTAGTGGATGCATATGATGCTTTATGATGTTCATGATGTATGCACAAGCATATGTACAAGCAAGTCACACAAAACCCTAGTTTCAGGCTTGCATGAGGTTTCATAGGTAAGTACCCTCTTGAGTTTAGTTGGCTCAAAACCTGTCCTATAAATAGTAACCGGGTTCTAAGGAGCACAATATCACTGGATTGTTTTCTATGTTCATTATTTTGGTTTAGCCACTTAACTAGCGACCAAAATATTCCAAGAAAACAACCCTCAATGAGTGTAGTATCGAGTATCTACCAACTTCGGACTGTACCAAAGCCGGTCATTTCACTACCCCTAATAAAAGGCCAAGATGGTAAAGTAAGGTTCTAAGAGTTCATTAGTGCTTCATGACATCACTCAGCGGCCCCGTATTCTCTTTGATTGACTCAAAGGCTACCAGTACTCACAAATATGTCGCATTAATATAGCTATTGCTTCAACCGTGTCGGTATACCCGGCACAGTTTCCACAATGTATTGCTATTTACCTATGAATGTTTCCCAATTCCGGGTGGAGGATTTCAAGCCCAAACAAGAGAACCAAATGTAAAGCAATCAAGGCAAACAATATAATCATGCAAAGGGTGATCTAAGCCCTAAGGTTACTCCACTTTTAGAATATTCCCCAGCAGAGTCGCCAGTTCTGTGATACAGTGGGAGAATTGACTTGGGATTTTGCGTTTGTGTTCGCAAATGTTTCGGTTTAGCAAGAGTCACCACCGACTTTTTATTTTATCCTCAGGAAAGGTCAAAAAGTATAGGAAAGACCTTTGAGATGTTTTCTTGGGTTCGGGGAGTAGATTATAGAAAGGGAAGGTATTAACACCCTTTCTATCCATGGTTATCCATGGGCTCTTAGTTACTTGTTTAGATCAATTGCTTTACATTTCTATTGTTTGAAATGGTGCTTTGTGTGATTTTGAAAGATGTTTTGAAAAGAGGCCATCGTTGTGGCAACCTTTGTAATGATTCTTATTTGAATGTATACAAATGTGTTTTTGTCTTTTGAAAAGTTTCAATGTTTGAAAGTAGAGTTTTGAAGTTGTGTTGTGAAGTGTGTTTTGAAAAATAGCAAGGATGTTTTTGCAAGCTTGATCAAGTAACTAAGAGTTTGTCTACCCTAATTTACTCAAAGATCTTTCTTATGTTTTTAACCCTTTTAACAGTGTTGTTTCACCATTGTATTTGGTGAACAACCTTGTGTTAGGATGTTAAATGGGACAGGCGCGGGTCATCGTATAGACCATGATAGCAATTGTGTCAAGTATTTTTGGAAATTTTCTTAAAGGACTTGATCATTTTGTTTAGGCAACTCAGATAGCGTCATCGAGGGACTATGATCTTTTGTTTGTTTTTGTTTTGCCAAAGCACTTGACATGCAACCATGGCCCATTTTTGAAGGCAACAAGTGGATTGAAACCCTAGGGGTGCAAGTGTGCATTGTGTTTGTTTTTCATGCATGGTTATCTTGGATTAGGTCAAACTAGTTGTTGATTTTATTTTGCATACAAACCCTAAGTCTAATCATGGCATAATTGAAAGCATAAAGGTGCGAGAATTTAAATTCTACACTATTACAACATGATATAGGGAGGGGGTACAAATTTGAATTGGGGATTATTTGACAAGAAATTAAATTCTAAATTATTACAACCAAATTGAATGGGCAAGGTATAATACAATATTTAAATAAATATAATTAAATAAATATCAAATAAAATGTATTATGCAAAAAAAGATTTTTATGTATGTAAAAAGTATTTTTAAATGTGAAGTATAGATAATAAAAAAAAGTCAACTTTAATTATTTGTTTTTTTTAGGGAAAAAATCCTAATTTCTTAAATAAATTGTATTATTTATTATTTATATATAATAATGTATTAATTTGTATAAAAATAAAAGTATATATTAAAAAAAGTATTTTTAGTATAAAATATTAATAAAAATAAAAATGTATGATTTTAGTATTTTTTGTTCTAATTATTTAATAAAATAGTATATGTGTATATAAATATATATTAAACATATTAAATGTATAAAAAATAAAAATTAATTATTTACAAAAAATGTGTATATTTGAAGAAAATATTTTCAAGTGTGTATAAAAATAATAAATAAATATAAACATATTTTTTTACATTATTTTTAGGTTTTGATAAAAAGAATATAAAGCAATTAAACATTTTTATACTAGTAATAATTAAAATAAATTCCAAATAAATACAAAAATTTGTGAAAATAATTTTTAGGTATTTTTTATGTTAGAAAATAAAATATCAAAATCAAAAATAAAACAAAATGCAAAAAATGACAAATATACAAGAAATGGCCCAGGGGGTGTAAAAAGAAAAGAGGGGGGGTGCCAGAAGCAAGCCTGTACAGGCCCAGCCAAAACTCACTTCATCTTCTTACTCTTAACTAAAACACGCGCGCTTTGTACAGAAAATGCTATCTCCTAATTCTTTGACTTTTTGGCAAAACTCATAACATGAAACTTGTAGAGCATCAAACAACGAATTCAACCATATAAAAAACTTAAAATAACTCTCAAAGACCAGAGAGAATTTCTCTGGCCCTAATTTCTAACCTAGTTTTTTCAGAAAGTTCATGGATGAAATTCTCCTAGCACGATTAATATAAATGAAAACTAAGCATATGTATGGCTTCAGGGCTATGAATACAACATCTTTCATTCACAAACCTAAGTCTAACTATTCCTAAATAGAGAGATAGAAGTTCATGAAATACCTGTTTCAGTTGACTTCAAGCTGGACAATACAACAACTTCCAAGGGTGCTTGAGGTTCTTTTGAGCTTGCCTGAGGTCCACTGAAGCTTTTCTAATGCTTGGCTTGTTTTGAAGTAGCCTGAATCGTGCTACAGAACTCAACCTGCAAAGCTTTGAAACAAAAATGGAAATGTGTGTTAATGGTGTTACAGCTAGCAATGGAGGCCTGGAATAGTTCAACTGAGTTGGTTGGAAGGTGTTTGAAGTATCTTTGGACAAAACGCACGATGGAATTTGATGATGGCTTGCAAAATGCAGAAATGGCCCTGTTTTGCAAGAAAATGGGGATTTGGTGCACTAGGAGTTTTGAGAGGCAAAGGGGTCGTGTTTCTGGCTTGTTAGAAGGTATAAAACTTGTTTGCAATGTTTGTGTAAGTTGGTTTTATCAGATGTGAAAGATGGCTTGTGGTTTGCAAGTTTTCTTCTTCTTGAAGCAAGAGTATGCATCTTTTCAATGCAGGCCTGTACCAGTCCTATATTGTGCTGCATACTTTTCCCTTGGTTACTGGAATTGATAGATTTGATCTTGCCTCAGAGATATGGCCCCATGCCTCAAGGATCTTGTTTTGACATAAAGTGAAGTTTAAGCAAAAATGGCATTGTTACTTTTTCCATATAAGGCTTAATCTAGTGTATAATACCCTAATGACCAAGAAAATACCTTAGATTAATGGATATGAATTAAATTATGGAGTACAAACTGGTTTTGAGTCCTGTAATTGTGAACCAAGCTAGCTAGATCAGATTTGCAAAATGGTATGAACATGTATTGGCCATGGATCAAAGTGAGTTTTTGCCAACTTCAAGCATTCGATTCTCTCTAACCACAAGGGTGTTTGAGGAGTTCTAGGACAATTTTGAAAGCTTGGAACATTTACTATAATCCATATTTGAAATGAAACTTTAAACTCCAAGTGGAACTATGTGAAAAATGGCCAAGAAGATGGGTCAAAATCCTGCCTAAACTAGGGCAAAATTTCTCTAAGTTAAAAGTTTTAGATACCCTTGTTCCAAAAATCATAACTTGAGATACAAGCTTCTTTTGAGAAAAATTTGTGAATCAAAGTTGTAGAATTTTCGATGGACTACAACTTTCATGTTTCAAGTTTTGCTTGAATCCATTTGCATCTTGGTTAAAAAATGGGACAAAGTTAGAAAAAAATAAGAAAATTTTATAACTTAGAAAATTTCTAAGTTGTGAAAATTTTCAATTTTAAACCCTAATTTGCATTTATGGGTTTCTTGATGAACAAGTTTCATAATTTGACATGTCTTGATGAAAAATGACTCTTGGAACTTGATTTTGACCAAAAAGTCAAAGTTTGACTTTTCAGTGTACAGTTAAATTTAGATCAGTTGACTGAAAAATTCATCTGTCAATCATATGCATTTGAGATCTTTTGAACTTGTTGAATGGATCAAGATAATGTCATTGAGTCTTTGAGTCCATGGTTGAGCTTGATTTTCCATTGGCTAGGTCAAACAGTCAAAAATTGTCTTTGTGCAATCAAAACCCTAAAAATGACCATTTTGCCCTTTTGGTGATCTGATCAAATTTCTTGTGGAATTGTGATCCAAACTTGATCAAATGGTTCATATGAGTTCACAATGTTGATTTGGGTCAAAATTCATGAGTTTTGACTGTCAATTGGCCACAGTTGACTTTTTCCCCAATACAGCTGATTTCTAGGTCAATTGTCCAATTGACTGGGCAAAAATTTGAATCAAGGCTTGAAACTTGGTATGGACAAACTTGTGAGTCCAACATGAAATATGAAAGTCATTTTGTGCATTGTGGGTAAAAACTTCACTTTGCAAACTCAAACCCTAATTTAGGTCAATAGTGCATGGAGGTGTCTTGAGCAGAGCAAACCCTAGCTTGACCTTCACTTCCATGATTCTTGCGATGAGAAATGTTGATGAAATGAGAGGGAAAATTTTGGGGTACAACACACACCACCACTGAGAAAGAACTTGGTTGAGAATCTTCTCATAAACTTCTTATCTGTGACGGATGCCTCTTCAGGGTACTCTTGTGTTTCAAGATATCGCTTAACGTTATAAAACCAAGGGTTACCATCTGGTTCCAAACTGGACTTAAAATAGAAAGATGGCTCACTCAAACTTCTGATCATAATGGAAGGTGCCTCATTAGCCCACTTAACCTTGAACATGGAGGACAAAGTTTCCAGTGCATCAGCTAGATTATTTTCTTCTATGGGAACATGCTCAAACGTGATCTCTTCGAAGTACGGAATCAGCTTCATAACATGCTCACGATAGGGAATTAGGTTCTGATGGAGAGTCTCCCAATCTCCATTAATTTGGCTGATAACAAGATTGGAATCCCTGTAAAATTTCAAGAATTTGATCTGCAGGTCGATCGCCGCTTCAATACCATCAATGCAAGCTTCATACTCGACCATGTTGTTAGTGCAATCAAAATAGATACGAGCTGTGAAAGGAATGTGGTATCCCTCAGAGGAAGTGATAATAGCTCCGACACTGTTGCCCATGGCATTTGAGGCACCATCAAAAATAAGAGTCCAACGTGATCCCGACTCGGGTCCTTCGTCTGGGTTCGATATGCTACAATCCCGAATATACACAATTTCCTCATCTGGAAAATCAAACTTCATCGGTTCATAATCGTTCATGGGATGATGAGCAAGATGGTCGGCTAGTACACTACCTTTAATTGCCTTTTGAGTAGTGTATTGGATATCATATTCAGTGAGTATCATCTTCCAGTGGGTTACCCTGCCTGTAAGAGCTGGTTTCTCAAAAATGTACTTGATTGGATCCATTTTGGATATCAAGTAGGTGGTAAGAGTTAACATGTATTGCCTCAAACGTTTGGCAGCCCAAGCAAGCGCGCAATAAGTCTTTTCCAGCAATGAGTCCCTTGACTGGCACTCCGTAAACTTCTTACTCAAGTAGTAAATAGCCTATTCCTTCTTCCCTGTCTCGTCGTGCTGACCGAGGACACAACCCATTGAGGTCTCAAACACAATTAAGTACATGATTAGTGGCCTTCCTTCCACTGGTTGCATGACTATCAGAGGTTCTTGTAAATACTCCTTTATTTTGTCAAAGGCCTTCTGACAATCTTCATTCCATTTCACTGTCTGACTTTTCTTCAACAACTTGAACATAGGTTCACAGGTGGCTGTGAGATGAGAAATAAATATGGAAATATAGTTTAACCTTCCTAAGAAGCCACGTATTTCCTTCTCTGTTCTTGGCTCGAGCATTTCCTGTATCGCTTTGACCTTGGCCGGGTCCACCTCGATACCTTTTTCGCTTACAATAAAACACAACAGCTTGCTGGATCTCACCCCGAAGGTGCACTTATTCGGATTCAACCTTGGCAAGAACTGCCTCAGTCTCCCGAACAATTTTTCCAGATGAACAAGGTGTTCCTCTTCCGTGCCAGACTTAGCAATCATATCGTCTACATATACCTCAATCTCTTTTTGAATCAAGTCATGAAAGAGGGTGACCATAGCGAGCTGATATGTTGCCCCAACATTTTTCAAACCAAACGGCATCACTTTATAACAGAAGGTTCCCCAAGACGTGATGAATGTTGTCTTCTCCATATCCTCCGGGGCCATCTTAATTTGATTGTAACCCGAAAAGCCATCCATGAATGAGAACACTTTGGAGTGAGCAATATTATTGACCAACACATCAATATGCCGCAGAGGGAAATCATATTTAGGGCTGGCCCTATTCAAATCCCTATAATCCATGCACATGCTGACTTTACCACCTTTCTTGGGAATAGGCACAATATTTTCAATCCATGGACAAAAATTTACAACCTTTAAGAAATTTGCGTCCAACTGCTTCTGGACCTCCTCCTTGATCTTCTTAGACATCTCAAGATGAGTTCTTCAGAGCTTTTGCTTGACAGGAGAACAACCTTCTTTGAGCGGTAGTCGATGCACCACTATATTTGTATCTAACCCAGACATATCCTCATAAGACCAAGCGAAGATATCAGAATACTCACAGAGTAGCTTGACCAATCTGTACTTTATACTTTCTTCGAGATCTGCCCCTATCTTGACTTCTCTTCTTACCTCTTCTGTGCCAATATTCACCACCTCAATTGAATCCTGATTTGGCTGGATAACCTTCTCCTCTTGTTTCAACAGTCTTGCTAATTCCTCAGGAAGATCATAATCCTCATACGCTTCTTCTTCACCTTGATAAATAGGAGTATCAAAGTCATAATGGGCCATAGCAGAGTCATTATAAATATGATCGGTGGGGGAAGTGCCTCTGCATGAATGACATTTTTGCGTTTTTAGTGACAGTGTGTGAAAAGAGAAACATTGCCACTTAAAAAGAAAAGAAACGGAGCAAAATTTTGAATGCAAAAACGTCCTTTATTTCATGATAAACTTGAAAAATAAACATGGTGGCCCTACACAAATGATTCACTACGCCTTGGGCAGAGCGTAGCAATTATGATATGACAAATAAAAGAAACAATAAAATTACTCCTCAACGCTTGAAACTTGGATAACATCCACATAAGTCCAATTGTTGAGTGTCTGGCCTGGAATACTCTGACGAATCCAATCTTCAACATTGTAACCATCATCTCTCTCGTTTCCAACTGCATTGACGTGCCCTTCTTGAGTAGCACAAGGACGAGAAAACTTCACAGGAGTAGATAAACTGGGTGCTCTGGGAGCTGCACTTTGCCGACCTAGGATAAAACCAAGACCAAAATTATCAAACTTTGGAGTAACATCTAGCACCTGACCCCAAACTTCAGGGTTACCACCTTCCACTACAACTTTTGCATCTTTGAGAGAAGACATAACAGTTTCCGATTTCTTTTTCTGCTCTTGAGGAGGAAAATTGACAGCATGAACTGTCTCAAACGCCTTAAATGGAGTCTCATGTATCTCTCCTTCAACTTCAACATAGCGGAATGATGTCAAATGACTTACAATGTACTCTTCCTCTCCGTACACAGTTATCACCTTTCCCTCTGTAGGATACTTGATTTTATGATGAAGAGTAGAAGTGACTGCTCTTGCTTTATAAATCCACGGCCTCCCCAACAAGCAACAGTATGTTGGCTGTATATCCATCACAAAAAATGTGGCCGTGAAGGTGCGAGGACCAACCTTGATTGGTAACTCCACCTCCCGAAATACTGACCTTCGAGACCCATCTAACGCCTTCACCATTAAATCACTAGGGCGCAACTCTAGTCCAGAATAATCAATCTTCATCAATGCTGACTTGGGCAATACATTTAAAGACGATCCGGTATCTACCAAAACTCGGGATAAAGTAGTGTCTCTGCACTCAATTGAAATATGCAACGCTTTGTTATGGTCTGGTCCATCTGGAGGAAGATCAAAATCAGTGAAGCCCAAACCATTCCCGGCAGATATATTAGCATAAACATTTTTGAACTGATTGACTGTTATCTCATGTGGCACGAACGCATTCTTCAACAACTTCATCAAAGCATTTTTGTGAGGTTCTAAATAAATCAACAGAGACAAGATAGATATCTTGGAAGGAGTGTGGCTCAAATGATCAATTATGATATAATCACTCTTTCTGATAATTCCCATCAACTCTTCAACCTCATCGGGAACTGGAGAAGCTTATGGTATCGGAATCGGTTGAGTCACATTGGCTGGCGTAACCCTCAGATTACCAATCATTACCTGTTGTTTCCCCTTTTCCCTTGCAGAACCATATGCCGCATCTTGCACATTGGAAGGACCAAATAATCTCCCACTTCTAGTCATTCGACCTACACCAGAAAAGTTATGGACTTCCTCTTCATCACCTTCAGCATGTTCTTCCTCATACAAACGAGCATTAACCTCCTGCTTTACCCCATGGTAATAAACATCGGCAACGTAATGCCACGGGACCGCCTTCTCATTGGTATACGGCATGGGACTAGGTACTGTAATCATCAGATGGGGTGCTCTTGATGAGGCAGGAATGCGTGCAGGGGTGTAAGGAATAGATATCACAATAACATCTTCTTTAATAATCTTACGGTAGCTTAGTTTTCTATCAAACTGCAGGGAACCTTCCTTCATCAACAACTGGATACCGGATTTTAAATCAATACACCCCTTTGGTTGTTCTCTACACTTAGCACACTCTGAAATACATCCCGGGAAAATAGAATTATCAAGCAAATACCTCTTAACAAAGATCAACGGAGTAGTTACTTGTTCCCATTCCATGATTAAATTCAACATTCCACCATTATCATCAATCATGTTAACAACTCCCCCTCCATGCCTTGGCATTAGGTTTTGAGTAACATTCGGACCAGTTACTGGGGTAAACTCAATTGCCTTAGCATCCAACAAATCTTGTACTTTTCACTTCAGCACAAAACAATTGTCAGTGGAATGACCAACGCCTCCTGAATGGAATTCACATCTAGCGTTAGCATCATAGTTAACAGGGAGCCTTCCGGGTGGTGGCGGCATATTTCTCAAACTGATCAACTTCAAATCAAGCAAGTGCTGGAGCGCTTCAGTAAGGGTTACTGGCAAGGGATCAAATTTCTTTGGCTGTCTCTGTTGCTGATTATTATACTGACGGGGAGCATCTTGCTGTCTTTATTGTTGAGGCACAATATTCGGTCTCTGCTGCGGAGGAGCATTAACAGGATTAGAGACGGCATTGATTTGTTGGTGTTGACGATCCTCTCTTCTTCCTCTATTAGAGTAAACTACACTTACGCCGCCTTCCCTTTTCTTAGGGTAAGCGTTGAATGGTTTCCTACTGCCCCCGGATGAACTACTAGAACCTCCAATCTGAATTTTCCCCAATTTCAAACTTACTTCAATTCTTTCACCAACCATAACCAAGTCTACAAATCCTGCCGAAGTACTTCCTATCATGTGCTCATAGAACGGCCCTTGCAGGTTTCTCATAAACATATTGATGAGTTCTATCTCCATGAGTGGAGGTTGAACCCTCGCCGCCAACTCACACCACTTCTGAGCGTATTCCTTAAAGGATTCTTTTGGTCCCTGTGACATATTCTGTAACTGAGTGCGATTAGACGCCATATCCACATTGTACTGATAATGTTTGACAAAATCCCGAGCAAGATCATTCCAGCAACGAATATGAGTTTTTTCCAACTTCATGTACCACTCCAAGGATGCCCCAGATAGGCTATCCTGGAAAAAGTGAATCAAAAGCCTTTGATCCTCAGTATGCACTGACATCTTTCGGAAATAAGCAGTTGCATGAGTAATAGGACACGTCGTTCCGTTGTACTTTTCAAATGTTAGAGGCTTGAACTTTGGAGGAACTTTCACCCCAGACACCAACCCAGGATCATTAGCATCCATACCAAGGACTCCTTGCCCTTCCACAGCTTTCAGACACTCTTCCAATAACCGATACTTCATATCCTCAATCTGAACCCCCGGCTCTGAATGCCGCATAGAAAACTGATCTTCATCCTATTCAAAATCAAAATCCTGATCCTGATAATTCCTTACACCACCCTGATTAGCTCTTCTGTTCCCCATAAGACGAGGTCTAGGAGACGGGGGAAACAGCCCTACGTTGCGCACAAAATGGTTTCTCGGTATCTCATGAAAATTTCCAGCAGGCTGATCTTGCACATCCCCCAATCCTAAAGAAACATCCTGATAAAGCCCTTGATTTCCACCATCCCCTGGATAGCGGCGCTGGTTGTTGACAAGAGCAGCTAGTTCTTCTTGTCGGTGATTCACATTGGTGATGACCTCCATGAACTGAGTCATCTGAGTAGCCATCTGGGCCCTCATCTCAGTGAGTTCATCCTGAACTTGTTCCATCTGTCTTGGCAAGTTGTTTCTGGTGTAATACCGATGAGTAGTCGTCTTGAATTCTGAATAAGAAAAGCAGTAGAATAAGAAAACCGCCTTGAGATAACCTGTAATGTTATGAAATGCATGATATGCATGATATGTTTGTCATTCCCAAGTATCCGAGAGTATTTTTATTCATCAATCATGGCGTGCGACCATACAATCAAAAGAGAAAGGATAATAAGATGAACACTTCAATTATTTACAAGCAAAAGAAACGATGTCTAAGTGACTTTGGTTAATTAAGAGCATAATGGTAAACAACTAAATACGTGTCTTAACAAATAAAGCAAAAAGAACTGAATAGTAACAGCAAACAATTAGTCCCTTCCAACAATTCTGGGGGTGACCAAGCATACTAAAAGTAAATAACAGAACTAAATTTCCGGAACTAAACATGCTTCAAGATGTTGACAGTACTCTAAAAGTCTGGCTTTCTCCTTCAAAAGTTGAGATGCGACCATTTTACTCTCCCAGAACCGATCTTCTGCGACACGCTTCTGGGCCACTTCCTTCTCGAGCTAAGCGTCTTTGTCTTTGAAATGTTTTTCTAAGTTCTGAATCTTCTTCCTGTAGTTATTTTCAGATACATGAAGCTTCTGACATTCTTGCTGAGTCTTACTCAATTCTTCTTCCATTTCAGCATGAGATTTCTTCCTAAAACCGGCTGCATCAGAAGTTTCCCCTTGAGCTTCCTTGAGTTTGCGAGCTAAGTCAGCCCTTTCTCGATCTGCCCAATAAAGTTTCATCCCCGCCTCACGGTCTTTTGCACGAAGCTGAATATTCTCAACATGAACCTGGGTGAACATCTCAATAGGCACCATGTTACTTAGAACAGAAGGAGGTTGCTCGTATAGAGGGGCCGACCTTGCAAATGGTAATCATAAGATCTTAACCCTGGCTTTAACCCACTCCATATAAGGAACCCTAGCAATAGGAACCTTCTTGCCCAAAGTAGTCCTATCCATCTTGTGAATTCCCTTGGAAGCACTTGTCACTCTTTTCAACATCCCAGTATCACTTCCTCTAGCAAAATACACTGATTCGGACACCTCCTCAACCTTCGGCGGTCCATCCATTGCATATCCCAATTGACAATAAGCAAGAACAGGATTATAGTTGATACACCCCGTAGTTCCTATGAGTGAACCTTAGGGAAACTTCCGCAGCTAGTGACAATACTTCGCACTTCCCCCATGTCATAATTCCACCGGATATCAAATGAAGTAAGGTTAACAAGCCTTGAAGACCATTGGAGAGAAAGCCTGGTATCCACGAAAGGGCCACTTACTGGTAAATGCAACTTAAGCCATTGATACAACATCAAGTGGCATAAACTTACACTACCACCTTTTCCATGCCTGGAATGAATGGTGTAAAGAGTATCTGCCAAGAGTGTCGGTATCGGGTTCTTGTTTCTAAAAACACAGATAGCCACCAAATCCACATAATTTCTCTTGCAAGGGAAGAATACGATCCCGTATATCATGAGAGAAAACAGAGAACTGAAGTCACTCCAATTGCCTTTCTTTGCCCAATCTTCAGCTTTCTTCACTAAGAAATCCAAATAAAACCCTGTAATACCCTCACTGGACTTCCAATTGTCTTTCACCTCTTTCCAACTCAAATGAAGAATCTAAGCAATAACTTCGAACTTCGGTTTTTCCGGCATTTGGACAAAAGGAACTTCATCGGATAGCTTGATATTAACTAGGTACGCGTACTCTTCTAGGGTGGGAACCAGTTGATAATCTTGAAAAGTAAAACACCATAATTTTTTGCCATAGATCTGGAGGAGAGTAACCAAAGCCATCGGGTCAACTGGGGTATTAAGGATTAGTAATAAGTTTCCATAATTTTTGTTGAAGTTACTCAGAACATCACCCTTCAAATAAGAACTCAACCTCTTCAATTCGGACACATCAATGGTAGGAACCTGATAAGAGAATGTATGTCTGGTAAGCTCTTTAACATGAACTGAATCACACTCAACTGGAGGGAGACCGGCCATTTTTGATGGAAAGAAGACTCTTGAATGTCCCTGGAAAATGACATGCGCGTGCTAGTTTTTTTTTTTACATCATTTTTTAGAAATAAATATGCTATGTTGCAATATGACAGGATCAAAGTTTCACACTGGATCGTGGTTAGACCATTACAGAACAACACCACCCAAGATCGAAAGAGAATCCCAAAGCTTCAAAATTATAATGGGAACCTGAGTCACCTTCGCAACACAAACTCACCAACGGTACCTGTACCTGTAAGAAAAATTTCCCCCCTCTCACTGGTGTAGTCTAGGTCAAGGTAAGGTTAAAAGCCAAATCATAGTACAAGATCTCGAATGTCGGTATCATCATACGATAACACCTATCCGAACTACCTCTGAAGTCGTGGGTCTCATGGTCATGTCTACAAAGCATCCGCCTCGTAGTTTCCATGGCCACTCTATTCCTAGCTCCTATGGAATTCACTCATAGCCTGGGAACGAGGCCTTTTACCTCATGGAACAACCCACCCACCAAGAAAAACCAGAAACCAAACAGTCCAGCCAAATCCAGTATGCAGAAAGTAAAGCGCACATAGGATGCAATGGAAACAGATAGACATGCAAAGCGGTAAAATAAACACCCAAAAAAAAAACAAGAGCTAGGATCGACTCCGGGATGGACCAGCAAAAGGTCAACCTGTCCCCAGTGAAGTCGTCAGCTGAAACTACACGGCCTGAACCTGTCATCTGGATGTTAATGAAATATCAATGAAGTCGCCACCGAACGTCTTTTATCCCGCCGAAAGGGAAAGGTAAACATCAAGAAAACCTGAAAAGGGAGAAATCACGGTCTTTTGACCGAGATATCGGGTAAGGGAGTCTGTTACGCGAGGGGAAGGTATTAGCACCCCACATGCCCGTAGTACTCTATGGTATCCACTCTTGTTGTCTAATCTAATGGGTGTGGTCAAATCCTATGTCTATGGTTTAAAACTTAAAAGGGAATGTATGCGAAAGAAAAAGAAAATAATGTAGGGAAAATAAAATTTGTGCTCGGTTGGGCCCCACCCCAATCCCTACGTATCCCATTTAAGGAATCAGAGCATCCGTAGTTCGGCTTATGTGTTTTGGTTGGTTTGTGTTTTTTAGTTAAGACAACAAAAACAGCCAAGATGGAAAAACATCAAATAAAACAACAAACAAATGAGATGGTAAAACATCGGCTAAATAATAACAAAGTAACATGTCAAAGATGGCGAAACATCAAATGATAAAACAATCACACCTAACAATGACATTGAGAGTCAAAGTAGGATAACCAACATGTGCGATGGAGAAACATCGACTTCAAGAAAATGTACGATGGCGAAACATCGGCTAAGAGATAGCAAGATATCATGGCAAAGATGGTGAAACATTGATAAAACAGATGACAAAACATCACACCTAACAATGACATTGAGAATCAAAGTAGGATAACAAACAGAGGCGATGGCGCAACATCGGCTTCAAACAAATGTGCGATAGTGAAACATCGGCTAAAAGATAACATGGTAGAGATGGCAAAACATCAATGAAACATATGATGAAACATCACACATAACAATTATATTGAGAATCAAAGTAGGATAACAAACATGTACGATGGCAAAACATCAGCTTCAAACAAATGTGTGATGGTGAAACATCGGCTAAAAGATAACAGAGAAATGAGTAAAGTTGGTTTGTATCTTTTACTTTGAAGATGGATTTGATTTCATTAGAGGTGTATTATGATTTTCCAAGAAAACAAGTTTTTTGTTTTAAGATGCAGAATGCAAAGAAAGGGAAGATAACTAAGGGAAACTAACCTATTATTATCCCTAGTGTTATCATACAAAGGTTGACCCTGAAGTTGAGGATAAAGGAAAGTAATATCCTATGTTAGCATACATGGATTCCACCTTAATCAACATGTCAAAGAAAGCTTAACAAAACTATCCTATAGGGAACATGCAATGAGAGCGAAGTCGTGATCTCAATTTCTAAAATTGAGTGACTCATCGATCAACAATTAAAGGGGAAAAGCAATAAACATCCTATAGGGAACATGCAATGAGAGTGAAGTCGTGATCTCAATGTCTAAATTGAGTGACTCATCGATCAAAAATTAAAGAAGAAAAGCAATAAACATCATATAGGGAACATGCAATGAGAGCGAAGTCGTGATCTCAATTTCTAAATTGAGTGACTCATCGATCAACAATTAACACATGCATCAGATAAAAAACCAGAGCGCCTCCTGACATATATCAGCAACAGAGGTCCCATCATGTAATCAGAGAATTATGAAAAATGAAAATGAGAGAAAGGAGATGATATAATACCAAACAGATAACTATTTGTAGTAGTCAAGCAAGAATAAAAGAAACCCAGAGAAACTTCAAGCAAGCTGGCATCAGTAAACCAATTGAGTCAGGAATCTGTCAGATATGAACAAGACCCAGGGCAAGGTATGACATTCACAATCATATATATATATATATATATATATATATATATATATATATATATATATATATATATATCCTGCATAAACCATCAAACATGCCAAGCACAAAACAATGCCAGTATAATAGATTGTGTTTCACAAATAAAGTGAAACACAGAAAAGCCTCAAGCCAAAAGTGGAAACTTGCTCAGAGTACCTCGCACATTCAACAACCAAGTTAGTATTCCATAAGCTGAAAAAGTGAGAAAAAACATGATGGCTCTAGACATGATAAACAAGAAGAAACAAGCATATGCATAGATTAGGTCAAGAGAAGCAGGGGAATGTTGCTCCTTTCTATCACCATGTTGAATTGACAATTGAATGTCAATCAAGGATCATAAGAGCTTGGGAATAATATGAACAAAGACCATGCAAGTCAGTAGCAAATACATTTCAATCATGCACAATTGATGCAAACACAGCTTCATGAATACAATAGGAGATGAAACCTACATAATGCATTAGATGATTATAAATATTCAAACATGAGGCTTCTAAGTGAAATGGCTTGAGCTAAAATGGACAAGTCAGAACCAACATTATCATTAGGTTCCCAATTATAGGCCTCACTCAAGTTCATTGGCCATCAAACAAATTTCAACAAAACATGCAAACATAATTGGGTACCTTCACTTCAAAATTATACAAAAAAGAGAAACAAGAATCCATAATTCTAACCAAAAATATGTTAACATCTTGGAAGTGCTTAGAAGTCAGAATGAAAGCCCTAAGTTCATGAATGATTGGGGAGGAGGCCAAATGAAGTGCAAAGTTTAAGACTAGTTGGCAAAACCACCAAACTAGACAAGTTTTCAAAATTATTTGTGGAAAAATGTCAAACCAAGTCAAATAATTCAAGAAAAATGGTTTTCAAATTCCCCACACATTAATGAACCATGATCAAGGCCTGAAATCCAATAAAAGTCCAAGGCATAGTGGTTTTGAAAATAAAACTTGCACCATAAGCAACAAAACCCTAGATTTTGACTTTTAATCTCAAATATTGATTAAGTGAGATCAAAATTCAAACAAAATAAATCAAGATCATGCCAATCATCAAGAAACCCTAAATGTCAGGAAATATATTTTTCATATTTTTTTTTAATTAGGAAAAGTCAAGAAAGAAATTAATATTCAAACAATTATGCAATTAACAAATATTCACATTTCAAAAATGATATTTAAATCAAAAGTTCAAAAAAATGGCCAACCAAAATTATATTCAAATATTAGGGCTAAAAACATACATCCCTGAATTTTTGTGAATTTTTGGATAAAAGAAAAATATAAAAAAAAAACAAAAAAACAAACAATTAATAATAAAATTGTTATTCAAGGTGAGGAAAATGAAAACCATAACCAAAAATCACAAAAGAGGCAAAACAAAAATATGATCATATTCTATGATTAAAAACAAGATTACATGATTTTTTTTGAAATTTTTTAATTAATAGAAGTATTAAAAATAAAAAAAACAAACAAATATTACAAATAACCTTTTGAAATTATATTTTTAATCAAAAATAAGAAAAATGATGAACCAAAGTCAAAATCAATTTTCACATTATTTTGTGGTTCTCAAACAATTTTTGTGGATTTTTTAGATCAACAAAACTAATAAAATAAAAATAAACTTTGAACAATTAATTAATTAAACCTATGATTTTTTAAACCAATAAAATTAATTAAAAAAAATGACAAATACTAGAAACTAAAATTGACCTATGGTAATTTTTTTGGAAATTTTGAATGTATTTTGATCAGAAAACAAAATTAAATAAAATGCCAAATAAAACAAAAATTCAAATAAGCCAAAATATTCAAACAGGCCAATCATGATGTGCCACCACATCATCTTCAACCTCTGGGTATTCAAAAAACGCGCGCATCATCCATATTTAGGGCTCACTTTCAGATCAACATAACACACTCAATTTTGCATCATTTTTTATGAAATCAAAAGCAAATCCAAGCTAGCATGGCAAGGAATACATAGCAATTCGAATCAAATGAAATCATCAACCACATTGTCCACAATCAAGTCACGAACTTGAATAAAAACATTCTGAATCGCGAGTTTAAAAGCATCCAATCATGCATAAATCATCAAATTAAACGCTACAAAGCTTCAGGATCATTCCATAGACTTCAAACAACATGATTATGAACTTAAATCACACGAGGCATGGCTAGAATTCAGAATTCAAAGTTGAGAATTCAAACCTTTGAGAAAAAATAGATCTACTGTCTCCTTCACTCCAATTGCAATCCAAGCCTCGATCTATATCCTTATCACTTGAAGAAGAGAATGCAAGAAGAATTGGCCAAAGCGCACAAGGGAGAAGGAAGAATCGGAAAAAAATGCAGAGCAACAAGCTATGGAGTTTCTGACTTTGATTGATGAAATGAGGCACAAACCCTTCTCACTGAGGCTTGCTTCTTAAAGTTGTTTCAAATCAATCCTTTAAAGTTCTCAAAATTTGGCTTGAAAATCATTATTTTTGAAAAATGACCTATAATTTTGTGACTTCAAGAGACCATAAATTTTAATTCCTTGCCAATTTGAATATGAGACCAAAATAAGATGAAATATCATTCTCTTAGCTTTCCAAGCATGTTTCATTTTCATCCTCTTGATCAAGGATGAATAAAATATGATTTTTTGCAATTAAGCCCTTATTTAGTAACTTTTAGGGTTTTATTCAAGAATAAGTTTCAACCCAAACTTAAATCTCTTTGATCCAATGACCAAAATGGACTTGAAATATGAAAAGTACATCCTTGAATTGATGGTTGACCAATAATTCACTTGGTCAACTTTGACTTTGACTGATTTTGACCAAAATGACCATTTTGCCCCTCTAAATCAAATGATCCCCTTCCCTTCAGAATTGATGATTAAAACATCAAACATACGCTCTCCCAAACATATAAAGGCCATGTGCAATGTTTCACTTCAAAATTCTCAAGAAAACCTGATGAAATCCCAAACCCTAGTTTTGGTCAACACATTAGGAGACTGATGAATTATCTTCAAAACTTCAAATCCTCTGGGCATTTTGACCAATTCCTTGTGCAAAGACCTTTCAAATATCAAAGAAATGTTGTAACTTCCAAATCAAGACTTGTACATTGATCAATAGCCTCGATCAAGCAAAAACCCTAATTTGACTGATGATCAAAAAAGATGGATGAAGCATCTTGAGACATGCAATAACTTTTGAGCTCAAAAAGATCCAGAGATTTGGATGGTAAGATATTTCTTGAGCACCTTGTCCATGTAATCAGTCTTAAAAGCTTGAGGAAGACTAGATTAACCAAAGTACTTTGATCCCATCACAAGGTATGAATGCAATGCAATATGATGTTCATGATGAAACAAAAGCCTAAGTCAAGAGGTTAAATTTTGGGGTGCAACACCCACCCACCACTAACACGACCAAACTTTGAGGTTATAATTTGATATGTTGATATTGATTTGATGACCATGTTGATGCCTTATGATAAGACTAAGTTAGTTGTATGATCGGTGGTGATGCCATACGACAAAAATATAAAATTAGAATATGTGTACCCTATTTGTTATGGTTGTTTGTCTATGATTTTTAGATCTATTCAGATAGGCGAAAATAAAATAATCATAAAAGTATAACAATCATTTCTACCCTTGGCTTTCTTGGCATCTAGGGTGTAGACTCGGCCGATACTATTTCCTTGCGCTCTTATGTTTGGGTAATCCTTTTCCATATAGTCTTGCTTGTCACACAGAAAACACTTCCACATCCCTTTCTGGAATTAACAAAAATGATACTTCCGATACTTATCACACTTAGGTTATTTTCCAGATATTCTACCTTAGTGTTACTTCGCCTTGGAAGGTGAACTCTTGGCATGGTGACTAGGTTTGCCTTGGTCTCTTCTATTTTGTTTGAATTGTTCTCTTTCCAGTTGGATTTTCTTAAGGATATTTTCATCAACATAGCATTGCCTCAACAATTCAACATAGATTGTGAACTCTATTTTAGATATATTGTGCTTTATTTATCTTCTCATCCCAAATAGTAGTTGGTCAATTTTCCACCTCTTGTCTGGTGCATATATTGCCTACATACATAGAGTAGGGGTCAAAATTTAATTAGAATTATTATTAATTATAATTGAATTATTTAATATTAGAAATAATAGAGATAATGGAGAATATTAGATATTGATTTTATTTTAATTAAACTAGAGTGATATTTAGTTTAAATAATAAAATAATAGAAAAATATGATTTTTAGGAAAATACAAAGAATTAGGGTGTAAGGAGAATTAAAGGGTGATATAAGAATTTGATTAACTAGGTTAATAATAATATAAAAGGGAGAGAGGAGAAAGGGGGTGGTCAGTACGTGTTTTGAGAAAAAGAGAAAGAAATAAATCTAGGAGAGGTAATGGGGGGAGAACTATATATATATATATAGATGGTTAAATAGAGGGATAGTGAGGATTCCTTTTCCTCACGTCTTCTCCTTTTTATTTTATCTGGGATTTATGTTTGTTGACAAAAAGAGTTTGAGCAAAATCCTTTGAGGCGATCCATTGATAGGTTTCCCTTTATTTTAATTTATATGTCATGCATTATAATTTGATATGTTGATATTCATTTGATGACCATGTTGATGCCTTCTGATAAGACTAAGTTAGTTGTATGATCGATGGTGATGCCATACGACAAAAATATAAAATTAGAATATGTGTACCCTATTTGTTGTGGTTGTTTGTCTATGATTTGTAGATCTATTCAACTGGGCGAAAATAAAATAATCATAAAAGTAGGCAAGAGTCGAAAATCAAAAATCAAAATTCTACATTTCAAACTTTTTTTTTCGTTTTAAATTGTTCTCTTTCTTTTATTATATTTTTCTTATCATCTCAATTACAATGCTTATTATACTAAGAAAATTATATATATATATATATATATATATATATATATATATATATATATATATATATATATATATATATATATATATATATATATATATATATATATATATATATATATATAATATAATATTACTTAAGAAATCCATCAATATCTAGCGCACCGCGCTAGTCTCAATCTAGTTCTATATAAACTTCCTATAATTTTCTCACTATTTTCATAGGAAATGCTTTCTTAGGAATGTTTGGGTTTCACAAGATAGCATCCAAGATATATAATGGTGGATTGATGTGTCGGTAAATTCTTGAGCGTAGTTAATTTATGAATGTAGGGCATAGATTTGTTAGATGTTGACTGAGAAACTATACCCCTTGGTTCTTTTATAAAATCGAGGGAAAAAATTATTTCATTTTTAATTAAAAAAATATAAAATAGGGTCTTTTCCCTCAATTTTATTAAAAAACGAGGTAATATATTCAAAAAATGGATAATGTGTTGTTTCTTTTTTCAATTTTTTACCATTCACCTGTAACACCCCACACATACATTGTCTAGGATATATGTAAATGACATTAATATGGTACACAAAACATTCATACAGAAGCAACATAATAGATATAAGTATTAATACATATTACAAATTTTTGCTGAAACTGTCATGGACAAGTTATACAAATTCCAATAAGTACTAATACATGAACCAAGGTACCTAAAGTGAAACTACAGAAGAGTAGGATGATGCCAATAACATCGCCGACAAGCTAAGCCATCTTACCCTTGCCACGATCTTTCCTCGAACTACCTGAAAAAACGATAATTGAAATGGGCTGAGATTACTAAATCTCAGTGAGTCTCCCTGTTGTACCCCAAAATTTGCCCTCCCACATTCTTCAAGGTTTATCAAGAATCATTTTCAAATGGTTCAAGATTTCTCAAGGGTTGCACAGTCCAAATGCCTCCTAAGCCAGCTGAAATTACGGTTTTGGTTCTCTCAAGGAATTTGAGGTTTTCAATGGCTCAATCAAGTCCCATAGGCCTATATGCATTGTCAAGCATCTACATGTCAAGTTTCAAGACTCACAATGTCAAATTGCACAGTCAAAAGCTCCATTTGCTTCACAATCAACTACAGGGGTAAAATGGTCATTTTACAGTCAAAAGTCAAAATTTTTGGTCAATATCTTATTTTGAGCACACAATCATCATTTGATCAAGTCTTGATCATGATTCCATAAGAATGGCTCAAAAATCATCAGGGATGCAAAAGTTACTATTTTTGGACAGCAGAAAAGTCAACTGTATCTTGACCAGGGCATAAATTTTTCATGGTTCATCAGAAAAATCCCATCTAATGCTCATTTTGAAGGGGATGACATTTACTACAACTCATCTTCACATTCCAAATCCAAGAAATGCCCTCATAAAAAGTTATCAATTTCTACATTATAAATCAATTTCAAAAGTCAACAAAAATGCACTTTAAGTCAAAGACCAAAACCTGAGATTGGTAAATCCAAATGACATGGGACCAAAGGAATTAGTTATAGGACTTCAAGATCTTTCCAAAATGTCCAAGAACATATTCATATGATCAAAATTGAGCAAGATATGTATTGGAGAAGTTGGGAAATTTTTGTGAATTTGCAAAAGTCAACTTTGCTCAAAACACTTTGTTTTTGCTAATGGGCCACAAATTTCTTCTTGAAACATTGTCCAAGGCCTATGCACGACCCATCAAGCTTAAATTGATTTATTTTCTTATTTTTATTAATTAATTGGATTTTTAATTGATTTTAATTCATTTAATTAATTTAAAATGTAGGAAATTCAAATATATGTTTTTTTTCAATCTTTTGTGAAGCAAACAAGCTCAAGACAAGCTGGCAAATTCGTGTGCACATCAAGGAGACAAGAATCTCCATGTTTGGCAAGTTTTCTCAATCAAAAAGATTGAAAATTATTTGATTTTCAATCAAATATTGAAACCATAATTCCATGGATCTTTGACCAAGATTGTAACCTAATTCAACTCTTCTATAAGTACACAACCTAAACCTAATGCCAGGGACGTGAAAAGCTGCTGCAAAAAGCCATAACCAATTCCAAAAAATTCAAGAAAACTTGAAAACTGTTTTCCACATTCCAAGCCAATTCAAAGCATTATAGTTATTCAAATACGTTGCTGGGAGTGTGAGGAACCTATTGCAATCAAAACCAAGCGTTGAAGCTCAAGAAATCGTTGCAAAAAGTCTCACGGTTTGACACTTTTATTCAAAATCGTAACATCCAATTCATGAGCATTTAACGTGATTTTTTGTTTGTTTTGTGTTGTTAGCAATCATATGAAGCATTTGGCATAAGTTAATTGGATTAAGATGTCCTCAATCAGAAGTTGCCATGAACGAATCCTAGGGTTTCCAAGCTTCCAAATTGGGGCTTTTCAGTATAGGAAAAATCAAGCCTCCTAAGACCCATGGTTGAATTCGTTGAGATAAGACGAATCAAAAGCTATGCTCGCGAAATATTTATATAGCCTGTAGGGCTATTCGCTATTTTTCCTCATGCTATTTTGTGGGGGTTAAAAACCCCCGCCATCCATTTGTTTTTTACAGGTACGCGGGATGAAGATGAAGACGTGTATGTGTATGGTTGGAGCATTCAAATAGCGTGCGTGATTTTGGTTTGGTCCAGCATATTGATTGTTTATTAATAATATATTTGTTTGGTATTATAATTACAAAAGCAGGCAAGTGGCTGGGTGGATAGCGTGCTGGCATGTAATCATTGGTACCTGGGTTCGATTCCCAGGTCCCC
Source organism: Vicia faba (assembly GCA_948472305.1). Classification (NCBI taxonomy): domain Eukaryota; kingdom Viridiplantae; phylum Streptophyta; class Magnoliopsida; order Fabales; family Fabaceae; genus Vicia; species Vicia faba. Next base: position 1,679,238,382 of record OX451736.1, on the reverse strand, counting down.
CAAACCTTTGTTTCTATTTTTTCTTATATGAACACGTGCAGGAAAAACAAAAGAGTCCACCATATACCTCCAGTGCTCAGCATGCCAAGTGGCCACATGCACAAATCAGAAGGTCATAAGTGGATGACCACCATACTCCAAGTCAAAGCACGCTCTGGACAATTCTCCAAAGTCAAACGTGGCTGGAGAATAATGGGCCTCAGATTGCCAAACAAACCTCCTAAGGGCCCAACACCCCCCTGGTTCTTTCATAATTTTCCTTTTATTTTCTTTTACTAACTTTTAATTATTAATATTATTATTATTTAATATAATTAACTTATTTTCATAATAAATTTAGACAATTAAAAAATGTAAATATTTTTGTTAATTATTATTATTATTATTATTTATTAATTTTAATTATTTTGTAAATAAAATGCTAACAAATTAATTTAGTTTAATTAGGTTTAATTTTGACCTTTTTTTTTCATAATAAATAAAATAAATCTAGAATTAGGTTTTACTAACTTTTAATTTCTTTTATTTTATTTTCATTAAAACATTAAAAAACTAAAAAAATACTTTTTTTCTTTTAATTAATTAATTAATTAGTAAATTAGGTTTAATATTAATTAAATACAAAAAAAGGACCAAAAAACTCATTCTTTTCTCAAAAAGGGTCAAAACCCTAAGGACGCCCCGATTCAATTTCTTTCGTGCATTATTATTATTTTGATCATATTGATGTATCTGCTCCGAGAATATAATAGTTAATTAGGCCTTTTATCGCTTTCTTTAATTTCTCGCAATTTATTTTCAAGGGTTATGTTTTTGGCGATGTAAATACCCGACGCCTTGTAATAGCGTAGATTCACTTTCCGCATTTTATTTTCTGCAATTATTAACTGTTAATTATGCATGCAAGACTTGTATGAAAAATAAAATCAACCCGTAGCTCACAATGATGCATGTTCAAAGACAATTAACATGAAACCTGACACACTCGCACATGCCACTCTTAGGGTACGCCTCACTTGGTTGCCTCGACGTGGTCATTAAGTATAGGGTGTTTTAGAGGTCGCCCTCCTGTCTAAAGATCCAAGTTGCCTCGAAACGGTTGCCTCGTATAAAAAAGGATCTAGGACATTAGGGTTATCGCTAAGGCGTCCTACTATTGCTTTGGTGACCACATGTCCCTATAATGGAATTGACCCAAATAACTCCAACGACGGTGCTACCTACTTCTCAATAGTGGGATAGTACTGTCTAAAGGACTTTTACGCAGCTTAATTCCTTATAGTAGGTAGATTTCTCCTGGGTATTTGCTCTTTCAAAAACAAAAACAACTTTTCGCACTCACACTTTCAAACAAAAGTTTTCAAAACAATACTTCATTCACTCTTGAGGACTGATACAAGAGTTACCTAGAAGTTTTCAAACTAAACTTTTTCAAAACCCACAAACACAAGAAAAGCAAACATTTTTGAAAACATAGTGAGCAAGTACCTAAGATCCCGTGGATAACCACAGATAGAAGGGGTGCTAACATCTTCCCTTTCTATAATTTACCTCCCGAACCGAGAAATATCTCGAAAAGGAATTTTGATGTGCTTTTGTCCTTTCCTTGTTGGAGAAAATAAAAGACGGTGGCGACTCTTGCTTACCGCAACATTTCGCGAACCAGCATTCCAAAACAGTCAGTTCTATTTCCACCGATCTCAGAACTGGCGACTCTGCTGGGGAATACTTAATAAGTGAGGTGTACCTTAGGATTAGACCACTCTTGTTTTCAATTGCTTGCTTTGATTGCTTTAAAATTGTGGGTTTCTTTTGGAGTTTCATAGGTCCTAACCCGGATCTGAGGGATACCCTTTAGAAGTAGCAACAAATTGTGAGGGAACTGTGCGGGGTATACCGACACGGTTGAAGCAGTTGCTACGTTGATGTGGCACTTTGGTGAGTACCGGTAACCCTTGAGTCAAGTCAAGGAGAGTACGGGGCCGCCGCGTGGTGTCGTGAAGCATCAACTGACCTTAGGAACCTTACTTGACCATCCTGGCCTCTTTAGGGGTAGTGAGATGACCGACTTTGGTGCAGTCCGAAGTTGGTAGATACTCGATACTACACTCATTGAGGGTTGTTTTCTTGGAATATTTTGATCGCCAGTTCAGTGGCTAAATTAAAATAATGAACATAGAAAACAATCCAATGATATTGAGCTCCTTAGAACCCGGTTACTTTTGATAGGACAGGTTTTGAGCCAACCAACTTCAAGAGGGTAGTACCTAAACTTCATGCTGGCGTAAACTCTAGGGGCTGTCTGGTGTGGCTTGTGTGCCTTATCATGTTTTCTTTTTATGAATACCTATGGTGTGTCTTTATCATAACATCATAACATCATAAAGCATCATATGCATTTACTAACCACTTCAAGGGTTCGAATCTTCATCTTTGTTCTTGTTTTGTAGGACATGGAATCTCCCCGTTGAAAGACAATTCAGGTTAACCTTGTAAGGATCCCTCCTCAGCTTAAGGAGCTTACATCCAGGATTCCCGAGAACTCTTCCTTCAGTGAAAGGCATGGTAGACTCATCAGCTTGGTCAATACCAACATTGAAGAGGATATGGTGAAAGTGTTGTTCTAGTTCTTTGACCCCCTACACCACTGTTTTACTTTCCCGGATTATCAATTGGTGCCTACTTTGGAAGAGTTTTCTCAGCTTCTGAAAATTCCTATCCTTAGTCAACTACCCTACAACGGTACGGAAAAGGACCCAAAACTTGAAGAGGTTGCTCAAGCCTTACGTCTGCAACCATCTGACATCAAGGGACATTGGGAAGTTAGAAGTGGTATCAAAGGATTCCTGGCAAAGTTCCTGTTTGAAAAGGCCCAAGAATGTTGGAATTCTCTCGACCTACAAGCTTTTGAAGAAGTGGTGGAACTCCTTGTCTATGGGTTGGTGTTGTTCCCGAATTCGGATCAGCTTATAGATATAAATGCTGTCAAGATTTTTATGTCCAGGAATCTCATACCTACGTTGCTGGGGGACATCCTCCACTCATTTTACACTCGAACAATGAGAAAAAGAGGTGTTCTCATGTGCTGCACTCCTCTCCTGGAAAGGTGGTTTATTTCGCACCTTCCACAATCAGTTTTGAAGAACGAGCGGGGTTTGAGATGGTCGCAACGATTAATGACTCATACACATGCTGATATAGATTGGTGTTCTCGGTCCAGAGAAAATGTCACTATCATTGACCGTTGCGGAGAATTTCCTAATGTTCCTTTACTTGGAATTAGAGGAGGTATCACTTACAACCCATGTCTGGCTTTGAGACAATTTGGATATGCTCGGAGGGATAGACCTCATGACATGTTGATTCCTGACATAGTTTCTGACTTCGACAAGGATACGCAAGGACTTCGCCAGAGATTTATCAGAGCTTGGAGGATGCCTAACAAGGTGGATAGCAAGACACTGGGGCACAAGAACTCCATCCCCCTTGAGCCTTATCTCAAGTGGGTACGAGCCCGCTCCCAGAAGCTTGTGATGCCATATCCTCACATTCTCCCCGTGATCAAAGAACCTGTTGTGGAAGGAGAGGTGCCCTACACCATTCAACATCTTGACATGCCAACATCTTGGGAAGAAATGCAAAAGAGCTGGGTCCAACTAAAGGAAGAGCGGAATTCTCTTGAAACCAGTTTACATGCCAGTGAGAAGAAGGTCTTGGAGCTCACCCGCCTACTTCACGAGGAAAAGACCCTCAACACTTACATTGCTCCAAAGAGGATGCGCAATGTCTTTTGGGATTAAGTATTTTGTAATATTTCTCCCATGAGGCATTGATGTACTGAACAGATTATTTCGTAATATAACGTGTGTTCCTTTTTGTCTAAAACAAATTTGAATTTTCGAACCCTTGAATGCATTGCATAAATAGCATATCATGCATCATGTGCATAACATGTACTCTTTTTTACAGGTCACTCATCTTCTTTGCTGTTTATTTCAGCAATCATCATGACTTTTGAACCTACTACTGAACAAGCCATCAAGGCCCTCCAGGCCTAGAATGCCCAGTTCCAAGAGTTGGTAATGAGCTTAGCCCAAGGTCAACAGGAGTTGAAGACTCTGCTTTTGAAGAAGAAGAAGAAGAAGAGGACTGTGTTGTTCAATACCGGACGCAGATATCAGAATGCACTGCAGAATGAGGTCGAGCTGACTACCCCATCTGTTGGGAAAGACAGTCCCCAAGAAGGAGGGGTTCCTAGTCCCGTGGTTTATGACAACGAGACGAATTACAATGAGGAGCAGTACCCTCCCGCTGAGGACAAGTACAAACAGCTGGAGGACCGTTTAAGTGCTATGGAGATTCAACATGTGCCCGGGTTGGACGTTGGGGACCTAGGCTTATCCTCTGGGGTGGTGATCCCCCACAAGTTCAAAGCACCTGCTTTTGCAAAGTACGATGGGGCTTCATGTCCTAAGCTGCATCTCAGATCATATGTAAGGAAGATCCAACCTTACACTGCTGACAAAAATTTATGGATCCATTTCTTCCAGGATAGTCTTTCAGGGACTCAACTCGAATGGTTCTATCAGCTGGATGGAGCCAGCATTTGTAACTGGGAGGACTTGGCTACTGTGTTTTATAAGCAGTATCAGTATAATTCCGACCTCGCTCCTACGCGTACCCAACTCCAGGGTATGTCACTAGGGACTGGTGAAGGTTTTAAGGAGTATGCGCAAAAGTGGAGAGACCTGGCTGGAAGGGTGCAGCCACCTTTGACTGACTGTGAACTTGTGGACATGTTCTTGGGGACCCTGTCTGGTCCGTTCTTCAACCATCTGATTGGGAATTCTTCTGCTGGGTTTACAGATCTGATCTTGAATGGTGAGAGAATAGAAGCTGGTATCAAGTCTGGGAAGATACAGAAAGGTGCCTCCTCGAGCACTGAAAAGAAGCCCTTCAAGAAAGAATCTAGTGTTGTTTATGGTTCAAGGAGACAAAATAAACCGGAACGCCGCCAGGATGTCAACACGGTGGTAATTTCAAAGCCTGCTGCTGCTCCTTAGCAATATAACCGACCAAGGGGTGAGAGACCTAAAAGGCAGCTTACTTGGCTCAGTATGACCTTGTCCCAGATATTGCCGCAGTTGCTAACAACCAATCTGGTAACTCTGAGAGAAGCTCCGAAGATTGCGAGCACAACCTCTCCAAAGTACAATCCCAACGCCCGCTGTGCTTATCATTCTGATAGCCCGGGGCATAACACAGACGATTGTTGGGCTCTGAAGAATAAGGTTCAGGACCTTATTGACGCTAAAGAAATACAGTTCGAGGCACCCGAAAGGCCCAATGTTGTGACTGCTCCCATGCCCAAGCATGGAGTGAATGCTGTAGTAGAAGACTTGTATGTAGCCTCCATGGATGATATTGTTACTCCGTTGTTGACTGTCAAAAGGAACCTGTTGCTAGCCAGTTTATTTCCGGGATGTAGTAAAGGTTGCCTTCTATGTTCTGTTTCACCTGCTGGTTGTCCTTTGTTGAAGTCAGGTATCCAGAACCTGATGGATAATAAAGAGATCTTGTTCAAGAAGATTGTTGTTCCTGCTACCCCTACTGAAGAAGTGTCCATTGTTACTATCTTCAACAACTCCCCTAAGGCTCCCTCAAGGAAGCCTGTCAAAATCATGTCTATTCAGAAGATTGCTCCTATCATCATCACTGTTCCGGGGCCCATCCCCTATAAATTTGACAAAGCTGTCCCGTGGCACTATGGGGCAGATGTTTATGTGCTTAGAGTTAAACAAGGGTTTGATACTAGTACCGGCGTCAGTAAAATCATCGGGTCTGCCAAAGTCACTCGCAGTGGTAGACTGTTCTCACCAGATATTGCGCCACCAGCTATTCAGAGACCTCTTGTCATCACACCTGCAAGTGTGCTTGCTTCCCTTCCTGATCAAGTTCTTGTTTCTACCCCTGCTGCTGAGTCATCTGACGCTCGGGGCAAAGGGATTGCTACTGATGTGCCTGCCCAGACGGAGGCACCAAAGACAACCACTGTCGAAGCTTCCAAGCAAGAGATGGAAGAGATCCTCAAGATTATCAAGAAGATTGATTTCAATGTAGTTTAGCAGTTGGGACACACCCCATCTAAAATATCTATGCTATCACTGTTGTTGTGTTCAGAGGCCCATGCCAAGGCTCTGATCTCCTTCCTGAAGACGGTCCACGTGCCTGTTGGCTAAAGATATTGATAATGTTATTAGAAGCCAAGTGTGATCGGTGGATCTGGAACTGACTGTTTAACGCTGGTTCGCGAAATGTCGCGGAAGCAAGAGTCTCCACCGTCTTTTATTTTCTCCAAATGGAAAGGACAAAAGCACAGAAAAATTCCTTAAAGAGATTGCTCTCGGTTCGGGAGGTAGATTATAGAAAGGGAAGGTGTTAGCACCCTTTCTATCCATGGTTATCCATGGGCTCTTAGATACTTGCTCATTGTGTTTTTAAAAATGGTTTGTTTGCTTTTCAACTGTGGGTTTTAAAAAAAGTTTCTTTGAAAATTCCAGTTCGACTCTTGTATCGGTCCTCAAGAGTGTTTGAAAAATTGCTTTCGAAAGCTTTTTGAAAAGGTGTTGGTGTGAAAAGTATTTTTGATTTGTTTTTGAAATTAGAGCAAGTATCTAGAGTCGTCTACCTACCCTAAGGAATTCGTCTGTGTAAATGTCCTTTAAAGTAGTGCCATCCCACCATTGAGAGGTAGGTAGCACCACCATTGGAGGTATTCGGGTCAATTCGAAGGTTCGGGACATGGTGATCACCAGAGCAATAGGAAGATACCTTAGAAGCTACCCTCATGCCAGGTTCCCGGATCATGAGGACTTACTAAAACATCATCTACTCGACGATCACCTTTCGAGGGGCAAGGCAACAGTGAGGCGTACCCTAAGAGTGGTGTGTGAATTTGTGTGTTATTTTCAGTTTAGCATTTATCTTGTACATGTATCATGGTGATCTACGCTTGTTTTTAATTTAGGCCATACATTCTTTCATGCAATTATAATTTAAAAGTGCGGAAATTTAAATGCGGAAAGTAAAATCCTACGCTATTACAAGGCGCGGGTCTATACATCGCCAAATTAACAAAGACCCGTTTGGTAAAAAATGCAAAAAATAAATAAATTCCTAATTACTATTACATGGCTTGAGCAATTACATAATATTCATAAAGGAAAATAAGAATAAATGCGCGAAAGGAATAAAGTTGAATGCTCGAGGGCGTTGGACCCTTTTGAAATTAAATTGAATTAAAGACTAATTAGTTATTTAATTAAGAAAAGAAATTGTTTTTATGTTTTTTTTTGTATTTAATGAAAATAAAGAAAATTAAAAAAAACCTTAATTCTAAGTTGTTTTAATTATTAAGAAAACACTAAAGTTTAACCTAATTTACCAATCAATTAATATACATGTTTATTTACAAAATAAATTAATAATTTATAATAAAGATAATAAGAAAATTATTTATTAAAAAAAATGATGAAAATTTAAAAACCCTAATTTCTACATATTTTAATTTGTTAAGAAAAAGGTTAAAGTTTTAAAACCTAATTTACTAAACTAATTATTAAAGTTTATTTACAAAATAAATTAATAGTGAAATAATAATAATTAAATATATTTTAGTTTCTGATTTTTTATCTTATGAAAATTAATTTATGAAATTAAAGAAAACAATTGAAAACAATTAAAAGAATAAAAAGGAAAATCAAATAAAAAAATAAAAATGTGCAAACCATGGAGGGTATTCAGACCCAAAGGGAGGTTTTTTGTGAGAAATCTGGCCCATTAGACAAAAAGCCTTGTTTGACTTTCTGGCATCACGTACGTGTTCATTGACTCCTGAGTACCGTGGTATGCATTCTTTGGCCATTGGATTGGGTTTCATGGCCATTTGTGTTCTGGCTGTTGGCCATTTGGCTTTTGGCCTCAACGTTCCTTAATCTTCTAGGATGTCTGTCTCGCCATGTATTAGTGTCATAGATAAGTTTTTCTACTTTGGCCATTTGGCTTTTGGCTTTTGGTTATTTGGCTTTTGGCCTCAACGTTCCTTAATGAACCTGCATGGGATCCTGTCTAAATCTGCAGTGTTGAATCTCATGAACACATTAAATAAAATCATAAAATGAAAATAAAGCCAATATATGAAGAAATTTAATGTTTAGGCACAATATGACATGTATGAATGATTATAACCTTTTGATCATGGAGATCAAATCAATCTTACCCTTACTGGAAAATTAGTGACCTGAATGCTTTTATGCCTTACTGGAAAATTAGGATCATGGAGATCAAGCCAGCCTTATCCTTACTGAAGAAGTAGTGAGGTGTTGGTTTGTAACTGTGATGACTTGTTTGTAGTGAGAGAGGGATTTGTAATAATTTCAAAGTTTTATGGTTCTTGAAAGAATTTGATATTCTAACAGTGTTGTGGAAAGGTTTTTTCTCTCTTTCTCCTCTTTCTCCTCCCTGGTTTGTGTAAAAAGAAGGTGATTATATAATGGAAATTAGGGTAAAGAAAATGGGCTTTGAATGTGCAATTGGGCCTCCAATGTTCACTTGAGTTCGTCACTTTCCAGGCTAAATCGCAGGGACTTAAGTGCAATTTTTGAAGTTGAAATGTGAAAACAAAATGTAGCCTACATCGAGAACTAACTCCTGTCCGAAAATCGGCTCAATCGGATAAACGGTGAATTAGTTATGAATTTTTGAAGTTTCAGCTCAGACAAACTTATTTTGGGCTCCAGTGTCGACTCTGACACGTTCTTCAATAAAAAACTGGTATTGATCGGAGCATAATCCGGTCTCGACTTTTGAAGCAAAGTTGTAGATCTATGAGTCAGGGACCTTGTGTAAAAATATGAGCTCAATCCGATAAAAATTGACCGAGTTATGAATTTTCGAAGTTTCGGCCCAGATGAAATAATATTCAGCATTCAAGATTTTCGGTGCGTCACACACTCTGAGCAAAAAACGAAGGCCTTTTGAATACCGTTTGAACTCAATACCTTCTGTGAAAATGTAGCCAACTCAATTTGTAAAATTTTGGCGCCAGAACCAGCTCGATACGATGAAAATTGACCAAGTTATGATTTTCTGAACATGACGCAGATAAACTTCTGTCACAAATTTTCTGTGCGAAAATACTTGATAAATCCACATTTTTGAAGACCTTCTGATCGAAATTGGCTTCCAGCCGTGAGAGATGAAAACGCAGATAATGTCAAGACGAAATTTTGGCCACCGGAACGCGTTCAAAACGAGCCACGATCTTCAAGTTATGAATTTTTTAGCGCGTAAAAACTGCACTTTCAGCACACTTTTTCACCATATTTCTTCGAGAAAACTCACACATTCGGATATCTTCTTTAAAGAATTGACTCTTGAGCCGAACCTGAATTTGAGAATACGTTATCAGAGATATCTTGGCGAAAGAATACCTGAATATGACGCGCCGGGTTTGACTTGTGAATTTTTCTTGAAATATTTTGAGAATTATGGGAGGGCAAATTTTGGGGTACAACAGTTGCCCCTGTTCAATCTTCTTAGACCTGAGAATGTAGATTGGCTGGCGTGCCTTTCGTGATCCGAAGGTGGAAGATGATTGAACACTAAAGTGCCCAGAAATTTGCACTCGCATGGTGTAGTATCAGCAATGTGATGTAGGGGGAATTGGCTTATAGATGCCATTTGGAAGTGATGGATGGGGGGATGGGCTTATAGATGCCATCTGGAGCTGTGACAGAACCTTGTCGGGAATGGGCTTATAGATGTCATCTGGATGTTGATCGCGTAAGAGATTCCTTAGCGAGAACCTGCGTACCTGCAAAAGAAAAATGATTACCTGACCTGTTACAAGAGTGGTCTTCAAACTCTTTGTAAGGATGTGCCCTGACTGGTTACAGGAATTGAATCTGGAGCTTCAAAAAGGTGATGAATGAACCAGGGATGGTTACTACCTCAACAGGGACAGTGAGAGAACCTTGGATGATTACTACCTCAACAGGAACGCTGAGAGAAACTTGGGCGACTTCAACCTCAACAGTAACGCTGAGAGAATCTTGGGCGACTTCAACCTCAACAGTAACGCTGAGAGAATCTTGGGCGACTTCAACCTCAACAGTAACGCTGAGAGAATCTTGGGCGACTTCAACCTCAACAGTAACACTGAGAGAATCTTGGGCGACTTCAACCTCAACAGTAACGCTGAGAGAATCTTGGGCGACTTCAACCTCAACAGTAACGCTGAGAGAATCTTGGGCGACTTCAACCTCAACAGTAACGCTGAGAGAATCTTGGGCGACTTCAACCTCAACAGTAACGCTGAGAGAATATGGGGACGATTACTACCTCCGCAGTAACGGGGAGAGAACCATAGGCGACTTCAACCTCAACAGTAATCATTGAGAGAATCTTGGGCGACTTCAACCTCAACAGTAATCATTGAGAGAAATCTTGGGCGACTTCAACCTCAACAGTAATCATTAAGAGAATCTAGGGCGACTTCAACCTCAACAGTAATCATTGAGAGAATCTTGGGCGACTTCAACCTCAACAGTAATCATTGAGAGAATCTTGGGCGACTTCAACCTCAACAGTAATCATTGAGAGAATCTTGGGCGACTTCAACCTCAACAGTAACGCTGAGAGAATCTTGGGGCGATTACTACCTCCGCAGTAACGGGGAGAGAACCACAGGCGACTACAACGTCAACAGTATCATTGAGAGAATCTTGGATATCTTCTACTTCAACAGTAATGCTGAGAGAATCTTGGGGCGATTACTACCTCCGCAGTAACGGGGAGAGAACCACAGGCGACTACAACCTCAACAGTATCATTGAGAGAATCTTGGATATCTTCTATTGAGTCTTTATCAGGAAAATCTGTTAGGGGTCGATTTAGCTGGACTAGAGAAGGCCTTGGACTGGATAAGAAACAGAAAAATCTTAGGGTCGATTTAACTGAACCGGTCTAGGTCTTGGAATGTAGCTGAGAACTTAACTGGATCTTTCCTGAAAGGTAAAGGTCAGTCATATGCAAGGCATGATATGAATCAAGCGATGATGTTCTCAACATGAATAAGATTTGTAAGATATGATGCGTATATGCATGCTATAATGTATGGAAATGCGATGTTTATGAATGTATGTTTTCGTCTTAGGAAAATAAATCCTTGACGGGTGCCGGGAAGTCACTCCTGGGCTGATGTTGAAGAATAGATTCTGCTTCCGCTGGGGGATGATAGTTGCAAGAATACCGGCAGGAGAAGATGACTCCGTTGGGGAATGAACTTGGCGAACGGATTACTCTGCGAGGAGAAAAGTACCCTAACGATCCTGCTGAGAAGCAATATTCTGTGGGGAGAGAGGTACTTTGTCGAGTTGTTGATAATAACTTGCTAGGGATACCATTGTTATGTTGGAAGTGTTAATAGACTTCGCTGGGGATAAGAAGACTTTCCCGAGGACGCTCTTTCCGTGGCTTTTGGCTGAGGATAACCCAATTATATCCTGGTGAGGAAATAACTCTTTGAATAAAGCCAGGAGACGCGTTCGTGCTCTGTAGGGGATAAGCTTCCAGAATCTACTGGGGATAAGCTTACTGCTTGGGGAGATGGATTCCAACTTTTCCTGGGGAAACTGGATTGGACTCTCCTGGGGAAGTCTTGAATTGTAACGGGGAAGTGACTCTAATGAATGTCTGGTATACCGCCGGGGAACAATCTTCAGGCTAAGACTGTCGGGGATGCTTGTTAGGAATGCCTGTATATTGCTGGGGAATGTTGAGATCTGCTGGAGGATACTCAACTTCCTTAAGGCTGATTGTATAGCTTTGCTTGGGGAGAGTGCCCTGACTTGCTGGCTCACTCTCTGGGGATTTAAGATATACTGGTTGTGTTCTTCAGCCACTCTCTGGGGATTTAAGATATACTGGTTGTGTTCTTCAGCCGAACCTACCTTGATACCTTGGAGGACAGAACCATTAGATTGCTTAGACAACTCTTTATTGCCCCTGTTTCTGAGGTGGGAGAGGAAGACCTGTGAGGCGCTGATAGCTTGTTGATGGACAGACCTACTTCTGGTAGGCAGGTGACAAGATGACGAGACACAGTCGTACGCTTTGATCCCTAACTTTTGCCTGGACCGCCCTTTCGGGTTTTCAGTCCACCGGGATACCCATTTTTGCCCAAGTCGCCTTTTCAGGTTTTCGACTTGCCGGGTGTACAGATTTTTTCCATTTCATCCCTCATTTTTCCCGAACCCTTTTGGTTCGCCGGGAAGCCCTTATTTTTTCCTAGGTATGTCAACCTAGCGGGTCTTTGATTATGCGTATTTTTTTTCTACTTTTCAGAATGTAGGGAATTGCCCCTGTTAGAAGTATTTTGTCACGCCACCAGAAGTTGTTTGATCAGGCAAGATTCGTTGTTGGAATGCCCCAAGTGATCTAGACAGAGATTTTCCCTAGGCTAATTGGCCTTTGAGAGATTCTCCGAATCTTGATTGGACTTCCCCAGATAATGGACAATGATCATGTCATGCCCCTTGATGGGAAGCGCTTCTGTTCATTAGGCATTCGTCGTGCGAATTTCCCTGCTGTTTAAACAAATATTCATATGCAAACAAAGTTATGTTAAAAATGCAAAGCTTATGTCTGTTTCGAAGTTTTGGAAACATATTCTTTTTCATAAAACAAGTGAATGTTTGTAAAACGTGATGTCAACCTCCGTATTTACCATAAGCCTTAAGGAGTCATGATATCTTTCGTAACAGTATGCTTTCGAACTAACCCATGCTTCAGCTAGGACTTTTGAGGGTTATAACGTGGCCTGGTTCACGGTTAAAGAAACAAAGGATAAAGGCTCAAATTATTTGTACCCACCCGCTCTTCGTGATGTTCTCCAAACCTAAGCTCAGTTGATCGTGCGTTAGACCTTGTTTGAGTCTTTGTCCTGAAATTCCAGTGATGGTTTGGATATTGACAGCTTATTTTGAATAGGCAGTCATTCCTTTTTTGTTGAGGGTTTGTAAGACCTCTTTCTTGTCTGATTTTTGTTATCCATTTCTTTTTTTGCCTGAACTGTTTCCTTTTTTGGAATTACAGTCAGCGGGATGCCCCAGTTTTGTAAGTCTCCTTCATGGATTTTGACTTAATGGTTTTTTTATTTTTTGAGATAATGACTGCCTTTCTTTATTGATTATTCGGAACCATCACTGTCTTTCTTTGTTTTGTAAGGACCTCTTTGGTGCCATTCGTTATGCACTTGGATCAACTGAGAGACTACCCTGCCCCAGGTTGTGATTAAGGGTTTTAAATTTCGAAAAGAAAAACTCCTACTTCTTTGGCTCAGAGGGGTTGACGAGGGATTATCATCCTTATAACTCCAGTTTTTAGGGATTGAAACAATGCCTGTACCTCATCAGCGGGGTTTGTTCAAAAGCATACTGTATATTATGGTATCGTTTTCGTCATCCTCCCTCAAGAGGCTTAGAATTATTAATCGAGAGTTGACATCAGAAAAAATATGAAAATAATTTGCATATAGTGAATACGAATATATTGCTTCAAAACAGACATATGCGATGCATTAATGGAATAAAAGAGTTTGCTATGACATTAATTGTTTGTATAAGCAAAGAAAAATACAACTCGGAAATCCAAATAAACAAAAGTCTTCAATGATTGGGTAATGGAGCAGTGATTATGTTCGGAGTCTCAGGTACTTCAAACTGAATCTCTCCAGCGTCGATCATGTCTTGAATCTTGTATTTGAGAGGCCAGCAGTTGTCCGTAGTATGCCCCGGGCTATCAGAATGGTATGCGCACCTATCGTTGGGATGATAGTTAGGAGCAGAAGTGTTTGGATTCCGGAGAGGAGCCCTTAAGGTGATCAGCCCTGCCTTCAACATTTGTTGTAGTGCTTGATCCAGCGACATGTTGATCTTGGTGAACTGCCTTTTAGGCTTGTCTGGTTTGCTCTGATCAGCCTGTTGTTCTGGGCGAGGTCGTTGTTGGACCTGTGAAGTAATAGCAGCTTGGAGAGGCCCAAACCTTTGACTTCTTGGAAGTTGATTAATGACTGGGTCCCTGATTTGGGCTGGTTGCTTCATGCCTTGAGGAAGCTGACTGATCATGGCCCTCAGCTCTCCTTGCTCCTGAGCTAAACCTTGAATGAGGGCCCTTTGCCCCAGCATCTGGGTTTTCAATGTGTCTACCTCAGCTTGTAGACGTTTCAGCCATTCGTCCTTGTCGTCCTCAGCATTGTTCCTGACCAAAGTCCCTGTGAGAAGTGTCCTCAACTCCTCCTGTCCCTTGGATAAATTCAGGAGGATTTCCCCGAGCCGAGTCTCTTGAGCAAGAAGGTCCTGGTTATCTTGTTGGGAAGCCATTGCTGAAATAAACAGCGGGAAAGGTAAGTGACATGCAACAAGGGTACCTGTTGTGCAATGATGTGTATGACATGCATGTAATGTTTTCAAGGACCTCGTGGGATAAACAAGAAAATTTGTTAGAACTTGGGTCCGGTAGCTTGATTGAAAGAACTTCGTATTGCTGAGAGTCCTTCTTCAAGGGTCAAAGGCTCACCATATCCAGTGGGTCATAGCCCCTGACTTTAGTCATCATGTCTGGTTTTGGTTTCCAAGCAACCTTGGTTAGGGGAACCTTCTTCAAGAGTCAGAGCTCACCATATCAAGTGGGTCATAGCCCCTAACAACTCTGTCTAGAGGAAAATAAATCCTCTTTTCCCCTTGCTGGGATAGTTGATACACCATGACCTGCATCACAAGCCCTTGAGATCCTTGAAACGGGTTAGGATGTATGCAATGGCATGATGTTATGTTATGCATGGGGTAATGTAAGTAACCCTGTTATGAGTCCCAATTAAGGAGTGCAAACCAAAACCTGCAATAAACTCAAGTAAAACCTGTCATGAGTCCCAATTAAGGACTAAAAACAAAACCTGCAAGAAACTCGGTAAACCTTGTTATGAGTCCTAATTAAGGACTACAAACAAAACCTGCGAGAAGCTCAAGTGTCAGACAACAAGCATGCAAATAGTCAAGTACGAAGGCACACAAGTCACACAAGAGAAAGCCCTTAGAGTTTAGGCCAGCATGGGGTCTGGGTATTACCCTCTTGAAGTTTGTTGGTTCATACATGTCCTATCAAAGTAACCGGGTTCTTAGAGGATCCCAATATCATTGACTACCCTCGATCGGTCATAACTCCAGCATCGCAATCTTTTCTTGCGGCCAGAACCATCACGAGAGTTTAGCCTCAACGGGCGTAGCATACTGCTACTGTTCTAATGGCCAAGTTGGGTCATTTAAGGTTCTAAGGTCTGTTGGTGCTTAATGACTCCTTGGAAGACCCATATTCTCCCCGTTTCAACACGAGGGATATCGGTACAGACCAAGGCGCCACACCAATGTAGCCACTGCTTCACCCATGTCGGTATACGCCGGACAGGTCCCTCACAGCTTATGCTACCTAAACAGGGTATCCCCAAATCCGGGTTAGGATCTATGTAACTCCCAAGACAGTCCCACAATTTAAAGCAAGCAAATCAATACAATTGAAAACACAAGTGATCTTAGTCCTAAGGTACACCTCACTTTATAAAATGTCCCCAGCAGAGTCGCCAGTTCTGTGATCGGTGGATTTGGAACTGACTGTTTAACGCTGGTTCGCGAAATGTCGCGGAAGCAAGAGTCGCCACCGTCTTTTATTTTCTCCAAATGGAAAGGACAAAAGCACATAAAAATTCCTTAAAGAGATTGCTCTCGGTTCGGGAGGTAGATTATAGAAAGGGAAGGTGTTAGCACCCTTTCTATCCATGGTTATCCATGGGCTCTTAGATACTTGCTCATTGTGTTTTCAAAAATGGTTTGTTTGCTTTTCAACTGTGGGTTTTAAAAAAAGTTTCTTTGAAAATTCCAGTTCGACTCTTGTATCGGTCCTCAAGAGTGTTTGAAAAATTGCTTTCGAAAGCTTTTTGAAAAGGTGTTGGTGTGAAAAGTATTTTTGATTTGTTTTTGAAATTAGAGCAAGTATCTAGAGTCGTCTACCTACCCTAAGGAATTCGTCTGTGTAAATGTCCTTTAAAGTAGTGCCATCCCACCATTGAGAGGTAGGTAGCACCACCGTTGGAGGTATTCGGGTCAATTCGAAGGTTCGGGACATGGTGATCACCAGAGCAATAGGAAGATACCTTAGAAGCTACCCTCATGCCAGGTTCCCGGATCATGAGGACTTACTAAAACATCCTCTACTCGACGATCACCTTTCGAGGGGCAAGGCAACAGTGAGGCGTACCCTAAGAGTGGTGTGTGAATTTGTGTGTTATTTTCAGTTTAGCATTTATCTTGTACATGTATCATGGTGATCTACGCTTGTTTTTAATTTAGGCCATACATTCTTTCATGCAATTATAATTTAAAAGTGCGGAAATTTAAATGCGGAAAGTAAAATCCTACGCTATTACAAGGCGCGGGTCTATACATCGCCAAATTAACAAAGACCCGTTTGGTAAAAAATGCGGAAAATAAATAAATTTCTAATTACTATTACATGGCTTGAGCAATTACATAATATTCATAAAGGAAAATAAGAATAAATGCGCGAAAGGAATAAAGTTGAATGCTCGAGGGCGTTGGACCCTTTTGAAATTAAATTGAATTAAAGACTAATTAGTTATTTAATTAAGAAAAGAAATTGTTTTTATGTTTTTTTTTGTATTTAATGAAAATAAAGAAAATTAAAAAAAACCTTAATTCTAAGTTTTTTTAATTATTAAGAAAACACTAAAGTTTAACCTAATTTACCAATCAATTAATATACATGTTTATTTACAAAATAAATTAATAATTTATAATAAAGATAATAAGAAAATTATTTATTAAAAAAAAATGATGAAAATTTAAAAACCCTAATTTCTACATATTTTAATTTGTTAAGAAAAAGGTTAAAGTTTTAAAACCTAATTTACTAAACTAATTATTAAAGTTTATTTACAAAATAAATTAATAGTGAAATAATAATAATTAAATATATTTTAGTTTCTGATTTTTTATCTTATGAAAATTAATTTGTGAAATTAAAGAAAACAATTGAAAACAATTAAAAGAATAAAAAGGAAAATCAAATAAAAAAATAAAAATGTGCAAACCATGGAGGGTATTCAGACCCAAAGGGAGGTTTTTTGTGAGAAATCTGGCCCATTAGACAAAAAGTCTTGTTTGACTTTCTGGCATCACGTACGTGTTCATTGACTCCTGAGTACCGTGGTCTGCATTCTTTGGCCATTGGATTGGGTTTCATGGCCATTTGTGTTCTGGCTGTTGGCCATTTGGCTTTTGGCCTCAACGTTCCTTAATCTTCTAGGATGTCTGTCTCGCCATGTATTAGTGTCATGCATAAGTTTTTCTACTTTGGCCATTTGGCTTTTGGCTTTTGGCCATTTGGCTTTTGGCCTCAACGTTCCTTAATGAACCTGCATGGGATCTTGTCTAAATCTGCAGTGTTGAATCTCATGAACACATTAAATAAAATCATAAAATGTAAATAAAGCCAATATAGTAAGAAATTTAATGTTTAGGCACAATATGGCATGTATGAATGATTATACCCTTTTGATCATGGAGATCAAATCAATCTTACCCTTACTGGAAAATTAGTGACCTGAATGCTTTTATGCCTTACTGGAAAATTAGGATCATGGAGATCAAGCCAGCCTTATCCTTACTGAAGAAGTAGTGAGGTGTTGGTTTGTAACTGTGATGACTTGTTTGTAGTGAGAGAGGGATTTGTAATAATTTCAAGGTTTTATGGTTCTTGAAAGAATTTGATATTCTAACAGTGTTGTGGAAAGGTTTTTTCTCTCTTTCTCCTCTTTCTCCTCCCTGGTTTGTGTAAAAAGAAGGTGATTATATAATGGAAATTAGGGTAAAGAAAATGGGCTTTGAATGTGCAATTGGGCCTCCAATGTTCACTTGAGTTCGTCACTTTCCAAGCTAAATCGCAGGGACTTAAGTGCAATTTTTGAAGTTGAAATGTGAAAACAAAATGTAGCCTACATCGAGAACTAACTCCTGTCCGAAAATCGGCTCAATCGGATAAACGGTGAATTAGTTATGAATTTTTGAAGTTTTAGCTCAGACAAACTTATTTTGGGCTCCAGTGTCGACTCTGACATGTTCTTCAATAAAAAACTGGTATTGATCGGAGCATAATCCGGTCTCGACTTTTGAAGCAAAGTTGTAGATCTATGAGTCAGGGACCTTGTGAAAAAATATGAGCCCAATCCGATAAAAATTGACCGAGTTATGAATTTTCGAAGTTTCGGCCCAGATGAAATAGTATTCAGCATTTAGGATTTTCGGCGCGTCACACACTCTGAGCAAAAAACGAAGGCCTTTTGAATACCGTTTGAACTCAATACCTTCTGTGAAAATGTAGCCAACTCAATTAGTGAAATTTTGGCGCCAGAACCAGCTCGATACAATGAAAATTGACCAAGTTATGATTTTCTGAACATGACGCAGATAAACTTCTGTCACAAATTTTCTGTGCGAAAATACTTGATAAATCCACATTTTTGAAGACCTTCTGATCGAAATTGGCTTTCATCCGTGAGAGATGAAAACGTAGATAATGTCAAGACGGAATTTTGGCAACCGGAACGGGTTCAAAACGAGCCACGATCTTCAAGTTATGAATTTTTTAGCGCGTAAAAACTGCACTTTCAGCACACTTTTTCACCATATTTCTTCGAGAAAACTCACACATTCGGATATCTTCTTTAAAGAATTGACTCTTGAGCTGAACCTGAATTTGAGAATACGTTATCAGAGATATCTTGGCGAAAGAATACCTGAATATGACGCACCGGATTTGACTTGTGAATTTTTCTTGAAATATTTTGAGAAATATGGGAGGGCAAATTTTGGGGTACAACACCAAGTGAATTGGACGTTTCGAGTGAAATAAAACAAAACGTCATGTTTCGAAATAGCAGAAGCAGTGCTTCAAATAAGCATATCAAAGCTTGGAGCTTCGAGTGGCAATTATGAGAACATATCTAAAAGAAGTCTCGAAATGACAACAAGGCTGTGTCTAAGAAGGGCGTTCGAAGCGAAGAAGTGCCAAAACATTTGAAATTCAAATGCAAGCGGGATGTTCGAAATTTGAAATATATGCGCTGGAGCATTCGAAGACACGTGGAAGCGAGAGAGAGGCATTGCTCTGCATGTTCTGAACGTGGCAGAATCTTATAGCAAGACCGTTATGGTTGAAGTAGTATAAATAGAAGTCTTAGCATTAGGATTTCGTGTGTCATATCTATTGTACAAAAAACTCAGTAAACATTCAAATTACCACATGGCTAGGGAAACGAATGCAAGAGCAATGTACGTATGATAACACCACATATTTATGATTTAATGAAAACCCTTTGTCATTTCCAGTACTTTCCTTTATCTTTTTGTCAAATACCATTTACAAGTTTTTACATCTAAAGTCTTTTTATTCGAAATCTTTTCACTAATGCCTTACATTTAAATGTTGTCTTTCCATTTCAAATACTTTACATTTCAGAAACTGTTATACATTTCATGCCTTTATCTTCAAGTTTTTACCATTCGAACACCTTTTTCACTTAAAGCAATTTTACAGTTTTCTTGCATTAAACGCTTTCTTCATAATTCAAATCTTTTGCATTCCAGAGCATCTTTTACATTAACTGTTTTATAATTTGAAGTCATTTACTTGTCTTTTATGCAGTTTTACATGTCTTTTCAATTAACCTTTATTCATGCAATTTAGTTTCGCGCACATATATTTTGATTACACCTTTAGATCTTTAAGAGAGAAATCGAAATAAGTCAAACACCTACACAACATTCTAAATACCAACCATGAATACCTGTTCGATCATGAGAGTTACCCTAATGACCAACACGTCCTAGGATCAATCTAGTCGATCCTGCGAGTTACCAGAGAAATTGAATAACAGTCAGTAAGTTTATTCGATAGTTTGGAGTTGTTTACCAGAAATCACTAGAAACAAATTGGCACACCCGGTGGGACAAATCGTTGGACATTACGGAATTTAGAACCGAAATAAAGATTGTTGAGACATAACCATTATAAAAATCCCCTCTGAGTGATAAGTTTGCTGTTTTATGAACCTAAGAAGTGGTAAAATAACCAACAGCAACCAACCCTTATCCAGAAGAAAACGTTTGAACAAGATGTCTAATTCTGACAATCAACAAGGGGAACAAAATGCCCCACATACAACAGGCACTAATGTGTCCGCTTCGATGGGAACATCTAATGTGATCCGTTCGAATGCACAGTCTGTTGCGTCTTCTACCAGTAATATAGCCACTAATAGAGTAAGTGGCATATCAACTAATAGTTCGATCTTAGGAAATACTGGAACCATTGGTTCTCCTGGGGGATTCGTTCCACCATCAGGAACACAAACCCATTTCGCCACTCCACTAACTAGACCACCCGGTTTCGATGGTAATAGAACCAGAAACTCCTCTTATGGAATGCCAACATCTTTTATGGCAGGTTTACAAAATTCCACATCAAATTCATCACCACAATTAGGGTCTGGGTCTGGGGCGAATCAGTTTATGACAAATAACCAAGGGTCAGTGGGTTATAGCACAATGCCTATTTTAACCATAGAAAACCAGTTGGCCTTTAGGCAATTGATGGATGACAGTAACCATAATATGATAGGGGTATTAGCACAAACTATGCAGGAAATATTTTCCCCAATAGTACAAAATGTGACTGTGACAAACAGAGAAAACGCTGATAACATGAGTCGAATAGAAGATTTCTTTGCTCCCCCAGATAGGCGTAGGCAGAATCAGGCAGGAGTTCGAGCAAAGATCCCTGTTATGGAACAAGTTGCTAACGACCCAACTTATAGACCACCTAGAGAAGAAGTTAACTTGGGGGCAAGGGCACAAAGGCTAGAAGCCCCAATGATCCCAGGCCCACAAAGAGAAATTATAGAACTAGGGGCAAGGGTCGAAAGGCTAGAAGTCCCAGAGTTTCGAGAAGAACAACCTAGGGGGGTTGTCATGGTGGGGCGAAATCAAGATGTTGATGCTGTCGTTCATAGAATTCGAAACGATACCATCTTGGCAGAAAACAATTTAACCACCATGATAGAGAGAGTCATGGCCCAGAGTGGCCTCAACACAGGAATGAGAAGGCCAAATTATGCTTCTCCTATATTAGATTGCATAATGCATACTGATTTACCAAGGGGGTATAAAGTCCCTAAATTTACAAAGTTCGTTGGGGATACCAATGAGTCAACAGTCGAACACATAGCCAGATATCTAACTGAAGCAGGAGATATAGCCAATAATGAAGATCTCAGGATCAAATATTTCCCAAGTTCCTTGACTAAAAACGCCTTCACGTGGTTTACCACTTTGCCTCCTGGGTCCATTGATACTTGGGCTCTTTTGGAGAGATTATTCCATGAACAGTTTTACATGGGACAGTCGAAAATAAGCTTGAAGGAATTAGCCAGTGTCAAGAGAAAGTTCACTGAACCCATAGATGATTATCTGAATAGATTTAGGCTTTTGAAATCCAGATGTTACACAGTAGTGCCTGAACATGAGTTAGTCGAAATGGCCGCTGGTGGCTTGGATTACTCTATTCGAAAGAAACTAGACACTCAATATTTGAGGGACATGGCTCAGTTAGCCGATAGGGTTCGACAGGTCGAAAGGCTAAAGGCCGAAAAGGCCAGAGTCTTCAAAAATAACAAGAAGGAAAGGATCTCCTATGTTGAAACTGAGGAAGCAGAAGATTATCCTGAATTCGAATTCGAAGAGGTCGAAATCGACCTCGCTGAATTAAAACAGGCACCAACCTACTCCTGCAAATTATTGGTTCCCACAAAAGGGAAAGAGATTGTTGAAAATGAGAAAAGTGACAAATTCCCAAAGAAGGTTTATACCTTTGACGTCACTAAATGTGACGAGATTTTTGATTTACTTGTCAAAGATGGCCAACTCATTGTGCCATCAAATGTCAAAATACCTCCTTTAGATCAAAGAAAGAAGAGAGGATTTTGCAAATATCATAGTTTCCTAGGCCACAAAACCTCACAGTGTTTTCTTTTCAGGGACCTAATTCAGAATGCAATCAAAGATGGCAGACTGAAGTTTGCTGATAAAGCAAAGATGAAAGTGGACGGAGATCCTTTGGACGTGGCAGACACCAACTACTCCGAGCCTGCATGCATTGGAGAGATTAACATGGTGGAAGCTGACCAAAGTGATGCCCCAATAGGAGAGAAAGGTACTGAAAACGAAAGCTGGGTGATGGTCGAAGTCGATAAGGAGATCACTGAAGACGTCCAGAAGCTACCAGAGACTTCGATTGAAGCAGCACCCTTAGTTGTTGCAAAAGAAATCCAGGCTACTGAAGGCCAGGAGAGTCAAAACCAAGAGTTAACAAAGGTCACTGAAGGCCTGAGGCTAGAATTGGAGAAAGTCCAAATCACGAAGCCAACTTCCCCTCAGAAGGAAATATGGGACACTCTAGGGGAACCCAGTGGAAAATTTGACTATTTGGTCAAATATTCTGCCCCAGAGAGTTCGAAGGTCCACATCGAAGATATAAAACCCACAGGATGGGGAGATGATGAAGCTGAAGGGGAGGATGTTGAGGTAAGCATGGTGGACATGGAAAGACCTCACTCTGAGATGGAGGAGGTAGAAAGATACTTAAAAAAAGAGAAGTATAAAATGGAGGATAATCATGCTGGAGATGCTAGTCTCAAGGATTACCTTATGACGTGCCACAAGGGAGATACAGGAATGATATTGTGCCCTAGGTGCAGCATCCTCTGCAATCAGAGAATCGCTGCGAACTTCGAAAGGGTACAAAGGGCTCGAACTGGCAACAATTGGCGCCAGGATAACCAACTATTCAGGTGTTATCCTAAGGCTGGAGAAAGTTTGCTGGAATTTGTGTTTCGCTGCTACAAAGGGGCAACCAAGTGCTTGATATGCCCAAGGTGTTCAGCTGTGTATGATCAAAGCATGGCCAGAGCCTTCGAAACAATTCCCTTCGCCCCTTGCTGGAACCATCAAGAAACTGTGCAGATGGGCCCACGTTTCGATAGCAAATACAAACAACGAAGGCCTGATAGTCCTCATCCCAGGGGTGCTCGAAGAGTGACGTTCAAACTCCCTGCTGAAGTGCCAACCGACAGATGGCTGCAAGTCAGAAATGACAAAGGCAAAGACAGATGGAGAAACACCGAACGAAATGCACGCCATGCTATGACATACAGAAGGCAATTCAACATAGCAAAGAGGGAATAGGTAAGATTAGAAAACTACAAGGGAAGGAACCCCATGTCGAGATCCCAGTGGCGCAGGAAACAGAGGGTTCGAAAGGCTGAGAGGGAAGTTGTGGCAAATAAAGGGGTAACTTCAACAAAGAACCAAGGTGAATCTAGCACCAATAAACCCACACCAAAAAATCAAACTGAAGACAAACCTCCAGTTAATAGGAGGCTTTTCTCTGAAGTACAACTAGATGAACCAAGGGAATACACTCCAGGCCCAGAAGAAGACGAAGATATGATAACAGATAACTTCGAATCGGAGGGGGAGTCATCGTTCAACCTAAACTGCAACGTGGTATCTGTGCTTCCCTGTGAATTTGAACAGGAAACTGAAATTGATGAATATGAGGAAGAAGATACCATAGAATTGATGAAGCACAGGCCTGTGTGCTACTATGTGATGGACAATGGGGCTGTCGAGGAGCAAAATGCGTTCTTCGAACGTCCAGAACCTGCTATGAAGAACCATCTTAAGCCATTATTTATTCGGGCAAAAGTTGGTGCCCATGGCGTGAATAAGGTTCTAGTGGATGGGGGTGTTGCAGTCAATTTGATACCCCACTTCATGCTCAAAAGATTAGAGATCCGCGAAGGAGACATCAAGCCCCACAATATGGTTCTATCCAATTATGAGGGGAAAGTGGGCAAAACACTGGGAGTGGTTCAGTTGGACTTGACAATAGGCTCAAGCTGTAGGCCCACCATGTTTATGGTGATTGAAGCTAAGGCCAACTACAGCTTATTGCTGGGAAGGGAGTGGATCCATGGCGTAGGGGCAGTTCCTTCGTCAATGCATCAGCGACTAGTTCTATGGAGAGATGATGGGATCGTGGAAAACATCGAAGCAGACCAGAGTTACTTTATGTCAACAGTCAATTTAGTTGACAAGAGGGATTATGATAAACATCTGGCAAAGATTGCTCCGTGTGTTCCAAATGATGAGATCAACGAAACCAGAAACGCCCACTACTACATGACCCTTCGCCATGATGGCCTATACTGGGATAGAACAGTAATCAGTGAAGAAGAGGGAGTCGAAAGTACTATACAAAGACGGCCATCAGGCTGGGACTTCGACAACCTTATCCATGACTGAGTCCACCTTTTTTGAAAGGATTTCGGCCTATATGGCTGAGAACGAATCAAAGGCGGCCTTAGAGGCTGAAATAAACAAATTAGCTGTAAAGATGAAAGAAATAAGTGGGGATGGCTCGAAATTCTCACCCCTCAAAGAACTTGAGATGGATCAAAGGTTGGATGCCATCTACGATAAAGAACCCTTAGGCTTCGAAAGGGACCCCATAGACTCAGGTGCCAAAATGTTGGCGCAGGATCCACTCGAAGAAGTCAACTTAGGGGATGAAAACACGAAAAGAATAACCTACATAAGTGCAAAGCTTAGCCCAGGCCTCAAGCAGGTGTAAGATTAAGATTGCGCCTAAGAGGGGGGGTGAATTAGGTGATGGTCGATTTTTGACTTATTTTATACTTTCTGGTTTTGATATAGTGCTTTGAAAACTGTAAAGTGCAGAAAGTAAAGAGACACGGAGAATTATCCTGGTTCCTTCCACAACCCGGAAGTACGTCCAGTCCCCTTGCAAACACGCAAGAGATTTTACTATATTGTTAGAACTTTTACAAGACTCTTCCTAGTCTTATCCACTAAAGAACCTAACAAATAACCAAGAACACCCTCTTGGATTTCCAATAAGTCTAATGAGAACAATCCTCTCAAAAGATACCTCTTGTTTCCAACAATGGACAACAAGGAACAAAAAATAATCTAATACTTAATTCCAACAATCCTGGAAATAAGTTACACTTTGTATGTTTTTATGAAGTATGATTTCTTGAAAGATGTTGATCACTTAGAGTGACTTCTTTGAAGTTTCTTCTTTCTTCTCTTGTAAGCAATTCAAACTGTAACACAATGGTTAGATAATGCTCAAAGATTTCTGTTCTTTATATGTGTGAAAGTGCAGAAAATCTTTGTTCTTAAAAGTTAAGAAATATGAAGTTTGAATATTTTACAAAGTTCAGATTTTATTGCAAGAGAAGAGATGTTTATGATTTGAAATATTTTGTAATATATAGTAATCAAGATACCTTTCCAAAAGGACACTTTTCTGTTTGTAAAACTTGACAAGGTGCAATGTTTGATCATGCAACCATTGGAGAAAAGGTATGAAGGATATCTTGAAACCATTTCAGATTTTTCAAAATTTTCAATGTGCAAATCGATTAACATAACATGCAAATCGATTGCACGTGTTTGTAACGTTCAGAATTTCAAAAAGTTTGAAGTGTAAATCGATTAGCATGTAGTGTCAATCGATTTACAAGTGTTAAAAAATCAGTTTGTTCTGTGATCAATCGATTTACACAACCTGTAAATCGATTGCTGGCAGGAGCAAACAGTTTTTGAAAAAGCATGTGTAAATCGATTTACACAAGATGTTAATCGATTTACAGCAGAGAAAAACTTAAAAATTGTTTTTGAAATATACTTGAAGTGATGTGGCAAGTGTGTATATCATTTTTGAGCATTTCTAATCAATGTAGTTTAATTGAGAATTGATATACTTGATTGCTTGCCAAGTTCCTTGAAGCTTTGAGTGAATGATGCTTTAAGATGATTTCCACTTCTTTTCCTTCTTTCCATAATGCTTGTTTGTCTTTCATCAAACTAGCTTGTTTGTCTTTCATCAAAACTAAAGTTGAGTTGAGGCTTGAGATTACATTCTCCCCCTTTTTGATGATGACAAACCATTTTCCTTTATGTGTTGATCAGAATTTTAGCAAAAGGTGTTTTCTCCCCCTGAGAAGATTTCTCCCCCTATGGAGAAAAAGATTTGAAAATTTGCTCTGTAAAGACAATGAAAACAAACAACCATAAAGTGCTATTACATCCTTCTCCCCCTTTGACATTATCAAAAAGAAGGGAAAGATGTAACAAGAAAGTATACCAGAAAGAAATGTATAGGAACATGAATGAAAAACACAAAACTTTCAAGATTATCGAACAAAGTTTTAAGAACACAATACATAAAATGAACAAAATAAAACAAGACAAAATCCATAATGATACTTATACTAAGAATTTAATAACATTGATCAAGAACATTTTAGAAAGGTCCTTGATAAGGAAATTGTTGTTGAAGAGGTGGTTCGGTGTATTGAGGAGGCGGAGGTGCAGGATTGGTTGGGTCGTATGGAGGGATATGAAGATGTGAATAAAGATATGAAAATTGTTGGTTCACATCGTTCTGAAAAGCATCTATCCGAGATGAGGTAGAGTCAGTTATCTCCGTCCATCGAGCATTGATGTTAGAATTGAGAGAAGCAAACTGTTGCGTCATGAAATCCATAACATCTTGATTTGTGGGACCAGAAGCAGCAGCAGGTGGAGGAACTTCATGGTCTTCTTCATCTGCATTTTGACCTTCATCGCCGACCACATCTTCTCCAATGTAAGTTATGGTTTTTGCTTCAGCATTGAAATGAACACCCATCCTTGAATCAACATTTTTGATGGAGATCCTAGTGGAGATTGGATCCATTTCAATTCGCTCAAATCCAGTGAAATCTATATCATAAGCTTCCATAATCCTTGTAATGAAATATGCATATGGTAGAAAAGTGGCCCTTGCGGCAACTTTTAGCATATGCAACACAATCAATTTTGCCCAATTAACCGGGATTCCATTTTTCCTTGCATAGATGATTTGCAATTCTAGGTCGGTCACTGTACAATGATTCCCTGCTCTAGGAAACAAAATATACACCAGAAAATAGTGAAACAACCTATCATCAATATGGAAATTTCCAGCACTCCATGTGTCCCTAGCTGGAGTAACCCCGCCAAGACTGCGAATCCGCTTGGCACGGTATTCAGATTCTGATAACCTTCCAATGCTATAGAAAAATTCTCGCTTCTGATAGTTTTCCCAAGCAGCATCTTCTGGATCATAGAGGGTACTACCAGAATATGGAATGTTCAAGATTCTGCCAAGAGTTTTGGAATACAGAGGGATTCTTTTTCCAAGGACATATGTATAACATTTGTTGTTGTCATAGCACATGTTGCTGTAGAAAATTTTAACCAGATCCGGGTAATAGAAACCATGTGAAGATATTAATGGTTCTAACCCATAAGCAATGAAATCTCTTTGAAATGAGAAGCATTCATCTGGAAAAGTAGATAACATACCAAACTTTGGAGTAGAGACGATTTTCTTTTGAAAATGCTTGAGAAATCTGTCCCGCTGTGGATCCGTGAGGTACTCGAGCACAGAGTTTTCAGATGATGACGAAGCTGGCTTCTTTCCTTTCTCTGAGGCAGAGGCTTTTCTCTTGGGAGCCATGGATCTTGTTAGGGTTTTGAAAAGAGAGATATAGAGTTCTTTGTTATGTGAGAGAGTGTGTTGGTGTTATGAGATAGTGAGGGAGTTTTGGTGAGATTAAATAGTATAGTAGGGTAAGTGAGGTCTTTATGAGACTTAATTTGATAATTTGGTCAAGGTTTTATTGATTGGGCAATAGAAAGGTGGGAGGTTGAGAGACAATGAATGTTTGACCAATATATTAAAAGCTCATTACAAGTATCACATGTTAAAACAAAATACATTGCATAGAGAAAATACATAAAAAATGCTTCAGATTCTGTGGTAAATCGATTTACCCCTTGGTTAAATCGATTTACACAGAACATTTTTCATAAAAAGTAATTTTCGTTCAGTGGTAAATCGATTTACATATTGTGTAAATCGATTTACACACAAGATTTTATTAAAAAAATGATTTGCTTCAGTAGTAAATCGATTGACATATTGTGTAAATCGATTTACACAGTAGATTTTAATAAAAGAAATGATTTGCTTCAGTAGTAAATCGATTGACATATTGTGTAAATCGATTTACACAGTAGATTTTAATAAAAGAAATGATTTGCTTCAGTAGTAAATCGATTGACATATGGTGTAAATCGATTTACTTAAAGAGAAAATTTAAAACATCATTATTTTTAACATTTGAAACAATGTCTAACCACATATATATGTACATTAAGGTATAGTCAAGGATTGAGTGCACCTTAAATATCTTGTTCATCGAGGATTCCAAGTTCACGACGAATTTTGAAAAATGCATCCTTTGCAAGTGGTTTTGTGAAGATGTCCGCGAGTTGATTTTGAGTGTCCACAAATGTGATCTCGACATCTCCTTTGAGTACATGGTCTCGGATGAAATGATGTCTGATGTCAATGTGTTTCGTCCGGGAATGCATAACTGGATTTTTCGTAATATTGATCGCGCTTGTGTTATCACATCGAAGAGGAATGCATCCAAGGTTTACTCCATAGTCAAGTAATTGTTGTTTTAGCCAAAGAATTTGAGCGCATCCACTTCCAGCCGCAATGTATTCTGCTTCGGCAGTGCTGAGAGCTACGCTTGCTTGCTTTTTGCATGACCATGAAACCAAGGCATTTCCAAGAATGTGACATGTTCCACTTGTACTTTTGCGATCAGTTTTGCAACCTGCATAGTCAGCATCAGAATAACCAACTAGATTGCACATACTACCTTTTGGATACCATAATCCGACGTTGGTTGTTCCTTTGAGATATTTTATTATGCGCTTGACTGCTGCAAGGTGAGACTCTTTAGGATTGGCTTGATATCTTGCACATAGGCAAACGCTGAACATAATGTCAGGTCTACTTGCTGTTAAATAAAGGAGTGAGCCAATCATTCCACGATACTTAGTTATGTCAATAGAATTTCCTGATTCATCTGGGTCAAGATAGGTGCCGGATCCCATAGGAATTGCACTTTCTTTGCTACTTTCCATCTCAAACTTCTTTATAAGGTCTTTGCAATATTTTGATTGGTTTACGAAGATACCATGTTTGAGTTGCTTAATTTGAAGACCAAGAAAGAAATTCAATCTTCCCATCATAGACATCTCAAACTCTCCTTGCATCATAGACGAAAATTCCTTGCACATATTTTGGTTAGTTGAACCGAAAACAATATCATCTACATAGATTTGTACAAGTAAGGTATGATGATTAACATTTTTTATGAAGAGAGTGGTATCAACTTTACCCTTTACAAACCCTTTTTCACATAGGAATGCGCTTAGTCTATCATACCAAGCCCTTGGTGCTTGCTTCAGCCCATAGAGAGCTTTCTTCAGTTTGAAGACATGATTAGGATGTTTGAAGTCTTCAAATCCGGGAGGTTGCTTTACATAGACTTCTTCATTTATGAATCCGTTGAGAAATGCGCTTTTTACATCCATTTGAAAAAGTTCAAAGTCCAATGAGCATGCATATGCAAGTAATAGTCTTATTGCTTCCAAACGTGCTACCGGAGAAAAAGTTTCTTCAAAATCAATTCCTTCCTCTTGGTTGTATCCTTGAGCAACTAGTCTTGCCTTGTTTCGAGTGATTATTCCATTTTCATCCATCTTGTTTTTGAAAACCCATTTGGTTCCAATGATACGTTTATTTCCTGGATTAGGAACAAGTTCCCAAACTTCATTCCGCTCGAATTGGTTTAACTCTTCTTGCATGGCAAGGATCCATTGATCATCTTCTAGTGCTTGAGCCACTTTAGTAGGTTCAACTTGAGATACAAACGCCATATTTAAGCATGCATCCTTAAGATTTAGTCGAGTAGATACTCCTTTGCTAATATCTCCAATTATATTGTCAATTGGATGATCACGATGAGTTCTCCATTCTTGAGGAAGATCATCATCATTTTCATTTTGATGTGAAAGTTCATGTGTTTGTTCCGGATTGACAATTTTGCCATCTCCGCAGGAAATCTCATGAGATAAATCTATAGAATCATCATCATCACAAATAGCAACTTCCTCCTTGGAGGTGTTAGATTCATCAAAAGAAACATGCATTGATTCTTCTATAGTTAAAGTTCTTTTATTGTAAATTCTAAAAGCTTTGCTAGAAAGGGAGTAACCAAGAAAGATACCTTCATCCGATTTTTCATCGAACTTACCGAGATTGTCTTTGTCGTTGTTAAGGACAAAACATTTGCACCCGAAAATATGAAAGTGAGAGATATTTGGTTTTCTTCCTTTGTAGATCTCATATGGAGTTTTCTTTAGTATAGGTCTTATGATCACGCGATTGCTTACATAACATGCCGTGCTTACCGCATCCGCCCAAAAATATTTAGGCAAACTTGAGTCACTTAGCATGGTTCTAGCAAGTTCCACCAAAGACCTATTTTTCCTTTCAACTACTCCATTTTGTTGTGGAGTTCTTGGTGCTGAAAAATTGTGGAAGATCCCATTTTCTTCACAAAATTCTTCAAATAGACTGTTTTGGAACTCTCCACCGTGATCACTTCGGATTGATGTTATCTTTGATGACTTCTCATTTTGAACTTGTTTTGCATATCTCTTGAATGCCTTGAATGCTTCATTCTTGTGTACTAAAAACAAAGTCCAAGTGAAACGGGAAAAATCATCTACAATAACTAATGCATAAATGTTACCTCCGAAGCTTCTTGTTCTAGATGGACCAAAAAGATCCATGTGCAACAATTGAAGTGGTCTTGTTGTTGAAACCACATTCTTTGGTTTGAAAGTTGATTTGGTCTGTTTGCCCTTTTGGCATGCACTACATAATTTGTCTTTGATGAACTTCATCTTTGGTAGACCAATAACTAAGTCATGCTTAACCAATTTGTTCAAGTGCTCCATGTGAATGTGAGCAATCCTCTTATGCCATAACCAAGCGTCATTGTTGTTTACCATAAGACATTGTACCTTCATAGACAAATCATCTAGAGTAATCACAAAAATATTGTTAGATCTTATACCTTTGAGTTTTACCTCATTGGTTGCCTCATCCATAATAAGGCATTCTTCTTTGTTGAATTTGATCTTGAACCCTCTATCGCAAAGTTGACTTATGCTAAGAAGGTTGTGCTTTAATCCTTCAACATAGAGAACATCCTCAATTTGAATGGATGGACGTGTGCCAACTATTCCAACGCCAAGAATCTTTCCTTTGGTGTTGTCTCCATAGGTGACATACCCTTTGGCTTTATGTACTAGATATGAAAATTGGTGTACATCTCCTGTCATATGCTTTGAACATCCACTGTCAAGATACCAAACATTTGAAGTGGATTTCAAGCATACCTACAAAAACAAATTATTTCTTGTTAGGTACCCAAGTTGCCTTGGGTCCTTCATAGTTAGTTCCCTTTTTCACCCATGCATAATGTCCACTAGCCATACTGAAATTTCTAATATAGCATGCATTTGGTGTGTGTCCAATAATACCACAGTAAAAACAGTTTGGAACAAATTTGCTCTTGTATCTAGGAATTTGTTTTCTTTTAGATACATTAGCCTTTTTCTTTTGATGATTATGAACAACTTGCTTCTTTTCTACTTTCTTGGGATTGGAACTATTACTAGCCTTTACAAAAACAGTGGGATTGTTACTTGGTTTCTTAGTATTCACATAACCAAGACCTCTTTTATCATTAGGATAACGTTGTTAGCTTAGTAATCCTTCCAATCCTATTTGTCCTTTTTCATATCGTTCAATGACTCTTTTCAATTGAACAATTTGAAAGACATTTGATTCACACTTGGAGCATGCAAAGTTTTCCTTTTCTTTTATAAAATTCTGTTTCTGAAGATCAAAATCTTTAGTCATGGTGTCAATTTTTTCTAGACAACTTAGAAGTTCTTTTTCTTGTTTTGACACCTTTTTGTATAAACTTTTGCATTCTTTCAAGAGTTCATCAATTGCACCTTGAACATCATCATCAAAAAGATTAAATTCATTACTAACCTCTTCTTCATTGTCGGAGTGATGCGATGCCATTAAGGCTAAGTTTGCACATTCGTCGCTTTCCGATTCCGATGAACTGCTCATATCATTATCTTCCCATGCTATGTAGGCTTTCTTTTGTTTTGAGTCCTTTCCTTTGAATCCATTTTTCTTTGGGAGATTTGGACAGTTTGGCTTGATGTGTCCTTGCTTTCCACATTCATAACATGAGACATCTTGAGTTGATGTGGAGGCTTCTCTTTTCTTGAAGTGCTTTCTCTTATATGCATGAGATCCGCCTTTGCCATTTCTGCCAAAAAACTATCCAAGTCTTTTCACTAGAAGCATGAAATTTTCATCTTCTTCCAGATTGTCTTCTTTTACCACTTCTTTTGAATCAATTTTTAAGGCAATGTTTTTGGACTTCTTTTCTAGATTCTCATGTTTTTCAAGTCTACCGAGTTCCGTTTCGTATTCTTGAAGTTTGCCGAATAATGTAGCGGAAGTCATTGCGGAGAGACTCTTCTTTTCCGAGATTGCCGTTACCTTTGGTTGCCATTCCCTAGTCAATGATCTAAGGATTTTCAAGTTGAGTTCATCATTTGACAGGGTTTTACCAAGAGCAATTAAGTGATTTGTCAAATGCACAAATCTCTTTTGTAAGTCAAGAATGGATTCTCCGGGCTGCATTCGAAATAGTTCATATTCTTGACTCAAGGTATTTAGCCTTGATCTTTTTACTTCAGCCGTTCCTTCATGAGTTTGAACCAAGGTATCCCAAATTTCCTTTGCTGTTTTGCAGTTTGAGACACGAAAAAATTCGTCCATACTGAGAGCACCTTGAAGAAGGTTTATTGCCTTTTTGTCATAGAGAACTTTCTTTTTATCATCGTCGTCCCATACAGTTTTGGGCTTTGCAGACCCAACGCCATTGATTACCGTTATTGGGATAAATGGACCATTTTCAACAGCATCCCATACTTCCTCTCCTTGTGCTTCTAAATGCGCCTTCATGCGTATTTTCCAAAAGTCAAAATATTCACCACAAAATAGAGGAGGCTTGTTGTTACTACCACCATCTCTGAAAACTGGTTGATGATTTGCGGAAGCCATTCTGGATCTCTAGGAGCAGGTTACCTATAACCTGCTCTGATACCAATTGTAAGATTAAGATTGCGCCTAAGAGGGGGGGTGAATTAGGTGATGGTCGATTTTTGACTTATTTTATACTTTCTGGTTTTGATATAGTGCTTTGAAAACTGTAAAGTGCAGAAAGTAAAGAGACACGGAGAATTATCCTGGTTCCTTCCACAACCCGGAAGTACGTCCAGTCCCCTTGCAAACACGCAAGAGATTTTACTATATTGTTAGAACTTTTACAAGACTCTTCCTAGTCTTATCCACTAAAGAACCTAACAAATAACCAAGAACACCCTCTTGGATTTCCAATAAGTCTAATGAGAACAATCCTCTCAAAAGATACCTCTTGTTTCCAACAATGGACAACAAGGAACAAAAAATAATCTAATACTTAATTCCAACAATCCTGGAAATAAGTTACACTTTGTATGTTTTTATGAAGTATGATTTCTTGAAAGATGTTGATCACTTAGAGTGACTTCTTTGAAGTTTCTTCTTTCTTCTCTTGTAAGCAATTCAAACTGTAACACAATGGTTAGATAATGCTCAAAGATTTCTGTTCTTTATATGTGTGAAAGTGCAGAAAATCTTTGTTCTTAAAAGTTAAGAAATATGAAGTTTGAATATTTTACAAAGTTCAGATTTTATTGCAAGAGAAGAGATGTTTATGATTTGAAATATTTTGTAATATATAGTAATCAAGATACCTTTCCAAAAGGACACTTTTCTGTTTGTAAAACTTGACAAGGTGCAATGTTTGATCATGCAACCATTGGAGAAAAGGTATGAAGGATATCTTGAAACCATTTCAGATTTTTCAAAATTTTCAATGTGCAAATCGATTAACATAACATGCAAATCGATTGCACGTGTTTGTAACGTTCAGAATTTCAAAAAGTTTGAAGTGTAAATCGATTAGCATGTAGTGTCAATCGATTTACAAGTGTTAAAAAATCAGTTTGTTCTGTGATCAATCGATTTACACAACCTGTAAATCGATTGCTGGCAGGAGCAAACAGTTTTTGAAAAAGCATGTGTAAATCGATTTACACAAGATGTTAATCGATTTACAGCAGAGAAAAACTTAAAAATTGTTTTTGAAATATACTTGAAGTGATGTGGCAAGTGTGTATATCATTTTTGAGCATTTCTAATCAATGTAGTTTAATTGAGAATTGATATACTTGATTGCTTGCCAAGTTCCTTGAAGCTTTGAGTGAATGATGCTTTAAGATGATTTCCACTTCTTTTCCTTCTTTCCATAATGCTTGTTTGTCTTTCATCAAACTAGCTTGTTTGTCTTTCATCAAAACTAAAGTTGAGTTGAGGCTTGAGATTACAGCAGGAAGTAATCGAAGTCCTTAAGAAAAATAAAGATTGCTTCGCATGGGATTATGACAAAATGCCTGGTTTAAAGAGGGAGTTAGTCGAACACAGGCTGCCAATCAAAGATGGCAAGAAGCCCATCAAACAAACTCCCAGAAGATTCGCACCAGCGGTTCTCACAAAGATTAAAGCTGAGATCGAAAGGTTGCTGCGTTGCAAATTCATCAGAACCACAAGGTACGTCGAATGGTTAGCAAATATAGTACCTGTTATTAAGAAAAATGGTTCTTTAAGAATTTGCATAGATTTTAGGGATTTAAACACTGCAACCCCTAAGGATGAGTATTCCATGCCTGTGGCAGAAATGCTAGTAGACTCTGCTGCAGGGTTCGAATACTTGAGTATGTTAGATGGATACTCTGGGTATAATCAGATTTTTATTGCTGAAGAAGATGTTGCCAAGACAACATTTCGTTGCCCAGGAGCCTTAGGCACCTACGAATGGGTGGTGATGCCTTTTGGTTTAAAGAACGCTGGGGCAACTTATCAAAGGGAAATGAATTCGATTTTTCATGATTTCATTGAAACCTTTATGCAGGTGTATATTGATGATATAGTCATCAAATCTATATCTGCAGAAACACATTTGCATCATCTGAGCCAATCATTCGAACGAATGAGAAAACATGGCTTAAAGATGAATCCCCTTAAATGTGCATTTTTTGTGCAGGCTGGGGATTTCCTTGGTTTTGTGGTTCACAAGAAAGGGATTGAGATCAACCAGAACAAAACCAAAGCCATAATGGAGACGAAAGCACCTACGTCAAAAAGGGAGCTGCAATCTCTGCTAGGGAAGATTAACTTCCTCAGAAGGTTCATTTCGAATCTGAGTGGAAGAACCCAAGCGTTCTCTCCACTGCTTCGTCTAAAGCAAGGTCAAGCCTTCGAATGGAACGAAGCCCATCAGGAGGCATTTGACAAGATAAAAAGATACCTCTCTCAGCCTCCTATCTTGTCTCCACCTTCATGGGGGAAGCCCATGAGATTGTACATATCTGCCTCTGAAGTTAGTATAGGTAGTATGTTAGCACAAGAAGATAGCAATGGTATCGAAAGAGCCATATACTATTTAAGTAGAGTACTAAATGATGCAGAGACCAGATATAGCAATTTAGAAAAGCTATGTCTCTGTTTGTATTTCTCTTGTATGAAACTCAAGTATTATATAAAGCCTGTTGATGTTTATGTTTCATCTCATTTCGATGTCATTAAACACATGCTTTCAAAACCAATAATGCATAGCAGAGTTTGTAAATGGGATTTAGCCTTAACAGAATATTCTTTGACTTTCATGCCTTTAAAATCTGTGAAAGGCCAAGTGATTTTTGATTTTATTGTGGACCATGCATTGGTTGAGTAGACTGTCATGAGTTACGTCGAAATGCAACCATGGAAATTATACTTTGATGGTTCAAGCCACAGGAATGGAAGTGGTGTTGGAGTCCTTCTAATTTCTCCTGAAGGAATTCCAACAAAATTCAAGTATAAATTAGATGGTCCTCGTTTCTCGAACAACGAAGCTGAGTATGAAGCGCTCATTGTTGGACTTGAAGCTTTGTTGGAATTGGGGGCAACTAGAGTCGAAATTAAAGGAGACTCAGAATTAGTAGTCAAGCAAATAACAAAGGAGTATAAATGCATAAAGGAAAACTTGATGATATACTTCGTCATAGTCAACAGGCTACTTAGGAAAATTGAATACATGGATATTCAACACATACCAAGAATAGAGAACCAAGAAGCAAATGACTTAGCACAGTTGGCTTCGGGTTATAAAATTTCTGTTAGGAACTTTGAGGATTTAGTTGAATTAAGGGGTAGAGTTATGGCTACTAGATTCACACCAT
Organism: Vicia faba; assembly: GCA_948472305.1. NCBI lineage: Eukaryota > Viridiplantae > Streptophyta > Magnoliopsida > Fabales > Fabaceae > Vicia > Vicia faba. The sequence goes on along the minus strand of OX451736.1, from coordinate 1,679,201,735 downwards.
CAGATCTAGAAAGTATGAAATTGGGATATGCTGAGAAACAGGGATTCGAAATATTATCCATAAACACTTTATTAGATGCAGATTGGCGAAGCCCACTGGTGAGTTATTTAGCAAACCCAACTCTGAATGTGGATAGAAAGACAAAATACAGAGCATTATCATATCTCCTCATGGGGAACAAATTGTTCAAAAAGACCCAAGAGGGCGTATTATTGAAATGCCTAGGAGAAAGTGAGGCATACTTAGCATTGTCAGAAGTCCACAATGGGGCATGTGGGGCACATCAAGCAGGTCATAAAATGAAATGGCTGTTGTTTCGATATGGCATGTATTGGCCTAGCATGCTCAAAGATTGTATAGACTTTGCTAAAGGATGTGAGGAATGTCAGAAGCATGCAGGGATTCAACATGCCCCTGCAAGTGAGTTGCATTCAATCATCAAACCATGGCCATTTAGAGGATGGGCATTGGATTTGATAGGAGAAATAAATCCTGCTTCGTTTAAAGGAAAGAAATATATCTTGGTAGGAATAGATTATTTTACCAAGTGGATCGAAGCTATACGATTAATAGTTGCTGATCAAGAAGCTATTATTGAGTTTATACAGAAGCACATTATCTATAGGTTCGGATTGCCAGAGAGCATAACCACAGACCAAGGCTCTGTGTTTACTGGTAGAAAGATGCAAGAATTTGCCCAAGAAATGGGGTTTAGATTGCTAACATCAACGCCATATTATGCTCAAGCAAATGGTCAAGTCGAAGCAGCCAATAAAGTGATAATAGGGTTAATCAAGAAACATATTGGTAAAAAGCCAAGGAACTGGCACAAAACTTTAGACCAAATACTATGGGCCTGTAGAACATCTCCTAAGGAAGCTACTAACACTACGCCTTTCCAACTCACATTTGGTCATGATGCAGTGCTGCCAGTAGAAATTCATCTACAATCAGTTCGAATTCAAAGACAAAACGAAATCCCAGCTGCATTATATTGGGAGATGATGATGAATGAATTAGTTGAGTTGGACGAAGTTAGATTACATGCATTGGAAATCTTGATGAGACAAAAAGAAAGAGTGGCCAGGACATATAACAAAAGGGTGAAGAAAAAAGCATTTATTATTAATGACTTAGTCTGGAAAGTCATATTGCCCATGGACAAGAAAAATAAAACACTAGGTAAATGGTCACCTCATTGGGAAGGACCTTTTCGAATATTAAAAGTATTCTCAAACAATGCATATGAAATCGAAGAGCTGATGGATGATAAGCTTATCCTAAAGGTTAATGGGAAATATTTAAAGAAATATAAGCCACGCCTGCAGGAGATTCGAATAGTAACAACGTAACCAAAATATTATAAAAAAAATGCCAAAATGGCAAGTTGAGATGCCAAAATGGCGTTGTTCGAATATTACATATAAAAAACCAAATTGTAATCAAATAAACACTGAAATTTAGAAATAAGAATTATTCTTCAGTCTGTTGAAGGTACTTCGAAAAGATTCAAGTCTCTGTTGAGCGAAACGCCTGGTTCCTTCCAAGGTTGCCACTTCTCCCTTGAGTTGTTCTGCAGTTTCCATTTCTGCAAGCCCCTGGTTGAGAAGCTCTTCGAATTGGTTACCAGTAGTATTGGTTTCGAAGGCTATTTGTTGTTCTTTAGCCTCTTTAACCTTCTGTTGAAGTTCCTGGATCTGCCTTTCCCAGAGAAGGATGGACTCAGCTCGAGCCTCATAATCAGTTTTTGCTTGTTTTAGATGCATAGCTTGATCCTCAACTTCTTGAGAGAGTTTCAAAGCTTGTTCATAAGCAGCATCCATTGCAGTGCGCTTTTCTTGAACCTTTCTGGCAGCAGATTCATCTTGGAGAAGGTAACCAGTTACGTTGTCCAGCAAAGACTGAAGATCGAACAAGATAGTACTAACTGGCAAGGAGCACGTAGCAAGGTTGACTTTTGTAAGCAACTCCTTCATAGTGTAGCAAGCAGTGCTATCCTGTTTGAGCACTTCAAATATATCCACATTGAGAATTGTTTTCCTGATCTTGTTAAGAAGTACAATTCTTTCATCTGTGGGAAGAGGATAGCTAGTCGAACTTGTGCCAGCCCTAGCAAGTGGAATGTCCCTTTGAGCCAGCTTCGCCTTCATGTACCCAATAGGGTCATTTCGTCTCAGGAGTGCAAGCTCCTCGTCAGTCATTCGAGACAAAGACGGTTGAGGGAGTTCCACACGCAGGGGAGTCACGTCCATTTCAACCTCCATGGGTTTGTTGGTTGTGTCACCATCCCCTTCATTCGTTTCGTGCTCATTATCTTCTTCATCGTCATCCAAGTCCACCACTTCGATGTCTTCTTTTTCGCTGCTATTTGCATTGGACTCTGTCCCAGCAGTCGAACCATCGTTGGCATCCTCCTCCTCAGATCTTCTTCTGCAGATTCTTCGTGTCTTTGACCAGAATCAGCTTTCTCTCCTTCGGCATGAGTGTCCTTTGGGTCATCTTGAAGGGTTTCGAGAGGCGACTTTTGGAGAGAAGTTCTTTGCAAAGCCTCTGCAGATTCATGGAGTGTTGCTTCATTGGGTTCTTGTAGAGGAGGAGAAGTACTCTGATCATCCTGCTGCTCAAAAGCCCCATCCAGAACCGCCATATTGGAGGATCCTTTGTTCTGTACAAGGTTGTTGGAGTCTCCTTGAGGAGAGGAGTTGAGTGGAGCAGCAGCTTTTGATGGTGAGGTCGAAGTGGTAGAAGCTGGATTTAAGATATTCTGCAAGGAGCGAAAGAATATTAAAAGCATGCACCAAGGTAATGAGAAATTATTATTTTCAAAAATATTTGAAGTTCAATTTACCTGTGGACTCTCGGAAGAGAGGTTGCTAGCTATGCGTTCCAACATTACGTTGGAGGTCGAAGGTGGAATTTTGGATTTGGGTGAAGGAGCAGCATCCCTGGAATCAAGTCCAGAGACACTAGTTGGTACGGTATTTTTCGAAATATCCTTCTTCTGCTTCTTCTTCGAAGCAGTTGGTAAGTTTCCTCAAGCCTTGGGATCTTCCCCAGTGGTGTTTGATTTTCGCTTCTTTGGAGTGGTAGGCGGAAGTTTGTTGGTCTGAAAAGATTTAAACAAAGAGTTAGATGCAAATCATAAAACATTAGTACATTCGAAACATCAAGGCTAAATAATTACCTGTGGAGTTGGAACACTGGTTGTTGTTGGTATTGTTGTTGTTGTTGTTGCAGCAATGGTTGTTGCTTCGGATGGAGTTACATTGTCAGTGGTTTCGATAGAGGCTTAAGAGGAACTCCCTTCTTTCGACTTTGAGGCAGCTGTCTTTATCCCGATGGCTGAAAATCGAAATAATTAAGGCAAAAGTTAAAGATATAGAAAATGAGAAACGTTTGGGATTTTCCCAAGCATTCGCACCTGTGCCTTGATCAGATTTAATCGACATGGCAGAAAGGTCGTAACGAAGGTGTCCTGGGAAATCGTGGAGCCAGTGTCGAGCCCATGTCACAGTCTCAGATGGCTTTGGTTTCTTTTGAAGATGTTTGAACATCTCTTTGCAAGTGAACCACCAAGGGTATGGAGGAAACCAAGCCAGAGCCGGTTTTGAGGTAGGTAATCTAGGAAATTTAGGTGGATGCATTTCGAATGCCAACCTATACCTATCCTCAGGTGACAACCCTGAAGGAAGTTTTAGCTTAGAAACTTTTTGTTTGAATTTTTCCTTCAAGGTCTCAGCCGCTTGATGCGCAGTGGATTCCAAGCGTGTGGGGTCATAAGTAGTTTCGAAATAATTTTGAAAAGCTTTAATCTCTTTGGCATGAGTGAACATACCTTTCTTGGTTTGTACCTGCACATCGAAGGCATCAGTTAGTTTCTACTGAATTGTAAGAGTATCGAACATATAAGTCTGATAAAACTTTGTCCACCATTCCAGAAACCCCTTTGCTGTAAGGTGGGTAGGTTCGAAAGTTATTAGCTCAAAATGGGCAAAGCCTTGGTATTGTTCTTGCTTTAATTTGGCTTCCCGTGCCTTGAAGGTTCGCCCAGAGGTAATGGCACTCTCAGTTTGAAATAAGGGTTCAGGAATTAGTTGGCATAAGCCAAACTGTCTCGAAACAAAATTTGGCTGGTAAGCGAAAAGGAAAATCTGATTCTTGGCAGGAGTTATTCTTGAAGATATTAGTCTGGGTATCAAGAAGACTCTCCATACATCTTGAATCTCTTTGCTCTTGACAGCTTCTGAGAGAGCCATGGTGAACCATGAAGGTCCATGATCCCTTGAAGCAAAAGGCGCCATGGTCTCTTCGAACTTATGCCTCTTGGAGAATATCATGATGTACTTTAAGAATATGACTTTGAAGTCATCCTTGTCGTCATTCGGAATCAATCTTCGCAGCCTAGTGCCTTCGATTATCCTATCAGTTATTTCAGGGTCTTGTTCCTCAATGGTGTTGGCAGTTGACAAGGAAGGTTCGAACATGGCATTTAGCCATAGCTGAAGTAACCAAAAAGGGCCAGCTAACAGGATATTCTTGGAGGTGTGAGATTTTAGGCTCGAAACAGCTGACCTTAGGCTTTCATAAAGGTCAACTAGTAGCAATTCGCTCAAGCACACTCTTCGATTCTCGTGCAAATCCCTAGCTAGAGGAATAAACCTACTGGCTACCTGTAGGGATCTACTGTAGAAGACATATTTTGACAGCCATAGGGTAAGGAAAGCAATGTGTTCTACATCAGACACACTGTCTCCTTCTGCATGGTAGTGACTGATAAACTTGGAAAAACTTGCTAGTTTGACTTCGAAGTCGATTATGCTCGAATGTTCTTCGTTGTCAGGGATATATGTTTCTCCTACTGGTGATAGCCCAGTGATGGCCGCTATGTCAAAAAAGGTAGGGGTAATCATTCCACCAGGGAGTGGAAAGTATTATAAGTACTGTCCCAGAAATAGAGGGACGTGAATAACAAAGGGTGGCTGTAAGTAAAACCTGGCTTCGACAGCTTAATCAAGTTGTAGATACCTAATTCTTCCCATTGCTGGGATTTCTTAGCTTCTACCTTATTGAACCAGTTTTGATAAGCAGTATCGGAGGTGGGGCAAGATCAAAACGGTTTAAAGTTACTTTTTACATAGTCTAATACAAAAGGGTCCTTAGGAGGAACGGTTGGATTTTCCACGGTGTTTGAGCCTGAAGATTCTATTGCCTTAGGGGCGTCCATTTTATTAAACAGGGGTTTGAAATTATAGCAAACTGGGAAGATTTTCCTGGTGTCTTTTAAAATTTCAAAAACTGTAAGAGGGCCCATTAAAGCTAACCTCTTACCAGCAGCGGTGGTAGGAATAAGTACCTGGGATGCATACAACATTTCTTTTTCCTTTGAGATCATCTGGGGAACAAGAACAGATTGACCTTGGTGAGTGATAACCTTACTTTCCATGGTGGTTCCTGTGGTCTTTCCTTTCTTCTTGGAAACCTTTTTTAGTTGGGATGAAGTAGAAGAAGACATTGTTGGAAGAATGTTGAAAGCTTAGGGTTTCAGTGAGAAAAGAAGGAGAAAAGATTCAGAATGTGGAAAGAAAAGAAAAAGACTAAGTTGATGGGTTTTTATAATGTGGAAGTTTAAGCATCCACTGAATAAGGTTGTGATACGTGGAAATCATGGGTTGGTTTGATGAAGAGGTGGCGTAAAGTTAACATTGGTAATAGGCGTGATTAAAGATAATCATTGTTTTGTAACTGCACCATACTGTGAAATGGTTTAAGGCGGTTAAGGAATCTAAAAAGTGTCATGAGTGACGTGACTGGAGTCAAATGCATTAAATGTTACGATGATTCGAAGGTCGCATCAAAATCTTGTGTATATGTTTAAAATAAGTATTTCTCAAAGATATCGAAATACATATTTTAAAGGGGCATTTTGTTGGCTGAAGATTTTGATAATGTTATTAGAAGCCAAGTGAATTGGACGTTTCGAGTGAAATAAAACAAAACGTCATGTTTCGAAAGAGCAGAAGCAGTGCTTCGAATGAGCATATCAAAGCTTGGAGCTTCGAGTGGCAATTATGAGAACATATCTAAAAGAAGTCTCGAAATGACAACAAGGCTGTGTCTAAGAAGGGCGTTCAAAGCGAAGAAGTGCCAAAACATTTGAAATTCAAATGCAAGCAGGATGTTCGAAATTTGAAATATATGCGCTGGAGCATTCGAAGACACGTGGAAGCGAGAGAGAGGCATTGCTCTGCATGTTCTGAACGTGGCATAATCTTATAGCGAGACCGTTATGGTCGAAGTAGTATAAATAGAAGTCTTAGCATTAGGATTTCGTGTGTCATATCTATTGTACAAAAAACTCAGTAAACATTCAAATTACCACATGGCTAGGGAAACGAATGCAAGAGCAATGTACGTATGATAACACCACATATTTATGATTTAATGAAAACCCTTTGTCATTTCCAGTACTTTCCTTTATCTTTTTGTCAAATACCATTTACAAGTTTTTACATCTAAAGTCTTTTTATTCGAAATCTATTCACTAATGCCTTACATTTAAATGTTGTCTTTCCATTTCAAATACTTTACATTTCAGAAACTGTTATACATTTCATGCCTTTTTCTTCAAGTTTTTACCATTCGAACACCTTTTTCACTTAAAGCAATTTTACAGTTTTCTTGCATTAAACGCTTTCTTCATAATTCGAATATTTTACATTCCAGAGCATCTTTTACATTAATTGTTTTATAATTCGAAGTCATTTACTTGTCTTTTATGCATTTTTACATGTCTTTTCAATTAACCTTTATTCATGCAATTTAGTTTCGCGCACATATATTTTGATTACACCTTTAGATCTTTAAGAGAGAAATCGAAATAAGTCAAACACCTACACAACATTCTAAATACCAACCATGAATACCTGTTCGATTATGAGAGTTACCCTAATGACCAACACGTCCTAGGATCAATCTAGTCGATCCTGCGAGTTACCAGAGAAATTGAATAACAGTCAGTAAGTTTATTCGATAGTTTGGAGGACTAGCGGTTGTTTACCAGAAATCACTGGAAACAATGCCACAAGAGACGTCAGCTGATCAATTTACTGATTGTGTGGCCAACTTAACTGCTGATAATGGGTTGGGTTTCTCTGACACCGATCTGACTGCCAAGGGAAAAAACCATAACGACGCCCTGCATGTCTCCATTGAATGCATGGGCACTACTCTTGCCCATGTGTTGGTAGACACCGGTTCTTTGTTGAACGTATTACCCAAGAAAGCTCTAGACAGGTTGGATTGCGAGGGTTTAGAGCTCAAGTCAAGTAACATTGTTGTCCGGGCCTTTGACGAGTCGAAAAGGATGGTACATGGTGAAGTTGATATTCCAATCAGGGTTGGTTCTCAGGTTTTTGATTCAACATTCTATGTGATGGACACCCAACCGTCCTATTCTTGCTTGCTGGTTCGTCCATGGATCCATAAGGCTGGAGCTGTGACCTCCACACTACATCAGAAGCTGAAATACCCGGTCAGAGGGAAAATTGTGACAGTTCAAGGGGAGGAGGAATATATGGTCAGCCACCTCAACTCGTTCCGGTACATAGAAATGGATGGGGAGTTCATAGAGACCCCCTTTCAACACTTTGAAGAGGTTCCTCCGACGTTGGCAGCAACAGAGACGGTGACTGAAGATTCTCCATTGAAGATGGCTTCCTTAAAGGATGCGCGGACTGTTATGTAGAAGGAAGCTCAGAGGGATGTTCGTAAGGCAAGGATTGGAAGACCTCCTGTATTCATCACCAACCCGAGATTAAATGCTATTGAAGACGATACGGAGGAATCTGAATTCAACAGCTGGATCTACCCAACGACCGACGGTGGACTGAACAACTGGACTGCCAAAGACTACATACCTATTACTTTTGTCACTCAGTAATGAACTCCTTTGTTTTAAATTTGTAACGAACAATAATTTGAAACTTTATGGCCCGGTGTCTTACCCGGGGCACCATGGTCTCATTTGTGAGGGCTTATTATTTGTCATTTTCATATATCATTAATAAAAGCATTGGACGTTTTCGCATTTCAAATCTTGCGCTCCTTTTCTTTCTTTATTATATATATTGCAAAACAGCTATATTTACACACACTCACCTATACAGGTTCCAATCCACTTTGGATCTCACTGGTAACGACTCTGCTACTGCCACTTATGACTTCGAAAATCCGATCAACTTAGTTGAAGACGAAGGTGAAGATGATTGTGAAGTGCCTGGTGAGCTCGCAAGACTGCTACTCCAGGAAGAGAGGGCCATTTAGCCACATGAAGAGCCAGTGGAAACGGTAAATCTGGGTACTGAGACAGACAGAAAGGAAGTCAAGATTGGTGCCAATCTGGAGCCTAGTGTGAAACAACGGTTGATTCAAATGCTGCATGACTATGTGGAAATCTTTGCCTGGTCTTACGAAGACATGCCTGGGTTGGATACTGACATTGTGGTTCATCACCTGCCTACCAAGGAAGAATGCCCTCCGGTAAAGCAGAAGGTCCGCCGTATGCGTCCAGAGATGTCCGAGAAAATCAAAGCTGAGGTTATGAAACAATTTGACGCCGGTTTTATAGTTGTGACTTATCACCCTCAGTGGGTTGCCAATGTGGTTCCAGTGCTGAAGAAAGATGGTAAGGTCCGAATGTGTGTTGATTACAGGGATCTGAACAGGGCGAGCCCCAAGGATGATTTCCCTCTACCTCACATCGACGTTCTAGTGGACAACACTGCTTAGCATAAGGTATTCTCCTTCATGGAAGGGTTCTCCGGTTATAATCAAATCAAGATGGCTCCTGAAGACATGGAGAAAACCACCTTTGTTACTTAGTGGGGAACCTTTTGCTACAAGGTCATGCCTTTTGGGTTGAAAAATGCAGGGGCAACTTACCAACGTGCCATGGTTGCTTTGTTCCATGATATGATCCATCACGAGATCGAGGTGTATGTCGATGATATGATTGCAAGGTCCCAAACTGAGGAGGAACATCTTGACCATCTACAGAAACTGTTTGACCAGTTGAAGTTGTACAAGCTGAGATTGAACCCGAACAAGTGCACCTTTGGGGTGAGATCTGGAAAATTGCTAGGCTTCGTCATGAGCGATAAAGGTATTCAAGTGGACCCTGCCAAAGTGAAAGCCATACAAGAGATGCCAGTTCCCAAGACAGAAAAAGAAGTCAGAGGCTTTCTAGGACGGCTGAACTACATTGCCCGATTCATCTCGCATCTAACTGCTACCTGTGAACCAATCTTCAAGCTGCCGAAGAAAGATCAAGTGGTACGTTGGAACGATGAATGTCAGGCCGCTTTCGAAAGAATCAAAGAGTATCTCCAAGAGCCACCCATTCTTATGCCACTGGTTGAAAGGAGACCTCTAATCTTATACTTGACAGTACTTGACAGCTCAATGGGGTGTGTGCTGGGGCAGCATGACGAGTCTGGCCGAAAAGAGCATGCTATTTGTTACCTTAGCAAAAAGTTTACCGACTGTGAGACCCGATACTCACTGCTCGAGAAAACTTTCTGCGCTTTGGTATGGGCTGCTCGCCGGCTGAGACAATATATGTTGACTCACACTACTCTGTTGATTTCAAAAATGGATCCAATCAAGTACATATTCGAAAAGCTTTCCTTGTCCGGAAGAGTAGCAAGATGGCAGATGATCTTGACAGAATATGACATCCAGTACACGACTCAGAAAGAAATCAAAGGAAGTGTATTGGCAGACCATTTGGCACATCAGGCAGTGGATGACTACCAATCTATGAACTTTGAATTTCTAGACGAGAACATCATGGTAGTCACTGATTGTGAAGTACCTGGACCGGATGAAGGACCTGAGGAAGGATCCCGATGGTCTATGCACTTTGACGGAGTCTCAAACGCTTTGGGTAATGGCATTGGCGCTGTGATCATATCCCCTAAGGGCTCTCATACTCCACTTACCGCCCGACTATGTTTCAACTACACCAACAACATGGCGGAGTATGAAGCATGCATCATGGGTCTTCGAGCTGCAATTGACCTAAGGATTAAGTTTCTAAGTGTCTTCGGAGATTCCGATCTTGTGATCAGTCAGATCAAAGGCGAGTGGGATACGAAAAACCCAAATCTTATTCCTTACAAGGAATATGTGTTGACGTTGATTCCCCATTTCGAGGAGATAACTTTTGAACACTTCCCAAGAGAGGAGAATCAGTTGGCGGACGCGCTAGCTACGATGTCTTCTATGTTCAAAATCAAATGGGACAACGAGGCTCCCCGGATCGTTATCTGGAAATTGGATGAACCTGCACATTGTTGTGATCTTGAAACTGAAGAGGTAACATAAAAGCCTTGGTATCATGAAGTAAAGAGGTACCTGGAAGCTCAAGAATATCCTGAGGGCTCATCAGTTAATGACAAAAAGTTTCTGAGAAGGTTCGCGGCGAAGTTCTTCCTCAGCAATGACATTCTCTACAAGCGAAACCATGATTCAACCTTACTGCATTGTGTGGATAAGACTGAAGCAGAAAGGATCATGGCAGAGCTGCATGAAGGTACCTTCGGAACGCATTCCAGTGGACATACCATGGCAAAGAAAATCCTTCGGGCAGGATATTACTGGTCCACAATGGAAGCCGACTGTTATCAACACTCTCGGACGTGTCACAAATGCCAGATCTATGCTGATAAGGTGCACGTTCCTCCAGTTCCTTTGAACATCTTGACAGCACCTTGGCCTTTTGCAATGTGGGGCATTGATATGATCGACGAGATCAAACCTACGGCATCCAACGGGCATCGCTTCATCCTGGCAGCGATTAATTACTTCACGAAATGGGTTGAAGCAGCTTCCTTTGCCACCGTAACCAAGAACGTCGTGGCACGGTTCATTCGTCATAACCTGATCTGTCGATACGGCGTACCAGAAAGGATCATTACAGATAATGGTACCAATCTTAACAACAATATGATCACTGAGCTCTGCGAGCAATTCAAGATACAGCACCACAACTCTTCTCCCTACCGACCGAAGATGAATGGGGCTGTAGAAGCGGCGAATAAGAATATTAAGAAGATTGTGCAGAAGATGACAGTGACCTACAAAGATTGGCACGAGATGTTACCGTTTGCTCTTCATGGGTACCGTACCTCAGCACGAACATCAACAGGGGCAACTCCCTTTTCCTTGGTCTATGGCATGGAGGCAGTCTTGCCTATTGAAGTCCAGATACCCTCTCTCCGAATAATGAAGGATGCAGGTTTGAACGAAGATGATTGGATCCAGACTCGGCTTGATCAATTAAACCTAATTGACAAAAAGAGACTCACTGCTATTTGTCATGGTCAGACGTACCAAAAACGGATGATCAAGGCATTTAACAAGAAAGTCAGACGACAAGAGTATCAAGTCGGAGACCTGGTAATCAAGCGCATCATTCTACCTCAAAGTGATCCCAGGGGCAAATGGACCCCTACGTACGAAGGGCCATTTGTGGTTAAACATATCTTCTCAGGAGGAGCTATGATTCTAACCACCATGGATGGTGACGACCTTCCTCACCCCGCCAATGCAAACATAGTAAAAAGATATTACGCATGATAAAAGACCCGCTAGGTCGATTGGCCTAGGCAAAAATAAGGGCTTCCCGGCGAACCAAAAGGGTTCGGGTAAAAATAAGGGATGAAAAATGAAAAAAAATTTGTACACACGGCAAGTCGAAAACCTGAAAAGGCGGCTTTGGCAAAAATGGGTATCCCGGTGGACTGAAAACCCGAAAGGGCGGTCCAGGCAAAAATTAGGGATAAGCGTAATACTATGTCTCATTGGATCACCCTGCATCCAGACTTCGGTATCAACTATCAGGTTCAGACGGCACCAATCAATCAGCTTCATCTTCAACTAAGCAGTGAAGTGATGAGACGCTTAAAGACATAAAGGCGATAACAGAGTTGGAACCCAGTGGTATTTTTCACACAGCTGTTTTGTTTTCTTTTCACAAAATTGTATAAACTCTATGTTGTTCGGCGGCGTTCTCTTACTAGGACGTCAGCCTCTTGTACACAAACGCCTATTTACAGGCAACCTTCAAAATCAATACAAGTCTCACTTTTCATAAAATTGCCAATTGTTTTTCCTTTATCTGTTTTGTTTTGCAAAGAACGTCCAATGTTCATTTTTGATATATGCATTTGACATTAATTGCTGATCATAAATATTTGCATGCGAAACAAAGGACTAATTACAGGTGACATCAGAAACAGGGGCAATAATGAATCGTCTAAGCGATCTAGTTGCTCTGTCCACCAAGTTACCAAGGTAGGTTCGGCTGAAGAACGTAACCAAGATACCTCCACTCCCCATAGAGTAAAACCAGAATCAGCAATACTCTCCCCAAGCAGAGTTGGTCTCCCATCAGCCCTGAAAAGGCACTGTATCCCCAGCAAGTCAGTGATACTCTCCCCAAGCAGAGTTAGTCTACTGTCAGCCTTAAGGAAGTCGGGTATCCCCAAAAGATCTCAATATTCTCCAGTAGAGTATACAGATATTCCTCAACAAGCATCCCCGACAGTCTTAATATTCCTCGACAGAAATATAAGATTGTTCCCCGGCGGAATACCAGACACCCCAGTGGAGCCATTTCCCCAGTGTAGTCAAAAGTTTCCCCAGGAGAGTTGAATCAATCTCCCCAGTAGATTCTGGAAGCTTATCCCCCGCAGAGTGCAAAAGCATCTCCCCGACTTTATTCAGAAGGTTATTCCCCCACCAGAGTCTAACTGGGTTATCCTCAGCAAATTGCAACGGAAAGATCGTCCTCGACGAAGTTCTTCCTATCCCCAGTGGAGTTCATCAAATTCCCCAACAGAGCTTATCAACAGAATCCCCAGCGGAGTTATCATTAAAATCTCAGCGAAGTATCTCTTCCCCACAGAGTAATTCCCCGCAGAGTAATCTCTTCACCGGTTTATTCCCCAACGGAGTCATCTTCTCCTACTGGTTTATTCTGGGAAACATCTTGTAATCATCATCCCCAGTGGAAACGAAGAACTCTGCTCTTCAAACATCAGCCCAGGATTCAACAAACTCCCGACATTCGTCAAGGATTTATTTTCCAGACGAAAATACATTCATAAACATGTCACATTTCATATCTCCTATTTTCATACATGATAAAGTGCATACGACACGATCTCGTTTTGAGAACATCATGACATCATGCATTTCATACATCATGACATTGCATACAGTTAATGTTTTACCTTTTTCAGGAAAAAGTCAAATCAAAGGATACTACCATCAACTTTTGAAGTTCCAGATTCGATACCTGTATCTAGCCAGGGCATATCTGTGAGCGACTGATTAGAGGTCTATGCCTGTATCCAGCCAGGAAAGCTATCTCGATCAACCTTTTGAAGTTCCAGATTCGATACCTGTATCTAGCCAGGGCATATCTGTGAGCGACTGATTAGAGGTCTACGCCTGTATCCATCCAGGAAAGCTATCTCGATCAACCTTTTGAAGTTCCAGATTCGATACCTGTATCTAGCCAGGGCATATCTGTGAGCGACTGATTAGAGGTCTACGCCTGTATCCAGCTAGGAAAGCTATCTCGATCAACCTTTTGAAGTTCCAGATTTGATACCTGTATCTAGCCAGGGCATATCTGTGGACGACTAATTCCAGATTCGATACCTGTATCTAGCCAGGGCATATCTGTAGACGACTAATTCCAGATTCGATACCTGTATCTAGCCAGGGCATATCTGTAGACGACTAATTCCAGATTCGATACCTGTATCTAGCCAGGGCATATCTGTGAGCGATTGATTGTAGATCTATACCTGTAACTATCCAGGAAAGTATCTGCATGAAGAGTTTGAAGATCAATACCTGTAGCAAGCCAGGAAACCATCTTTCTTTCTCAAGTATGCAAGTTCTCGCTAAGGAATCTCTTACGCGATCGACACCCCTGGATGGCATCTTTAAGCCCATCTCCACAACTATCCATTACATATCCAGATGGCATCTATAAGCCCATCCTCCCATCCATCATCTTTCCAAATGGCATTTGTAAGCCCATTCCTGACATCACATTGCTGATACCACACTATGCGAGTGCAAATTTCTGGGCACTCTAGTGTTCAATCATCTTCCACCTTCGGATCACGAAAGGCACGCAAGCCAATCTACATCCTCAGGTTTAAGAAGATTGAACAGGGGCAACTGTTGTACCCCAAAATTTGCCCTCCCACATTCTTCAAGGTTTATCAAGAATCATCTTCAAATGGTTCAAGATTTCTCAAGGGTTGCACAGTCCAAATGCCTCCTAAGCCAGCTGAAATTAGGGTTTTGGTTCTCTCAAGGAATTTGAGGTTTTCAATGGCTCAATCAAGTCCCATAGGCCTATATGCATTGTCAAGCATCTACATGTCAAGTTTCAAGACTCACAATGTCAAATTGCACAGTCAAAAGCTCCATTTGCTTCACAATCAATTGCAGGGGTAAAATGGTCATTTTACAGTCAAAAGTCAAAATTTTTGGTCAATATCTTATTTTGAGCACACAATCATCATTTGATCAAGTCTTGATCATGATTCCACAAGAATGGCTCAAAAATCATCAGGGATGCAAAAGTTACTATTTTTGGACAGCAGAAAAGTCAATTGTATCTTGACCATGGCATAACTTTTTCATGGTTCATCAGAAAAATCCCATCCAATGTTCATTTTGAAGGGGATGACATTTCATACAACTCATCTTCACATTCCAAATCCAAGAAATGCCCTCATAAAAAGTTATCAATTTCTACATTATAGGTCAACTTCAAAAGTCAACAAAAATGCACTTTAAGTCAAAGACCATAACTTGAGATTGGTAAATCCAAATGACATGGGACCAAAGGCATTGGTTATAGGACTTCAAGATCTTTCCAAAATGTCCAAGAACATATTCATATGATCAAAATTGAGCAAGATATGCATTGGAGAAGTTGGGAAATTTTTGTGAATTTGCAAATGTCAACTTTGCTCAAAACACTTTGTTTTTGCTAATGGGCCTCAAATTTCTTCTTGAAACATTGTCCAAGGCCTATGCACGACCCATCAAGCTTAAATTGATTTATTTTCTTATTTTTATTAATTAATTGGATTTTTAATTGATTTTAATTCATTTAATTAATTTAAAATGTAGGAAATTCAAAGATATGTTTTTTTTCAATCTTTTGTGAAGCAAACAAGCTCAAGACAAGCTGGCAAATTCGTGTGCACATCAAGGAGACAAGAATCTCCATGTTTGGCAAGTTTTCTCAATCAAAAAGATTGAAAATTATTTGATTTTCAATCAAATATTGAAACCATAATTCCATGGATCTTTGACCAAGATTGTAACCTAATTCAGCTCTTCTATAAGTACACAACCTAAACCTAATGCCAGGGACGTGAAAAGCTGCTGCAAAAAGCCATAACCAATTCCAAAAAATTCAAGAAAACTTGAAAACCGTTTTCCACATTCCAAGCCAATTCAAAGCATTATAGTGATTCAAATACGTTGTTGGGAGTGTGAGGAACCTATTGCAATCAAAACCAAGCGTTGAAGCTCAAGAAATCGTTGCAAACAGTCTCACGGTTTGACACTTTTATTCAAAATCGTAACATCCAATTCATGAGCATTTAACGTGATTTTTTGTTTGTTTTGTGTTGTTAGCAATCATATGAAGCTTTTGGCATAAGTTAATTGGATTAAGATGTCCTCAATCAGAAGTTGCCATGAACGAATCCTAGGGTTTCCAAGCTTCCAAATTGGGGCTTTTCAGTATAGGAAAAACCAAGCCTCCTAAGACCCATGGTTGAATTCGTTGAGATAAGACGAATCAAAAGCTATGCTCGCGAAATATTTATATAGCCTGTAGGGCTATTCGCTATTTTTCCTCATGCTATTTTATGGGGGTTAAAAACCCCCGCTATCCATTTGTTTTTTACAGGTACGCAGGATGAAGATGAAGACGTGTACGTGTATGGTTGGAGCATTCAAATAGCGCGCGTGATTTTGGTTTGGTCCAGCATATTGATTGTTTATTAATAATATATTTGTTTGGTATTATAATTACAAAAGTAGGCAAGTGGTTGGGTGGATAGCGTGCTGGCATGTAATCATTGGGACCTGGGTTCGATTCCCAGGTCCCCCAAACCTTTGTTTCTATTTTTTCTTATATGATCACGTGCAGGAAAAACAAAAGAGTCCACCATATACCTCCAGTGCTCAGCATGCCAAGTGGCCATATGCACAAATCAGAAGGTCATAAGTGGATGACCACCATACTCCAAGTCAAAGCACGCTCTGGACAATTCTCCAAAGTCAAACGTGGCTGGAGAATAATGGGCCTCAGATTGCCAAACAAACCTCCTAAGGGCCCAACACCCCCTGGTTCTTTCATGATTTTCCTTTTATTTTATTTTACTAACTTTTAATTATTAATATTATTATTATTTAATATAATTAACTTATTTTCATAATAAATTTAGACAATTAAAAAATGTAAATATTTTTATTAATTATTATTATTATTATTTATTAATTTTAATTATTTTGTAAATAAAATGCTAACAAATTAATTTAGTTTAATTAGGTTTAATTTTGACCTTTTTTTTTCATAATAAATAAAATAAATCTAGAATTAGGTTTTACTAACTTTTAATTTCTTTTATTTTATTTTCATTAAAACATTAAAAAACTAAAAAAATACTTTTTTTCTTTTAATTAATTAATTAATTAGTAAATTAGGTGTAATATTAATTAAATACAAAAAAAGGACCAAAAAACTCATTCTTTTCTCAAAAAGGGTCAAAACCCTAAGGACGTCCCGATTCAATTTCTTTCGCGCATTATTATTATTTTGATCATATTGATGTATCTTCTCCGAGAATGTAATAGTTAATTAGGCCTTTTATCGCTTTCTTTAATTTCTCGCAATTTATTTTCAAGGGTTATGTTTTTGGCGATGTAAATACCCGACGCCTTGCAATAGCGTAGATTCACTTTCCGCATTTTATTTTCTGCAATTATTAACTGTTAATTATGCATGCAAACTTGTATGAAAAATAAAATCAACCTGTAGCTCACAATGATGAATGTTCAAAGACAATTAACATGAAACCTGATACACTCGCACATACCACTCTTAGGGTACGCCTCACTTGGTTGCCTCGACGTGGTCATTAATTATAGGGTGTTTTAGAGGTCGCCCTCCTGTCTAAAGATCCAAGTTGTCTCGAAACGGTTGCCTCGGATAAAAAAGGATCTAGGACATTAGGGTTATCGCTAAGGTGTCCTACTATTGCTTTGGTGACCACATGTCCCTATAATCGAATTGACCCAAATAACTCCAACGACGGTGCTACCTACTTCCCTATAGTGGGATAGTACTGTCTAAAGGACTTTTACGTAGCTTAATTCCTTAGAGTAAGTAGATTTCTTCTGGGTACTTGCTCTTTCAAAAACAAAAACAACTTTTCACACTCTCACTTTCAAACAAAAGTTTTCAAAACCATACTTCATACACTCTTGAGGACTGATACAAGAGTTACCTAGAAGTTTTCAAACTAAACTTTTTCAAAACCCACAAACACAAGAAAAGCAAACATTTTTGAAAACATAGTGAGCAAGTACCTAAGAGCCCATGGATAACCACGGATAGAAGGGGTGCTAACACCTTCCCTTTCTATAATCTACCTCCCGAACCGAGAAACATCTCGAAAAGGAATTTTGCTGTGCTTTTGTCCTTTCCTTGTTGGAGAAAATAAAAGACGGTGGCGACTCTTGCTTACCGCGACATTTCGCGAACCAGTATTCCAAAACAGTCAGTTCTATTTCCACCGATCACACTCCTTATCTTAAGGGTTCGCACATTACTACAGGGTACATGCATCTGAATGGATTCATCGAAAATCCGAGGTTGTATCTCACAGTAGGGTACAAATACACAATAACAGTACACCGCCATTGGAAGACTCATAACTATCCAATGAGGCAGCATGAAAACGTAACCAGCACAAAGCCAAAATAATTGGCACAAGGCCCGACACAACAACCATAAATAATATGCAGAAACGTAGTCGTGTACGAGGAATCCAAAAGTATGTTCTACCTTCTCAATAGACTACACATTCACACCCTTGATGAGTCAGCCCATGCATCACATCAAGAGACTTGTACCAGCACACGACGTGATGAATCAGATCATTCTTAATTGGAATTCCATCTACGATGAGTTAAACTTCGAGGTGACCTTGCCTACATGGCGTCTCCTCCCCATCTATCATCACTCCTGCACGTGTGAGCCTATTCGACTCAAGGCCAGCATTAGGTACAAAAACATTGTCTTGGCAACACGAGCCCATCGGGCAGAAGCCTAATGGTTTACCTATATGGCACCATTAGAGGTGAGTATGAAGTGATATTGCCTAAGTGGCATCACAACCATTCACCACAACAAGCACGCTGATGTGATCCCCATGTGGGGAAACACCCCAAAGGACCCCCGACTGAACATCACAATGGTAGCTCAGGTGCGTATGACATACCTAGAACACACATCAAGGCATCCCAGAACACACAACATTATTCATGGTCATAAGTGATTTACCATCTATTAGCAGGCCTACTTCGATTCAAGCACATATCATATGCAACCAAGCACATCAAGTCACACAGGCAAATACATCTAAACGTTCAACCGGAACGAATGGGAACATACATATGATCATATCACAACATTTATCTTATAATATGTTTTCAACATGTTACACATATACGTCATACACGTTCATAATGATCATACAAATTGTTTATCACATAATACATTTTGTCATCAACATGTTGTTCACCATGTTTTCGAGTAAACATCCGCTGATCTTCCAAAAGGGTAACTTTTTGGTTACTCACAGGATAGATCAGTTTAATCCTAGGACATATGCTAATTTGTGATGTTGTTTGGACATAAACGTCAATGTGGGTGAAGAATGCACGTTCGACTGGGAAAGGGATGACTTTGAGTGCAGAAAATAAATAGAACAAAGGGGTCGAGGAGAGGTTAGGTGCAGGAATCTGGGTAAAAAGTGCAGATAAAGTGCAAACAAGATAAAAGGGTAAGAAATGTAAAGATCAAAATAAAAGACTTTGATTGTAAAATGTGGTGTTTCAAACGTACATTTTTCAGTATTCTTTCTCACACAGTGGGTACTTGAATAGTATTGAATAATTTGTCAGATCAGTTGAACACAGAAATCCATATAATCTTCCTGAATTTATACTAAAACTAGGTAACCGTTGAGGAGTTGCCTTGCTCTAGGATGAATACAAGTTTCTTCTGCATGTGCTTCGACCCCTCTTTTCACTCCACGTTGATTTCCTCAACTTCCAAGCGAATTGCTTTTCCCTCCTTTCTTCAGATTCAAAATCTTCTGGGGCAGATACAAAGTTCCCTTCTGGTCGAAGACCTTGGAATCTCTTCAGTCGAAGGGATTAAGAACCTTCTGGTCGAAGACTCAATTTCACTTATAATTTCTCTAAGTACTTTTCTGCTTTGTCGAAGCCTTTCAAACTTAGACTTGTTCAATCTATTTTTGGCCCATAAGGCCAACTTGTTGTAGGTGTCAAATTTAGGAGCTAACAAATTCCCCCTCCCCCCCCCCCCCCCCAAGAATATCAGTTTCGATGCAAGGAGAGATGATTACTCTTTGAGATTCCCATTCGACACCTGTCATTCTCTTTGACCATAGAAATCGCTTGTGTGCTTTTCGCCTTCTACCAACCCCTGCTGGTATTCAGATTCATCGTTACCTTTTTCTCAACACGTCGCTATCAATCAGTCGTTACCATGCTGCCATGATGGCCATTATCCCCACAATCTAGGAAAGTATGGAAAATGTTTTCGTTTCTCGTACGATAACTGCTTTAACGTTCGCCACGTGCCCCACTAACTCTGCAACATAAAATGATCTTGGGATAAATACTCTTTCATGAAGACTATATATAGACGAATCCTCTTTTGGGATTTTTTTACAACTCCTAGTATTGTTCACTCTCTTGCAAAGAAAAAACCTTAACAACTTCATCTTCTTCTCTCTTTCACTACCACTTTCAGTCATGGTTTCCCTTTCCAATGCACCCAACAACCCAAAATCTAAGAATGTTTTTGATCTCCAAAGACAACTAGAGGTTTTCTCCACTAACCCTGTACCGGTTTCGACTGGAGAATGAATGGTCGTATCTGAACCCATGGCCAAAGAGTGGCGTGATGCTTATTATTCCCAGTTGCTTATCCCTGTTAGGTATTCTGGGAAGATGTATGCTATATCTGGCCCATTGTCTAAATGTTTCTAGAATCCAAAGCAAAATAGTAATTTCTTCCCAACTCACCCTAGGCTCAGGCCTATAGGTTGCGCAAAGAAACTCAGGGATGATCCTGAAGATACAACTCCTGCCAACCAGCAACATTCTCAAACGAAGGAATATATCAACCTTCAGTTCATGAACAAGGGCAATAGGATCTTTCGATCTTTCCCTAGTCTTAATTAAGAATACTCAGAATGGTTGAGCAAGATGGAGAAAGTAAAATCCCAAATCTGGAAAGATATGGGGATCTATAACATGATCATGTTGTCGAAGACTAGGTTAGCTTATTGCCCTCTCATGCTGGTGTCTTCATTGTATTTCTGGGACATCATACATTTTACCTTCCTTTTTCCTTGTGGAATGGTAACTCCAACCCTCTTCGATATAGCCGCCATTACTGGTCTTCGACCAACGGGTGACTACTTCGACCCTAAGGATATGTCTGAAGATTCTATCGGGTTTTCGACCATGAAGCCCATGTATACCATATTCATTAATCATTTCCATAATAAATAGATTACCATTGTCTCTGAAGTGGAGCACATAGCTTTTCTGGCTTTGTGGTTATCTCGTTTTGTTTTTTGCACCAAGTCACTTCAAGTGACTAAGAAAATGCTTACTCTTGCAACACAACTTCACCATGGCTATCCTCTCTGTCTGGCTGAGTTGATTGTAGCCATCCTGTATGACTCCATCAGCAATGGTGTGACTCAACTTAAGGTTATTAGAGACAAGGTGAGTTTACTCCTTTCTGGCCCCTTTTGGCTTCTGTAAATTTGGCTAAATGCCACTTTTGAATCTTTTCTTCCGCAGAAGAATAAGATTAACGAGAGGGCTCCAGAGATCCTGAATAGAAGGGTCGAAGGGACTAGACTATAATAGAAGGGTCAACAATTTCAAAAGGTGTTTACAAGCTTTGTAATGATGTTTGCAAAGCGGGAGGAATTTGTTTCGACCATGGCTCGCTTTGCTAGTAGAAAGGTTGGCCCGGAATGCTTCATTCGACCATATGCCTCGTTTGACAAAGATGACCATGTGGATGAATATGTAGCTATGTGGAAGTATTTTCTTCGACCAAGAATCATGCCTATGAGATTCAAGAGTTCGAAGAATCAACTTAGCTTAATTACTTAACAACCGAATCTTATCTCTAGACAATTTGGTATTATCCAGACGCTCCCTTCACCAATCTATTCTCGAGAAAAGCTTCTGTTGTTTTACAATGTAGAATACTCAGAGGATGCTGCTACCAAGAATATTGGTAGGTACGTTGGTCGAACCATACTTACTATGTTCGACTTCAATCTCAATTTCCTGTGTTCGCTTCTTTTTGAGGATTGGTGGAAGCAGTATTACATCGAAGAATTTTTCGATGAAAAAGACTTCGCTGCTCACCTTCAAGAGGCGTTTTTGCTAGACTCTGACAAGATAAAAAAGGGTAATATTCTTTCTCAAAAAAAATTTCTTTATCGTCTTTAATCTAATCTTTCGACACCTAATTTATCTTTGTTCATTTTCTAGCGGTCAAGAGGACTGTCACCAAGAAAGTCGCTGAAAGCGCAAAAGGAGGAGACCCTTCTGTGAAACCTTCTCCCTAGGTAAACATTTTCTTCTGTTATATCTTTCTTTCCGACATATTACTTTTGACGCTAATGCTTTCGACTCCTTTCTTTCTGGGCATTTGAAATTAATCCGCAGAAAGGCAAAGTTCAAGAAATTGAAATTTCCAATGATGAAGAGGAAGAATCTCCTCCTGTCCCCTTAAAAAGGAAAAAGTTAAAGAAAGTAGCCCCTGTTCCTGAGCCTCGTCCAAAAACCAAGGTCAAGGTTAAATTCGTTGGGTCGAGACCTCCTCCTTTCGTCATCAGAGAACCAACGGAGTAGGAGAAAGCTGCTAGGCTAAAAAATCCTAGTGAGAGCGACATCTCAAGTCCTGGCGCTGAGATTCCGCCTAAGGTAATTACTTCGACCCCTCACGATTGTTTGTTGACTTTGACTTCTTTTTCCTTTTTCAATAGTTATGATAACCATCTTGTAATCTTCAGGACACTGCTGGTACTTTAAAACAGAACCTCGTAGAAGAATTTGTCACCTTGATAAACAGTGAGGGTGGTCCTACTTACAAGCCAAAATGATTTTTGTGAGTTCTTATAGCAAAGTGAACCAAACTTTTGGGCATGAATCCATTGGGAAGCCTCATGAATAAGTTCCTAGTGAAGAGCATGTGAATCCTGGGACTCTGCAAGCTAATAATGATGAACAGAAGGATGGGGAAAAGGAGGTTACTGACGATGTGATCGAAACAGAGAAGGAAAACATGCCAGCAGGAGGAAATCGGACTGAAGATATTTTGGTGATTGATGAGAGATAAGACCTCATAGGGGGAGCATGAAACTCTACGCGTGTTGAAGGTGTCCCAGTGCAAATACCTGTCGAAGCTAGTGTCGCTCGTATTGTAAAGGAGGGGTTACTTCGACAGGGTCTCACACCAAGGAAGATTTGGCATTGCTGAAACGAAAAAATCCTCTCGGCTACCTGAGAGTAGATAAAGTTCTTCTGATCAGAGTGCCTCAATTGCGTCTGGAAAATCCACTTCAACATATCCTCTTAAAGAAGCACTTCAAAAGGTTAAGGCACAACTTTTCAAAAGAGATTTAATGCTGACCCTAGAGGGGGAATCTACAACTCCTTCCTTTTTGAAGACTACTTTAAGAGTTGTCGACCTTCTTGCTACTTCTCCTGACATTTCCAGCGTTATCTTGGATCTAATTTCCATCATCAATCATGTTTCAGCTGACTACAATCGTCGAAGGACTCTTACTCGTGAAATTGAGGAGGCCAATGGCCATGTAGCTGCTGCCTGGGGTGTTGTTGCTGAATCAGCTTCGAAGCTGAAGGAGCTGTCGAAGGCGCAAGAAGCTAGGCAGAAAGAGGTAGAAGAACTTGATCAAATTACAACCAGTATGAAGGCTCAGATCAGAGAGTTAGAAGCCAAGATTACTGCCAACAATAAACGACAGGAAGAACTTCTCGCTGTCAGCACTGATTCAGAGAGTCAAGAGGAACTCAACGAGGGATTAGCATATGCCGAACGAGCCCAAGCATTGGATGTCAAGATCGAGGCTCTTCATCAGTCGAAAGCCATGTGCGAAAGAAGCTTGGAGTTGCAGAAGATAAAATACCTCCAAATCAAGGCCAACCTCCCATTTTAACTTCGACTTTATTTTTTCATTGTATTCTTATATAATATATTTTCCATCTTGGCTTTTAAACTTGATTAAGATCAAGTATTGGTTACTCTAACTTCTTGAAGTGCATCTATATACTTTTTTAAGTATTTACCATTTAATCTTAAGATCCCTTGGTCTTCGTTTAATTCTTCGACCTCATATGCGCCACCAGATAACGCTTGGATGATCTTAAAAGGTCCTTCCCATTTAGGAGACCATTTCCCCATATTTCTATCTTTTAGATTCGTTGGGAGGATTACTTTCCATACCAGATCTTCAGGCATGAATGCCTTGGTTTTACTCTTTTATTGTAAGATATATCCACTCTCCTCTTTTGCGACCTTAAGAGATCCAAAGCTCTCAATCTTTCTTCGTCAAAATCAATCAATTCGTCTAACATCATATTCCAATAAACTTCAGAAGGGATGTCTTGATGTTTCTGAATTCTTGTTGACTGTAGACAGATTTCTACTGGCAATAATGCGTCATGGCCATAAGTTAGTTGAAAAGGCGTTGTTCTGGTAGCTTCCTTAGGAGACGTTCGATAAGCCCATAAAATTTGATCTAAAGTCTTGTGCCAATTTTTTGGCTTCTTTCCTACATGATTCTTTATTAAGCTGATTATTACCTTGTTTGCCGCTTTGACTTGACCATTTGCGTGTTCATAATAATGCGTAGACGTTAATAATTTGAACCCCATTTCTTCAGCGAACTCTTGCATTTTTCGACCAATAAAGACTAACCCTTGATCAGTTGTTATTGTCTCAGGGATTCCAAACCTATATATAATGTGCTTTTGAATGAATTCAATGACATTTTCCTGGTCTACATTGACTAAAAGAATTGCTTCAATCCACTTAGTAAAATAATCAATGCCCACCAAAATATACTTCTGGCTTTTAGATGACGCTGGTCGAATCTCTCCAATAAGATCCAAGGCCGATCCCCTAAATGGCCAAGGTTTCACAATTGAGTGAAGTTCGCTTGTAGGTACGTGTTAGATACTTGTATGTACTTGACATTCCTGACATCCTTTTGTAAACTCAACACAATCTTTCAATATAGTGGGCCAATATAGTCCTTGTCGAAACAATAACCATTTCATTTTATGGCCCACTTGGTGTGCTCCACATGCCCCAACATGTGTAGTTGAAAGAGCTATGTATGCCTCTGTTTCATTTAGGAATTTTAATAGAACCCCTTCAGGCGTCTTTTTAAATAACTCGTTTCCCATTAGAGTATAACTCAGCGCCATGAACTTTATCTTTCGTTCTGTCGAAGCTGCGGGATTTTTCAAATAATCCACTATAGGCTTTCTCCAATCTTGTTCTGTCAGATCATCTATGAAAGAAATTTCTAAGTTTTCATGATCAGCGTACCCCAACTTTGTTGTTTTCAAATCTGTTGGAGAAAACTTGGTCAATGTCACTCTTCCTCTAATTTGATTACCTATTGTAATTTCTCTTTTGAAATTTTGTACCCGGATGAAATTTGTGCTAAGTCATTAGCTACTTGATTCTCCAATATTGATATATGTCGGATGTTGATCTTTTCCATGTTTTTCAACAAATGATTGACTATTACAAAATACATGATAAGATTTTCTCTTATGCATTTATATTCTTTTGTAACTTGTTTTATAACTAACTCTGAGTCTCCCATTATTTCGAATCGAGTTGCCCCCAATTCAAACAATATTTCAAGGTCTACGATTAGAGCTTCGTATTCATCCTCATTGTTCGAACAAGAACCTTTGATCTTGACTTGAATGTTATTGGAATTTTGTTTGGAGAAATAATTAGAACCCTTACCCCTGTTCCGTCTTTATGACTAGAATTGTCGAAGTATAACTTCCAAGGTTCGATGTCCAAGTAGTTGATTGATTCCTCATTTATTGAGTGGTCAACTATAAAATCTGCTACAACTTGACCTTTCACAACCTTAAGAGGCGTAAAAGTTAATGAATACTCAGTTAATGCAAGTGCCCATTTTCCAATTCGACTATGCAAGATGGGTTTCGACAACATATATTTGAAAACATCAAAATGAGACGAAACAAAAACATCATCTGTTTTAATATATTGCTTGAGCTTTGTACATGATAAGTAAAGACATAAACATAGTTTTTCAACTTCACTATATCTAGTTTCTGCATCGTTTAAAACTCTACTGAGGTGATAAATAGGTCTTTCGACACCATTCTCATCCTCTTGAGCTAACATGCTTCCTAATGTTTTATCGGATGCAGCTATGTACAATCTCATACTTCTATTTCTATAAGGAGGTACCATAGTGGGTGGTTTGGCGAGGTATTCTTTAATCTTGTCGAAATCCTCTTGTTGTTCTTGCCCCCACTCGAAGCCTCCTTTGAAGAGTCGAAGTAGTGGTGCGAAGGCTTGCGTTTTCCCACTTAAGTTGGAAATAAATCTCCTCAGGAAATTTATCTTACCAAGTAGAGATTGCAACTCCTTCTTGTTAGTTGGCGCTTTCGCTTCCAAAATGGCTCTGGTCTTGTTCTGGTTTAGTTTAATTCCCTTCTTGTGGACCACAAAGCCTAAGAAATCCCCGACTTTTACACTGACAACACATTTTAGAGGATTCATTTTCAGACCATAGCGTCTCATCCTTTCGAAGGATTTTCGAAGATGGTGTTGTACCTAGACTTGTCATCAGTGATGGTGGTTCTCATTTTATTTAGAAAATCTTTGAAAAAATATTAGTGAAATATGAAGTCTGACACTGTAGAAACATCATATAATTCCCAAACAAGTGGGCAAGTAGAAGTATCCAACAAAGAGATTAAGCAAATCTTAGAAAAAAGAGTTTCCACTTCTAGGAAAGATTGGTCGTCCAAATTACACGAGTCATTGTGGGCATATAGAACAACCTATAAGACACCCATATGAACCACACCTTCTAGTTTATGGAAAATTGTGTCATCTTCCAGTAGAACTCGAACATAAAGCTTATTGGGCAATCAAAACCCTTAACTTAAGTTACATTGCCGTAGGAGAAAAGGAAATCCTAGATACCCATGAGATAGAAGAACTAGACTAGATGTGTATGAAAATGCAAGGATCTATAAAGAAATAACAAAGAATTGGCACGACAAGCGCATCGCTGGAAAAAGGTTCAATGAGGACGACATAGTGATCCTGTTTAATTCTAGACATAAACTGTTCCCAGGAAAACTTCGTTCTAGGTGGTCCGGTTTGTTTGAAATAACTAAGGTTTTTCCAAGCGGAGCTATTGAAATTAAATGTAAATGTAGCGAACTGTTCATCGTAAATGGGCAGCGCTTAAAGCACTATCATTGTATAGAAAACATAGACTATTTTGTTAGTTTCAATCTTTCAGAGCTACCCTCTCATTCCCAGATGTATTCATCTATTAAAATCATGTCGAGCTTACAACATAAAACAAAGAGCTTGGTGGGAGACAATCCACTTTCAAGTATTTTATCTTGCTTTAATAATTTCCTTATCTTTGCATTTTCTTACGTTTCTTTGTTTTTTATTTTCATTATGGTTTTGCAATATTGTTCTCTAACGTTAACCACTACTAACTTATTTAAACTCTCAACTTACTTACAGGCTAACTTAATTTTTAGCTAACCATCCTAACTACAATGCAAGAAGTAGACACCATGGACATAGCTTTCATAGGAAGAGCCTAGAGGAGGCACTTTGAGTCACTGGCTATGAGAGTTATGACACTTACCTTCTTCCCTGATGGCCCCTCCATGACCACCTTAGGTATTAGATATAGTGTTATATTTTTGCTAAACCAAGTAGGTTAGGATGCTTCTCCTTTGATAAGAATATTTAGTTCTTATAGAAAGTTGACCTTAGAGTTCCTTAGCTCACTCGTTTTTCTCCCTGACCATGGTTTAGTATTTAATAGAGGCCTAACCACTTTTATAATGTTCGGAATAGAATATTGTTATAATAATCGTGAACTTGCTAACCTATTAGGATTTCCTAGTGGCCCGCATGTTTTTACTTGTACCGAAGAGGACCTTCTTATAGACCGTGAACTTGGATACTTCTAGGATAGTATAACCGGAGATAGCAACCCCGATCCTGATAATATGTTTTTTGAAAGTATTCATAACCCTGCTATCCGCTACATCGATAAGTTCCTTGTCCACACCCTTTTTGGAAAACCGCAAAACATTACTTTTGTGTCCAGAGATGAGCTCTTCATTATGTACTGTGCCTCCAAAAGTCGCCCTGTTAATGCTGCTACCTATATGATAGCCAATTTTTACCATATTGCTCGAATTGATTATGCATCTATCTTGGTGGGAGGTCTACTGACCATGATAGAAAATTTTATCGGAATGCGAGAACCACTCCTAGGACTTCACCCTCTAGGTAGATTCCAACCAATAGATATACGATTTTGTTTCAATACCGGCATAATCAGAAATCTAGGCCCTAGTGAATTTTAACTTTTAATCAACAACCAGGTTATGCAACTATTCACCTTACCAAATCCAAGAACATGTATTCATAACCGAAACAATTGGGTTTTTGATCTGGAAGTACAACTATCTTCACCTCTCGTTTCTTGCGAAACACCTCAAATTGACGACCAAAATGATGCTTTCCTTTCTAACACTAAAACTGATATTGAAACGCCCCTTTCTATTACCATTTTGCACCCATTAAGAAACCTACACCTTCATGTACTTCTATTGCTCCAGTTGCCCCGACACCTCCCTCTGGTGATCATGTTACTACCTTACTTGCTGTGAAAAATGAGTTAAATTGCTTAAGGGAAGAATTCACCAAACTGCGCATCGAGTTTCATGGATTTATGGACTTAGTAACAGAGCAAGTGGACAACATTTTCCAGCATATCTACTTATTACCTTGCAATAATAATAGTAGTTGCTGACATTGCTTGGCATTCTACAAAACTCTAGATTTTATTGTTTTTCTGTTTTACTTTATGTTTACTTGTTGTTTCTGTTTTTTGTTTCTTAGAATATTGTTTGGAAGAATTCAAAATTTCTTGATTATATTAAAATGTTTGGCATGATATGTGATATTTACATTTATAATATGCTTTAATTATATACTATTAGTTTGCTTCGTACTTATATAAAATATCTTTGTGTGCCTGAACATATCAATCTGCAAGGTATAATTTTTAAATATTCTGAAAATTATACTGTGTTGTTTTCCACACTTTCTCGGACGACCGTCAAACTTTCTTGAATTGAAGTGTGTTGTTCGGCACATATTCTGGGCCTCTTAACACAGATTAAAAACCAGCTTCGTGTATCTGTTTCAAACAGATAACAGATTCATTCTTTTTTTTTCATCTTCTTCCAAACATTAAATCCCATTTAAACTATTTCTCCATATTCCTCATCCTTGCCGTTCCACATCCTCTATTTCAAAAATTGTCAGTAACCACCATTAAGTTACAATCCATGCATAATTTTTTCTTCTGTTATTTAAGCACTTGAGGAACAAATATCAAAACCCATAACCTTCTTTCATCTTCCCGAAACTGAACCATTCCACCTTCTTTGCATCTAATTATGTCTCAAAGAGTTCAACACACAAGAGGAGAGCCCGACCTTTTCGGAATCGTGTTCATAAATGGCGAAGCTAGAGTACATCAAGAAGCTCATTACATGAAGTTTTATCAATGTTCCGTTACCTCTACAAGGTATGTTGATGTTAACTATCTACGTGAGTTGGGATTGTTAGAGAGTGTGCAATGGCTACTTCATAATTATGACTTATCTTATGTTTGCACCCTGAACCATCCAAGTTATACATCTTTGACGTTGGAATTTTTGAGCTCTTTCTCCTATAACACCCCAGCAGATGATAACATGTACTTCACAGGAACTGCTAACTTCTAATTGTTTAATGACGAATACTCTATGAATCAAGAGGCTCTGAGTGATTTTTTACATTTTCCTCGTGGAGGAGAAACACACTACTGAATACCTCCAGTAGCTGATTCGGCATCAACATCATTCGGTCTATGGAATGTTTTAACTAGTGAGCAACCATCAAGTCGGGAGGGTCTTTTTGCTTCATCTATCCATAATCCTTTCATCCGTTACTTTCATCGCATCCTTTGTAACACCATTTTCGGGAAGGAAAACAACAACAAAGTTAATTCCAAAGAATTTTTTTTCCTACACTGAACCTTCATGCTTGGTTAGAAGATTAATGCTAGTGCATTCCTATTTGAACACATACAGTCTCTCTTTGCATGAGGTACTACCCCTTTCTATATTGGAGGTTTAGTTACCTCTTTAGCACTTGCTCTGAACTTGGGGGACAAACTAGCGAATCTGCCTTCACTACTAGCTTTATTTATTGATATTGGGAACTGTCATGCTAGACAACTTATTAACGCTAGATATAATGAAAGATGCAATCTTATGGTGTGCAACAAGGTAGTTCCAAGTATTATTTTTCCAAATCCCCAGCTTACCAATGTAAAAAATATGGATAAGTGGTGTTATAATCTTAGTGCTCCTACTCCTGGTGAGAATGTTCAAAATAATCCAGGTGGCCCAAGCAATGGTGAGCCAAATGAAATGGAGCAAGTACTAGATCAAGACGCTCCCCATCCTGACACTCAGCAACAAGCTGCACAAGTTCCTACCTAGAATCTTGTAGGTTTATCATTCGGGCACCATTCTCGAAGAAGAAGAAATTAGGGACAGCCAGCTACTCATGATGACATATATGCTGAAATGTTGTGCCATAATGAAGCTGAAGCTCAACACTATCAGAGGATGGAAGCACATCATAATGAGAATATGCAAGAAGTCCGACAACTTCACAGAGATCAGCATGACTACACCTACTGGCATGACCGTAGTATGTCGGAGCTTACCGAAGAGATGCAAGCATTGGCTTATCGGGTTGACGAACTGCATGATTTTGTTACTCATGTTGGACTACAGGGATATAATGTCGAGCCTTTCCAAGGCAGAGATGATGCACGTGGACGAACACAGGCACGTCACAGAGCGCGTGGCCAAGGTGAAGAATAGTCATTCATCTCATTTCCTTCCTTCCTTTCTCACCTTACTTTTTTTCATTAGGGACAATGCTCAGTTTAAGTTTGGGAGAGGAAGCTTTACCGCTTTATTTAGCTTTCATTTACCGTTTTCTAAGTAGATTTACATTACTGTAAATTTCCCTTCAATAAAACAATTTATGTAATATCAAGTCGTTATATGCATATTTTCGTTCATTATTCGACTCTCTCACTTTTTTGAGCCATAATAAAAACTTTTACTTGACACATCCAAAGAGTATATAGGTTTCTCACTCTTAAAGATATGTTAGAAATTTTGAGTGAGATTTAAACAAAATTGATACTGTTTTAACATTCTAAAACCCCCGCTTATGCAAGACCGGTTTAAGTACCTATTATATCAAAACCTTAATCTTTGAAGTAACCCTGAGTAGTTTATATAAGAAGTTAGCATCGTTTTAAAAACAAACTACGTAGAGGGCCGATGAATATAAGTGAATGGTCTTAAATCTTTTTCCTAAATATCTTGTAATGATGAATTGAAAACAGGGAATGCGCTAATTCAGTTTGGTGACCCTCACCCGGTTACTTAACCCAACAGTTCAGAACCTACATATTATGTTATAAAAAATCCCAGTGTAAGTTGGTTCAAAGGTTTCTGATGTTGAACTTGGTAGGGCGGACTACGACTCGATCCCCCGCATCTTGCAATCAGATTAATTAAGGGGTTACCAAATTTATGTACCAGAACCCCATGCTTATTATGACCATCACTAACTGGTTACTCTACTATGTGAGTGAGATAAGATAAAAGGCTTAATGTGATTGCGCTCGAACAAAACGAGTGAAACAAAGCAAAAACAATTAGGTTGAGCTATAATAGCATGATTGGAACTGGGCTGCATAAGGAGGGGTTGTCTAGTGTTATTACTATATCTTTGTTGTTGATATTAAGCTTACATTATTCTAACAGAAACACCGCACAACCACGTACGAACTGATTTGTCTCATGTAACTGCATTTAACCCGTGCTTAAAAGATTACCATACTGATTATTTGCTTGAGGACAAGTAAATGTTCAATTATAGGGGAGTTTGATAACGTAAAAATACATAGCTTATTCGACCCGATTTGCATAAATAAAGTTACCGTTTTATCTCAATCATGTTGTATTATTTTAGATTTTCAAGTGTGTTTCAGGTAATTATTTCATCCAAGGCCTACATGAGAAAAGGAGAAGAAATGGAAAAGAAACGGACTCAAAATTAGAAAAATAGCATAAATAGCAGAACATTTTATGTCAGAAGATTGTGCTCCTCGACACACATTCCATTCCGCCCGACACAAGTTGAAGTTTGGTGCCCCTCGGCACACAAGCCATTCTGATCGACACAAAGTGGAAACATGTGTTCCTCACGACATACATTGCATGCCACTCGGCACAACCTATTTTCTATTTTGTTTGACGCCCAAAGATTTCTCCACGATTCCATGATTCTCTAGTGCCAACGACCTGCATGATTTCCTCCTGGTCTTTCTCCACAAATAGATTTTTCGAAGCATGAAGTCACGTTCCTAGATTTTCTCAAGCAGTTTTGTTACGTAGAGGAATATAAAGAAGGACCGTTATGCAAATAAGATCTCTCTCCCTCATCTCTCGTCTCTGCTATCTCGTTTTTGTTACATTATTTTGCACTTTCGTTTTTTCTTTCACGCCATTATTCAGTTTCACAGTTCAGAGCTTTGTTTAGAACTTAAGAAGATAAAACTTTCACCTAAACAACAATAGTTTTCTACACCAGAAAGCTATTGCAACATTAGTTTCTTTTTCATAGACTCCTGAACTTTTTTTTAGTTTAATATTTTGTTCTGCATTCAAGTTAGTTTCCCGCAAGCAAATCCTGCTGGTATATTGTGGAGGATTTCTACAAGTATTTGAAAATGTACAGAATTCTGTTTTCATTATTTAATTCCAGGTTTCTTTTAATTTAATTTTACTACTGTTCTTTATTTATCATACATGTCCGAATCATTATATGTTTGTTATTATTCTTTGTTTGTAACGAATACTATGTCCGACTAATTTCCCTGATACGTTATGTAAGGTCACAAACCGAAGGATTTCGGTAATAAATTTGCATAAACATTTTATAAAAATACTTTTCTGATTTGGTTTTCAAATTTCAATACAAACTCTTTTGTTACCAAAGTAAGAGACAAATGGAGGCAAAAATCAATAATCACGAGAGTGTCAGTTTTTAACCGGATAGTGATCATCAAACATTAGTTTTAAATATAACGAGAGCGATTTACGATTAATTAGAATCTATTTGTTTTCAAAAAGTATTTTTAAATGTTGAATGAAACAGTGAGAGTGATCATTTAAGTTTAATAATATAGTCTGAATCAACAATCACGAGAGTGTGAGATAAAGGATTTTAAACTAATAGTTTCTATTGAATAATATTTTGAATACCCAAAGTTATGCCAATGATTTCTTGAATTCCCGAAGTCATACGTAATACATATCGGTGTCCCGTTATTAAATATTTCAATTAAGTCTAATCTTATTCTCCGTCTACCCCAAAACCTAAGATTTATTAGCTTTAGCTTTACACAATAGCTTTAGATAGCAGTAATTTGATTACCAGTCCTCGTGGGTTCGATATCTTATAAAACTACGCGATTAAACTCTGCACTTGCAGTTAATACATCTGATAGACTCTTAAAGTCGTGATCACTACGATCCATAACAACTTATGAAATTTATATACGAATAATAATGTGAATGATACACCAAAATCTAAACCAAAAGCTATAACTCTAAACCTTGAGCATATGAATATAATATTTTTGTTCACTTCTATATCCAACAGAACAGCTAACAAATGACATATATATCTACCAAGAATAATATACATGAAGAGCTAACAAACGACATATATATCTACCGAGAATAATATATATGAATAATGTATTTGAACAACTAAGAAAGGGAACTAACAGAACGGCTAAGAAAGGTATAATATTTTTGTTCAACTCTATATCCAACAACATAACTAACAACAATGAACGAAAAAAGGATGAAGAGTATCGTATGTCAAAGACGAGGACGAGAACAAGAATGAAGATGTTGAAGATTTGCGATTGAAATGAACAAGAATGAATATGTTGAAGATTTTGATTGAAGATGAAGAGTATCGTTGTCGTCTCTGGTTCGCTTGTTCGTCTAGGGCATCTTATAGAAGAAATGGAGATTAAGTTGTTTTAATTTATGAGTAAAACATTTGATCACGGTTAAACAACATTACCGTAGTGAAAGTATAAACAATATAACAATGATTGAGTCAACCACGGTAGTGACATCTCTTTTGTTTTATATTTAAAACAATAAAAAAGAGAAGGCACACCTTAATATTAAAGGAATAAATTATTTGACAAATTTAATATTATAAATATGATTATTGCAGCAATCGTTATTATAACCTAACAATTTTTAATAAAAAAAAGTAAAAGTTAGTGTTAAAAATAACCGTGGTAAATTGAGTGTTGTAATTTATGTGTTTTATAGCAATGAACATTGTACCATGTTAAAACATTAGAAAAAATATCTTTAATTATTTTTTTATTAAATTGGTATAATGTGTATATTCAACTAACAGTAAACAATATTAATTTTATTAGTAAAAAAATGATTAATATTTTAATTTTCCCTTTATTCAAGTGATTGTTTATTTTTAAACTATCAAAAGAAATAGTCATTGTTTATGATAATATTTTTTTTAAAATTAAGATCATAATTTTAACAAGTCATTGTTCTTCTTGGAAGCTACCGTCTATTGTTTACATGTAGAATAACAAATCAATGTATTAAAATAATTTTCCTTATTAATCATCATAAAATAAGACTATGCATTCTATTAGTAAAAAAAAGGACTATGCATTCTCAACTCATTCTATAAATACTTGTAACAATACACATCTCTTTTCATACAAAGTTTTCCTACAACTCAAACCCATTTCAGTTCTTGATCATCTTCTCTGCATATTCAGAAAAAGAAACCAAGAAATTTAAGTATGTCGTCAAATTTTGAGATCCCAACGAGTAAGTATACCTTAATATTGGGTGCTAAACTTGATAAGCTTCCTAATCAAGACGAAGCTATAGAGCTATTTCAAGTATGGAAGAAAGAACATGAACGAGTCTACAGTGATCTAGAAGTGACGGCAAAGAAATTTGGCATATTTGTTACAAATTTGAAGTATATCACAGAGAGTAATGCAAAGAGAGACTCATCTCATAGCGTTCTTCTCGGTCTGACCAAATTTGCTGATTTGAGCTTCATGGAGTTCAAAGAAACATACATGACCCTGAACACTAACACCATGGATATTGTGAACGATGAAGTTGTTGATGACTCAACATCTAGTGATCCACCTTCATCCTTGGACTGGAGGTTGAAAGGAGCTGTCACTCCTGTGAAGGATCAAGGCAATTGTGGTAAGTTTCTTGTATTTGCAACATATTTGTGTTTTCATAATTCATATCGTATTTTACTCTCACAAGCAAAATAATACTTCCTTAGGTAGTTGTTGGGCATTCTCAACCGTAGGCGCCATCGAAGGAATAGTTGCAATAAAGACAGGGAACCTTATAAGCCTCTCAGAGCAAGAGCTTCTAGATTGTGTACCAACTGGAAGTTGTAGGGGAGGATATGTGGATCATGCATTCAACTGGGTAATAGGAAACAAAG
The DNA here is from genome assembly GCA_948472305.1 of Vicia faba. Lineage (NCBI taxonomy): Eukaryota > Viridiplantae > Streptophyta > Magnoliopsida > Fabales > Fabaceae > Vicia > Vicia faba. The sequence continues at coordinate 1,679,166,301 of OX451736.1, read as the reverse complement.
GGGTAGCAAGACAAGATGATTATCCTTATACGGCAGAGAAGGATGTTTGCAGATCCGACCAGGTTCTTAATTTCTATCAATTTTATTATTATGTAGTTTCTATAATCACACTAAAAACTAGTCGCTTTAAAAACTAGTGGTATTGATTCGTATCATGAAATGTAGATTCCAAACAGTGTAAATAGTGGTATTGATTCATTTCATCTCGTGGAGAGATCAGACAAGGGACTATTGTGTGCAGTTGCTAAGCAGCCTCTTAATGTTAGTATTTATGCAAATTCACCTGAGTTTCAACATTACACCAGCGTAAGTGGTTATATAATATAGAGTTCTTATCTTCTCATTCACGTCCACTCTTTGTTTTGTTTCAACATTACACCTAGCTATATGATCAACGTTTTAAAAAAGTGTTTGCAAACGAAAGATGCTAATATTGTTATTTACCATTTTTATTTTGAGAAAAAAAATCAAAATGAAAAAGCCGTTATGGCCCTAACAAAACGCGTTTATTCAAACAATTATTTTTAATATTTTTATATTTGTTAATGAAAAATATATTTATATTTATCCATTGACAGGGAATATTTAGAGGTGAAGATTGCCCGGTGGATTCTCTAGATGTAACTCATGGCATGGTAATAGTGGGTTATAATTCCATAGACAATGAAGATTATTGGATTGTGAAGAACTCATATGGGAAATCATGGGGACTAGATGGTTATATGTATATCAAAAGAAACACTGATAAAAAGTATGGAGTGGCTGCAATCAATGCATGGGCTACAGAAATAGTCAAAAATAAATAAGCATATGAGATAATTTCTTTTTCTCGCTCTCTAAGAAATAATTTAATGCAAGTTTTATAGTTTTCCGAGTCTAGAGTTTGTTATGTGGTTATTCTTGATATAACATAGCAGACATGATAATAAAATGGTTGGTATTAAATAATTTCTCAATATTTGTTTCTAGTATTTTGTGATTAGTAGTCTCTTGCTCCTATAAAGTGAGTTAGAGAATTCAAAATTTCTCAATATTTATGTCTGGGTTGCTTTTAAATAATTCATATATGTGGTTCTTTTTGGTAATATATATATATATATATATATATATATATATATATATATATATATATATATATATATATATATATATATATATATATATATATATATATATATATATATATATATATTGTGATAATTTTAGATTAAAAAGATATTTCTGTTTTTTGGTAAGCAAATACAATATATTAAACTAACAATGAGTACAAGAGATACTCAACTCAAGATATAAAAGTACAAAGGCTAAACTACTAATAACTATTGGGCTCTAAAGTCAAACTAGACATACAAAGGTCTAGTTTTACAATCCAATCAGCCTAAAGAAGTTAGTTTAGACCTTTAAAAATAACACAAAATCATTCACAAACTACAAGTGTGTTACAACAGGAGTTCTCTTATGACTTGCAGTGTCAAAACCAAACTTCTTTATGTGAATTTTTACAATTTCCTTTGATTCCTCGATATGCGTTTTAAGAAAAGTCATGAAGAAAATAAGTAAAACATTAAGAACCTAATTAAAAAGAATCCCTACACCCCACATGTTAAGATATTTGTTCTTCAAAGAGAGCAAACACCTCTAAAGTAACAAATTAAAGGTTTTCAAGTAGTCTGAAGAGGCGTTCCTCAAGTAGAAGGTCAAGAAACTTGAAACGGATAGTTTGGTGGAAAAAAATGAAAAAAGTCACATAGCAAAATTTATCAGGAGACCACGAGCAAGCTCAAAACTCTTGAAAATATCTCTAATAATTCAAAGATTGTCTATCATTGCTTCTGATATGATTAAAGTATCGTGGATCTTTGAAGCTCCCTAGAAAACAAAACGAAACATTTCATAATTGGTTAATCACTAAAATAAGCTCTAGCACTTTAGATGTGCCCTATGTTGAAAGCAAAAATACTTGTGGTATAGGAAAAAAAACCTAATTAACTACTAGAAATACTTAGACTTCAGGAACACTGGCATGCGTCACTATTTTAACATATTTCTTAAAAGGAAACCATACTAGAGCCTTGATTTTCTCCTAAACCGGATGGCCACTTGCAACAACTTTATTCAAACAACCACCACTATTTCTCATAAACTTAGGTATGTTAATCATAAGCTTGAACTCTCCCACCATGTTTTCTCTAATTAACTCTCAGAATAGACACAGAAGAAATATTCAATGTACACCTTGTTAATCTTAAACTTAGGAGTAGATATCTGGAACGTTAAGTAAATAAAGCGAATCCATACTCGAATATATATATATATATATATATATATATATATATATATATATATATATATATATATATATATATATATATATATATATATATATATATATATATATATATATATGTGTTATATTTATACTATACGCGCAACCTTAGAGACATATCTCGAGATGAGAAGGACCACAACGTATCTCAAAGTTATCACTTAAGAGAATTCAACAATGTCTTGTGCACAAGATTGATTTCGAATCGTAGACCTTTAGTTAAGTTGGATATTCCAAATAAACATCATGCCATGTTAAAACATTAGAAAAAATATCATTGATTATTTTCCTTTTAAATTGGTAAGATGTGTCTATTCAACTAACAAAAAACTATATTAATTTTATTTTTAAAATAATGATTAATATTTTAATTTGGCCTTTATTATGTTAATAATGTAACTCGCGGTGTCGAAGCATGTTGTCCTCGAAACACTTAGTATTGTCAAAGTGTCGAAGCAGGTTGCCTCGACATGGATTTCGACTTAGGTCTATTTTTGTAATTAACATAATTAGGTATTTTGGGCTTTTGTATTTTGGACTTTGACTTAGGGAGAAGGAAAACCTAAAACTATAAATTTGGAGTAACCCCTGTTATTTTATAACATTCATTGTAGTTGTAAAAGAGAATAATATCACAGTTTGTAAGCAGATAGAAGTGATAGCTACGTTAGCGTGATACTCTGACTTGTCCTAATGTTCCTTGAGTCAGTCAAAGATAACATTAGTCTTCCTCATAGTGTCATTAAGCGCTAACTGGCCTTTAGAACCTTTAATTGACTCATCCTATTCATTAGAAAGTACTGAGATAGCCGTCTTTGGTTCCGACCGAAGATTGGTTGATACTCGATGCTACACTCATTGAAATTGGACTTTCGGGATATTCCGGCCGCAATATTTCGATGCTTGAGCTGAAACAATATCTGAGAGAAAGGTCAATATGAGACTCCTTAGAACCCGATTACTATTACTAGGACAGGTTGAGCCAACTAAAACTTCAAGAGGGTACTTACCTATAAACTCCATGCAAGCTTGAACCTAAGGCCACTTTTATGACTGGTTTTCTTTCATTATTTAACAACTTGAACTCCTTGCAGGGCTTGTCTGTTTTCATTACCTAACAACGTGAGTTCCTTGCATGACCTATTTGTATCCATTATCCAATAACTTGGATTTCTTGAAAGATTTACTTGTTTGTGTCACCTTACACTTTTTCTTGGGTCATAGCATACATATCATGACATCATACCAAAGCATTTTGTTAACCATTTCAAGGATCTTAAAGGGCATGTGATGCAGGTTACGATGAACCAGACATCTAGCAAGAGGCAAGGGAATTTATTTTACTCTAGCCAATGCCATCAAAGCACGATGTCTTGAGTCAGTGGCTACGACCCACTCGACATGGTGAACTTGATTCTCGTAAAAGGATATACAACGATATGAAGTTCTTCAATCGAAGTTGCAATCAAATTCAGTTGCTAACATTTTCTTGTGTTTCCCCCGCGAGATCCTTGAAAACAATGCATGCATATCATTACATGACAGGTATTCTCCAGACAGGTTTCTCATTTTGTCGATGTTTATTTCAGCAAGGAAAATGGCTCTTAAAGAGAACGACATAGATCTCCAAACTCAAGATGCTTAGTTCAAGGAAATGTTCCTAACTCAATCCAATGGGCAAGAAGAATTGAAAGCACTCCTCGTCGGGAACTTGCACGACGAATATTCAATGAACGAAGATCCTCTCAATGAAAAGAATCACCTCAGATGGAAAGACATTTCCAATAAAAGGCCTTTCATAATCAAGGGGCATGACATGATGTCTAACTGATCTAGGGCATTCAAGTCAAGATTCAAGGAATCTCTCAAAATTGTCGAATAACCAGAGACAAATCTCCATCTGAATCACTTGAGGCATTGAACATGAATTCTAGCAAAGGATCACGTATAATCGAGCAAACATTTTTCCGACAGTGCTACGAACTTACTACTATGGACAGTGACAATTCTCCGCACCTTGTGAACATGGACATAGTCAAAAAATACTACGCATGAAAAAAGACCCGCTAGGTTGACTGGCCTAATAAAAAATAACGGCATCCCGGTGAACCAAAAGAGTTCGGGAAAAAATTAGGTATATATAAATAAAATTGTACACCCGGCAAGTCGAAAACTTGAAAAGGAGGCTTGGGTAAAAAAGGGTATCCCGGTGGACTGAAAATATGAAAGGGTTATCCAGGAAAAAGTAGTGGATTAAAGCGTACGACTATGTCCCGTCATCTCGTCACATGTCTATCAGTAGAAAACTTATCACCCTGATCAGCATTCACCAAGGGCTCTAAAAGTTGAGGTATGTTCAAAGTCTCCACAGACCCCCACAAAGCCAATTCCACGAAGTAATCTTTAAAAAGTCATACATTCCCCGCAATTTCCTCGGAAGATTTCTCTGGCGGATAAAGGATTATGATCTTCTTCCTGGAAATATCACCAACCTACGGAGTTTCAATCATCGATTGGAATAAAGATTGCTTTTCCCTTGCATCTGATGTACACCGAATTGGAAGAGAGCTAATCCATCCCTAAAACTACGTGGATATTCTTAAATGGATAACATATAATGTCAATTAAAAATATCCATATGTTCACCGATATCGGACAATCTTCGCTTACCCATTGTGTCTCTATGATATTATCCGTAACGGTAGTTACTAGCATTGAAGATTTCAAAGGAACCGCCTCTAAAATAAAAGGATGTGCGCACTTGGTCGACATGAAAGAATGAATTGATTTGCAATCAAACAATACAAAATAAGGTTGATTATTTAGATAACATGTACCAACAATTAACTCATTTCTACCCTTGGCTTTCTTGGCATCCAGGGTGTAGACTCGCCCGATATTATTTTTCTGCGCTCTTCTGTTTGGGTAATCCTTTTCCAAATAGCCTTGCTTGTCACACGGAAAACTTTCCACATCCCTTTCTGGAATTAACAAAAATGATACTTCTGACACTTATCACACTTAGGTAATTTTCCAGATATTTTACCTTATTGTTACTTCGCCTTGTGAGGTGAACCCTTGGCATGGTGACTAGGTTTTCCTTGGTCTGTTCTATTTTGTTTGAATTGTTCTCTTTCCAGTTGGATTTTCTTAAGGATATTTTCATCAACATAGCATTTCCTTAACAATTAAACATAGATTGTGAACTCCATTTTAGATATATTGTGCTCTATTTATCTGCTCATCCCAAATAGCAGTTGGTCAATTTTCCACCTCTTGTCTGGTGCATATATTGCCTACATAGAGTAGGCAGCCATGTCCTCGAACTTCTAAGCATATTTCGCCACTGCCAAGATTCCATGTCTTAGTTTATAGAACTTGAATTCCTTATGTGCTTGGAGAGTGTTCGAAAAATACTTGTCCAAGAAAATTGCCTTGAAGCGGTCCTACTTCTTAGGGATTCCTTGAATTGACATGAGAGTCGAAGTACTGTGTAAGACCCCAATATTTAATACTTTATTTTTTGGAGTATTTTAGTTTATTTAATTAAGTTAACGAATTTTGAGTCGAGTTTTATAATAATAAAATATCTCTAGAAGTGGAAATTGGGGATTATTAATAAGTTAGAATTTAAGCTGATTATTTGAGTATTTTAGTTGATTTATTGTTTTACTTGAAGAGGGGTCAAAATTTAATTAGAGTTATTATTAGTTATAATTGAATTATTTAATATTAGAAATAATAGAGATAATGGAGAATATTATATATTGATTTTATTTTAATTAAACTAGAGTGATATTTAGTTTAAATAATAAAATAATAAAAAAAATATGATTTTTAGGAATACAAAGAATTAGGGTGTAAGGAGAATTAAAGGGTGATATAAGAATTTGATTAACTAGGTTAATAATAATAGAAAAGGGAGAGAGGAGAAAGGGGGAGGTCAGTGCGTGTTTTGATAAAAAGAGAAAGAAAGAAATCTAGGAGAGGTAAAGGGGGGAAAATTATTTATATATAGATGGTTAAATAGAGGGATAGTGAGGATTCCTTTTCCTCACGTCTTTTCCTTTTTATTTTATCTGGGACTTATGTTTGTTGAAAAAAAGAGTTTGAGCAAAATCCTTTGAGGCGATCCATTGATAGGTTTCCCTTTATTTTAATTTATATGTCATGCATTATAATTTGATATGTTGATATTGATTTGATGACCATGTTGATGCCTTCTGATAAGACTAAGTTAGTTGTATGATCGGTGGTGATGCCATACGACAAAAATATAAAATTAGAATATGTGTACCCTATTTGTTATGGTTGTTTGTCTATGATTTGTAGATCTATTCAACTGGGCGAAAATAAAACAATCATAAAAGTATAACAGTCGTAAAAGTATGCAAGAGTCGAAAATCGAAAATCAAAAATCTATATTTCAAACATTTTTTTTCGTTTTGAATTGTTCTCTTTCTTTTATTATCTTTTTCTTATTATCTCAATTACAATGCTTATTATACTAAGCAAAATTAATATATATATATATATATATATATATATATATATATATATATATATATATATATATATATATATATATATATATATATATATATATATATATATATATATATATATATATATATATATATATATATATATATATATATATATATATATATATATATATATATATATATATATATATATATATATATATATATATATATATATATATATATATATATATATATATATATATATATATAATATTACTTAAGAAATCCATCAATGTCTAGCGCACCGCGCTAGTCTCAATCTAGTTCTATATAAACTTCCTATAATTTTGTCACTATTTTCATAGGAAATGCTTTCTTAGGAATGTTTGAGTTTCACAAGATAGCATCCAAGATATATAATGGTGGATTGATGTGTCGGTAATTTCTTGAGCGTAGTTAATTTATGAATGTAGGGCATAGATTCGTTGTATGTTGACTGAGAAACTATACCCCTTGGTTCTTTTATAAAATCGAGGGAAAAAATTATTTCATTTTTAATTAAAAATATAAACTAGGGACTTTTCCCTCGATTTTATTAAAAACCGAGGTAATATAATCAAATAAAGGATAATGTGTTGTTTCTTTTTTCAATTTTTTACCATTCACCTGTAACACCCCACACATATATTGTCTAGGATATATATTAATGACATTAATATGGTACACAAAACATTCATACAGAAGCAACAGAATAGATATAAGTATTAATACATATTATAAATTTTTCTTGAAATTGTCATGGCCAAGTTATACAAATTCCAATAAGTACTTATACATGACCCAAGGTACATAAAGTGAAACTACAGAAGAGTTGGATGATGCCAATAACATCGCCGACAAGCTAAGCCATCTTACCCTTGCCACGATCTTTCCTCAAACTACCTGAAAAATTGATAATTGAAATGGGATGAGATTACTAAATCTCAGTGAGTCTCCCTATCTTAAGGGTTTGCACAGTACTACAGGGTACATGCATCTGAACGGATTCATCGAAAATCTGAGGTTGTATCTCACAGTCGGGTACAAATACACAACAACAGTACACCGCCATTGGAAGACCCATAACTATCCAATGAGGCAGCACGAAAACGTAACCGGCACAAAGCCACAAATAATTGGCACAAGCCTCGACACAACAACCATAAATAATATGCAGAAACGTACCCGTGTACGAGGAATCCAAAAGTATGTTCTACCTTCTCAATAGACTACACATTCACACCATCGATGATTCAGCCCGTGCATCACATCAAGAGACTTGTACCAGCACACGTCATGATGAATCAAATCATTCCTAATTTGGAATTCCATCTGCGATGAGTGAAACTTCGAGGTGACCTTTCCTACATGGCGTCTCCTACCCATCTTTCATCACTCCTGCACGTGTGAGCCTATTCGGCACAAGGCCAGCATTAGGTACAAAAACATTGTCTTAGCAACACAAGCCCATCGGGCAGAAGCCTAATGGTTTACCTATATGGCACCATTAGAGGTGAGTCTGAAGTGATATTTCCTACGTGGCATCACAACCATTCACCATACCAAGCACGCTGATATGATCCCCATAAGTGGGGAAACATCCCAAAGGACCCCCAACTGCACATCACAATGGTAGCTCAGGTGCGTATGACATACCTAGAACACACATCAAGGCATCCCTGAACACACAGCATGGAGCGAAATAAAGAACATGCAACATTATTCATGGTCATAAGTGATTTTCCATCTATTAGCAGGCCTACTTCGATTCAAGAATATATCATATGCAACCAAGCACATCAAGTCACACAGGCAAATACATCTAAACGTTCAACTGGAACGAACGAGAACATACATATGATCATATCACAACATTTATCATATAATGTGTTTTCAACATGTTACACATATACGTCATACACGTTCATAATGATCATAAAAATTGTTTATTACATAATACATTTTGTCATCAACATGTTGTTCACCGTGTTTTCGGGTAAACAACCGATGATCTTCCAAAAAGGGTAACTTTTTGGTTACTCACACGATCGATCAGTTTGATCCTAGGACATATGCTAATTTGTGATGTTGTTTGGACATAAACGTTAATGTGGGTGAAGAACGCACATTCGACTGGGAAAGGGATGAGTTTGAGTGCAGAAAATAAATAGAACAAAGGGGTCGAAGAGAGGTTAGGTGCAGGAATCTGGGTAAAAGATGCAGATAAAGTGCAAACAAGATAAAAGGGTAACAAATGTAAAGAGCGAAATAAAAGACTTTGATTGTAAAATGTGGTGTTTCAAACGTATATTTTTCAGTATTCTTTCTCACACAATGGGTACTTGAATAGTATTGAATAATTTGTAAGATCAGTTGAACACACAGAAATCCACATAAACTTCCTATATTTATACTAACACTAGGTAACCGTTGAGGAGTTGCCTTGCTCTAGGATGAAGACAAGTGTCTTCTGCATGTGCTTCAACCCCTATTTTTACGCCATGTTGATTTCCTCAATTGCCAAGCGAACTGCTTTTCCCTCCTTTCTTCAGATTCAAAATCTTCTGAGGAAGATACGAAGTTCCCTTCTGGTCGAAGACCTTGGAATCTCTTCAGTCGAAGGGATTAAGAACCTTCTGGTCGAAGACTCAATTTCACTTAGAATTTCTCTAAGTACTTTTCTGCATTGTCGAAGCCTTTCCAACTTAGACTTGTTCAATCTATTTTTTGCCCATAAGGCCAACTTGTTGTAGGTGTCGAATTTAGGAGCTAACAAATTTCCCCCCAAGAATGTCAGTTTCGATGCAAGTAGAGATGATTATTCTTTGAGATTCCCATTTGACACCTGTCATTATCTTTGACCATAGAAATCGCTTGTGTGCTTTTCGCCTTCTACCAACCCCTGCTGGTATTCAGAGTCGTCATTACCTTTTTCTCAACACGTCGCTATCAATCAGCTGTTACCATGCTGCCATGATGGCCATTATCCCTACAACCTAGGAAAGCATGGAAAATGTTTTCATTTCTCGTACGATAACTGCTTTAACGTTCGCCACGTTCCCTAATAACTCTGTAACATTAAATGATCTTGGGATAAACACTTTTTCCTGAACACTATAAATAGACGAATCCTCTTTTGGGAATTTTTTACAACTCCTAGTATTGTTCACTCTCTTGCAAAGAAAAAACCTTAACAACTTCATCTTCTTCGCTCTTTCACTACCACTTCCAGTCATGGTTTTCCTTTCCAATGCACCCAACAACCTAAAATCTAAGAATGTTTCTGATCTCCAAAGACAACCAGAGGTTTTCTCCACTAACCATGTACCTATTTCGACTGGAGAATGAATGGTCGTATCTGAACCCATTGCAAAAGAGTGGCGTGATGCTTATTATTCCCAATTGCTTATCCCTGTTAGGTATTCTGGGCAAATGTATGCTATGTATGGCCCATTGTCTAAATGTTTTGAGAATCCAAAACAAAATAGTAACTTCTTCCCAACTCACCCTAGGCTCAGGCCTATAGGTTGTGCGAAGAAACTTAGGGATGATCCTGAAGATGCAACTGCTGCCAACCAGCAACATTCTCAGACGAAGGAATATATCAACCTTCAGTTCATGAACAAGGGCAATAGGATATTCGATCTTGCCCTAGTCTTACTTAAGAATACTCATAATGGTTGAGCAAGATGGAGAAAGTAAAATCCCAAATCTGGAAAGATATGGGGATCTATGAAATGATCATGCTGTCGAAGACTGGGTTAGCTTATTTCTCTCTCATACTGGTGTCTTCATTGTATTTTTGGGAAAACATATGTTTTACCTTCCATTTTCCTTGTGGAATGGTAACTCCAACCCTCTTCGATATAGCCGACATTACTGGTCTTCGACCAACGGGTGATTACTTCGACCCTGAGAATCTGTCTGAAGATTCTATCGGGTTTTCAGCCACGAAGCCCATGTATACCATATTCATTAATAATTTCCATAATAAATCGAGTACCATTGTCTCTGAAGTGGAGCACATAGCTTTTCTGGCTTTCTGGTTATCTTGTTTTGTTTTTTTCACCAAGTCACTTCAAGTGACTAAGAAAATGCTTACTCTTGCAACACAACTTCACCATGGCTATCCTCTCTGTCTGGCTGAGTTGATTGTAGCCATCCTGTATGACTCCGTCAACAATGGTGTGACTCAACTTAAGGTTATTAGAGACAAGGCGAGTTTACTCCTTTCTGGCCCCTTTTGGGTTCTGTAACTTTGGCTAAATGCCACTTTTGAATATTTTCTTCCGCAGAAGAATAAGATTAACGAGAGGGCTCCAGAGATCCTGAATAGAAGGGTCGAAGGGACTAGACTAGAATAGAAGGGTCAAAAATTCCAAAAGGCGTTTACAAGTTTGTAATGATGTTTGCAAAGCGGAAGGAATTTGATTCGACCATGGCTCCCTTTGCTAGTAGAAAGGTTGGCCCGGAATGGTTCATTCGACCATATGACTCGTTTGACAAAGATGACCATGTGGATGAATAAGTAGCTATATGGGAGTCGTTTCTTCGACCAAGAATAATGCCTATGAGATTCAAGAGTTCTAAGAATCAACTTATCTTAATTACTTATCAACCGAATCTTTTCTCTAGACAGTTTGGTATTATCAAGACGCTCCCTTCACCAATCTACTCTCGAGAAAAGCTTCTGTTGTTTTACAATGCAGAATACTTAGAGGATGCTGCTTCCAAAGAATATTGGTAGGTACGTTGGTCAAACCGTACTTACTCTGTTCGACTTCAATCTCAATTTCCTGTGTTCGCTTCTTTTTGAGGACTGGTGGAAGCAGTATTACAATGAAGAATATTTCAATGAAAAAGACTTCGCTGCTCACCTTCAAGAGGCGTTTTTTCTAGTCTCTGACAAGATAAAAAAGGGTAATCTTATTTATCAAAGCTAATTTCTTTATCATCTTCAATCTAATCATTCGACACCTAATTTATCTTTGTTCATTTTCTAGCGGTCAAGAGGACCGTCACCAAGAAAGTCACTGAAAGCGCAAAAGGAGGAGACCCTTATGTGAAACCTTCTCCCAAGGTAAACATTTTCTTATGTTATATCTTTCTTTCCGACATATTACTTTTGACTCTAATGCTTTCGACTCCTTTCTTTCTGGGAATTTGAAATCCATCCGCAGAAAAGGAAAGTTCAAGAAATTGAAATTTCCAGTGATGAAGAGGAAGAATCTCCTCCTATCCCCTTAAAAAGGCAAAAGTTAAAAAAAGTAGCCCTTGTTCTTGAGCCTTGTCCAAAAACCAAGGTCAAAGTTAAATTTGTTGGGTCGAGACCTCCTCCTTTCGTCATCAGAGAACCAACGGAGCGGGAGATAGCTGCTAGGCTAAACAATCCTAGTGAGAGCAACAACTCAACTCTTGGCGCTGAGATTCCGCCTAAGGTAATTACATCGACCCCTGACGATTGTTTGTTGACTTATAATTCTTTTTCCTTTTTCAATAGTTCTGATAACCATCTTGTAATCTTCAGGACACTGCTGGTACTTCAAAACAGAACCTCGTACAAGAATTTGTCACCTTGATAAACAGTGAGGGTGGTCCTACTTACAGGCCAAAAGGATTTTGTGAGTTCTGCTAGCAAACTGAACCAAAATTCTGGGCATGAAGCCATTGGGAAGCCTCATGAATAAGTTCCTAGTTAAGAGCATGTGAATCCTGGGACTCCGCAAGCTAATAATGATGAACAAAAGGATGGGGAAGAGGAGGTTGCTGACGATGTGATCGAAACGGAGAAGGAAAACACGCCAAAAGGAGGAAATCAGACTGAAGATATTTTGGTGATTGATGAGAGAGAAGACCTCATAGGGGGAGCATGAAACTCTGTGCGTGTTGAAGATGTACCTGTGCAAATACCTGTCAAAGCCCGTGTGGCTCGTATTGTAAAGGAGGGGTTACTTCGACAGGGTCTCAAACCAAAAGATTTGGAATTGCTGAAACAAAAAAGACTTCGACAGAGTGTGTTGTACCCCAAAATTTTCCCTCCCATATTTCTTAATACTTTTCAAGAGAGATCCTCAAATTGCTCAAGGAAGTCCAAGGGTTGACCAGACAAACTCTCTCCTAAGGCAGTCTATCTCAAATTAGGGTTTTAGTTTGCATCAAGGTACTTGAGTTCAAAGGGTCCCAAATTCTCACTATTGTCCTAATATGTTCTCAAGATCATCCATGTCAAGTTTCAAGCCTTGTAGAGAATGTTTGCTCATTCAATTGCTCAAAAGCCTGAAAATCGACAGTGCTAGGGCAAAAGTCAACTGTGATCCCCATACAGTCAAACCTCAAGATTTTTGGTCAATATCTTCATTTTTAAGTACTATTCATCATTTTATCAAGGGTTGATCATGATTCATCAAGGATTTCTCACAATTCATCAAAACCCAAAAGTTGCTAAATTAGGGTTTTGCAGGAAAAGTCAACCCAACTTTGACAAAGCATAACTTTGTCATACTTTATTATAAATGACCCATCCAAATATCATTTTGAAGGATATTAAATTCCCTACAATTCATATTCAGCTCCCAAGTTCAAAATATGCATTCACAAGAAGTTACAAATTTGGACATTATAGGTCATTTTGGAAAGTCAACAAAAACACCTTTTTTGTCAAAGCTTCACCCATGAACATGGAAGACTCAATTAAGATGAGACCAAAAGGGTTGCTTAGAGGACATCTTTAGCTTTCTAAAAAGTCTAAGACCACATCTCTAGGGTCAAAACTGAAGGAGTTATTCATTGGTAAATTTGACCTTTTTGCAAAATTGCCAAAAGTCAAAATTGCCTTAAATTGCAATTTTTGTTAATTGGGCCCAGCTTTTTGTGCTTGTATTAAGTTTGTACCATGACCCACTACCCATGATCCTTCCCACTTGCCTTTATTTTATTTTTTTCATTTATTTTTGTTTTTATTTCAATTAAATCAAATTAAATCAAAATAAAATCATAAAAATATCAAAACTAATCAAAGCTTGAGATTTTGTGTATGTTTAGGTCTCTTATACAGCTAGCAATGAAATCAAAATGTACAAGGCTTGTTTGTACACAAAAAGATTGAATTTTTCTTTTTTTAGAAAGATTGGATACAAGTGTGAATCAAGGATCAAATCTTCATAACTGCAAAGATTGGATACAAACTTGTAAACCTTATTCACTCAAGGACATATATAGAACAAATTCAAACCAAATGCATAAGGGTTAGAGGGGTGAAAAGAGAAGGAGAACTTTCAAAAAATCAATAAAAAGTAGCAATCTGTTTTCACAGTTCCAGGCGCTTTCAAGCCTTTCCAAGCATTCCTTTCACTTGTTGGGCATTCAAGGAGTCCATCCCAATCCTTAGCAAGCATTTTCGTGCACCAAATCTCACTGTAAGTGTCTTACGACTTTGGCATTTTCTTGAAATCCAATATCATTATTTTGGCATTTGTAGCATGAATTCTTTATATATTCTTGTTCAGTGAAACATTTGCAAGCTATTGGTAATGATTAATTGCATTTTTGCTAACCATACAGAGATCCACCATTGTTAGGGTTTAGGTTTCGTTTTTAGGGGTTTTGATTGCAGGTAAAATTGGCCCAAAAGAGGAGTACTATGGTGTTCATAAGGTCAAGACGAATTGATCTGCACCATTAGTTTTCATTTATTGAGCCTGTATGAAATTCTGGAAATATGTAGGGGTTGTACCTACGCTTTTTGTCCGTAGGTAAAAGTCTCCAGACTTTTAGCAACGCAGGGAGGTAGGAGATGATGGCGTGGCGTGGCCTGACTGGCCAATTCAAAAATTCGAGTGCTGGACAATTGGTATTTTGTGTTTTTCAATATAATGATTATTTGATATTCATTGTACAACAAAGCGCGTTGGTTTAGTTGGGCAGTGGGAGAGAGAAAAATCCATAGGGCATGGGTTTGAATCCCAAGTCCCCCATATTATTTCATATTGGTTTTTCTTGTATAATCAGGAATGTGTACAGGCAAGGGGTTCACCATACACCCTCAAGGGACAACCAGCCAGATGTCCACGCGATAGATCCAAGGATGCATGATGGAAGTCTACCATAGACTTGGTCAAACGTGCCACATTGGATCATGAAGGTCAACCTTGGACCAAGGCTTATTGAGCCAGAAGTCAGATTGGAACCTCCCTTTCTACTTTGACACCAGGCCCAATTCTCTCTTTCTTTTCATTTTATATTTTCTTTTATTTAATTATTTTGATTATTTTCTAACACAAGTTTAATTCTTTTTTATAAAAATTCATAAAATCAATTTTTATCAAATTAGATCTAGGTTTTATTTTCTTATCAAAAATAAATTTAATAATTAGTTTAATTTAATTCTAGGGCAATTTTAACCTTTTGTAAATAAACTAAAATCAATTAGAAAATTAGGGTTTTGTTTAATTTAATTTTTATTTTCTTTTCTTAAAATAACAAAAATATAATAATAAGTCAAAATTAATTATTTTTCTTAAATTTGAAATTAATTAGTAATTAGGTTTATATTTATTTATTCAACCCTATTTTTCTTAAAATAATCAAAAACAACCAAAAATAATTCTTCTTCCAATTAGGTTTAGACGAGGTCAAAACCCTAATTTTCTCTCGTCCTCGATTCATCGCGCGTTTATTTATTTTGACAATATTAATGTAACTGCTTATGGGATGTAATAGTTTAATTAGGATTTTCCTTTCATTTATCATTTTACGGGTTTTTGGCTATGTAATTAATCCCCTTCCCCGAAGCCTTGTAATAGCGTAGCTTTATTTCTCTCATTTTAATTTTCGCAAATATTAACTGTTAGATGTATGATAATAGGATTGCATGATAAGAATGTATGTTAATTTAAAATGGTTAGCAAACCCTAAATGTGCAAAGATAATAACTGAAATTTAATCACTCGCACATGCGTACTCCTAGGGTATAGTCTCACTTCAGTTGCCTTCGGTAAACGATCATTAAGTATAGGGTGTTTTAGTGGTCACTCTCTTGTCTAAACAAAAGATCAAAGTCCCGTTCGGAAATGTTGCCTCAGAAAGGTTGCCTCGGAAATGTTGCCTCGAATATGATCTTAAGACATTAGGGTTATTACTAAGACGTCCTAACATTTCTTTAGTGAACGTACGTTCCTTTCGAATTGACCCTTACAAACTCCAACGAAGGTGCTACCTACTCACTAATAGTGGGAAAGCGCCGTCTAAAGGAAACAAGGATAGAAACATTCTTTTTTCGAGTAGGTAGATGCTAGTAGGTACTTGCTCAAAATCAAACTCTTCCACACTTACACTCTTTTCAAACAAAGTTTCAAAAACACTTCGTAACACCTTCGAAGACAGAAGCAAGGGTTAAATCGAAGTAAAACAAAAACTTTTCGAAACGCACAAACAGAAAAGCAATTTTTAAAATGATGAGCAAGTACCTAAGAGCCCATGGAAAACCACGGATAAAAAGGATGCTAATACCTTCCCTTTTTATAATCTACTCCCCGTACTCAAAATCTCGAAAAAGGAATTTTTCTGTGCTTTAGTCCTTTCCAGTTGGATAAAATAAAAGTCGGTGGCGACTCTTGCTTACCACGACATTTTGCTAACACAAACGCAAAAGGAAAACCAGCATTTTCCTAAAACCAATCCTGTTCTGCCACCGTATCACAGAACTGGCACCTCTGTTGAGGAAACAATAAGTGGGGTGTACCTTAGGATTAGGTCATCATAAATTGCTTCTCTTGTTTGATTTGATTGCTTTACTTTTGAGGGTTTTGTATTGGGAGTTACTATAGATCCTAACCCGGATCTGGGGACACCTTTTAGGTAAGTAGCAATAAACTATGAGGGGACTGTACGGCGTAGACCGATACAGTTGAAGCAGTAGCTACGTTAATGGGGCACATTGGTTGATACCGGTATCCCTTGTGGAGAAACGAGGAGAATACGGGGCTGCTATGTGTGTCGTTAAGCATCAACTGACCTTAGAACCTATAATTTACCAACTTGGCCATAGGAAGTAGTGAGATAGCCGGTCTCGGTATAAAGCTAGGAACTAGTTGATACTCGATGCTACACTCATTGAGACCATGCTCTCAAGATAGTTCCGGCCACAAGAAAAGATTGTGTGAGCTGAAACCATGACCGATGGAGGATGGTCAGTGATATTGAGAACCTCTAGAACCCGGTTACTATTATTAGGACAGGTTGAAACCAACTGAACTTCAAGAGGGTAGTACCTAGACCCCATGCAAGCCTTAAACTTAAGGGCTATTGTGTGACTTGTTTGCCTTTACCATGCCTGTTATCTTCTATACTTGTTGTGTGTTTTATCATGACATCATGCATCATAACATAGCATGCATACTTCATTATACTAACCATTTCAAAGACCGAGGGGATTTATCTTTGTTCTGTTTTGCATATTATGGCTTTTACGCGCAGAAACACCATCCGAGTTAACTTTGTGCAAATACCTGCTCAACTCAAAGATTTAGCCTCGAGAGTTTCTGATACTTCCTCATTCATTAGAAGAAATGGTCAGCTTCTTTGCTTGGTTACCTCAAAGTTTTATGAGCAGATGATGAGTGTGATTTTCCAGTTCTTCGATCCGGTGCATCATTGCTTCACCTTCTCGGATTATTAGCTAGTTCCTACTTTGGAAGATTTTTCTCACTTATTGGGTATATCCATCCTCGAGAAAATGCCCTTCACAGGTTTGGAAGAGACTCCTAGACCAGAAGACATTGCTTTAGCTCTACATTTGAAACGGGCTGATGTAGTATCCAACTAGGAGACAAGACGTTGGGTTGAAGGTTTCTTAGCCAAGTTTCTAATAGATCAAGCTCAACTATTCTGGGATAACTTGGACTTTCATGCTTTTGAAGACATCTTGGCTCTCCTTATCTACGGTTTGGTTCTTTTCCTGAATCCAGATTCCTTCATAGATGTTAATGCGGTTAAGATCTTCCTGTCTCGCAATCCAGTGCCTACTCTTTTGGGTGATATCTTACATGCCCTCTATACTCGTACTGTGCGAAGAAGAGGAACCCTCATGTGTTGCATGTCGTTGCTGGCGAGGTGGTTTATTTCGCACCTCCTCAAGTCTGTGCTGAAGAATGAGGAAGGTTTAGGATGGTCTTACAGAATAATGTCCCTTGCCCATACAAACATTCTTTGGAGTTCCAAGGCTATGGAAAGTGTTGCTATCATTGATCGATGCGGTGGATACCCATAATGTCCGTTTCTTGGAATCAGAGGGGGAATAACCTACGGTCCTTGCTTGGCTTTACGATAGTTCGGTCGCGCTCGGAGAGACGGTCCTCATGAACTACTTCTTACAGATATTGCATTTCACCACAAGGGAGACGTTGACGAGCATTGCCGAAGGTTTATATGAGCCTGGGGTATGGTGAACAGATGTGACCCTCAAGAGCTAGGACCAAGGACTTCTCTCCCTATGCAACCTTATCTCCAGTGGGTCCGAGCTCGTGCTCAGAAGCTTGGGATGCCTTATGAAGCTGTGTTGCCAGTAATTGTGGAGCCTACCAATGAAGAGGGCATTCCTTATACAGTCCTTTATCCCTACATGGCCACTGATCTTGGGGAATTAAAGAGATCCTGGATTCAGTTGAGAGAGGAAAGGGATACCTACCGAGAGAAGTACCGTGAGCAAGAAAGGAAGATCTTGAAGCTCACGAGACAGCTTGAGAATGAAAGGACGATCAATGACTATGTCAGCACAAAGGGGAAGCGGCCATGGGATTTCTGATTTTTGCTTTCTTTAGTTTAGATTTATTTTTTTATTTATTTCTTTTGTAACGCCTCAAAGGCATTAATAAACAATTTTACAAGTTAATCTAATAAAGTTTGTTTATTTCTTGTTTTACAAATTCAAATCTCCCAAAGTCTTTGAAATCATTACATACGCATCTCATTATCATGCACCTCATCACAGGTACCATTACAGGTTTCTCATCTTCTTCGCTGTTTATTTCAGCACGAAATGTCTTCTGAAATACCTATCGATCAAGCCATCAAAGCTCTTCAGGAACATAATGCCCAATTCCAAGAGATGTTCTTGAACTTGGCTAAAGGGCAAGAGGATTTGAAGACTCTCATCCTGAAGGAAAAGAAGAAGAAGAAGAAGAAGAAGAAGAAGAAGGTGGTTCTTCTGAATATGGGTAACAGATTTGGGAATAGGTTGCGACATGAAGCTGATCCGTCTCTTTCATCCAAAGGAGAAGTGGTCCAAGAGGAAGAAAAGGGTCCCAATCCTGTGGTCTCTGATAATGATACTGATTTTGATGATGAGAAGTATCCTCCTGCTGAGGATAGGTACAAACAACTTGAAGACCGTCTGAGCGCTATGGAGATTTAGAAGATACCTGGTTTGGACTTCGGAGATCTGGGACTACCATCTAGGGTGGTGATACCTCATAAGTTCAAAGCACCTGTTTTCACCAAGTACGATGGAGTATCCTGTCCAAAACTCCATCTTCGCTTGTACATCAGAAAAATCCAACCATACACTGCTGATAGAAATTTGTGGGTGCATTTCTTTCAAGATAGTCTATCAGGGACTCAACTTGAATGGTTTTATCAATTGGAAGGAGCTAATGTCCGCAACTGGGAGGACCTTACTGCTGATTTTTACAAACAGTATCAGTACAACACCGACCTTGCTCCCACTCATACTCAGCTTCAGGGTATGTCAATGGGTGCAAGTGAAGGTTTTAAGGACTATGCTCAGAAGTGGAGAGATTTGGCTGAAAGAGTCCAACCCCCTTTGTCTGACAGGGAGTTGTTTGACATGTTTCTAAGGACGTGGTCTGGTCCATTTTTCAATCATCTAATCGGCAGTTTGTCATCTGGGTTTACTGAATTGATCATGACTGGGGAGAGAGTAGAAGCTGGTATCCGAAGTGGTAAGATACAGAAAGTTACTTTATCAAGTGCAAAAAAGAAGCTTTTCACCGGTAGGAAAGAAGCTAGTGCAGTCTATGGCTCGAGGAGCCAAAGCAGACCTGAACACCGTCAAGCAGTAAATGCGGTAGTAATATCAAGACCCACCGTTGCCCCACAACGCAACAATCAACAAAGAATGGAGAGACCGCAGAGACAGTACACTCAGCTTAATATGACCTTGTCTCAAATTCTACCACAATTATTGAAGACCAACCTGGTAACTCTGAGGGAAGCCCCGAAGAATCCAGCACCACATCCCCGTTGTATAATCCGAACACCCGCTGTGCCTATCACTCTTATATCCCGGGTCACGACACGAAAAACTGTTGGGACTTGAAGAATAAGGTGCAAGATTTGATAGAAGCCAAAGAAATCGAGTTTAACGCTCCGGAGAAGCCCAACGTAATAACTGCACCCATGCCCAAGCATGACTCGGGAATCAATGCTATTGAGGGTGTCTCTGCCACGGAAGATGTTGATGATGAGAACCCGGATGTCGACAGCTGGATCTACCCGACTACCAATGGTGGATTGAACAACTGGACGACGAAGGACTCCGTTCCCGTTTCTTTTATTACACAGTAATAGACTTTTGTTTTGAGATTTGTAACAGACAGTTTAAAACTTTATGGCCCGGTGCCTTGCCCAAGGCATCCTGGCTTTGTTTATGAGGGCTTATTATTTGTAATTTTCATATATCATCAATAAAGCATTGGACGTTTTCTTGCATTACAAATTTTATGCTCCTTGTTTTTCTTTTCTATCTCGCACTTTATCAAAACAACTATTGTCTTACACACACTCACATATCATAATGCAGATCTACATCCACTTTGGATCCCATTGATAACAACTCTACTACTTCCAGTTATGACTTTGAAAATCCGATCAACCAAGCCGAGGACGAAGGTGAGGATGATTGTGAAGTGCCTGGGGGACTTGCTAGACTGTTACTATAGGAAGAGAGGGCCATACAGCCTCATGAAGAGCCAGTGGAATCAGTGAATTTGGGTACAGAAGAAGACAAGAAAGAGGTCAAGATAGGTGTGAATCTGGAACCTAATGTCAAGCAACGGTTGATACAGATGCTACGCGACTATGTTGAGATCTTCTCTTGGTATTATGAAGATATGCTTGGTTAAAACACCGATATTGTGGTGCACCGCTGGACAACTAAAGAAGACTGCCCTCCGGTAAAGAAGAAGGTTCGCCGTATACGCCTCGAGATGTCTGAGAAAATCAAAGTTGAGGTCATGAAATAGTTTGACGCCAGATTTCTAGCTGTTATTTCTTACCCACAGTGGGTCGCCAACGTAGTCCCAGTACCCAAGAAGGATGGTAAGGTACAGATGTGTGTGGACTATAGAGATTTGAACCGGGCAAGCCCCAAGGATGATTTCCCACTTCCTCACATCGATGTTCTGGTCGATAACACCGTGCATCATAAGGTATTCTCCTTTATGGATGGTTTTTCTGGTTACAATAAGATTAAGATGGATCCCAAAGACATGGAGAAGACAACTTTCATTACACAGTGGGGCACCTTTTTCTATAAGGTCATGCCGTTCGGATTGAAGAATGTTGGGGCAACGTATCAGCGCGCCATGGTCGTTTTGTTCCACGACATGATTCACCATGAGATTAAGGTGTACGTTGATGACATGATTGCAAGGTCCCAGAATGAGGAAGAACACCTGGACCATCTCCAGAAGCTATTTGACAGGTTGAAGATGTATAAGCTGAGGTTAACCCGAACAAGTGCACCTTCGGGGTAAGGTCTGGTAAGCTGCTGGGTTTCGTCGTTAGTGATAAAGGTATTCAAGTGGATCCTGCAAAGGTGAAGGCTATATAGGAGATACCAGCTCCCCGCACAGAAAAAGAATTCAGAGGCTTTTTGGGACGTCTGAATTACATTGCCAGATTCATTTCACATCTGACTGCTACTTGTGAGCTAATCTTTAAGCTGCTGAAGAAAGATCAAGTGGTAAAATGGAATGATGAATGTCAGACCGCTTTCGAAAGGATCAAAGAATACCTCCAAGAGCCACAAATTCTAATACCTTCAGTTGAAGGGAGACCTTTGATCTTATACTTGACAGTACTCGACAATTCAATGGGGTGCGTGTTGGGGCAGCATGACGAGTCTGGCCGAAAAGAGCATGCTATTTACTACCTTAGCAAAAAGTTTACCGACTGTGAGACCCGATACTCACTGCTCGAGAAAACTTGATGCGCTTTGGCATGGGTTACTCGCCGGCTGAGACAGTATATGCTGACTCACACCACCTTATTGAAATAAAAAATGGATCCAATCAAGTATATCTTCGAAAAGCCTGCCTTGTCCGGAAGAATAGCAAGATGGCAGATGATCTTAACTGAGTATAACATCCAATACACAACCCAAAAGGCAATCAAGGGGAGTGTGTTGGCATTTCATTTGGCGCATCAGGCCGTGGATGATTACCAGTCTATGAATTTCGAGTTTCTGGATGGGAACATCATGTTGGTAACTGACTGTTAAAAACTTGGATCGGACGAAGGACCTGAGGAAGGATCCCGATAGTCGATGTATTTTGACGGAGCTTCAAACGCATTGGGTAATGGCATTAGCGCTGTGATCATATCTCCTGAGGGCTGTCATACTCCGTTCACCGCCCGATTATGTTTTAATTGCACAACCAATATGGCGGAGTATGAAGCGTGCATCCTGGGCCTTCGAGCATCTATTGATATGAGGATTAAGTTCTTGAGTGTATTCAGAGATTCCGCTCTAGTGATTAGCCAGATCAAAGGTGAGTGGGATACGAAACACCTAAATCTTATTCCTTACAAGGAGTATGTACTGACGTTGCTCCCACACTTTGAGGAGATAACCTTTGAACACTTCCCGAGAGAGGAGAATCAGTTAGCGGACGCGCTAGCTACCATGTCTTCTATGTTCAAAGTCAGGTGGGATAATAAAGCTCCCTAGATTACCATTGAGAGGTTGGACGAACCCGCGCATTGCTTTGACATCGAGACTGAAGAGGTAACAGATAAACCCTGGTTTTACGAGGTAAAGAGGTATCTTGAGGCTCAAGAGTACCCCGAGGGTGCATCTGTTAATGATAAGAAGTTCTTGAGAAGATTTGCTACGAAGTTCTTCATCAACAATGGGATCCTTTACAAGAGTAACCATGATTCAACCCTACTGCGATGTGTGGACAAGAGCGAGGCGGAAAGGATCATGGTAGAGTTACATGAAGGTGCTTTCAGAACTCATTCTAGTGGACACACCATGGTGAAGAAAATCCTACGGGCAGGATATTATTGGTCTACTATGGAAACCGATTGTTATCAGCATTCTCGTACCTGTCATAAGTGCCAAGTTTATGCTGATAAGGTGCATGTACCTCTAGTTCCTCTGAACGTCTTGACAGATCCTTGGCCTTTTGCAATGTGGGGCATCGACATGATTGGCGAGATCAGACCTACCGCGTCCAATGGGCATCGTTTCATTCTGGTAGCTAGTGATTACTTTACAAAGTGGGTTAGGGCAGCTTCATTTGCTACAATAACCAAGAACGTCGTGGCGCAATTTATCCGACATAATTTGATCTGTTGATGCGGTGTACCAGAGAGGATCATTACAGACAATGGTATAAATCTCAATAATACAATGATCACTGAACTCTGCAAAAAATTTAAGATACAACATCATAACTCTTCTCCTTACCGGCCGAAGATGAATGGGGTTGTTGAAGAGCCTAATAAGAATATCAAGAAGATTGTGCAGAAGATGACGGTGAAATACAAAGACTGGCACAAGATGTTACTGTTCGCTCTTCATGGGTACCGCACCTCAGCGCAGACGTCAACAGGGGCAACACCCTACTCTTTGGTGTATGGCATGGAGGCAGTCTTACCCATTGAGATCCAGATACCTTCTCTCGGGATTATGAAGGATGCAGGTTTAAGCAAGGACGACTGGATCCAGACCCGGCTTGATCAGCTGAACTTAATCGATGAAAAAAGACTTACTGCTATTTGTCATGGTCAGACGTACCAAAAGCGAATGATCAAGGAATTTAACAAGAAAGTCAGACGACAAGAGTATCAAGTCGGGGATTTGGTGATCAAACACATCATACTCCCACAAGGTGATCCCAGGGGCAAATGGAACCCTACGTACGAAGCGCCATTTGTGGTTAAGAACATCTTCTCGGGAGGAGTTATGATTCTAACCACCATGGATGATGACGACCTTCCTCACCCCGTCAATGCAAACATAGTGAAAAAAATACTACGCATAATCAAAGGCCCTCTAGGTTGACTGGACTAGGCAAAAATAAGGGCTTCCCGGCGAACCAAAAGGGTTCGGGCAAAAATAAGGGATGAAAATGTAAAAATATCTGTACACCCGGCAAGTCGAAAACCTGAAAAGGCGGCTTTGGCAAAAAAGGGTATCCCGGTGGACCGAAAACCCAAAAGGGCGGTTTAGGCAAAAATTAGGGATTAAAGCGTAACATTATGTCTCATTGGGATCATCTTGCAACCAGACTTCGGTATCGACTATCAAGCTCGGACGACGCTGATCAATCTGATCTACCTTCAACCAAGTAGTGAAGTGATGAGGCACTCGAAGATATAAGGGCAATAGCAGAGTTGGAACCCAGTGGGATTGTTTCACATAGCTGTTTTTCTTTCTTTTACACAAATTGTATAAATTTTGTTCGTTCGGCGGCGTTCTCTTACTAGGACGTCAGCCTCTTGTACAAAACGCCTATTACAGGCCAACTTCAAAATCAATACAATTCATTTTCACAAATAAATTTCAAAATTGTTTTTCTTTTCTGTTTTGTTTTGCAAGAACGTCCAATGATTCATTTTTGATATATGCATTTTAAAATAATTGTTGCTCATAAATATTTACATGCGAAACAAAAGACAATTACTCGTAATTCCAGGAACAACGACAAGCAAGAAATGTCCAAACCTTAGAGTTGCTCTACCCACCAGGTACAGGGATAGACCCAGATGGAGAATATGACTAAAAGTGCATACACTCCCCGCAGAGTAAGAATTACCCAAAAACAATGGTGTTAATTCTCCCAAAGCAAAGTTCATCTATCGCCAACAATGGAAGGCTATCCCCAGTGGAGTTTATTTCTTCCACAGACAGAAACTCAATCCCCAACAAAATTCATTATCGCCAGCAACAGTAATTCATCCCCAACCGAGGTTATTTCTCCAAATTCAGTAAAACTTCTACCAGAGCATCGCTCTTCCCCACAGAGTCATTTTCTCGCTAATTTATTCTCCAGCAAAGTTATTCTCTCACCAACTTATTTCGGTCGTTACCCCCAGCGGAAACAAAGAATTCAACTCCTTGTACCCTCCAGCAGTAGCCCGAGATTTATTTTCCCCAGCTAGAGAACGTCATAAGAACATTGCATATTCACAGGTCATGGCATACGCATAAACATCATACAACACAATCTCATTTATTTTTAAGAACATCATTATTCGATACATGTCATGCATCATGACATTACATACGACTAACTCTTTACCTTTCAGGGAAAGATACAATCAAATTCTCACAAGTTTTCTCTGGTTCAGTCAAAACGGTGCTATGATTTCTATTCCAGTTCAAGCTACAAAGCCCGAGTACGACCGGATAGTATCTTGATTTCCCTATCATATTGTGAAGCCCGGAGAACGACTGGATAACAATATCAAAATACCGCGAAGCCTGGAATCGACCAGATAGTGGTTTATCTTGAAGCTATGAAGCCCGGGTTCAACCGGATAATAGTTTAATCCCCATCAAGTTATTGTGAAGCTTGGATTACGGCCAGATAGCAATACAAGATACCATGAAGCTTGGAATCAACCAGATAGTGGTATAAGACGTTGTGAAGCCTGGATTACGACCAGATAGCAGCCAAGAATACTATAAGGCCTGGAGTCGACCAAATAGTGGGATATCTTTAATGCAAGTTATGAAGCCCGGGTTCGACCGAATAGTATCTTGATTTCTTCAAACACCATGAAGCCTGGATTCGACCAGATAATGGTATGAGACATCGTGAAGCCTGGATTACGACCAGATATCAGTACAAGACACTGGAGCCTGGATTACAACTAGATAACAGTAATGGACACTGTTAAGCTTGGATTACGACCAAATAGCAGTTTACCCGGTTGTTGTACCCCAAATTTTTCCCTCCCATATTCTTCAAGATTTGCCAAGATCAAGGTTCAAAATCTCTCAAGGGTTGCACAGTCCAAATGCCTCCTAACACAGTCAAAATTAGGGTTTTGGTTCTTTCAAAGAAATTGAAGTTTTCAAGGGTCCAATCAAGTCCAACATGCTCATATACATTGTCAAGCATCCATAGGCCAAGTTTTAAGACTCACAGCATCAAATTGCACAGTCAAAAACCCTAAATGCTTCACAGTCAACTACAGGGGCAAAATGGTCATTTGACAGTCAAAAGTAAATTTTTTTGGTCAACATCTTATTTTGAAGCCACAAACATCATTTGATCAATTCTTGATCATGATTCTCAAAGCATGGCTCAAAAAGTCTCGAGATGCAAAAGTTTCTATTTTTGGATAGTTGAAAAAGTCAACTGCAAATTGACCAAGGCATAACTTCTTCATGGTTTATCAGAAAAATCCCATCCAAAGCTCATTTTGAAGAGGATGACATTTCCTATAACTCATCTTCACACTCCAAGTCCAAGAAATGCTCTCACAAAAAGTTATCAATTTCAACATTATAGGTCATTTTCAAAAGTCAACAAAAAGGCACTTTAAGTCAAAGACCATAATTTTAGATTGGTAAATCAAAATGACATGGGACCAAAGACATTGGTTAGAGGACTTCAAGACCTTTCCAAAATGTCCAAGAACATGTTCATAGCTTCAAAATTGAGCAAGATATGCCTTGTAGAAGTTGGGAAATGTTTGGGAGTTTTGAAAAGTCAACTTTGCACAAAAGACTTCAAAATTTCTATTGGGCCACAAATTCTTCCATGAATCATTACCCAAAGGCTATGCACGACCCACTAAGCTCAAAGGGAGTTATTTTCTTATTTTTGATTAATTATTTGAATTTTTATTATCATTAATTCATTTAATTAAATTTAAATATAAGAAAAATACCAAATCATGTTTTCAAATCTTTTTTATGCAGCAAATCTCTTCCACACATGTAAGAGATCTCGTGCATCAATCAAAAGGGACAAAATCATCCATATTTGGCAAGTTTCCATGGCAAAAAGATTGGAAAAGGATGTGAAAAAATCAAAGATTGAAATCATAAATACATGGACTTTGGGCTTGGTTTTTTAACCTAATTCCATTCACTTACATATGCATTACCTAAACCTATTCCATTGGACACGAAATATTGCATACAAGCTGCATACCAAATTGCAAATTTTCATCAAATTTTTGAAAACTGAAAACATAGTTACAGCGCGATTCAAAGCCTAAAACCTATTCCAAACGCTTGCTGGGACTTCCTTGAACGTGTTTCAACCCCTTTCCAGTCTCCACGCACAAAGAATTGGTAGAACAAAATTGTTTTCGTCTTGAACTTTTCCATAATCGTGCTTTACTTTTCATGCACTATTCATGAGTTTTAATGGTTGATTCTTACTAACAATGATGTTCTGAAGCTAATGGTACCATTTAATTGAACTAATAATGCCTATATCAAAATCTGCCATTAACGTTTTCTAGGGTTTCAGAGCTCCAAATTTAGGGGTTTCTTCATATGGAAAAATCAGACCTTCAAACCTGTGCCATTGGATTCGTGACCTCAAGACGAGACAAACTCACACCTCGCGCCCTTTTTATATTTGCTCATGTTCTAATCGCTATTTTCATGGTTTGCAGTTAGTGGGGGTTTAAAACCCCCGCTACTTGTTTTGTGTTTTTGCAGAAAGATGAAGAAGAAGCCTATGTGTCCAAGCATGACTGGGTGATTCAAATATTGGCGCGTGATTTTACTTTACACCACTAACGCTTGTTTTCTATCATAATGATTATGTTCCATAATATTAACAAAGGCGTTCAATAGCTCAGTTGGTGGCTGAGGTGGCTTGCAGGCATTGGGACCTGGGTTCGATTCCCAGGTCCCCTCTCATATTTCATAATTTTTTCCTTAACACATTTCCATGCAGCGTCCATCACAAGGCCTACCATGCATCCTCACATCCAGGCTTGCCACGCGCCCATGCGTTTCAATCCAAAGGCTATAAGAGGATGTCTACCATACACGCTAGTCAACCACTCCACATGCAAGCACAGAAAGTCAAAAAGGCTTTGCATTCTTGGGCCAGATTTCTCACAAAAAACCTCCTTTTGGGGCCAGACACCCCCCATGGTTTGCATCAATTTTTAATTTTTATTTGCTTTCTTTCTTAATTATATTAATTGTTTTAATTGTTTTCTTTAAATTCCTAAAATAATTTTCATAATAAAATAAAATACAAAAAATCAAAAATGTTTATTGTTAATATTAATTTCACCATTATTTATTTTGTAAATAAACTTTAATAATTAACTAGTTAATTTAGGTTTTAAAACTTTAATGTTTTTCTTAATAAATTAAAATAGGTAGAATTACAGTTTTGATATTTTTTTTCACCTTTTCTTTTTAAATAATTTTTTCTTATTATCATTATTATTAATTACTAATTTATTTTATAAATAAACATGTACATAAATTCTTTAGTAAATTAGGTTAAACTTTAGCATTTTTCATTAATAATTAAAAATAACTTAGAATTAGGGTTTCTTTTAATTTTAATTTTTCTTTATCTCATAAATACCAAAAACCTAAAAAACACTTCTTTTCTTAAATAAATAATTAACTAGCCTTTTAATTTTCATTTAATTTCAAAAGGGTCCAATGCCCTCGAACGTTCTATTTTTATTCGTTTCGCACGTTATTTTATTTTCCTTTGTGAATATTATGTAATTGCTCAAGCCATGTAATAGTAATTAGGAATTTATTTACTTTCCGCATTTTTATCAAAACGGGTCTTTGTTAATTTGGAGATGTATAGACCCGCGCCTTGTAATAGCGTAGGATTTTACTTTCCGCATTTAAATTTCCGCACTCTTAAAACTGTTAAACTTTGCATGAAAGAATGTATGGCCTAAATTAAAAACAAGCTTAGATCACCATGATACATGTACAAGATAAAACATAACATGAAAATAACACACAAATTCACACACCACTCTTAGGGTACGCCTCACCTGTTGCCTTACCTTCGAAACGTGGTCGTCGAGTATAGGACGTCTTAGTAAGTCCTTATATCCATTGATCTAGTTGCCTCGAAACAAGTTGCCTCGAAACGGTTGCCTCGGAATAGTTGCCTCGAAACGGTTGCCTCGGATTAAAAAAGGATCAAGGACATAAGGGTAGCTTCTAAGGTGTCCTGCTGTTGCTTCGGTGACCACACTGTCCCTACACTCGAATTGATCCGAACACCTCCAACGGTGGTGCTACCTACCTCTCAATGGTGGGATGGCACTACCCTAAGGACATTTACACAGCCTAATTCCTTAGGGTAGGTAGATGACTCATGGATACTTGCTCTATTAAAAAAGAAATCAAAACTCTTTTCACACCGACACTTTCAAAAAGTTTTCAAAACAATTTTTCAAACACTCTTGAGGACAGATACAAGAGTCATTCAGAAATCTTTCAAAGAAACTTTTTCAAACCCACTCACAATTGAAAAGCAAACATTTTGAAAACACAAATGAGCAAGTATCTAAGAGCCCGTGGATAACCACGGATAGAAAGGGTGCTAACACCTTTCCTTTCTATAATCTACCTCCCGAACCGAGAAACATCTCGAAAAGGATATTTGCTGTGCTTTTGTCCTGTCCATATTGGAGAAAATAAAAGACGGTGGCGACTTTTGCTTCCGCGACATTTCGCGAACAAGCTTTAAACAGTCAGTTCTAAATCCACCGATCACAGAACTGGCGACTCTGCTGGTTAGTCATCTGAATTCCTTCCGGTATATTGAGATGGACGGGGAGTTTATTGAAACCCCCTTTCAACATTTTGAAGAGGTACCCCCAACATTGGCGTCAGCAGAAACAGTGGTTGAAGAAGACTTTCCGTTGAAGATGGCTTCCTTGAAGGACGCCCGGGCTGTAATTGAGAAAGGTGAATGTGCTAACTGGGGCAGGCTCCCTAATTTTACTCCTAAGACTGACAAGTTTGGACTGGGTTTTACTGCAGAGGCTCAGAGGACTATGCGCAAAGCTAGGATCGGAAGACCTCCCGTGTTCATCACCAACCCGGGAGTGAATTCTATAGAAAGCGACACGGAGGAATCATAGTTTGATAGCTGGATCTACCCGATGACTGATGATGGACTGACCAATTGGACCGCAAAAGATCACATACCTGTTACTTTTGTTACGCAGTAATGAATTTCTTTGTTTTTTAATTTGTAATAAACAATAAACTGAAACTTTATGGCCCGGTGTCTTACACGGGGCACCGTTGGCTTCATTTGTGAGGGCTTATTAACTGTCATTTCCATATATCATGAATAAAGACATTGGACGTTTTTCGCATTTCAAATCTTGTGCTCCCTTTCTTTCTTTCTTTATATATTGCAAAACAACTGTATTTACACACACTCACCCATACAGGTTTCAATCCACTCTGGATCTCACTGGTAACGACTCTGCTACTGCCAGTTATGACTTCGAAAATCCGATCAACTTAGCCGAAGACGAAGGTGAAGATGATTGCGAATTGCCTGGTGAGCTTATAAGATTGTTACTCCAGGAGGAGAGGGTCATTCAGCCACATGAAGAGCCAGTGGAAACGGTGAATCTGGGTACTGAGGCAGATAGAAAGGAAGTTAAGATCGGTGCCAATCTAGAGCTCAGCGTGAAACAATGGTTGGTTCAGATGTTAGATGATTATGTGGAAATCTTCGCCTGGTCTTACGAAGACATGCTAGGGTTGGATACTGACATTGTGGTCCATCACCTGCCTACCAAGGAAGACTGCCCTCCAGTAAAGCAAAAGGTCCGCCGTATGCGTCTAGAGATGTCCGAGAAGATCAAAGCTGAGGTTATGAAGCAATTTGACGCCGGTTTTCTTGCTGTGACTTCTTACCCTCAATGGGTTGCCAACGTGGTTCCGGTGCCAAAGAAAGATGGTAAGGTCAGAATGTGTGTCGATTACAGGGATCTGAACAGGGCGAGCCCCAAAGATGACTTCCCTCTACCTCACATTGACGTTCTGGTTGACAATACTGCTCAGCACAAGGTGTTCTCCTTCATGGATGGTTTTTCAGGTTATAATCAGATCAAGATGGCTCCAGAAGACATGGAAAAGAATACCTTTGTTACTCAATGGGGCACCTGAATCCCAGAATCGACCAGATATTAGTAGGCCTTAAAGTCAAATGGAAACCCGGATGCGACTGGATAACCACTTTATTTCTTCTGAAGCCTGGAATACGATCATATAAGAAGTAAGGTATTGTGAAGCTTGGAATCGACCATATAGCAGTACAAGAACACCATGAAGCCTGGATTCGACCGGATAATGGTATAAGACATCGTGAAGCCTGGATTATGACCAGATAGCGGTAAAAGGCACTGAACCCTGGATTACGACCAGATAACAGTATGAGACACTACGAAGCATGGATTTCGACCAAATAGCAGTTTACTTGGACAATTACTAAGAAGCCCAGAATCAACCAGATATTAGTGTGCCCTAAATTCAAGTTTAAGCCCCGATGCGACCAGATAACAACTTAATTCCTTCTAAAGCCTGGATTACTACCAGATAAGAATTGAGAAGTTGCGAAGCCTGGAGAATGACCGGATAGCAAGTTTAATCTCATCTCCTCAGTAAGTCACTGTAAATCCTGGAGCACGACCAGATAGCAGTCGATCTTATCACTATGAAACCTGGATCACGACCAGATAGTAGTTCATTTTCACCTCTTCGACCAAGAGACGATTTCTTAGTAGAATAACGGACGACCGAAGCTCCTAAAATTCAACTTTTACCAAGACAGATATCAACATTCCCCAGCGAAACCTTCCTCAACAACATGTATACGGGTTCTCGCCAAGGAATCTCTTATGCAATCGACACTTCTTCTGATGGCATCTTTAAGCCCATCCTCTGTCATCAACTTTCAGATGGCATCTTTAAGCCCATCCTCCGTCATCAATCTCCAAAATGGCATCTATAAGCCCATTCCCGACATCACAAGACAAGTACCACCTCATGCGAGTGTAAATTTCTGGGCACTTTAGTGTTCAATCATCTTCCACCTTCAGATCACGAAAGGCAAGCAAGACAATCTACATCCTCAGGTTTAAGAAGATTGAACAGGGGCAGATGTTGTACCCCAAAATTTTCCCTCCCATATTTCTCAATACTTTTCAAGAGAGATCCTCAAATTGCTCAAGGAAGTCCAAGGGTTTACCAGACAAACTCTCTCCTAAGCCAGTCTATCTCAAATTAGGGTTTCAGTTTGCATCGAGGTACTTGAGTCCAAGGGGTCCCAAATTCTAACTATTGTCCTAATATGTTCTCAAGATCCTCCATGTCAAGTTTCAAGCCTTGCAGAGAAAGTTTGCTCAGTCAATTACTCAAAAGCCTGAAAATCGACTGTGCTAGGGCAAAACTCAATTGTGATCCCCATACAGTCAAACCTCAATATGTTTGGTTAATATCCTCATTTTGAAGTACTATTCATCATTTGATCAAGGGTTGATCATGATTCATAAAGGATTTCTCACAATTCATCAAAATCCAAAAGTTGCTAATTTAGGGTTTTACCGGAAAAGTCAACCCAACTTTGACCAAGCATAAATTTCTCATACTTCATTAGAAATGAAACATCCAAATCTCATTTTGAAGAATATGAAATGCCCTACAATTAATCTTCATCTCCCAAGTTCAAAATATGCACTCACTAGAAGTTACAAATTTGGACATTATATGTCATTTTGGAAAGTCAACAAAAACACCTTTTTTGTCAAAGCTTCATACATGAACATGGAAGACTCAATTGAGATGAGACCAAAAGGGTTGCTTAGAGGACACATTGAGATTTCTAAAAAGTCCAATAACACATCTCTAGGGTCAAAATTGAAGGAGTTATACATTTGCAAAGTTGACCTCTTTTCCAAAATTGCCAAAAGTCAAAAGTGCCTCAAATTGCAATTTTTGTCAAATGGCCCAACTTTTTGTGCTTGTATTAAGTTTGTACCATTACCCATGACCCATGATCCTTCCCACTTTCCTTTATTTGATTTTTGTCATTTATTTTGGTTTTTATTTCAATTAAATCAAATTAAATCAAAATAAAATCATAAAAATATCAAAACTAATCAAAGCTTGAGATTTTGTGCATGTTTAGGTCTCTTATACAGTTATCAATGAAATCAAATCTTGAAAGGCTTGTTTGTACACAAAAAGATTGAATTTTTCTTGTTTTAGAAAGATTGGATACAAGTGTGAATCAAGGATCAAATCTCTATAATTACAAAGATTGGATACAAACTTGTAAGCCTAATTCACTCAAGGACATATATAGAACAAATTCAGACCAAGTGCATAAGGTTAGAGGCGGGAAAACAGAAGGAGAACTTTAAAAAACTCAAGAAAAAGTAGCGATCTGTTTTCACAGTTCCAAGCGCTTTCAAGCCTTTCCAAGCATTCCTTTCACTTGCTGGGCATTCAAGGAGTCCATCCCAATCCTTAGCAAGCTTTTTCGTGCATCAAAACTCACTGTAAGTGTCTCACGACTTTGGCATTTTCTTGAAATCCAATATCATTATTTTGGCATTTGTAGGATGAATTCTTTATATATTCTTGTTCAGTGAAACATTTGCAAGCTATTGGTAATGATTAATTGCATTTTTTCTAACCATACAGTGATCCACCATAGTTAGGGTTTAGGTTTCGTTTTTAGGGGTTTTAATTGTAGGTAAAATTGGCCCAAAAGAGGAGTATTATGGTGTTCACAAGGTCAAGACGAATTGATCTGCACCATTAGTTTTCAGTTATTGAGCTTGTACGAAATTATGGAAATATGTAGGGGTTGTACCTACGCTTTTTGTCCGTAGGTAAAAGTCTCCAGACTTTTAGCAACGGAGGGAGGTAGGAGATGATGGCGTGGCGTGGCCTGACAGGCCCATTCAAAAATTCGCGCGCTGGACAATTGGCATTTTGTGTTTTTTAATATAATGATTATTTGATATTCATTGTCCAACAAAGCGCGTTGGTTCAGTTGGTCAGTGGGAGAGAGAAAAAGCCATAGGGCCTGGGTTCGAATCCCAGGTCCCCCATATTATTTCATATGGTTTTTTCTTGTATAATCAGGCATGTGTACATGCAAGGGGTTCACCATACACCCTCAAGGGACAACCAACCAGATGTCCACGCGATAGATCCAAGGATGCATGATGGAAGTCTACCATAGGCTTAGTCAAACGTGTCACATTGGATCATGAAGGTCAACCTTGGACCAAGGCTTATTGGGCCAGAAATCAGATTTGCACCTCCCTTTCTACTTTGACACCAGGCCCAATTCTCTCTTTATTTTCTTTTTATATTTTCTTTTATTTAATTATTTTGATTATTTTCTAACACAAATTTAATTCTTTTTATAAAAATTCATAAAATCAATTTTTATCAAATTAGATCTAAGTTTTATTTTCTTTTCAAAAATTAATTTAATAATTAGTTTAATTTAATTCTAGGGAAATATTAACCCTTTGTAAATACATTAAAATCAATTAGAAAATTAGGGTTTTGTTTAATTTTATTTTTATTTTATTTTCTTAAAATAACAAAAATATAAAAATAAGTCAAAATTAATAATTTTTCTTAAATTTGAAATTGATTAGTAATTACGTTTATATTTATTTATTCAACCCTATTTTTCTTAAAATAATCAAAAACAACCAAAAAATAATTCTTCTTTCAATTAGGTTTAGACGTGGTCAAAACCAATTTTGTGAATGTCATGACTGATGTCATAACATTCTGGGATAAACGGTACATTCTGCAGAAAAAGAATGTCATGCAGGAGCTACTCAATATGAGTGTTTAGCATGATAATTAAGCAATGATCATATTTATTGCATTCTACCAAAATCAGTGAACAGGATACTTGTTGTCATAACCAATGTTAAGACATCCTGTACTGATCTAACATTTGTGCAGATTTATTATACCTGAGAATTTTCAGGAATCTGGTATGTTGTTGTGTACAGTCCAGATCAGATACTCACGTGGACATTAGGTTAACCCTGCTTAACCCTAATCTGGTTGTTAAAAACCTAAGACCAAGTCTTGAGGTTAACTCGAATTAACCCTAGCTATTTTCGTGGAAGCCCTAACTGAAGAATAACCTGCCTATATATTCCTCATGAAGATTGTTGGTGAAGGACACTTTTAGACAAAAGATCAATAAGGAATTGTATAGTTGTAACTACTGCGAGCCAAGCAATTATCATTGTGATAAGTGACATAGAGTAGGTTTGATTGTAAGGGTTGTGTATCACTCAAAGCTTTGAAGCACGAGTGTTTGTGTCACTTGATTAAAGCTTTGAAGAAAAGTCAAGTTAGGGTTGTGTATCACTCAAAGATTTGAAGCACGAGTGTTTGTCACTTGATTAAAGCTGTGAAGCAAAATCAAGTGTGTGTACTGAAGAGTGTCTTCATAATCTCATTAATCAATAGTTTAGTATCACTGCTGTGATTGAGGGGGAGTGAATAGGAACTCAGGTTTAAGTTGAACTTATATTGAAGTTGCATTGGGTAGGTCTTAAGTGAAGGAGATAAACTGGTTGGTTTATTCCTGAATTAATATCTCTTATAGTGAATTTCCTCCCTGGCTTGGTAGCCCCCAGAGTAGGTGTTGTTACACACTGAACTGGGTAAACAATTGATTGTGTTCTTTACTGCTTTTAAATTTACTGTCTTGAAGTGTGTCAGATACGGTGTCATAACATTCACTGTGACATTAAGTATCTGTTGCCAGAATTTCAATTGGCATCAGTGCAAGCACCCTGCATGTCTTACTGGGTGAGATCTAGGGATATTATTTTTTGGCTCTATGGACAAAGAAGGAGGATTTGGGAACAGACCACCCATTCTGGATGGATCAAATTATGACTATTGGAAACCTCGTATGATTGCCTTCTTAAAATCACTGGACAAAAAGGCTTGGAGAGCTGCTGACAAGGGATGGAACCATCCCATCATAACTGGGAAAGATGGGACAACCAGTCTGAAACCTGAGGAAGAATGGAGCAAAGAAGAAGATGAGTTAGCCATGGGTAACTCCAAAGCATTAAATGCCTTGTTTAATGGAATTGATAGAAACATATTCAGACTAGTACATCAATGTGAACTGGCTAAGGATGTTAGGGACACTCTCAAAACTACCCATAAGGGTACATCCAAAGTAAAAATGTCAAGGCTTCAGATGCTGACTACCAAATTTGAGAACCTAAGGATGATGGAAGATGAGACCATTCATGAGTTTCACACGAACATCTTGGAAATTTCCAACACCTCATGAGCATTGGGAGAAAAGATGTCAGAAGAAAAGCTGGTGAGAAAGATTCTCAGATCCTTGCCTAAAAGATTTGCAATGAAGGTGACTTCTATAGAGGAAGCTCAGGATATCTGCAACTTGAAAGTTGATGAACTCATTGGGTCACTTCAGACTTTTGAGATGGGGATCAGTGACAATGTTGACAAGAAAAACAAGAGCATAGCACTTGTATCTAATACTGAAGATGAAAACAAGGAGGATGATGTAGAGAATATTTCAGAAGCTATAGCCATGCTTGGAAGGCAGTTCAACAAACTCATCAAGAGAATGGACCCTAAGTCAAGGTCAAATGTCAAGAACATTCCCTCGGACATTAACATATCCTATGACTCCAGCAGAAGACCAAAGTCTAAAGAAAAGGGAAATCAAAGCAAAGGAATCCAATGCCATGGATGTGAAGGATATGGGCACATTCGAGCTGAATGTCCTACCTTTCTTAAGAAACAAACAAAAGGAATGTCTGTTACTTGGTCCGATTGTGACTCAGAAAGTAATTCTGAAGAAGAATCTGCCAAACTAGTTACTGCACTAGCTGGTATTTGTAACTCTGATAGTGACTCTAGTGATGAGGAAGTGACATTTGAAGAACTGGCTGACTCCTACAAGAAGCTATGTATCAGAAGTGCTAAAGTCTGTCAGCAAAATGAGAGACAAAAAAACTCATAGTAAAGTTGGAGGCTGAGAAGAAGGCAGACACTGATACTATAAGTCATCTCGAAGGTGAAGTTTAAATGCTAAACTCAAAACTTGATCAGATGACCAAGTCTGTCAAGATGCTGACAAATGGAACTGACAAATTAGAAGAAATCCTTCAGGCTGGACAAAATGTGGGAAACAAGTCTGGTCTAGGATTTGTGGCAGCAAAGAAATCTACTGTAGAAAAGAAGAAGATCATACCTGATAAACAAATGTCAAAGCAGATGTCACAACATAACACTCAACATCGAGAACAGAAAAATATGAAGAAAAAGTATCAAAGATGGAGATGTCATAATTGTGGAAGGTTTGGTCACATAAAGCCATCCTGCTTCAGATTGTATGGATATCCTAATCAGATCCCAGCTGTCAAACCTAAGTCTAACAAGGCACCATATACTCAACAGTGGAAGAAAAAGTATGCAACCCTGATAGCTCACACCTCCCTTAGAGTCTCTGCAAAGGAAGACTGGTACTTTGACAGTGGATGCTCTAAACACATGACTGGAATCAA
Organism: Vicia faba; assembly: GCA_948472305.1. Classification (NCBI taxonomy): domain Eukaryota; kingdom Viridiplantae; phylum Streptophyta; class Magnoliopsida; order Fabales; family Fabaceae; genus Vicia; species Vicia faba. The sequence continues at coordinate 1,679,128,606 of OX451736.1, read as the reverse complement.
TAATCTTTTGAATAATGTTAAACCTCATACTACTAGTTATGTAACTTTTGGAGATGGTGCTAGAGGAGAAATCAAAGGAGTTGGAAACTTGGACTGCCCAGGAGTTCCAAACCTAAATGAAGTATTGCTGGTAAAAGGCTTGACTGCTAATCTCATAAGTATCAGTCAATTATGTGATCTAGGATTCATGGTCAACTTCACCAAGTCTGAATGTCTTGTAACAAATAAAAAACAAGAAGTTGTAATGAGAGGAGTCAGATCAAAAGACAACTGTTACTTATGGGAGTCTGAGAACACTAATTATTCTTCTGTGTGGTCTATAGCCAAAGAAGAAAAGGAAGTGAAACTATGGCACCAAAAACTTGGTAATTTACATCTAAGAGGGATGAAAAGGATCATATCCATGGAGGCAGTCAGAGGGATTCCAAGGCTTCAAATTGATGAAGGGAGAGTCTGTGGTGAATGTCAGGTTAGAAAGCAAACTAGAATGTCACATCCAAAGACAAGACATCTAACCACCTCTAAGGTGCTAGAACTCATACATATGGATCTGATGGGTCCAATGCAGGTGGAATGTCTTGGAGGAAAGAGATATGTGTATGTTGTTGTGGATGAATTTTCCAGATTCACCTGGATTAACTTCATTATGGAAAATTCTGATGTATTTGATGTATTTAAGGAACTATGCAAAAGAATTCAAAGAGAAAAAGAAGGATGCATTGTCAGAATCATAAGTGATCATGGCAAGGAGTTTGAAAATAGTAAGTTTGATAAGTTTTGTTCCTCTGAAGGAATCAATCATGAATTCTCTTCACCCATAACCCCTCAACAAAATGGAGTTGTGGAAAGGAAAAACCTGACTATACAGGAATCTACCAGAGCAATGATACATGCCAAAGGACTTCCTATTCACTTTTTGGCTGAAGCTATGAATACAGCCTGTTATGTCCATAACAGGGTCACCTTGAGAAAGGGAACATCATCCACCATTTATGAACTATGGAAAGGAAGAAAGCCTACAGTAAAGTACTTCCATGTCTTTGGAAGCAAATGCTATATTCTGACAGATCGTGAACAAAGGAGAAAGATAGATCCTAAAAGTGCTGAAGGAAAATTCCTAGGATACTCTGCCAATAGCAGAGCATATAGGGTATTCAATTCCAGGTCCAAAGCTATGATGGAATCTATAAATGTCATAGTTTATGATTATCATGAGGAAACAGATGTCCCATATGATGTTGAGACATTCTTTGAGACTTCAACTCAAGTGTCTAAAAAGGATGATGTACCTAAAACTACTTCATCAAAATCTGAATCAAAGGAAGCTAACAAAGATCCTTCCATCAGAATTCAGAAAGATCATCCTAAGGAACTCATCATAGGAGACCCAAACAGTGGAGTCATTACAAGATCTAGAGAAATTATCTCAAACTCTTGCTTTGTCTCTAAGATTGAACCAAAAAATGTTAAGGAGGCTTTGACTGATGAATACTTGATTGGAGCAATGCAAGATGAATTGAACCAATTTAAGCAACATGAAGTATGGGAGTTAGTTCCTAGACCAGAAGGAACAAACATTATTGGCACAAAATGGATCTCCAAGAACAAATCAGATGCTGTAGGAGTTGTCACCAGGAATAAGGCAAGGCTTGTTGCTCAAGGCTACACTCAAGTTGAAGGGGTTGATTTTGATGAAACTTTTGCTCCTGTAGCCAGACTGGAATCAATCAGACTTCTTTTGGGAGTTGCTTGTCTCCTTAAGTTTAAGCTATTTCATATGGATGTAAAGAGTGCCTTCTTAAATGGGTACTTAAATGAGGAAGTATATATGGAACAGCCTAAAGGATTTGTGGATCCAAACTATCCTGATCATGTCTACAAATTGAGGAAAGCTCTATATGGCCTGAAACAAGCTCCTAGAGCATGGTATGACAGATTGACAAAGTTCCTCACTGACAAAGGATACAGGAAAGGAGGCTTGGATAAAACCCTTTTTGTCAAAAATGAAGGAGGAAAGATAATGGTAGCTCAAATTTATGTTGATGACATAGTGTTTGGAGGAATGTCAGATAAAATGGTTAAACATTTTGCTGACCAAATGCAAGCTGAATTTGAAATGAGCCTCATGGGAGAATTGACCTACTTTCTTGGACTACAAGTCACATAGATGGAAGACTCAATTTTTCTGTCTCAAAGCAAGTATGCAAAGAATATTGTTAAGAAGTTTGGAATGGAGAATGCCAGTCACAAAAGGACTCCTGCACCTACTCATTTAAAGCTGTCCAAAGACTCAAGTGGGGCTAATGTGGATCAAAGCTTGTACAGAAGCATGATAGGAAGTCATCTATACTTAACAGCCAGCAGACCTGACATTTCTTTTACAGTTGGAGTATGTGCAAGATACCAGGCTGAACCCAACGTAAGTCACATCAACCAAGTGAAAAGAATTCTGAAGTATGTGAGTGGAACTTACAACTATGGCTTGCTGTACTCTCATGGATGTGAACCAATTCTGTCTGGTTACTGCAATGTTGATTGGGCTGGAAGTGCTGATGATAGAAAGAGCACCTCTGGAGGATGCTTATTTTTGGGAAATAATCTTGTCTGTTGGTTCAACAAGAAATAGAACTGTGTGTCTCTATCTACTGCTGAAGCTGAATACATAGCAGCTGGTAGCAGCTGTTCTCAAATGATCGGGATTAAACAGATGCTTACTGAGTATAATGCCACACAAGATGTCATGACATTGTACTGTGACAACCTGAGTACTATCAACATTTCCAAGAACCCTATACAACACAGCAGGACCAAGCATATTGACATTAGACATCACTTCATCAGAGATCTTGTGGAAGAAAAGGTGATTAAACTGGAACATGTTACCACTGAACTATAATTGGCTGACATTTTTACCAAGGCACTTGATGCTAGTCAATTTGAAAATTTGAGGGGCAAGCTGGGTATTTGCCAATATGAAGAGATGTAGCAATTAATTTTGCTTAAAACAAGGGATGATAGAGATATTTTAGTTAAGTCTATTCTAATTGGGCTAATCATCTATTTCCCTATTTCTTTCCAAAATTTTAAGAAGTTGAATAGACAATCATATTTCTCCCTCCTCTCGCGTTTCTGCAACAATCTCCATTCTCTCAAACGAAGATTTCATTCTCGTTGTTACTTGTTCTCTAAATCACTCAAAATGTCTCAACAATCCATGTCATCATCCTCTTCAAAGGCGACTGCTTCTTCCGCATCCTCTGACAGCAAACCTAGGGCAATCACAAACTGCATAGATACTAATGTTCTTGAGATAACTCCTCTTCGTGAACTGGAAGCTGATCCCACTAAGGTCAAGAAGCTGCGAACCAGACATGCAAGAAGATCACAAGCCTCTCCATCTGGTAAATCTTCTCAACCATCATCTTATGTTCCTCCAGAAATAGCAAATAAGGAAGGTTCTTCTTATGTTCATCAAGCTATTGCTAGACTAGTCACTAGGATTCTTAATGAGAATCACTCTGTACCTGGCATTTCTGTTCCTTTGAACCAAGAAACTGCTAGTCCTAATGTAGAAATGGATCCAGATGTCACTCAGAATGTTGAGACACCTGATGACAACATTAGGAAATCTCCAGAAAAACATGATGATCACTAGAACCCTACTGACAAGTCTGTTGAACCCCTGGTTATTGATGTTGATGAAGAATACTCTGACAATGATTTAATTGCTAATATCAACCCTGGAATAGCTAGAAGGATGATGAGCAGAAAAGAAAAGCAGGATGCTGCCAAAAGCCCCTCCAAAGAGAAGGCTACTGAAGTTGTTCATAAGAAAACCAGGTCTGAGATCAAGACTAGAGTAGAAGCTGAGAAGGATCGAAAAGCTGGATTGTCAAAAGGGAAGGGGAAGGTGAAAACTATAGTACCTGTTGGTAGTCTCTCAAAACCTTTGAGACAACCAATAGCCAAGAAAAGGAAGGACCCTGAACCCTCTGAATCTGATGAGGAATCAGAATTTGAGTTTGATGTTGAGAGCAATGTTCCAGACATTCCTCTCAGGAAGAAACTCTCTTCGAGCAAAATGCCTAAAGTCCCTGAAGTTTCCATTGACAACATCTCTTTTCACCATCCAGAAAATTCAAACAGGTGGAAGTATGTATTTCTGAAAAGGATTGTCTTGGAGATAGAGCTGAACAATAATGCTATTGAATGTAAGGAAATCATGGATCTAATCAAGACTGCTGGTCTAATGAAAACCGTGGTAAAGTTTACCAACTTCTATGAGATTCTTGTCAAAGAATTCATAGTAAATTTATCTGATGGTTGTGCTGATGGAAAGTCAGCTGATTTTAAGAGTGTGTATGTGAAAGGAAGGAAGGTAAATTTCTCTCCTTCTGAAATAAACAAATTCCTAGGAAGACCTGATGATGCTTGTCCTGAGCTTGAAGTTACTGACAACCAAGTTTGTCAAACCATCACTGCAAAGCAAGTCAAGAGATGGCCCTTGAAAGGGAAGCTAAATGCAAGCAAGCTGAGCATGAAGTTTGCCATACTGCACAAAATTGGTGCAGCTAATTAGGTTCCCACCAACCATAAATCCACCATCTCCACAAGTTTGGGAAGATTTATCTATGCTGTTGGAACCAGGATACACTTTGATTATGGCAAGTACATCTTTGATCAAACATTGAAACATGCTGGAAGCTGTGCTATTAAAGGCCCTATTGCTTTTCCTTCTCTCCTGTGTGGTATAATCATTGCTCAGTATCCTAATATTCTAGTTGAAAAAGACTTTGTATGCAAAAGAGCCCCTGCTCTTGGTTTGCACTATAAGCTGTTTCAGGGAACACGTGTCCCTGACATTGTTATGACATCTGCTGAGACATCAACTGTCAAATCTCATTCCAAGAAAACTGATGTTATAGCTGTGCTAAAAGAAACCTGCAGAGAGCTTGATACAAGAAAAAGGACTCTTGAGGACCTGATTGCTAGACTAGAACAGGAGGAGAATGAAGGACAAAGAAGGGAAGAGGATGCTGATGAAGACCAGCATAATGCTGAAGATAGTGCTTCCTAGGAAGATGACAGTGCCTGAAGATCAGTGTTGTTGAAAAGTTTGCTGCTGGAACCTGTTGCTGCCAAATGACTTTTTATTATTTATGTGTTTTTTTATTCCTTTTGGATGACTGTATAACTTAAAAGTACAAGTATATTTGGCCTCTTTATGGCTAAAAAGGGGGAGAAGATTTTGTGGTAATTTTGGTAGAATTAGACTTGGTAGATGTTTTTAAAAAAATTCTGCTGCATTCTAATCTCTGATTGTTTAGAGGTTTTAGCCAAAAATTTGCCAAAGGGAGAGTTTGGAAGTGTTTGTTTGTTGGAATTTTTTTTGGTAAATCCAGTTTTGTGAATGTCATGACTGATGTCATAACATTCTGGGATAAATGGTACATTCTACAGAAAAAGAATGTCATACAGGAGCTACTCAATATGAGTGTTTAGCATGATCATTAAGCAATGATCATATTTATTTCATTCTACCAAAATCAGTGAACAGGATACTTGTGGTCATAACCAATGTTAAGACATCCTGTACTGATCTAACATTTGTGCAGATTTATTATACCTGAGAATTTTCAAGAATCTGGTATGTTGTTGTGTACAGTCCAGATCAGATACTCACGTGTACATTAGGTTAACCCTGCTTAACCCTAATATGGTTGTTAAAAACCTAAGACCAAGTCTTGAGGTTAACTCGAATTAACCCTAGCTATTTTCGTGAAAGCCCTAACTGAAGAATAACCTGCCTATATATTCCTCATGAAGATTGTTGGTGAAGGACACTTTTAGACAGAAGATCAATAAGGAATTGTATAGTTGTAACTACTGTGAGCAAAGCAATTATCATTGTGATAAGTGACTTGGAGTAGGATTTGATTGTAAGGGTTGTGAATCACTCAAAGCTTTGAAGCACGAGTGTTTGTGTCACTTGATTAAAGCTTTGAAGCAAATTCAAGCTAGGGTTGTGTATCACTCAAAGCTTTGAAGCACGAGTGTTTGTCACTTGATTAAAGCTGTGAAGCAAAATCAAGTGTGTGTACTGAAGAGTGTCTTCATAATCTCAGTAATCAATAGTTTAGTATCACTGTTGTGATTGAGGGGGAGTGAATAGGAACTCAGGTTTAAGTTGAACTTAGATTGAAGTTGCATTGGGTAGGTCTTAAGTGAAGGAGATAAACTGGTTGGTTTATTCCTGAATTAATATCTCTTATAGTGAATTTCCTCCCTGGCTTGGTAGCCCCCAGAGTAGGTGTTGTTACACACTAAACTGGGTAAACAATTAATTGTGTTCTTTACTGCTTTTAAATTTACTCTCTTGAAGTGTGTCAGATACGGTGTCATAACATTCACTGTGACATTAAGTATCTGTTGCCAGAATTTCATAACTGCTTATGGGATGTAATAGTTTAATTAGGATTTTCCTTTCTTTTATCATTTTACGGGTTTTTGGCTATGTAATTAATCCCCCTCCCCGAAGCCTTGTAATAGCGTAGCTTTATTTCTCGCATTTTAATTTTCGCAAATATTAACTGTTAGATGTATGATAATAGGATTTCATGACAAGAATGTATGTTAATTTAAAATGGTTAGCAAACCCTAAATGTGCAAAGATAATAACTGAAATTGAATCACTCACACATGCGCACTCCTAGGGTGTACTCTCACTTCGGTTTCCTTCGGTAAATGATCATTAAGTATAGGGTGTTTTAGTGGTCGCTCTCTTGTCTAAACAAAAGATCAAAGTCCCATTCGGAAATGTTTCCTCGGAAAGGTTTCCTCGGAAATGTTGCCTCGAATATGATCTTAAGACATTAGGGTTATTACTAAGACGTCCTAACATTGCTTTAGTGATTGTACGTACCTTTCGAATTGACCCTTACAAACTCCAACGATGGTGCTACCTACTAACTAATAGTGGGATAGCACTGTCTAAAGGAAACAAGGATAGAAACATTCTTTTTTCGAGTAGGTAGATGCTAGTAGGTACTTGTTCAAAATCAAACTCTTCCACACTTACACTCTTTTCAAACAAAGTTTCAAAAACACTTCGTTACACCTTGAAGACAGAAGCAAGGGTTAAATCGAAGTAAAACAAAAACTTTTCGAAAAACACAAACACAGAAGCAATTTTTAAAATGATGAGCAAGTACCTAAGAGCCCGTGGAAAACCACGGATAGAAAGGGTGGTAATACCTTCCCTTTCTATAATCTACCCCATGTACTCAAAATCTAGAAAAAGGAATTTTTTTGTGCTTTTGTCCTTTGCAGTTGGATAAAATAAAAGTCGGTGGCGACTCTTGCTTACCGCGACATTTTGCAAACAAAAACGTAAAACGCAAAAGGTTAAGGCACAACTTTTCAAAAGAGATTTAATTCTAACCTTAGAGGGGGAATCTACAACTCCTTCCTTTTTGAATACTACTTTAAGAGTTGTCGACCTTCTTGCTGCTTCGCCTGACAGTGACAATTCTCCGCACCTTGTGAACGCGGACATAGTCAAAAAATACTACGCATGAAAAAAGATCTGCTAGGTTGACTGGCCTAATAAAAAATAACAGTATCCCGGTGAACCAAAAGAGTTCTGGAAAAAATTAGGTATATATAAATAAAATTGTACACCCGGAAAGTCGAAAACCTGAAAAGGCGACTTGGGTAAAAAACGGTATTCCGGTGGACCAAAAATATGAAAGGGTTATCCAGGAAAAAGTAATGGATTAAAGCGTACGACTATGTCCGGTCATATCGTCACTTGTCTATCAGTAGAAAACTTATCTCCCTGATCAGCATCCCCCAAGGGCTCTAAAAGTTGAGGTATGTTCAAAGTCTTCACAGACCCCCTCAGAGCCAATTCCACTAAGTAATCTTCACAGAGTCATACATTCCCCGCAATTTCCTCAGAAGATTTCTCTGGCATATAAAGGAGTATGATCTTCTTCCTGGAAATATCACCAACCTATAGAGTTTCAATCATCGATTGGAATAAAGATTGCTTTTCCCTTGCATCTGATGTACACCGAATAGGCAGAGAGCCAATCCATCCCTAAAACTACGTGGATATTCTTAAATTGATGACATATAATGTCAATTAAAAATATCCATATGTTCACCGATATCGAACAATCTTGGCTTACCAATTGTGTCTCTATGATATTATCCGTAACTGTGGTTACTAGCATTGAAGATTTCAAAGGAACCGCCTCTAAAATAAATGGATGTGTGCACTTGGTCGATATGAAAGAATGAATTGATTCGCAATCAAACAATACAAAATAAGGTTTATTATTTAGAGAACATGTACCAAAAATTAACTCATTTCTAACCTTGGCTTTCTTGGCATCCAGGGTGTAGACTCGGCCGATACTATTTCTTTGCGCTCTTCTGTTTGGGTAATCCTTTTCCATATAGCCTTGCTTTTCACACAGAAAACTCTTCCACATCCCTTTCTGGAATTAACAAAAATGATACTTCTGACACTTATCACACTTAGGTTATTTTCCAGATATTCTACCTTAGTGTTACTTCGCCTTGGAAAGTGAACTCTTAGCATGGTGACTAGGTTTTCCTTAGTCTCTTCTATTTTGTTGGATTTTCTTAAGGATATTTTCATCAACATAGCATTGCCTCAACAATTCAACAGAGATTGTGAACTCCATTTTAGATATATTGTGCTATATTTATCTGCTCATCCCAAATAGCAGTTGGTCAATTTTTCACCTCTTGTCTGGTGCATATATTGCCTACATAGAGTAGGCAGCCATGTCCTCGAACTTCTAAGCATATTTCGCCACTGCCAAGATTCCATGTCTTAGTTTATAGAACTTGAATTCCTTATGTGCTTGGAGAGTGTTCGAAAAATACTTTTCCAAGAAAATTTCCTTGAAGCGCTCCCACTTCTTAGGGATTCCTTGAGTTGACATGAGAGTCGAAGTAATGTGTAAGACCCCAATATTTAATACTTTATTTTTTGGAGTATTTTAGTTTATTTAATTAAGTTAACGAATTTTGAGTCAAGTTTTATAATAATAAAATATCTATAGAAGTGGAAATTGGGGATTATTAATAAGTTAGAATTTAAGCTGATTATTTGAGTATTTTAGTTGATTTATTATTTTACTTGAAGAGGGGTCAAAATTTAATTAGAATTATTATTAATTATAATTGAATTATTTAATATTAGAAATAATAGAGATAATGGAGAATATTAGATATTGATTTTATTTTAATTAAACTAGAGTGATATTTAGCTTAAATAATAAAATAATAGAAAAATATGATTTTTAGGAAAATACAAAGAATTAGGGTGTAAGGAGAATTAAAGGGTGATATAAGAATTTGATTAACTAGGTTAATAATAATAGAAAAGGGAGAGAGGAGAAAAGGGGGTGGTCAGTACGTGTTTTGAGAAAAAGAGAAAGAAAGAAATCTAGGAGAGGTAATGGGGGGAGAATTATTTATATATAGATGGTTAAATAGAGGGATAATGAGGATTCATTTTCCTCACGTCTTCTCCTTTTTCTTTTATCTGGGATTTATTTTTGTTGACAAAAAGAGTTTGAGCAAAATCCTTTGAGGCGATCCATTGATAGGTTTCCCTTTATTTTAATTTATATGTCATGCATTATAATTTGATATGTTGATATTGATTTAATGACCATGTTGATGCCTTCTGATAAGACTAAGTTAGTTGTATGATCGGTGGTGATGCCATACGACAAAAATATAAAATTAGAATATGTGTACCCTATTTATTATGGTTGTTTGTCTATGATTTGTAGATCTATTCAACTGGGCGAAAATAAAATAATCATAAAAGTATAACAGTCGTAAAAGTAGGCAAGAGTCGAAAATCGAAAGTAAAAAATCTATATTTCAAACATTTTTTTCGTTTTAAATTGTTCTCTATCTTTTATTATCTTTTTCTTATCATCTCAATTACATTGCTTATTATACTACGAAAAATAAATATATATATATATATATATATATATATATATATATATATATATATATATATATATATATATATATATATATATATATATATATATATATATATATATATATATATAATATTACTTAAGAAATCCATCAATGTCTAGCGCACCGCGCTAGTCTCAATCTAGTTCTATATAAACTTCCTATAATTTTCTCACTATTTTCATAGGAAATGCTTTCTTAGGAATGTTTGAGTTTCATAAGATAGCATCCAAGATATATAATGGTGGATTGATGTGTCGGTAATTTCTTGAGCGTAGTTAATTTATGAATGTAAGGCATAGATTCGTTGTATGTTGACTGAGAAACTATACCCCTTGGTTCTTTTATAAAATCGAGGGAAACATTTATTTCATTTTTAATTAAAAAAAATATAAAATAGGGTCTTTTCCCTCGATTTTATTTAAAACCGAGGTAATATATTCAAATAAAGGATAATGTGTTGTTTCTTTTTTCAATTTTTTACCATTCACCTGTAACACCGCACACATACATTGTCTAGGATATATGTAAATGACATTAATATGGTACACAAAACATTCATACAGAAGCAACAGATAGATATAAGTATTAATACATATTACAAATTTTTGCTGAAACTGTCATGGCCATGTTATACAAATTCGAATAAGTACTAATACATGACCCAAAGTACATAAAGTGAAACTACAGAAGAGTAGCATGATGCCAATAAAATTGGCGACAAGCTAAGCCATCTTACCCTTGCCACGATCTTTCCTCGAACTACCTAAAAAAATGATAATGAAAATGGGCTGAGATTACTTAATTTCAGTGAGTCTCCCTATCTTAAGGGTTTGCACAGTACTACAGGGTACATGCATCTGAACGGATTCATCGAAAATCCGAGGTTGTATCTCACAGTCGGGTACAAATACACAACAATGGTACACCACCATCGGAATACCCATAACTATCCAATGAGGCAGCATGAAAACTTAACCGGCACAAAGCCACAAATAATTGGCACAAGGCCCGACACAACAACCATAAATAATATGCAGATATGTACCGGTGTATGAGGAGTCCAAAAGCATGTTCTACCTTCTCAATAGACTACACATTCACACCCTCGATGAGTCAGCCCGTGCATCACATCAAGAGACTTGTACCAGCACACGGCATGATGAATTAGATCATTCCTAATTGGAATTCCATCTGGATGAGTTAAACTCCGAGGTGACCTTTCCTACATGGCGTCTCCTCCCCATCTATCATCACTCCTGCACGTGTGAGCCTATTCGGCACAAGACCAGCATTAGGTACAAAAACATTGTCTTGGCAACACGAGCCCATCGGGCGGAAGCCTAATGGTTTACCTATATGGCACCATTAGAGGTGAGTCTGAAGTGATATTGCCGACGTGGCATCATAACCATTCACCATACCAAGCACGCCGATGTGATCCCCATAAGTGGGGAAACACCCCAAAGGACCCACAACTGAATATCACAATGGTAGCTCAGATGCGTATGACATACCTAGAACACACATCAAGGCATCCCAGAACACATAGCATGGCGCGAACTAAAGAACACACAACATTATTCATGGTCATAAGTGATTTACCATCTATTAGCAGGCCTACTTCGATTCAAGCATATATCATATGCAACAAAGCACATCATGTCACACAGGAAAATACATCTAAATGTTCAACCGAAACGAACGGGAACATACATATGATCATATCACAACATTTATAATATAATGTGTTTTCAACATGTTACACATATACATCATACACGTTCATAATGATCATACAAATTGTTTATTACATAATACATTTTGTCCACAACATGTTGTTCAACGTGTTTTCGGGTAAACAACCACTGATCTTCCAAAAAGGGTAACTTTTTGGTTACTCACAGGATCAATCAGTTTGATCCTAGGACATATGCTAATTTGTGATGTTGTTTGGAAATAAACGTTAATGTGGGTGAAGAAAGCACGTTCGACCGGGAAAGGGATGAGTTTGAGTGTAGAAAATAAATAAAACAAAGGGGTCGAGGAGAGGTTAGGTGCATAAATCTGGGTAAAAAGTGCAGATAAAGTGCAAACAAGATAAAAGGGTAAGAAATGTAAAGAGCGAAATAAAAGACTTTGATTGTAAAATGTGGTGTTTCAAACGTAAATTTTTCAGTATTCTTTCTCACACAGTGGGTGCTTGAATAGTATTGAATAATTTGTAAGATCAGTTGAACACACTGAAATCCACATAAACTTCCTATATTTATACTAAAACTAGGTAACCGTTGAGGAGTTTCCTTGCTCTAGGATGAAGACAAGTGTCTTCCGCATGTGCTTCGACCGCTCTTTTCACGCCACGTTGATTTTCTCAACTGCCAATTGAACTGCTTTTCCCTCCTTTCTTCAGATTCAAAATCTTCTGGGGCAGATACGAAGTTCCCTTCTGGTCGAAGACCTTGGAATCTCTTCAGTTGAAGGGATTAAGAACCTTCTGGTCGAAGACTCAATTTCACTTAGAATTTCTCTAAGTACTTTTCTTCTTTGTCGAAGCCTTTCCAACTTAGACTTATTCAATCTATTTTTGGCCCATAAGGCCAACTTGTTGTAGGTTTCGAATTTAGGAGCTAACAAATTGCCCCCCAAGAATATCAGTTTCGATGCTAGGAGAGATGATTATTCTTTGAGATTCCCATTCGACACCTGTCATTATCTTTGACCATAGAAATCGCTTGTGTGCTTTTCGCCTTCTACCAACCCTTGCTAGTATTCAGAGTCATCATTACCTTTTTCTCAACACGTCGCTATCAATCAGCTGTTACCATGCTGCCATGATGGCCATTATCCCTACAACCTAGGAAAGTATGGAAAATATTTTCATTTCTCGTACGATAACTGCTTTAACGTTCGCCACGTGCCCCACTAACTCTGCAACATTAAATGATATTGGGATAAACACTCTTTCCTGAACACTATAAATAGACGAATCCTATTTTGGGAATTTTTTACAACTCCTAGTATTGTTCACTCTCTTGCAAATAAAAAACCTTAACAACTTCTTCTTCTTCGCTCTTTCACTACCACTTTCATTCATGGTTTTCCTTTCCAATGCACCCAACAACCCAAAATCTAAGAATGTTTCTGATCTCCAAAGACAACCAGAGGTTTTCTACACTAACCTTGTACCCGTTTCGACTGGAGAACGAATGGTCGTATCTGAACCCATGGCCAAAGAGTGGCGTGATGCTTATTATTCCCAGTTGCTTATCCCTGTTAGGTATTCTAGGAAGATGTATGCTATGTGTGGCCCATTGTCTAAATGTTTCGAGAATCCAAAACAAAATAGTAATTTCTTCCCAACTCACCCTAGGCTGCCTATAGGTTGTGCGAAGAAACTCATGGATGATCCTGAAGATACAACTCCTACCAACCAACAACATTCTCAGACGAAGGAATATATCAACCTTCAGTTCATGAACAAGGGCAATAGGATCTTTTGATCTTGCCCTAGTCTTACTTAAGAATACTCATAATGGTTGAGCAAGATGGAGAAAGTAAAATCCCAAATCTGGAAAGATATGGGGATCTATGACATGATCATGATGTCGAAGATTGGGTTAGCTTATTTCTCTCTCATGTTGGTGTCTTCATTGTATTTCCGGGAAAACATACGTTTTACCTTCCATTTTCCTTGTGGAATGGTAACTCCAACCCTCTTCGATATAGCCGCCATTACTGGTCTTCGACCAACGGGTGACTACTTCGACCCTGAGGATCTGTCTGAAGATTCTATTGGGGTTTCGGACACGAAGCCCATGTATACCATATTCATTAATCATTACCACAATAAATCGAGTACCACTGTCTCTGAAGTGGAGCACATAGATTTTCTGGCTTTGTGGTTATTTCGTTTTGTTTTTTGCACCAAGTCACTTCAAGTGACTAAGAAAATGCTTACTCTTGCAACACAACTTCACCATGGTTATCCTCTTTGTCTGGCTAAGTTGATTGTAGCCATCCTCTATGACTCCATCAGCAATGGTGTGACTCAACTTAAGGTTATTAGAGACAAGGCGAGTTTACTCCTTTATGACCCCTTTTGGCTTCTGTAACTTTGGCTAAATACCACTTTTGAATCTTTTCTTCCGCAGAAGAATAAGATTAACGAGAGGGCTCCAGAGATCCTGAATAGAAGGGTCGAAGGGACTAGACTAGAATAGAAGGTCAACAATTCCAAAAGGCGCTCACAAGCTTTGTAATGATGTTTGCAAAGCGGAAGGAATTTGTTTCAACCATGGCTCCCTTTGCTAGTAGAAAGGTTGGCCCGAAATGGTTCATTGGACAATATGCCTCGTCTGACAAAGATGACCATGTGGATGAATATGTAGTTATATGGGAGTCGTTTCTTCAACCAAGAATCATGCCTATGAGATTCAAGATTTCGAAGAATCAACTTAGCTTAATTACTTATCAACCAAATCTTGTCTCTAGACAATTTGGTATTATCTAGACGCTCCCTTCACCAATCTACTCTCGAGAAAAGCTTCTGTTGTTTTACAATGCAGAATACTCATAAGATGCTTCTACCAAGAATATTGGTAGGTACGTTGGTCGAACCGTACTAACTCTGTTCGACTTCAATCTCAATTTCCTGTGTTCGCTTCTTTTTAAGGACTGGTGGAAGCAGTATTACAATGAAGAGTTTTTCGATGAAAAAGACTTCGCTGCTCACCTTTAAGAGGCGTTTTTGCTAGTCTCTGACAAGATAAAAAATGGTAATCTTCTTTCTCAAAGAAAATTTCTTTATCGTCTTCAATCTGATCATTCGACACCTAATTTATCTTTGTTCATTTTCTAGCGGTCAAGAGGACCGTCACCAAGAAAGTCGGTGAAAGCGCAAAAGGAGGAGACCCTTCTGTGAAACCTTCTCCCAAGGTAAACATTTTCTTCTGTTATATCTTTCTTTTTGACATATTAATTTTGACGCTAATGCTTTCCACTCCTTTCTTTCTGGGCATTTGAAATTAATCCGCAGAAAAGGAAAGTTCAAGAAATTTAAATTTCCAGTGATGAAGAGGAAGAATCTCCTCATGTCCCCTTAAAAAGGCAAAAGTTAAAGAAAGTAGCCCCTGTTCCTGATCCTCGTCCAAAAATCAAAGTCAAGGTTAAATTCGTTTGGTCGAGACCTCCTCCTTTCGTCATCAGAGAACCAACGGAGCAGGAGATAGCTGCTAGGCTAAACAATCCTAGTGAGAGCGACAACTCAAGTCCTGGCGCTGAGATTCCGCCTAAGGTAATTACTTCGACCCCTCACGATTGTTTGTTGACTTGACTTCTTTTTCCTTTTTCAATAGTTCTGATAACCATCTTGTAATCTTTAGGACACTGCTGGTACTTCAAAATAGAACCTCGTAAAAGAATTTTTCACCTTGATAAACAGTGAGGGTGGTCCTACTTACAGGCCAAATGGATTTTTGTGAGTTCTGCTAGCAAAGTGAACCAAACTTCTGGGTATGAAGCCATTGGGAAGCCTCATGTTAGTGAAGAGCATGTGAATCCTGGGACTCTACAAGCTAATAATGATGAACAAAAGGATGGGGAAGAGGAGGATTTTGAAGATGTGATCGAAACTGAGAAGGAAAACACGCCAGCAGGAGGAAATTGGACTGAAGATATTTCAGTGATTGATGAGAGAGAAGACCTCATAGGGGGAGCATGAAACTCTACGCGTGTTAAAGATTTCCCTGTGTAAATACCTGTCGAAGCCAGTGTGGCTCGTATTGTAAACGAGGGGTTACTTCGACAGGGTCTCATACCAAGGAAGATTTGGCATTGCTGAAACGAAAAAATCCTCTTGGCTACCTGACTGCCATTCCTGAGGGTAGAGAAAGTTCTTCTGATCAGAGTGCTTCAATTGCATCTGGAAAATCCACTTCAACGTCTCCTCTTAAAGAATCACTTCAAAAGGTTAAGGCATAACTTTTCAAAAGAGATTTAATGGTGACCTTAGAGGGGCAATCTACAACTACTTCCTTTTTGAAGACAACTTTAAGAGCTGTCTACCTTCTTGTTGCTTCGCCTGACATTGCCAGTGTTATCTTGGATATGATTTCCATCATCAATCAGGTTTCAGCTGACTACAATCGTCGAAGGACTCTTACTCGTGAAATTGAGGAGGCCAATGGCCATGTAGCTGCTGCCTGGGGTGCTGCTGCTGAATCAGCTCCGAAGATGAAGGAGCTTTCGAAGGCGCAAGAAGCTAGGAAGAAAGAAGTAGAAGAACTTTATCAGAATACAACCAGTATGAAGGCTCAGATCATAGAGTTAGAAGCCAAGATTTCTGCCAATAATAAATGACAGGAAGAACTTCTCGCTGTCATCACTGATTCAGAGAGTCAAGAGCAACTCAATGAGGGATTAGCATATGCCGAACGAGCCCAAGCATTGGATTTCAAGATCGAGGCTCTTCATCGGTCGAAAGACCTGTGCGAAAGACGCTTGGAGTTGCAGAACATAAAATACCTCCAAATCAAGGCCAACCTCTCATTTTGACTTCGACTTTATTTTTTCGTTGTATACTTATATAATATATTTTCCATCTTGGCTTTTTAACTTGATTAAGATCAAGTATTGGTTACTCTAACCTCTTGAAGTGCAGGTCTATACTTTTTTAAGTATCTACCATTTACTTTCAAGAGCCCTTGGTCTTCGTTTAATTTTTCGACCTCATATGCGCCACCAGATAACGCTTGGATGATCTTAAAAGGTCCTTCCCATTTAGGAGACCATTTTCCCATATTTCTATCCTTTCGATCCGTTGGGAGGATTACTTTCCATACCAGATCTTCAGGCATGAATGCCTTGGGTTTTACTCTTTTATTGTAAGATCTTTCCACTCTCCTCTATTTTGACCTTAAGAGATCCAAAGCTCTCAATCTTTCTTCGTTCAAATCAATCAATTCGTCTAACATCATATTCCAATAAACTTCAGAAGGGATGTCTTGATGTTTCTGAATTCTTGTTGACTGTACACAGATTTCTACTGGCAATAATGCATCATGACCATAAGTTAGTTGAAAATGCAATGTTCTGGTAGCTTCCTTAGGAGATGTTCGACAAGCCCATAAAATTTGATCTAAAGTCTTGTGCCAATTTTTTGGCTTCTTTCCTACATGCTTCTTTATTAAGCTGATTATTACCTTGTGTTGCCGCTTCGACTTGAACATTTTCTTGTGCATAATAAGGCGTAGACATTAATAATTTGAACCCCATTTCTTCAACGAACTCTTGCATTTTTCGACCAATAAAGACTGACCCTTGATCAATTGTTATTGTCTCAGGGATTCCAAACCTATATATAATTTGATTTTGAATGAATTCAATGACATTTTCCTGGTCTACATTTACTAAAGGAATTTCTTCAATCCACTTAGTAAAATAATCAATTCCCACCAAAATATACTTCTGGCTTTTAGATGACGCTGGTCGAGTCTCTAAAATAAGATCCAAGGCCCATCCCCTAAAAGGCCAAGGTTTCAGAATTGAGTGAAGTTCGCTTGTAGGTATGTGTTGGATACTTGTATGTACTTGACATTCTTGACATCCTTTTGCAAAGTCAATGCAATCTTTCAACATAGTGAGCCAATATAGTCCTTGTCAAAACAATAACCATTTCATTTTATGGCCCCCTTGGTGTGCTTCACATGCCCCAACATGTGTAGTTGAAAGAGCTATGTATGCCTCTGTTTCATTTAGGAATTTTAATAGAACCCCTTCAGGCGTCTTTTTAAATAACTCGTTTCCCATTAGAGTATATCTCAGCGCCATGAACTTTATCTTTCGTTCTGTCGAAGCTACGAGATTTTGCAAATAATCCACTATAGGCTTTCTCCAATCTTGTTCAGTTAGATTATCTATGAACGGAATTTCAAAGTTTTTGTGATCAGCGTACCCCAACTTTGCTGTTTTCAATTCTGTTGAGACAACTTGGTCAATGTCACTGTTCGTCTAATTCGACTACCTATTGTAATTTCTCTTCTGAAATTTTGTACCCGGATGCAATTTCTGCTAAGTCATTAGCTACTTGATTCTCCAGTCTTGGTATATGTCGGATGTTGATCTTTTCAAAGTTTTTCAACAAATGATTGACTATTACAAAATATATGATAATATTTTCTCTTATGCATTTATATTCTTTTGTAACTTGTTTTATAACTATCTCTGAGTCTCTCATTATGTTGAATCGAGTTTCCCCTAATTCCAACAATATTTCAAGGTCTACGATTAGAGCTTCGTATTCAGCCTCATTGTTCGAACAAGAACCTTCGATCTTGACTTGAATGTTTTTGGAATTTTGTTTGGAGAAATAATTAGAACCCTTACCCCAATTCCGTCTTTATGACTAGAACTATCGAAGTATAACTTCCAAGGTTTGATCTCCAAGTAGTTGACTGATTCCTCATTTATTGAGTGGTCAACTATAAAATCTGCTACCACTTGACCTTTCACAACCTTAAGAGGCCTAAAAGTTAATGAATACTCAGTTAATGCAAGTGCCCATTTTCCAATTTGACTGTGCAAGATGGGTTTCAACAACATATATTTGAAAACATCAAAATGAGACAAAACAAAAACATCATCTGGTTTAATATATTGCTTGAGCTTTGTACATGAGAAGTAAATACATAAACATAGTTTTTCAACTTCACTATATCTAGTTTCTACATCGTTTAAAACTCTTCTGAGGTAATAAATAGGTCTTTCGACACCATTCTCATCCTCTTGAGCTAACATGCTTCGTAATGTTTTATCGGATGTAGCTATGTACAATCTCATACATCTATTTCTACAAGGAGGTACCATAATGGGTGGTTTGGCGAGGTATTCTTTGATCTTGTCGAAATCCTCTTGTTGTTCTTGCCCCCACTCGAAGCCTTCTTTGATGAGTCGAAGTAGTGGTGAGAAGGGTTGCATTTTCCCACTTAAGTTGGAAATAAATCTCCTCAGGAAATTTATCTTACCAAGTAGAGATTGCAACTCCTTCTTGTTAGTTGGCGCTTTCGCTTCCAAAATGGATTTGGTCTTGTTCTGGTTTACTTCAATTCCCTTTTTGTGGACTACAAAGCCTAAGAAATCCCCGGCTTTTACGCCATGAATACATTTTAGAGGATTCATTTTCAGACCATAGCGTCTCATCCTTTCGGAGGATTGTCGAAGATGGTGTTGTACCCAAAAATTTTCCCTCCCATTTTACTCAACTTGCTCAAGGATGCCCAAGAGTTGACCATACAAACTCTCTCCTAAAGTAATGAACCTCCAACTAGGGTTTCCATTTTCATCAAGAACGGTTAGCTCCAAAGGCCTCATATTCTCTCCATAGTCCTAATATGTTCTCAAGATCATCCAGACCAAGTTTCATGCCTTGCACAAGAAGTTTACTCAGTCAACTGCTCAGATGCTTGAAAATCAAAAGTACTAGGTAGAAAGTCAATTGTGACCCATATACAGTCAAACTTCAAGATTTTTGGTCAACATCAACATTTTGAAGTGATATCCATCGTTTAATCAAGGGTTGACCATGATTCCCCAAGGAATGCTCCTAATTCATGAAAACTCAAAAGTTGCTAAATTAGGGTTTCTTAGGAAAAGTCAACCAAACTTTGACCATGCATAAAATTCCCATACTTTATCAAAAATTTCTCATCCAAGGCCCATTTTGAAGGGAATTCAATTTCCTAAAACTCAACTTCAGCCCTCAAGTTCAAAAATGCACTCATAAAAAGATATGAATTTCTACATTATAGGTCCTTTTGAAAAGTCAACAAAGACACCTTTTGGGTCAAAGCTTCTTACATGAACAGGGAAGACTCAATTGAGATGAGACCAAAAGAGTTGTGTAGGGGACATCCTAAGCTTTCAAAAAACTCAAATAACAACTCTCTATGGTTCAAATTGGAAGAGTTATGTGTGATCGGTGGATCTGGAACTGACTGTTTAACGCTGGTTCGCGAAATGTCGCGGAAGCAAGAGTTGCCACCGTCTTTTATTTTCTCCAAATGGAAAGGACAAAAGCACAGAAAAATTCCTTATAGAGATTGCTCTCGGTTCGGGAGGTAGATTATAGAAAGGGAAGGTGTTAGCACCCTTTCTATCCATGGTTATCCATGGGCTCTTAGGTACTTGCTCATTGTGTTTTCAAAAAATGGTTTGTTTGCTTTTCAACTGTGGGTTTTAAAAAGTTTCTTTGAAAATTCCAGTTCGACTCTTGTATCGGGCCTCAAGAGTGTTTGAAAAATTGCTTTCGAAAGCTTTTTGAAAAGGTGTCGGTGTGAAAAGTATTTTTGATTTGTTTTGAAGTTAGAGCAAGTATCTAGAGTCGTCTACCTACCCTAAGGAATTCGTCTGTGTAAATGTCCTTTAAAGTAGTGCCATCCCACCATTGAGAGGTAGGTAGCACCACCGTTGGAGGTGTTCGGGTCAATTCGAGGTTCGGGACATGGTGATCACCAGAGCAATGGGAAGACACCTTAGAAGCTACCCTCATGCCAGGTTCTCGGATCATGAGGACTTACTAAGACATCCTCTACTCGACGATCACCTTTCGAGGCAAGGCAACAGTGAGGCGTACCCTAGGGGTGGTGTGTGATTTGTGTGTCGTTTTCATTTGCATTTATCTTGTCATGTTATTGGTGTTCTACGCTTGTTTTTATTTTTGTCCATACATTCTTTCATGCCATTTATTAACAGTTAAAAATATTGCGGAAAAAGTAAATTCTAAGCTGTTACAAAAGGCGCGGGTCCACATCGCCAAAATTAAACCAGGACCCGATTTGACAGAAAATAAATAAACAAAGTAAATAAAGAATTAAAAGTGCGAGTAATTAAATACATGGCTTCGGGAGAGATACATGAATATTTAAACGGAATAAAATAATATGCGAATTAATAATTAAATCGAAACGAGGGCGTTGGACCCTTTTTGCAAAATTAAATTAAACGATGAATTAATTAAAATTAAAAGAAGGAAAGAAACTTGTTTTTTTTGGTATTTTTAGTGTTTTAGGATTTAAATGAAAAGAGTGAGTTAATTAAAATTAAAATAAGATGCTAACCCTAATTCTAATTATTTTTAATTTATTAAGAAAAATATTGAAGTTTTTAACCTAAAATTAATCCTAATTTTTATACACAAATTTAATTATAAAAATAAATATTTAATTATTTAATTATTTATGAAAGAAAAATAAAAAGGATGAAAAATTATTAATACAACCCTATTTCTACATTTTTTAGATTTTTTATTAAAAGAATTAAAATTGCAAACCTAATTTAAAACTAAATTCAATTACATGCAATTTATTTACAAGAAATATTAAAATAAAAAATTTATTGTTTTTTCTCTTTTTTCTGATTTTTATGATATTTTGGGATTTTATGAAAATATAATTAAATTAATTAATAAAACAAAAAAAGAAATATAAATAATAAAAAAAATATAGAAGGTAGAAAATATGCAAACCTAGGGGGTTCAGACCCCAAATGGGAGGTTTTTCTCTAGCAATTCAGGCCCACTTATATCAAGCCTCTTGGACTTTTGCAGGACACGTGTATGTGCGTTGACTCAAGCTTATGGTGTTCCCCAGACCTGTGCCTTTGATTTGATTCCATTGGACGCGTGTACGTTGGATTCTGAAGGTGTATCATGGAACAATTACGTTGAACCTGCATGTGATTGTTAATTGGAAAATAATATTGAGAAAGTGAAAACCTGGGGCTCGAACCCAGGTCATGGATGTTGCCAGCGTATGTGCCTTGCCACTGAACCAATTGTTGCGCTTTGTATATTAAATAAACTAAGAATAATATAATAAGAAAACAATGGTTAGTGGTTCAAAACGCGCGAAATTTAAACCTTCCAATTAGTGCTTCACACGTCCTCATCTTCTTCGCGTGGCTTTCTTTTTCCTGAAATACACAAAACATTGGCAACGGTTTTCACGCGTTGCCTAAGACACCATACAAGAAAATAGCGATTAGGCATGGGACGCTCATAAATTGGGCGCGACACATGGATTCTCTTCGTCCAGACGCGTTCGTTTTAATGGTCAAGGTCCCAAGTCTCAATTTTTCCTTATTTGAAAAACCCTAATTCAAGGTCCTGTAAACCCTAGAAATTGACAATGGTATAATCGCGTAGGGTGCATAAAAATTCAATCAAACGCATGGGTTAGCTTCAGAATAGCATAAGGAATGTAAACCATATATTAAAACTTGCAAAAAGCGCATGAATGGAGATGCACGATTATGAATTTTATTTGAAACAGTTGGACTCCATTGTACCAATTCCGGGCGTTTTGATGAATGTTTTTGATTGCAATCGCTTCTGGACAACCCTGGCAAGCTAATGGAACAAGTTTGGAGGCTTGAATCAACCTGCAAGTTAGTTTTCAGAATTGAATTTTTTAGACAAAATTTCAAGTTTGGCAATTGGTTTCTGCGCAGCTTCAATGATCCTCTGCATTAGGTTTTCGTTTAGGCTTATGTACTGAATCAATTAGGTCAAGAAAAACCAAACAAATCAATTGCATTCATGGTTTTTGGAAATTTGATTTTCAAGATCTTTTTTCAAATATTTTTCATGTGTTTTTGTACAAATTAAGATCAATTCTCTCCAAATCTTTCCCTATTTAATTTCACACGAATTATTGAGTAGATTACATGTGCAAAAAGATTTGATACTTAGGTTAAATATTTTCCATGTATTTAATTTGATTTAAATGAATTAATATAAATAAAAATTCAAATAAATAAATAAAAAATGAAGAAATACTTCCCTTTGGGCCAAGTGGTCGTGCACATGCCTTGGATGATGAATTATGGAAGAAAAATGGGCCCATTAGCAATTTTAGGTCATTTGAATCAATGTTGACTTTTCAAAATATCCAAAAATTTCCAAACTTCTACAAGGCATAACTTGCTCAATTTTTAAGCTTTTCTCATGTTCTTGGACATTTTGGAAAGGTCTTTGAGTCCTCTAACCAATGCCTTTGGTCCCATGTCATTTTGATTTACCAATCTCAAGTTATGGCCTTTTACTTAAAGTCCCTTTTTGTTGACTTTTGAAAATGACCTATAATGTTGAAATTGATAACTTTTTGTGAGAGCATTTCTTGGACTTGAAGTATGAATATGAGTTGTAGGAAATGTCTTTCTCTTCAAAATGAGCTTTGGATGGGATTTTTCTGATAATCCATGTGAAAGTTATGCCCTGGTCAATTTACAGTTGACTTTTTCAGCTGTCCAAATAAGGAAACTTTTGCATCTTGATGACTTTTGAGCCAAGCTTTGAGAATCATGATCAAGCATTGATCAAATGATGTTTGAGGCTTCAAAATGAGATGTTGACCAAAAATTTGAACTTTTGACTGTCAAATGACCATTTTGCCCCTACAGTTGACTGTAGTGCAATTAGGGTTTTTGACTGTGCAATCTTGTGCTGAAAGTCTTGAAACTTTGTATGAGGATGCTTGACCATATTTGTAAGCTTGTGAGACTTGATTGGACCTTTGGAAACTTCATTTTCTTGATCAGAACACAAACCCTAATTTTGCCTGTTTAGGAGACCTTTGCACTGTGCAACCCTTAGGGAGATTTTGAAGCTTGACTTGGCAATTTCTTGAAGAATATGGGAGGGAAAATTTTGGGGTACAACAATTGCCCCTGTTCAATCTTCTTAGACCTGAGGATGCAGATTGGCTGACGTGCCTTTCGTAATCCGAGGGTGGAAGATGATTGAACACTAGAGTTCCCAGAAATTTGCGCTCACATAGTAGCAGTGATGGTGGAAATGGGCTTACAGATGCCATTTAGAGGTTGATGAATAGGATGATGGGCTTATAGATGCCATCTGGATGTTGATCGCATAAGAGATTCCTTAGCGAGAACCTGCATATCTGCAAAAGGAAAAAGAGTACCTGACACGTTGCAGGAGTTGGTCTTCAGATGCTTGGTATAGATATGTCCTGACTGGCTACCGGAGCTGAGTCTGGAGCTTCACAAGATGATGAATGAACCTTGGGTGATTTTAACCTCAACAATGCTCGTTGAGAAAATCTTGGTGGGAATTACCATCTTTGCAGTATCGGAAAGAGAACCAAAGGAAATCATAACCTGAAAGGGAATTACATCTCACGCACCGCCGGGGAGAGGACCATAGGAAATCATAACCTGAAAGGGAATTACATCTCGCGCACCGTCGGGGAGAGGACCATAGGAAATCATAACCTGAAAAGGAATTATCACCTCACGCACCGTTGGGGAGGGAACCATAGGAAATTATAATCTCAAAAGGAATTATCACCTCACGCACCGTCGGGGAGGGAACCACAGGAAATTATAATCTCAAAAGGAATTATCACCTCACGCACCGTCGGGGAGGGAACCATAGGAAATTATAACCTGAAAGGGAATTACATCTCACGCACCGTCGGGGAGAGAACCATAGGAAATTATAATCTCAAAAGGAATTATCACCTCACGCACCGTCGGGGAGGGAACCATAGGAAATTATAATCTCAAAAGGAATTATCACCTCATGCACCGTCGGGGAGGGAACCATAGGAAATTATAACCTGAAAGGGAATTACATCTCACGCACCGTCGGGGAGAGAACCATAGGAAATTATAATCTCAAAAGGAATTATCACCTCACGCACCGTCGGGGAGGGAACCATAGGAAATTATAACCTGAAAGGAATTACATCTCACGCACCGTCGGGGAGAGGACCATAGGAAATTATAACCTAAAAATGGAATTATATCTCACGCACCGTCGGGGAGAGGACCATAGGAAATTATAACCTAAAAATGGAATTATATCTCACGCACCATCGGGGAGAGGACCATAGGAAATTATAACCTAAAAATGGAATTATATCTCACGCACCGTCGGGGAGAGGACCATAGGAAATTATAACCTAAAAATGGAATTATATCTCACGCACCATCGGGGAGAGGACCATAGGAAATTATAACCTAAAAATGGAATTATATCTCACGCACCGTCGGGGAGAGGACCAAAGGAAATTATAACCTGAAAGGGAATTACATCTCACGCACCGTCGGGGAGAGGACCAAAGGAAATTATAACCTGAAAGGGATTTACATCTCACGCACCGTCGGGGAGAGGACCAAAGGAAATTATAACCTGAAAGGGATTTACATCTCACGCACCGTCGGGGAGAGGACCATAGGAAATCATAACCTGAAAGGGAATTACATCTCACGCACCATCGGGGAGAGGACCATAGGAAATCATAACCTGAAAGGGAATTACATCTCACGCACCATCGGGGAGAGGACCATAGGAAATCATAACCTGAAAGGGAATTACATCTCACGCGCCGTCGGGGAGAGGACCATAGGAAATCATAAACTGAAAGAGAATTACATCTCACGCGCCGTCGGGGAGAGGACCATAGGAAATTATAATCTGGGGAGAGGACCATAGGAACCTGGATAACTTCTACTGAGTCTTCATCAGAAAAATCTGTTGGGAGTCGATTTAGCTGGACTAGAGAAGGCCTTGGACTGGATAAGAAATCTTTGGAGTCGATTAACTGAACCGGTCTAGGTCTTGAAATATGATTGAGAATTTAACTGCATCTTTCCTGAAAGGTAAAGGTCAGTCATATGCAATGCATGATATGGATCAAGCAATGATGTTCTCAACATAAATGAGATTTGTAAGATATGGTGCATTTATGCATGCTATAATGATGTATGTGATGTTTTATGAATGTGTTCTAGGAAAGTAAATCCTTGACGGGTGCCGGGAAGTCACTCCTGGGCTGATGTTGAAGAATAGATTTTGCTTCCGCTGGGGATGATAGTTGCAAGAATACCGGTAGGAGAAGATGACTCTGTTGGGGAATAAACTTGGCAAATGGAAGATTCTGCGGGGAGAAAAATACTCTAGCGACCATGCTGGGGAGAAATACTCTGTGGGGAGAGAGATACTTTGCTGAGTTGTTGATAATTACTTGCTGGGGATATCCTTGTTGTATTGGAAGTGTTTATAGACTTTGCTGGGGGTAAGAAGACTGTGTTGACGACGACCTTTCCGTGGCTTTCGGCTGAGGATAACCCAGTTATATCCTGTTAAGGAAATAACTCTTTGAATAAAGCCGGGCGACGCGTTCGCGCTCTTCGAGGGATAAGCTTCCAGAATCTACTGGGGATAAGCTTATTGCTTGAAGGAGATGAATTCCAACTTTCCGGGGGAACTAGATTGGACTCTTCTGGGGAAGTCTTGATATGCTGGGGAAGTGACTCCTTTGAATGTTCGATACGCCGCCGGGGAACAATCTTTAGAGCAAGACTGTCGGGGATGCTTGTTGAGAATATATGCTGCTGGGGAATGTTGATATCTGCTGGAGGATACCCAACTTCCTTAAGGTTGATTGTATAACTCTGTTTGGAGAAGAATGCACTGCTTGCTGGCTTACTCTCTGGGGGATTAAGATACCTGGTTGTGTTCTTTAGCCTAACCTACCTTGGTAGCTTGGAGGATAGACAATTAGATTGCCTAGACAACTCTTTATTTCCCCTGTTTCTGTTGGAGATGAAGGTACCTGTGGGGCTGATAGTTGTTGATGGACCAACCTTCTTCTGGTTGGCAAGTGACAAGATGACGAGACATAGTCGTACGCTTTAATCCCTAACTTTTTCCTGGACCGCCCTTTCGGGTTTTCAGTCCACCGGGATACCCATTTTTGCCTAGGTGTGTCAACCTAGCAGGTCTTTGATTATGCGTAGTATTTTTTCGACTATGTCTGTTCTCAGAAAGTAGGGAGTTGCCCCTGTTAATAGTGTTTTGTCATGCCACCAGAAGGTATTTGATCAGGCAAGATTTGTCGTTGGAGTGCCCCAAGTGACTCAGGCGGAGATTTGCCCCAGGCTATTTAGCCTTTTGAGAGATTCTCCGAATCTTGACTTAACTGCCCCAGATGATGGACCATGATCATGTCATGCCCCTTGATTGGAAGGGCTTTTGTTCACTAGGTATTCATCGTGCGAATTTCCCTGCTGTTCAAACAAAAAGTCATATGCAAACAAAGTTACGTCAAAAATGCAAAGCTTATGTTTGTCTTGAAGATTTTGAAAATGCATTCTTTTTCATAAAACAAGTGAATGTTTGTAAAACGTGATGTCAACTCCGTATTTACCGTAGGCCTTAAGGAGTCAGGATACCTTTCGTAAAAGTATGCTTTCGAACTAACCCATGCTTCAGCTAGGACTTTTAAGGGTTATAACGTGGCCTGGTTCATGGTTTAAGAAACAAAGGATAAAGGCTCAAATTATTTGTACCCACCCGCTCTTCGTGATGTTCTTCAAACCTAAACTCAGCTGATCGTGCGTTAGACCTTGTTTGAATCTTTGCTTTGATTTTCCGGTGATGATTCGGATGTTAATAACTTATTTTGAATAGGTAGTCATTCCTTTTTTGTTGAGGGTTTGTAAGACCTTTTTCTTGTCTGATTTTTGTTATCCCTTTCTTTTTGCCTGAACTGTTTCCTTTTTTGGAATTACAGTCAGCGGGATGCCCCAGTTTTGTAAGTCTCCTTCGTGGGTTTTGACTTAATGGGTTTTTCATTTTTTGAGATAATGACTGCTTTTCTTTATTGATTATTTGGAACCATCACTGTTTTTCTTTGCTTTGTAAGGACCTCTTTGGTGCCATTTGTTATGCACTTGGATCAACTGAGAGAACTACCCTGCCCCAGGTTATGATTAAGGGTTTTAAATTTCAAAAAGAAAAACTCCTACTTCTTTGGCTCAGAGGGGTTGACGAGGGATTATCTTCCTTATAACTCCAGTGTTTAGGAATTGAAACAATGCCTGTACTTCATCAGCGGGGTCTGTCCAAAAGCATACTGTAGATTGTGGTATCGTTTTCGTCATCCTCCCTCAAGAGGCTTAGAATTATTATTTAAGAGTTGATCATCGGAAAAAATATGAAAATAATTTGCGTATAGTGAATACGAATATATTGCTTCAAAATAGACATAAGCGATGCATTAATGGAATAACAATGTTTGACATGAGTAAATGTTTGAACGGAAAGAAATTATAACTTGAAAATCCTAACGAACAAAAGTCTTCTCATCTCAGGGCTTGTTACTTCAAATGGTGCCTCCTGTAGGGATGGTAGGAGCACTCAGCCTGGCCATCTTGGGTGAATTCCACAGCTCCTTCCTCAATCAGGTTCTGGATTTTATTCTTCAAAGTCCAACAATCCTCTGTAGCATGCCCCGGGCTGTCAGAATGATAAGCGCAGTGAGCGTTGGGGTTATACCTTGAAGGTGTCTTGTTGGGATTCTTAGGAGGATCCTTTAGAGTTACCAAGTTCAACCTCAGCAGTTGTTATAAGGCTTGAGGCAGCGACACGTTGAGCTTGGTGAATTGCCTTTTGGGCTCGTCTGGCTGAAGCTGGTGAGGTTGATACTGAATTGGTGATACTGAAGCCATATGAGGAGCTTTCTCCTTGCCTCTTTGTCTCAAAGATGGTCGAACGATGACTGGCTTTTTACCCTTAGACGTTAGCCCCAGTTGATTATTCTGAAGCAGTTGGTTGATGAGAACTCCGAGCTCTTCTTGTCTTTGAGCTAACCCTTGAATGGCAGTCCCCTGCCCCCGCATCTGGGCTTTCAATGCATCCACCTCAGCTTGTAGGTGTTTCAGCCTTTCATCCTCAGCACTGTTCCTGACAAAGGTCCCCATGAGAAGTGTCCTTAGCTCCTCCTGCCCCTTAGATAAATTCAGGAGGATTTCCCCGAACCGAGTCTCTTGAGCAAGAAGATCCTGGTTGTCTGGTTGGAAAGCCATTGCTGAAATAAACAGCGGGGAGGGTAAGTAACCTGCAACAAGGGTACCTGTTATGCAATGATGTGTATGACATGCATGCAATGTTTTCAAGGACCTCGCGGGGTAAACAAGAAAATTGGTTAGCATTTGGATCCAGCAGTTTGATTGAAAGAACTTCATATTTGTTGAGAGTCTTTCTTCCAAGGGTTAAAGGCTCACCATATCCAGTGGGTCATAGCCTCTGACTCAAGTCATCAACCTTTTTTGCTTTCCAAACAACCTTGGCTAGGGGAACCTTCTTCAGGAGTTAAAGCTCACCATATCAAGTGGGTCATAGCCTCTGACAACTTTGGCTAGAGGAAAATAAATCCTCTTTGCCCCTTGCTAAATGTTGGATTCATCATGACCTGCATCACAAGCCCTTGAGATCCTTGAAATGGGTTAGGATATATGCAATGGTATGGTGTCATGATGCATGGGGTAATATGGATAAACCCTGTTATGAGCCCTTATTAAGGACTATAAACAAAACCTGCAAGCAAACTCAGTAAACCCTGTTATGAGTCCTAGTTAAGGACTATAAACAAAACCTGCAAGAAACTTAGTGAGCCCTGTCATGGGTCCCAATTAAGGACTAAAACAAAACCCGCAAGTAGTTCATGTGTCAGATAAAGCATGCAAGTAGTCAAGTATGAAGGCACACAAGTCACACAAGAGAAGCCCTTAGAGTTTAGGCCCGCATGAGGTCTAGGTATTACCCTCTTTCAGTTTGTTGGTTCATACCTGTCCTATCAAAGTAACCGGGTTCTTAGAGGATCCCAATATCATTGACTAGCCTCCATCGGTCATAACTCCAGCATCGCAATCTTTTCTTGCGGCCAGAACCATCACGAGATTTTAGCCTCAATGGGCGTAGCATACTGCTACAATTCTAAAGGCCAAGTTGTGTCAATTAAGGTTCTAAGGTTGTTGGTGCTTAATGACTCCTTGGAAGACCCATATTCTCCTCGTTGCGACACAAGGGATATCGGTACAGACCAAGGTGCCACACCAACGTAGCCACTGTTTCACCCGTGTCGGTCTACGCCGGACAGGTCCCTCACAGCTTATGCTACCTAAACAGGGTATCCCCAGATCCGGGTTAGGATCTATGTAACTCCGATGCAACCCACAATAGTAAAGCAAGCCAATCAATACAATTGAAAACACAGTTATGAACTAGCCCTAAGGTACACCTCACTTTAAGTTTGGTCCCCAGCAGAGTCGCCAGTTCTGTGATCGGTGGATCTGGAACTGACTGTTTAACGCTGGTTCGCGAAATGTCGCGGAAGCAAGAGTCGCCACCGTCTTTTATTTTCTCCAAATGGAAAGGACAAAAGCACAGAAAAATTCCTTATAGAGATTGCTCTCGGTTCGGGAGGTAGATTATAGAAAGGGAAGGTGTTAGCACCCTTTCTATCCATGGTTATCCATGGGCTCTTAGGTACTTGCTCATTGTGTTTTCAAAAAATGGTTTGTTTGCTTTTCAACTGTGGGTTTTAAAAAGTTTCTTTGAAAATTCCAGTTCGACTCTTGTATCGGTCCTCAAGAGTGTTTGAAAAATTGCTTTCGAAAGCTTTTTGAAAAGGTGTCGGTGTGAAAAGTATTTTTGATTTGTTTTGAAGTTAGAGCAAGTATCTAGAGTCGTCTACCTACCCTAAGGAATTTGTCTGTGTAAATGTCCTTTAAAGTAGTGCCATCCCACCATTGAGAGGTAGGTAGCACCACCGTTGGAGGTGTTCGGGTCAATTCGAGGTTCGGGACATGGTGATCACCAGAGCAATGGGAAGACACCTTAGAAGCTACCCTCATGCCAGGTTCCCGGATCATGAGGACTTACTAAGACATCCTCTACTCGACGATCACCTTTCGAGGCAAGGCAACAGTGAGGCGTACCCTAGGGGTGGTGTGTGATTTGTGTGTCGTTTTCATTTGCATTTATCTTGTCATGTTATTGGTGTTCTACGCTTGTTTTTATTTTTTTCCATACATTCTTTCATGCCATTTATTAACAGTTAAAAATATTGCGGAAAAAGTAAATTCTAAGCTATTACAAAAGGCGCGGGTCCACATCGCCAAAATTAAACCAGGACCCGATTTGACAGAAAATAAATAAACAAAGTAAATAAAGAATTAAAAGTGCGAGTAATTAAATACATGGCTTCGGGAGAGATACATGAATATTTAAACGGAATAAAATAATATGCGAATTAATAATTAAATCGAAACGAGGGCGTTGGACCCTTTTTGCAAAATTAAATTAAACGATGAATTAATTAAAATTAAAAGAAGGAAAGAAACTTGTTTTTTTTGGTATTTTTAGTGTTTTAGGATTTAAATGAAAAGAGTGAGTTAATTAAAATTAAAATAAGATGCTAACCCTAATTCTAATTATTTTTAATTTATTAAGAAAAATATTGAAGTTTTTAACCTAAAATTAATCCTAATTTTTATACACAAATTTAATTATAAAAATAAATATTTAATTATTTAATTATTTATGAAAGAAAAATAAAAAGGATGAAAAATTATTAATACAACCCTATTTCTACATTTTTTAGATTTTTTATTAAAAGAATTAAAATTGCAAACCTAATTTAAAACTAAATTCAATTACATGCAATTTATTTACAAGAAATATTAAAATAAAAAATTTATTGTTTTTTCTATTTTTTCTGATTTTTATGATATTTTGGGATTTTATGAAAATATAATTAAATTAATTAATAAAACAAAAAAAGAAATATAAATAATAAAAAAAATATAGAAGGTAGAAAATATGCAAACCTAGGGGGTTCAGACCCCAAATGGGAGGTTTTTCTCTAGCAATTCAGGCCCACTTATATCAAGCCTCTTGGACTTTTGCAGGACACGTGTATGCGCGTTGACTCAAGCTTATGGTGTTCCCCAGACCTGTGCCTTTGATTTGATTCCATTGGACGCGTGTACGTTGGATTCTGAAGGTGTATCATGGAACAATTACGTTGAACCTGCATGTGATTGTTAATTGGAAAATAATATTGAGAAAGTGAAAACCTGGGGCTCGAACCCAGGTCATGGATGTTGCCAGCGTATGTGCCTTGCCACTGAACCAATTGTTGCGCTTTGTATATTAAATAAACTAAGAATAATATAATAAGAAAACAATGGTTAGTGGTTCAAAACGCGCGAAATTTAAACCTTCCAATCAGCGCTTCACACGTCCTCATCTTCTTCGTGTGGCTTTCTTTTTCCTGAAATACACAAAACATTGGCAACGGTTTTCACGCGTTGCCTAAGACACCATACAAGAAAATAGCGATTAGGCATGGGACGCTCATAAATTGGGCGCGACACATGGATTCTCTTCGTCCAGACGCGTTCGTTTTAATGGTCAAGGTCCCAAGTCTCAATTTTTCCTTATTTGAAAAGCCCTAATTCAAGGTCCTGTAAACCCTAGAAATTGACAATGGTATAATCGCGTAGGGTGCATAAAAATTCAATCAAACGCATGGGTTAACTTCAGAATAGCATAAGGAATGTAAACCATATATTAAAACTTGCAAAAAGCGCATGAATGGAGATGCACGATTATGAATTTTATTTGAAACAGTTGGACTCCATTGTACCAATTCCGGGCATTTTGATGAATATTTTTGATTGCAATCGCTTCTGGACAACCCTGGCAAGCTAATGGAACAAGTTTGGAGGCTTGAATCAACCTGCAAGTTAGTTTTCAGAATTGAATTTTTTAGACAAAATTTCAAGTTTGGCAATTGGTTTCTGCGCAGCTTCAATGATCCTCTGCATTAGGTTTTCGTTTAGGCTTATGTACTGAATCAATTAGGTCAAGAAAAACCAAACAAATCAATTGCATTCATGGTTTTTGGAAATTTGATTTTCAAGATCTTTTTTCAAATATTTTTCATGTGTTTTTGTACAAATTAAGATCAATTCTCTCCAAATCTTTCCCTATTTAATTTCACACGAATTATTGAGTAGATTACATGTGCAAAAAGATTTGATACTTAGGTTAAATATTTTCCATGTATTTAATTTGATTTAAATGAATTAATATAAATAAAAATTCAAATAAATAAATAAAAAATGAAGAAATACTTCCCTTTGGGCCAAGTGGTCGTGCACATGCCTTGGATGATGAATTATGGAAGAAAAATGGGCCCATTAGCAATTTTAGGTCATTTGAATCAATGTTGACTTTTCAAAATATCCAAAAATTTCCCAACTTCTACAAGGCATAACTTGCTCAATGTTTAAGCTTTTCTCATGTTCTTGGACATTTTGGAAAGGTCTTTGAGTCCTCTAACCAATTCCTTTGGTCCCATGTCATTTTGATTTACCAATCTCAAGTTATGGCCTTTGACTTAAAGTCCCTTTTTGTTGACTTTTGAAAATGACCTATAATGTTGAAATTGATAACTTTTTGTGAGAGCATTT
Organism: Vicia faba; assembly: GCA_948472305.1. Taxonomy (NCBI): domain Eukaryota; kingdom Viridiplantae; phylum Streptophyta; class Magnoliopsida; order Fabales; family Fabaceae; genus Vicia; species Vicia faba. The sequence goes on along the minus strand of OX451736.1, from coordinate 1,679,095,225 downwards.
CTTGGACTTGAAGTATGAAGATTAGTTGTAGGAAATGTCTTCCTCTTCAAAATGAGCTTTGGATGGGATTTTTCTGATAATCCATGTGAAAGTTATGCCCTGGTCAATTTACAGTTGACTTTTTCAACTGTCCAAATAAGGAAACTTTTGCATCTTGATGACTTTTGAGCCAAGATTTGAGAATCATGATCAAGCATTGATCAAATGATGTTTGTGGCTTCAAAATGAGATGTTGACCAAAAATTTGAACTTTTGACTGTCAAATGACCATTTTGCCCCTACAGTTGACTGTAGTGCAATTAGGGTTTTTGACTGTGCAATCTTGTGCTGAAAGTCTTGAAACTTTGTATGAGGATGCTTGACCATATTTGTAAGCTTGTGAGACTTGATTGGACCTTTGGAAACTTCATTTTCTTGATCAGAACACAAACCCTAATTTTGCCTGTTTAGGAGACCTTTGCACTGTGCAACCCTTAGGGAGATTTTGAAGCTTGACTTGGCAATTTCTTGAAGAATATGGGAGGGCAAATTTTGGGGTACAACATTATGCATTGACAAAGTCGACCATTTTTGGAAAATTGCCAAGAGTCAAATGTGCTCAAAATTCATTTTTTGCCAAAAGGGCTTAGCATTTTAGGATTGTATCTTGTTAAGGACATGGTCCACGACCCAAATCAGCAGCCATATATTATTTTCTCTATTTATTTATTTTATATTGATTTTATCTATTAAAAATCACATTAAATCAAATAAATGAAAAAAAATATGAAAGATTGATTTTTTGATCTGAATTTGGTGAGAATCAAATCTAATTAAACTGGCCAAATCAGATCAAAATGAATCAAGGCAAATTGAGGTAAAAATAGCATGATTTGGATGGTTATGGAAAGATATCATATGGCAAGAAAATAACATTCAATCTCAATAATTCCAAAAGATTCAGGTCGTTTTTGTTTCCCTAATTCATCATACTACATATAATGAACAAAAAAGAGGCAAGAGGACAAGGTTTGCAGTCGTGAAAACAGAGAAAGAAAACTCAAATTTTAGCAAATAAGTGGTGGATCATTTTCTCACATAGAGGGTGATTCAAGACATTACGAGGCTTCCAATCGCTTCCTGGACATCTCCTGAAGCCAGCACGATCCATTGCAAGCCTTCCCAAGCCCAGAATCGCACCTAGTAAACTCACGGTTTGCACATATAAGCTTGACTTTGATTTTACAATTTATGCATGATTAACTACTTTTAAGCATAGCGTTGTGTTTGTATCGCCATTTGGAATGTTTTGGATTATTTAATTTTGCGCTTTGATGCATATCTTGATAATTGCCATGGCTAGGGTTTGAGAAGTCGTTTTAGGGCTTCTTTGTACAGGTAAAATTAGGCCAAGAAAAGGATGCCATGATGCTCGTGAGATCAAGACGAATTGATCCATGTACTCACTTTCAATTTATCATGTGTTTTGTGGATTTTTGAAGCTTGCAGGGCTATGGCTATGGAGTAATGTCCGTAGGTAAAAGCTGGAAACCTAAAACGACGGACAGGGAAGAAGATGATGATTTGCCACCCTCGCACTGGGCCATTTGAATTATGCGCGTGTTTTTCCAGCTTATCCATTTTGTTTCATATATTATGATTTAATTTCATTATTATTACAACAAAACCACATAGCGTAGATGGCCAGGGAAAGGGTGGAATTAGTAGGAGGACCTGGGTTCGATCCCAGGTCCCAGCATAATTTTCTTTATTTTCTTAACACTCTATGCAGGATCCCATGCGCCTCATGATCAAACGTCCATCTTGTTCCCTCAGATCCATCCCTCAGATCTTTGTTGATACACATCTAATGCGCCTAACAATGGTTCCTCGCGGTAGACCTTCAAGCACGCTCAACATGAGATCTAGCACAGGCACGGGCTCAATATGCATGGGCCTAACAAATTCAGAAATACACCCCCCATTTGCTCATCATACAGGCCCAAATTCTTACCTTTTTTATTTTAATTCCTTTTCTTATTATTTATTAATTATGTCTTTTTTAAATAACTCAAAAAAATCATGTTTTTGTTTTATTTAATCAAAAAAATCATAAAAAAACATCAAAATCATTTTTTCACAAAAATATTTTTATTAATTAATTAGTTTAATTAAATTTAGGTAATTTAATTCTTTTTTATTATAATTCAAATTAATTAGAATTAGGGTTTAATTTTGTACTTAACTTATTTTTTTCCTCAAAAACAACATAAATATTTTCTCAAACTAGATTTTTAGGTCGTCTAATCATTTCTCGCATTTAATTTGCTGTGCGCTTTTAATTTTCCTTTTTTATTATTATTTTTAACTGTTCCGAGTTTGTAATAGATTTAAATAGGGTTTTAATTCCGCATTTTATTTTCAGTCAAAAATAATTATGCATCTGCCCAAAGCCATGTAATAATTAGGACTCTAACTTCTCTCATTTTAATTTCCGCAAACTATAAACTGCTTAGATGTATGTATAGAATTGTATGGAAAGACAAGTTGAAATTAAAACAGTAGAAAACCCTAATTGTGCAAAGATAATTAATTGAAAAAATACACTTGCACATGCCCACTCCTAGGGTTTACCCCACTCTGGTTGCCTTTGATAAAAGGTCATAGAGTATAGGGAATGTTAGTGGTTGTCCTCTAGTCCCAAAAGATCTAAAATGACCCAATCAGATGATGGTACTAAAATTTCCTAACATTGCTTTTGTGATCGTATTTGTCCCTTCAAACGTCCCTTAAAACTCCAACGATGGTGCTACCTATTCCTTAATAATAGGATAACGCTATTTAAAGGAAAACGAACATACTTTTTTGAGTAGGTAGATTAGCTCCTAGGTACTTGCTCAAACAAAACTTTTCACACAAACACATTTCAAAACAATTTTCAAAACAACTTCGTCACACTCTTGAGGACTGATACAAGGGTTATCGCGAAGTAAAACTTTTTCAAAACAAGCAAAACATAATCCATTTTAAAAATGAGCAAAGTACATAAGAGCCCGTGGAAAACCACAGATAGAAAGGGTGCTAACACCTTCCCTTTCTATAATCTATCCCCCGTACTCAGAAATATCTCAAAAAAAGTTTTTTTTGTTCTTTGTCCCTTTTCCTTTGTTGGATAAAATAAAAATCTATGGCGAATCTTGCTTACCGCACATTTGCGAATACAAAACACAAACCAGTATAACAGTCGGTTCTGCCACCGTATCATAGATGGTCTATATGAGTCTTCCCTGGAAAAAATTAACAACAATATCATCAATATAAATCTACATAAAAGTGTCGATGAAATCATGGAAGATTGAATTCCTTGTTCTTTAATATGTTGCCCCTGCGTTTTTTAGGCCAAAAGGCATTACTACCCATTTATAAGTACCTAAAGCTCCAGGGCATCAAAAGGCTGTTTTCGACACATCCTTTTCCGCAATGAAAATTTGATTGTACTCTGAGTATCCATCAATCATACTCATGTATATTAAAGCCAGCGGCATAATCGATAAGCATTTCCACCACAGGAATTGGGTATTCATATTTGGGCGTTGCAGCGTTTAAATCTCTAAAATTGATGCACACCCTTAAGGTACCATTTTTTCTTTATAACAGGTACTATATTTGCAATCCATTCGACATATCTAGTAGTTCGGATGAACTTGCATCTCAGCAGTATTTTGAATTTCGCCTTAATCTTCGACAAGACTTCTGGTGCAAAACGCCTTGGAGTTTGCTTGGCAGGCTTTTTCCCAGGTCTTATTGGCAGTTGAAGCTCTACCACATCCTTGTCGAGACCAGGTATTTCATCATAATCCCATGTGAAGCAATCTTTGAATTCCTTCAATAATTAAATTATTTTGATCTTGAGCTCTGGATCTATCTTCATGCTAATGTATGTTGGCCTTTTCGTCAATCCTTCGCCCAGATCTATTTATTCTAAAGGATCTTGCACTAGCATTTTAACGTTGTTTGCTAACGGACCCTTTTCAAAACCCAGAGGCTCATCATCATAAATAACATCTAGCCTCTGGTTTTGTAGTTCTTCCTCCTTTGCGTCAGGTGGTTCTGGATCAAAGTCTTTCCCAGGACCCTCTGGAAGAAATACTTGTTCATTGGCTTCAATAGCCATGTATTTGACTTCAGCCTCTAAGGCCGCTATCATTCTACTTTCGGCTTCATATGCCGAAATCTTTTGTAAGGCATGTGATTCAGTCATCATCACCAAATTCACTTCCCCATCCAGTTGGCCGTATGTCATCAACTCTTCCATAGTCAATGTTTGATAAGTCTTCTCTATCCCACTGGAAACCATGGTCAGAATGCAGGTAGAGGGAGGATAAGGAATTTGGTGTTGGTGCCAAATCAAACTCCGGAGGATTGCATGGACCTATATGAGCCAAGTTTCTATCGAAGTTATTTTTTCCAAAGTTATTAACTTCACCCAATTATAACTTTGGTCAGCTTCTATATTCTCTACAATGCCATCATGGCGCCAAATCATGACCCGTTGATGCATCGAAGATGGAACTGCACCCATGCCATGTATCCACTCTCTACCTAAGAGTAAATTGTAGTTGGGCTTCGCTGAAATGACCATGAACATATTTGGTCGAAGTATTGTTCCCACCTTGAGGTCTAATTGTATCACCCTCATAGTGGTTCCAATACCTCCCTCATAGTTCGACAGAACCATGTTGTGGGGTTTGATATCCCCATCTCCTTTTCCCAATTTCCTTAACATAGATTTGGGAATTATGTTAATTGTAGCTCCACAATCAACCAGAATTTTGTTGATTGTTATTTCCCCTATCTTTTCTCTAATGAACAAGGGTTTTAGCTGATTCTTCACCACCTCCGTAGGTGGCTCGAAGAATGCATTTTGCTCCTCAACGCAACAATTGTTCATTACATAATAGCACATTGGCCTATGTTTGGCCATTTCTTGTTCGACTTCCCAGTCGGTCTCTTCGACTTCGACTTGGCGGTCGTATTCTCTGGGTAGCACTGATACTACATTTACCATAATGTCTAAAGTAGCATCAGATTCAGAGTTACCTTCCTCATCTGATTCACCTCGATCTGGCCACTCCAACCTTCTGGAAATCGGTTTCCTCTATAAAGGCTTTCGTTGTTTTCTGTTGTCCATTTTTTGTGGCGCGTTGATGCTTGACTCTGGTTGAGGCTCTTCTGTAGCCTCCCTTTTGGCTTTTCGCCATCTCTGGAATCTCCTCCACTGGGAGCGAGATATGGGGTTCTTCCCCTTATAGTTGCTCGACACGTGAGCCACTTTGTTTGTAGTCGTAGTTTGGGACTCTTTCCTATATGCCAAGGATGACCCTCTTGGCACATCGAATGATCGCCATTTCTTTTGACTTGGCCTTTTTCTGTTTGTTGTCTTTAGCCAAGTATCCACGGGGTCATTAGTTGGAGGCCTTAAGGTTGATGGCCTTTTCACCTGGTACATTGGTCCTCTTCGGGGATCGTATCTAACTTCATGAACCATGTGGGGTTGGGCATTGGTGTCCTTTTTCTCTTTCATTACCCTTATGCCCTGTATGTGTTCTGCAGCCTTTTTGTCGAAGATGGAGCTGCATCTTGGACATAACATAACTTCAGACTTTTTCTTTTGGCATCATTGTAGACAGTAAGCCAGATCCTCATTTTCTTTTGGAAATGCAGTTATATTCACTTCCTCTTGTCTAATGGCTTCCTCTGAAGCATTTGCTTTAGATACTTCGACCATGTTGACATGCATGTTGCTCTTGGCAGCGAGATTCATTTTTTTCATTTTGGCCTAAAGGTCCTCTGTCGAACCTTTGACAGCAGCCACATAAGAACTTACAGTAGTCCTTTTGCTGGAGTCTTCAACAACTCCTTTGTTTATACCTTCAGTAGCCTTTTTGTTTAGGCATTCAGTGGCCTTTCTAACCGCTTCCGCAGTCTTTCTGGAGATGTTCCCAGTAAAACTGCTAAATACTGGAATATTAACGAAGTCTTCAGAAGTTTCAACCATATTAATGCCTGCTGGTTCAACATAGTGGGCCTCAACCCTAAGTGGGTCTGCATCAATTTTCATTTGGGGTTTGTCAGCAAATTTGAGTATGCCGTCTTTGATTGCTCCTCGAACGAGATCCTTGAAAAGAAAACATTGTGAAGTTTTATGGCCCAAAAAATTATGATACTTACAAAAACCTCTTTTGGTTCTTTGTTCTAAATGAGGAATTTTTCCCCTGGGGGAACTCTCATTTGGCCAACTTTCACTAATAAGTTGAATATCTTATCACATTTTGTGACGTCAAATCTATACGTTTTCTTTGGGAATCTATCACTGTTCTTTTCAGACTCAGTAGGATTCTTCCTGTCTGAGGGCAGTAACACTCTACAAGAGTATGGAGGCCCATGTTTTAACTCTGCTAAATCTATTTTGCTCTCTTCGACGGCTATAGGATTACTAGATGTCTCTGGATCATCATCATCCATTTGGACATAGGCTACCTTTTCTCCTCGATGAGTCTTAGTTGCTTTAGCTTTTTCAATTTTAAGACGTTCTACTTGTCGAACTCTATCGGCCAATTGGGCCATGTCCTTCAGATATTGGGTATCTAGTTTCTTCCTAATAGAATAGTCTAGGCCCTTTACATCCATTTCGATCAATTCATGCTCAGGCACTTGTGTAAAGCATCTGGCTTTGAGTAGTCGAAACCTATTTAGATATTCGTCTATTGGCTTGGTGAATCTTCTTTTCACGCTTTCCAGTTATTTCATACTTATTTTGGTTTTCCCCGTGTAAAATTGTCCATGGAACAATCTCTCCAATTGATTCCAATTGTGGATCGAATTGGCTCGGAGGGTGTTAAACCAAGTAAAAGTTTTTTTTGTTAGAGAACTTGGGAAATATTTAATCCTAAGGCTCTCATTAATTCACGACATTATTCAGTTTCACAGTTCAAAGCTTTGTTTAGAACTTAAGCAGATAAAACCTTCACCTAAACAACAATAGTTTTCTACATCGGAAAACTATTGCAACATTAGTTTCTTTTTCATAGCCTCCTGAACTTTATTTTTAGTTTAATATTTTGTTCTGCATTCAAGTTAGTTTCCCGCAAGCAAATCCTGCCGGTATATTGTGGAGGATTGCTACAAGTATTTGAAAATTTACATAATTCTATTTTAATTATTTTATTCCAGGTTTCTTTTAATTTAATTTTACTATTGTTCTTTATTTATCATTCATGTATGAATCATTATATGTTTGTTATTATTCTGTGTTTGTAACGAATAATATGTCCGGCTAATTTCCCTGATACTGATATGTAAGGTTACAAACCGAAGGAGTTCGGAAATAAATTGGCATAAACATTTTATAAAAATACTTTTCTGGTTTGGTTTCCAAATTTCAATACAAACTCTTTTGTTACGAAAGTAAGAGACAAACGAAGGCTAAAATAAAAAATCATGAGAGTGTGAGTTTTTAACCGGATAATGGTCATCAAACATTGGTTTTAAATACAACGAGAGCGGTTTACAATTAATTAGAATCTATTTGTTTTCAAAAAGTATTTTTAAATGTTGAATGAAATAGAGAGAGTGATCATTTAGGTTTAATAATATAGTCTGAATTAACAATCACGAGAGTGTGAGATAAAGGATTTTAAACTAATAGTTTCTACTGAACAGTGTTTTGAATAACCAAAATTTAGCCAATGATTTACTGAATTCTCGAAGTCAGACGTATTACATACCGGTGTCCCGTTATTAAATATTTCAATTAAGTCTAAACTTATTCTTCGTCTACCCGAAAACCTAAGATTTATTAGCCTTATCTTTATACAGTAGTTTTAGATAGCAGTAGTTCGATTACCATACCCCGTGGGTTCGATATCTTTTAAAATAACGCGATTAAAATATGCACTTGCAATTACTATACCCGTTAGACTCTCAAAGTCGCAATCACTAAGGTCCATAACAACTTATGAAATTTATACACGAATAATAATGTGAATTATACATCAAAATCTAAACCAAAAACTATAACTCTAAACCTTAAACATATGAATAATATTTTTTTCACTTCTATATCCAAAAGAACAACTAACAAACGACATATATATCTACCAAGAACAATATACATAAAGAGTTAACAAACGACATATATATATCTACCAAAAACAATATATATGAACAATATATTTGAACAACTAAGAATGGGAACTAACAGAACGACTAAGAAAGGTATAATATTTTTGTTCAGCTCTATATCCAACAACACAACTAAAAACAATGAACGAAAAAAAGGATGAAGATTATTGTATGTCGAAGACGAGGACGAGAACAAGAATGAAGGTGTTATAGATTTACGATTGAAATGAACAAGAATGAATATGTTGAAGATTTCGATTGAAGATGAAGAGTATCGTTGTCGTCTCTGGTTCGCTTGTTCGCCTAGGGTATCTTATAAAAGAAAGAGGGACTAAGTTGTTTTAATTTATTAGTAAAACATTTGATCACAATTAAACAACATAACCGTATTGGAAGTATAAACAATATTGAGTCAACCACCGTAGTGACATCCCTTTTATTTTTTATTTAAAATAATAAAAAAGAAAATTCGCGCCTTAATATTAAAGGAATGAATTATTTGTCTAGTATAATATTATAAATATGATTATTGTAGCAACTGTTATTATAACGTAACAATTTTTAATAAAAAAAATTAGTATTTAGAAGAACCATCGTGAATTAGAGAATTTTTTTTGGAATAACTAGGTGTGATACGGTGGAAGAACTGACTTGGTATTTGCGTTTGTTTTCCCAAATGTTTCGGTTGAGCAAGTGTCGCCACCGACTTTTTATTTTATCCTAAGGAAAGGTTAAAAAGCACAGCAAAAACCTTTGAGATGTTTTCTTGGGTTCGGGGAGTAGATTATAGAAAGGGAAGGTATTAGCACCCTTTCTATCTAGTTACTTGCTTAGATCACTTGCCTTGCCTTTTCAATTGTTTGAAATTGTGCTTTGTGTGTGTTTTTGAAAAATGTTTTGAAAACAGATGCCTTGTCTAGGCAACCCTTGTAACAATTCTTTACTCGAATGTTTTACAAAAGGTGTTTGTCTTTTTTGAAAATATGTTTCAGGGTTTTGAAAGTTGTGTTGTGGAGTGTGTTTTGAAAAAGGCAAGGATTAGTTTTGCAAGTTGGTCAAGTAACCAAGAGCTATCTACCCTAAATTTCTCAAAGATCTTTCCTATGTTTTAATCCTTTTAACAGTATTGTTCTACCATTGTATTTGGTGGGCAATCTTGTGTTAGGACGTTAACGGGACGGGCGCGGGTCATCGTATAGACCATGAATGCAATAGTGCCAAGTGTCTTTGGCAATTTTTCTTTAAGGGACTTGATCATTTTTTAGGCAACTTCAAAAGCGTCATCAAGGGACTATGATCATTTGATTTGTTTTTATTTTGCCAAAGATACTCAACGTACAAGCATGGCCCATTTATTTAGGCAACAAGTGGAGTAACCTTGGGGGTGTTCATGTGCAAGTGTGTTTTATTGCATGCAAGAATTTATCTTTGAATTAGGATTTTCTATTGATTTTTATCTTGCCATACACATCCTAATTACTTACATTTATTTGAAAGCAATAAAAAGCAGAAATATGAAATCCTACGCTATTACAACAATTAGGGGGATGGGGATACATATTTGTACATGGGGTGGTTCAACGAGAAAAATAGACAAGAAAAGAAAATAACAAAAACAAGATAGAGAGAAAGAGAGAGGGAGTCAGCGCGCTGCTGAGAGGTCATCAGAAGTTCTGACTCAGGCCTGCTGCCAGATTGTCAACCTTTTGGTTAAACTGTTGAGTAAGAACTTCTGACTCTGGCACCTGCAAACCAGAAACCTGTTAGTGGGAAGATCAGAAATTCTGACCCCCATGCGCTGCAAGACAAAAGTTCATTAGTGGGGATATCAAAAATTTTGATCCTGTTGGAAATACAGGTTTCAGATGTGCTAACGTCAAAGTCAGCACTTGGCTTCTCTGTGTGCTAGTCAGAACATCTGCAAGTTTGTTATTTTTCCACAAAACAGAAAACATATTTGGAACAGCTTCAGCAAATGTCAGAGTATTTCAAAGGACAGAGCCAATCAAGGTCACAGGCAGGTTATATGCTGATTCACTTCCTATCTAAACGTTCTGAGGTATGAAAATCCTCAGAACACAAACAGCATCAACATGATGTTTACATTATGTTTATTTTGAGCATGCAAAGCTGATGATGCTTAGCAGCGTGATGAAGGTCAGCAGGTGCTTACCTGGCTATTGGAAAAGTTTGTGAATGAGAGCTTAGTCTTTTGGCTCTGATAGTATTCTGGACAGGTTCTTTTTTTTTGAAAGGGGTAGATGAAGGTGTATGTGTATGTATGGTCAGAGGTTGAAAGGGTGTTCTTTAGTCACAAAGAAAACTGGGTATTTGATGAAGTTTGAAGGTAAGAAATTCAAAGTTAGGAAACACTGGAGATTTTGGCAGAGTTTCACAGTATTTTCTTGCTAAAATTTATGTTTCTCTTCTAGCAATTTTTCTGGTTCTTGGGCGCCTTTTCAGTGGACAATGGTGCTCTATTTATAAGCAAAACTCTTGTGGCTTCTTGAACATTAAAGGCGCCAATAGAGGTTGAATTGTTCTTTGACATAAATTCTTGGGAAGTTGTGATAACAGATAGCCTTTCAGCCTAGGCTGGAACAGCAGACATGGATTGGGGAGAAGTGACCTCTTAGGTGGACGGTGGCGCGTAGACCCATGCCTAAACATGTATAAAGGCGTTTACCAAGCCACACGTGATGAGATCCCTTGGATGAATGTTCAGGAGTGGTTGGGAGCATTAATGAGCATTAAATGGTGATGAGACTAATCAACACCAAAATTCTGGTAATAGGAGAAGAACTTGAACCAGCAATTCTGCTTTACTAAAAACAACGTAAACCATGCTCTGGTCTTGCCCTTTTGTTGTTTTAGCAAATTCTGGAGATTCTCCTGACTTTCTGACACATTCCTTGGACTTGCTTCTGGAAATCCTGGACTTAGAGATTCTGTATCAGTGCAACACCCACTCTTCTGACCCTTTTATCTTCTGATTTCAGCATATTCTGAAGGAGCCTTCAGAATTCCTTGCTTCCTTTGCATTCCTCTAGCAAACTCTGGTTGAACTTGTGTAACTGCTGAAAGAGTCATGCTCTGTTTGAGGCTTGCGTGTTAAACCACGTTTGCAACTTCTGACTGAATTGATGTAGCTGCTGAAGAGTCAATTGTGTTGAGCCAAACTTGCAACTTCTGACCGTTGATGTCTGGAGTTTGGTCCAGAAGTTCTGAAGCGCTATTTTCTTCTTAAACACCCATTTTTAGAGAAAAATTCCAAATGCTTAGAATTTAATTTTCTCAAGATAAAAGCGTTGCCTTCAGAGCTTGTGTGATCATTTTACTATTGTAAATGGTTTGCTTGGGCAAAAATGATAATTCAGGACTTGGGTTCATTTCAGAGGGACTCTGGGATTCCAAGATGATTTCCTGAAGAAAGAGAGGGAAAATTTTGGGGTACAACAGTTCCCCCTGTTCAATCTTCTTGCACCTGAAGAGTTAGATTGGCAGTCTTGCCTTTCGCGTCTCGAAGGTAAAAGGAGATTGGACACTAGAGTGCCCTTAAATTTGCACTCGTCAAGACATGGATGTGGGAATGGGCTTAAAGATGCCATTTGGAGATGGGCTTAAAGATGCCATCTGGAGAGGGACAGAATCTTACCGGGGATGTGCTTAAAGATGCCATCTGGAAAATGTTTGTTGAACTGTATGTCGTTAGTGAGCAAGTATCAGAAAAGTATCCATGTTTTGGAACATCTCTGAACTGGGGTCTGAATAAGCAATAGATTGACATCCGTATCTGGAAGCATCCGTAAACTATTTTCAAAGTCTTGAAGTTGAATAAGCAATAGAGCTGCATCCATGTTGGGAAGCGTCTGTAAACTGTTTTCAAAAGTTGGGTCTGAACAAGTGATAGATTAACACCCGCGTTTGGAGAATCCGTAAACTGTTTTCAGAGGTTGAAGAATCTGAACAAGCGATAGGTTACCATCCGTGTCTGGAGAACCCGTAAACTGTTTTCAGAAGTAGAAGCTTAATAATCTTATCCTGAAAAGGGTAAAATATTAGTTGGAACACAAAGTTATGTTGCACGAAAATGTATGTTGCAATGTATATGTCATATCAGTGTTTATGATATATGAATATAATGAATGCGCATGTAAGCTGATGAGCTGTCTTGCTGAGGATAGTTGAAATATGGAAAATGAAATCTTTGACTGCTGCTGGGGAAAGTAAATCCTTAACCGTTGCAGGGGATTGCAAATCCTTTGACTGTTGAAAATGAGAAGTCTTGGGACCGCTGTTGGGGAATCAGGAGCTTGGGTTATAAGGATGAGAATCTTCATTTCTTGTTACTGATTTAACTGCTATCTGGTCAATCTCCAGGTTTTCACAGAAACTTGTAGTGCTATCTGGTCGTAATCCAGGCTTCCTCATAACTCGTTGAACTGTTATCCGGTCGCAGTCCGGTCTTCCCGGCTTGTGTTAAAGACACACCACTATCTGGTCGACTCCAGGTTTCGTAGTATTCTTGACTGTTGTCTGGTCGTAATTCAGGCTTCACAGAAACTTGTATTGCTATCTGGTTATAGTCCAGGCTTCACAATAACTTGCGTTGTTATCTGGTCGTAGTCCAGGCTTCACAATAATTGCTGGGGGTTAAGCTAATGTTCGGTCAAATCCGGGCTTCATAGCTTGCTCCGAGGGGATACCACTATCTGGTCGCAATCCAGGCTTTGCGGTAGTCTGACACTATTATCCGGCCGTAGTCCGGTCTTCACAATATGCTGTAGAGATCAAGATACTATCCGGTCAAATCCGGGCTTCATAACTTGCTGAAGATATACCACTATCTGGTCGACTCCAGGTTTCGTAGTATTCTTGGTTGTTGTCTGGTCGTAATCCAGGCTTCACAGAAACTTGTATTGCTATCTGGTCGTAGTCCAGGCTTCACAATAACTTGTTGGGGATTAAACTATTATCCGGTCAAATTCGAGCTTCATAGCTTGCTGAAGATTATACTATTATCCGGTCGAACCCGGGCTTCATAGCTTACCTTCAGGAGATATCACATATCTGGTCGTAATCCAGGCTTTGCACTAGTCCGACACTAATATTCGGTCGTGATCCGGTCTTCACAATGTGCTGTAGAGATCAAGATACTATCCGGTCAAATCCGGGCTTCGTAACTTGAATTTGGTGAGAATTTGATCTTCGACAATCATAACTTCCAACAGATGATGAGGGAACTTTTGAACGACCGATCAAATGGAAATGTGATTTGTTCTAGAGAATACATTCTTGACAAATGTTGGGGAAATAAACACGTAACCGAAGCTGGGGCTTGAAAATCCTTTGTTTATTGAGGGTGAGAACAACCTTGCTGACTACTGATTGCTTGGGAGCAGAATCTTCAGCTGTTGCGGGATCTTAGGACCACTGCTGGGGGTAGAAAATCCTTGGTGACCTGTGGGGAATGAGAATTCTGATGATCTCTACTGGGGAGTCCAGAACCTGGGAGGCTCATGCTGGAGGAGTAAGACTGAGAATCTTCAATCTGGTGGGAAGCATCTCTCTGGGGAGAAGGTTTACTAGTCTCGTTCCGCTGGGGATTGATAGTTGGAAGTTTTAGCTCCGCTGGGGATTGGAGTTTCAGATTTTTAAGACTCCACTGGGGATACTTAACTCTGAGGGGAATTGAGTTCTGGACAGCTCTCTGGCTGGGGGAACCAGTTTTGAGAAAGCTTTTTCTGCTGAGGATCCTGAAGTTTAACTCTGTTTGGGGAATTAAGTTCTGGATTCTGACTTTATTGAGGAATTTGGAGTTTAGAATTGCTGGCGACCTCACTGGGGAAAAGGAATCAAGATATCTATCTATACCTTCAACCTATCAACAATCATTTTTTCTTGATTCGTAAGAGAATGATTATGTTCAAATGCATATGCTTATTTAACAAGACATTGGACGTTTCTCAAATAAAACATAAGTGTAGAAGAGAAAAAAGGAAGACAAAGCAAACTTCTATATTGGAAAAGTATTTGTATTAACTTTTTATGAGTATCTTTGTACAAAGGAGACATGCATCCTAGTAAGAGGATGTTGTCGTAAAACATTGAAAAATTTATACAAAGGATGGCTATGTGTAACAACTCCATGGGATCCCATTCTGCCCTAGCCTTCACAACTCTGAATACTTGTCCATTCGCTGCTTCGTCCGCCGATGACTGGATTGATCAGAAACTCGGAGCTGTTTGGTGAAGAGATCGTCTTTGAAATGATCCGACGAGACATAGTCATACGCTTCAATTCCAAAAAATTTGCCTGAATCGCCCTTTCGGGTTTTTGATTCACCGGGAAACCCTTTTTTGCCCAAGACGCCCTTTCGGGTTTTCAACTTGCTGGGTGTACAGATTTTTTGTTTTATCCCTAATTTTTGCCTGAACCCCCTTTCGGGTTTTCGGTTCACCGGGATACCCATTTTTGCCCAAGCCGCCCTTTCGGGTTTTTGACTTGTCGGGTTATTTTATGCGTAGTATCTTTTGACTATGTCTGCGTTTGCAGGGTGTGGCAAATCGTCGCCGTCCATGGTGGTCAGAATCATTGCACCACCAGAGAATATGCTCTTGATCACAAATGGTCCTTCGTAAGTAGGAGTCCATTTGCCCCTGGGATCACCTTGCGGCAAGATAATCTGCTTGATTACGAGATCTCCGACTTGATATACTTGACGTCTGACTTTCTTGTTGAAGGCCTTGATCATCCGTTTTTGATACGTCTGACCATGGCAAACAGCTGTGAGTCGCTTCTCGTCGATCAAATGGAGTTGATCAAGTCGAGTCTGAATCCAATCGTCTTCACTCAAACCAGAGTCCTTCATAATCCTTAAAGAAGGAATCTGAACCTCCATGGGTAGGACAGCTTCCATGCCATATACCAAAGAAAATGGGGTTGCCCCAGTTGAAGTACGTGCCGTGGTACGGTATCCATGCAGAGCAAACAGTAACATCTCATGCCAGTCTTTATAGGTGACTGTCATTTTCTGAATGATCTTCTTGATGTTTTTGTTCGCAGCTTCAACAACACCGTTCATCTTCGGCCGATAGGGAGATGAATTGTGATGATAAATCTTGAACTGTTCGCATAGAGCGGTGATCATGGTATTATTCAGATTTGTACCGTTGTCTGTGATGATCCTGTCGGGGACACCATACCGGCATATGAGGTTTTGCTTGATGAAGCGGGAAACCACATTTCTTGTAGCAGAGGCGAAGGAAGCTGCTTCGACCCATTTGGTAAAATAGTCAATGGCCACCAGGATGAAGCGATGTCCATTGGATGCTGTGGGCTTGATCTCTCCAATCATGTCAATGCCCCATATTGCGAATGGCCAAGGAGCTGTCAGGACGTTGAGTGGAATAGGAGGAATATGCACTTTATCAGCGTAGATTTGGCATTTATGGCAAGTACGGGAATGTTGATAGCAATCAGCTTCCATGGTAGACCAGTAATAGCCTGCCCTTAGAATCTTCTTAGCCATCGTATGCCCGCTCAAGTGGGTGCCGAAGGTACCACTGTGTACATCGGTCATAATCAATTCCGCTTTAGCTTTGTCTACACAACGAAGTAAGACGCAATCATGGCTGCGTTTATAGAGGATGCCATTGCTCAGGAAGAACTTGGCAGCAAATTTCCTTAGGAACTTTTTGTCATTGACGGAAGCTCCTTCGGGATATTCTCTGGTCTGGAGATACCTTTTGATTTCGTGAAACCAGGGTTGTTCCACTACCTCTTCGGTATTAATCTCGTGACAATGCGCAGGTTCATCCATTCGCTCGATGGTGATTTGGGGAGCTTCGTTATCCCAGTTGAGTTTAAACATGGAGGACATTGTTGCCAGAGCATCTACTAGCCGGTTCTCTTCTCGCGGGAAATGCTCGAAGGTGATTTGCTCGAAATGAGGCAGCAATGTCAAAACATGTTCTCTGTATGGGATAAGATTGGGATGTTTGGTGTCCCACTCTCCTTTGACTTGACTGATAACCAAAGCCGAGTCCCCAAATACAATCAAAGATTTGATTCCCAAGTCTATAGCAGCCTTGAGACCAAAAATGGAAGCTTCATATTCAGCCATGTTGTTGGTACAACTGAAGCAAAGTCGGGCTGTGAAAGGAGTATGGCAACTTTCCGGGGAAATGAGTACCGCACCGATACCGTTTCCAAGTGCATTTGAAGCACCATCAAAGTACAGGGTCCGTCGGGATCCTTGTTCAGGTCCGTCATACGGTTCGTTACCTTCAATGTTGTCCAATGTCATGATGTCCTCGTCTGGGAAGTCGAATCTCATGGGTTGGTAATCTTCGACAGCTTGATGAGCTAGATGGTCAGCTAGCACACTCCCTTTTATAGCTTTTTGGGTAGTGTACTGGATGTCATACTCAGTCAGGATCATTTGCCATCTAGCGATTCTTCCAGATAAAGCTGGCTTTTCGAAGATGTACTTGATAGGGTCCATTTTGGAAATCAACAAAGTGGTATGAGTCAACATATACTGCCTTAGTCAGCGAGCAGCCCATACCAAAGCGCAACAAGTTTTCTCGAGCAGTGAGTAGCGAGTCTCAAAATCGGTAAACTTTTTGCTAAGGTAATAAATGGCATGCTCTTTTCGACCAGACTCGTCATGCTAGCCCAGTAAGCACCCCATTGAGTTATCCAACACGGTCAGATACATGATCAACGGTCTTCCTTCGACGGGTGGCATCAGAATAGGAGGTTCCAATAAGTGTTCCTTGATTTTATCAAAAGCAGTTTGGCAGTCGTCGTTCCATTTAACTACCTGATCTTTTTTTGTTAGTTTGAAAATAGGCTCACAGGTAGACGTCAGATGAGAGATGAATCTGGAGATATAGTTCAAGCGCCCCAAGAATACCCTAACCTCCTTTTCAGTACAGGGAGCAGGCATTTCTCGAATAGCTTTTACTTTTGCTGGATCGACTTTGATACCCTTGTTGTTGACAATAAATCCTAGAAGTTTACCAGACCTAACTCCAAACGTGCACTTGCTTGGATTCAACCTGAGTTTGTACTCTTTCAACCTGGCAAACAGCTTCTGCAAATGTTCAAGGTGCTCCTCCTCTATTTGTGATTGAGCTATCATATCGTTTACGTAAACTTAAATCTCATGATGTATCATATCATGAAACAGAGCTACCATGGCGCGTTGATAAGTTGCCCCTGCGTTCTTCAGTCCGAATGGCATCACCTTGTAGCAGAAGGTACCCCATTGCGTAACAAAGGTAGTTTTCTCCATGTCCTCGGGGGCCATTTTGATTTTATTGTAACCCCAGAATCCATCCATGAAGGAAAACACCTTGTGCTGAGCTGTGTTGTCGATCAAAATGTCGATATGTGGTAGTGGTAAATCATCCTTAGGGCTAGCCCTGTTCAAATCCCGGTAGTCTACACACATCCTGACCTTGCCATCTTTTTTAGGTACTGACACGATGTTAGCAACCCATTGTGGATAGGATGTAACAGCCAGAAAGCCCGCATTGAACTGTTTCATTACTTCAGCCTTAATCTTCTCTGACATGTCAGGTCTCATCCGGCGGACCTTTTTCTTGATAGGTGGACAATCTTCTCTTGTACGGAGGCGATGAACCACGATATCTGTGTCTAACCCTGGAATGTCTTCGTAGGACCAGGCGAAGATTTCAACGTACTCATTCAACAGCTGTATCAAGCGCTCCTTGACACTTGGTTCCAGATTGGCACCCACTTGTACTTCCTTCTTGTCTTCCTCTGTTCCTAAGTTGACAGTTTCCAACAACTCCTCATGAGGCAAGATGGCCCTTTCTTCTTGTTGTAGAAGTCTGGCTAGTTCCCCTGGTACTTCACAATCTTCGTCATCTTCGTATTCGGCTTGATTGACTAAATCTTCAGAGTTGTCGAAGGATATGGCAGAATAGTCACCCATAGAATCCAAAGTGGATGGGTACCTGCATTTGTGAGTGTGGGTGCGTGTAAGGGATATCCATCCTTAAACAAACGAAAATGCAAAAGGAAAGACAATGAACACAGTTTATAAATGAAAAACGTCCAATGATTCGTTAAACATGGCATATGATTATGAAGTAAAATCAAAACCCTTAGAAATGGACCTACATGCCCCGGGAAAGGCATGAGGTAAAAAAGTAATGTGCGAATTGTATCAGTTATTACAGACCATAAAAACTGAAAACTGTTCAAAGATAAAGATTACTGATGAATAAAAGTAATGGGCATGAAGTCTTTCGCATCTCAGTTGTGCAGTCCCCCTTCGATGGTTGGGAAGATCCACTCTTCAAAGTTACCCTCTTCGTCTTCGTCTTCCAAGGCGTTGATTCTATGAGGAGAAATCTTGACGGGTGTCTTTTCAATTCTGGAACGGCGCATGGCCCTCTGCCCTACAGCGGTGAACCCCAAACCGAATTTGTCTGTCTTGTGGGGGAAGTCCGACAACTGTCCCCACGTTGAGCTCTTTCCTTCCTTCAATGCAGCCTGTGCGTCTTTCAGAGATGCCATCCTGGCCACCTGCTTGGGTACCTCAGCCACTGTCTTTGCTGCCGCTACCTCGAGAGAGACTTCTTCGAAGTGCTGAAAGGGTGTTTCAATGAACTCACCTTCTACCTCCACATATCGAAAGGATTTCAAATGGCTGATCATATACTCCTCTTCACCGTGTACAGTTATGATCTTTCCTTTGACAGGGTACTTCAGCATCTGATGTAAGGAGGAGGTGACTACCCCAGCATGGTGAATCCATGGTTTTCCCAGCAAGCAAGAGTATGATGGACGGATGTCCATCACATAGAAAGTAGATTTAAACACCTCAGTGCCCACCTTGATGGGAATATCAACTTCCCCATGGACCATTCTCTTTGAACCATCAAAAGCTCTGACGATGATATCACTTGGCTTCAGCTCCAAGCCCTCATAATCCAGTCGGTCCAGAGCTTTCTTAGGCAGCACATTCAGCGAAGAACCAGTGTCGACCAAGACATGGGCGAGAGTGGTCCCTCGGCATTCGACCGAAACATGCAATGCATCATTGTGGTTTCTCCCTTTAGGAGTCAGGTCGGCATTAGAGAAACCCAGACCGTTGTCGGCAGTCAGGCTGGCCACACAGTTTTGAAATTGATCGGCTGAGGTTTCTTGCAGAACATGGGCTGTCTTCAAAAACTTTATCAGGGCTTTGGCATGAGCCTCTGAACAAAGCAACAAGGCCAACATTGAAATTTTTGAGGGGGTTTGCCCCAATTGTTCTACCACATCAAAATCACTCTTCTTAATTATTTTCAGAATCTCCTCCACTTCTTTCTTAGAGGTTTCGGGGATGACCAATGGCTGAGCCCTCGTCCTGACGAGCTCGTCTTGGATCCCTTTTCCCTTATCAACAGAAGTAGGAGGGACAACCACAGGAGTAACAACTTCTTCAATCAACGGAGTTCTTGCAGATAGTTTTATCGGTGCCGGAGTAACCTTGGCAGCAGCTGAGGGTCCAAAAATTGCCTTTGGAGGGGCAATCTCTGGAGAGAAAATTCTCCCACTTCGGGTAATCTTGCTCGTACCGGCAATGTTTCCAATTTCGGTATTTTCTTCGTCAGAGCTCTCTTCAGTTATCTCAACTTGTTTAACACCGTGGTAGTAGATTTCTTCACCGTAATTCCACGGTATTGACTTGTCAGATTTGTAGGGGACAGGCCCAGACATGGTTATCTTCAATGGAACAAACTTTGTAGCGGATGTAATCTTAACGGGATTTTTAGAGACCCTGGAAAGATTGGTGGAAATGGTGATTATTGAAACATCTTCGATAGGAGTTGGTGTAACAGGAATCTTTTCGATCAGAATTTCTCGATTGTCCATTAAGCCTTGGATGCCTATCTTCAGCGATGGACAATCGATTGGTAGGCAGGAACAATAATAGCAGTCTTCTTTACATCCTGGCAAAATACCAGCCTTCAACAGATTCAACTTAATTGTTAGCAGTGGAGTTACCAGATCATCAACAGTAGCAACATACAGATTTTCTTCAATAGCATGGACATTGCGACCATGCTTCGGCATTGGAGCAGATATTACGTTTGGCTTCTCTGGAGCATCAAACTCAACCTCTTTCGCATCTATCAAGTCTTGAATTTTATTCTTAAGCGCCCAACAATCATTGGTGTCATGCCCAGCGCTGTCAGAATGATAGGCACATTTAGCATTAGGGTGATAGTGGGGGGAAGTGGTATTCACAACCTTCAGCGCCTCTCTGATATTGGTGAGGTTTAACTTCAACAAATGGGGAAGAATTTGAGCGGGTGTCATATTCACTGGAGTAAACTGACGTTGTGGCTTTTGTTGATAAGCTCTGGTCTGATCATTCCTTGGTTGATTACTTCTAGGCTGTTCTGACGCAGACTTCTGAATTAACACGGCCCCCACCGTTGGTCGACGCCTTACTCTTTCCCGGTTCCTCTGAGAGTACACTGCAGATACTTCTTTCTTAGCAGGGAAAGGTTTCCTTGCAGCTGTAGATGAGGAAGCACCCTTTTCAATCTTCCCACTCTTGATACCGGCTTCCACCCTCTCGCCAGTCAGAATTAAATCAGTAAACCCTGCAGAAGAGCTCCCAATCAAATGGTTAAAGAACGAGCCAGATAGGGTTCCCAAGAACATATCAACTAGCTATCTATCAGAAAGAGGTGGCTGCACTCTTCCGACCAAGTCACGCCATTTCTGGGCGTATTCTTTGAATCCTTCACTTGCGCCCATCCCCATATTCTGTAGCTGAGTACGGGTTGGCGCCAGGTCGGCGTTGTATTGATACTGGCGATAGAAGGCAGCTGCCAAGTCTTCCCAGTTATGTACTTCTGACCTCTCAAGTTGGTAAAACCAATCTAACTGATTACCGGACAAGCTATCCTGAAAGAAGTGTACCCAAAGGTTTCTGTCGGATGTATGGGGTTGAATTCTTCGGACATATGATCTTAGGTGCATTTTTGGGAAAGACAGCCCGTCATACTTTGCAAAAATCGGCACCTTAAACTTTGGGGGGATCACAATTCCAGCAATAAGTCCCAACTCTTCAAAATCTAATCCTGGAACCCTCTGCAGCTCCATAGCTTCCAGCCTATCCTCCAAGTTTTTATATTTGTCGTCTGCTGGCGGGTATTGCTGCTCTAAATAGTCTTCGTCTTCTTCACCCTCTTCTTCTTCAGCCTCGGATTCAAAAGGTAATGTAGGCCCCTTTCCTTTACTGGTCCCCTCATCAGATGTGGAGGGGAATTCAAGAACTCTTCTGGCTTCATTCTCAAATCTTCTCCCGAAAGTAACTACCCCGACTCTCTTCTTCTTCTTTTTCACTTTCTCTTGCTCTTTGTTCCCCAACAGTGCTTTCAGATCCTCCTGACCTTTTGCTAAGGTCATGAAAAGCTGTTGAAACTGAGAGTTTTGAGCCTGTAAGTCCTTCACTGTCTGTTCCACATCCATCTGGCTAAAATAAACAGCAGAAAGATAAGGAAACCTGGCTTGAATACCTGTTTGTGCATATGATGGATGGTATGTTTGTTCATGCAATGCATTCAAGGATTTGGAAATTCAAAATTTTTGCAAACAAAAAAGAACACACGTCATATTAATAAGAAGAAATTTTGTCAGTACATAAATGCCCCATGGGCCAAATATTACAAAAAAACTTCTTAAGGTAAAAAGACGTTACGCATCCTCTTTGGTGCGATGTAGGTGTTGAGGGTCTCTTCCTCGTGGAGTCGGCGGGTGAGTTCTAAAACCTTCTTCTCGCTGGCGTAGAAGTTGGCTTCAAAAGTATCCCGTTCTTCCTTGAGTTGGATCCAACTCTTTTGCATCTCCTCCCATGATGTTGGCATGCTAGGGTACAGGATGGTGTATGGAACTTCCCCTTCCTTAACAGGCTCTTTAATCAGCGGGAGAATGTGAGGATAAGGCATCATAAGATTCTGAGAGCGGATTTGCACCCACTTGAGATAAGGCTCAAGAGGGATGGAATTCTTGTGCCCGAGTGTCTTAGTATCTACCTTGTTAGGCATCCTCCAAGCTCTGATGAATCTTTGGCGAAGTCCTTGCACATTGTTGTCGAAGTCAAAAACTAGGTCAAGAATCAACATGTCGTGAGGGCCATCCCTCTGTGCATATCCAAATTGTCTCAAAGCTAGACAAGGGTTATAGGTAATACCTCCTCTAATGCCAAGCAATGGAACATTAGGGAACTCACCACAACGATCGACGATGAAGACATTTTCTCTGGACCGAGAACACCAATGTACATCAGAGTGTGTGAGGGTCATCAATCGTTGTGACCACCTTAAGCCTTGTTCATTCTTCAAAACAGATTGTGGAAGGTGCGAAATAAACCACCTTGCAAGGAGAGGAGTACAGCACATGAGAACACCTCTCTTCCTCATTGTTCGTGTGTAAAATGAGTGGAGTATGTCCTCAAGCAAAGTAGGTATGGGATTCCTGGATATGAAGATCTTGACGGCGTTGACATCTATAAGTTGGTCAGGATTTGGGAACAAGACCAACCCATAAATAAGGAGTGCCACAATTTCTTCAAAGGCTTGCAGATCCAAGGAGTTCCAACACTCTTGTGCCTTCTCAAACAAGAATTTTGCCAAGAAGCCCTTGACACCACTTCTAGTTTCCCAATGCCCCTTGATGTCAGAAGGTTGCAAGTGTAGTGCTTGAGCAACATCTTCAGGTTTTGGTTCTTTTTCCGTACCGTTGAAAGGTAGTTGATTAAGAATAGGAATTCTTAGGAGTTGAGAAAATTCCTCCAAAGTAGGCACAAATTGGTAGTCGGGGAATGTGAAACAGTGGTGAAAGGGGTCATAGAATTGGAACAGCACCTTTACCATGTCTTCTTCAATGCTGGTGTTGACTAGGCTGAGCAGTCTACCATGTCTTTCACTGAAGGGAGAGCTTTCTGGAATTCTGGATATAAGCTCCTTGAGTTGAGGAGGGATTCTCACAAGGTTGACTTGGATGGTTTTCCTGCGAAGAGTTTCCATGACCTACAAAACAAGAACAAAGATGAAGATCCAAACCCTTGAAATGGTTAGTTGAATGCATATGATGCTTTATGATGTTCATGATGGATGCACAAACACATGTTCAAGCAAGTCACACAAAAACCCTAGTTTCAGGCTTGCATGAGGTTTCATAGGTAAGTACCCTCTTGAGTGTAGTTAGCTTAAAACCTGTCCTAAAAATAGTAACCGGGTTCTAAGGAGCTCAATATCATTGGATTGTTTTCTATGTTCATTGTTTTGGTTTAGCCACTTAACTAGCGACCAAAATATTCCAAGAAAACAACCCTCAATGAGTGTAGTATCGAGTATCTACCAACTTCGGACTGCACCAAAGCCGGTCATCTCACTACCCCTAATAAAAGGCCAAGATGGTCAAGTAAGGTTCTAGGTCATTAGTGCTTAGTGACATCACTCAGCGGCCCCGTACTCTCCTTGATTGAACTCAAGGGTTACCGGTACTCACAAATATGTCGCACTAATATAGCTATTGCTTCAACCGTGTCGGTATACCCCGCACAGTTTCCACAACGTATTGCTATCTATGAAATGTTTCCCAAATCCGGTTTAGGATTTCAAGCCCAAACAAGAGAATCAAAGGATAAAGCAAACAAAGCAAACATCTTGGAAAGCAATCAAAGCAAACATCTACATTTTTTAGACACTTGGCACTATTGCATTCATGGTCTATACGATGACCCGCGCCCGTCCCGTTAACGTCCTAACACAAGATTTCCCACCAAATACAATGGTGGAACAATACTGTTAAAAGGATTAAAACATAGGAAAGATCTTTGAGAAATTTAGGTTAGATAGCTCTTGGTTACTTGACCAACTTGCAAAACTAATCCTTGCCTTTTTCAAAACACACTCCACAACACAACTTTCAAAAATGTATGTGTATGTATGGTCAGAGGTTGAAAGGGTGTTCTTTAGTGTTGTACCCCAAAATTTGCCCTCTCTTTTCATCAACATTTTCTCACAACAAGACCCTTGGAGCTCAAGATCAAGTTAGGTTTTGCTCTGCTCAAGACCCTTCCTTGCACTGTTGACCCAAATTAGGGTTTGTGTTTGCACAAAGATGTTTTGACCTAAAATGCCTAATATGACTTTCATACTTCATGTTGGACTCACAAGTTTGTCCATACCAAGTTTCAGGCCTTGATTCCAATCTTTGCCCAGTCAATTGATCAGTTGACCTAAAAACCAGCTGTATTGGGGAAAAAGTCAACTGTGGCCAATTGACAGTCAAACCTCATGTTTTTTGACCCACATAAACATTTTGAACTCATTTGAACCATTTGGTCAAGTTTGGATCACAATTCCACAAGAAATTTGATCAGATCACCAAAAGGGCAAAATGGTCATTTTTAGGGTTTTGACTGCACAAAGGCAATTTTTGACTGTTGGACCTAGCCAATGGCAAACCAAGCTCATATGTGGACCCAAGGACCCCATGGAATTGTCTTGACATGTTTAACAAGTTCAAAAGATCCCAAATGCACAAGATTGACAATTGAATTTTCCAGTCAATTGATCAATTTTGACTGTATACTGAAAAGTCAAACTTTGACTTTTTGGTCAAAATCAAGTGTCAAGATTCATTTTTTATCAAAACATGCCAAATCATGAAACTTGTTCATCAAGAAATCAAAAATCACAAAAATAGGGTTTGAAATGAAGATTTTTCATAACTTAGAATTTTTCTAAGTTATGAAAAACCCTAATTTTTTCCTAACTTTGTCCCACTTTCTCATCAAGATGCATGTGGATTCAAGCAAAAGTCAAAACATGAAAGTTGTAGTCCATTGCAAAATCTACAACTTTTATTCACAAAGTTTCCTCAAAAGAAGCTTGTAGCTCAAGTTACAATTTTTGGAATAAGGGTGCAAAACCATTCTTAACTTAGAGAAATTTTGACCCATTCTAGGCAGGATTTTTGCCTAACTTCATGACCACTTTTCACATGCTTCCACTTGGAATTTCAATTTTCATTACAAAGATGGATTGTAGTACACATTCCAATATTTCCAAAATGTCCAAGAACTCATCAAACAACCTTATGGTTAGGGAGAATTGAATTTGGCAATTTGAGCAAAAGTCACTTTGATTCATGGCCATGTACATGTTCATAACTTGTGCAATTTTTCAAATCAGCTTCCACCACTTGATTACAGGTCCTTTATCTCATTTACACTCATAAATTTAATGCAAACCCCTTGTGTTCAAGCCTTGCATTATGTGTTTATGCATTACATGAAGGTTTAGTCTTAAAATAGAAAAAGCAAGTTATCCATTTTTGAAAAGTTACACTTTATGTCAAGTTTGTAAATCAAGAGGTACATGCCAAATCTTTTAGGCACAAGTTCATGAGAAAAGTCCACTGATCAAGAGTGATTTATGCAGCATACTTGAGGGGCCTGTAAAAGCCTAGAAAGAGAGTTGACAACTTTTGCTTACAAAGGAAGAAACTTGCATTTTGTACAACACATCACATTCCTGTCCACAAGAGCTTAAGCAAAGATTGTGAACATATTCCATACATCCTAACTGAGCTAAAACACGGGCCAACCATCTCCAATACCTCCTCAAACACAGAAACACCATCCTCTTGCAAGAACAGGGCACCTGCTGCAAATTGAGGTCCACAACTCAATCCACTCGTGCACTTTGGCTAATAACCTTGCAAACACATTCCACACCATCCCTTGAAACTGTTCCAAGCCCTAAACACGACTTGTAACATCCCTAACATCATTTGCCATTTTCAGTTTTCAACTTTGCAGGTGAACTTCTGTAGCTTGATATAGCAAGGTTCAAAGCATACCAAGCATTGGAATAGCATCCCTGGACCTCAAGCAAGCTGTGCCAATCCTCACCTTGCCCTGAAAATACATCCATTGCCAGATACGATTCAAGCTGAACAGGTAAGTTCATGGACTCCTATCTCTCAACCTAGGAAGAGTTAGCTTTAAGTTTGTGAATGAAAAATGTTCTATTCATGGCCCTGAAACTATACATATCTTCACTTTCCATTTATATTGCATATGCTGAGAGAATTTGGAACCTGAACATTAGAAAAAAACTAGGTCAGGAATTGGGGGAGAAGAAATTCTCTCTCATTTCTGAGAGTTAGATCAAGTTTTTTATATGTATGGAATCGTGGCTTGATGCTTGACATTTTTCATGTTATGAGTTTTTGCTAAAAGTCCAGAAATCAGGAGATAGCATGGATCACGTGTTACTCTGTTTTGTAGTTCAGAGGTTGAAGACAAAGTCTTCTTGGGCTGGGCCTGAGTTTGACTTCCTATTTGCACCTTGTTTTTACTTTTGAACCCCCTTGGCCCATTGTGCTTATTTGAATCATTTTTTGACCTTTTCTTGTTATTTCTCACCTATTTATTTTTTCTCATAATATTAAAAATATAAAAAATATTTTTTAAACCATTTTTGTATTTATTAAGCATTTATTTGTTTAAATTGATATTTGTACATAAATAAACATATAAATACCCTTTTATTTAAAATACTAAAAAATAATACCAATACTTTTATTTTCTGACTTTTGTTTTATTTTACCTTTAAAAAACTTTTATAAAAAAAAATACATTTTTTTTGTAAATATTAAATATTAATATTTTTATATATATATTTAGTATTTAGTAAATATTATAAATATTTATGTATTTATTAATACATTTAGGTTAAAAACACAAAAAGTAATACATTTTATTTTTACTAATATTTAACTTAAAAATTACTTTTTTTTACAATATACTTTCTTTTATTTATTTTTGTACATAATTAATAAATATTGTATATACTATATAATAAATACATTTTATTTATAAAATTAGGGTTTTACCCTAAATGCATAAAAATACCAAAATTAATTGACTTTCTTTTTTGTTTATTTGACAAAAAAATACTTTTTTTCATACATATAAAAAACCTTTTTTTTTTTTTGCATCTTACACATTTATTCATTTTTATTCAATTGTTGTATATTCAATATCTTGTAAATTTCAATTTTTGATGTAATAGCTTAGGTTTAAATTCTTGCTAAAATATCCCCATTTGAACATATGTACCCCCCTTCCCATATATTGTGTTGTAATAACTTAGGACCTTTATTTTTCGCACTTTAAAGCTTTCTAATTATGCCATGTTAGAATTAGGGTTTTGTATGCAAAAATCAATCAAAAATAGTTTGACCTAATTTCAAGATAAACAAGCATGAAAATGGACAACACCAATCACACTTGCACCCCTAGGGTACTCCACTTGTTGCCTTCAATAATGGGCCATATTGCATGTTGAGTATCTTTGGCAAAAACAAACAAATTCAAATGATCATAGTCCCTCGATGACGCTTTCGAAAGTTGCCTAAAAATGACCAAGTCCCTTAAAGGAAAAATTGCCCAAAGATACTTGGCACCATTGCAATCATGGTCTAAACGGTGACCCGCGCCCGTCTCGTTAACATCCTAACACAAGATTGTCCACCAAATACAATGGTGGAACAAAATTTTTAAAAGGGTTAAAACATAGCAAAGATCTTTGAGAAATTTAGGGTAGATAACTCTTAGTTGCTTGCCCACTTGCAAAAACACTTGCCTATTTTTCAAAACACACATCACTACACTTTCAAAACAAACTTTCAAAACATTGAAAACTTTTCAAAAAGACAAATACACCTTTGTATACATTCAAACATGGATCATTACAAAGGTTGCCACCACAATGGCTTCTTTTCAAAAACATTTTCAAACACACACACAAAGCACCATTTCAAACAATTGAAAGCACCATTTTAAACAATTGAAAATGCAAGGCAAGTGATCTAAGCAAGTAACTAAGAGCCCATGGATAACCATGGATAGAAAGGGTGCTAATACCTTCCCTTTCTATAATCTACTCCCCGAACCCAAGAAAACATCTCAAAGGTTTTTGCTGTGCTTTTTTACCTTTCCTTAGGATAAAATAAAAAGTCGGTGGCGACTCTTGCTCAACCGAAACATTTGCGAAAACAAACGCAAAACTTTAAGTTAGTTCTCCCACCGTATCACATTTAGTCACAAAGAAAACTGGGTATTTGATGAAGTTTGAAGGTAAGAAATTCAAAGTTAGGAAACACTGGAGATTTTGGCAGAGTTTCACAGTATTTTCTTGCTAAAATTTATGTTTCTCTTCTAGCAATTTTTCTGGTTCTTGGGCGCCTTTTCAGTGGACAATGGTGCTCTATTTATAGGAAAAACTCTTGTGGCTTCTTGAACATTAAAGGCGCCAATAGAGGTTGAATTGTTCTTTGACAGAAATTCCTGGGAAGTTGTGATAACAGGTAGCCTTTCAGCCTGGGCTGGAACAACAGGCATGGATTGGGGAGAAGTGACCTCTTAGGTGGACGGTGGCGCGTAGACCCATGCCTAAACCTGCATAAAGGCGTTTACCAAGCCACACGTGATGAGATCCCTTGGATGAATGTTCAGGAGTGGTTGGGAGCATTAATGAGAATTAAATGGTGATGAGACTAATCAACACCAAAATTCTGGTAATAGGAGAAGAACTTGAACCAACAGTTCTGCTTTATTAAAAACAACGTAAACCATGCTCTGGTCTTGCCCTTTTGTTGTTTTAGCAAATTCTGGAGATTCTCCTGACTTTCTGACACATTCCTTGGACTTGCTTCTGGAAATCCTGGACTTAGAGATTCTGTATCAGTGCAACACCCACTCTTCTGACCCTTTTATCTTCTGATTTCAGCATATTCTGAAGGAGCCTTCAGACTTCCTTGCTTCCTTTGCATTCCTCTAGCAAACTCTGGCTGAACTTGTGTAACTGCTGAAAGAGTCATGCTCTGCTTGAGGCTTGCATGTTGAACCACGTTTGCAACTTCTGATTGAATTGATGTAGCTGCTGCAGAGTCAACTGTGTTGAGCCAAACTTGCAACTTCTGCCCGTTGATGTCTGGAGTTTGGTCCAAAAGTTCTGAAGCGCTATTTACTTCTTAAACACCCATTTTTAGAGAAAAATTCCAAATGCTTAGAATTTAATTTTCTCAAGATAAAAGCGTTGCCTTCAGAGCTTGTGTGATCATTTTACTATTGTAAATGGTTTGCTTGGGCAAAAATGATAATTCAGGACTTGGGTTCATTTCAGAGGGACTCTGGGATTCCAAGATGATTTCCTGAAGAAAGAGAGGGCAAATTTTAGGGTACCACACTAGGTATCAAATTTTTTTATGCAAATAACCATGTTTCGGAGAAAATTACACAAATAACCATGTTTCAGAAAACCCCACAAGGGAGGAGCCAACCCAGTTGGGGCATGCACTGGGCATTTTTCCCTAGGCGTCATCCCACTTGGTGCATGCTCTCTCTTTTATCCAAGTGAGATGGTGCATGCACTTTAAAAGTGAGTGGAGACGCCATCTCACTTGGCTCCTTGGGCAAAATGCACTTTTTATAAATAATTCTTCCGTTTCTTCGTCATTCCTCACACGTTCTCGCACTGTTCTCTTATTTTTTTCTCAGTTATTTGCATCATGACATCGCCCATGATTTTTACCAGAGAAGGTTACATTATTTTCTCTGCCACAAAACCTCCAATGAAAATGAAATTCTGGCACATTCACTCCATGGAGTGTCTGAAGAGGAAGTTGATGTGATGGCTAGAGGGAGACGTCGAGGATGGGGAAAAGTTAGAAGGATCCAGCAAAGAGGAACAGCAACCTCACTTGCAACAAGAAGACATATGTTTTGGTGGGAGGAAGTCAAAACAGACAGCGACATAATGTTGATGATGCATGGGTCAGATGAAATTGTTTTAACGATTGTAATTTGGTAGACGGTTTATCGTGTTTTATTTCGTGTTCGCGCAAGGTTTATTGTAACAAATGTTGTTAATGAAAAACCCTAATGTTTACAACTTAAAAAAGTAAAGATGTTTTGTAATACACTTTTCACGTGGTTGAGCCAGTAGCCCGATTCAGACAATTTTTCGATTGTTTCCGACCTGACGACATAAACCACACTTTCTTTCCATCTTGTCAAGGGATTCCATTTCAGTTGTGATGCGCTTACTTTTGGGACAACCCTTTTTATTCCTTCGCATTTGGTCAATGTGCCATACTATTTCACCGTCGTATGCAGGCTAATAATCAGGTTTTGCTACAAAAGGGAAGATGTTATTGTATACGTTGAGCAAGGTTTCAGATTTATAAATGGGAGATAGAAGGTGTAGTGCATCTTGATGAGTATAGGCACACGCATCAATGACATGAGAGCAAGGCATACGAAAGGCTTGAAACTTTCCATAATCTCACCAACGAGAAGGTAGTATATCCCTATACTCTTGTCTTGGAAGGCCCTCGTTATGGTCGATTGTCTCTTTGACAATGAAGTTGTGGTTGTGTCGGTCGAACCGTATAACCAGATGGGTGTTGGCTTTGGCACTTTCTGCCTTAATATACTTCATGCAGTTTTCACTCCATAGTTGTCCAGATTGCAACACAGCATTCCATATTTCACCTCTTTTAGCAAACAACGAAGCCATCCTAAAATATGTTGATTTAACCAAAGCAGTTACTGGGAGGTTTCATATGCCTTTGAATACCACGTTCATGGATTCAATTAGATTTGTTGTCATGTAGCCTTATCTTTGTCCATTGTCGTATGACCTAGTCCATTTTTCTACCGGAATGTTATTGATCCACCTACCGGCGTCCGGATTTGAAAAATGAATCTCGTTGCGATAATATTTGAACGTAGGTTGTGTCAATGCATATCCCGCATTCATAACCACTTTCCTAAGAGCTTTGTCTTTGATCTCCCTCGTGAAATTTTGGACGATATGTCTAATCCAATAGACATGCGTAGAAGAAGGGTCATGCCAACCGTTTGCAGGATTGTTGTATGCACTTTCAATAGATGCATGTCTATCAGAGATCAAACAGAGATCTGGTTGAGGAGCCACGTGTGTTCGGAGATTCTTGAGAAAGAAGCTCCAAGCACCATCAGTCTCTCCCTCGACTAGGGAAAAGGCAATTGGGAAAATGTTGTTGTTTCCATCTTGTGCAACTTCCATAAGTAGTGTTCCTTTGTATTTCCCATACAACCAAGTCCCATCAATTTGTATAATTGTTTTGCATGACGCAAACCCTATGATGCAAGGTTGAAAAGCCCAAAACACTCGACTGAATATTCCATTTTCGTTCAGTACCAATACCCCTATATGCCTTACACCCAACCAAAATTTCAATCACAATACAAATACTCGCATACCCCACACACAATTATAGTATTCTACATATCCCAATGTGGGCCCCTCAACATCTAACCTTAGCCCTAATCTGGGCTTGTTCGAAGATTATGAACCAACTGACCCAACTTACCATTAACAACAACATCATCAAAGAACCCAACATTCCCAATACCAAACACTCCAAGATCCATTTCCTTTCTATCCCCTGTACTCAGACGACCAGTGCTACAGACTAACCATGGAACCCCACTAAAACTACGTGGCCGGAACCTGTCATCTGGATGTTAATGAAACATCAATAAAGTCGCCACCGAACATCTTTTATCTCGCCGAAAGGGAAAGGTAAACATAGAGAAAACCTGAAAAGGGAGAAATCACGGTCTTTCGACCGAGAGATCGGGTAAGGGAGTCTGTTACACGAGGGGAAGGTATTAGCACCCCACACGCTCATAGTAGTCTACGGTATCCACTCTTGTTGTCTAATCTAATGGGTGTGGTCAAATCCTATGTCTATGGTTTAAAACTGATAAGGGAATTTATGCGAAAGAAAAAGAAAATAATGTAGGGAAAATAAAAGTTGTGCTCGGTTGGGCCCTACCCAAATGCCTACGTATCCCTTTTAAGGAATCAGAGCAGCCGTAGTTCGGCTTATGTGTTTTGGTTGGTTTGTGTTTTTTAGTTAAGACAACAAAAACAACCAAGATGGAAAAACATTAAATAAAACAACAAACAAATGAGATGGTAAAACATCAGCTAAATAATAATAAAGTAACATGTCAAAGATGGCGAAACATCAAATGATAAAACAATCACACCTAACAATGACATTGAGAGTCAAAGTAGGATGACCAACATGTGCGATGGAGAAACATTGGCTTCAAGAAAATGTGCAATGGCGAAACATCAGCTAAGAGATAGCAAGATATCATGGCAAAGATGGCGAAACATCGATAAAATAGATGACAAAACATCACACATAACAATGACATTGAGAATCAAAGTAGGATATCAAACAGAGGCAATGGTGCAACATCGGCTTCAAACAAATGTGCGATAGCGAAACATCGTCTAAAAGATAACATGGTAGAGATGGCAACACATTAATGAAACAGATGACGAAACATCACACCTAACAATGATATTGAGAATCAAAGTAGGATAACAAACATGTGCGATGGCAAAACATTGGCTTCAAACAAATGTGCGATGGCGAAACATCGGCTAAAAGATAACAAAGAAATGAGTAAAGTTGGTTTGTATCTTTTACTTTGAAGTTGGATTTGAGTTCATTAGAGGTGTCTTATGATTTGCCAAGAAAACAAGTTTTTGTTTTAAGATGCAGAATGCAAAGAAAGAGAAGACAACTAAGAGAAACTAACCTAGTACTATCCCTAGTGTTATCATACAAAGGTTGACCCTAAGGTTGAGGATAAAGGAAATTCCTATCCTATGTTAGCATACACGGATTCCTACCTTAATCAGCATGTCAAAGAAAGCTTAACAAAACTATCCTATAGGGAACATGCAATGAGAGCGAAGTCGTGATCTCAATTTCTAAAATTGAGTGACTCATCGATCAACAATTAAAGGGGAAAAGCCATAAACATCCTATAGGGAACATGCAATGAGAGTGAAGTCGTGATCTCAATGTCTAAATTGAGTGACTCATCGATCAACAATTAAAGAAGAAAAGCAATAAACATCATATATGGAACATGCAATGAGAGCGAATTCGTGATCTCAATTTCTAAATTGAGTGACTCATCGATCAACAATTAACACATGCATCAGATAAAAAACCAGAGGGCCTCCTCACATATATCAGCAACAGAGGTCCCATCATGCAATCAGAAAATTATGCAAAATGAAAATGAGAGAAAGGAGATAAAATAATACCAAACAGATAACTATCTGTAGTAGTCAAGCAAGAATAAAAGAAACCCAGAGAAACTTCAAGCAAGCTGGAATCAGTAAACATATTGAGTTAGGAATCTGTCAGATATGAACAAGACCCAGGGTAAAGGTATGGCATTCACAATCATATATATATATATATATATATATATATATATATATATATATATATATATATATATATATATATATATATATATATATATATATATATATATATATATATATATATATATATATATATATATATATATATATATATATATATATATATATATATATATATATATATATATATATATATATATATATATATATATATATATATCCTGCATAAACCATCAAACATGTCAAGCACAAAACAATACTAGTATAATAGATTGTGTTTCACAAATAAAGTGAAACACAGAAAAGCCTCAAGCCAATAGTGGCAACTTGCTCAGAGTACCTCGCACATTCAACAACCAAGTTAGTATTCCATAAGGTGAAAAAGTGAGAACAAACATGATGGCTCTAGACATGATAAACAAGAAGAAACAAGCATATGCACAGATTAGGTCAAGAGAAGCAAGGGAATGTTGCTCCTTTCAATCACCATGTTGAATTGACAATTGAATGTCAATCAAGGATAATAAGAGCTTTGGAATAATATGAACAAAGACCATGCAAGTCAGTAGCAAACACATTTCAATCATGCACAATTGATGCAAACACAGCTTCATGAATACAATAGGAGATGAAACCTACATAATGCATTAGATGGTTCAAAATAATAAAACATGAGGCTTATAAGTAAAATGGCTTAAGCTAAAATGGACAAGTCAGAACCAACATGATCATTAGGTTCAAAATTATAGGCCTCACTCAAGTTAATTGGCCATCAAACAAATTGCAACAAAACATGCAAACATAATTGGGTACCTTCACTTCAAAATTATACCAAAAATAGAAACAAGAACCCATAATTCAAACCAAAAACATCTTAACATATTGGAAGGGTTTAGAAGTCAAAATGCAAGCCCTAAGTTCATGAATGATTAGGGAGGAGGCCAAATGAAGTGCAAAGTTTAAGACTAGTTGGCAAAACCACCAAACTAGACAAGTTTTCAAAATTATTTGTGGAAAAATGTCAAACCAAGTAAAATAATTCAAGAAAAATGGTTTTCAAATTCCCCACACATTCATGAACCATGATCAAGGCTTGAAATCCAATAAAAGTACAAGGCATAGTGGTTTTGAAAATAAAACTTGCACCATAAGCAACAAAACCCTAGATTTTGACTTTTAATCTCAAATATTGATTAAGTGAGATCAAAATTCAAAAAAATTAAATCAAGATCATGCCAATCATCAAGAAACTCTAAATGTCAGGAAATATATTTTTCATTTTTTTTTTGGAATTAGGAAAAGTCAAGAAAGAAATTAATATTCAAACAATTATGCAATTAACAAATATTCACATTTCAAAATGATATTTAAATCAAAAGGTCAGAAAAATGGCCAACCAAAATTATATTCAAATATTAGGGCTAAAAACATACATCCCTGAATTTTTGTGAATTTTTGGATAAAAGGAAAATATAAAAAAAAACAAAAAAAAACAATTAATAATAAAATTGTTATTCAAGGGCAAGAAAATGCAAACCATAACCAAAAACCACAAAAGAGGAAAAACAAAAATATGATCAGATTCTATGATTAAAAACAAGATTCCATGATTTTTTTTGAAATTTTTGAATTAATAGAAGTATTAAAAATAAGAAAACAAATAAATATTACAAATAAACTTTTGAAATTATATTTTTAATCAAAAATAAGAAAAATAATGAACCAAAGTCATAATCAATTTTCACATTATTTTGTGGTTCTCAAACAATTTTTGTGGATTTTTTAGATCAATAAAACTAATAAAATAAAAATAAACTTTGAACAATTAATTAATTAAACCTATGAATTTTTTAAACCAATCAAATTAATTAAAAAAATATGAAAAATACTAGAAAATAAAATTGACCTATGGTAATTTTTTTTGGAATTTTTGAATGTATTTTGATCAGAAAACAAAATTAAATAAAATGCCAAATAAAACAAAAATTCAAATAAGCCAAAAAATTCAAACAGGCCAATCATGATGTGCCACCACATCATCTTCAACCTCTGGATATTCAAAAAACGCGCGCATCATACATATTTAGGGCTCACTTTCAGATCAACATAACACACTCAATTTTGCATCATTTTTGGTGAAATCAAAAGCAAATCAAAGCTAGCATGGCAAGGAATACATAGGAATTCAAATCAAATCAAAGCATCAACCACATTGTCCACAATCAAGTCATGAACATAAACCAAAACATTCTGAATCACGAGTTTCAGAGCATCCAATCATGCATAATTCATCAAATTAAACGCTACAAAGCTTCAGAATCATTCCATAGACTTCAAACAACATGATTATGAACTTAAATCACACGAGGCATGGCTAGAAATCAGAATTCAAAGTTGAGAATTCAAACCTTTGAGAAAAACTGGATCTACTGTCTCCTTCACTCTAGTTGCAATCCAAGCCTCGATCTACAATCCTTATCACTTGGAGAAGAGAATTCAAGAAGAATTGGCCAAAGTGCACAAGGGAGATGGAAGAATCGAAGAAAAATAAAGAGCAACAAGCTATGGAGTTTATGACTTTGATTGATGAAATGAGGCATGAAACCTTCTCACTGAGGCTTGCTTCTCAATATATAGAGCATCAGGAGGGGGTAAGATAGGTTTTTTTTGTGCTGAAAGCTCTTGGAATCAAAGAAATCTTCTTTTGGCAAAAATCAAGTATGCACATGCAACCTTGAAATCCCTCATGCGTTGGCTTGATTTTTTCGTGCATTTTAATCCATTTTCCTTCAGGAAGAGATTAGCAACAAGATTAGGACTTAAATCTTTGCATTAAGCTAGTGTTGGTGATTAGGCAACTTCATGCCATTTTTTGCAAAACCACGATTTCCCTTCTTATGTGCCCATGTGCAGCTCAAACTTTAGCATGATGGGCCTTGGTACATTGCATGTTGGTCATGGGCCAAGTTTTAAGTGAAACAAAAGGCCACAACTCAAGTTATCAAGAATTTGCAATTTGCATGGCATGCATGATTTCAATGAAAAGTCTCAAAATTCCAAAGTTCATAACATGCTCATACTTTTGAATTTTGGCACAAATGAGCACAATTTGAAAAGGTCTTGAAAAGATCTACAAACCCTTAGTTTAAAGTTTTTTCAAATCAATCGATTAAGGTTCTCAAAATTTGGCTTGAAAATCATTATTTTTGAAAAATGACCTATAATTTTGTGACTTTAAGAGACCATAACTTTTAATTCCTTACCAATTTGAATATGAGACCAAAAGGAGATGAAATATAATTCTCTTAGCTTTCCAAGCATATTTCATTTGAATCCTCTAGATCAAGGATGAATAAAATATGATTTTTTGAAATTAAGCCCTTATTTAGTAACTTTTAGGGTTTCTTCAAGAATAAGTTTCAACCCAAACTTCAATCTCTTTGATCCAATGACAAAAATGGACTTGAAATATGAAAAGTAAATCCTTGAATTAATGGTTGGCCAAAAATTCACTTGGTCAACTTTGACTTTGACTGATTTTGATTAAAATGACCATTTTGCCCCTCTGAATCAAATGATCCACTTCCCTTCAAAATTGATGATTAAAACTTCAAACATATGCTATCCCAAACATATAAAGACCATGTGCAAAGTTTCACTTCAAAATTCTCAAGAAAACCTGATGAAATCCCAAACCCTAGTTTTGGTCAACACATTAGGAGACTGATGAATTATCTTCAAAACTTCAAATCATATGGGCATCTTGACCAATTACTTGTGCAAAGACCTTTCAAATATCAAAGAAATGTTGTAACTTCCAAATCAAGCCTTGTACATTGATCAATAGCCTTGATCAAGCAAAATCCCTAATTTTACTGGTGAATAAAAAAAGTGATTCTTCTTATAATCAATCACCAACTTCAATCCTCTGATGATCCAAAAAGATGGATGAAGCATCTTGAGACATACAATAACTTTTGAGCTCAAAAATATCCAGAGATTTGGATGGTAAGATATTTCTTGAGCACCTTGTCCATGTAATCCATCTTCAAAGCTTGAGGAAGACTAGACTAACCAAAGCACTTTGATCCCATCACAAGGTATGAATGCAATGCAATATGATGTTTATGATGAAACAAAAGCCTAAGTCAAGAGGGTAAATTTTGGGGTGCAACAGCTGGCCCTATTCAAATATCTTCAACATGATAAGTGAGAAAAGTGATAACTTTCGAGCGTTCAAGGTCGAAGATGTTTGAATACGAAAAAACCCGAAAATTTACACTCTTTAAGAAAAGGAAACAGAAAACTCCCGAGACATGCTTCAGAATGAAGCTGCAACGCAGGTTGAGACCGAATGAAAACAAAAGAAGAGCAGGCGCAACCAAACTTCTGGACAGATGTTCCAGGGCAAAACTGGGCTATATAATAGGTGAGATAAAACTCAAACTACAAAGTAGGCGAAACTAGACTCTGGGAAAGAAAACGTATGCGGGTGAGGAGATGAAACTCTAAGCTCAACCCAAAAGCAAAATGGCTAGAGTGCGTGATTCTAGGAGCACTTGTTAATCTCAACTAAGATAGAAACTATGAAGGAACTGAAAGAATCTTAGAAATGAGGAACGAAGGCGAGACAAAACCCGACTCAATAACCAGTTAGGCGAAACTAAACTAGATGAGTACTAGAATGAAACTGGATTTCACGCACGGGTAACGAGGCGAAACTCGAGCCAAAGCAAAGTGATGAGAGTGCATGTTTCTCAAAACACTTGCTGGTCTCAGGTCAATGGATAAAAAGTGATGAAAACTGGTAGGAGAATCCAAGGAACAAAGGTGATTGATTTCAAACCAGGGATGCAGCACGAACACTACACTCGGCAAACGAACACCGTCAAAGGGTCCAAGGTAGGAAAGCAAAAACGAGACGAGACTCGACTCAATAACCAGTTAGGAGAAACTAAACTAGATGAGTACCAAGACGAAACTGGATTTCATGCACAAGGTGAGGAGATGAGACTATGGGCTCAACCCAAAGCAAGGTGATTAGGGCGTACACCTAAAAACCCGCTGAAAGCGAATATCTGGACGAAACTAGTATTCAAAAGGTGCATTAATAGACACTGGAATGAACCAAAGAGGGTAGTGAAGACTAAACCCGAGAAGACCGTGCCAGGGCGATATTGAACTATAGTCAAGAGTAGACATTTAAATAAAAGATTGAAGTCCGAAG
Organism: Vicia faba; assembly: GCA_948472305.1. Lineage (NCBI taxonomy): Eukaryota > Viridiplantae > Streptophyta > Magnoliopsida > Fabales > Fabaceae > Vicia > Vicia faba. Next base: position 1,679,056,467 of record OX451736.1, on the reverse strand, counting down.
GGTATTGGTATGGGGTGTATAATGAGGATGAAGACCTCGCTGGGGATCAAATCCGAAGTGTTAGCAAATCACTGGGGATGACAGAAATAATACTGGCTTATATTCCGATGCATGTTTGAATTCCTTTTTTATATAGCGCAATGCTCCATATAATGGAAATGTTGCGCATTTAGGCAGATGCAATGTAATGATGCATGTTTAAGAGTTCCATTAGGGAATGGCCAATTGAGAAGCCAATAACCAAGAAATCAGAATCCTACATGACTTGTAAAATTAAATTGCAAAATCCAAAGGAGAGGAGAAAATATGGGGAACCACTAGAGAAGGAACCCTGAAGAGACGAAGCCTCACCGGGAATAATAACCGAGAAACGGGCCGAAACGGGCCACAATCATTGAGAGGAGCTGCAAAAATAAATTGTGAATTCCCAGGGAAGATCAGGTCGACACTGCAGCTTCTAGAAAGGGACGAAAACCTTTGCTGGGGGAACAAAGCCTTGCCAAAGAGATGGGACCTCACCAGGGAGATAGAACACTATTGAGGAATATCTTGATGGAGAGATATTCTCTTGGAACGCAACCAAGGGGTGAATCCTGCAGATAGTCACACGGTATCAAAACTTTGTTAGGGAATAAGAGAAGATCCTTAACATAAAGATGCCCCGGTCAACAGATCGGCTGGGAAATGAGAGGTCAAAGCGAGGGACCTTTATTGGAAATCTCAAAGGGGAGCTGAAACTTCTTTGGAATGTAGGTTCCTGCTTAACGAATCAATTGGGGATAGGCGACATATCCAAACTTGAAGTCTTGGAACGAGGATTTTGAAAGAAAATCCCTGGAGTAACAAAACTTTGATGCAGAAACGAAACTTCACTGGGGAAAGGAAACTTCATTGGGGAAAGGAAACTTCACTGGGGAAACGAAACTTCACAGGGGATCAGCAGAGTCCTAATCAAACACGAGCTCTGTCAAATTAGAAGAAAGCAAAACATTCCTTTCTTAACCATCATTAAGCTCTTTACAGGTGTTCAACGTGTAAACTCTTTTGATGTCAAGCAGCTGCTTTGCATACAGAAGAATGTTTATTGAGAATGATAAACCTGATGTGATGATTATTTAAACTTTGAAGAACTTAACAAAGTGTCGCATCTCTGTTGTGAATGAATCACTGGCTAGAGTGCACAAATGTTTTAAAACTTTTCTTTCCCTTTTTGAAAAACAAGTCAAAACGCGGGTGATAAGATACCAATACGGCTATGCAACACATATTTGGGGAATTTAGGAAATGTTATCCTATTATAGTATGCTTTCAAGTTAAACCCTTGTTTCAGTTAGGACTTTTAGAGGTTGTAACGTGGCCTGGTTCAAGGTTCTTTTGAAAAAAGTTTTTTAAAGCTCAAGTTGTTCCGTGCCCACCCCCTTTGTGATATTCTCCTATCCTAAGTTAAGTTGGCTTATCACAAGCATTCATCTCTCAAAAAGATTTATAATGGTTGAGTGATCACGACAAATCCTCCAACCGGATCGTCACTTAACTTTTGCTGCTTTGGTTTTTTTATATATTATTGTTCCTCTTCTTTTTTATGAAAGTTTTATTGAATATTTTTTTGTCCTTTTAGGCTCTCTTTTCCCTAATTTTTTCCTGGATAAAATCTCTTGAATTTCAACTTTGGGAGTCCAGCGGGATGCCCTAACTTTTGCCTAAGCGACTTGTTTTCAAGTTTCGACTTAGCATGGCTTTTTGTTTCCTTCTTATTCATACTTTCCACTTTGAACAGGTCATTATGACTATAGGTCTTTGAACTTTTTTTCCTTTCTTTTTCTGAAAACAAATGCCTCATTCCTTAGTCAGTGAGGGATAGCCATTATTGTATCGATTCGATCTCGACCTCAGGGCTTTGTGAGGAAATGAAAATCATGGTTTAGACATTTTTTGATCTTATGATGTGGAAAATAAAATGCAGTGATCCTCAGAGGGGACACCCCTTCTGAAATTTGAATGCTTGGGAAAATCAACTGAACATTTACCCTGCCCCTAGTAAAAAAAGAAGGTTTATTTTTATTTTTCGAACAGAAAGAAAACTCCTACTTCGAAGGCTCAGAGGGGTTAACAAGGGTCTAATACCCTTATATCTCCGGTGTTTAAGGATTGAAACAATGCCTGTACATCGTCAACGGGGTTCTACTTAAAAGCATACCACTACAGTCATCTTTTTTTGGCAAAACTTCCTCCTCCAAATTCTTGGTCATGCAGACGAATTAGCACGACTGGTATCTAAATGCCCGAAAAAAAATTGAAGAGTGTCATTATAAAAAATTTTCAAGGAAAAACATTCAACGCATCAAGACTGACATTCAGTTATAAAAAAAATCCTATATGCAGACAATGATTAAAATAATCAATCAAGATGACACATGCAAGCACGGAAAAGAAACGTAATAAAAGCCATTATGGGAAGAAGTATCTCCAACCAGGTTCACCGGTCCCGCTGACTTACGGTAACCTTGACATTACCATGACCTATGATCCTTACCAATGGCCCGGAGCTGTGAAACAAAACCGCAAGGCAAAAAGCCTAAAAGAGTGAAAGAGCAGTCCACCAAACAGAGAAACAAACATGCCCCTTGCGCAGCGGTGGTGATGTTTGTTATCCATATTTCAAATGATCAACTAACCATAACATAGATTACCATATCCATGTAAGTCCCACGAAGTTTATATGCACATGCTTATCAAAAATATTGGACGTTTTTTGCAAACAAAATAGTAAAAAGAGAGAAAAGAAAAATGTGCGTATACTTGAAAGAAGATATTCTATTGATTTTGAGAAATTAGCCTGCAAAAAAGGAATTTACATTGGGAAGCAAGAAATTACAAAATTAAAACAAACAACTGTTTACAAATGGCAATGTGAATGTGAATATCCATCAAGTCCCGACTCTGCTATGACTCTTATGACTCTCATCTTCCTGCTTCCAGACAAATCGAACTTGGATTAGCTTCGAGCTTATCCCAGGTAACGGAACGAAGGAAAGAAACAAAGAATCTCATGCTGAGCGTAGTCATTTGCTTTAAGTCCTTAACTTTTCCCTAAATCGCCCTTTTGGGTTTTCGATTCACCAGGACACCCTCTTTTTGTCTAAACCGCCCTTTCGGGTTTTCAGTTTAGCGGGTTATTATTATTTTTATGCAAGGTATTTTTTAACTACGTCAGCATTCACAAGGAGAGGGAAGTACATTCCATCCATAGTCGTGAGCATCATCGCTCCTCCAGAGAAAACTTTTCTGACCACAAAAGGACCTTCATAAGTTGGAACCCACTTGCCTCTGGGATCTCCCTGGGGAAGAATTATCCTTTTGAGCACAAGGTCATCTGGCTTGTAACACTGAGGCCGTACCCTCTTATCAAAAGCTTTCCTCATCCTTTGCTGATACACCTGACCATGACACACGATCGTCAATCTCTTTTCATCAATAAGTTCCAACTGATCCAACCGATTCTATACCCATTCACTTTCATCCAGCTCAACATCTCTGATGACCCTAAAGAGAAGGAATCTCGACTTCCATCGGCAATACTGCTTCCATGCCGTAAACCAACAAAAATGGGGTTGCCCCAGTCGAAGTACGCATTGTGGTGCGATAACCATGCAAAGAGAAAGGTAGCATCTCATGCCAATGTTTATAGGTTACCACCATCTTCTGCACAATTTTCTTGATATTTTTATTGGCCGCTTCGACAGCGCCATTCATCTTTGGTCTATATGGGGAAGAATTATGATGCTTGATTTTGAAGGAATCACAAAGCTCCTTCATCATTCTATTCTTCAAATTAGACCCATTATCGGTAATGATCTTCTCGGGCACTCCATAGCGACAGATAAGATTGTGCTTAATGAACCGAGTTACCACTTGCTTGGTGACATTGGCATAGGATGCAGCTTCGACCCATTTTGTAAAATAATCGATAGCAACCAGAATGAAACAGTGCCTGTTGGACGCAGTCGGTTCAATCTTGCTGATCATATCAATTCCCCACATCGCAAACGACCAAGGGGAGGTCAAGACATTCAAAGGTACTGGCGGCACATGCACCTTGTCAGCATAGACTTGACATTTGTTGCAAACCCGTGCATAACAGTCAGTCTCCATGGTGGACCAATAATAACCTGCTCATAAAATCTTTTTAGCCATGGTGTGCCCGTTGGAATGGGTCCCGATATCACCTTTATGTATCTCCTAAATGATTCTAGTTGCTTCTTTCTTGTCAACACATCTGAGCAGTAGACCATAATGATGCCTTCTGTATAACACACTGTGAAACGGTGGGAGAACTGACTTGGGATTTTGCGATTGTGTTCGCAAATGTTTCGGTTTAGCAAGAGTCGTCACTGACTTTTTATTTTATCCTAAGGAAAGGTCAAAAAGCACAGGAAAGACCTTTTAGATGTTTTCTGGGGTACGGGGAATAGATTATAGAAAGGGAAGGTATTAGCACCCTTTCTATCCATGGTTATCCATGGGCTCTTAGTTACTTACTTAGATCACTTGCTTTGCATTTCTATTGTTTGAAATGGTGCTTTGTGTGATTTTGAAAGATGTTTTGAAAAGAGGCCATCGTTGTGGCAACCTTTGTAATGATTCTTATTTGAATGTATACAAAGGTATTTTTGTCTTTTGAAAAGTTTTCAATGTTTGAAAGTAGGGTTTTGAAGTTGTGTTGTGAAGTGTGTTTTGAAAAATAGCAAGGATGTTTTTGCAAGCTTGATCAAGTAACTAAGAGTTTGTCTACCCTAATTTACTCAAAGATCTTTCTTATGTTTTTAACCCTTTTAACAGTGTTGTTTCACCATTGTATTTGGTGAACAACCTTGTGTTAGGATGTTAAACGGGACAGGCGCGGGTCATCATATAGACCATGATAGCAATTGTGTCAAGTATTTTTGGCAATTTTCTTAAGGGACTTGATCATTTTATTTAGGCAACTCAGATAGCGCCATCGAGGGATTATGATCTTTTGTTTGTTTTTGTTTTGCCAAAGCACTTGACATGCAACCATGGCCCATTTTTGAAGGCAACAAGTGGATTGAAACCCTAGGGGTGCAAGTGTGCATTGCGTTTGTTTTTCATGCATGGTTATCTTAGATTAGGTCAAACTAGTTGTTGATTTTATTTGCATACAAACCCTAAATCTAATCATGGCATAATTGAAAGCATAAAGGTGCGAGAATTTAAATTCTACACTATTACAACATGATATAGGGAGGGGGGTACAAATTTGAATTGGGGATTATTTGACAAGAAATTAAATTCTAAATTATTACAACCAAATTGAATGGGAAAGGTATAATACAATATTTAAATAAATACAATTAAATAAATATCAAATAAAATGTATTATGCAAAAAAAGATTTTTATATATGTAAAAAGTATTTTTAAATGTGAAGTATATATAATAAAAAAAAGTCAACTTTAATTATTTGTTTTTTTAGGGCAAAAATCCTAATTTCTTAAATAAATTGTATTATTTATTATTTATATATAATAATGTATTAATTTGTACAAACATAAAAGTATATATTAAAAAAAGTATTTTTAGTATAAAATATTAATAAAAATAAAAATGTATGATTTTAGTATTTTTTGTTCTAATTATTTAATAAAATAGTATATGTGTATATAAATATATATTAAACATATTAAATGTATAAAAAATAAAAATTAATTATTTAAAAAAATGTGTATATTTCAAGAAAATATTTTCAAGTGTGTATAAAAATAATAAATAAATATAAACATATTTTTTTACATTATTTTTAGGTTTTGATAAAAAGAATATAAAGCAATTAAACATTTTTATAATAGTAATAATTAAAATAAATTCTAAATAAATACAAAAATTTGTGAAAATAACTTTTAGGTATTTTTTATGTTAGAAAATAAAATATCAAAATCAGAAATAAAACAAAATGCAAAAAATGACAAATATACAAGAAATGGGTCGGGGGTGTAAAAAGAAAAGAGGGGGGGTGCCAGAAGCAAGCATGTACAGGCCCAACCCAAACTCACTTCATCTTCTTCCTCTGAACTAAAACACGCGCGCTTTGTACAGAAAATGCTATCTCCAAATTCCTTGACTTTTTAGCAAAACTCATAACATGAAACTTGTAGAGCATCAAACAACGAATTCAACCATATAAAAAACTTAAACTAACTCTCAAAGACCAGAGAGAATTTCTCTGGCCCTAATTTCTAACCTAGTTTTTTCAGAAAGTTCATGGATGAAATTCTCCTAGCACGATTAATATAAATGAAAACTAAGCATATGTATGGCTTCAGGGCTATGAATACAACATCTTTCATTCACAAACCTAAGTCTAACTATTCCTATATAGAGAGATAGAAGTTCATGAAATAACTGTTTCATTTGACTTCGAGCTGGACAATGCAGCAACTTCCAAGGGTGCTTGAGGTTCTTTTGAGCTTGCCTGAGGTCCACTGAAGCTTTTCCAATGCTTGGCTTGTTTTGAAGTAGCCTGAATCGTGCTACAGAACTCAACCTGCAAAGCTTTGAAACAAAAATGGCAATCTGTGTTAATGGTGTTACAGCTAGCAATGGAGGCCTGGAATAGTTCAAGTGAGTTGGTTGGAAGGTGTTTGAAGTATCTTTGGACAAAACGCACGATGGAATTTGATGATGGCTTGCAAAATGCAGAACTGGCCCTGTTTTGCAAGAAAATGGGGATTTGGTGCACTAGGAGTTTTGAGAGGCAAAGGGGTCGTGTTTCTGGCTTCTTAGAAGGTATTAAACTTGTTTGCAATGTTTGTGTAAGTTGGTTTTATCAGATGTGAAAGATGGCTTGTGGTTTGCAAGTTTTCTTCTTCTTGAAGCAAGAGTGTGTATCTTTTCAATGTAGGCATGTACCAGTCCTATATTATGCTGCATACTTTGCCCTTGGTTACTGGAATTGGTAAATTTGATCTTGCCTCACAGATATGGCCCCATGCCTCAAGGATCTTGTTTTGACATAAAGTGAAGTTTAAGCAAAAATGACATTGTTACTTTTTCCATTTAAGGCTTAATCTAGTGTATAATACCCTAATGACCAAGACAATACCTTAGCTTAATGGATATGCATTAAATTATGGAGTACAAACTGGTTTTCAGGCCTGTAATTGTGAACCAAGCTAGTTAGATCAGATTTGCAAAATGGTATGAACATGTATTGGCCATGGATCAAAGTTAGTTTTTGCCAACTTCAAGCATTCGATTCTCTCTAACCACAAGGGTGTTTGAAGAGTTATGGGACAATTTGGAAATCTTGGAACATGTACTATAATCCATCTTTGAAATGAAACTTGAAACTCCAAGTGGAACTATGTGAAAAATGGCCAGGAAGATGGGTCAAAATCCTGCTTAAACTAGGGCAAAATTTCTCTAAGTTAAAAGTTTTAGATACCCTTGTTCCAAAAGACATAACTTGAGATACAAGCTTATTTTGAGAAAACTTTGTGAATCAAAGTTGTAGACTTTGTGATGGACTAAAACTTTCATGTTTCAAGTTTTGCTTGAATCCATTTGCATCTTGGTGAAAAAATGGGACAAAGTTAGGAAAAAATTAGAAAATTTTATAACTTAAAAAATTTCTGTTATGAAAATTTTCCATTTTAAACCCTAATTTGCATTTTTGGGTTTCTTGATGAACAATTTTCATAGTTTGACAAGTCTTGATGAAAAATGACTCTTGGAACTTGATTTTGACCAAAAAGTCACTTTTTAGTGTACAATCAAATTTTGATCAATTGACAGAAAAATTCATCTGTCAATCCTATGCATTTGAGATCTTTTGAACTTGTTGAATGGATCAAGATAATGTCATTGAGTCTTTGAGTCCATGGCTGAGCTTGATTTTCCATTGGCTAGGTCAAACAGTCAAAAATTGCCTTTGTGCAGACAAAACCCTAAAAATGACCATTTTGCCCTTTTGGTGATCTGATCAAATTTCTTGTGTAATTGTGATCCAAACTTGATCAAATGGTTCATATGAGTTCACAATGTTTATGTGGGTCAAAGTTCATGAGTTTTGACTGTCAATTGTCCACAGTTGACTTTTTCCCTAATACAGCTGATTTCTAGGTCAACTATCCAATTGACTGGGTAAAAATTTGAATCAAGGCTTGAAACTTGGTATGGACAAACTTGTGAGTCCAACATGAAGTATGAAAGTCATTTTGGTAATTGTGGGTCAAAACATCACTGTGCAAACTCAAACCCTAATTTAGGTCAACAGTGCATGGAGGTGTCATAAGCAGAGCAAACCCTAGCTTGACCTTGACTTCCATGATTCTTGTGATGATAAATGTTGATGAAATGATAGGGAAAATTTTGGGGTACAACAGTTGCCCCTGTTCAATCTTCTTGAACCTGAAGAGTTAGATTGGCGAGCTGCCTTTCTCGACTCGAAGGTAAAAGAGGATTGGACACTAGAGTGCTTGTAAATTTGCACTCGTCAAAATATAGCTAAGGAAATGGGCTTAAATATTCCATTTGGAGATGGTAGAATCTTGCTGGAGATGGGCTTAAAGATGCCATCCAAGAATGTTTGTTGCATTGCAATGTTGTAGGTCAGAAGAATGAGCATCAAAATGGTATCCGTGTTTGGGATGCATTTGAACTGTATCTGGAGACTGAGTCTGTATGAGTGAAAGAATGGCGTCCATGTTTGGAGTGTATCTGAAACTGTAACTGGGATCTGAATTTGTATGAGCAAAGGAATGGCATCCGTGTTTGGAGCGTATCCGGGCTGTAACTGTGTTTGAATCTTTGAATGAATATCAGAATGACTGCCGTGTCTGGAGTGTATCTGTATTGTATCTGAATTTTAAATGGGAGACAGAGAAACATTTGTGTATGAAGCATCTCTGGGCTGGGGATAAATTCCGAATGAGTGATAAAATGGCAACCATGTCTAGAGCGTATCTGGACTGTATCTGAAGTTGAGATCTGTATGAGTAGCAGAATGACTTTCGTGTCTGGAATATATCTGAGACTGTAACTGTGATCCGAATAAGTGACAGAATGATTTCCATGGCGACTGCACTGGGGAGAATCAAACTGTTGGTGTAAGGGCCAGAATGGCATCCGTGTCTGGAGCATATCTGAACTTGGAGTTGATAATTGAATCTGAATGAGAGATAGAATGGCCGCCGTGTCTGGAGCGTATCTAGTCTATATCGGATTACTGAAGTCTGAATGAGTAGTAGAATAACCGTCGTGTCTGGGGTGTATCTGTACTGTATTTTGACTTGAAATTGTGAATGAGTAATAGAATGACCGCCGTGTCTGGGGTGTATCCATATTGTATCTGAATAATGGTTATTAACAGCCTTTTAATCTTATCCTGAAAAGGGTAAACTGTTAGCTAAAACACAAAGTCATGTTGCATGATATGTATGATGCAATGAATTGTGGTTCATCAATGTTTATGATATATGAATGTAATGGATGTGCATGTAAGCTGAGTAGTTGTCTTGCTGAGGAAAATAAATCCTTGATAACTGGAGATAATGAAATTTTTGATTGATGTCGGGGAAAGTAAATCCTTTACCAATGTTGGGGATTCCAAAAATATTTGAATACTGAAGGTGAGAAATCCTTGCTGACTGCTTGGGGATTAAAGATCTCTGATTGCTGAGAAGGGGAAATCCTTGGACCACTGCTGGAAATTGAAAATCCTCGGTAATTTGAGGGGATTAACAAGGCCTTTGACAACTCATGCGGGGATTGTGAGAATCTTTCATGACTTTCCTGGGATGTAGGAAAACTCTGAAAATCTCTACCGGGGAGTTAAGACCTAGGAGGCTTCTGCTTGGAGAAATGAGACCAAGAATCTTATATCTTGCTGGGAGATAACTCTGTGGGGAGAATGTATACTCGGCCGGTGAAATCAAAATCTTTGGGTTTTATGTCAAACTACTGGGGAAGCATCCTAGTTGGGGATAAGCCAAGAAGTTAACTACTATCTGCTTCATTTTCAAACTTTTAAGATAGCCTGCTGGGGAAATTAGGGGAAGTTGAACAGTTCCCACCGGGGGTTGATGGTTGGAAACTTGACCTTCCTGGGGAAGAAGGTTTAGGATATTCTGGTTTCGCTGGGGATCAGGAGTTTGAACTCTAACGGGAACTTTGAAATTCAACTCAGCTGGGGAATCAAGTTTTGGAATGCACTCGCTCAGTTGAGGATCTTGAAGCCTAACTCCGTTGGGGGAAATATACCTCAAATTTAGCCTTGTTGAAGATCTGAATGATGTATTGCAGGGGATTTCTTCTGGAATGGCATAAAGATATCTTCCTACACCTTCAAACTATCAGTAATTATCCTTGTTCAAATGCATATGCCTATTTAACAAAATATTAGACGTTTTCAAATAAAACATAAGTGTAAAAATAAAAGAAAGGCAAACAAATTTCTGCACTTTGAAGTATATAATGTATTTAACTTTTGTGAGTATCTTTGTACAAAGGAGACATACATCCTAGTAAGAGAATGTTGTCGTAAGAATTGAAAAAATTTATACAAAAGAAAGATGGCTATGTGTAACAATTCCATGGGATTCCCATTCTGCTATAGCCTTCACAACTCTGAATATCTTGTCCCTTTGCTGCTTCGTCCGCCGATGACTGGATTGATCAGAAGCTTGGAGCTTGTTGGTGAAGAGGTTGTTCTCAAAGTGATCCGACGAGACATAGTCATACGCTTTAATTCCCTAACTTTTGCCTGGACCGCCCTTTCGGGTTTTCGATCCACCGGGAAACCCTTTTTTGCCCAAGTCGCCCTTTCGGGTTTTCAACTTGCCGGGTGTACAGATTTTTTGTTTTATCCCTAATTTTTTCCTGAACCGCCCTCTCGGGTTTTCGATTCACCGGGATGCCCATTTTTGCCCAAGACGCCCTTTCGGGTTTTCAACTTGTTGGGTCGTTTTATGCGTAGTATCTTTTGACTATGTCTGTGTTCGCAGGGTGTGGCAAATCGTCGCCGTCCATGGTGGTCAAAATCATTGCCCCACCAGAAAAGATGCTCTTGATCACAAATGGTCCTTCGTAAGTAGGAGTCCACTTTCCCGTGGGATCACTTTGCGGTAAGATGATCCGCTTGATTATAAGATCTCCGACTTGATATACTTGACGTCTGACTTTCTTGTTGAAAGCCTTGATCATCCATTTTTGATACGTCTGACCATGACAAACAGCAGTAAGTCGCTTCTCGTCGATTAAATTAAGTTGATCAAGTCGGGTCTGAATCCAATCGTCTTCACTCAAACCAGGGTCCTTCATAATCCTTAAGGAAGGAATCTGAACTTCCATAGGTAGAACAACTTCCATGCCATACACCAAAGATAATGGGGTTGCCCCTGTTGAAGTACGTGCCGTGGTACGATATCCATGCAGAGCAAACGGTAAGATCTCATGCCAGTCCTTGTAGGTGACTGTCATCTTTTGAATGATCTTCTTGATATTTTTGTTCGTAGCTTCAACATCACCGTTCATCTTTGGCCGATAGGGAGATGAATTGTGATGATAAATCTTAAACTGCTTGCACAGAGTGGTGATCATAGTGTTGTTCAAATTTTTACCATTGTCCGTAATGATCCTGTCGGGGATACCATACCGGCATATGAGGTTCTGCTTGATGAAGCGGGCAACCACATTCTTTGTAACAGAGGCATAGGAAGCTGCTTCGACCCACTTGGTGAAATAGTCAATAGCCACCAGGATGAAGCGATGCCCATTGGATGCGGTAGGCTTGATCTCTCCAATCATGTCAATGCCCCACATTGTGAATGGCCAAGGAGTTGTCAGAACATTGAGAGGAACATGAGGGATATGTACCTTGTTGGCGTAGACTTGGCATTTGTGGTAGGCACGGGAATGTTGATGACAATCAGCTTCCATGGTAGACCAGTAGTAGCCTGCCCTTAGAATCTTCTTAGCCATCGTATGTCCGCTCAAGTGGGTGCCAAATGTGCCACTATGTATTTCAGTCATGATCAACTCAGCTTACACTTTGTCCATACAACGAAGTAGAACACAATCATGGCTGCGCTTATAAAGGATGCCATTACTTAGGAAAAACATGGCAGCAAATCTCCTTAAGAACTTTTTGTCATTTACGAAAGCTCCTTCAGGATATTCTCTAGTTTGGAGATACCTTTTGATTTCATGAAACCAGGGTTGTTCCACTACTTCTTCGGTATTAATCTTATGACAGTGCGCAGGTTCGTCCCTTCGCTCGATGGTGATTTGGGGAGCCTCGTTATCCCAGTTGAGTTTAAACATGGAAGACATTATAGCCAGAGCATCTGCTAGCTGATTTTCTTCTCGCGGGAAGTGCTCAAAAGTGATCTGCTCGAAATGAGGCAACAACGTCAAGACATGTTCCTTGTATGGAATAAGATTAGGATGTTTAATGTACACTCTCCTTTGACTTGACTGATGACCAAAGTCGAGTCCCCAAATACGACCAAAGATTTGATTCCCAAGTCTATAGCAGCCTTGAGACCAAAGATGCAAGCTTCATACTCAGCCATGTTGTTGGTACAACTGAAGCAAAGTCGGGCAGTGAAGGGTGTATGGAAACCTTCTGGAGAAATGATTACCGCACTGATACCGTTTCCAAGTGCATTTGAAGCACCATCAAAGTACAGGGTTCATCGGGATCCTTGTTCAGGTCCGTCATACGGTCTGTTACCTTCAATGTTGTCCAATGTCATGATGTCCTCGTCAGGAAAGAAGAACCTCATAGATTGGTAATCTTCGACGGCTTGATGAGCTAGATTGTCAGCTAGTACACTCCCCTTTATAGCTTTTTGGGTAGTATACTGGATATCATACTCAGTCAGGATCATTTGCCATCTAGCGATTCTTCCAGAAAAAGCAGTCTATTCGAAGATATACTTGATCGGATCCATTTTGGAGATCAGCAAAGTGGTATGAGTCAGCATATACTGCCTTAGCCGGCGAGCAGCCGATACCAAAGCGCAGCAAGTTTTCTCGAGTAGTGAGTAGTGAGTCTCACAGTCGGTAAACTTTTTGCTAAGGTAATAAATGGCATGCTCTTTTCGGCCAGACTCATCATGTTGGCCCAGTACGCACCCCATTGAGTTATCCAAAACAGTCAGATACATGATTAACGGCCTTCTTTCGATGGGTGGCATCAGAGTAGGAGGTTCTAGCAAATACTCCTTGATTTTATCAAAAGCAACTTGACAATCGTTGTTCCATTCAACTACCTGATCTTTCTTCAACAGTTTGAAAATTGGCTCACGGGTAGATGTCAGGTGAGAGATGAACCTCGCAATATAGTTCAAGCGTCCCAAGAATCCTCTAACCTCCTTTTCAGTACGGGGAGCGAGCATTTCTTGTATAGCCTTTACTTTAGCTGGATCAACCTCAATGCCTTTGTTGCTGACAATAAATCCCAAAAGCTTACCAGACCTAACTCCAAAAGTGCACTTGCTTGGGATCAGTCTGAGCTTATACTCCTTCAACCTGGTGAACATCTTTTGCAAATGATCAAGGTGTTCTTCTTCTGTATGTGATCGAGCTATCATATCGTCTACGTAAAGTTCGATTTCATGATGTATCATATCATGAAACAAAGCTACCATGGCGCGTTGATAAGTTGCCCATGCATTCTTCAGTCCGAATGGAATCACTCTGTAGCAGAAGGCACCCCATTGCGTGACAAAAGTTGTTTTCTCCATGTCCTCGGGGTCCATTTTGATCTGGTTGTATCCCGAGAATCCATCCATGAAAGAAAACACCTTGTGCTGAACTGTGTTGTCAACCAAGATGTCGATATGTGGCAGTGGAAAATCATCCTTGGGGCTAGCCCTGTTCAAATCCCGATAGTCCACACACATTCTGACTTTGCCGTCCTTCTTAGGTACGGGCACAATGTTAGCAACCCATTGTGGATAGGAAGTAACAGCCAGAAAGCCAGCGTTGAATTGCTTCATAACCTCAGCCTTGATCTTCTCAGACATGTCAGGCCTCATTCGGCGAACCTTTTGCTTGATCGGTGGACAATCTTCTCTTGTAGGGAGACGGTGGACCACGATATCTGTGTCTAACCCGGGCATGTCTTCATAAGACCAGGCGAAGATTTCAACATATTCGCTCAACAACTGCACTAAGCGCTTCTTGACACTTGGTTCCAGGTTGGCACCCACTTTTACTTCTTTCCTGTCTTCCTATGTCCCCAAGTTGATGGTTTCTAGCAACTCTTCATGAGGCAGAATAGCCCTCTCTTCTTGTTGCAAAAGTCTGGCTAACTCTCCCGGCACTTCATAATCTTCGTCAACTTCGTACTCAGCATGATTGACCAAATCTTCGGAGTTATCGAAGGCTAAAGCAGAATAGTCACCCATGGAATCCGGAGTGGATGGGTACCTGCATTTGTGAGTGTGGGTGTGTGTATGGGATAGCCATCCTTTAAACAAACAAAATGCAAAAGGAAAGAAAATGAACACAAAAGTTTATAGATGAAAAACGTCCAATGATTCATTAAAACATGGCATATGATAATGAAGAAAATCAAGCCCTTACAAATGGACCTACATGCCCCGGGCCATGCATGAGGTGAAAATAGTGTGCAAATTGTTTAGTTATTACAGACCATAAATGGGAAATTGTTCAAAGATAAAATTACTGGTTGATAAAGGTGATGGGAACAAAATCCTTTGCTTCCCAGTTGCTTAAACCCCCTTCGACGGTCGAAAATATCCAATCTTCAAAGTGGCTCTCTTCATCTTCATCTTCTACAACATTGATTCCATGGTGAGAGATCTTGACAGGTGGTCTTCCAATCTTGGAGCGACGCATAGCCTTTTGTCCTGCAGCAGTGAACCCTAACCCAAACTTGTCCGTCTTATGGGGAAAATCAGGAAATTTCCCCCATACTGTACTCTTCCCTTATTTAATCACAGCCTATGCGTCCTTGTGAGATGCCATCCTAGATACATGCTTGGGAATGACAGGCACCTCAACCATTGTCTTCGCAACTGCTACCTCAGGAGAAACTTCCTCAAAATGTTGGAAAGGCGTTTCGATGAACTCGCCATCCAACTCCACATAGCAGAAGGAATTGAGATGACTTATCATGTACTCTTCCTCGCCTTTCACTGTTATAATCTTACCCTTAACAGGATATTTCAGCATTTGGTGCAAAGAGGAGGTAACTGCCCCGGCATAATGGATCCACGGTCTTCCTAACAAACATGAATATGATGGACCGATGTCCATCACGTAGAAGGTGGAGTTGAAAACTTATGTGCCTACTTTGATAGGAATATCAACCTCTCCATGAACCATTCTTTTGGAACCATCAAAAGCCCTAACAACGATGTTACTCGGTTTGAGGGTCAATCCTTTGCAGTCCAAACGGTCTAAGGCTTTCTTTGGAAGCACATTCAAGGAAGAACCAGTATCAACTAAGACATGGGCGAGGGTGGTTCCCCTGCATTCAACTGAAACATGTAGAGCTTCATTGTGTTTCCTTCCTTTGGGGGTCAAGTCAGCATTGTAAAAGCCAAGGCCATTATCAACAGTAAGACTGGCCACACACTCTTGAAACTGGTCAGCCGAAGTCTCTTGGGGTACATGTGCTGCCTTGAAGAATTTGATTAGGGCCTTAGCATGGGCCTCAGAACAGAGCAGAAGAGCCAACATTGAAATTTTAGAAGGGGTCTGCCCTAGCTGTTCCACAACGTCGTAGTCACTTTTTCTGATTATTTTCAAGATTTCATCCATTTCTTTCTGAGTGGTTTCGGGAATAACCACAGCATGAGCCTTTGTCCTGACAGAAACTTCAAGTATCCTCTTACCCTTGTCGGTAGTATCAGCAGATGGTCTTACTTCAGGACTATCCAATTCTTCAATCACCGTGTCTTGCACAGATGGTCCAACAGGTACAAAAGCTTTCAAGGGTCCGAAAACTGCTCGAGGGGGAGCAATCTCAGGAGAAAAGATTCGGCCGTTGCGGGTTATCTTGCTTGTACCCGCAATTTTCCCTATATCAGGGTTTTCCTCTTCAGAAATCTCTTGGACTGTTTCGATTTGTTTGATACCATGGTAGAAGATTTCTCCCCCATAGTTCCATGGTATCATTTTGCTGGATTGGTACGGGACAGGTCCCAGCATGGTGATCTTTAAAGGTACACATTCAGAGTTGGGTGTAATCCTGACAGGCCTTTTGCAATCCTTGGGAGGATTGTGGGAAATAGTTATGATTGTGATATCGTTGGTTGAAGTAGCACAAGTAACAGGAGTAACAGGATTGAAGGTATCAATAGGGGTTTTCTGGAAAAGTATCTCTTGGGTATCGATCAGGCGTTGGACACTTGACTTCAACATTGGGCAATTACCTCGTATGTTCAAACAAAAATAGCAGTCTTTATCACAACCAGGAAAGATCCCGGCTCTCAATAAATTCTCTTTTATCACAAGTAACGGCGTCAACAGGTTAACAACATCAGTAACATGGAGGTCCTCCATAACAGCATGAACATTATTACCGTGCTTGGGCATCAGAGTAGATATCACGTTGGGCTTCTCAGGCGCATCGAATTCTACCTCTTTAGCATCAATCAAGTCCTGGATTTTGTTCTTAAGTGCCCATCAATTATTGGTATCGTGCCCAGCACTGTCGGAATGGTAAGCACACTTGGCATTAGAGTGATAGTATGGAGAGGAGGTGTTAGGGTTTTTTGGTAAGATTCAGCTTCAATAAATGGGGAAGTACCTGAGCGGGCATCATGTTAATGCGGGTGAACTGCCGTTGTGGCCTTTCTACCCTTTGTTGATTAGGTCTCGACTGATTGTTATGAGGTTGATCATTTGAAGAATTTTAAATCATCACAGCCCATGCAGTCGGCCGACGCTCGGTTCTTCCCTGACCCTTCTGAGAATACACATCAGATGCTTCCTTCTTAGCCGAGAAAGGTTTCTTAACAGCTGTAGATGCGGAAGCATCCTTTTGAATCTTTCCACTCTTAATACCGGCCTCGACCCTCTCGCCAGTCAAAATTAGTTCAGTAAATCCCGCAGAAGAACTCCGGATTAGATGTTTGAAGAAAGGGCGAGACAGGGTCCCCAGAAACATGTCAACTATCTCCCTATCTGACAACGGTGGCTGCACCCTTCCAGCCAGATCACGCCACTTCTGAGCGTACTCTTTAAACCCTTCATTGGAAGCCATCCCCATACTTTGTAACTGAGTACGAGTGGGCGCCAAATCAGTATTGTATTGATACTGACGGTAAAAAGCAGCTGCTAAGTATTCCCAATTGTGAACCTCTGATCTCTCGAGCTGATAAAACCAGTCTAACTGCATGCCAGACAAACTGTCTTGGAAAAAGTATACCCAGAGGTCTTTATCGGATGAGTGGGGTTGGATCTTTCTGACATACAACCTCAGGTGCATCTTAGGGCAAGACAGACCATCGTACTTGGCAAATGTTGGCACCTTGAACTTGGGAGGGATAACAATCCCAGCTACCAGCCCTAGTTCTTCAAAATCCAAACCCGGTACTCTCTGCAATTCCATAGCTGCCAGTCTATCCTCAAGATTCTTATATTTATCATTCGCTGGTGGATACTATTGTTAGGAGTAGTCTTCGTCTTCTTCCTCTTCCTCCTCTTCAACCTCAGATTCAGAAGGTACAGTAACCCATTTCCATTTGCCAGCCCCTTCGTCAGATGTTGAGGGGAACTCAAGAACCTTCCTAGCGTTGCTCTCAAACCTTCTTCCAAAATTGGCTACCCCAGGTCTCCTTTTCTTTTTCTCTTTGTTCTTCTCCAACAAAACTTTGAGGTCCTCTTGACCCTTTGCCAAGGTCATGAGGAGTTGCTGGAATTGTGAATTTTGTGCCTGCAGATCCTTTACCATCTGCTCCAAATCCATCTGGCTGAAATAAACAGTAGAAAGATAAGGAAACCTGGTGTGAAGACCTGTTTATGCATATGATGAATGATATGTTATTCATGTAATGCATTCAAGGATTCAGAAATTCAAATTTGTTGCAAACAAAAAAGAACACACGTCATATTAAGAAGAGATTTGTTAGTACATAAGTGCCCCATGGGCAAAATATTACAAAATTCTTAATGTAAAAAGACATTGCACATCCTCTTTGGTGCAATGTAAGTGTTGAGAGTTTCCTCCTTATGAAGTCGGCGGGTAAGCTCCAAAACCTTCTTCTCACTGGCATAGAAGCTGGCTTCAAAAGTATCCCGTTCTTCCTTGAGTTGGATCCAACTATTTTGCATTTCTTCCCATGATGTTGGCATGTCAGGATGTAGGATGGTGTATGGAACCTCTCCTTCCATAACAGGCTCTTTGATCAAGGGGAGAATGTGAGGGTATGGCATCACAAGATTCTGGGAGAGGGTTCGTACCCACTTGAGATAAGGCTCAAGGGGGATGGAATTCTTGTGCCCCAGTGTCTTACTATCCACCTTGTTGGGCATCCTCCAAGCTCTGATGAACCTTTGTCGAAGTCCTTGCGCATCGTTGTCAAAGTCAAAAACTAGTTCAGGAATCAGCATGTCATGAGGGCCATCCCTCCGAGCATATCCAAATTGCCACAAAGCTAAATAGGGGTTGTAGGTAATGCCTCCCCTAATGCCAAGTAGTGGGAAATTAGGGAATTCCCCATCAGAATGTGTGAGGGTCATCCACCGTTGTGACCACCTTAAACCCTGCTCATTCTTTAAAACTGACTGTGGAAGGTGAGAAATAAACAACCTTACTAGGAGATGAGTACATCACAAGAGAACACCTCTTTTCCTCGTTGTTCGTGTTTAAAATGAGTGTAGGATGTCCCCAAGCAATATAGGTATAGGATTCCTGGATATGAAAATCTTGACAACATTCACATCTATAAGTTGATCAGGGTTTGGGAACAAAACCAACCCATAGATAAGGAGTGCCACAATCTCTTCATAGGCTTGTAGACTAAGATAATTCCAGCATTCTTGTGCCTTCTCAAACAGAAACGTTGCCAAGAAACCCTTGACACCACTTCTGGTTTCCCAATGTCCCTTGATATCAGATGGTTGCAAGTGTAATGCTTGAGCAATATCTTCAGGATTTGGTTCTTTTTCCGTACCGTTGTAGGGTAGTTGACTAAGAATAGGAATTCTCAAGAGTTGAGAAAATTCCTCCAAAGTAGGTACCAATTGGTAATCAGGGAATGTGAAACAGTGGTGTAGGGGGTCAAAGAACTGGAAGAGGACTTTCACCATGTCTTCTTCAATGTTGGTGTTGACTAAGTTGAGGAGTCTACCATGTCTTTCACTGAAGAGAGAATTCTCTGGAATCCTGGAAGTAAGCTCCTTGAGTTGAGGAGGGATCCTCACAAGGTTGACTTGAATTGTTTTCCTGCGAAGAGATTCCATGACCTACAAAACAAGAACAAAGATGAAGATCCAAACCCTTGAAATGGTTAGTGGATGCATATGATGCTTTATGATGTTCATGATGTATGCACAAGCATATGTACAAGCAAGTCACACAAAACCCTAGTTTCAGGCTTGCATGAGGTTTCATAGGTAAGTACCCTCTTTAGTTTAGTTGGCTCAAAACCTGTCCTTTAAATAGTAATCGGGTTCTAAGGAGCTCAATATCACTGGATTGTTTTCTATGTTCATTGTCTTGGTTTAGCCACTTAACTAGCGACCAAAATATTCCAAGAAAACAACCCTCAATGAGTGTAGTATCGAGTATCTACCAACTTCGGACTGTACCAAAGCCGGTCATCTCACTACCCCTAATAAAAGGCCAAGATGGTCAAGTAAGGTTATAAGAGTTCATTAGTGCTTCATGACATCACTCAGCGCCCCCGTATTCTCTTTGATTGACTCAAAGGCTACCGGTACTCACAAATATGTCGCACTAATATAGCTATTGCTTCAACCGTGTCGGTATACCCCGCACAGTTTCCACAACGTATTGCTATTTACCTATGAATGTTTCCCAAATCCGGGTGGAGGATTTCAAGCCCAAACAAGAGAACCAAATGTAAAGCAATCAAGGCAAACAATATAATCATGCAAAGATTGATCTAAGCCCTAAGGTGACTCCACTTTTAGAATATTCCCCAACAAAGTCGCCAGTTCTGTGATACGATGGGAGAACTGACTTGGGATTTTGCGTTTGTGTTCGCAAATGTTTCGGTTTAGCAAGAGTCGCCACCGACTTTTTATTTTATCCTAAGGAAAGGTCAAAAAGCATAGGAAAGACCTTTGAGATGTTTTCTTGGGTTCGGGGAGTAGATTATAGAAAGGGAAGGTATTAGCACTCTACCTATCCATGGTTATCCATGGGCTCTTAGTTACTTTCTTAGATCACTTGCTTTGCATTTCTATTGTTTGAAATGGTGCTTTGTGTGATTTTGAAACATGTTTTGAAAAGAGGCCATCGTTGTGGAAACCTTTGTAATGATTCTTATTTGAATGTATACAAAGGTGTTTTTGTCTTTTGAAAAGTTTTCAATGTTTGAAAGTAGGGTTTTGAAGTTGTGTTGTGAAGTGTGTTTTGAAAAATAGCAAGGATGTTTTTGCAAGCTTGATCAAGTAACTAAGAGTTTGTCTACCCTAATTTACTCAAATATCTTTCTTATGTTTTTAACCTTTTTAACAGTGTTGTTTCACCATTGTATTTGGTGAACAACCTTGTGTTAGGATGTTAAACGGGATAGGCGCGGGTCATCGTATAGACCATGATAGCAATTGTGTCAAGTATTTTTGGCAATTTTCTTAAAGGACTTGATCATTTTGTTTAGGCAACTCAGATAGCGTCATCGAGGGACTATGATCATTTGTTTGTTTTTGTTTTGCCAAAGCACTTGACATGCAACCATGGCCCATTTTTGAATGCAACAAGTGGATTTAAACCCTAGGGGTGCAAGTGTGCATTGTGTTTGTTTTTCATGCATGGTTATCTTGGATTATGTCAAACTAGTTGTTGATTTTATTTTGCATACAAACCCTAAGTCTAATCATGGCATAATTGAAAGCATGAAGGTGCGAGAATTTAAATTCTACACTATTACAACATGATATAGGGAGGGGGGTACAAATTTGAATTGGGGATTATTTGACAAGAAATTAAATTCTAAATTATTACAACCAAATTGAATGGGCAAGGTATAATACAATATTTAAATAAATACAATTAAATAAATATCAAATAAAATGTATTATGCAAAAAAAGATTTTTATGTATGTAAAAAGTATTTTTAAATGTGAAGTATAGATAATAAAAAAAAGTCAACTTTAATTATTTATTTTTTTAGGGCAAAAATCCTAATTTCTTAAATAAATTGTATTATTTATTATTTATATATAATAATGTATTAATTTGTACAAAAATAAAAGTATATATTAAAAAAAGTATTTTTAGTATAAAATATTAATAAAAATAAAAATGTATGATTTTAGTATTTTTTGTTCTAATTATTTAATAAAATAGTATATGTGTATATAAATATATATTAAACATATTAAATGTATAAAAAATAAAAATTAATTATTTACAAAAAATGTATATATTTCAAGAAAATATTTTCAAGTGTGTATAAAAATAATAAATAAATATAAACATATTTTTTTTACATTATTTTTAGGTTTTGATAAAAAGAATATAAAGCAATTAAACATTTTTATACTAGTAATAATTAAAATAAATTCCAAATAAATACAAAAATTTGTGAAAATAATTTTTAGGTATTTTTTATGTTAGAAAATAAAATATCAAAATCAGAAATAAAACAAAATGCAAATAATGACAAATATACAAGAAATGGGCCAGGGGGGTGTAAAAAGAAAAGAGGGGGTGCCAGAAACAAGCCTGTACAGGCCCAACCCAAACTCACTTCATCTTCTTCCTCTGAACTAAAACACACGCGCTTTGTACAGAAGATGTTATCTCCTGATTCCTTGACTTTTTGGCAAAACTCATAACATGAAACTTGTAGAGCATCAGACAACGAATTCAACCATATAAAAAACTTAAACTAACTCTCAAAGACCAGAGAGAATTTCTCTGGCCCTAATTTCTAACCTAGTTTTTTCAGAAAGTTCATGGATGAAATTCTCCTAGCACGATTAATATAAATGAAAACTAAGCATATGTATGGCTTCAGGACTATGAATACAACATCTTTCATTCACAAACCTAAGTCTAACTATTCCTAAATAGAGAGATAGAAGTTCATGAAATACCTGTTTCAGTTGACTTCGAGCTAGACAATGCAGCAACTTCCAAGGGTGCTTGAGGTTCTTTTGAGCTTGCTTGAGGTCCACTGAAGCTTTTCCAATGCTTGGCTTGTTTTGAAGTATCCTGAATCGTGTTACGGAACTCAACTTGCAAAGCTTTGAAACAAAACTGGCAATGTGTGTTAATGGTGTTACAGCTAGCAATGGAGGCCTGGAATAGTTCAAGTGAGTTGGTTGGAAGGTGTTTGAAGTATCTTTGGACAAAACGCACGATGGAATTTGATGATGGC
This sequence comes from Vicia faba, assembly GCA_948472305.1. NCBI lineage: Eukaryota > Viridiplantae > Streptophyta > Magnoliopsida > Fabales > Fabaceae > Vicia > Vicia faba. Next base: position 1,679,033,897 of record OX451736.1, on the reverse strand, counting down.
TTACAAAATGCAGAACTGGCCCTGTTTTGCAAGAAAATGGGGATTTGGTGCACTAGGAGTTTTGAGAGGCAAAGGGGTCGTGTTTCTGGCTTGTTAGAAGGTATAAAACTTGTTTGCAATGTTTGTGTAAGTTGGTTTTATCAGATGTGAAAGATGGCTTGTGGTTTGCAAGTTTTCTTCTTCTTGAAGCAAGAGTGTGTATCTTTTCAATGCAGGCCTGTACCAGTCCTATATTATGCTGCATACTTTGCCCTTGGTTACTGGAATTGGTAGATTTGATCTTGCCTCAGAGATATGGCCCCATGCCTCAAGGATCTTGTTTTTACATAAAGTGAAGTTTAAGCAAAAATGGCATTGTTACTTTTTCAATTTAAGGCTTAATCTAGTGTATAATACCCTAATGACCAAGATAATACCTTAGATTAATGGATATGCGTTAAATTATGGAGTACAAACTGGTTTTGAGGCCTGTAATTGTGAACCAAGCTAGCTAGATCAGATTTGCAAAATGGTATGAACATGTATTGGCCATGGATCAAAGTCAGTTTTTGCCAACTTCAAACATTTGATTCTCTCTAACCACAAGGGTGTTTGAGGAGTTATGGGACAATTTGGAAATCTTGAAACATGTACTATAATCCATCTTTGAAATGCAACTTGAAACTCCAAGTGGAACTATGTGAAAAATGGCCAGGAAGATGGGTCAAAATCCTGCCTAAACTAGGGCAAAATTTCTCTAAGTTTAACGTTTTAGATACCCGTGTTCCAAAAGTCATAACTTGAGATACAAGCTTATTTTGAGAAAACTTTGTGAATAAAAGTTGTAGACTTTGTGATGGACTACAACTTTAATGTTTCAATTTTTGCTTGAATCCATTTGCATCTTGGTGAAAAAATGGGACAAAGTTAGGAAAAAATAAGAAAATTTTATAACTTAGAAAATTTCTAAGTTATGAAAATTTTCCATTTTAAACCCTAATTTGCATTTTTGGGTTTCTTGATGAACAAGTTTCATAATTTGACATGTCTTGATGAAAAATGACTCCTGGAACTTGATTTTGACCAAAAAGTCAAAGTTTGACTTTTCAGTGTACAATCAAATTTTGATCAGTTGACTGAAAAATTCATCTGTCAATCATATGCATTTGAGATCTTTTGAACTTGTTGAATGAATCAAGATAATGTCATTGAGTCTTTGAGTCCATGGTTGAGCTTGATTTGCCATTGGCTAGGTCAAACAGTCAAAAATTGCCTTTGTGCAGTCAAAACCCTAAAAATGACCATTTTGCCCTTTTGGTGATCTGATCAAATTTCTTGTGGAATTATGATCCAAACTTGATCAAATGGTTAATATGAGTTCACAATGTTGATGTGTGTCAAAATTCATGAGTTTTGACTGTCAATTGGCCACAGTTGACTTTTCCCCCAATACAGTTGATTTCTAGGTCAACTGTCCAATTGACTAGGCAAAAATTTGAATCAAGGCTTGAAACTTGGTATGGACAAACTTGTGAGTCCAACATGAAGTATGAAAGTCATTTTGGGCGTTGTGGGTCAAAACATCACTGTGCAAACTCAAACCCTAATTTAGGTCAATAGTGCGTGGAGGTGTCTTGAGCAGAGCAAACCCTAGCTTAACCTTGACTTCCATGATTCTTGTGATGAGAAATGTTGATGAAATGAGAGGGAAAATTTTGGGGTACAACACACACCACCACTGAGAAAGAACTTGGTTGAGAATCTTCTCATAAACTTATTATCTGTGACGGATGCCTCTTCAGGGTACTCCTGTGTTTCAAGATATCGCTTAACGTTATAAAACCAAGGGTTACCATCTGGTTCCAAACTGGACTCAAAATAGAAAGCTGGCTCACTCAAACTTCTGATCATAATGGAAGGTTCCTCATTAGCCCACTTAAACTTGAACATGGAGGACAAAGTTTCCAGTGCATCAGCTAGATTGTTTTCTTCTATGGGAATGTGCTCAAACGTGATCTTTTCGAAGTCCGAAATCAGCTTCATAACATGCTCATGATAGGGAATTAGGTTCTGATGGCGAGTCTCCCAATCTCCATTAATTTGGCTGATAATAAGATTGGAATCCCTGTAAACTTTCAAGAATTTGATCTGCAGGTCGATCGCCGCTTCAATACCATAAATGCAAGCTTCATACTCGGCCATGTTGTTAGTGCAATCAAAATAGATACGAGCTGTGAAAGGAATGAGGTATCCCTCAGGGGAAGTGATAATAGCTCTGACACCATTTCCCATGGCATTTGAGGCACCATCGAAAACAAGAGTCCAACGTGATCCAGGCTCGGGTCCTTCGTCTGGGTCTGGTATGCTACAATCCCGAATATATACAATTTCCTCATCTGGAAAATCAAACTTCATCGGTTCATAATCGTTCATGGGCTGATGAGCAAGATGGTCGGCTAGTACACTACCTTTAATTGCCTTTTGAGTAGTGTATTGGATATCATATTCAGTGAGTGTCATCTGCCAGTTGGTTACCCTGCCTGTAAGAGCTGGTTTCTCAAAAATGTACTTGATTGGATCCATTTTGGATATCAACTAGGTGGTGTGAGTTAACATGTATTGCCTCAAACGTTTGGCGGCCCAGGCAAGCGCGCAATAAGTCTTTTCCAGCAATGAGTACCTTGACTCGCACTCCGTAAACTTCTTACTCAAGTAGTAAATAGCCTATTCCTTCTTCCCTGTCTCGTCGTGCTGACCGAGGACACAACCCATTGAGGTCTCCAACACAATTAAGTACATAATTAGTGGCCTTCCTTCCACTGGTTGCATGAGTATCGTAGGTTCTTGTAAATACTCCTTTATTTTGTCAAAGGCCTTCTGAAAATCCTCATTCCATTTCACTGTCTGACTTTTCTTCAACAACTTGAACATAGGTTCACAGGTGGCTGTGAGATGAGAAATAAATCTGGAAATAAAGTTTAACCTTCCTAAGAAGCCACGTATTTCCTTCTCTATTCTTGGCTCGGGCATTTCCTGTATCGCTTTGACCTTTGTCGGGTCCACCTCGATACCTTTTTCTCTTACAATAAAACCCAACAGCTTGCTGGATCTCACCCCGAAGGTGCACTTATTCGGATTCAACCTTAGCAAGAACTGCCTCAGTCTCCCGAACAATTTTTCCAGATGAACAAGGTGTTCCTCTTTCGTGCCAGACTTAGCAATCATATCGTCTACATATACCTCAATCTCTTTGTGAATCAAGTCATGAAAGAGGGTGACCATAGTGCGCTAATATGTTGCCCCAACATTTTTCAAACCAAACGGTATCACTTTATAACAGAAGGTTCCCCAAGGCGTGATGGATATTGTCTTCTCCATATCCTCCGGGGACATCTTAATTTGATTGTAACCCGAAAAGCCATCCATGAATGAGAACACTTTGGAGTGAGCAGTATTATCGACCAACACATCAGTATGCAACAGAGGGAAATCATCTTTAGGGCTGGCCCTGTTCAAATCCCTATAATCCATGCACATCCTGACTTTACCATCTTTCTTGGGCACAGGCACAATATTTGCAATCCATGGCGAATAATTGACAACCTTTAAGAAATTTGCGTCCAACTGCTTCTGGACCTCCTCCTTGATCTTCTTAGACATCTCAGGATGAGTTCTTCGGAGCTTTTGCTTGACAGGAGAACAACCTTCTTTGAGCGGTAGTCGATGCACCACTATATCTGTATCCAACCCAGGCATATCCTCATAAGACCAAGCGAAGATATCAGAATACTCACAGAGTAGCTTGACCAATCTGGCCTTTATACTTTCTTCGAGATCTGCCCCTATCTTGACTTCTCTTCTTACCTCTTTTATGCCAATATTCACCACCTCAATCGAATCCTGATTTGGCTGGATAACCTTCTCCTCTTGTTTCAACAGTCTTGTTAATTCCTCAGGAAGATCATAATCCTCACACGCTTCTTCTTCACCTTGATAAATAGGAGTATCAAAGTTATAATGGGCCATAGCAGAGTCGTTATAAATATGATCGGTGAGGGAAGTGCATCTGCATGAATGACATTTTTGCGTTTTTAGTGACAGTGTGTGAAAAGAGAAACATTGCCACTTAAAAAGAAAAGAAACGGAGCAAAATTTTGAATGCAAAAACGTCCTTTATTTCATGATAAACTTGAAAAATAAACATGGTGGCCCTACACAAATGATTCACTACGCCTTGGGCAGAGCGTAGGAATTATGATATGACAAATAAAAGAAACAAGAAAATTACTCCTCAACGCTTGAAACTTGGATAACATCCACAGAAGTCCAATTGTTGAGTGTCTGGCCTGGAATACTCTGACGAATCCAATCTTCAACATTGTAACCATCAACTCTCTCATTGCCAACTGCATTGACATGCCCTTCTTGAGTAGCACAAGGACGAGAAAACTTCACAGAAGTAGATAAACTGGGTGCTCTGGGAGCTGCACTCTGCCGACCTAGGCTAAAACCAAGACCAAACTTATCAAACTTCGGAGTAACATCTAGCACCTGACCCGAAACTTCAAGGTTACCACCTTCCACTACAACTTTTGCATCTTTGAGAGAAGACATAACAGTTTCCGATTTCTTTTTCTGCTCTGGAGGAGGAAAATTGACAGCATGAACTGTCTCAAACGCCTGAAATGGAGTCTCATGTATCTCGCCTTCAACTTCAACATAGCGGAATGGTGTCAAATGACTTACGATGTACTCTTCCTCTCCACACACAGTTATCACCTTTCCCTCTGTAGGATACTTGATTTTCTGATGAAGAATAAAAGTGACTGCTCTTGCTCTATGAATCCACGGCCTCCCCAACAAGCAACAGTATGCTGGCTGTATATCCATCACCAAAAATGTGGTCGTGAAGGTGCAAGGACCAACCTTGATTGGTAACTCCATCTCCCGAAATACTGACCTTCGAGACCCATCAAACGCCTTCACCATTAAATCACTAGGGCGCAACTCTAGTCCAGAATAATCAATCTTCATCAATGCTGACTTGGGCAATACATTTAAAGACGATCCGGTATCTACCAAAACCCGGGATAAAGTAGTGTCTCTGCACTCCTTTGAAATATGCAACTCTTTGTTATGGTCTGGTCCCTTTGGAGGAAGATCAAAATCGGTGAAGCCCAAACCATTCCCGACAGATATATTAGCATAGACATTTTTGAACTGATTGACTGTTATCTCATGTGGCACGAACGCATTCTTCAACAACTTCATCAAAGCATTTCTGTGAGGTTCTAAATAAATCAACAGAGACAAGATAGACAGCTTGGAAGGAGTGTGGCTCAAATGATCAATTATGCTATAATCACTCTTTCTGATAATCCGCATCAACTCTTCAACCTCATCGGGAACTGGAGAAGCTTTTGGTATCGGAATCGGTTGAGTCACATTGGATGGTGTAACCCTCAAATTACCAATCATTACCTATTGTTTCCCTTTTTCCCTTGCAGAACCATCTGCCGCATCTTGCACATTGGAAGGACCAAATAATCTCCCACTTCTAGTCATTCGACCTACACCAGAAAAGTTATGGACTTCCTCTTCATCACCTTCAGCATGTTCTTCCTCAGACAAACGAGCATTAACCTCCTGCTTTGCCCCATGGTAATAAACATCGGCACCGTAATGCCACGGGACCGCCTTCTCATTGGTATACGGCATGGGACTAGGTAATATAATCATCAGATGGGGTGCCCTTGATGAGGCAGGAATGCGTGCAGGGGTGTAAGGAATAGATATCACAACAACATCTTCTTCAATAATCTTACGGTAGCTTGGTTTTCTATCAAACTGCAGGGAACCTTCCTTCATCAACAATTGGATACTGGCTTTTAAATCAATACAGCCCTTTGGTTGTTCTCTACACTTGGCACACTCTGAAATACATCCCGGGAAAACAAAATTGTCAAGCAAATACCTCTTAACAAAGCTCAACGGAGTAGTTACTTGTTCCACATCCATGATTAAATTCAACATTCCACCATTATCATCAATCGTGTTAACAACGCCCCCTCCATGCCTTGGCATTGGGTTTTGGGTAACATTCGGACCAGTTACCGGGGTAAACTCAATTACCTTAGCATCCAACAAGTCTTGTACTTTGCACTTCAGCGCAATACAATTGTCAGTGGAATGACCAACGCCGCATGAATGGAATTCACATCTAGCGTTAGCATCATAGTTAACAGGGAGCCTTCTGGGTGGTGGCGGCATATTTCTCAACCTGATCAACTTCAAATCAAGCAAGTGGTGGAGCGCTTCAGTAAGGGTTACTGGAAAGGGATCAAATTTCCTTGGTTGTCTCTGTTGCTGATTATTATACTGACGGGGAGCATCTTGTTGTCTTTGTTGTTGAGGCACAGTATTCGGTCTCTGCTGTGGAGGAGCATTAACAGGATTAGAGACGACATTGATTTGTTGGTGTTGACGATCCTCTCTTCTTCCTCTATTAGAGTAAAATGCACTTGCGTCACCTTCCCTTTTCTTAGGGTAAGTGTTGAATGGTTTCCTACTGCCCCCGGATGAACCACTTAAACCTCCAATCTGATTTTCCCCAATTTCAAACTTACTTCAATTCTTTCACCAGCCATAACCAAGTTTGCAAATCCTGTCGAAGTACTTCCTATCATGTGCCCATAGAACGACCCTTGTAGGGTTCTCATAAACATAACGATGAGTTCTCTCTCCATGAGTGGAGGTTGAACCCTCACCGCCAACTCACACCACTTCTGAGTGTATTCCTTAAAATATTCTTTTGGTCCCTGTGACATATTATGTAACTGAGTGCGATTAGACGCCATATCCACATTGTACTGATAATGTTTGACAAAAGCCCGAGCAGGATCATTCCAGCAACGAATATGATTTTTTTCCAATTTCATGTACCACTCCAAGGATGCCCCAGATAGGCTATCATGGAAAAAGTGAATCAAAAGCCTTTGATCCTCAGTATGCACTGACATCTTTCGGAAATAAGCAGTTTCATGAGTAATAGGACACGCCGTTCCGTTGTACTTTTCAAATGTTATAGGCTTGAACTTTAGAGGAACTTTAGAGGAACTTTAGAGGAACTTTCACCACAGCCTTCAGACACTCTTCCAATAAACGATACTTCATATCCTTAATCTGAACCCCCGGCTCTGAATGCCGCATAGAAAACTGATCTTCATCCTGGTCAAAATCAAAATCCTGATCCTGATAATTCCTTACACCGCCCTGATTAGCTCTTCTGTTCCCCACAAGACGAGGTCTAGGAGACGGGGGAAACAGCGCTACGTTGCGCACAAAATGGTTTCTCGGTATCTCGTGAAAATTTCCAGCAGGCTGATCTTGCACATCCCCCAATCCTACATAAACGTCCTGGTAAAGCCCTTGATTTCCACCATCCCCTGGATAGCGGTGCTGGTTGTTGACAAGAGCAGCTAGTTCTTCCTGTCGGTGATTCACATTGGTGATGACCTCTATGAACTGAGTCATCTGAGTAGCCATCTGGGCCCTCATCTCAGTGAGTTCAGGCTGAACCAGTTCCATCTGTCTTGGCAAGTTGTTTCTAGTGGAATACCAATGAGTAGTCGTCTTGAATTCTGAATAAGAAAAGCAGCAGAGTAAGAAAACCGCCTTGTGATAATCTGTAATGTTATGAAATGCATGATATGTTTGTCATTCCCAAGTATCCGAGAGTATTTTTATTCATCAATCATGGCGTGCGACCATACAATCAAAAGAGAAAGGATAATAAGATGAACACTTCAATTATTTATAAGCAAAAGAAACGATGTCTAAGTGACTTTGGTCAATTAAGAGCATAATGGTAAACAACTAAATACATGTCTTAACAAATAAAGCAAAAAGAACTGAATAGTAACAGCAAACAATTAGTCCCTTCCAACAATTCTGGGGGTGACCAAGCATACTAAAAGTAAATAACATAACTAAATTTCCGGAACTAAACATGCTTCAAGATGTTGACAGTACTCTACAAGTCTGGCTTTCTCCTTCAAAAGTTGAGATGTGACCATTTTACTCTCCCGAAACCGATCTTCTGCGACACGCTTCTGGGCCACTTCCTTCTTGAGCTGAGCGTCTTTGTCTTTGATCTGTTTTTCTAAGTTCTGAATCTTCTTCCTGTAGTTATTTTCAGATACTTGAAGCTTCCGACATTTTTGCTGAGTCTTACTCAATTATTCTTCCATTTCAGCATGAGATCTCTTCCTAAAACCGGCTGGATTAGAAGTTTCCCCTTGAGCTTCCTTGAGTTTGCGAGCTAAGTCGGCCCTTTCTCGGTCTGCCCAATAAAGTTTCATCCCCGCCTCACGGTCTTTTGCATGAAGCTGAATATTCTCAACATGAACCTGGGTGAACATCTCGGTAGGCACCATGTTACTTAGAACAGAAGGAGGTTGCTCGTATAGAGGGGCCGACCTTGCAAATGGTAATCGTAAGATCTTAACACTGGCTTTAACCCACTCCATATAAGGAACCCTAGAAATAGGAACCTTCTTGCCCAAAGTAGTTATATCCTTCTTGTGAATTCCCTTCCAAGCACTTGTCACTCTTTTCAACATCCCAATATCACTTCCTCTAGAGAAATACACTGATTCGGACACCTCCTCAACCTTCGGAGGTCCATCCATTACATATCCCAATTGACAATAAGCAAGCACAAGATTATAGTTGATACACCCCTTAGTTCCTATGAGTGGAACTCTAGGGAAACTTCCGCAGCTAGTGACAATACTTCGCACATCCCCCATGTCATAATTCCACCGGATATCAAATGAAGTAAGGTTAACAAGCCTTGATGACCATTGGAGAGAAAGCCTGGTATCCACGAAAGGGCCACTTACTGGTAAATGCAACTTAAGCCATTGATACAACATCAAGTGGCATAAACTTACATTACCACCTTTTCCATGCCTGGAATGAATGGTGTAAAGAGTATCTGCCAAGAGTGTCGGTATCGGGTTCTTGTTTCTAAAAACACAGATAGCCACCAAATCCACATAGTTTCTCTTGCAAGGGAAGAATACGATCCTGTATATAATGAGAGCAAACAGAGAACTTAAGTCACTCCAATTGCCTTTCTTTGCCCAATCTTCAGCTTTCTTCACTAAGAAATCCAAATAAAACCCTGTAATACCCTCACTGGACTTCCAATTGTCTTTCACCTCTTTCCAACTCAAATGAAGAATCTCAGCAATAACTTCGAACTTAGGTTTTTCCGGCATTTGGACAAAAGGAATTTCATTGGATAGCTTGATATTAACTAGGTACGCGCACTCTTCTAGGGTGGGAACCAGTTGATAATCTTGAAAAGTAAAACACCGAAATTTTTTGTCATAGAACTGGAGGAGAGTAACCAAAGCCATCGAGTCAACTGGGGTATTAAGGATTAGTAACAAGTTTCCATAATTTTTGTTGAAGTTACTCAGAACATCACCCTTCAGATAAGAACTCAACCTCTTCAATTCGGACACATCAATGGTAGGAACCTGATAAGAGAATGTATGTCTGGTAAGCTTTTTAACATGAATTGAATCACACTCAACTGGAGGGAGACCGACCATTTCTGATGGAAAGAAGACTCTTGAATGTCCCTGGAAAATGACATGCGCATGCTAGTTATTTTTTTTACATCATTTTTTAGAAATAAATATGCTATGATGCAATATGACAGGATCAAAGTTTCACACTGGATCGTGGCTGGACAATTACAGAACAACAACACCCAAGATCGAAAGAGAATCCCAAAGCTTCAAAATTATAATGGGAACCTGAGTCACCTTCGCAACACAAAGTCACCAACAGTACCTGTACCTGTAAGAAAAATTTCCCCGCCCCTCTCACTGGTGTAGGCTAGGTCAAGGTAAGGTTAAAAGCCAAATCAGAGTACAAGAGCTCGAATGTCGGTATCATCATATGATAACACCTATCTGAACTACTTCTGAAGTCATGGGTCTCATGGTCATGTCTACAAAGAATCTGCCTTGTAGTTTCCATGGCCACTCTATTCCTAGCTCCTATGGAATTCACTCATAGCCTGGGAACGAGGCCTTTTACCTCATGGAACAACCCACCCACCAAGAAAAACCAAAAACCAAACAGTCCAGCCAAATGCAGTATGCAGAAAGTAAAGCGCACATAGGATGCAATGCAAACAGATAGACATGCAAAGCGGTAAAATAAACACCCAAAAAAAACAAACAAGAGCGAAGATCAACTCCGGGATGGACCAGCAAAAGGTCAACCTGTCCCTAGTGAAGTCGTCAGCTGAAACTACGCGACCGAAACCTGTCATCTGGATGTTAATGAAACATCAATGAAGTCACCACCAAACGTCTTTTATCCCGCCGAAAGGGAAAGGTAAACATCGAGAAAACATGAAAAGGGAGAAATCACGGTCTTTTGACCGAGAGATCGGGTAAGGGAGTCTGTTACGCGAGGGGAAGTTATTAGCACCCCACATGCCCGTAGTACTCTACGGTATCCACTCTTGTTGTCTAATCTAATGGGTGTGGTCAAATCCTATGTCTATGGTTTAAAACTTAAAAGGGAATGTATGCGAAAGAAAAAGAAAATAATGTAGGGAAAATAAAAGTTGTGCTCGGTTGGGCCCTACCCCAATCCCTACGTATCCCTTTTAAGGAATCAGAGCATCCGTAGTTCGGCTTATATGTTTTGGTTGGTTTGTGTTTTTTAGTTAAGACAACAAAAACAGCCAAGATGGAAAAACATCAAATAAAACAACAAACAAATGAGATGGTAAAACATCGGCTAAATAATACCAAAGTAACATGTCAAAGATGGCGAAACATTAAATGATAAAACAATCACACCTAACAATGACATTGAGAGTCAAAGTAGGATAACCAACATGTGCGATGGAGAAACATCGGCTTCAAGCAAATGCACGATGGCGAAACATCGGCTAAGAGATAGCAAGATATCATGGCAAAGATGGCGAAACATCGATAAAACATATGACAAAACATCACACCTAACAATGACATTGAGAATCAAAGTAGGATAACAAACAAAGGCGATGGCGTAACATCAGCTTCAAACAAATGTGCGATAGCGAAACATCGGCTAAAAGATAACATGGTAGAGATGGCAACACATTAATGAAACAGATGATGAAACATCACACATAACAATTATATTGAGAATCAAAGTAGGATAACAAACATGTGCGATGGCAAAACATCGGCTTCAAACAAATGTGCGATGGTGAAACATCGGGTAAAAGACAACAAAGAAATGAGTAATGTTGGTTTGTATCTTTTACTTTGAAGATGGATTTGAGTTCATTAGAGGTGTCTTATGATTTGCCAAGAAAACAAGTTTTTTGTTTTAAGATACAGAATGCAAAGAAAGGGAAGACAACTAAGGGAAACTAACCTAGTACTATACCTAGTGTTATCATACAAAGGTTGACCCTGAAGTTGAGGATAAAGGAAAGTCATATCCTATGTTAGCATACATGGATTCCACCTTAATCAGCATGTCAAAGAAAGCTTAACAAAACTATCCTATAGGGAACATGCAATGAGAGCGAAGTCGTGATCTCAATTTCTAAATTGAGTGACTCATCGATCAACAATTAAAGGGGAAAAGCAATAAACATCCTATAGGGAACATGCAATGAGAGCGAAGGCGTGATCTCAATGTCTAAATTGAGTGACTCATCGATCAACAATTAAAGAAGAAAAGTAATAAACATCCTATAGGGAACATGCAATGAGAGCGAAGTCGTGATCTAAATTTCTAAATTGAGTGACTCATCGATCAACAATTAACACATGCATCAGATAAAAAACCAGAGGGCCTCCTGACATATATCAGCAACAGAGGTCCCATCATGCAATCATAGAATTATGCAAAATGAAAATGAGAGAAAGGAGATGATATAATACCAAACAGATAACTATTTGTAGTAGTCAAGCAAGAATAAAAGAAACCCAGAGAAACTTCAAGCAAGCTGGCATTAGTAAACAAATTGAGTCAGGAATCTGTCAGATATGAACAAGACCCAGGGGCAAGGTATGGCATTCACAATCATATATATATATATATATATATATATATATATATATATATATATATATATATATATATATATATATATATATATATATATATATATATATATATATATATATATATATATATATATATATATATATATATATATATATATATATATATATATATATATATATATATATCCTGCATAAACCATCAAACATGCCAAGCACAAAACAATGCCAGTATAATAGATTGTGTTTCACAAATAAAGTGAAACACAGAAAAGCCTCAAGCCAAAAGTGGCAACTCACTCAGAGTACCTCACACATTCAACAACCAAGTTAGTATTCCATAAGGTGAAAAAGTGAGAAAAAACATGATGGCTCTAGACATGATAAACAAGAAGAAACAAGCATATGCATAGATTAGGTCAAGAGAAGCAGGGGAATGTTGCTCCTTTCTATCACCATGTTGAATTGTCAATTGAATGTCAATCAAGGATCATAAGAGCTTGGGAATAATATGAACAAAGACCATGCAAGTCAGTAGCAAATACATTTCAATCATGCACAATTGATGCAAAATTGAGCCTTACGCCTGTTTTCCTTCAGAAGGAAGCAACCCATCTGAACCGTTCATCTTGCTTTTGTGGCACAAGTGGACATTTACTTTCCAGTTGAGCCTTATTTTATTATTTTCTCTCCCCAAGCTTCCCAAAAGCCTTTCTCTATAAATAGAGAGTTCATTTGCACAAAGAAAAAAGGGGAAGAGAGAGAGGAGAACGTATCTTCAAAATTCTCACACACCAAATTTTCTCAAACACAACAAAACTCTCAAGTTCATCAACACTTGAGAAATCACAAAAAAAGCCCAGAATCACATTCATCTCCTTCAATTCTGAAGAACAACCATACTTCAGTATCCTTTGAGTCCAGTTTGGAAAGAAACATAAGACTTGTTTCTTTCCTTCCTTCGAATCCAGCATTCCCAGCACAGCTGTTGGCCCCCTCTTTCAAATCCATAACCTTGGGCCTCCACTCAAGTTCCCACACCCATTCAAAGCCTCCATCAAGGTAAGTCACTCTTACCCTTGAACATTTCATTTCATGGCATAACATGTAAATACTCTTTTCGTTCATTTCAAGCATGTATATACCATTGTTCCTTTGGTTTCCCCCCTTTTAACATGTTTTTTTTTAGATTTAACCCTTTTGTTTTGCTTTCTGTTTACCTGAACTAGTTTTAACTATTAAATAGTTTGCAAGACAAATACTAGCATGGCCTCAGGCCATGTTTCCATTTAAATGCTTTAAATGAAAGAAACAGGAAACAGGAAATAGGAAACGAAGCTTCTGGCTTCTACCCTATTTCTCCAGGTCAAACGAAAGAGACAACCAGGAGGAAAACCATGTTGACTTCTAGGCCCAAACGAAAAGCATGCCTTCACTGATTCCAGGCTCAATCGAAAGGCATTTCCTCACTGCTTTCAATCTCCAATCGAAGAAGGCAACAAGACAACAAGGCAGAACCAGAAGGTTTCGCCATACGCTGACTTCCAGGCCAATCGAAGGACAAAACCTCACTGGTGCCAGCCCCTAATCGAAGGCCATGACCTCACTGGTGCTATCCACAATCGAAGGAGGCCAACAGAGTGCAGAATCGAAGGGTTTTCTTCCTCAATCGAAATATCCATTTTTCTTGCTTTTACTTTATTTTTGCCTTTATATTCTCATGCAATTCCATATGGTTGTAATAGTATAGGATATTTATTTCTTGCATTTTTATTGCTTTGTACATATGCTAGTAATTAGGTGTGTATGGCAAGTTAAAATCAACAGTTAGACAACCCAAAAATCAAAGATAACAATGCATTAAAAACAAACACAATGCACACTTTCACCCCTAGGGTTCCATCCACCAGTTGCCTTAAAAAATGGGCCATGGTTGCATGTTGAGTACTTTGGCAAAACAAAAACAAAACAAAAGATCATAGTCCCTCGATGACGCCATCTGAGTTTCCTAAACAAATGATCAAGTCCCTCAAGAAAATTGCCAAAGATACTTGACACTATTACTTTCATGGTTTATACGATGACCCGCGCCTGTCCCGTTAACATCCTAACGCAAGGTTGTTCATCAAACACAATGATGAAACAACCCTGTTAAAAGGGTTAAAAACATGAGAAAGATCTTTGAGTAAAATAGGGTAGACAAACTCTTAGTTACTTGATCAAAAATCTTGCAAAACATCCTTGCCATTTTCAAACACACCTCACAACACAACTTCAAAACAACTTTCAAAACATTGAATTATCTTTTCAAAAAGACACACACCTTTGTATATATTCAAACAAGAATCATTACAAAGGTTGCCTAAACAAGGCATCTTTTTCAAAGCATTTTCAAATCCACACACACAAAGCACCATTTCAAGCAATTAAAAAGCAAAGGCAAGTGATCTTAAACAAGTAACTAAGTGGCCCATGGATAACCATGGATGAAAAGGGGGCTAGCACCTTCCCTATTCATAATCTACCCCCCGAACCCACGAAAACATATCAAAGGTCTTTCCTGTGCTTTTTTACCTTTCCTTAGGATAAAATAAAAAGTCGGTGGCGACTCTTTCTAAACCGAAACATTTGCGAACACAAACACAAAACCCAAGTAAGTTCTCCCACTGTATCATAGAACTGGCGACTCTGCTGGGGACTTTTCTAAAAGTGGGGTTACCTTAGGGTTTTAGATCACCTTTACTTGCTTACCTTGTTTGCTTTGTTTGCTTTACTTTTTGGGTTCCTTGTTTGGGTTTGTTTAAATCCTACACCCGGATTTGGGGGCACCTTTTAGGTAAGTAGCAATAAACTGTGAGGGAACTGTGCGGGGTATACCGACATGGTTGAAACAGTAGTGTGATCGGTGGATCTGGAACTGACTGTTTAACGCTGGCTCGCGAAATTTCGCGGTAAGCAAGAGTCGCCACCGTCTTTTATTTTCTCCAAATGGAAAGGATAAAAGCACAGAAAAATTCCTTATAGAGATTGCTCTCGGTTCGGGAGGTAGATTATAGAAAGGGAAGGTGTTAGCACCCTTTCTATCCATGGTTATCCATGGGCTCTTAGATACTTGCTCATTTGTGTTTTCAAAATTGTTTGTTTGCTTTTCAACTGTGGGTTTAAAAAAGTTTCTTTGAAAATTTCAGTTCGACTCTTGTATCGGTCCTCAAGAGTGTTTGAAAAATTGCTTTCGAAAGCTTTTTGAAAAGGTGTCGGTGTGAAAAGTATTTTTGATTTGTTTTGAAATTAGAGCAAGTATCTAGAGTCGTCTACCTACCCTAAGGAATTCGTCTGTGTAAATGTCCTTAAAGTAGTGCCATCCCACCATTGAGAGGTAGGTAGCACCACCGTTGGAGGTGTTCGGGTTAATTCGAGGGTTCGGGACATGGTGATCACCGGAGCAATAGGAAGACACCTTAGAAGCTACCCTCATGCCATGTTCATGGACATGAGGACTTACTAAAACGTCCTCTACTCGACGATCACCTTTCGAGGGGCAAGGCAACAATGAGGCGTACCCTAGGGGTGGTGTGTGATTTGTGTGTCGTTTTCAGATATTTTTGTCTTGTCATGCGTTGATGATCTACGCGTTGCTTTTATTTTGTCATTCATTCTTTCATGCAAGTTATTTAACAGTTAAGATGCGGGAAGGTAAAAGTCCTACGCTATTACAAAGGCGCGGGTCTACATCGCTAAATTTAATCCAAGACCCGATTTGAAAATAAACAAAATGCTGAAAATAAATATCTAATCAATCTATTACATGGCTTTGGGAGAATTACATTATATTCACAAAAAGAGGAAACGAAATGCGAGAATAAGTAAAATCGGGAATGCGAGGGCGTTGGACCCTTTTAAAGAAATTGAATTACAAATTATGAAATTAATTAAATTTAATGAGAAAAGAGAGGTTATTTTTTGAGTTTTTCGTATTTATGGATCTTAATGAGAATTAATGGAATTAAAACCTAATTCTAGCTATTTTTAATTTATTAAGAAAATATTCAAGTTTGACCAAATTTAAATTAATTATTCACATGGCAATTTATTTATAAAATAATTAATATTTAATAATTATAAAAGAAAAGAAAAAGAATAAAAAGCACTTAAAACCCTAATTCTACATTTTTTAATTTATTAAAAAGACATTTAAAATTAAACCTAGAATTAAAACTAAATCAATTAATAAAATTTATTTACAAAATAACATTAAATAAAATATATTTTTATTTTTTGTCTTTCTGTTTTTTTATTATTTTTTATATTAAAGAAAACAAATTAATTTAAAGAATTAATTTAAAACTAAATAAAACAAATAAAATAGAAAGAAAAAAGAATGAAAGAAAGCAAACCAGTGGGAGTGTTGACCCCAGTTTGGAGGTTTTGTCCCAGTAATTAGGCCCATTAGAACCTTGGCCCTTTTGACTTTTCATGGGAGTGTGTGGCTTGATTGACCAACGAGTATGGTGTTCATCAGATTAGGGCCCTTGGATTGAGATTCTGAGACATGTGGCACGCTTGGATTGTGGACGTATGATGAATCCCTGGAATGTGCGCTGCGTAGGAATATGGAAAAGAAAATAATATGAGAAAGGGAGGGGACCTGAGAATCGAACCCAGGTCCCATTGATTCCATGACACCTCACTTACCAACCAGCCAAGCGCGTTTATTTGTAACATTAATAGAATGCAATTATTATAAGGAAAAACAAGAGTTAGTGGTCTGAATTAATAAAAACGCGCGCCAACTTTGAATAGCCCAATGAACGCTAGCCACGCATGCTTCTTCCCCACTTGTTCTTCACTTTTGCCTGAAAAAGAAACTAGATAGCGGGGGTTTTAAACCCCCACAATCTGAAATACAGAAAAATAGCGAATAGGAATTAACCAAATATAAAAAGGGCGCGATGGATGTTTTGGATTCCTTGGAACGTCACGATTTTAATGGTACAAGTCTCATGGTCTGATTTTACCATATGCAAAAGTCCCCAATTCAAGGTTCCTGAAACCCTAGGCATCGTTCATGGCAACTCTCCATATATGCAAGCATTCGTCAATTAAATTATACTATTAGCTTCAGAATCAACACATTAGTATAAAACAATAATAAAAATGCATGGATATGGCGTGTAGATTCGAATACGATTAAGGAAAAATCCATGTACAAGGTAACTGTGTTCTACCGTTTCTTGAGGTGCAGAAGTCTGATTTCGATTGGGGAAGATTCCTGGATGTATTAGGAGTGCAATGGAATTGTTGTTTTGCTCTGAAACACGCTGAAACCAGGAAAGCAGTTTTGAAATTTTCTTGAAAAAGTGCAAAGTTTGTCTATGGTTTTTGGCGCAGCTTGAAGGTTGTTTTCATTAGGTTTGCATTCTGACTTATGTATGGGATGAATTAGGGTTGAATTTTGAGCCAAAAGATCAATGCATTGATGTATCAAATATTTGATTTTCAATGAATATTCTTTCAATCTTTTTCATGTGTTTTTGGTTCCAATCATGGCCAAACCTTCCTTTTTTGATGTGCACGGATCTCTAGTGACCAATGAGAGTAAATGCTGCATAAAAAGATTCACATACATTTGTTTTAGTATTTTTTCCATATTTTATTTAATTAAATGAATTAATTGTGATTAAAAATTCAAATAAATAATAAAAATGATGAAATAAATCCCCTTTGGGCCAAATGGTCGTGCATAGCCTTTGGATGATGAATCTTGGAAGAAAATGTGGCCCATTAGCAATTTTAAGGCATTTGAAGCAAAGTTGACTTTTCAAAATTCCCAAACATTTCCCAACTTCCACAAGGCATATCTTGCTCAATTTTTAAGCTTTGATCCTGTTCTTGGACATTTTGGAAAGGTCTTAAAGTCCTCTAACCAATGCCTTTGGTCCCATGTCATTTTGATTTACCAATCGCAAGTTATGGCCTTTGACTTAAAGTCCCTTTTTGTTGACTTTTGAAAATGACCTATAATGTTGAAATTGATAACTTTTTGTGAGAGCATTTCTTGGACTTGAAGTGTGAAGAGGAGTTGTAGGAAATGTCATTCTCTTTAAAATGAGCTTTGGATGAAATTTTTCTGATAAACCATGTGGAAGTTATGCCTTGGTCAAGTTACAGTTGACTTTTTCAACTGTCCAAATATGGGAACTTTTGCATCTTGAGACTTTTTGAGCCATGCCTTGAAAATCATGATCAAGAATTGATCAAATGATGTTTGTGGCTTCAAAATAAGATGTTGATCAAAAATTTGAACTTTTGACTGTCAAATGACCATTTTGCCCCTGCAGTTGACTGTAGGGCAATTAGGGTTTTTGACTGTGCAATTTTGTGCTGTAAGTCTTGAAACTTGACATGTGGATGCTTGACAATGCTTGTAGGCATGTGGGACTTGTTTAGACCCTTGAAAACTTCAATTTCTTTGCCAGACCCAAAACCCTAGTTTTTGACTGTTAGGAGGCCCTTGAACTGTGCTACCCTTGGGGAGATTTTGAATCTTTGACTTGGCAAATTTTGAAGAATATGGGAGGGAAAATTTTGGGGTACAACAGTTGCCCCTGTTCAATCTTCTTAGACCTGAGGATGCAGATTGGCTGACGTGCCTTTCGTAATCCGAAGGTGGAAGATGATTGAACACTAGAGTGCCCAGAAATTTGCGCTCACATAGTAGTGTGATGGTGGGAATGGGCTTATAGATGCCATTTGGAGATTGATGGATAGGGTGATGGGCTTATAGATGCCATGCTGAGAGGTGATGGAAGGTGGATGGGCTCATAGATGCCATCTGGGTGTCAATCGCGTAAGAGTTTCCTTAGCGAGAACTTGTGTACCTGGAAAAAAGAAAATGATTACCTGGCCTGTTACAGGAGCTGGTCTTCAAATTCTTTGTGTAGATGTGTCCTGACTGGTTACAGGAATTAGGTCTGGAGCTTCAAACGGTGATGAATGAACCAGGGATGTTTACTACCTCAACGGGACGGTGAGAGAACCTTGGATGATTACTATCTCAACAGGAACGCTGAGAGAACCTTAGACGATTACTACCTCAACAGGAACACTGAGAGAATCTGGGGACGATTACTACCTCAACAGGGACGCTGGGAGAATTTGGGGACGACTTCAACCTCAACAGTAACGCTGAGAGAATCTTGGATGTCTTCTACTGAGTCTTCATCAGGAAAATCTTAGGGTCGAGTTAACTAGACTAGAGAAGGCCTTTGACTGGATAAGAAACAGGAAAATCTTAGGGTCGATTTAACTGAACTGGACAAGGTCTTGAAATCTTCAACTGGATAAGAAACAGGGAGATCTTAGGGTCGATCTGACTGAACTAGAGAAGGCCTTTGACTGGATAAGAAACAGGAAAATCTTAGGGTCGATTTAACTGAACCGGACAAGGTCTTGAAATCTTCAACTGGATAAGAAACAGGGAGATCTTAGGGTCGATCTGACTGAACCAGAGAAGGCCTTTGACTGGATAAGAAACGGGAAAATCTTAGGGTTGATTTAACTGAACCGGTCTAGGTCTTGGAATCTTTAACTGGGTAAGAAACAGGGAGATCTTAGGGTCGATCTGACTGAACCAGAGAAGGCCTTTGACTGGATAAGAAACAGGAAAATCTTAGGGTCGATTTAACTGAACCGGTCAAGTTCTTGAAGTCTTCAACTGGATAAGAAACAGGGAGATCTTAGGGTCGATCTGACTGAACCAGAGAAGGCCTTTGACTG
The DNA here is from genome assembly GCA_948472305.1 of Vicia faba. Lineage (NCBI taxonomy): Eukaryota > Viridiplantae > Streptophyta > Magnoliopsida > Fabales > Fabaceae > Vicia > Vicia faba. The sequence continues at coordinate 1,679,014,047 of OX451736.1, read as the reverse complement.
GATAAGAAACAGGAAAATCTTAGGGTCGATTTAACTGAACCGGTCAAGGTCTTGAAATCTTCAACTGGATAAGAAACAGGGAGATCTTAGGGTCGATCTGACTGAACCAGAGAAGGCCTTTGACTGGATAAGAAACAGGAAAATCTTAGGGTTGATTTAACTGAACCGGTCTAGGTCTTGGAATCTTTAATTGGGTAAGAAACAGGGAGATCTTAGGGTCGATCTGACTGAACCAGAGAAGGCCTTTGACTGGATAAGAAACAGGAAAATCTTAGGGTCGATTTAACTGAACCGGTCAAGGTCTTGAAATATAGTTGAGAACTTAACTGGATCTTTTCCTGAAAGGTAAAGGTCAGTCATATGCAAGGCATGATATGAATCAAGCAATGATGTTCTCAACATAAATGAGATATGTAAGATATGATGCGTATATGCATGTATCATGATGTATGAAAATGTGATGAACGTATATTTTCGTCTTAGGAAAATAAATCCTTGACGGGTGCCGGGAAGTCACTCCTGGGCTGATGTTGAAGAAAAGATTTTTGCTTCCGCTGGGGATGGTAGTTGCAAGAATACCGGTAGGAGAAGATAACTCCATTGGGGAATAAACTTGGCGAATGGATTACTCTGCGGGGAGAAAAGTACTCTAGTGATCTTGCTGGGGAACAATACTCTGTGGGGAGAGAGGTACTTTGTTGAAATGTTGAGGGTAAATTGCTGGGGATACCATTGTTGTGTTGGAAGTGTTAATGGATTTCGCTGGGGATAAGAAGATTTCTCTGGGGACGGTCTTTCCGTGGCTTTTGGCTGAGGATAACCCAGTTATATCCTGGTAGGGAAATAACCTTTGAATAAAGCCGGTGGACGCGTTCATGCTCTGCGGGGAAGAAGCTTCCAGAATCTACTGGGGATAAGCTTACTGCTTGGGGAGATGGATCCCAACTTTCCTGGGGAAACTGGATTGGATTCTCTTGGGGAAATTTGAACTACTGGGGACGTGACTCCATTGAATGTTTGATATACCGCCGGGGAACAATCTTTAGACCAAGACTGTCGGGGATGCTTGTTAAAAATGCATGTATATTGCTGGGGAATGTTGAGATCTGCTGGAGGATTCCCAACTTCCTTAAGGCTGATAGTAACTTGCTTGGGAAGAGTGTATTGACTTGCTGACTCACTCTCTAGGGAATTAAGATGTACTGGTTGTGTTTTTCAGCTGAACCTACCTTGATACCTTGGTGGACAGAACCATTAGATTGCTTAGACAACTCTTTTATTGCCCCTGTTTCTAATGTTACCTGTAATTAATCCTTTGTTTCGTATGCAAATATTCATGAGCTAGCAGATTATTGTCAATGTATATATCACAAATTGCACCTTGGACGTTCTTCGCAAAACAAAACAGAAAAGGAAAAACAATTGGCAATTTTAACTGAAAGGTGTATTTGTATTGATTTTTGAATTTGCCTGTAAATATGCGTTTATGTACAAGAGGCTGACGTCCTAGTAAGAGAACGCCGCCGAACAAAAGAATTTATACAAGTTTGTAAAAAATAAAACAGCTGTGTGAAATGAATGATCCACTGGGTTTCAACCCTGCTATTGCCTTTATATCTCCAAGCGTCTCATCACTTGATGACCTTAGTTGAAAATGAAGTTGACTGATCGATGCCGTCTGAACTTGATGTTGATACCGGATTCTGGATGCGAAGTGATCCAATGAGACATAGTATTACGCTTTATCCCTAACTTTTGCCTGGACCGCCCTTTCGGGTTTTCAGTCCACCGGGATACCCATTTTTTCCCAAGCCGCCTTTTCAGGTTTTCGACTTTCCGGGTGTACAGATTTTTTTCATTTCATCCCTTCATTTTGGTTGAACCCTTTTGGTTCGCCGGGAAGCCCTAATTTTTGCCTAGATATGTCAACCTAGCGGGTCTTTTTTCATGCGTAGTATCTTTTTACTATGTCTGCATTGGCGGGGTGAGGAAGGTCGTCACCATCCATGGTGGTTAGGATCATGGCTCCTCCTGAGAACACATGTTTAACCATAAATGGCCCTTCGTACGTAGGGGTCCATTTTCCCCTCGGATCACTCTGAGGAAGGATGATTCGCTTGATTACCAGATCCCCAACTTGATATTCTTGTGGTCTGACCTTTTTGTTAAATGCCCTGATCATCCGTTTTTGGTACGTCTGACCATGACAAATAGCAGCAAGTCTCTTTTCATCAATTAAGTTTAGCTGATCAAGTCGTGTCTGGATCCAATCATCTTCACTCAGATCCGCATCCTTCATTATCCAGAGAGAGGGTATTTGCACTTCGATCGGTAAGACTGCCTCCATGCCGTAGACCAAGGAGAAAGGAGTTGCCCCGGTTGATGTCCTGGCTGAGGTACGGTACCCATGTAGAGCAAACGGTAACATCTCGTGCCAATCTTTATAAGTCACTGTCATCTTTTGCACGATTTTCTTAATGTTCTTATTTGCTGCTTCTACAACCCTATTCATCTTCGGTCTGTAAGGAGAAGAGTTGTGGTGCTGTATCTTAAACTGCTCGCAGAGCTCAGTGATCATCTTGTTATTGAGATTGGTATCGTTGTCTGTAATGATTCTTTCAGGGACGCCGTATCGACAGATCAGATTATGCCGAATGAACCGTGCCACAACAGTCTTGGTTACCGTAGCGTAGGAAGCTGCTTCAACCCACTTCGTGAAGTAATCGATTGCTACCAGGATGAAGTGATGCCCATTGGATGCCGTTGGTTTGATCTCACCGATCATATCTATGCCCCACATTGCAAACGGCCAAGGCGCAGTCAGAACATTTAGAGGAACTGGAGGAACATGCACCTTGTCTGCATATATCTGGCATTTATGGCATGTCCGAGAGTATTGGTAACAGTCGGCTTCCATTATGGACCAGAAATACCCTGCCCGAAGGATTTTCTTCGCCATAGTGTGTCCACTGGAATGTGTTCCGAATGTTCCTTCGTGTAGCTCTTCCATGATCCTTTCTGCTTCAGTTTTATCCACACAACGCAATAAGGTCGAATCATGGTTTCGCTTGTACAGAATGCCATTGCTAAGAAAGAACTTCGCTGCGAACCTCCTCAGAAACTTCTTATCGTTGACAGATGCACCTTTAGGGTATTCCTGAGCTTCCAAGTATCTCTTCACCTCATGCTACCAACGCTTCTCAGTCACCAATTCAGTTTCGAGATCACAACAGTATGCCGGTTCGTCCAGTTTCCAGATGATGATCCGGGGAGCCTCATTGTCCCATTTGACTTTGAACATAGAAGACATCGTAGCTAACGCGTCCGCCAACTGATTCTCCTCTCTTTGGAAATGTTCAAAGGTTATCTCTGTGAAGTGGGGGATCAAAGTCAACACACATTCTCTGTAAGGAATAAGATTCGGATGTTTCGTATCCCACTCTCCTTTGATCTGATTGATCACAAGAGCGGAATCTCCGAAGACACTCAGAAACTTGATCCTTAAGTCGATCGCAGCTTGGAGACCCATGATGCATGCCTCATACTTCGCCATGTTGTTGGTGCAGTTGAAACATAGCCGGGCAGTGAGTGGAGTATGAGTGCCTTGGGGGGATATGATCACAGTGCCGATACCGTTACCCAAAGCATTGGAGGCTCCGTCAAAGTGCATAGACCATCGGGATCCTTCTTCAGGTCCTTCATCCGGTCCAGGTACTTCACAATCAGTCACTATTATGATGCTCTCGTCTGGAAACTCGAAGTTCATTGACTGATAGTCATCTACTGCCTGATGTGCCAGGTGGTTTGCCAATACACTTCCTTTGATGGCTTTCTGGGTTGTGTATTGAATGTCGTATTCTGTCAAGATCATCTGCCATCTTGCTATTCTCCCAGACAGAGCAGGCTTTTCAAATATGTACTTTATAAGATCCATCTTTGAAATCAATAAGGTAGTGTGAGTCAGCATATACTGTCTCAGCCGGCGAGCAGCCCATACCAAAGCGCAGCAAGTTTTCTCAAGCAGTGAGTATCGGGTCTCACAGTCGGTAAACTTTTTGCTAAGGTAATAAATGGCATGCTCTTTTCGGCCAGACTCGTCATGCTGCCCCAGCACACACCCCATTGAGTTGTCAAGTACTGTCAGGTATAGTATCAGAGGTCTCCCCTCAACCGGTGGCATAAGGATGGGTGGTTCTTGGAGATACTCCTTGATTCTGTCAAAAGCGGCCTGACATTCATCATTCCAACGTACTACCTGATCTTTCTTCAGCAGCTTGAAGATTGGTTCACAGGTAGCAGTTAGGTGTGAGATGAACCGGGCAATGTAATTCAGGCGTCCTAGAAAGCCTCTGACCTCTTTCTCTGTCTTAGGAACTGGCATCTCTTGAATGGCTTTAACCTTGGCAGGGTCCACTTGAATACCCTTATCACTTACAACGAAGCCTAGCAACTTTCCAGATCTAACCCCGAAGGTGCACTTGTTCGGGTTCAACCTCAGCTTGTACAACTTCAGTCGGTCAAACAATTTCTGCAGATGATCTAGGTGTTCTTCCTCAGTCTGAGACCTTGCGATCATGTCGTCAACATACACTTCTATCTCATGATGGATCATGTCATGAAATAAAGCAACCATGGCACGTTGGTAGGTTTCCCGAACGTTCTTCAGTCCAAAAGGCATGACCTTGTAGCAGAAGGTGCCCCACTGAGTGACAAAGGTAGTCTTCTCCATGTCTTCAGGAGCCATCTTGATTTGATTATATCCTGAAAAACAATCCATGAAAGAGAACACTTTATGCTGCGCAGTATTGTCAACAAGGACATCAATGTGAGGTAGGGGAAAGTCATCCTTGGGGCTGGCCCTGTTCAGATCCCTGTAGTCAACACACATCCTGACCTTTCCATCCTTCTTTGGTACTGGCACCACATTAGCAACCCACTGAGGGTAAGAAGTCACTGCAAGGAATCCGGCATCAAACTGTTTCATAACCTCGGCTTTGATCTTCTCAGACATCTCTGGACGCATACGGCAGACCTTTTGCTTAACCGGAGGGAAGTCTTCCTTGGTAGGCAAATGATGGACCACAATGTCGGTATCCAACCCGGGCATGTCTTCGTAGGACCAGGCAAATATCTCCACATAATCATGTAGCATCTGAGTCAACCGTTGCTTCACGCTGAGCTCTAGGTTGGCACCAATCTTTACCTCCTTTCTGTCTGCTTCAGTACCCAGATTTATTGTTTCCACTGGCTCTTCATGTGGTTGAATTGCCCTCTCTTCCTGGAGTAATAGTCTTGCAATCTCTCCAGGCACTTCGCAATCATCTTCACCTTCGTCTCCGGCTAAGTTGATCGGATTTTCGAAGTCATAACTGGCAGTAGCAGAGTCGTTACCAGTGAGATCCAGAGTGGATTGAAACCTGTATGAGTGAGTGTGTGTAAATACAGTTGTTTTGCAATATATAAAGAAAGGAAAGAAGGAAAAGGAGCATAAGATTTGAAATGCGAGAAAATGTCCAAGGTCTTTATTCATGATATATGAAATGACAATTAATATACCCTCACAAATGAAGCCAATGGTGCCTCGGGTAAGACACCGAGCCATAGAGTTTTAAGTGTTTATTACAAATAACAAAAACAAAGGAGTTTATTACTGCGTAACAAAAGTAACAGGAGTATGATCCTTAGCAATCCAATTGGTCAATCCGCCATCATTCGTCGGGTAGATCCAGCTATTGAATTCTGACTCTCCCACTTCATCTTCATCCCCAACAGCATTCACTCCTGGGTTGGTAATGAGCACAGGAGGTCTTCTGGTCTTTGCTTTGCGCATAGCCTTCTGACCCTCTGCAGTAAAACCCAGTCCAAACTTGTCAGTTTTAGGTGTAAAATCAGGGAGCCTGCCCCAGTTAGCACATTCACCTTTCTTGATCACAGCCCGAGCATCCTTCAAGGAAGCCATCTTCAAGGGAACATCCTCTTCAACCCTGTTTCCGCTGCTGCCAATGTTGGAGGTACCTCTTCGAAATGCTGAAAGGGGGTTTCAATAAACTCCCCGTCCATCTCAATGTATCGGAAGGAATTCAAGTGACTCACCATATATTCCTCTTCTCCCTGCACAGTGACAATCTTCCCTCTGACGGGGTACTTGAGCTTCTGGTGCAGGGTAGAGGTCACTGCCCCAGCTTTGTGGATCCAAGGTCGACCCAGTAGACAAGAGTACGATGGACGGATATCCATCACATAGAAAGTAGAGTCGAATACTTGAGAACCCACACGAATAGGAATGTCTACCTCTCCATGAACCATCCTCTTAGAACCGTCAAAGGCTCTGACGATGATGTTGCTAGGTTTCAGCTCCAGGCCCTCACAATCCAAACGGTCTAAGGCCTTCTTGGGTAGAACATTCAAAGAAGAACCAGTGTCTACCAACACGTGCGTAAGAGTAGTGCCCCTGCATTCAATAGAGACATGCAGGGCATCATTGTGGTTCTTTCCCTTAGCAGTAAGGTCAGCATCTGAGAAACCCAACCCATTGTCGGCTGTCAAATTGGCTACGCAATCAGTAAACTGGATTGCAGACGTCTCCTGTGGCACATGGGCCGTCTTGAGAAATGAAATCAAGGCCTTAGCATGGGCCTCGGAGCACAGTAGCAAGGAGAGCATGGAGATCTTGGAGGGTGTATGCCCCAGCTACTCCACAACATTAAAGTCACTCTTCTTGATTATCTTTAGAATTTCCTCCATCTCTTGTTGGGAGGCCTCAGCATTCACAGATTTTGGCGCCTCCATCCGGGCAGGCTCATCTTCAATCCCTTTGCCCCGAGCATTAGATGACTCGGCAGCAGGGGAAACAACTTGATCAGAACTGGGAACAGGTACACTTGTAGGTGTTATAGTGAGGGGTCTTCGAATAGCAGGTGGTGCAATGTCAGGCGAGAAGAGCCTGCCACTGCGGGTAACTTTTGTTGGACCAGTGATATTGCTGATGCTGGTGCCAGCGTTGAACTCTTGCTTGATTCCATGTACATACACGTCTGCCCCATAGTTCCAGGGGACAGCCTTATCAGATTCATAGGGGAGAGGCCCCGGAACAGTAATAACAACGGGTGCGACAGTCATGATTTGAACCAGCTTCCTTGGGAGAGCCTTGATCGGATTATTAAAGATTGTAACAACAGAAACTTCTTCCATCGGAACAAACTGAACAGCAGTCTTCTTGAACAGAATCTCTTTGCTGTCCATCAGGCTTTGGATGCCCAACTTCAACAAAGGACAACCAGAAAGGGAAACAGCACAGAAAAGGCAACCTTCACTACAAACCAGAAATAAACCGGCCAGTAGTAGGTTCCTCTTAACAGTCCTCAAGGGAGTAGCTACATCATTCACAGAAACGGCGTATACATCTTCATCAACGGCATTCACTCCATGCTGGGGCATAGGAGCAGTCACCACATTTGGCCTCTCAGGCGCTTCAAACTGTATCTCTTTTGCATCAATGAGGTCCTGTACCTTATTCCTTAAGGCCCAACAGTCATCAGTGGAATGCCCCGGGCTATCGGAGTGATAAGCACAGCGGGCATTTGGATTGTACTTGGGAGAAGCCGTATTCACAACCTTCGGGGCCTCTCTAACAGTCACCAAATTGGTGGATAGCAACTGCGGCAAGATTTGTGATAGGGTCATACTTAGCCGGGTAAACTCTCTTCAGGGTCTTTCAGCCCTTGGTGGATTGGTTTGCCGAGGAGCGGCAACAGGCTTAGCAATCATTACCGCGTTGACAGATTGGCGGCGTTCAGGTTTTTCTTGTCTTCTAGCCCCATATACAGCACTGGCCTCCTTCTTAAAGGGCTTCTTCTCAGAACTTGCAGATGCACCCTTCTGAATTTTACCAGACTTCATTCCAGCCTCTATTCTCTCTCCGGTCAGAATAAGATCAGTGAACCCTGCGGACGAGTTCCCGATAAGATGATTGAAAAATGGCCCCGATAGGGTCCCCAAGAACATGTCTACCAACTCCTGGCCAGTTAACGGAGGCTGCACCCTGCCAGCCAGATCCCTCCACTTCTGTGCATACTCTTTGAAACCTTCGCTTGACCCTAGCGACATACCCTAGAGTTGGGTACGTGTAGGGGCAAGGTCGGCATTATATTGATACTGCTTATAAAAAGCAGTAGCCAACTCCTCCCAGTTACGAACCTTGGTTCCATCCAGCTGATAGAACCATTCGAGATGATTCCCTGAAAGACTCTCCTGGAAGAAGTGGATCCACAAGTTCTTGTCCACTGAGTACGGTTGAATCTTCCGCACATAGGATCTGAGATGTAGCTTGGGACAAGACGCCCCGTCATACTTGGTAAAGGATGGTGCTTTGAACTTATGAGGAATGATCACACCAGTGGATAAACCCAAGTCTCCGAAATCCAGCCCAGGCACTTGTTGGATCTCCATAGCATTCAGTCTGTCTTCCAAATGCTTATACCGGTCTTCAGCAGGAGGATACTGTTCCTCATTGTAGTCAGTCTCGTTGTCAGAGACTACTGGACTAGGACCTTTTCCCCCTTGGGGACTGCTCTTGCCTATAGAAGAACCATCCTCTTCATTCTGCAGAGTGTTGCCAAACCTTCGGCCCGAGTTGAAAAGAACAGTTCTCTTCTTCTTCTTCTTCTCCTTCTTCAGGAGCAAAGCCTTCAGCTCTTCTTGGCCTTGAGCCAAACCCATGATCAGTTCCTGAAATTGCGCGTTCTGCGCCTGAAGAGCCTTGATAGACATTTCGGTTGATGATGAGTCAGGGTTCATGATGCTGAAATAAACAGCGAAGAACAGTAAGCAACCTGAAAAGAAGAAAACCTGCTATGCACATGATGAATGATATGTGTTTATGCAATGCATTCAAGGGTTCGAACGTTCAAATTTGTTGCAGACAAAAAAGGAACACACGTTATCATTAAGGAAATAATTGTTCAGTACATCAAAGCCTCATGGGCACATATTACAAAGCAAGTCAATCCCAAAAAGACACTACGCATCCTCTTTGGAGCTATGTAGGTGTTGAGATTCCTTTCCTCGTGCAATAGGCGGGTGAGCTCCAAGACCTTCTTTTCACTAGCATGTAGACTGGTCTCAAGAGAATTCTGTTCTTCCTTAAGCTGGATCCAGCTCTTCTGCATCTCTTCCCAGGACGTGGGCATGTCAGGATGTTGAATGGTGTAGGACACCTCTCCTTCCAAGACTGGCTCTTTGATCACAGGGAGCATATGAGGATATGACATTACTAACTTCTGGGAGCGAGCTCGTACCCACTTGAGATAAGGTTCCAACGGGATGGAGTTCTTGTGCCCCAGTGTCTTGCTGTCTATCCTACTTGGCATCCTCCAAGCTCTAATAAATCTCTGGCGAAGTCCTTGTGCATCGTTGTCGAAGTCAAAAACTATGTCAGGGATTAACATGTCATGAGGGCCATCCCTCCGAGCATAACCAAACTGTCTTCAAGCCAGGCATGGGCTGTAAGTAATACCTCCTCTGATTCCAAGTAAAGGAACATTAGGGTACTCCCCGCAACGATCAATGATAGTGACATCCTCTCTGGACCGAGGGCACCAATGTATATCTGCATGTGTAAGAGTCATCAACTGTTGTGACCACCTCAAACCCCGCTCATTCTTCAAAACTGATTGTGGAAGGTGCGAAATAAACCACCTTCCCAGGAGAGGAGTGCAACACATAAGGACACCTCTTTTTCTCATGGTTCGAGTGTAACATGAGTGAAGGATGTCCCCCAGCAACGTAGGTATAGGATTCCTGGACATGAAGATCTGGACAGCACTGATATCTATAAGCTGATCTGGGTTAGGGAACAACACCAAACCATAGACAAGGAGGGCCACAACTTATTCAAAAGCTTGTAAGTCAAGGGAGTTCCAACATTCATGGGCCTTTTCAAACAGAAACCTGGCTAAGAACCCTTTGATGCCACTTCTAACTTCCCAATGTCCCTTGAGGTCAGATGATTGTAGGTGTAAGGCTTTAGCAATCTCTTCAAGCTTGGGTTCCTTTTCCGTACCGTTGTAGGGTAGTTGATCAAGGATAGGGATCTTCAGAAGCCGGGAGAACTCCTCCAGTGTAGGTACCAGCTGATAATCCAGGAAAGTAAAACAGTGATGCAGAGGGTCAAAGAATTGGAACAGGACCTTTATCATATCTTCCTCAATGTTGGTATTGACCAAGCTGATGAGTCTTCCATGTCTTTCACTGAACGAAGAACTCTCGGGAATCCTGGATGTAAGCTCTTTAAGCTGAGGAGGGATCCTTACAAGGCTGATTTGAATTGTCTTTCTGCGAACAGTTTCCATGTCCTACAAAACAAGAACAAAGATGAAAATTCGAACCCCTGAAATGGTTAGTCAATGCATATGATGCTGGATGATGTCATGATGCTATGATTAAACACACCACAGATATTTACAAAGGCAAACATGTAAGGCACACAAGTCACACAAGGCAAGCCCTTAGAGTTTAGGCCAGCATGGGGTCTGGGTATTACCCTCTTGAAGTTGGTGGGCTCAACCTGTCCTATTAGAAGTAACCGGGTTCTAAGGGTCCCAATATCACTGGATTGCTTTCATTGTTCATCGTTTCGATTTAGCCACTGAACTGGCGACCGAAATATTCCAGGAAAGCAACCCTCAATTGAGTGTAGTATCGAGTATCAACCAACCTCGGACTGTACCAAAGTCAGTTATCTCACTACCCTAAAGAGGCCAAGATAGTTCAATTAAGGTTCCTAAGGTCAGTTGATGCTTCACGACACCACGCGGAGGCCCCGTACTCTCCTTGACTGAACTCAAGGGTTACCGGTACACACCAAAGTGCCACATCAACGTAGCAGACTGTTTCAACCATGTCGGTATACCCCGCACAGTTCCCTCACAGCCTTGTTGCTACTTTCTAAGAAGGTATCCCCAGATCCGGGTTAGGATCTATAGAACTCCCAAGACAGTCCCATAATTTAAAGCAAACAATTCAGACAATTGAAAACACAAGTGATCTTAGTCCTAAGGTACACCTCACTTTAAAAGAAATCCCCAGCAGAGTCGCCAGTTCTGTGATCGGTGGATCTGGAACTGACTGTTTAATGCTGGCTCGCGAAATGTCGCGGTAAGCAAGAGTCGCCACCGTCTTTTATTTTCTCCAAATGGAAAGGACAAAAGCACAGAAAAATTCCTTATAGAGATTGCTCTCGGTTCGGGAGGTAGATTATAGAAAGGGAAGGTGTTAGCACCCTTTCTATCCATGGTTATCCATGGGCTCTTAGATACTTGCTCATTTGTGTTTTCAAAATTGTTTGTTTGCTTTTTAACTGTGGGTTTAAAAAAGTTTCTTTGAAAATTTCAGTTCGACTCTTGTATCGGTCCTCAAGAGTGTTTGAAAAATTGCTTTCGAAAGCTTTTTGAAAAGGTGTCGGTGTGAAAATTATTTTTGATTTGTTTTGAAATTAGAGCAAGTATCTAGAGTCGTCTACCTACCCTAAGGAATTCGTCTGTGTAAATGTCCTTAAAGTAGTGCCATCCCACCATTGAGAGGTAGGTAGCACCACCGTTGGAGGTGTTCGGGTCAATTCGAGGGTTCGGGACATGGTGATCACCGGAGCAATAGGAAGACACCTTAGAAGCTACCCTCATGCCATGTTCATGGACATGAGGACTTACTAAAACGTCCTCTACTCGACGATCACCTTTCGAGGGGCAAGGCAACAATGAGGCGTACCCTAGGGGTGGTGTGTGATTTGTGTGTCGTTTTCAGATATTTTTGTCTTGTCATGCGTTGATGATCTACGCGTTGCTTTTATTTTGTCATTCATTCTTTCATGCAAGTTATTTAACAGTTAAGATGCGGGAAGGTAAAAGTCCTACGCTATTACAAAGGCGCGGGTCTACATCGCTAAATTTAATCCAAGACCCGATTTGAAAATAAACAAAATGCTGAAAATAAATATCTAATCAATCTATTACATGGCTTTGGGAGAATTACATTATATTCACAAAAAGAGGAAATGAAATGCGAGAATAAGTAAAATCGGGAATGCGAGGGCGTTGGACCCTTTTAAAGAAATTGAATTACAAATTATGAAATTAATTAAATTTAATGAGAAAAGAGAGGTTATTTTTTGAGTTTTTCGTATTTATGGATCTTAATGAGAATTAATGGAATTAAAACCTAATTCTAGCTATTTTTAATTTATTAAGAAAATATTCAAGTTTGACCAAATTTAAATTAATTATTCACATGGCAATTTATTTATAAAATAATTAATATTTAATAATGATAAAAGAAAAGAAAAAGAATAAAAAGCACTTAAAACCCTAATTCTACATTTTTTAATTTATTAAAAAGACATTTAAAATTAAACCTAGAATTAAAACTAAATCCATTAATAAAATTTATTTACAAAATAACATTAAATAAAATATATTTTTATTTTTTGTCTTTCTGTTTTTTTATTATTTTTTATATTAAAGAAAACAAATTAATTTAAAGAATTAAATTAAAACTAAATAAAACAAATAAAATAGAAAGAAAAAAGAATGAAAGAAAGCAAACCAGTGGGGGTGTTGACCCCACTTTGGAGGTTTTGTCCCAGTAATTAGGCCCATTAGAACCTTGGCCCTTTTGACTTTTCATGGGAGTGTGTGGCTTGATTGACCAACGAGTATGGTGTTCATCAGATTAGGGCCCTTGGATTGAGATTCTGAGACATGTGGCACGCTTGGATTGTGGACGTATGATGAATCCCTGGAATGTGCGCTGCGTAGGAATATGGAAAAGAAAATAATATGAGAAAGGGAGGGGACCTGGGAATCGAACCCAGGTCCCATTGATTCCATGACACCTCACTTACCAACCAGCCAAGCGCGTTTATTTGTAACATTAATAGAATGCAATTATTATAAGGAAAAACAAGAGTTAGTGGTCTGAATTAATAAAAACGCGCGCCAACTTTGAATAGCCCAATGAACGCTAGCCACGCATGCTTCTTCCCCACTCGTTCTTCACTTTTGCCTGAAAAAGAAACTAGATAGCAGGGGTTTTAAACCCCCACAATCTGAAATATAGAAAAATAGCGAATAGGAATTAACCAAATATAAAAAGGGCGTGATGGATGTTTTGGATTCCTTGGAACGTCACGATTTTAATGGTACAAGTCTCATGGTCTGATTTTACCATATGCAAAAGTCCCCAATTTAAGGTTCCTGAAACCCTAGGCATCGTTCATGGCAACTCTCCATATATGCAAGCATTCGTCAATTAAATTATACTATTAGCTTCAGAATCAACACATTAGTATAAAACAATAATAAAAATGCATGGATATGGCGTGTAGATTCGAATACGATTAAGGAAAAATCCATGTACAGGGTAACTGTGTTCTACCGTTTCTTGAGGTGCAGAAGTCTGATTTCGATTGGGGAAGATTCCTGGATGTATCAGGAGTGCAATGGAATTGTTGTTTTGCTCTGAAACACGCTGAAACCAGGAAAGCAGTTTTGAAATTTTCTTGAAAAAGTGCAAAGTTTGTCTATGGTTTTTGGCGCAGCTTGAAGGTTGTTTTCATTAGGTTTGCATTCTGACTTATGTATGGGATGAATTAGGGTTGAATTTTGAGCCAAAAGATCAATGCATTGATGTATCAAATATTTGATTTTCAATGAATATTCTTTCAATCTTTTTCATATGTTTTTGGTTCCAATCATGGCCAAACCTTCCTTTTTTGATGTGCATGAATCTTTAGTGACCAATGAGAACAAATGCTGCATAAAAAGATTCACATACATTTGTTTTAGTATTTTTTCCATATTTTATTTAATTAAATGAATTAATTGTGATTAAAAATTCAAATAAATAATAAAAATGATCAAATAAATCCCCTTTTGGCCAAATGGTCGTGCATAGCCTTTGGATGATGAATCTTGGAAGAAAATGTGGCCCATTAGCAATTTTAAGGCATTTGAAGCAAAGTTGACTTTTCAAAATTCCCAAAAATTTCCCAACTTCCACAAGGCATATCTTGCTCAATTTTTAAGCTTTGATCATGTTCTTGGACATTTTGGAAAGTTCTTGAAGTCCTCTAACCAATGCCTTTGGTCCCATGTCATTTTGATTTACCAATCTCAAGTTATGGCCTTTCACTTAAAGTCCCTTTTTGTTGACTTTTGAAAATGACCTATAATGTTGAAATTGATAACTTTTTGTGAGAGTATTTCTTGGACTTGAAGTGTGAAGAGGAGTTGTAGGAAATGTCATTCTCTTTAAAATGAGCTTTGTATGGAATTTTTCTGATAAACCATGTGGAAGTTATGCCTTGGTCAAGTTACAGTTGACTTTTTCAACTGTCCAAATATGGGAACTTTTGCATCTTGAGACTTTTTGAGCCATGCCTTGAAAATCATGATCAAGAATTGATCAAATGATGTTTGTGGCTTCAAAATAAGATGTTGACCAAAAATTTGAACTTTTGACTGTCAAATGACCATTTTGCCCCTGCAGTTGACTGTAGGGCAATTAGGGTTTTTGACTTTGCAATTTTGTGCTGTAAGTCTTGAAAATTGACATATGGATGCTTGACCATGCTTGTAGGCATGTGGGACTTGTTTAGACCCTTGAAAACTTCAATTTCTTTGCCAGACCCAAAACCCTAGTTTTTGACTGTTATGAGGCCCTTGAACTGTGCAACCCTTGGGGAGATTTTGAACCTTTGACTTGGCAAATTTTGAAGAATATGGGAGTGCAAATTTTGGGGTACAACAAGTAGCTACATTGATGTGGCACTTTGGTTGGTACCTGTAACCCTTGAGTTGAATCAAGGAGAGTACGGGGCCGTCGCGTGGTGTCGTGAAGCATCAATTGACTTTAGAACCTTACTTGACCATCTTGGCCTTTTTAGGGGTAGTGAGATGACCGACTTTGGTGCAGTCCGAAGTTAGTAGATACTCGATACTACACTCATCGAGGATTGTTTTCTTGGAATATTTTGGTCGCCAGTTAAGTGGCTAAACCAAAACAATGAACATAGAAAATAATCCAGTGATATTGAGCTCCTTAGAACCCGGTTTCTATTTTAGGACAGGTTAAGCCAACTAACTTCAAGAGGGTACTTACCCATAAACCTCGTGCAAGCCTAAACCTAAGGACTTGTTTGCTTTGTGTGAATATGATTACCAGTATATACACTTGCTTACTTTTGCATACATGTACATAACATCATAACATCATACCATAGCATTTTCAATAACCATTTCAAGGATCTCAAGGGTCTTTGATGCAGGGTCACGTTGAACCAGGCGTCTATCAAAGGGCAAGAGGGTTCCCCTCTAAACAAACACCGTCAAAGATCAAGTGCAACAACTTGAATCGAGGGCTATGACCCACTTGACATGGTGAGCTTGATTCTTGTGGAAAGACATCCACCGATACAAAGTTCTCCAATCAAAGATGTTGATCAAATTTCGACCTCTAACATTTTCTTGTGTTTACCCCGCGAGATCCTTGAAAACATGCATCCACATATCATGCATCATATCATGACAGGTTTCTCCCATACAGGTCTCCTTATCTTCCTACTGTTTATTTCAGTAAGATGGATATGGAACAAATGGTGAAAGATCTCCAAGCTCAAAACGCTCAATTCCAACAAATGCTTCTGGCCATGGCTAAGGGGCAAGAGGACCTGAAAGCTCTCCTTCTCAAAGACAAGAAGAAAAAGTCCAAGAAGTCAATTGGTGTCCTGAACTTGAGAAGAAGACCTAAAGCTCTAGATCTTTCAACTCCATCCAACATAGGGGATAGTCTTGAAGAAGATCACAATTTAGAGATTGATGAAGTTGAAGCTGACTACTCCGAGGAACAATATCCTCCCACTGATGACAAGTACAAACAGTTGGAGGACCGCCTCAGTGCTATGGAGATTCAACAGATATCTGGCTTGGATTTAGGAGACATGGGTTTGGTTTCTGGAGTGCTCATCCCGCCAAAATTCAAAATCCCTACTTTTGCCCAGTACGATGGAGTCTCTTGCCCTAAGATGCACTTAAAGTCTTATGTCCGCAAGATTCAACCGTACACAACTGATCCGAAGCTTTGGATCCATTTCTTCCAAGAAAGCCTAGTAGGGACTCAACTAGAATGGTTCTATCAATTGGAGAGTTCTCGCATCCACACCTGGGAGGATTTAGTTGCTGCTTTCTATAAGCAGTATCAGTACAATGCTGATCTTGCACCAACTCGTGTGCAATTGCAGAACATGACCATGGGTTCCAACGAGAGCTTCAAAGGATACGCCCAAAAGTGGAGAGATCTGGCTGGTAGGGTGCAACCCCCTTTAACTGACAGGGAGCTGATTGACATCTTAATGGGAACATTGACAGGGCATTTCTTCAAACACTTGATCGGAAGCTCTTCAGCCGGGTTCACCGAGCTAATACTGACCGGCGAAAGGGTCGAAGCTGGCATCAAAAGTGGGAAGATTCAAGAAGCTACACCTCCTGATGCTCAGAAAAAGTCCTACAATGGGAAGAAAGAGTCCAGCGCTGTGTATGATCAAAAGAGTCGTCATGACCAACACGTAGGAGCAATCTTGATCTCTAATCCTACGCTTGCTCAACAAAGACATGGGCATCAGCGTAAGGAGGTCATGCCTAAAAGACAATTCACTAAGATCAACATGTCACTGGGTCAAGCGCTACAACGCATGTTGAAGGCAGAGATGATTACATTAAAGGCTCCTCTCCGGAACCCAAATACTTGCGCTCCTACCTATCATCCCAATGAAAGGTGTGCATACCACTCTGACAGTCCGGGACATGACACAAACAATTGTTGTGCTCTGAAGAATAAGGTCCAAGACATGATTGATGCCAAGGAGATCGAGTTTGACCCTCCGGAGACTCCAAACATAATCACTGCTCCTATGACGAATCATTAAAAGCTTTTGTTCATTTGAATTTTCAAGTTGTAATCTCTTTGTTATTCAAACAATTATCTATTAATGTCAAACTCTGTTTCATTAATGCATTGCATATGTTTGTCTTGATTTGATCCACTCATTTTCATTACATTTAAACTATGTTTTTTTACTCACTTTATGGCATTCAACTCTTGCTAAAAGTTACAAGCCTTTAGAGGGAGGATGACGAAAACAATGCCATATTCTTATACAATATGCTTTTGGACAGACCTTGCTGACGATGTACATGCGTTTCTTTCAAATCCCAAACACTGGAGTTATAAGGAAGATAATCCCTAGTCAACCCCTTCGAGCCAAAGAAGTAGGAGTTTTCTATTTTAAACACAAACTGAAACCTTTAATTTAAACCTGGGGCAGGGTAGTCACTCAGTTAATTCAAAAGATGCGCATTGAAGTCGCAAACTCTCAGTTCGTAATACCACGAATGACATCAAAAACATTCCTTTGGAACCAAAAGAAAGTGATGGTTCCTTATCTCATAGGCAGTCATTATCTCTCAAAAAAGAAAATCCCACTAATCCAAAACCTACAAAGGAGGCTTAAGAAATTTGGGGCATCCCGCTGACTGTAATCTCGAAAACAAGAACAGTTAGGCAAAAATCAGGGATAATGAATCAAAAGAAAGAGGTCACTACAAATCCTCAAACAACATGAAAAATGTTGCAAAAATGACTGCCTTCCAACAAATTCAACTTGTGTGAACCATCACCAAAAACGTCGTTCCAGACTCATTTGGAGTTCAGACGCACAATTAACCGAGTTTAGGATTGAAGAACATCACGAAGAGCGGGTGGGTACAAATAAACTTTGGGCCTTTATCCTTTGTCTCTTAAACCGTGAACCAAGCCACGTTACAACCCTTCAAATGTCCTAATTGAAGCATGGGTTAGTTCAAAAGCATACTGTTACAAAAGGTATCCTTACTCCTGTAAGGCTTTGCCCTAAATCTTGTGTTGAATTTGTCTTATAAAAAGTTTTCTGCTAAAAAACACATTTTTCAAAACTTCGAGACAAGCATAAACTTTACATTACTTGAATATCACTGTTTGCATTTGGCTATTTGTTTGCCAGCGGAGAAATTCACACAACAAATATCCGATGAACGAAAGCCCTCTCAGTGAACAAAATCACT
Source organism: Vicia faba (assembly GCA_948472305.1). Taxonomy (NCBI): domain Eukaryota; kingdom Viridiplantae; phylum Streptophyta; class Magnoliopsida; order Fabales; family Fabaceae; genus Vicia; species Vicia faba. The sequence goes on along the minus strand of OX451736.1, from coordinate 1,678,995,898 downwards.
TCAAAAAGGATGACACTTCCATTGACAAATCTCCTATCAACAGGGGGGCATGACATGTCACTATCCAGCACACCTGGGGCAGTCCAGTCAAGATTCCAAGAAATCTCTCAAAGAAGTGCAGAGTAACCAGGGGCAGGTCTCCATCTCTGTCACTTGGGACATTGAGCGTCAATCCCAACAAAGGCTTGCGTACAATCAAACTTTTGGCAATGCCACAAACATTCGCTACTAGGGGCAATGACAAGTCTCCCCAAAGTCCTTCTCATAGGATGATTCCCCAGCAAGAGTATAATCTATGACCCCCTTTCCCCAGCTGAATCAACCTCAAGAATCCTCGAGGACTTCCCCCAACGAAGATGTCACCTCTCTAGCGGACTGACGACAGGGTTTATTTCCCCAACAACACCAGGATTCCCCAGCTTGAGTTTGCCTCTCTGACTACTACAAATCAAAGGACCATAACTCCTCTTCCCCAGTAGACTACTCTACAATCCCCAGCAAGTTACTGCGAAACCTGGACCCTACCAGATATCAGTTCAACTTCGACTCTCCAGTAGAGCAATGGATGACTAAGACTCCTAAACTCTTTTCCCAAGCAGAAATAAACATACTCCCCACAGAGTTTTCAATATCCCCCAGCGGAGTTCTCCTTAAACAACAAAGCAGAGATCCCCGGTGGAAACATTTTGAGCAAAGTCCAAGACAAAATTACACTTCAACAACATTCATAACATATGCATACAAAATACATATGACACAAATCTCATTTTATTTTGAGAACATCATTACATAATGCATACATCATGACATTGCATACAACTAACTCTTTACCTTTTCAAGAAAGATCAATCAACAGGCAAAGATCATCATCTTCTGAGATCCCTTCTAGAGACAGTTCAGATGCGATCCAGATATGGCTGACATTCTGATACTTATTCCAGATTCCTTCTAGAGACAGTTCAGATGCGATCCAGATATGGCTGACATTCTGATACTTATTCCAGATTCCTTCTAGAGACAGTTTAGATGCGATCCAGATATGGCTGACATTCTGATACTTATTCCAGATCCCTTCTAGAGACAGTTCAGATGCGATCCAGATATGGCTGACATTCTGATACTTATTCCAAATTCATTTAAAATACAGTCCAGATACGATCCAGATTCGGATGTCATTTTGTCACTCATTCAAAATACAGTCCAGATACGATCCAGATTCGGATGTCATTCTGTCACTCATTCAAAATATAGTCCAGATACAATCCAGATTCGGATATCATTTTGTCACTCATTCAAAATATAGTCCAGATACGATCCAGATTCGGATGTCATTCTATCACTCATTCAAAATACAGTCCAGATACGATCCAGATTCGGATGTCATTCTGTCACTCATTCAAAATACAGTCCATATACGATCCAGATTCGGATGTCATTCTGTCACTCATTGAAAATACAGTCCAGATATGATCCAGATTCGGATGTCATTTTGTCACTCATTCAAAATACAGTCCAGATACGATCCAGATTCGGATGTCATTCTGTCACTCATTCAAAATACAGTCCAGATACGATCCAGATTCGGATGTCATTCTGTCACTCATTCAAAATACAGTCTAGATACGATCCAGATTCAGATGTCATTCTGTCACTCATTCAAATTACAGTCCAGGTATGATCCAGATTCAGATGTCATTCTGTCACTCATTCAAATACATTTCAGATACGCTCCAGACACGGACTCCATTCTGGCAATCATCCAGTTCCGGCTTATAGATACAGTCCAGCAATCACTTCTGGATGGCATCTTTAAGCCCATCTCCAACAACTATCCATCATCTCTCCAAATGGCATCTTTAAGCCCATTCCCTACATAATCAACTAACACATCTTCGAGTGCAAATTTTCTGGGCACTCTAGTGTTCAATCATCTTCCACCTTCAAATCACGAATGGTAGAATTACCAATCTAACTCTTCAGGTGTAAGAAGTTTGAACAGGGGCAGCTGTTGTACCCCAAAATTTTCCCTCTCAATTCTCAAGTCTTTTTCTTACAAGGATTTCAAGGTTCAAGCTTGAACAAGTGCATTGGGATTTTCCAATACCAAAATTAAAAGGAAACTGTCAAAAATGGAGAAAAGAGATAAAAATAAAATTTTGACAAATTTGGAGGAAAACAGGTCTCCTTCGATTCAGCACCCTTCGATTGACTCTTGGCCTCCTTCGAATGCAACTTGGATTACATCCTTCGTTTTGAGCAAGAGCCTCCTTCGAATGCAACTTGGGTACATCCTTCGTTTGGATTTGAAACCTCCTTCGAATGCAACTTAGATTACATCCTTCGTTTTGAGCAAGAGCCTCCTTCGAATGCAACTTGGGTACATCCTTCGTTTGGATTTGAAACCTCCTTCGAATCCACTTGCACCAAGGGCCTCTTGCAGAATTTGCCTCTGACAAGTTTTGTTTGAGCCAAGAGATATCTTCATACAAGATTTGACTAAGTTCTTGCTTCCCTTGAAGGAACACCCTTCGACTCAGAAGCCAGGAATTTCCCTCATGCTAAAAAAGACACAAGGAAATGACTCCCTTTATGTTTGTTTCGATCCACATGCTTCGATTGGGCAATATGTTTCCTTCAAGCATGAGCTTTCGATTTAGAAATATGTTTTCTTCGATACAAGCTTCGACTGGGCATTAGCTTGTTTCAACCACAAGCTTCGACTGAGGGAAAGGCTTCCTTTTGGTTTTCTTCAATTCAAAAGTCAATAATCTTCTAAAAGCTTCTTTCGATTCAGAAGTTAATAACCTTCTGAAAAGGGCCATTCGAAGAACACACAGTTGGTCCATTCGAAGGACACACAGCTGGTGAAAACGAATTCCGTTTTGTCCTAGTATGGTCGAAAGGTGTAGAAAGATGGAGGATTCGACTCAAAAGATCAAGTTGAACATTTAGACCCATAGGCTAGGCCACGTGTCTTCCCTTTTTAGGCCTTTACCCATTTGTTGTCTAAGACCACTTGCACTTAATAACACATTACTACCTTTTAGAAAAGTTTGTCTTGAGCCTTGCGCCTGTTTTCATTCAGAAGGAAGCAACCCATTTGAACCGTTCATCTTGCTTTTGTGGCACAAGTGGACATTTACTTTCCAATTGAGCCTTATTTTATTATTTTCTCTCCCCAAGCTTCCCAAAAGCCTTTCTCTATAAATAGAGAGTTCATTTGCACAAAGAAAAAATGGGAAGAGAGAGGAGAACGTATCTTCAAAATTCTCATACACCAAATTTTCTCAAACACAACAAAACTCTCAAGTTCATCAACAATTGAGAAATCACAAAAAAGCCCAGAATCACATTCATCTCCTTCAATTCTGAAGAACAACCATACTTCAGTATCCTTTGAATCCAGTTTGGAAAGAAACATAAGACTTGTTTCTTTCCTTCCTTCGAATCCAGCATTCCCAGCACAGTTGTTGGCCCGCTCTTTCAAATCCAAAACCTTGGGCCTCCACTCAAGGTCCCACACCCATTCAAAGCCTCCATCAAGGTAAGTCACTCTTACCATTGAACCTTTCATTTCATGGCATAACATGTAAATAATCTTTTCGTTCGTTTCAAGCATGTATATACCATTGTTCCTTTGGTTTCCCCCCTTTTAACATGTTTTTTTTAGAGTTAACCCTTTTGTTTTGCTTTCTGTTTACCTGAACTAGTTTTAACTATTAAACTGTTTGCAAGACAAATACTAGCATGGCCTCAGGCCATGTTTCCATTTAAATGCTTTAAATGAAAGAAACAGGAAACAGGAAATAGGAAATGAAGCTTCTGGCTTCTACCCTCTTTCTCCAGGTCAAACGAAAGAGACAACCAGGAGGAAAACCATGTTGACTTCTAGGCCCAAACGAAAAGCATGCCTTCACTGATTCCAGGCTCAATCGAAAGGCATTCCCTCACTGCTTTCAATCTTCAGTCGAAGAAGGAAACAAGACAACAAGGCAGAACCAGAAGGTTTCGCCATACGTTGACTTCCAGGCCAATCGAAGGACAAAACCTCACTGGTGCCAGCCCCTAATCGAAGGCCATGACCTCACTGGTGCTAGCCCCAATCGAAGGAGGCCAACAGAGTGCAGAATCGAAGGGTTTTCTGCCTCAATTGAAAGATCCATTTTTCTTGCTTTTACTTTATTTTTTCCTTTACATTCTCATGCAATTCAATATGGTTGTAATAGTATAGGATATTTATTTCCTGCATTTTTATTGCTTTGTACAAATGCTAGTAATTAGGTGTGTATGGCAAGATAAAATCAACAGTTAGACAACCCAAAAATCAAAGATAACAATGCATGAAAAACAAACACAATGCACACTTTCACCCCTAGGGTTCCATCCACCAGTTGCCTTAAAAAATGGGCCATGGTTGCATGTTGAGTACTTTGGCAAAACAAAAACAAAACAAAAGATCATAGTCCCTCGATGACGCCATCTGAGTTTCCTAAACAAATGATCAAGTCCCTCAAGAAAATTGCCAAAGATACTTGACACTATTGCTTTCATGGTCTATACGATGACCCGCGTCTGTCCCGTTAACATCCTAACGCAAGGTTGTTCATCAAACACAATGATGAAACAACACTGTTAAAAGGGTTAAAAACATGAGAAAGATCTTTGAGTAAAATAGGGTAGACAAACTCTTAGTTACTTGATCAAAAATCTTGCAAAACATCCTTGCCATTTTCAAACACACCTCACAACACAACTTCAAAACAACTTTCAAAACATTGAATTATCTTTTCAAAAAGACACACACCTTTGTATATATTCAAACAAGAATCATTACAAAGGTTGCCTAAACAAGGCATCTTTTTCAAAGCATTTTCAAAACCACACACACAAAGCACCATTTCAAGCAATTGAAAAGCAAAGGCAAGTGATCTAAAACAAGTAACTAAGATCCCATGGATAACCATGGATGAAAAGGGTGCTAGCACCTTCCCTTTTCATAATCTACCCCCCAAACCCACGAAAACATCTCAAAGGTCTTTCCTGTGATTTTTGACCTTTCCTTAGGATAAAATAAAAAGTCGGTGGCGACTCTTGCTAAACCGAAACATTTGCAAACACAAACGCAAAACCCAAGTCAGTTCTCCCACCGTATCACAATATGGGTAAACTTTGATTGCAGGGAGAAAGGGGGGGCTTCGATTCAGAGGAAGAAGGCTTCCTTTCGGTTCTATGAAGGGTGTTGCTGGAAAGCCCTGAAGGATCACCTGTGGAGGCACTGCATCTGCAAAAATATGTTAGCAAAATAAAACGCATGACCTAGGTATCGAAACCCAGGTCCTTCGATCCTGCACGCGCTGGGTCTTTTTAGGATATATCTGTAGCAAGTGTTAGCAACAAAAAACATGACCTTGGTGCCAAACCCAAGCCCTTTGATTCTGTCTAGAATGACAAATCGAATGAAACAACAAATATGGATGTGTTATGTAAATACAAAGTTTGACATTTTACCCTCTCTTACCAGTAGTTGGAACCTTCGATTTGGCACTTTGTGGATGTGGGTACCTTCGATCTGGGATTTTTGGGCGTGGATACTTTTGTTGAAGGGTTGCTTTGGCTTGGATTACTTATGAAAATGTTGACAACCTTTGGTGGGTTTGTGGGAAACGTATCTCAAAATGTCCTCCTTCTTGTAATGTGTCATTGGCCTCGTATTTATAGGAGTGTGAGGGTGCATGAAAATGGTAAGGGAAAGCCATTTAACCAGACCTTTAAAGCCATGAGACAAGAATCAAACATATTAAAAGATTTCCTTTTTGAAATATTCATGTCGCTTTGGAATCTTGAATGAACCTGGACACCTTTGATTTTCGAATTCCTTCAGGCCATGCTCTTCGATTGGTCTTGAGTTGCCTCCTTCGAATGGACTTCTTATGTACCCTTCGAATGGGCCTTCTGAATGTTTCTTCAAATGGACCTTTTGAATACTTCATCGAATGGACCTTTACATGTTCTTCGAATGGACCCTTTGAATGCTTCTTCGAATGGACCTTTACATGTTCTTCGAATGAGTCAAGCTTGTATCGAAGGATTTTGGATACCCAATCGAAGACTTTTCCCAGATTCCAATCGAAAGACACTTTATTCATCTTCAAAAAAACTTTATTTTCGTTAGGCAAGTGTTTGTGACCAACCATGTAAGGGAAGACCTTTGAAAACATGAGAGGGCAAATTTTGGGGTACAACAGCTGCCCATGTTCAATCTTCTTAAACCTGAGGATGTAGATTGGCTTGCGTGCCTTTCGTGATCCGAAGGTGGAAGAGGATTGAACACTAGAGTGCCCAGAAATTTGCAGTCGCATGAAGTGGTGTCCGTCTTGCAATGTCGGTAATGGGATTACAGATGCCATTTGGAAATTGCTGACGAGGGGATGGGCTTAAAGATGCCATCCGAAGGAGTGTCGATCGCATAAGAGATTCCTTAGCGAGAGTTTGTATGTATGTTTGTTGAGGAAGATTCTGTTGGGGAATATTGATCTTTATCTTGAGAGAAACAGAATTTTAGGAGCTTCAGTCGCCCGTTATTCTACTGGGGTATCATCTTTGTTTTGAGAAAGGTTGAATTTTAGGACCTTCGGTCGTCCGTTATTCTTGTTGAGGAACCATCTCTGTTGAAATTTAGGACCTTCGGTCGTCCGTTATTCTACTGAGGAATCATCTCTGTTGAAATTTAGGAACTTCGGTCGTCCGTTATTCTACTGAGGAACCATCTCTGTTGAAATTTAGGAACTCGTCCGTTATTCTACCGAGGAATCATCTCTGTTGAAATTTAGGAACTCGTTCGTTATTCTACTGAGGAATCATCTCTGTTGAAATTTAGGAACTCGTCCGTTATTCTACTGAGGAATCATCTCTGTTGAAATTTAGGAACTCGTCCGTTATTCTACTGAGGAATCATCTCTGAGAGATGAGATTAAACTTGCTATCCGGTCGTAATCCAGGCATCAGAGTCGCGAATTCTTGTCGGTATCATCTAAAAGTTTATTCTCTATTAGAGATCATGGATTCAACACCGACTAACTACAAAAATCTATTAACTTAACAACTTATTTTTAAAAAGTTCAATATAAAATGATTTTATAAACTTTAAAAAATAATTTATATGTTGTTCTTGCAATCATTTCATCTATTTCATTATTATTTATATATTTTTGAAAAATAAAATTAATTCTATCTACTCAATATAATTATATTATTTAAGTCAATATAATACAAGTTTTGTATGTTATTCCTTAAATCATGAAGTTATATCATTAAATTTGGAGAAAAATAATAAAAGGAAATATCAAAAAAAATTATTAAAAAAACTTATTATGATGATTTGTTGCATAGACTCCGAGTCATTCAAATGTAGAATTTCCCTCATTCATAAAATAACGAAGATTTAATATTTTTTTAAAAATATAGAGAAAAAAAAAGAAAGGAAATATGAAAAAAAATTATTGAAAGTTTTGTCTATAATGATTTGTTGCATAGCGTCTGAGTCATTCGAATGTAGAATTTCTCCCATCCATGAAAATATAAATATTTAACATTTTAAAATATTGGTAAAAAATACAAGGAAATAGAAAACAAAACTATTGAATTTTTTCACTTATTTCACATTTTTAAATTTAAATAGCATCATTTTTTTATCATTTCTATATTTCAAATATATATTTTATTTAAAATTATTCTCTCTTTCTTATCTCCTCAATTACAATTTTTATTATACTAAATGAAATTGAAATATATATAATTTAATGTTACATAAAAAATCCATAAATGTCTCGTGCATCGCATTGGTCTCAATCTAGTTCTATATATACTGCTTACAATTTCTTCACTATTTTCATGGAAAATTCTTTCATTATCAATGTTTGAGTTTCACAAGACAACATCTAAGATATATAATGGTGGATTGATGTGTTGGCAATATCTTGAGCATAGTTAATTTATGAAGGGCATATATTCGTCGTATGTTGACTCAGATACTATACCCCTTGGTTCTTATATAAAATGAAGGGAAAATATTATTTTATTTTTAATTAAATATATATAAGATAGGGTATTTCCCCTCGATTTTATTAAAAACTAAGATATTATATTACCTGCAAAAACATGGTGAATGTTAAAAAATTGAAAGTAACATGTATTATTTTTTTTCTTCAAATTTTTACCATTCACCACTTTCTTTGTGTGCTGTAATATTCAAACAAAGGATTTGTATTATGAAACAACAACATTGCTTGTAATTTACAATACATTTATGAATAAATTTCTCAATATTGTAAATCCATGAAAACAATAAATTATAGAGTGTTTTCTTTTCTTTGACAATATACGCCGATTATTTTAAAATATAACAATGACCTTGCAAGAGGTGAAAAAACAACAATAACACTATTATAAGAGATAGATTACAAGAGCAAAAAATTTTTTTGTTCAAATTTGGTATTAAAAGAACAATATACAACACAAAACCTTGAAGATTTTTATGTCTTGCAATCCATCCCAAAGAATGATGTGTACAAGTTTGTAGCGGCTGTAGATGAGTTAGGTTTATGTTAAAATTTAATAAACGAGTGCTTTATAGTAAAATTGGATTATCTAACCCCTGATTATTAAAAAATCAAAGGAATGGATCATTTATTTTTTAAGTAAAAAATAAAACAAAAAAGAAAGACACCACTTTTAAAGAAATATAAACATAAATTACATTTACTAGGATTCAAAGCATGTACTGGATTTTTTTCTCCCTCAGTTTTATTCAAAAACTGAGATAATAGATTGTATTTAAAAATAAATGTGTAATACCTTTTTTACTCTCATACCTATATATGATGATTCATCTTGAATATTAAACCAAAATGAACCCCAAGATTTATAACGTGCATAAAAATGACAAAACAATGATACCCATTAAACTAAAACGAACTAAATTAGTAAGTATAACATTGAACTTATATTATTCATCTTCTTCAAGTTTTTATTTGACATTGGATGTGTATCGACAAGAAGAGAGAAGTTTGAGGGCCGAGAAAAAAGTTGAGAGGATAGGGGTAACTGTATTTCATGACTAAGTTATAGGAGAGGAATTAGCAGTGGGCTTCAGTGTTATGTTCTCATCAGACTCCACCTCATCAACTAGTTTCCACATCAGCGCCATTTGGCACACAATTTTGATTTTGACTAACAAATTTAATAGAAAGGACAAACATGCCACATTTTTTAAATATAAATGATCTAATTGGTCGTTTTAAAAGAAAAGAGACCAAAATGGACCCTCAACTATATGTAAGGGACCAAAAAGAGTATTAAGGAAAAAATAAAACATAGTGCATCTTGGATTTATAACTCTATTTTTTATTGAGTAAGGTGAAAGCTTTGTTATAAAATATATTATTTCTTGTAGCGATAATATCTCTTCAAATTTCAGAGGCTTTAGAAATCAGCATTTGTTGCCACTTACCTAATAAAGGTAAATTAACTAAGCAAGGGTCAATAATCAAAGGTCTCATTTCTGCTTGAGATTGCAAATATTAGACTATATAACATAATTCATTTATTATTACAACCCACCCACAAGAACCTTATATGAATTTTTATAATTCTAACTACAACCAATAACGCTTTTCATGACGAAACTTTCACATCATCCAGAAAAACATCGAGGTTTTATACCAAGGCACCCCATATATTTATTTTAAAAAACAACTTGATCCCTCGTTTATTTAAAACTATGAGGTGACATATCATTCTGAACATGCTTTGAATCCCAGCTACTACATTTTATGTTTCTACTTGTAAAAAAGAGTAAAATAAATGATCTAACCATTTGGTTTCTTTAATAAACCGAGAGATAAATAATATGATTTCTACTATAAAAACACTCGTTGAACAGATTTAACGCTAATTCTATCTTATTTGTAGCCGCCCCACCGTTTTTTAGCTTTTGCAATCCATCTCAAATAATGGTGTTGACGTTGTTGTTGTTGTTGTTGTTGTTGAAAGTTTTTAACAACTATGATATATTCGTTGTTACTGGTGGATTGCAAGTGCACAAAAAAACAGTTTCCAATTTATGCAATAGACACCTTATTAGAAGTTCGATGCATTCAAACACATTTTCTATGCTAGTGAAGGTAGTGATAATGATAGTGCAGCAATCAATCTTGGATGCAATGATAATGATAGCATAACCAATCTTGGATCTCTAGCATCTTGTATGAGACCTGGACATGTTGTATTTTTATTCCAAAACTGAGAGGATATTTAATTCCAAAACCAGCATTTCATTAACAAACAAGGTCAATAGATAGATTTCATTACATCTACATTTTCCACATAACATTAACAATGCAATTCAAATCCTACTTTAACAATTACATTTCATAACAAAGTAAACAATAAACATAAAGGAGATAAAAAACATAACATCTTCAAATTTCCATAAAATTCTGTGATCTCAATTTGTTCTTTAGATTCTTATTGACCTTCTTTGAATCTTCATACATAACCTTCAAATAGCCCATAACTTCCAACTCTAACTTCATAATGCTCCCATCTTTATTTCCACCTTTTTCCACCATGTCTTAATCCTATATAAACAAATTACATGTCTCTTAACTCCTCCAAAATGGACATATCAAAAAAATTCTTCCTTTGTTTTGCCCCGTCTTGCATTGGTACGAAACCGTACGACCATCACACCCACAAAATGGTCCAGGTCGTGATTTTACAGAAGAATAAGACATATAAACACCTTTGGATGAGTTTTTCTTCAAAGATGGAATTTTTTTAGTTTATCTAGCCAATACATTACTCCAAAACTAAGATGATAGTTAAGTTTTATTTTTCACTGCTTTCAACGGCCTTAAAACAAATATATGTTGTCTAGTTTAGAGATTTGCGTGAAACCTAAGAGACATCCACTATATAAGTTCTCTTATGATATTGGAAATCTAACCTATATGAAACATATGAAGCTCTTGAAACCTAAGGACGCTTGGAAAAGTTCTCTATGATGGATTGCAAGAGCTGAAAATCATCTGGGTTATGGTTTGCTTTCGTAAATATTTTTTCATTATATGATTTTTTTTTCTTAAATATTAATTACCTTACCTTTTTTTCATCAGAAACATTTGCATGTAAGATCTAACATAATATCTTCCTTATTGTACCCCAAAATTTTCCCTCTCATTTATCAAAAATTTGCTCACAAGATATTTTTTGACTCAAGACTGCACTAGGGTTAATCAGCTCAAGACACCTCCTTAAACATTGATGACCAAAATTAGGGTTTGAGATTTCTCAAGGATATTTGAGCTTTCAGTGCTTCATATGACTTTAATGGATCATTATGGACCCCCAAGATTACTCATGTCAAGTTTCAAGCCTTGGATCACACTTTTGCTCAATCAATTGAGCAGTTGACCTAAAAATCAGTTGTATTGGGGGAAAAGTCAACCATGGCCAATTTATAGTCAAACTTCATAATTTTTTATCCACATCAACATTTTAAACTCATATGTATCATTTGATCAAATTTGGACCACAATTCCCCAAGAAATTTGATCAAATCCTCAAAAGGGCAAAATGGTCAAAATTAAGGTTTTGACTGGGAAAAGGCAATTTCTTATTTTTGACCTAGAAAATGATAAATTGGCTTAAGGAATTATCTCAAGAGTACAATTGAATCATTTTGACCTAATTACATGGCTAGAAACATTGCTCAAGTCTAATGGATTGACAGATGAATTTTGCAGTCAACTGATCAAAAATCAAATGTATACTGAAAAGTCAAACTTTGACTTTTTGGTCAAAATCAAATTCCAAATATCACAATTCATAAAAGCATGTCAAAATATTAAACTTATTCATCAAGAAATCAAAAATTCAAAATTTCATTTTTGAACGTGAAAATTTCTAAACTTAGAAATTTTTCAAAGTGTCGGAAATTTCTTATTTTTTAACAACTTTGAGAAATAATTTCACCATGATGCAAGATGATTCAAAAGAAACTTACAACATAAAAGTTGTACATCTCCATGAAATATATAACTTTTCTTTACACAACTCCTTCCAAAAGTGCTTGGATCTCAAGTTATAAATTTAAAAATACATGGTCGTGAAACAAAACACTTAGTGAAATTTTGCCCTATTTTAGTCAGGATTTTGACCGAACTTCATGGCACTTTTTCATATAGTTCCAAGGGGAATTTTCAAAAGAAATTCAAATTTGGGTTGTAGAGCACATTGCAAGCTTTCCAAATGTCCAAGAACTCCTTGAGATCATTCTTGATTAGAGAGAATCGAATAGATGAAGTTATGGTTTATCACTTGAATTACAAGGCATTTTGTGATGAACAAAATTCAAATTCAAAGTTATGCTGCATAAACTGTACTTTGCAGGCCTCAAACTTGTCAGGCACTCCATAGTTAATTTCTTGCACAACTGTTAGAGGTCTCATTTCAAGCATTCAATGCAAGGCCATGTTTATATCTATTTTGGGAAGAAAGTGCACATTGCCATTTTGATAAAGTGACTTTTTGTACAAAACTTGTTCTTGAGCCTTACACTTGTTCTCTTCTGATCATACAAGTCCTATAACTCATAAGAAACTTGTTAGACACTTACAATCACTCAGCCCATGCATGTACCTCCTCTTGAAACTTATTTTCCCTCGTGCGTTTTCAAGCCTCTTTGTTGCTAAAGTTCCTAAACATCATTTAGAACTCATCCCACACCCTGTTACAAGACTGTAACACCATTAACACCATCCTCCATTTTCAAAAACAGAGCTTTGCACTTGGACTTCTCCAGAACTCCTCAGGCACTTTCAGCTCAAGCTAAGCATCCCATTAACTTCCTGGGAACTTGAGGAAGCTAACCCAATCATTGAAACTCACTGAAAGATGCTCAAACTTCAAACCCGATACCCTCTTTCAAGGTAAGTTTTCTAACTTTGAAACTTTTCATACAGGCATTATCAATGATTTATTTATGAATGAAACATGTAGATATCATTTCCCTAAAGCTAACCATGTCCATAATTTTCATTAATTTTGCTTGAGCTTAGAGAATTTTGAGATTGAAGTTTCTGAGATTTTTAGGGTTCAGATTAGGGCCAATGAAATTCATGTTTGTCTTTGATCTATAGTTTTAATGCTTTACATTTCTGAAACCGTGATTAAATTTGCTATAAGTTTTATGTTTACAGTTTTCATTTTTGTTGAGATTTGACCAAGTTACAGAGGTTCTGGCTGGGCGTGAGGTTGAGGATGAAGTAGGCCTCAAGAACATGTTTACCATATGTATTTATTGTTTGATTTATATAAACGGGTGTATAGCCACCCCCGTGGTAGAAGCGTGTGTCTGTAACCAGAGGGACCTGGGTTCGAGCCCCAGTGGTACCCTTTTGATTTTTTCCATTTTTCCATACATTCTGACTTCTTTTTTGGCATGCGTTGGGCCTCCCTGGGCCTTATTGTTTTTGTTTTTTCTTTCTAACCCTCTTGCAGGCTATTTACACCCCTGGCCCAGTTTTATTTTCTTTTTCTTATTTTTTATTTATTTATTTTCTTAAATATTTTTCTAATATTAAAAAATCATAAAAAATATAAAAATAGTAAATTTATATTTTGACATAGTTTATTTATTTTTTCTCATAAAAAATTATTTTATTTAATCAATACTTTATTTATTTTACTAATTATCTTTGTAAATTTAATTAAAAATATGTTTTAGTTATTTTCTTTTACACCATTTGAATATATTATTTTAAAATATAAAAAGACCAAAAATATTTTATAATACAATAATTTATTTTCAATACAAAAATACCAAAAAAAATACTTTTCTAATAAACTTAATTTATTTTATTTTAATTAATAGATATAGGGTTTTATTTAAAATCTTTTCTTAGTAAATTTAGGATTTAATTTTAATTAATTATTTCCTTTTAATCAATTAGGTTAAAACAAATTTCCTTTTCCTAAAAAAAATCCAAACAAATATCCATTTACTTTACATTTGCATATTTATTCATTATGTACATTATTTATTTCAATTCTTGTATAAATTCAATATGGTTGTAATAGATTAATTAGGTTTATTTTCTTGCAATCCCCATTTATAATTTGTACACCCCCTCCCACAAGTATTGTAATAGCATAGTAACTTTAAATTCTGCAATTTATTGCTTTATATATAACATGCTAGTAATTAGGGTTTGTATGGAAAAACTAAAACCAATACTTAGAAAAAACCCTAATCAAAGACAATATCAAGCATGAAAAATAATACACTTGCACACAAGCACCCCTTAGGGTAAACCCACTTGGTCGCTTTTACAAAATGGTCATATTACGCATGTGAGGTATCTTAGCAAAAATAAGCAAAATATAAGATCATAGTCCCTCGATGACGCTATCTAAGTTTCCTTTCAAATTTTCCTAGTCCCTAAAAGAGAATGCTAAGATACCTTGCAAAATTGCTAATCATGGTTATACGATGACCCACGCCCGTCCCGTTTACATCCAAAGATAGGGTTACTTACCAAATCAATGGTAAGATAACAATGTCAAAGGAAAAGGAAAATGAACATGAAAGACTTTTGAGTAGTTAGAATGCTCCTAATTATTTGCCAAATTTCAAAACAAATCATCCTTGCTATTTTCAAAATAAACACCTACACTTTCAAACATCTTACAAAACTTGAAAACATTTTCAAAAGATCAACATCTTTGTATGCATTCTTACAAATGAGAATCATTACAAAGATTTCCTAAACAATGGCCTCTTTATAAAATACTGTCAAAAACCACACAAAGCATAATTTCAAAAAAAAGCAAGTGATCTAGCAAGTAACTAAGATCCCATGGAAAACAATAGATGAAAAGGGTGTTAATACCTTCCCTTTTCATAATCTACCCCCCGAAATCAAGAAATAATCTCAAAGGTCTTTCCTGTGCTTTTTCATCTTTCCTTTTGGATAAAAGAAAAGTCGGTGGCGACTCTTGTTAACCGTAACATTTGTGATAAAATGAAAAACCTTCAAGTCAGTTCTCCCACTGTATCACATTCCCCAAGATTCAATAATACGAAGATCTAAATCTACACTTTTAGGGAATTTGTTTTTTATCTTGTCCACCCTAGGGAATTTGATTTTTATCTTGAACTATCCTTGGGAGTTTTACTTTTATCTTTATTTTATGGATAGATAAAGTAATATTCGGGGTAAAGAATGTTCTATGTAAACCATGTAATATTCTAGATAAACAATGTAACAACTTTAAAAAAAATTATTAACCCCTCAGTTTTTTTGGAGAAACTGAGATAAAAGATACGATAGTTTTAAATATAATAAAGTGTGTTTTCTAAGGTTCAAACTCATGTGTATATAGATATACACCTCAGGTTTTGAAAAATCGAGGTTTTAAGTGGATACTTTTCCTGACGATCTTATTTAGCTCACTTCTATTGCCGAGGTACAACACTTTTTGCATCCAATGTTAGAAGCATTCTTAGTAGTAGTGTCTCTTTCGTTCCTTGACATGCGTTTTAAAAAAAGTCAAGAAGAAAATAACTATAATATCAAGAGCTTAATTAAAAAGAGTCACTACACCCCCACATGCTGAAATAATTATGCTTCAAAGAGAGAAAACACTTCTAAAGTAACAAAATTAAAGGTTCTCAAAAAGTATGAAAGAAGGGGTCCCACACGTAGAAGGTCAAGATACTTAGAGGAGATAGTTTGGTGGGAAAAAATGAACAGAGTCACCTAATTAAATTTACCAAGATACCCCGAGTAGAAGATTCCTTGATACAATTTGTGAATGTTTCTTTTTTTAAGTAGAAGACGGAGATTTGTGAAGTAAGAGATCCCCAATGTTTAGTTGCTAAGTTCATCTTTTGTGAAGAAGGAGATGAATTTTATTTCTTCTATGAAGTAGAAGATCTCTGATGATACAGTTTATACAAGTTTGTTTGATAAAGCGTCCATCCTATTTTATGAAGGATTCCTTCGAGAATATCGTTCTAATATTTGCCAAAGCTTATCAGTAGAGGCATTCAAAAACAAAAAAAAAAGAAAATAGAGAAAACCCAAAAACATATGATTTCCTTTTGCTCTCAGAGTGAAAATTTTACGGTCTTATTAGTATTCAATCCTCTTCTACCATGAATGTTCGAAAGGCTAGCGCGAATCTCACCCCCAGGTTTAAGATGATTGAATATGGGCAGCCGTTGTATCCAAAAATTTACCCTCTTACTATTATGATACTTTAGAGCTTATGCTTCATCATCATACATACATTTGCATTGCATTTATCCATCTGTGTAGGATCAAGGTGTTCTTGTTCTATTGACCTTTATTCAAAGAAAATAAGAGAATTGACAATCAATGTAAGGAGGATGGTATTTCCTCAACCACTTGTTTCATTCTAGTTAAAATGGCCTCTCATGCATAAAGACACCTCAACTTGTCCACCATTTCATCAAGTGATTGAAGATTGTAAGAGATTAGAAGTTGATCACACCCTCTTGCTTTTTGTTCCTTGAACTAGGGTTTTAAATATTGAAGTGTGTGACGCCCTAATAAGCAAGATTATTAAAGCATCATCATTATCATGGTTCATAGGCCATTTTTGTTCAAGATATTCTTCAGTATGCTCAAAGGAATTAGGGTTTTAATCTTGTGCACTCATCTCCTATCATTTTGACTGGAAATTAGGGTTTGTGACAAAATTAGTTTATTTTTGATTCTTTGAGAAAAACTTGTTTTCATGGCTATCTACATGTCCCTAAGTGTCTATGGATGGAACATTGATCATCAATTTTAATTAGAAAAGGTTTAATTGCTCAGATGATTATGAATCAATTGATTTGGAAGGAAAATCATATTTTTAGGTAAAGTCAATTCCTAAATAATTTCTTGAACAAACTGGTTTTCATGGGTTGATTTGTCCTAGGGTATCCTACAAGTTTAAGGGATCATTGGTTTTCATCAGATGAAGTTTGATTGATCAAAAGTTTGATTATTGCTTGTATTGAGGCTAAGTCAACAAAAGTCAAAGCTTGACCAAGTAGATTTTTGGTCAACAAGAAGTTCAAAGATCATATTTTGATGTAACATGGCCATTGGATGAAGAAAATCAAGACTTTGATTGAATTTGAGATTAACTTGAGAAATAAGTTATCTTTTTATAACTTCGAGAATTTTTTTCTAAGTTATGGAATTTAACCATTTTCAAGCTAAACTTTGAAAATTTTACATCCTTGGAAAGATAAAATTAAGATCTAAAAATTTGTACTCGTGAGCTCATGTCCAAAAAGTCATTATTTTGAGAGATATTTAGCTTTGGACTTTTGGGCATCATGGAAATTATAGGTCATTTTCAACTCAGCCAGTTTTTGTGGGAAGTTTTATGGATCTTAATGGATTTAAATCAACTTTATTCCAACATGAAAGTTGCAGGAAATCAAATTCCATTTCCAAAGAGTCCTAGTTCATGAGCTAATTAAAAGATGTGAGGAAGTTATGCATTTTAGAAGTTTATGTCATTTTTGTGAAATTTTCAAATCACCCAAGTTGCAATTTTTCTCAAACTTGATTTCTAGCCATTTGTTTTGATCCAAATTGAGTCCATAACCTATTTAGGACATTAGTAAGCTCATGATATCTTCTATTTTCACCAATGCATTTTGTGTGCTTGGTTTCCACCCAAAAACCTCAAAATTACCAAAAATAACAATTTGTAAACATCCCTCTCCACTCTCCACCACTTTGTACCATCTTTTGGGGATGTAAATCTGACCCCACAAGGACCCCAAAACGTACCAATCTTGGACCTAAAACTACATGAAACACAAACTTAGGCACCACTCCATAATTTGGCCAAAACTTCCAAAATTACCCTCCAACGGATTTCTTTATAAAATAACACTCCACCCTCTTCTACACTCTCTCTATATAAGGACCCCCGAATCCCATTTCATTGACACACTCAAAGTTGGAGAGCTTAAATAGATCTAAAATAAATTGTTCCTTAAGCTTTCCTCTTTGAGTTTCTTGAGTTTTCTTGAGATCTTCTTCATTCTTCACCTTCCTTAGAATTCATTGAGGAGCATCAAGAAAGAATTTTTAGGTTTTTGAAGCTATTTTGAGCTCAAGGTGCAGTGGACACTTTCCACTAAGTAAGCTTCTCATCCCTTCATCTCTCTCATTCTAGGGTTTTAATGCTTATAAACATGCTCGTGCATCTTTAGCTGGTCCATACAATAAGTATGGGGTGGTTTTACTTGGCATTTTTACTTAATTTTGATGCTTAAAATTTGTATGAAAATTGTGAATATGTGATCTTGTTGCTTGTTTTTTGTTCTGGACTGGCCCGACAGCTAGAGTGGGCTCAGCTGGATCTCCTCCTTTAACACGGCATGCACGACCGTGGCCTGGGCTTCCCCAACTTCCGCCGGGCATCATTAATTGTTTATCCTCCTATACCAACGATGATCTACGACATCAGACGAGCGCCTCCTAGTCTGCCCGACCTCAAGTCATCCAAACAACCAGGAACCGACCAGACCATTACCCGTAACCTACCTCCTCCTCAGAACTAACTGCTAGTTGCGAGCACACCTGTCCCGTTTGACTAAGTCTTGGTAGTTACCTATTTTTGTGGACCCGCGTATCTAGGCCCAAATATTGAAACCAATAGCCAAGCGCCAGGGGCACTATATAAACCCTCACACATGTGAGGGCTAGGTATCGAATATCCACTATTCATCACTAAAACCTTAACACTTTGTTTGTATCTCTTATGCTCCCGAAATTACTTGATCGTCAGAGTGCCTTCCAAGTATAACCCCATATTTTTCCTCCTCGACTTTCCAGCCCGTCTGAAGATCACCAGTCGACCGTCTTGCAGGTTCTGATCAACCAGTAAGATAAGTGGTGTCGTCTGTGGGAAACTATCTTCCCTGTTTTTTGTTCCCCGGAATCTGAAGACTAAAGATCCTCCTCATTAAACAATGATGGCCGACCGTGATGATCACCACCTATATGGAAAGACTACACTTTCTCAGCAAATAAGACCGATGGAAGTTAAGAACATCCCCACCTCGAGGATAACATTGGATTCCGTGAGGGCCAGACTATGTCCCTAGATTCTATCAATGCCTAGTGTGACGACCATCAATTCTT
Organism: Vicia faba; assembly: GCA_948472305.1. Taxonomy (NCBI): domain Eukaryota; kingdom Viridiplantae; phylum Streptophyta; class Magnoliopsida; order Fabales; family Fabaceae; genus Vicia; species Vicia faba. The sequence goes on along the minus strand of OX451736.1, from coordinate 1,678,976,657 downwards.
GGGCGAGCAGCGTCCCAAGAACCCCACCGAGGAACTTCCAGAGATTCTGCAACCAAATCCCATTCGTCATAACACCGACCCAGCCATTGCAGCATTTCTCACTGCCATTTACCAGACTAACGCCTTTATCCTGCAGTAAAACAAGAAGGTAAGGGCCTGGGAGAAGAGGCAGTCAAAGTCTCCTCCTCAAAGAAACCAACGACATGATTCCCCTAACATATCCCCACCTAAACATGGCCACCCACCAAGAAGGGAGAAGTGTGACATCTCTTTCTTCAAGAAACACAACCGCATACCTCCAAAGAAAGATCAAAGCTCTCCATCCTCCAATAAGAAGAAGAGCGATTGCCGAGTCGACCGCGACCAATCACCGTCACCCAAACCAAGACATCCCCAAAGGAGCCCTTCCCCCAATGAGACAACGATGCTCGAAGGGGAAAGAACTATCACTCCCCGCCTTCATCATCTGAAGAAAGTGAGGATGACGAACCCCACGGCCCGTTATCAAAAGAGATCATAGAGACTCGGCTCCCAGACAGCCAAGAAAAGCCACCCCTGCTGGGAACATATGACGGTACGACTGATCATAATGAACACATAGAGAATATCGACGCCCTCCTCAATTATGGAGGGGTCAGGGACGCCATCAAGTGTAGACTTTTCCCATCCACCCTGAGGAAAGGATCCATGTCATGGTACAAAAGCCTCACAGACGAGTCTATTATCTCCTGGAAACAACTAGGGAGGATGTTCCTGAGGCACTTCACCTCCTTCCATCGACATCCAAAATCAGAAGCTTCACTTGAAGCAATTATCCAAGGTAGACATGAATCTCTGCGAGCATATATCAATCACTTCAATAAGGAAGCAGTACAAGTCTCCACAACCGACACCATGAAGAAATAACTTCTTGAATGCAGACTCCAACCATATAGCAACTTTGCAAAAGCGATGGGCATCGAATTATCAACCACACTCGACTCCCTCCTTCTCAAGGCTCAAGCATACATTTAATACAAGGAGAAAGAAGCCGCCAACATTTCCAGGGAGTCAAGACACCAAGGAAGTGACAAGTCCTCAAGAAGTGACGAGCCCTTGGCATCCTGTCGGGAGGGAGAAAAGAAGCGGGAAGAAAGATCCCAAGACTCCAAAGATTATAAGCGGGTTGCTGGTCGATTTCATGACTACAACCCTCTGACTACTTCGAGGGAATGTATCCTCTCTAAATGTGCCAATTCTGAGTTCAAATAGGTTGGGGTGCACTTCCCCCGACAGACACCTTCCAAACCCGGAACTGATAAGAGAAAATACTGCAAGTTCCATAAAAGCCATGATCACAATACCGATGATTTCATCCATTTCAAGGATGCAATCGAAATACTAATCAGAGACAGGACTTCAAGAAGTACAAGAAGAAAGAGGGTGCCCACGAGGAGGCTTCAAAAACCAAGAGCGTCCCATTGTACTTCTCCTCTCACGGTCATTAGGATTCATTCCCTGTTGCGATGGTCATCTCTGGTGGGGGATTCAACAAACACATAGTGGGATCCGTAAAAATAAGTTTCGATCAACTTATTAAAGCCAACTCTGACATGGATGCCACACTGGATAAATTTCAAGGAGGCTCTCATCCCCTCGCTTTTTACAGGGAATAATTGTTGGGCAGAGCCCCCAACTCAACCATCCCACTTCTCGAGAGAGCTCGCATGGAAAACTTTGATGTTCGACGTATACTAGTAGATCAAGGGAGCTCGGTGGACATCATATACACCCAGTTGTTCACTACCCTACAGCTGAACGAAAGCCACCTGACACCGTACATGGGCTCAGATCTTCAGGGCTTCAACCGGGCCAGTACCAAACTTTGTGGGTATGTCGAGATGATCGTCACCTTCGGAAGAGGGGTAGCCGCCAGATCCGTCAAGACTCAATGTCTGGTAGTGGATTGCCCGTCTCTCTATCAATGTATCTCCAGGAGGCCCACTCTGGCTGAACTGATAGCGGTGCCTTCCATCGTACACCTCAAACTGAAATACTACATTGCAGAGCGTTTGGTTGCCACCCTCTACTGGGACGTTCGGGCGGTAAGAAGATGTTTTGAAGCTTCGTCTAGAGGTCTGAGTTCCATCGACGCTCAACCCCGAACAGCCATTGACCGATTATAACTTAAGACAAATAAAACAAAGAATTTTTGTAAATTCTAAAAAGTTACAATAGGAATAAGTAATTTCTCCGAATAAGAACCATCTCCACACTATGAGTTTAACATTCCAAACAACATCTAAAAAGTTCCAACGATCACTCCTAATAATGATACTATTCCTCAAGTTCCACAAGTTCCAACAAACCGCTAACCACACACAATCGACTTTGCCTGCCCTCACTTTCTTCGACCTACAAAAATAGGACCAATGCAAAAAACTTCCCTTGAAAATATTATTTAGAAGTTTCAATTCTTGAAAGAATATATATATATATATATATATATATATATATATATATATATATATATATATATATATATATATATATATATATATATATATATATATATATATATATATATATATATATATATATATATATATATACGAATTACAATCATATACATGATGTGATCAATTGAATCTGCCTCTTAGCAATGTGATATGTTTGGTTAAAATCTTTAATTATAATATGCGGGTTGTCCCTCTTTTATGATTGTGATTCAGGCTATATCCCCATCCATTGTTGTCCCTCTCTTTAAAAATAAAATACTTAAGACGACGTCATTTTTAATGAAATAAGAACATAAACTGAAACTGCTAGGATTTGAAGCATGTACCATATTAAGAACATAAAAAAGAGTTTTGTGGATGGGATATGATATAGGGTAATATAAATCATAGACGTTCTTGGGACTAGATCAATGTAAAAATCCTCTCCCTGCTCTGTTCAAGAGACGTGACATCTTCGAGAAAGACTTATAGAAATTCACAGATTATGGGAATTTGTGAGACATTCATCTCTTTGCTTGAAATGGTGAGAATTAGGAGAAGAACATATTCAAGCTTGAATAACCCATTAACCGTATTGACCATACCTTTTAAAAGAGTGGATAACACATCTACAGAAGTGGCTTCATTGGTTGGAATAAAGATTGCTTTTTCCTTGCATCCGATGTACACCGAATTGGCAGAGAGCTAATCCATCTCTAAAACTACGTGGATATTCTTAAATGGAAGACATATAATGTCAATTAAAAATATTCATCCATTCACCGATATCGGACAATCTTCGCTTACCCATTGTGTCTCTATGATATTATCTATAACAGGAGTTACTAGCATTGAAGATTTCAAAGGAACCGCCTCTAGAACAAACGAATGTGCGCACTTGGTCGATATGAAAGAATGAATTGCTTCGCAATCAAACAATACAAAATAAGGTTGATTATCTAGATAACATGTACCAACAATTAACTCATTTCTACCCTTGGCTTTCTTGGCATCCAGGGTGTAGACTCGACCGATACTTTTTCCTTGTGCTCTTCTCTTTCGCCTATCCTTTTCTATATAGCCTTGCTTGTCACACAGAAAAATCTTCCTCATACCTTTCTTGAATTAACCAAAATGATACTTCAGACACTTATCACACTTAGGTTGTTTTCCAGATATTCTACCTTAGTGTTACTTCCCCTTGGAAGGTGAACACTTGGCATGGTGACTAGGTTTGCCTTGGTCTCTTCTATTTTGTTTGAATTGTTCTCTTTCCAATTGGATTTCCTTAAGGATATTTTCATCAACATAGCATTGCCTCAATAGTTCATCATATTTTGTCAACTCCATTTTAGATATATTGTCCTCTATTTATCTGCTAAGCCTAAATAGCAATTGGTCAATTTTCCACCTCTCGTTTGGTGCATATATCACTTACATAGAGTAGGTAGCCATGTCCTCGAACTTCTAAGCATATTTCGCCATTGTAAAGATTCCATGTCTTAGGTTATAGAACTTGAATTCCTTATGTGCTTGGAGAGTGTTCAAAAAAAATACTTGTCCAAGAAAATCGCCTTGAAGCGCTCCTACTTCTTAGGGATTCCTTGAGTTGTCATGAGAGTCGAAGTACCGTGTAACACCCCAATATTTAATACTTTATTTTTTGGCGTATTTTAGTTTAATTAATTAAGTTTAGGAATTTTGAGTCAAGTTTTATAATAATAAAATATCTCTAGAAGTACAAATTTGGGATTATTAATAAGTTGAATTTAAGCTAATTATTTGAGTATTTTAGTTGATTTATTGTATTACTTGAAGAGGGGTCAAAATTTAATTAGAATTATTATTAATTATGTTGTGAATTCAATGCCAATAACAAAGTATAGAATTTGAGAAGAATAAAGAACAAGGAAGAAGAACACAAGAATTGGTTATAACTGCTATTCTTTTACTTTCTCTTAGGAAACAAGATTACAAGTTTACAAGAATAACAAATAACCCTCTCACCCTATATTAGGATTTGCTGTGATGGCAATGATGAGAGACTAGTATGCTATTTATAATAAAACCTAACATACTAACTAATGGGCTTTTTCCACAGGGCCCATTATACAAGCTAACTTAACAAACAAGCTAACTTAACAAATTAGGGTTTAAACACTAAAACCTAATTCGACAAGCATCCTTCGACAAATACATGCTAGAACCTTCTTCGACTACAGCAAGTACTTCGACCAACTAGAGTTCGATCCAAAAATCCCACAAATCTCCACCTTGGACCTAACTCTACAGCATCAAGAGACACTAACTAGCTTTCTTCATGCAGCTTTATCAACTGCATACAGTGGAAAAACTTGCAACTTGGCAATGTTTTGGTGATCATATCAGCAGCATTGTGATCTGTCGAGACCTTCAGCACTTGGACTTCTCCACGCTCGATTACCCCTCTGACGAAATGTAGCCTCACATCTATGTGCTTGGTTCGCTCATGATAGGCTGAGTTCTTCGACAGGTGTATTGCACTTTGACTATCACATTTAACAGTGATACCTTGACCTTGAAGTTTCAGCTCCTTCGCAAAACCTTCGAGCCACAATGCTTCTTTCACAGCTTCAGTTAGGGCAATATATTCTGCTTCAGTAGTTGATAAGGCAACAACCTTCTGAAGAGTTGCTTTCCAACTAATTGCTGTACCAAACATAGTGAAAACATATCCAGAAATAGATTTTCTGGAATCCATACATCCTGCATAATCAGAGTCAACATAGCCTTCGACTGCTGCTTTACTATCTTCACCCAAGGCTCCACCATAAATTAAGACTCTGTTCAGAGACCCATTTATGTACCTTAGAATCCACTTTAACGCTTGCCAGTGAGCCTTTCCAGGATTCGCCATGTACCTGCTTACAAGACTTACTGCATATGCTATGTCGGGTCTAGTACAGACCATAGCATACATCAAAGAACCAACTATATTAGCATATGGAATGCTGTTCATATAAGTTCTTTCAACATCAGTACTGGGACATTGATCAATACTCAGCTTGAATTGAGGGTTTGTTGGAGTCACAACAGGCTTTGAATTCGACATACCAAACTTGTCAAGAATCTTTCGTAGGTATGCCTCTTGAGATAAGCATAATTTCGACTGCTTTCTATCTCTTCGAATGTCAATTCCAAGAATTCTAGATGCAGCTCCCAGATCCTTCATGTCGAACTCCTTATTGAGTTCAGCCTTCACCCTCATTACATCTTCGACATTGTTGCTTGCTATCAGAATATCATCAACATAAAGCAACAAAATTACAAATGAATTTTCAGGTCGAAATCTGGAGTAAACACAATGGTCGAACTGACTTCGAATGAAACCTATGTGTTCCATGAACTTGTCGAATCTCTTATTCCACTGTCGAGGAGATTGTTTAAGTCCATATAAAGATTTCTTCAGTTTGCACACATAATCTTCTTTCCCCTTTTCGACATACCCTTCAGGTTGCCTCATCAGGATTGTTTCGTCTAAGTCACCATACAAGAACGCAGTCTTCACATCCATTTGTTCCAGTTCAAGGTCGAACTGAGCCACCATGGCAAGCAACATTCGAATGGATCTGTGCTTCACAACAGGGGAAAATACATCATTGAAGTCGACACCTTCTTTCTGAGTGAAACCCATTGCGACTAATCTTGCCTTGTACCTCTTCGACATTACTCCTTCAATTCCTTCCTTAACTTTGAAAATCCACTTACAGCTGACTAACCTTGCCCCAACAGGTTTCTTGATCAGTTCCCAAGTGTGATTATCATGAAGAGATTTCATCTCATCATGCATGGCCTTTAGCCATTCAGTCTTCATTCGACTCCTTATAGCTTCCTTATAATCTCTAGGTTCTTCGTCTAGAACTTCACTTGCAGAGATTAAGGCATAAGCTACAAGATCTGCATATCCAAGTCTCTGAGGTGGTTTTATGACTCTTCTTTGCCTATCTCTCGACAATAGGTAGTCATCAACAGTTTCCTCAACATCATCAGAATATTCTGTTTCTTCTTCGACTTCATCTGGGATACGCATTTCAGCATCAACATGCTCCACCTCAACAGGAATCTCTACCTGTTCCAGCTCTTCGTCAACATCATCAGTTTTCTTGAAAGCCATTTCAGTTTCATTGAAAACTACATCTCGACTGGTGATACACCTCCTGTGACCTGGCTCTAGGCACCATAGCCTATAAGCTTTTACTCCTTCAGGGTATCCCATAAACATGCATTTCAGAGCTCTAGGTTCGACCTTGTCTTGCCTAATGTGAGCATAGGCTACACAGCCAAATACTCTTAGTTTGTCGAGATCTGGTGGATGTCCCGACCAAACTTCTTCAGGTGTCTTCATATCTAACGCTGTCGAAGGACATCTGTTTATCAGATATGCTGCTGTCGAAACAGCCTCAGCCCAAAACACCTTCTTTAATCCCGCACTAGTCAACATGCATCTAACTCTCTCCAAAATAGTTCGATTAAACCTTTCAGCCAAACCATTTTGTTGAGGAGTACCTGCGGTAGTTCTGTGCCTTGCAATACCAGAGGCAACACAAAAACTGTCGAACGCCTCATTGCAAAACTCAAGGCCATTGTCGGTTCTCAACCTCTTTACCTTTCTGCCAGTTTGATTTTCGACAAGAGTCTTCCAACTTTTGAAATTCTCAAAAGTTTCATCCTTAGTCTTCTGGATGAATACCCATAGCTTTCTGGAATAGTCATCTACTATGGATAGAAAATACTTTGCTCCTGAATGTGATGGACACCTTGCAGGCCCCCAAAGATCAGCATGGATGTAATCAAGGGATCCATGTGTTCTTTGTTTGCCTTTGTTGAACTTCATTCTACAGGATTTTCCAAGTACACAGGGTTCACAAAACTTCAGCTTTTCGACTTTATCTCCACCAAGCAGATCTTGTTTCCCTAATTCGACCAGACCCCTTTCACTGACATGGCCCAATCTCATGTGCCAAATTTCTGTCTTCGACAAGGGTTTCGTGGATGCAACATTTGTCGAACCACTTACAACTTCAGCCTCAAGGGTATACAAGCCTTGTTTCTTCACGCCTCTCAAGACTTCCTTCGACCCTTTCATGACTCTCAGGATACTTTTCTCTCCTTGAAAAACATATCCTTTCTTGTCGAATTCACCAAGAGAAATCAAATTTCTCTTCAAATCAGGTACATACCTGACTTCAGTCAACAATCTTATTGACTCATCATGGAGCTTGAATCTCACAGATCCAACGCCTGCAATCTTGCAAGCTTTGTTGTTTCCCAGCAATACAGATCCACCATCTTGATCACATAATTCCTCGAACAAGTCTTTGTTTGGAGTCATGTGCCAAGTGCATCCAGAATCCATAATCCACTCCTTCGACGAGTTGTTGCTTGAAACCACAAGAACATCAGATGATTCGAAATCATCTTGGACAATAGCTGCATTGCCATTATCCTTACCTCCATGATCTTTCAGGCGTTCAGGGCACACCTTTCTTGTGTGACCTACTTTCTTACAGTGATAGCATCTAATACCAGATGTGTCACCACTATAAGACTTCGACTGATTTTTACCTTTCCTCTTGTCGAATTTTCCTTTAACAGCCAAACCTTCACCAACCGTCGAAGGTTTATGCTCCTTACGTTCGTTCAAGTCCTTAGAGTACAAGGCTGATTGAACTTCTTCAAAGGTCAGGGACTCTCTTCCATACAAGAGGGTTTCTTTGAAGTGAGCATGTGATCTGGGCAAAGCGCACAACAATAACAACGCTTGATCTTCATCATCAATCTTTACATCAATATTTTCAAGATCAAGAATCAGCTTGTTGAACATATCCAACTGCTCAGCCAACACTTTGTCTTCAGTCATCTTGAATGAATACAAAGCTTGCTTCAGGTAGAGTCGATTTACCAGAGATTTGGTCATATACAAACTTTCGAGTTTCACCCATAATCCTGATGCCGTCGTCTCTTTTGATACCTGTCGAAGAACCTTATCACCAAGGCTCAACAAAATTGCGCTGTGTGCTTTCTCGATCATGGCCGTCTTCTCTCTTTCTGTTAGCGCAGCGTCCATCGCCGTCGCTCCCTTCAACGCTTCCAAACAACCCTGCTGAACCAGTAGGGCTTTCATCTTCAAGCGCCATAGACCGAAATCATTCACTCCGGTGAACTTTTCAATCTCATACTTTGTTGAAGGCATCTTCTCCACGCTCACCGCACCAATTTGTTGTGAATTCAATGCCAATAACAAAGTATAGAATTTGAGAAGAATAAAGAACAAGGAAGAAGAACACAAGAATTGGTTATAACTGCTATTCTTTTACTTTCTCTTAGGAAACAAGATTACAAGTTTACAAGAATAACAAATAACCCTCTCACCCTATATTAGGATTTGCTGTGATGGCAATGATGAGAGACTAGTATGCTATTTATAATAAAACCTAACATACTAACTAATGGGCTTTTTCCACAGGGCCCATTATACAAGCTAACTTAACAAACAAGCTAACTTAACAAATTAGGGTTTAAACACTAAAACCTAATTCGACAAGCATCCTTCGACAAATACATGCTAGAACCTTCTTCGACTACAGCAAGTACTTCGACCAACTAGAGTTCGATCCAAAAATCCCACAAATTATAATTGAATTATTTAATATTAGAAATAATAGAGATAATGGAGAAAATTAGATATTAGTATTATTTTAATAAAACTAGGGTGATATTTAATTTAAATAATAAAATAATAGAAAATATGATTTTTAGGAAAATAGAAAGAATAAGGGTGTAATGAGAATTAAAGGGTGAGATAAGAATTTGGTTAACTAGGTTACTAATAATAATAGAAAAGGGTGAGATAAAAAAGGGGGTGGTCAATACGTGCTTTGGAAAAAAGAGGAAGAAAAAAATCTAGGAGATGTAATGGAGGGAGAATTAATTATATATAGCTGGTAAAATAAAGGGATAATGAGGATTTCTTTTCCTCACGTCTTCTCCCTTTTCTTTTATCTGGGATTTATGTTTGTTGACAAAAAGAGTTTGAGCAAAACCGTTTTAGGCGATTCATTGATAGGTCTCCCTTTATTTTAATTTATATGGCATGCATTATATTTTGATCTGTTGATACTGATTTGATGACCATGTTGATGCCTTCTGATAAGACAAAGTTAGTTGTATGATCGGTGGTGATGGCATGAGACAAAAATATAAAATTAGAATAGTTATACCTTATTTGTTATGGTTGTTTGTCTATGAGTTATAGATCTGTTCAACCGGGCGAAAATAAAATAATCAAAAGTATAACAGTTGAAAAAGTAGGCAAGAGTCGAAAATCCAAAATCGAAAAATCTATATTTCAAACATATTTTTTTCGTTTTAAATTGTTCTCTTTATTTTATTATCTTTTTCTCATCATCTCAATTACAATTCTTATTATACTAAACAAAATTAAAATATATATAATCTAATATTATTTAAAAAAATCCATCAATGTCTCGTGCACCGCGCTAGTCTTAGTCTAGTTCTATATAAACTTCCTATAATTTTCTCACAGTTTTCATAGGAAATGGTTTCTTAGGAATGTTTGAGTTTCACAATATAACATCCAAGATATGTAATGGTGGATTGATGTGTTGGCAATTTCTTAAGCGTAGTTAATTTATGAATGTAACGCATAGATTCGTTGTATGTTGATTGAGAAACTATACCCCTTGGTTCTTTTATAAAATCGAGGGAAAAGATTATTTCATTTTTAATTAAAAAAAATATAAAATAGGGTATTTTCCCTCAATTTTATTAAAAATCGAGGTAATATATTCAAATAAAGGATAATGTGTTGTTTCTTTTTTCAATTTTTTACCATTCCACTGTAACACCCCACGCATACATTGCCTAGGATATATGTATATGGCATTAATATGGTACACAAAACATTCATACACAAGCAGCGGAATAGATATAAGTATTAGTACATATTACAAATTTTTGCTGAAACTGTCATGGCCAAATTATACAAATCCCAATAAGTACTAATACATGATCCAAGGTACATAAAGTCAAAATACAGAAGAGTATGATAATGCCAAGAATATCACCGACAAGCTAAGCCATCTTACCCTTGCCACGATCCTGCCTCGAACTACCTGAAAAAATGATAATTGGAATGGGGTGAGATTACTAAATCTCAGTGAGTCTCCTTATCTTAAGGGTTCGCTCAGTACTACAGGGTGCATGCATTTGAATGAATTCACCGAGAATCTGAGGTTGTATCTCACAGTCAGGTACAAATACACAACAATGGTACACCTCCATTGAAAGTCCCATAACTATCCAATGAGGCAACAAGAAAACATAACCGGCACAAAGCCACAAATAATTGGCACAAGGCCCGACATAACAACCACAAACTATGCAGACTCATACCCTTGTACGGGGAATCCAAAAGTATGTTCTACCTTCTCAATAGACTACACATTCACACCCTCGATGAGTCACCCTATGCATCACATCAAGAGACTTGTACCAGCATACGTCGTGATGAATCAGATCATTCCTAATTGGAATTCCATCTGCGATGAGTTAAACTCCAAGGTGACAAGCCTAATGGTTTCCCTACATGGCACCATTAGAGGTGATTCCGAAGTGATATTTTCTATGTGGAATCACCCATTGACCATACCAAGCACACCGATGTGATCCCCACACGTGGGGAAATGCCCTAAAGGACCCCCAACTACACATCCTAATGGTAGCTCAGGTGCGTATGACATACCCAGAATAGACAGCAAGGTATCCCAGAACACACAACAAGGCACGAACTAAAGAACACATATCATTAGTCGTGTTCATAAGTGATTTACCATCTATTAGCAGGTCTACTTCGATTCAAGCATATATCATGCAATCAAGCACATCAAGCCACACATGCAAATACATCCGAACATTCAACCAGAACAAACGGGAACATACATATGATCATATCACAATATTTATCATATAATGCATATCATACATAACATTCATGTACATTTGAAGAGCATATGTAGCAGTACATTATGATCCTTTCATGTACTCTAAATTAGAGGTAAAGGCATATGGTTAATTCATAACCATGTAAAGGATCGAATAAGTTTCACATCTCCTCAAAAGGGTCTTAAATCCTTTCACCATCAACTTTGCCCATTCATCTTTAATAAAGGTCTTAAATTCTTCATGTTTATAGCAAATGTTGTTGAATCTAAAGGGCTTTAGGCCCAATCAATCTTTCAAGAATTAAGCCAAATTACCATAAGTAGAAAAGTTGTTGATTGTGCAAAATAACATTGCACGCATTTTAAACTTTTCCACAGATTATACATCATCAACTTCAAGGCCTTTATCCCACAAAAGTTGTAAATCTTTAATTAATGGAGTTAGATAAACATATTTGTCGTTACCAGGTTGTCGTGGTCCAGATATCATCATACTAGACAAAATATACTTGCACTTCATGCAAAACCAAGGAGATAGATTGTAAACAGTGAGAAGAACGGGCCACGGAGAATTATTAGGCTAAGATTACCAAAGCAATTCATTCCATCCGTGGCAAGCCCAAGCCTAAGGTTTCTTGGCTCAATTCTAAAATTCTAAAACAGATAATCAACTTTCTTCCATTGCAAAGAATGAACTACATGGCAAATGTTTGCATCACGCTTTCTTTCATTTGCGTGCCATCTCATATTCTTTGTGTCATTTTAATTAGAAAAAAAAGTCTCTTAAATCATGAAATTATTGGCAAGTACTATAACACTTTAGCAGGAGGATTCTTCCTACTACATTGTCATAGTCATTGTCATCACCATTGTTGGCATTCATCTTGTAACGTGACACACCATATTTCAGATATTGATTCAAGTCTTCGTACTCTTTCATATATAATATGCAATCATTGGGGCATGCATGTATTTTGAAATACTCCAAATCCTTTGGACATAATATCTTCTTGGCCTTATAAGAACGATCCGACAAATTGTTATCTTCGGGTAACATTTGCTTTAGCAAATCAAGTAACTTCTTAAAACTTTTATACGACCATTCATTTTTTGCCTCCAGATTAAACAAATATAACACCGCACTCAATCGTGTAAAACTCGTGCATCCCTTATAGAAAGGTGTGTCTTTATCCTTACATAAAGTATCATAAATATGAGCATTCTTAAAATAAGATTCTCCAACATCACGTAACATATCCTCTAGTCGATCATCCATATTTTCATCTTTATCCACTCTTTGACTTTGTTACGCCCAACTTCCCTCATTATCCACCTCACAATGCCACATTCATATTGTATATAATTGATATATACCAACAACACATAAATGATGGAATATTTCATCCTTTATACCTTTACGGATATTCCCTCATTTAACACAAGGACAATAAAAGATACCATTATTATTGGGGAGATTTTTATCAGCATATTCAAGGAATTCACGAACTCCATTCTCATAAACCGAACATAATCTATTGTCTTTCATCCAACTACAGTCCATAACAACTTCTGAAATTTATACACGAATAATAATGTGAATGACTGTTTACAGTGATTTCTGGTAAACAACCGCTAGTCCTCCAAACTATCGAATAAACTTACTGACTGTTATTCAATTTCTCTGGTAACTCGCAGGATCGACTAGATTGATCCTAGGACGTGTTGGTCATTAGGGTAACTCTCATGATCGAACTGGTATTCATGGTTGGTATTTAGAATATTGTGTAGGTGTTTAAATTACTTCGATTTATCTAGAGGTGTGATCAAGTAAATGTGCGCTAAACTAAATTGCATGAATAAAGTTAAATTGTAAAGACATGTAAAAACTGCATAAAAGACAAGTAAATGACTTCGAAGCATAAAAACAGTTAATGTAAAAGATTCTCTGGAATGTAAAAGATTCGAAATATGAAGAAAGCGTTTGAATACAAGAGAACTGTAAAATGACTTTAAGTAAAAAAGGTGTTCGAATGATAAAAACTTGAAGATAAAGGCATGAAATGTATAACAGTTTCTGAAATGTAAAGTATTTGAAATGGAAAGAAAGCATTTAAATGTAAGGCATCAGTAAAAAGATTTCGAATGAAAACATTTTAAATGCAAAAACTTGTAAATGGTATTGACATAAAGGTAAAGGAAAGTACTGGAAATGATAAAGAGTTTTCATTAAATCATAAACATGTGGTGTTATCATACGTACATTGCTCTTGCATTCGTTTCCCTAGCCATGTTGTAATTTGAATGTTTACTGAGTTTTTTGTACAATAGATATGACACACGAAATCCTAATGCTAAGACTTCTATTTATACTACTTCGACCATAACTGTCTTGCTATAAGATTCTGCCACGTTCAGAACATGCAGAGCAATGCCTTTCTCCTACCTCCACGCGTGTTCGAATGCTCCAGTGCATATATTTCAAATTTCGAACATCCCGCTTGCATTTGAATTTCAAATGTTTTAGCACTTCTTCGCTTCGAACGCATTTCTTAGACACAGCCTTGTTATCATTTCGAGACTTCTTTGAATATATTCTCATAACTGTCACTTGAAGCTCCAAACTTTGATATGCCCATTCGAAGCACTGCTTCTACCATTTCGAAACATGACGTTTTGTTTCATTTCAATCGAAACGTCCAATTTACTTTGCTTCTAATAATATCATCAAAATCTTCAGCCAACAAAATGCCCCTTTAAAATATGTATTTCGATTCCTTTGAGAAATACTTATTTTAAACATATACACAAGATTTTGATGCGACCTTCGAATCATCGTAACATTTAATGCATATGACTCCAGTCACGTCAATCACAACGCTTTTCAGATTCCTTAACCGCCTTGAACCATTTCACAGCATGGTGCAGTTACAAAACAATGATTATCTTTAATCACGCCTATTACCAATGTTAACTTCACGCCACCTCTTCATCAAACCAACCCACGATTACCACGTATCACAACCTTACTCACTGGATGCTTAAACTTTCACATTATAAAAAACCCATCAACTTAGTCTTTTCTTTTCTTCCTACTTTCTGAATCTTTTCTTCATCTTTTCTCACCGAAACCCTAATCTTCCAACATTCTTCCAACAATGTCTTCTTCAACTTCATCTCAAATGAAAAAGGCTTCTAAAAAGAAAGGAAAGACCGCAGGAACCACAATGGAAAGCAAGGTTGGCACCTACCAAGGTCAATCTGTCCTTGTTCCCCAGATGATCTCAAAAGAGAAAGAAATGCTTTATGCATCCCAGGTACTAATTCCTACTAATGTTGCTGGCAAGAGGTTAGTTTTAATGGGCCCTCTTACAGTTTTTGAAATTTTAAAAGACACCAGAAAAATTTTCCCAGTTTGCTATAATTTCAAACCTCTGTTTAATAAAATGGATAGCCCCAAGACTATAGAGTCTTCTGATTCAACCACCGTAGAAAATCCAATCGTTCCTCCTAAGGACCCTTTCGTACTAGATTATGTAAAGAGTAACTTCAAATCGTTTCGATCTTGCCCCACCTCCGACACTGCTTATCATAACTGGTTTAATAAGGTAGAAGCTAAGAAATCCCAGCAATGGGAAGAATTAGGTATCTACAACTTGATTAAACTGTCGAAGCCAGGTTTTACTTATAGCCACCCATTTTTATTCGCGTCCCTATATTTCTGGGACAGTACGTACAATACTTTCCATCTCCCTGGTGGAATGATTACCCCTACCTTTTTTGACATAGCGGCCATTACTAGGCTATCACCAATAGGGGAAACATATATCCCTGACAATGAAGAGCATTCGAGTATTATCGACTTCGAAGTCAAGCTAGCAAGCTTTTCAAAGTTTATCAGCCACTATCACACTGAAGGAGACAGTGTGTCGGATGTAGAACACATTGCTTTCCTTACCTTATGGTTGTCAAGGTATGTCTTTTGCAGTAGATCCCTACAGGTAGCCAGTAGGTTTATTCCTCTAGCTAGAGATTTGCATGAGAATCAGAGGGTGTGCTTAAGCGAACTGCTATTAGTTGATCTTTATGAAAGTCTAAGGTCAGCTATTTCGAGTCTAAAATCTCACACCTCCAAGAATATCCTGCTAGCTGGCCCTTTCTGGCTACTTCAGTTATGGCTAAATGCCATGTTCGAACCTTCATTATCAACGGCCAACACTATTGCTGAGCAAGACCCTGAAATAGCGGATAGAATCATCGAAGGCACTAGGCTGCGAAGACTAACCCCAAACGATGATAAGGATGATTTCAAAGTCCTATTCTCAAAATATATCATGATATTCTCCAAGAGGCATAAGTTCGAAGAGACCATGGCGCCTTTTTCTTCAAGGGCTCATGGACCTTCATGGTTCACCATGGCTCTCTCAGAAGCTGTCAAAAGCAAAGAAATTCAAGATGTATGGAGAGCCTTTTTGCTACCCAGACTAATCTCTTCAAGAATAACTCCTGCTAAGAATCAGATTTTCCTTTTCGCTTATCAGCCCAACTTCGTTTGGAGACAGTTTGGCTTGTGCCAACTAATTCCTGAACCCCTATTTCAAACGGAAAATGCCATTACCTCTGGGCGAACCTTCAAAGCTAGAGAAGCCAAACTACAGCAGGAACAATACCAAGGCTTCGCCCATTTTGAACTTATAACCTTTGGACCTACACATCTTACAGCAAAGGGGTTTCTGGAATGGTTGACAAAGTTCTATCAGACTTATATGTTCGATACTCTTACTATTCAGCAGAAACTAACTGATGCATTCGATGTGCAGGTACCATCCAAGAAAGGTGTGTTTACTCATGCCAAAGAGATTAAGGCTTTTCAAAATTATTTCGAAACTACTTATGATCCCACACACTTGGAATCCATGGTGCATCAAGCGGCTGAGACCTTGAAGGAAAAATTCAAAGAAAAAGTTTCTAAGTTAAAACTTCCTTCAGGGTTGTCACCTGAGGATAGGTATAGGTTGGCATTCGAAATGCATCCACCTAAATTTCCTAGATTACCTACCTCAGAACTGGCTCTGGCTTGGTTTCCTCCATACCCTTGGTGGTTCACTTGCAAAGAAATGTTCAAATATCTTCAAAAGAAACCAAAGCCATCTGAGACTGTGACATGGGCTCGACACTGGCTCCACGATTTCCCAGGACATCTTCGCTATGACCTTTCTTCCATGTCGATTAAATCTGATCGAGCCACAGGTGCGAATGCTTGGGAAAATCCTAAACGTTTCTCATTTTCTATATCATTAACTTTTGCCTTAATTGTTTCGATTTTCAGCCATCAGGATAAAGACTGCCGCTTCAAAGTCAAAAGAAGGGAGCGCCTCTCAAGCCTCTATCGAAACCATTGACAATGTGACTTAAGTATTGTTGGCATATAGAACATGTATTTCACTACAACTCGTTTTTGCTTTCAATAAACTCCTTCATTGCGAACTAAATACCTAGGACAATCGAGAGGGGGGGGGGGGGGGGGGGGGGGGTAGATCTATTAATTTTTCTCCTTTTTTAAAAGCATTTTTATTTCTTAAATTCATGGTTTATAGGTATGAACATACGGTGACAGTCAAACTATGAACTTTTCCCGCCCTTTTCCAAAGTAAATGCTTTTGCGTGTGCCATATAACGTGGACATCACGTTTTCCCATGCGTACCCTATCCAGATAACATGCCATATGCAAAAAATGTTAATTGTCCACATCAAAGCAACTCACATATTAAAGTTTTGTTTACGAGACACATCATAAGTCCACTCTCACATCCACAAACTCTTGAGATCATCAATTAAAGTTTGCAAATAAATATTTATTCCCACCTTTAGACTCGACTGTCCTGGAATGATGCATGTCAAAAACATGTAAGGTTTCGTCATGCACATCTAAGGAGGGAGATTGTACGAGGTAACAGTAACTGGCCAACAAGATTATGCATTTGCTGACGAATGGATATAAGGAGTGAAACCATCAGAGCATAATTCAAGCCTGACATTCTTGGGTTCTGCTGCGAATTCAGGATGTACTTTATCAAAGTGTTTCCATGTCTGGCCATCAAATGGATGTCGCATCATGCCTGAACTAATTTTGTTTGTATGCTTCCATATCATTTGGCTTGCACTGTGCATTGATGCAAACATTCTTTTCAACCTAAGTATTGTTGGAAGATAGAACATGTATTTCACTACAACTCATTTTTGCTTTCGATAAACTCCTTCATTGCGAACTAAATACCTAGGACAATCGAGAGGGAGGGGGGGGGGGGGTACATCTATTACTTTTTCTCCTTTTTTAAAAGCATTTTTATTTATTAAATTCATGGTTTATAGGTATGAACATACGGTGACAGTCAAACCATGAACTTTTCCCTCCCTTTTCCAAAGTAAATGCTTTTGTGTGTGCCATATAACGCGGACATCACGTTTTTCCATGCGTACCCTGTCCAGATAACATGCCATATGCAAAAAAGTTGTTAATTGTCCACATCAAAGCAACTCACATATTAAAGTTTTATTTACGAGACACATCATAAGTCCACTCTCACATCCACAAACTCTTGAGATCATCAATTAAAGTTTGCAAATAAATATTTATTCCCACCTTTAGACTCGAGTGTCCTGGAATGATGCATGTAAAAAACATGTAAGGTTTCGTCATGCAAATCTCAGGAGGTAGATTGTACGATGTAACAGTAACTGGCCAACAAGATTATGCATTTGCTGACGAATGGATATAAGGAGGGAAACCATCAGAGCATAATTCAAGCCTGACATTCGTGGGTTCTGCTGCGAATTCAGGATGTACTTTATCAAAGTGTTTCCATGTCTGGCCATCAGATGGATGTCGCATCATGCCTGAACTAGTTTTGTTTGTATGATGCCATATCATTTGGCTTGCACTGTGCATTGATGAAAACATTCTTTGCAACCTAAGTATTTTTGGCAGATAGAACATGTATTTCACTACAACTCGTTTTTGCTTTCGATAAACTCCTTCATTGCGAACTAAATACCTAGGACTATTCTGAAACTTACATTCCTCTAATTCCCCATCAATTGTATCAAACTCATTATCATAAAACAACATCCAACCTCTAATGAAACAATCAATCTTTTTTACTTCTAGTCCCAACTTTGATACCATCCTTTTTGCACCATAATAACTTGTAGGTATTTTTTCATTCACATGAGTCGCGTCGAACATCATTCTCGCAAAGAATTCTAAACACTGATCGGGAACATTCAAATTTGACTTCGCAATCAACAGCCTCACACACATTGATAGCCTAGAGTCAGAAGACCCTTCAAATAATGGTATATTTCTTTCTTTCAACAATTGATACAACTTTTGAGATTTCTCATTCGGGAGCTCTTCTGCATCAAAGCCTTAAGGGTCATCATAAGCAACTTTACCCCTAATGCGTCACTGACCATATCCTCGACTAAATTAAATTGTTTTTGGAATTGCATATGCAATGGACTCCCTAGAGCTCTTATGCATCAAAGTCTTAAGGTTCATCATAAGCAACTTTACCCCTAATGCGTCACTGGCCATATCTTCGACTAAATTAAATTGTTTCTGGCATTGCATATGCAATAGACTCCCTGGAGCGTCTCTATTTATATCTGGTCCAACATGTGTTTGACTACTAGAAGCCTCTCTATTCATCTCTGTCATTTTTTACCATTAGCTACCCAAACCCAATAATTTGGCCTACAACCCACTCTCTCCAAGTGACGTTTCACTTCACTAGGGTCACTAATTATATTTGTGCAACCACACTTTAAGCACAAACATCTTACCCCTCCTTCGCTTCGACAACATTCTTGAGGAAACTCATATGAGAGAAATCTAGCAACTCCTTCCAGGAAACATTCTATCAAACATCCAACTACAATAAAATTGATAATATTCCATACTGCACATGTACAACATTTTTCATGATTAATTTATTAAATAAAAGGGGAGTGATCTAACGATAATTTTTTAAATTTTTATCCATAACATCGTATAACTAATTATAGAATTGATAATATTCAATACCAACGTTTTTTTTCTAAAAATAAAACATATATTATACTATTCACTTATTCTAAATATATATATAAACTTATAAATATTCAATCTAATTAAACATATACTTATACAGTATATCTACCTAGCTAATTTTAATCATTTTTTGAAAATTATTTATCCATACTTTCTTAGTATATATTTAACCAAAATATATCTACCTTTTTATTCTAATTAAACATACTTTTTAAATATATTTAATGATACAAATATACTTTTTAGAGTTATTCTTTTTTAAAAGAGTATATAAATATATTTACCGTATTATACATTTTAAAAAATATTTTTTTTCTCTAAAAAGTTACATCTTTTTTTAAGAAATAATATATCTTACAAATATTTACTTATTTAACTATATTTTTTAAATATATTTACTTATTTTTATAAATTATTTAATCATAATTTCTAAATGTATACTTAACCAAACAATATATCTACCTATTTATTATAATTAAATATATTTTCTAAATATATTTAACCATATAAATATACTTTTTAGAGTTATTTTTTTTAAAAGAGTATATAACTATATTTACCATATTATACCTTTTAAAAAATAATTTTTTTTTCTAAAAAGCTATATATAAGAAAAGAGAATATATTAAAACTAACAATGACTACAAGAGATACTCATCTCAAGATATAAAATAACAAAGACCAAATTACTTACAACAATTGGGTTTTAAAGTCAAACTAGACACACAAAGGCCTCGATTTACATTTTCCAACTCAAATTAGGAATAAAATCATCAAATTTTTGTAGTCTTTAAACCAATTCACTTTGTTGTAATAATAGAGTTTCTATAATCATAAATGAAGTGATCAGATTATTTAATTTTTTATTATACTGAATTTAAATTATATGATCAAATGAAGTAGTGTTAAGGTTAAACTTTTTTGTAGAGAAACCTCTATTTCCGTGTATTACTATCAAACAATTAGGATTTATTTTACACTCGTATCTCACATTATTCATTTTATATAATACAACTATAAATTTCTTGATAATAAATAATCGGTATATACATCCTTGATTGCAAACAAATTTGTTGTGTTGTCTACAAGCTATATGATATCAAGAACAATATACAAAATTAGATAGAGACCAACGCGATGTACAAGGCAGAGATAAATATTTTAAGTAGTATTATAAATGTAGATTTTGAATTTATCTATAATATAAAAAAATTAGATGTTCTGGAAAATACAATAATAATCTCTCCTCTTTGCCATCCATCTTATCAATTGAGGGGCATTTTGCGTCCAAAAATTATTTTTTGCAACTAAATTGTACTTTTGGTTATATGGCAAACATATTTACTATGAATTGTGTACAAATATGACACTATTTGGTTAACATATTACACCCTTCCCCAACACTAACTTTTTCTTAACAAACTTCACTTCTCTCTCATATGAACCTTCACACGCCAACCTCACTTCTCACTCATCACATCCCACATCTCTTCTTTACATTGTTCAGACTTCAACAAAACATTCACTTTCCCTCATCTTCCAGCGTGACGAATTGATTTTTCGACGATCTTCATACTCTTTCAACGCAGTTGTGGTGTCGTTCAACTTCAAAATGGAAAAACCTTATGAAAATGTCAAATACATCAATGAAAGCAAGAAGCTTTGGAAAATAGTTGTTCATTTTCATCACAAATGGAGTGTTCTATCAAGGAGTAAGGAACACTTTGAAATAACTTTGATTGATAAAGAAGTAAGTGTGGCCTGGTTTCCCTTTATTGTACGCAAGGGTATTTTTTTGGGTTTATAGGATCTGTTATCCATTTATGTATAGTATCCTGGTTTGTTCTGCTGTTAAGTCTAAGACTTATGTTGTGTTTTAAAAAATATTTTCGGTATTACGATAGATTTTGTTGTTAAGATGCATGTATGGTTTTCTGAAAATAATTTCTATTATATTATAGATGTTTCTATTCTCATAAACAAATATAGGATGTTAAATATTTTTCATCACTTCTGAAAACTTTTATGAAATATGTTAATATTCCTGATACACAATGCAATGTTTCGGCTGTGTTGAAGCAGTCATATGATTTTGTCTTAACCGTGGATAAGACTTATTCAACTTTCTAGTTTCGTTGAACAAACTTTTGTTCAAGCCTTGAACACAAATATATGTTGACTTTAAGCGGTGGTACAAGTGTTGGTGATGAAAACAAACATCAGATACAACTTAAACCACTCAACTTCACTCCATTTATTGATGTTATAACTGGAAAATGGAAGAGGGGTGTACTAATAGGTATGCCTAATATAATGTGGTGTTTGTTTACATTATCAAGTCTAGCTTCTTGAAATTGTCTTTCCTGGTTTATTTAGATGTCATAAGATTGGTGATAGATATTGGTTACACTCAAACTGAAAGTGAGAACAAAAAATAGTAGATCGACTTGGTTTTGAAAGATTTGAGGTATGCCCACTTCACTTTACTGTTGACTATCAAATTTTTCTAAACATTTCATATTTTAACTTTCCCTAATATTGTTGTAGTAACAACAATGTCAATTGTACTCCGTGGGAGGCCTATGCCATGCAGTTTCATGATTACAATAAACAAAGGAATGAAGAAGATTTTTGGTCAAAATAAATTGTTATCATTATGCAGTATGCAAAGATCAAAGAGGAAGGTCAAACTGTATGGCTATTTTTAACTTTGTCCATTCATTCACATCTTTTAACTTTCCTCCTTTATGTTTTTTATTTTCACATTGATACATGTAAATATCCATTATGTGTTTCTAACACTTTCAATGTCACTAAGTTGCACATTAATGATGATCTACCATAGATTTAAAGAGTTTTTGACCAGGTGGAGGTTTCATCTCTTTTGTGACCTTTTAACTTATATGCATTAATTTAAAATAACTATTTCAACTTAATTTAAATAAATTTACATAGTAAACAAACACTTCGTTTGGGTGATACAACAAGTCAAACCAATACCACACTTTCCCAAGGGACTCAGCTTTATAGTGGTAGTCAACTAAGCCCATAAGACAAATTCATGTACAAGGCTACATTAATTCCTCTCAGTGAAATTGTTCGATTTAAATCTGTAAGAGCCACTATAATTATTCTACTCATATATGCGTATATTTATCAAACCATAACACTCATTTGTTTAACGACATTTTGCCTTTCACACTACTTAGTGTGTAACCGTTGCTCAAATTAAGAAAATTAGTGTTGCATTAGGTTGTTGGTATTACCAAGCATGCCATGAGTGTCCAAGGATTTCTAAAGGAGATAAACCCCCTTAGTTTGTGGTTCTGATCACAAATTTGAGACTGAAATTTACTGGTTTTTATACATTAACAATTACTGAGGTTTTTTTCTTTCCAATCGGATTTGTGTTTCAATTTTTATTTACTTTTATAGGTATAAAATTCTAATTGATGCTATAAATGACGGATGTCGCGCTACTTTTGTTTTATGGGATCAAGAGTGTACACAACTGTTGGAACTTAGTACTGCTCAGATGCGCACCACTATGATTGAGGTTAATTTATTTTGTTTGGAAACAACTTTGACATAACATCAACAAATTCATTTTATACTGATATTCACTATTGCATGTTTGCGTTGTTATTTAGGATGGAATCATCGATCCTCTTGAATATCCATTGGCACTTGATTCTATAGTTGGGATAACCCTGGCATTTAAAGTCAAATGCCAACCATCTTGGGATAATGCAATAATTGTTTCTATCTTTCGTAATCAAGCTATGGTTAAACAAATGCTCATCTCATTGGGACAAGATATAATATGGATCCCATATAACTATATTTATCTTTTCACTGCTATTGAGTTGTTGTTTCACATGACTGCAACTTTTTTCATAATATTGTGTCTCAGCCTATTTTTACAACAAAACTTTCACAGGTTATTGTTTCTTTCACTAACAACTTCCTTTATTCACCAATGTTGCAATATTCTGAAGATTTTCATTGTTATATGTATTAGATAATTGAAAGTTTTGACGAGGCATTGGTTATTGAAGAATGAGATGTTATACAGGATCACAAAATGACTTCTAACATTACCACTAAACCACTTACACCAACATCTGCGTCCAAAAGGGTGGCAACTCCTGTGTCTGATGACCTTTCCCAAACAACCGACTTATGTGATGGTGAACGATTCTCCCCCAAAGTGAAAAAACTAATCAAATTGGAGAAGTAATCTGAAATCAAAATGACATGTTTTTTGTTTGCCTCTGGAATTTAAGTGTATATTGGTTTGTAACTTATTTTCGAATCGCCTTTAATCATAATCATCATTGAATATTAAGCAATAATGTTTGTTCCATCTTTATATTCATCGTTTTATAACTTATTTTGTAATGGCAGTGCCTAAGTACCTAACTATGTAATATATACATGTTTGTGCTAAAAATATCAAACTTGCTATGTTATTTTATAATTTTATAACAACTGCCACATTTCATTTGTCTCTCACCTTTATCATCTTAAAGTTTTATCTTTGTTAAACTACCTGAATGTTGAATATCTATATTTTTTTTATGGATATTTTAATCCTTATTATAAAAATATCTCAAGTTCACTTAATATTATTGGTTCTTTGTACCAAGTGATGTCAAATAAATCATTTCAAACTCAATGTCATGTTCCATTATAATTTGTTAAAAATATGGCTTCTAATTAATAACCTCCTATTGTCAATTGTTAAACACTTATATTATATTAGCTTTAATGATTCATTCTACCAAATTAGCATTAGAAAACTAATTTATACTTTTGAATTTACACAAAAATATCAACCTTGATGTGACCAAACCACAAATATTATTAAGTTATCTTACTTTTTTATCTTTGCAAAATTAACACTATTATTGCTTACTACCTGTCATCTTGAAAAAGGGAAAAATACAAGAAGGGGGGTTGAATTGGGATCACAAAACATTATGAAAAGAACACGTTGATTTTTATCCTCGTTCGTTTGAACTCAAACTACTTCAGTCCACCCGCCAAGGTGATTTCGCCTCTCTCAAACAAGGTCTTAATCCACTAATCAATCTTGATTACAAATCTACTTTGACAATTGCCAAAGTCTTCATGAGTCTAAAACCACAACCCGGTTTTCTAAAGGAATTACAAAATAATATAATTGAGTGTGTACATATATGTTTTCTAAATAAAAAAATATCACAACCGTGATGTATTACACAATTTAAGATTTCTAGGTAGAACTGGGTAAATATGCTTTTCTTTTACGTGCGCAATAGTTCGTCACTTGAATTCTTCTATTTGTCTTTTTTATATAGGCCATGCAACAGTGACATAAGAAGATGCTTTTGGTATGTTCATAACACGAGTTAATGAACTTTCCAAACCAGGAGATCCTTGTCTGTTTGTAGCTGTTACTTTCGATATTGCATTGATAAATTGTAATGCTTCAGAGCTTCTCACATCAGAGGGTGAATGTTACCGTTGAGAGTCCTTTACTGCTTGTATCATAACTTTATAGATCAGAGTATCAGAGATCCTGTTTTACAGTGCTGGTGCATTCAGAAGTTGTAACTGGACTTCTTCATATAAGCGTGTCACACATATTTGCTTTTAAGAAGGATGCGTCTGATTCTGTCATAGTATTCTCATCTTTTATGCTCGCATAATCAGAACTTCTAGTGATATTCTGGCAGATCGTCTATGCTCCTTACATCAGAACATCTTTTTCACATCAAAACTTCCTGCATGAAAAGATACTTTTATTAGCGAGCATAATTATTCTTTATGTATATATATATATATCATGTGTTTCTTATCATCAAAACTCTTGCAGGGATGTAGAACCAAATTATGTTCTAACAATCTCCCCCTTTTTGATGATGACAAAAACTTGTATATTTTGATGGAATATAAAGAACAAAGAATAAAGACCCCTCCCCCCCCCCCCCCCCCCCCCCCGAGTAGAATACTCAGATAATGAGAAAATAAAATACTTCCCTGAAGATCTTCTGATAACACATATTTGCTTCTAATAGGAGTAAAAATATCAGTGATTCTCCCCCTTTTTATCAATAATAAAAAAGTATGAAGTTTCTTGAGAATGTGTGACATCCTCTTCTAGATTCAACTGAGATTCTTTAGATAAATTTTGATGTTGTATTCTCATTACCGTTCCTAATAGTTCCAGAGCTAATAACTTTTTCTTTCTGATTTCCTCTGAAACCTGCGAATCCTTTAAATTCCAGGCTACAGAACATATGCTTTTTTCCCGCCATGTGTAGAGGGCATCCAGAATCCAGGTTTTAGGATCGGTGTTTCAATCTTGCTGTTAAAAATATCTGCAACATAGATGATTTTATCCTTTGGCACCCATATATTTTTGGGTCCATGGTTGTTAGAGTTTCCAAAATTCTGTTTGAATTTTGGTTTGGCATAAAACGCCTTACTAGTATATTTTATATCATGTGTTTGCCCAGTAGTGAAGTGAGAATAAATAGGAGTGCATTTAATAATCAAATCCTTAACTTTCTTAGGTTGGAATACTTTAACTATGTATCCTATACCTTTTTTGCCCTTTCTGCTGACTCCATAGATAATTGAAGCCATCTTTCTTCTATCTATGTTTTTAGCGAGGAATTTCTGAAAGCTATGATCATATTCATTTATGACCTTATCAGGGTTACTAGGAACTTCTGAGATGGTTTTCTTCTGAGTATTTTGTAATTCATTTTCAAGTTTTGAAATTTATTCTTTCAACTCAGAGTTTTCCAATCTCAGAGTCTTAGTTTCTCCAGAGTCAGAAACTGGATCCTTTTTCAGGTTCTTGTTTATGACTCAAAATTTCTGATACCTTTCTAGAATTTCTAACAGACTCTCTTCTAATTGAGATCTAGAAAAGTTAGAAAATACCTCTTCTGACTCTGAGTCTGATTCTGATTCTAATTTAGAGGATTCAGAGACATCTGATAAGTTGTTCGTTTGAGCTATATTGGCTCGTTCATCTTCTGATTCTATTCCATCTTCAGAAGATTCAGAGTCATCCCATGTTTCCATAAGACTTTTCTTCTTTTCGTTAGAGAGCTTCTTTTTAGGTTTCTCTATTTGAAGATTTGCACAGTTGCTCCTGTAGTGATCTTGTTCATTGCATTCATAGCAGGTAATGTTTCTGTTACTGGATTTTCTGTATCCAGAAGATTGTTCAGAGTCATTCCCTGTTCTTCTGGAGTTTCTAAATTTCCTCTGCCTGTGCTTCCACAGCTGATTGATTCTTCTGGATAGAAGGAACAATTTGTCTTTTTCTAACGAGGATTCACCAGAGTTTTCTGCTTCTTCTTTTGCCTGCAAAAATTTGGTTTTATATTTATTAGATTTCAGAGCGAGAGACTTACGTTGCTTCTGGGGCTCATCATCTTATAACTCTATCTCATGACATATGAGAGAGCTAACAAGTTCTTCTAGAGATATTTTGTTCAGATCTTTTGCTAGTTTGAGAGCAGTGAACATGGGTCTCCATTTCCTTGGTAAACTTCTAATGATCTTCTTTACATGATCAGCAGTTGAGTACCCATTGTCTAGAACTTTTAGCCCAACCACCAGAATTTGAAATCTTGAGAACATTGTTTTAATGATTTCATCTTCTTCCATTTTGAAGGCTTCATATTTCTGAATGGGCGCAAGGGCTTTTGTTTCTTTGACTTGCGTGTTTCCTTCATGCGTCATTCTCAAGGAATCAAACATGTGCTCTGCTGTCTCCCTGTTTGTGATCTTCTCATACTATGAGCATGAGATGGCACTCAAGAGAATAATTCTGGCCTTTAGATAATTTCTGAAATCTCTCTTTTGATGATCTGTCATTCTTTTTCTGTCAATCTTCCGACCGCTTTCATCAACAGGATGTATGTGTCCATTTGTTACCATATTCAAAGATCAGTGTCAAACGCTAGGAAGAAAATTCTGATTATGTCTTTACAGTAATCAAATTTTTCACCATCAAATATTGGGGATCTGCTGCTGATTCTGTCTTTCTCATCATGATAATCCTTGCTAATGTTCTGACTTGGTCCCACCATAGTGTTTTTCCTCCTTGGGTCTTTTTCTGACACGGTTAAGTGTTTGTACCCAGATCCAGGTGCTCTGATACCAATTGAAGAAGGGAAAAACACAAGAAGGAGGGGTTGAATTGGGATCTCAAAACATAATGAAAAGAACACGTTGATTTTTATCCTGGTTCGTTTGAACTCAAACTACTCCAGTCCACCCGCCAAGGTGATTTTGCCTCTCTCCAATGATGTCTTAATCCACTAATAAATCTTGATTACAAATCTACTTTGACAATTGCCAAAGTCTTCTTGAGTCTAAAACCATAACCCGATTTTCTCAAGGAATTACAAAATAATATAATTTAGTGTTTACAAATATGTTTTCTAAATAAAACAATATCACAACCGTGATGTATTACACAATTTAAGATTGCTAGGTAGAATTGGGTAAATATGCGTTTCTTTTACGTGCGTAGTAGTTCATCACTTGAATTCTTCTTTTTGTCTTCTTTATATGGTCCATGAAACAATGACATAAGAAGATGCTTTTGGTATGTTCATAACACGAGTTAATGAACTTTCTAAACCAGGAGATCCTTGTCTGTTTGTAGACGTTACATTCGATATTGCATTGATAAATTGTAACGCTTCAGAGCTTCTCACATAAGAGGGTGAATGTTACCGTTGAGAGTCATTTACTGCTTGTATCAGAACTTTATAGATCATAGTATCAGAGATCCTGTTTTACAGCGTTGGTGCATTCATAAGTTGTAACAAAATTCCTTATATAAGCGTGTCACACAAATTTTCTTTTAAGAAGGGTGAGTCTGATTCTGTCATAGTACTCTCATCTTCTATGCTCGCATAATCAGAACTTCTAGTGATATTCTGGAAGATCGTCTATGCTCCTTACATCAGAACATCTTTTTCACATCAAAACTTCCTGCATGAAAAGATACTTTTATTAGCGAGCATACTTATTCTTTATGTCTATATATATCATGTGTTTGTTATCATCAAAACTCTTGCAGGGATGTAGAACAAAATTATGTTCTAACACATCTAACTTTCACTAATTTATCCTCATTTCCCTACTTCATTCGCTAAACTTTTGGATTTCCTTTATATCTGCCTACACATAGTATGCCTGCTATGCAATATGTGCAGACTGTTGTGCGGCTGCTCTGCTTTTCCTACAACATGTGTTTGTAACTTTTCAATATGGGTCCCATTAACTTTTGAAAACAGGAACCAAATATTTTAATCCCATCACACCTCAACTTTTTCAAACTCACTCATTTGTGATAAACAAACAAAAACATATGAACTGAAGCCCTGTGAATGAGAAAAAATATACTTCTTCTGCTAACATTTTAAACAACATAGCTATGTGTCAATTCCTTTCTAACAATACATGGATTTCAACAACATTTAACAAGTTTCTACTATTCATATTGAGTAAGGTATGGCTTCACACTTTCTTAATCAATTATTACCCATAACAAGGTTTTGCAATACATTATATTAGTGTATAACCAGGTTTCAAACTATTCTTTTTAGATACTATGATTTCTCACAATGGGAAAATCATCAACACCAATGTTGCAGATGCTAGAAAAGAAAGGAGACTCACCATGCTTAACAAAAAAACATTTTCCTTGCATCCAACAAAGAAAATGTCAATCCTTTAGGGACAGTACAACAGATCCCAAAATCCTCTACACATACTCCTTCAACTCAGCATACACCTCCAGTTTCTTCCACATCATATACAGTTGTCGAAGGCACTACATCATACATACCTCAAACTGAATCTTCTGGTCGTCATCAAAATGAAATAACCTCTCTGAAGCGCTCCAGATTTGATGTTAACCATCGTCAAAATATCTTTAACAAATTCAAATTAACCTCCATTTTGAAGACCTCTCACTTCAATACACATAATACTCTCGTTTACTATGAAATTTGGTAAGCAACTGCTGGTCTTCCAAATCAAATAAAAATGGTAACTTGCAGGATCGACCAAATTGATCCTAATGGAGAAATTTTAGCACCGGGTGGTACTATCATTTGACCATGTTTTACTAATAAAACTAATATTTCGTCATATTTTGTGACGTCGAAGGTATAAGTTCTTTTTGGGAATTTATCATTCTTTTCAGGTTCGACAGGATTTTTTCCATTCGAAGGAGCCAAGACTTCACAAGGATATGGTGCTTCTTGCTTTAAATCATCCAAATCAACTTCGACATCTCCGTAGTCAGAGAGTTTATTATAGGTTTCTTTTTTGTCTGTGGTTGTTTCGACATAAGAAATTCTTTCTTTCCTATGGCTCTTGTTTGCTCTGGCCTTTTTGGCCTTCAAGCGCTCCAATTGTCGAAACCTATCTGCCAATTGGGCCATATCCCTTAAGTAATGGAGATCTAATTTCTTTCTGATGGAGAAATCTAATCCTCTTGCAGCCATCTAACCTAATTCATGTTCAAGTACTTGAGTGAAACATTTTGTCTTTAGCAGACGGAATTTGTTGAGGTAATCATCAATTGGCTCGCTAAACTTGCCCTTAATGCTATCCATTCACTGAGACTTATCTTGGATTGACCTACATAAAATTGTTCATGAAATAGTCTCTCTAAACGTGTCCAATCTTGGATAGAATTTGCTGCAAGGGTAGTAAACCAAGTGAAAGCAATTTTGGTTAGTGAACTAGGAAAATATTGTATCCTTAGGTTTTCATTGTTTGCTATGTCCCCAACCTTGGTAAGATACCTAGCTATGTGTTCGGCATCTGATTCGCTGGTGTCACCAGAGATTTTTTTGCACTTTAGGACTTTCCAACCCCTGGGCAATTCAGTATGCAAAATATATTCAGATAAGGGAGATGTATAATTGGCCTAGTAAGGCCTACATTTACACCATTTTGTGCCATAATTCTTTCGACCATGGCTGCCAAATTTTTGTCTCCTGCCATATTGTCTCGTCGAACTTGATATAACACTTCGGTTTCTATTTACCATTACAACCCTAGGTTCTGGTTGCCTTACGACTTGTGGTTCTTGCCTAAAAGGTTCAACCCTAGGTATTTATACATTCGTAACTCTAGGTATTTCGACCATTCCTCCCTGATTTAACACATTATCCTGGGGTAGATTTCTTTGATTCTGTTGAACTTGGTTTATTTTGGGTCTTCTTATAAAATTACCCCTTGATTTTTCCTAACCCACTCACTCTAAGTAGGTGTTATTGGTTGGGGTACACTAAAGAAATCAGTGATGCGTGTCATTTATTGGTTCGCCTGAGTAGTGTTTTAAATCAAAGGGTTAAAGATTGTACCCATTGTTTGTGCAAGCATCTGGACCGTTTTGTGGTTATTTTTGACAATTTGTTGTCTAATTACTGGTGCAAATTGATTTGTTAAATTTGGTAATTGGGAAGAAAATCCTTCGATTTATGGTTGGGCGTTTTGACCCCTGTTATTAACCGCATATCTAGAGCCTTGTAATTGCAAAGTGACGTTCATCCCAGGATCTGAATATGTTGAAGTAGAATTATGTAAACCCATCATAAATAAAGATGGCATGCCATAAGGCCGCTCACAGCCATTTTGAGGCATGGAAAAACATGGTGGCTGCTGAGGCCTATGAAAAATATTTCCCCCTAGAGGGGGGGTTCCTTGTGAACTCTGAGGGCCTATATAAGTTCAAAAGAGGGCCTGTGTAAGTATTCGACTATGTTGGCATCGAACTTGTTGATGACAATATAGCCTTAGAAGAAGGCGTAAATGTCGTAGTTCCCCTTGTAGAAGTGTGCAGGGGTGGAAATTCATCATTGTTAGGAGGATTTCGATTACCTGTCTGGACTTGATTCACCATTTTCCTAACATACTTTCTTTTTGGTATTTCCTTGTTGTTTGTGGCTAATTTACCACTCCTAAGTCTCATAAAACACAGAAAAATAACAGAAATATTGAACACAAGTCCCACCAAGTGTGCCAATTTGTTTACCGTGAAATTTGGTAAACAACCACTAGTATTCCAAATAGAATAAAAATGATAACTTGCATGATCGACCAGCTTGATCCTAAGTACATGTGTTCTCATTCAAAACTTCTATTCTTAAAACGAAGAGTGTTTTCAACAACATCTTCATTCTTTTAGACAAAGATTATTTCAATTGTTACTTCTTATATGGTAATGTAATGCTTTAAAGATAAAAACTAGAATGTAAAAGGCTTTCAACTGAAATTTAAAGGAATGTATAAAATTTCAAGTAAAGTTGAATGACTATAAATATGAAAATGGTACAGCATACGTACATTCTCACAAACTCGTTTCTCCAACGCTAGTACTTTGAGTAATTTTGAGTATTTTGTACAAAGATGTGAACACCGTGAATCCTAACACTAAGACCCCTATTTATACTAATTTCGACCAAATAGTCTCTAAATAATATGTTGCCACGTTCGACATTTAAATGCGTATTCGAACTCCAAGCTTCCATGCGTCTCTTAGGATAAGATCAATCTTTTGAATTTGAAAAACTTCTTGTCTTCAAAGCGCTAAATGTAACGGTAGAAAATGCTTTATGATACTTCGAATAACTTGAAATCTCTCTGGTTCGCATACAAACCTTTTGACAACACTTAGAAAAACAAAGCTTTTATTAAGTTTTTATCTGTCGAGACTTTATAAAGACTTCTCTACTCTTTGTTTCGAACTACATTCCTCTAACCATATATCATTTCAACTAATATTTCATATATTCGAAATTTCCAGTAAAAAAATTTCCCCCAAAAAATTTCTATTTCAAATTTCTTGGAGAAACATGCATTTCTTTGCAAAATAATTATATTTTGACGAACATAAAATCTTCATGATAGATAATAACTGCTATGACGTCAGAATAATCATGACTTACTTTTTTAAAACTTATAATCAAGGCGTGCGTACAACAATTCCATCATTTGCTACAAAATTAGGTTTCCAGTGTGGCTTTTAAACAAGCAACCTCTTATATCAGCTTGTTACAGATCACCATGTGTCCCACTAACTCTTGTATTTAAAATATGAACTGAACAATTTATAGTTTATAAATATCCTTCTTCTTCTTCAAATACACTGTGATACGGTGGCAGAACCGACTGTTAATACTGGTTTGTGTTTTTTTGAGCAAGAGTCGTCACCGACTTTTCTTTTATCCAACAAAGGAAAGGGTGAAAAGAACAGAAAAAGACCTTTTTCGAGATTTTCTGAGTAAGGGGGTAGATTATGAAAAAGGAAGGTATAGCACCCTTTCCATCTGTGGTTTTCCACGGGCTCTTAGGTACTTGCTCATTTTGAAAATTGTTTGTGTGTTTTGAAAGATTTTGTTTGTTTATGGTAACTCTTGTATCAGTCCTCAAGAGTGTGATAAAGCATTTTTGAAAATTAATTTGAAAGGTGTGTAAGTGTAAGAAATCAGATTTGAGCAAGTACTTAAGAACTGTCTACCTACTCGAAAAAGGGCATTTTTTCCTCCTTTCCTTTAGATAGTTCTATCCTACTATTAGTGAGTAGGTAGCCCTATCGTCGGATGTTGAGGGACTATCCAAAGGGACGTTTATGGTCATTGAAGGTAACATGTAAAGATACCTTAGCATTTCGAAGGGACTGTCATCATATAGGCAACATCGAGGGACAAGATAATTTCTCGTCGGAAACTCGAGGGACATTTAGGGACTATGATCTTTATGATGACTTTAAACTAAGGGTCTTTGCTAAGATATCCCTACGTTCGAGGGACATGACCATTATTTTCCGAGACAACCAAGTGAGGTATACCCTAAGGGTGCAAGTGTGCAATAGTGTGTTTTTTAAGTTATGTTTATCTTGCAATTAGGGTTTTCTATCATTCATTTTTATCTTTCCATACAATCCTATTAATCTAAGCATTGTATAAAATATAGTAGCTGAAGGTAAAGGCGGAAATGTAAACCTAGACTATTACAGAGCTTTGGGGCAGTTACATAATAGTTAAGAGTGCGGAAAAGAAATCTTAAAACTATTATATCCCGGAAGAAATTACATGATAATGATAAAAAAATGCGGGAAAAATAAAGCTACGCTA
Organism: Vicia faba; assembly: GCA_948472305.1. NCBI lineage: Eukaryota > Viridiplantae > Streptophyta > Magnoliopsida > Fabales > Fabaceae > Vicia > Vicia faba. Next base: position 1,678,942,917 of record OX451736.1, on the reverse strand, counting down.
TTACACTTGAATGCGCCCAATACACTTTATCTAGGAAAATAAAAATAAGATGAAAATAGCAAAGAAAATGTTTTGGTGATTTTTTATGAAAAAAGGATTTATGATAATTAATTAAATAAACCTAAAAAACCTAATTAATTTTAATTAATAAAAAATGTTAATTTTGAAAAAAGTTAATTAAAATACCTAAATCCTAATTAGTTTTAATTAATAATAAATGTTAATTTTGAAAAAAAAAGTTAATTAAAATATCTAAACCCTAATTAATTTTAATTAATAAAAAAAGGTTAATTTTGAAGAAAAAAAATTAATTAAAAAAAACCTAAAACCTAATTAATTTTAATTAAAAAAAGGTTAATTTTGAAAAAAAAAGGTTAATTAAAAAAAACCTAAAATCTAATTAATTTTAATTAAAAAAAGGTTTTTAAAAAAAAAAAAGCTTATGTTTAATGATTAACAAAAAAGGATTAAATTTGCCAAAAAATAGATAGAGGAAGAAACATCAATGGAAAATAGGATAAGAAAATACAAATAATGCAAATGTCAGGGGTGGGTGTTGAACCAAAAATTAATTTAAAATCTAAAATTAAATTTAAAAAAAAAACCTAAAATTAATTATTCGAGTTTATTATGAAAAATTAAAGGTTTGTGAAAAATATTAGGTTTTATGAAAAAGGTTTTAAACAGAAAGAACGAAATTAGGTAAATGGATAAATAAAATGGAAGAAAACCAAAACCAATAAGAGTGAGTGTTGAACTCACGCCCTTAACCTCACTGATCACCCCCTTTACCACTGCGTCATGGTGTTGTTGGTTATTGTTATGATCTGACCTCAGCGTTTTGTAATAACCCTGCATGGGAGCATTACGATGGTCCAAACCTGTAATGTTGAATCTCATGAACACATTAAGAAAATTAGTATATCATAAAATACAAAGAAAAAATATATAAAATTTTATAATGTTAAAACTGATAAGGCATGTATGAATGCTTCTACAATCTTTTGACCATAGAGATCAAACCAGCCTTACCCTTACTGGAGAAGTAGTGAGATGGGGGTTTGTAACAAGGATGGCTTGTTTGTAGTGAGATGGGGGTTTGTAACAAGGACTTCAAGATTTTTAGAGTTCTTGAAAGAATTTGATATTTTGACAGGGTTGTGGTAAATGTTTATTTTTGTCGTGTTTGTGTGAAAACAATTAGATTATATAATGGAAATTAGAGTAAAGATATGGGCTTTGAATGTGAAATTGGGCCTCCAATAACCACAAGCAATAGTGCAGATTTTTATTCACTTGAGTATGACACGTTCCAGGATAAATCGCAGGGACTTAAGTGCAATTTTTGAAGTTGAAATATGAAAAAAAAAAAAGTAGCAGACATCGCGAACTAACTCCTGTCCCAAAATAGGCTCAATCGGATAAACAGTGAATTAGTTATGAATTTTTGAAGTTTTGGCTCAGACAAACTTATTTTGGGCTCTAGTGTCAACTCTGACACGTTCTTCAATAAAAAAACTGGTATTGATCGGAGCAGAACCCGGTCTCGACCTTGGAAGAAAAGTTGTAAATCTCTGAGTCAGTGACCTTGTGTAAATATATGGGTCCGATCCGATAAAAATTGACCGAGTTATGAATTTTCGAAGTTTCAACCCAGATGAAATAATATTCAGCATTCAGGATTTTCGGCGCGTCACGCACACTCTGGGAAAAAAACGAAGGCCTTTTGGATACTGTTCGAACTCGATACCTCATGTGAAAACATAGGCAACTCAATTTGTGAAATTTTATCGCCAGAACCAGCTCGATACAATGAAAATTGACCAAGTTATGATTTTCTAAACATGACGCAAATAAACTCCAGTCACAAATTTTGTGTACGAAAATACTTGATAAATCTGCATTTTTGAAGACCATCTGATCGAAATTGGGTTCCATCCGTGAGAGATGAAAACGTAGATGACATAAAGGTGGAATTTTTACCATTGGAACGGGTTCAAAACGAGCCACAGGCTTTAAGTTATGAATTTTTTAGTGCGTAAAAACTACACTTTCAACACACTTTTTCACCACATTTCTTCGAGAAAACTCGTACATTCAGAGACCTTCTTTAAAGAATTGGCTATCGAGCCGAACCTGAATTTGAGAATATGTTATCATGGATATCTTGGCGAAAGAACACCTGAATATGACGCGCCGGGTTGGACTTGTGAATCTTTGAACCCCGAATCGTTGCGAAACGACGAATCGATCTTCAGCACAGAAAATACTCTGAGAACATCCATTGGCGAAATAAACGTCACTTGTAACCTGAAGAAGCTTGCTAAATATACCTTGATTACATAACCATAAAACCAAAGATATGCATGTATGTAATAATTAAATGTAAGCCAAAAAGGTCGAAATAAAGAGGGTAAATTTTGGGGTACAACACACACTTTTTCATCTTCTCAATCTTCTAGTTTTCTCAAAATTTTACACCCTCTCTTTCTCAAAAAAAAAAAAACTCCCAACAATCAATAAATTGCATCTGTCAATCATGGCGCCATCTAAAAAAGGAAGAAAATCTAACAAAAATGTGAAGAACAAAGAAGTGAAGATCATGAATGACGCTGTATTCAAGTCGATTCACCACATCACAAAACCCATTCTTATTGGAAATCAAGAACTGGTTCCAACACCACACATTTCTGTTGAACAACAAGGAATTTATGCTTCTCAGGTAATAATTCCTTTTACCCTTACTGATAAAACCCTACGGTACATGGGACTTTTGATGTATTATAAATGTATAGAGAAAATCAAGAAATTTTTTCATGTTTACTATGATACAAAATCCATTGTTAACAAAGTTAAACCATTTAAGAAAAGAGAAAATAACCCTGATAAACAACTAGCAAAATCATCTGTGGAGAAAATTCCAAAAGAGACTCCCTCAATTACTGTACCCGAAGACAAACCCTTCGAGTTTGACTATGTGACTGAAAACTTAAAACCCTTTAGGTCTTTCCTTGTAGCAGTTAAGCAATATCTTGCTTGGCTGGCTAAAGTCAAAAAAGAAAAATCCCAAGCCTGGAAAGACTTAGGCATCTTCAACTTAATTCAAATGTCGAAGATAGGTTTTAGCTACTGCCAACCCATGCTTATTTCCTCATCGTACTTCTGGGATAGTACTAACAATACTTTCCATATCCCCTATGGGATGATAACTCCTACTCTCTTGGATGTGGATGTTATCACTGGATTCCCCTACTAGAGAAACCTTTGATCCTTATCAACAAGATACAAACACCATCACTTTTAATGTCGACAATGTTGCCTTCACCAAATACATGAATCTTTACCATGTCGAAGGAGATGAAGTGTATGACATTAAGCATATAACTTTACTTTCTCTCATGCTGTCTAGGTGTTTTTTTATGTAAATATTTACAAGTAGCCAGAAGATTCCTCACCTTAGTAAACCAACTCCATTATGGTCGAAAAGTGTGTCTTAGTGAACTAATACTTACTGGATTATATGAAAGCCTTGGGTCTGCCACTTCCAAACTGAAAGAATACAAGGCATGCACAAACTTGTTGCTAGCTGGTCCATATTGGATGCTCCAATTATGGATTAATGCAGCATTCAAACCATCCCTCGGTACTTCTAGCATAGTGAGCAGCGAAGATCCAGACATTCAAAATCAAACTGTCGAGGGAACAAGACTGCTTCAACAGACTCCTGAGGATGATGAAAAGAACTTTGGGAATTATTTCACTATGTACGTCATGATGTTTTCAAAATTTCATATCTTTAGTCCTTCGATGGCTCCTTTTTCCAATAGGACTCATGGCCCATAATGGCTTACAAGATCTCTTTTTAACATTTCCCCTGAAGACACAAATATTGTTGATACTTTGAGAGTATTTTTACTCCCTAGGCTAATTGCCTCAAGAATTTGCCTGTAAAAAGTAACATATGTATGCTTGCTTACCAACCAAATTTTGTGTCTCGACAATTTGGGATTTGCCAACTAATCCCCGAGCCTATATTTGGAAGAAAACATGAACTTTGTACAGCAGGAATGAAGTTTTCATTTTCAGAATGTGAAGAACACATGGCTCATCATGTCAATTTTGCAGAATTTAATCCTGTTCCTTTTTACTCATCTTTATACTGCTCGAAGGGCTTTGATATTTTGTGGTAGTTTTATTCAAAGAATATGTTCTACGCCAATTTTCTTAGCCAGCATCTGAAGAAATCTTTTGCAACTATGCAGGATCTGAGCCACAAAGGTAAATACACGCGCATCAAGGAAATCCAGGCGTTCCAAAAATACTTTGAAATTGTCTATGATCCAACCAACCTTAGTCGAATTACTTTTAATGCAACACAAACTTTAAAAGAGAAATTTACTAAAAAAATCCTCGTTTAAACATTCCTACTTGTGTCATACCTGAACAAAAATATGACTTAGCTTTCAAACTTCACCCACCAAGATTTCCAAAATTGCCCAGTGTTGATTTTGCCCTGGCTTTCTATCCTCCTTACCCAAACTGGTTTGTTTGTGGTAATTACCTATACTTTTTAAAACAAGAGTCTCAAAAACCTACTAATCGAGGGGTTTCAACTAAGTACACTTTGGACAGTTTCAAAGGCTTCCTTCACTATGACTTGTCAATTATCTCCATTATTTCTTCGACAAGTGAAGGTGTGGAACCAAAGGATTTCCTTGGTCCTATCAATTTATATTGTTATTATTTCCTTCATACTTCGTACTAACCATCATTATGAATGTATATTATTCTAGACGTCGAAAAGAAAAACACTAAGAAGGAACAACCTAGTTCGAAGACAATTTCAACTGTAGCCTTCGAACCAACCAATGTCTCAACAAAAAGCACTACTCCAGATACTAAGAAATCTAAAGCATCAAAGGTATGATTCAAAGTCCTGCAAGTTTTTTGTACTATACTACTTCTTCTAACAGTATTATTCTTTTAGGCTAGTCAATTACTTCCAAAATCTTCACACAACCAACTCATCTACAAACCAAGAAGTAAAAGAAGAAGAAGACAAAGAATTCTGATGCAGATTCTTCACAACCAACTATGCAGAAGCCTAAAATCACTATCTTTCGCCCAAAGCCCAAAGAAAAAAGCACGTCCCAACCATCTTGATGCATAGTCTTAGAGTGGGTCAAAATTGACAAATCAAGTCCTGATGGACAAAAGGTATAACTATTACAGGAAAATCAGCCAACTCCCATTGAATACCTAAATAAACACAACGCATTTCTTGATAGTGGTGCTGCTTCGTACCATCCTTTATAAAGTGATAAACCATTCAACAAAGGGTCTTCATCTGCAATCAACAAACTTGATGCAACTATTCAATCTGAGAAAGGAGACATTTCTCAAATTGAGAACAACCCAGAGGTACATCAAGGGACCACGAGGGCTAGTGATGATGAAGGGGAAAAAGATGATAGCCCTAGAGAATCTTTACCCAAAAAGATTAAATTTGCTGATGATCTTCCTGATGGTGAAGAACCTCTTACTAATGATGAAATTGCATCGTTCTCTGCTGAAGTAGTGTTAAGGTTAAATTTTTTTATAGAGAAACCTGCATTTCCGTGTATTACTATCAAACAATTAGGATTTATTTTACACTTGTATCTCACATTATTCATTTTAAATAATATAACTATAAATTTCTTGATAACAAATAATCAGTATATACATCCTTGATTGCATACAAATTTGTTGCATTGTCGACAAGCTACAGAATATCAAGAACAATATACAAAACTAGATAGAGACCAGCACGATGCACGGGGCAAAGATAAATTTTTCAAGTAGTATTATAAATGTAGATTTTGAATTTATCTATAATATAATAAAATTAAATGCTCTAGAAAACACAATAATAATCTCTCCTCTTTTCCATCTATCTCACCAATTGAGGGACATTTTGTATTCAAAAATTACTTTTTGCAACTAAATTGTACTTTTGGTTATATGGCAAATAGACTTATTATGAATTGTGTACAAATAAGACACTATTTTGTTAACATATTACACCCTTCCCCAACACTAACTTTTTCTTAACAAGCTTCACTTCTCTCTCATATGAACCTCCACACGCCAACCTCACTTCTCACTCATCACAGTCCACCTCTCTTCTTGATATTGTTCAGACTTCAAAAAAACCTTTACTTTCCTTCATCTTCCACTGTCACAAATTGATTTTTCGACGACCTTCATACTCTTTCAATGTAGTTGCAATGTCTTTCAACTTCAAAATGGCAAGACCTTATGAAAGTGTCAAAGACATCAATGAAAGTAATGAGTTTTGGAAAATATTTGTTCGGGTTCATCACAAATGGAGTGTTGTATCAAGAAATAAGGAACACTTTGAAATGATTCTGGTTGATAAAGAAGTAAGCATGACCAGGTTTCCATTTATTGTATGCAAGGTTTTTTTGGTTTACATGAACTGTTATCCATTTATGTATGGTATCCTGGTTTGTTCTGTTGTTAAGTACATGACTTATGTTGTGTTTTAAAAAATATTTTTGGTATTATGAAAGATCTTTACTCTTAAAATGCATGTATAGTTTTCTGAAAAATTTCTTATTTTATATTATAGATGTTGCTTGTGATACGGTGGCCAGAACCGGGACGTGTTTCCCTTTTTAAGAAATTGTTGGTTTGCGTTTTGTGTTTGTGTTTGCAAAATGTCGCGGTAAGCAAGAGTCGCCACTGACTTTTATTTTATCCAACAAGGAAAGGAAAAAAACACAGAAAAATTCCTTTTTTGAGATATTTCTGAGTACGGGGGGTAGATTATAGAAAGGGAAGGTATTAGCACCCTTTCTATCCATAGTTATCTACGGGCTCTTAGGTACTTGCTCATCATTTTCAAAATTGTTTTCTTTGTGTTTGTGTGATTTGAAAAGCTTTTGTTATGACTTCGATTTAACTCTTGCTTCTGTCTTCAAGAGTGTAATGAAGTGTTTTGAAAAACTTTGTTTGTAAAGGAGTGTAAGTATGAAAAAGTTTGTTTTGTTTGAGCAAGTACTTAAGAGCTAATCTACCTACTCGTAAAAAAGAATCGTTCTATACTTGTTCCTTTAGACAACGCTATCCCACTATTAGTGAGTAGGTAGCATCATCGTTGGAGTTTTGAGGGTCAATTTGAAAGGGACGTATGGTCACTAAAGCAATGTTAGGACGTCTTAGTAATAACCCTAATGTCTTAGATCAATTATTCGAGGCAACAATATCTGAGGCAACCATTCTGAGGCAACTTTCTGAATCGGGACTTTGATCTTTGTTTAGACAAAAGGACGACCACTAAAGCATCTTATACTCAATGACCGTTTACCGAAGGCAACCAAATGGGAGTGTACCCTAGGAGTGTGCATGTGCGAGTGATTCAATTTCAGATTATTTATCTTTGCACATTTTAAGGTTATCTAACTGTTTTAAAGTTTATCATACATTCTTGTCATGCAAACCCTAATTATTCATACATCTAACAGTTTGATATTTTGCGGAATTTAAAATGCGGAAATTAAACTACGTTATTACAAGGCTTCGGGTATTTACATAGCCAAAAACAAACCCTTTGAAAATAAAGCGATAAAAGTAAATACCTAATTAACTATTACAAATAAATTGAAAGACAAGTAAAAAGTAAAAATAAAGAAGAGAAAAGACTTCTTCGATCCATGCCATGGACTCGTTCGATTCACCCTTCTTTGGCCTTCTTTCAATTAATCTAGGGAATGGGTGTGAGTAGCCTTCGATTGGGCTTGAGAATTGACGGGGCAAGCTTCGATTTTCACCCTTTCCTGCCTCCTTCGATTGGGTTTGGGAAGGATATGGGTAAACTTCAATTGCAGGGAGAAAGGGGGGGGGCTTCGATTCAGAGGAAGAAGGCTGCCTTTCGATTCTATGAAGGGTGTTGCTGGAAAGGCCTGAAGGATCACCTGTGGAGGCACTGCATCTGCAAAAATATGTTAGCAAAATAAAACGCATGACCTGGGTATCGAAACCTAGGTCCTTCGATCCTGCGCGCGCTGGGTCTTTTCAGGCTATATCTGTAGCAAGTGTTAGCAACAAAAAACATGACCTGGGTGCCAAACCCAAGCCCTTTGATTCTGTCTAGAATGACAAATCTAATGAAACAACAAATATGGATGTGTTATGTAAATACAAAGTTTGACATTTTACCCTCTCTTACCAGTAGTTGGAACCTTCAATTTGGCACTTTCTGGATGTGGGTACCTTCGATCTGGGATTTCTGGGCGTGGATACTTTTGTTGAAGGGTTGCTTTGGCTTGGATTACTTATGAAAATGTTGATAACCTTTGGTGGGTTTGTGGACAGCGTATCTCAAAATGTCCTCCTTCTTGTAATGTGTCATTGGTCTCGTATTTATAGTAGTGTGAGGGTGCATGAAAATGGCAAGGGATAACCATTTAACCAGACCTTTAAAGCCATGAGACAAGAATCAAACATATTAAAAGATTTCCTTTTTGAAATATTCATGTCGCTTTGGAATCTTGAATGAACTTGGACACCTTTGATTTTCGAATGCCTTCAGGCCATGCTCTTTGATTGGTCTTGAGTTGCCTCCTTCGAATGGACTTCTTATGTACCCTTCGAATGGGCCTTTTGAATGCTTCTTCAAATGGACCTTTTGAATACTTCATCGAATGAACCTTTACATGTTCTTCGAATGGACCCTTTGAATGCTTCTTCGAATGGACCTTTACATGTTCTTTGAATGAGTCATTTACATGTTCTTAGAATGAGCCTCTTTCCTGGTGTGCTGGCAAGTTGAGGGGCCTTTTCCTTTGTTAATCGAAACAAACTTGTAGGAGATTCTTGCCTCGTGAGTCGAAGGTAAGCCTGAAGTAGTTAATGCATAGTCGAAGCATTGTGAAATTGACTTGATCGAAGGGGTCCAACGCTCAATCGAAGATTTGCGGACAAAATCTTGATCGAAGGGTTCCAAACACCTAATCGAAGCTTACTAATCAAATCCCGATCGAAGAGTGCCAAATGCCCGATCGAAGACTGGTGAGTCAAGCCTGTATCGAAGGATTTTGGATACCCAATCGAAGACTTTTCCCAGATTCCAATCGAAAGACACTTTGTTCATCTCCAAAAAAAATATTATTTTCGTTAGGCAAGTGTTTATGACCAACCATGTAAGGGAAGACCTTTGAAAACATGAGAGGGCAAATTTTGGGGTACAACAGCTGCCCATGTTCAATCTTCTTAAACCTGAGGATGTAGATTGGCTTGCGTGCCTTTCGTGATCCGAAGGTGGAAGAGGATTGAACACTAGAGTGCCCAGAAATTTGCACTCGCATGAAGTGGTGTCCATCTTGCGATGTCGGGAATGGGCTTACAGATGCCATTTGGAAATTGCTGACGAGGGGATGGGCTTAAAGAAGCCATCCGAAGGAGTGTCGATCGCATAAGAGATTCCTTAGTGAGAGTTTGTATGGCTGTTTGTTGAGGAAGATTCCGCTGGGGAATATTGATCTCTGTCTTGAGAGAAATAGAATTTTAGGTGCTTCAGTCGTCCGTAATTCTATTGGGGTATCATCTTTGTTTTGAGAAAGGTTGAATTTTAGGACATTCGATCGTCCGTTATTCTTGTTGAGGAACCATCTCTATTGAAATTTAGGACCTTCCGTCGTCTGTTATTCTACTGAGGAATCATCTTTGTTGAAATTTAGGAACTTCGGTCGTCCATTATTCTACTGAGGAACCATCTCTGTTGAAATTTAGGAACTCGTCCGTTATCTACTAAGGAATCATCTCTGTTGAAATTTAGGAACTCGTCCGTTATTCTACTGAGGAATCATCTCTGTTGAAATTTAGGAACTCGTCCGTTATTCTACCGAGGAATCATCTCTGTTGAAATTTAGGAACTCGTTTGTTATTCTACTGAGGAATCATCTCTGAGAGATGAGATTAAACTTGCTATCCGGTCGTAATCCAGGCATCAGAGTCGCGAATTCTTGTCGGTATCATCTAAAAGTTTATTCTCTATTAGAGGTCATGGGTTCAACACCGACTAACTACAAAAATCTATTAACTTAACAACTTATTTTTAAAAAGTTCAATATAAAATGATTTTATAAACTTTAAAAAATAATTTTTATGTTGTTCTTGCAATCATTTCATCTATTTCAATATTATTTATATATTTTTGAAAAATAAAATTAATTCTATCTACTCAATATAATGATATTATTTAAGTCAATATAATACAAGTTTTGTATGTTATTCCTTAAATCATGAAGTTATATCATTAAATTTGGAGTAAAAAAATAAAAGGAAATATAAAACAAAATTATTTAAAAAATTTATTATGATGATTTGTTGCATAGACTCCAAGTCATTCAAATGTAGAATTTCCCTCATCCATAAAATAACGAAGATTTAATATTTTTTTTTAAATATAGAGAAAAAAAAAAGAAAGGAAATATGAAAAAAAATTATTGAAAGTTTTGTCTATAATGATTTGTTGCATAGCGTCTGAGTCATTCGAATGTAGAATTTCTCCCATTCATGAAAATATAAATATTTAACATTTTAAAATATTGGTAAAAAATACAAGGAAATAGAAAACAAAACTATTGAATTTTTTCACTTATTTCACATTTTTAAATTTAAATAACATCATTTTTTTATCATTTCTATATTTCAAATATATATTTTATTTAAAATTATTCTCTCTTTTTTATTCTCTCTTTCTTATCTCCTCAATTACAATTTTTATTATACTAAATGAAATTGAAATATATATAATTTAATGTTACATAAAAAATCCATGAAATTGAAATATACTGCTTACAATTTCTTCACTATTTTCATGGAAAATTCTTTCATTATCAACATTTGAGTTTCACAAGACAACATCTAAGATATATAATGATGGATTGATGTGTTGGCAATATCTTGAGCATAGTTAATTTATGAATGTAGGGCATATATTCGTCGTATGTTGACTCAGATACTATACCTCTTGGTTCTTATATAAAATGAAGGGAAAATATTATTTTATTTTTAATTAAATATATATAAGATAGGGTATTTCCCCTCGATTTTATTAAAAACTAAGGTATTATATTACCTGCAAAAACATGGTGAATGTTAAAAAATTGAAAGTAACATGTATTATTTTTTTCTTCAAATTTTTACCATTCACTACTTTCTTTGTGTGCTGTAATATTCAAACAAAGGATTTGTATTATGAAACAACAACATTGCTTGTAATTTACAATACATTTATGAATAAATTTCTCAATATTGTAAATCCATGAAAACAATAAATTATAGAGTGTTTTCTTTTCTTTGACAATATACGCCGATTATTTTAAAATATAACAATGACCTTGCAAAAGGTGAAAAAACAACAATAACACTATTATAATAGATAGATTACAAGAGCAAAAAAAATGTTTTGTTCAAATTTGGTATTAAAAGAACAATATACAACACAAAACCTTGAAGATTTTTATGTCTTGTAATCCATCCCAAAGAATGATGTGTACAAGTTTGTAGCGGCTGTAGATGAGTTAGGTTTATGTTAAAATTTAATAAACGAGTGCTTTATAGTAAAATTGGATTATCTAAACCCTGATTATTAAAAAATCAAAGGAATGGATCATTTATTTTTTAAGTAAAAAATAAAACAAAAAAGAAAGACACCACTTTTAAAGAAATATAAACATAAATTACATTTACTAGGATTCAAAGCATGTCCTGAATTTTTTCTCCCTCAGTTTTATTCAAAAACTGAGATAATAGATTGTATTTAAAAATAAATGTGTAATACCTTTTTTTCTCTCATACCTATATATGATGATTCATCTTGAATATTAAACCAAAATGAACCCCAAGATTTATAACATGCATAAAAATGACAAAACAATGATACCCATTAAACTAAAACGAACTAAATTAGTAAGTATAACATTGAACTTATATTATTCATCTTCTTCAAGTTTTTATTTGACATTGGATGTGTATCGACAAGAAGAGAGAAGTTTGAGGGCCGAGAAAAAAGTTGAGAGGATAGGGGTAACTGTATTTCATGACTAAGTTATAGGAGAGGAATTAGCAATGGGCTTCAGTGTTATGTTCTCATCAGACTCCACCTCATCAACTAGTTTCCACATCAGCGCCATTTGGCACACAATTTTGATTTTGACAAACAAATTTAACAGAAAGGACAAACATGCCACATTTTTTAAATATAAATTATCTAATTGGTCGTTTTAAAAGAAAAGATACCAAAATGGACCCTTAACTATATGTAAGGGACCAAAAAGAGTATTAAGGAAAAAATAAAACATAGTGCATCTTGGATTTATAACTCTATTTTTTATTGAGTAAGGTGAAAGATTTGTTATAAAATATATTATTTGTAGTAGCGATAATATCTCTTCAAATTCCAGAGGCTTTAGAAATCGGCATTTGTTGCCACTTACCTAATAAAGGTAAATTAACTAAGCAAGGGTCAATAATCAAAGGTCTCATTTCTGCTTGAGATTGCAAATATTAGACTATATAACATAATTCATTTATTATTACAACCCACCCACAAGAACCTTATATGAATTTTTATAATTCTAACTACAACCAATAACGCTTTTCATGACGAAACTTTCACATTATCCAGAAAAACATCAAGGTTTTATACCAAGGCACCCCATATATTTATTTTAAAAAAAATAACTTGATCCCTCGTTTATTTAAAAATATGGGGTGACATATCATTCTGGACATGCTTTAAATCCTAGCTACTACATTTTATGTTTCTACTTGTGAAAAAGAGTAAAATAAATGATCTAACCATTCAGTTTCTTTAATAAACCGAGAGATAAATAATCTGATTTCTACTATAAAAACACTCGTTGAACAGATTTAACCCTAATTCTATCTTATTTGTAGTCGACCCACCGTTTTTTAGCTTTTTCAATCCATCTCAAACAATGGTGTTGACGTTGTTGTTGTTGTTGAAAGTTTTTAACATTTATGATATATTCGTCGTTACTGGTGGATTGCAAGTGCACAAAAAAACAGTTTCCAATTTATGCAACAGACACCTTATTAGAAGTTGGATGCATTCAAACACATTTTCTATGCTAGTGAAGGTAGTGATAATGATAGTGCAACAATCAATCTTGGATGCAATGATAATGATAGCATAACCAATCTTGGATCTCTAGCATCTTGTATGAGACCTGGACATGTTGTATTTTTATTCCAAAACTGAGAGGATATTTAATTCCAAAACCAGCAATTCATTAACAAACAAGGTTAATAGATAGATTTCATTGCATCAACATTTTCCACATAACATTAACATTGCAATTCAAATCCTACTTTAACAATTACATTTCATAACAAAGTAAACAATAAACATAAAGGAGATAAAAAACATAACATCTTCAAATTTCCATAAAATTATGTGATTTCAATTTGTTCTTTAGATTCTTATTCACCTTCTTTAAATCTTCATACATAACCTTCAAATAGCCCATAACTTCCAACTCTAACTTCATAATGCTCCCATCTTTATTTCCACATTTTCCCACCATGTCTTAATCCTATATGAACAAATTACATGTCTCTTAACACCTCCAAAATGGACATATCAAAAAAATTCTTCCTTTATTTTGCCCCTTCTTGCATTGGTACAAAACCGTACGACCATCACATCCACAAAATGGTCCAGGTCGTGATTTTACAGAAGAATAAGACATATAAACACCTTTGGATGAGTTTTTCTTCAAAGATGGCATTGTTTTAGTTTAGCTAGCCAATACATTACTCAAAAACTGATATGACAGTTAAGTTTTATTTTTCACTGCTTTCAACGGCCTTAAAACAAATATATGTTGTCTATTTTAGAGATCTGCGTGAAACCTAAGAGACATCCACTATATAAGTTCTCTTATGATATTGGAAATCTAACCTATATGAAGCTCTTGAAACCTAAGGACGCTTGGAAATTTTCTCTATGATGGATTGCAAGAGCTGAAAATCATCTGGGTTATGGTTTGCTTTCGTAAATATTTTTTCATTATATGATTTTTTTTTTGTTTTCTTAAATATTAATTACCTTACCTTTTTTTCATCAGAAACATTTGCATGTAAGATCTAACAGAAGATCTTCCCTATTGTACCCCAAAATTTTCCCTCTCATTTATCAAAAATTTGCTCACAAGATCTTTTTTGACTCAAGACTGCACTAGGGTTAATCACCTCAAGACACCTCCTTAAGCACTGATGACCAAAATTAGGGTTTGAGATTTCTCAAGGATATTTGAGCTTTCAATGCTTCATATGACTTTCATGTATCATTATGGACCCCCAAGATTACTCATGTCAAGTTTTAAGCCTTGGATCACACTTTTGATCAGTCAATTGAGCAGTTGACCTAAAAATCAACTATATTGGGGAAAAAGTCAACCATGGCCAATTTATAGTCAAACTTCATAATTTTTTATCCACATCAACATTTTAAACTCATATGTATCATTTGATCAAATTTGGACCACAATTCCCCAAGAAAATTGATCAAATCCTCAAAAGGGCAAAATGGTCAAAATTAAGGTTTTGACTGGGAAAAGGCAATTTCTTATTTTTGACCTAGAAAATGATAAATTGGCTTAAGGAATTATCTCAAGAGTCCAATTGAATCATTTTGACCTAATTACTTGGCTCAAAACATTGCTCAAGTCTAATGGATTGACAGATGAATTTTGCAGTCAACTGATCAAAAATCAACTGTATACTGAAAAGTCAAACTTTGACTTTTTGGTCAAAATCAAATGCCAAAGATCACAATCATCAAAGCATTTCAAAATATTAAACTTATTCATCAAGAAATCAAAAATTCAAAATTTCATTTTTGAACGTGAAAATTTCTAAACTTAGAAATTTTTCAAAGTGTCGGAAATTTCTTATTTTTTAACAACTTTGAGAAAAAATTTCACCATGATGCAAGATGATTCAGAAGAAACTTCCAACATAAAAGTTGTAGATCTCCATGAAATATACAACTTTTCTTTACACAACTCCTTCCAAAAGTGCTTGGATCTCAAGTTATAATTTTAAAAATACATGGTCGTGAAACAAAACACTTAGTGAAATTTTGCCCTATTTTAGTCAGGATTTTGACCCAACTTCATGGCACTTTTTCATATAGTTCCAAGGGGAATTTTCAAAAGAAATTCAAATTTGGGTTGTAGAGCACATTGCAAGCTTTCCAAAATGTCCAAGAACTCTTTGAGATCATTCTTGACTAGAGAGAATCGAATAGATGAAGTTAGGGTTTATCACTTGAATTACAAGGCATTTTGTGATGAACAGAATTCAAATTCAAAGTTATGATGCATAAACTGTACTTTGCAGGCCTCAAACTTGTCAGGCACTCCATAGTTAATTGCTTGCATAGCTGTTAGAGGTCTCATTTCAAGCATTCAATGCAAGGCCATGCTTTATATCCATTTTGGGAAGAAAGTGCACATTGCCATTTTGGTAAAGTGACTTTTTGTACAAAACTTGTTCTTGAGCCTTGCACTTGTTCTCTTCTGATCATACAAGTCCTATAACTCATAAGAAACTTGTTAGACACTTACATTCACTCATCCCATGCATGTACCTCCTCTTAAAACTTGTTTTCCCTCGTGCGTTTTCAAGCCTCTTTGTTCCTAAAGTTCCTAAACATCATTTAGAACTCATCCCACACCCTGTTCAAGACTGTAACACCATTAACACCATCCTCCATTTTCAAAAACAGAGCTTTGCACTTGGACTTCTCCAGAACTCCTCAGGCACTTTCAGCTCAAGCTAAGCATCCCATTAACTTCCTGGGAACTTGAGGAAGCTAACCCAATCACTAGAACTCACTGAAAGCTGCTCAAACTTCAAACCTGATACCCTCTTTTAAGGTAAGTTTTCTAACTTTGAAACTTTTCATATAGGCATCATCAATGATTTATTTTTGAATGAAACATGTAGATATCATTTCCTAAAGCTAACCATGTCCATAATTTTCATTAATTTTGCTTGAGCTTAGAGAATTTTGAGATTGAAGTTTTTGAGATTTTTAGGATTCAGATTAGGGCCAATGAAATTCATGTTTGTCTTTGATCTATAGTTTTAATGCTTTACATTTCTGAAACCGTGATAAAATTTGCTACAAGTTTTATGTTTACAGTTTTCATTTTTGTTGAGATTTGACCAAGTTACAGAGGTTCTGGCTGGGCGTGAGGTTGAGTATGAGGTTTGCCTCAAGAACATGTTTACCATATGTATTTATTGTTTGATTTATATAAACGGGTGTATAGCCACCCCAGTGGTAGAAGCGTGTGTCTATAACCAGAGGGACCTGGGTTCGAGCCCTAGTGGTACCCTTTTGATTTTTTCCATTTTTCCATACATTCTGACTTCTTTTTTGGCATGCGCTGGGCCTCCTTGGGCCTTATTGTTTTTGTTTTTTCTTTCTAACCTTCTTGCAGGCTATTTACACCCCTGGCACAGTTTTATTTTCTTTTTCTTATTTTTTATTTATTTATTTTCTTAAATATTTTTCTAATATTAAAAAATCATAAAAAATATATAAATAGTAAATTTATATTTTGACATAGTTTATTTATTTTTTCTCATAAAAATTATTTTATTTAATCAATACTTTATTTATTTTACTAATTATCTTTGTAAATTTAATTAAAAATATGTTTTAGTTATTTTCTTTTACACCATTTGAATATATTATTTTAAAACATAAAAAGACCAAAAATATTTTATAATACAATAATTTATTTTCAATACAAAAATACCAAAAAAAAATTACTTTTCTTATAAACTTAATTTCTTTTATTTTAATTAATAGATATAGGGTTTTATTTAAAATCTTTTCTTAGTAAATTTAGGATTTACTTTTAATTAATTATTTCCTTTCAATCAATTAGGTTAAAACAAATTTCCTTTTCCTAAAAAAAATCCAAACAAATATCTATTTACTTTACATTTGCATATTTATTCATTATGTACATTATTTAATTCAATTCTTGTATAAATTCAATATGGTTGTAATAGATTAATTAGGTTTATTTTCTTGCAATCCCCATTTATAATTTGTACACCCCTCCCACAAGTATTGTAATAGCGTAGTAACTTTAAATTCCGCAATTTATTGCTTTATATATAACATGCTAGTAATTAGGGTTTGTATGGAAAAACTAAAACCAATACTTAGAAAAAACCCTAATCAAAGACAATATCAAGCATGAAAAACAATACACTTGCACACAAGCACCCCTTAGGGTAAACCCACTTGGTCGCTTTTACAAAATGGTCATATTACGCATGTGAGGTATCTTAGCAAAAATAAGCAAAATATAAGATCATAGTCCATCGATGACGCTATCTAAGTTTCCTTTCAAATTTTCTTAGTCCCTAAAAGAGAATGCTAAGATACCTTGCAAAATTGCTAATCATGGTTATACGATGACCCACGCCCGTCCCGTTTACATCCAAAGATAGGGTTACTTACCAAATCAATGGTAAGATAACAATGTCAAAGGAAAAGGAAAATGAACATGAAAGACTTTTGAGTAGTTAGAATGCTCCTAATTATTTGCCAAATTTCAAAACAAACACCTACACTTTCAAACATCTTACAAAACTTGAAAACATTTTCAAAAGATCAATATCTTTGTATGCATTCTTACAAATGAGAATCATTACAAAGATTTCCTAAACAATGGCCTCTTTATAAAATACTGTCAAAAACCACACAAAGCACAATTTCGAACAAAAGCAAGTGATCTAGCAAGTAACTAAGATCCCATGGAAAACAATGAATGAAAAGGGTGCTAATACCTTCCCTTTTCATAATCTACCCCCCGAACTCAAGAAATAATCTCAAAGGTCTTTCCTGTGCTTTTTCACCTTTCCTTTTGGATAAAAGAAAAGTCGGTGGCGACTCTTGCTAACCGTAACATTTACGATAAAATGAAAAACCTTCAAGTCAGTTCTCCCACCGTATCACATTCCCCAAGATTCAATAATACGAAGATCTAAATCTACCTTTTTAGGGAATTTGTTTTTTATCTTGTCCACCCTAGGGAATTTGATTTTTATCTTGAACTATCCTAGGGAGTTTGACTTTTATCTTTATTTTCTGGGTAGATAAAGTAATATTCGGGGTAAACAATGTTCTATGTAAACCATGTAATATTCTGGATAAACAATGTAATAACTTTAAAAAAAATTATTAACCCCTCAGTTTTTTTGGAGAAACTGAGATAAAAGATACGATAGTTTTAAATATAATAAAGTGCGGTTTCTAAGGTTCAAACTCATGTGTATATAGATATACACCTCAGGTTTTGAAAAATCGAGGTTTTAAGTGGATACTTTTCCTGACGATCTAATTTACCTCACTTCTATTGCCGAGGTATAACACTTTTTGCATCCAATGTTAGAAGCATTCTTAGTAGTAGTGTCTCTTTCGTTCCTTGACATGCATTTTAAAAAAAAGTCAAGAAGAAAATAACTATAATATCAAGAGCTTAATTAAAAAGAGTCACTACACCCCCACATACTGAAATAAGTATGCTTCAAAGAGAGCAAACACTTCTAAAGTAACAAAATTAAAGGTTCTCAAAAAGTATGAAAGAAGGGGTCCCACACGTAGAAGGTCAAGATACTTAGAGGGGATAGTTTGGTGGGAAAAAATGAACAGAGTCACCTAATTAAATTTACCAAGATACCCCGAGTAGAAGATTCCTTGATACAATTTGTGAATGTTTCTTTTTTTAAGTAGAAGACGGAGATTTGTGAAGTAAGATATCCCCAATGTTTAGTTTCTAAGTTCATCTTTTGTGAAGAAGGAGATGAATTTTATTTCTTATATGAAGTAGAAGATCTCTGATGATACAGTTTATACAAGTTTGTTTGATAAAGCGTCCATCCTATTTTATGAAGGATTCCTTCGAGAATATCGTTGTAATATTTTCCAAAGCTTATCAGTAGAGGCATTCAAAAACAAAAACAAAATAGAAAATAGAGAAAACCCAAAAACATATGATTTCCTTTTGCTCTCAGACTGCAAATTTTACGGTCTTATTAGTATTCAATCCTCTTCTACCATGAATGTTCGAAAGGCTAGCGCGAATTTCACCCCCAGGTTTAAGATGATTGAATAGGGGCAGCTGTTGTATCCAAAAATTTACCCTCTTACTATTATGATACTTTAGAGCTTATGCTTCATCATCATACATACATTTGCATTGCATTCATCCATCTGTGTAGGATCAAGGTGTTCTTGTTCTATTGACCTCTATTCAAAGAAAATAAGAGAATTGACAATCAATGTAAGGAGGATGGTATTTCCTCAACCACTTGTTTCATTCTAGTTACAATGGCTTCTCATGCATAAAGAAACCTCAAATTGTCCACCATTTCATCAAGTGATTGAAGATTGTAAGAGATTAGAAGTTGATCACACCCTCTTGCTTTTTGTTCCTTGAACTAGGGTTTTAAATATTGAAGTGTGTGACGCCCTCATAAGCAAGATTATTAAATCATCATCATTATCATGGTGCATAGGCCATTTTTGTTCAAGAGATTCTTCAGTATGCTCAAAGGAATTAGGGTTTTAATCTTGTGCACTCATCTCCTATCATTTTGACTGGAAATTAGGGTTTGTGACAAAATTAGTTTATTTCTGATTATTTGAGGAAAACTTGTTTTCATGGCTATCTACATGTCCATAAGTGTCTATGGATGGAACATTGATCATCAATTTTAATTAGAAAAGGTTCAATTGCTCAGATGATTATGAATCAATTGATTTGGAAGGAAAATCATCTTTTTAGGTAAAGTCAATTCCTAAATAATTTCTTGAACAAACTGGTTTTCATGGGTTGATTTGTGTCCTAGGGTATCCCTACAAGTTTAAGGGGTCATTGGTTTTCATCAGATGAAGTTTGATTGGTCAAAAGGTTGATTATTGCTTGTATTGAGGCCAATTCAACAAAAGTCAAAGCTTGACAAAGTAGGTTTTTGGTCAACAAGAAGTTCAAAGATCATATTTTGATGTAACATGGCCATTGGATGAAGAAAATCAAGAGTTTGATTGAATTTGAGATTAACTTGAAAAATAAGTTATCTTTTTATAACTTCGAGAATTTTTTTTCTAAGTTATGGAATTTAACCATTTTCAAGCTAAACTTTGAAAATTTTACATCCTTGGAAAGATAAAATTAAGATCTAAAAATTTGTACTCGTGAGCTCATGTCCAAAAAGTCATTATTTTGAGAGATATTCAGCTTTGGACTTTTGATCATCATGGAAATTATAGGTCATTTTTCAACTCAGCCAGTTTTTGTGGGAAGTTTTGGGGATCTTAATGGATTTAAATCAACTTTATTCCAACATGAAAGTTGCAGGAAATCTAATTCCATTTCCAAAGAGTCCTAGTTCATGAGCTAATTAAAAGATGTGAGGAAGTTATGCATTTTAGAAGTTTATGTCATTTTTGTGAAATTTTCAAATCACCCAAGTTGCAATTTTTCTCAAACTTGATTTCTAGCCATTTGTTTTGATCCAAATTGATTCCATAACCTATTTAGGACATTAGTAAGCCCATGATATCTTCTATTTGCACCAATGCATTTTGTGTGCTTGGTTTCCACCCAAAAACCTCAAAATTACCAAAAATAACAATTTGTAAACATCCCTCTCCACTCTCCACCACTTTGTACCATATTTTGGGGATGTAAGTCTGACCCCACAAGGCCTCCAAAATGTACCAATCTTGGACCTAAAACTACATGAAACGCAAACTTAGGCACCACTCCATAATTTGGCCAAAACTTCCAAAATTACCCTCCAACGGATTTCTTTATAAAATGACACTCCACTCTCTTCTACACTCTCTTTATATAAGGACCCCCGAATCCCATTTCATTGACACACTCAAAGTTGGAGAGCTTAAATAGATCTAAAATAAATTGTTCCTTAAGCTTTCCTCTTTGAGTTTCTTGAGTTTTCTTGAGATCTTCTTCATTTTTCACCTTCCTTAGAATTCATTGAGGAACATCAAGCAAGAATTTTTAGGTTTTTGAAGCTATTTTGAGCTCAAGGTGCAGTGGACACTTTCCACTAAGTAAGCTTCTCATCCATTTATCTCTCTCATTCTAGGGTTTTAATGCTTATAAACATGCTCGTGCATCTTTAGCTGGTCCATACAATAGGTATGGGGTGGTTTTACTTGGCATTTTTACTTAATTTTGATGCTTAAAAATTGTATGAAAATTGTGAATATGTGATCTTGTTGCTTGTTTTTTGTTCTGGACTGGCCCGACAGCTAGAGTGGGCTCAGCCGGATCTCCTCCTTCAACACGTCCTGCACGACCGCGGCCTGGGCTTCCCTAACTTCAGTCAGGCACCATTAATCGTTTATCCTCTTGGACCAACGATGATCTACGACATCAGACGAGCGCCTCCTAGTCTGCCGGACCTCAAGTCATCCAAACAACCAGGAACCGACCAGACCATTACCCATAACCTACCTCCTCCTCAAAACTAACTGCTAGTTGCGAGCACACCTGCCCCGTTTGACTAAGTCTTGGTAGTTACCTATTTTTGTGGACCCGCGTATCTAGGCCCAAAAATTGGAACCAATAGCCAAGCGCCAGGGGCACTATATAAACCCTCACACATGTGAGGGCCAGGTATCGAATATCCACTATTCATCACTAAAACCTTAACACTTTGTTTGTATCTCTTATGCTCTCGAAATTACTTGATCTTCGGAGTGCCTTCCAAGTATAACCCCATATTTTTCCTCCTCTACTTTCCAGCCCATCTGAAGATCACCAGCCGACCGTCTTGCAGGTTCTGATCAACCAGTAAGATAAGTGGTGCCGTCTGTGGGAAACTATCTTCCCTATTTTTTGTTCCCCGGAATCTGAAGACCAAAGATCCTCCTCATTAAACAATCATGGCCGACCGTGATGATCACCACCTATATGGAAAGACTACACTTTCCTCAGCAAATAAGACCGATGGAAGTTAAGAACATCCCCACCTCGAGGATAACATTGGATTCCGTGAGGGCCAGACTATGTCCCTAGATTCTATCAATGCCTAGTGCAACGACCATCAATTCTTGGGCGAGCAACGTCCCAAGAACCCCACCGAGGAACTGCCAGAGATTCTGCAACCAAATCCCATTCCTCATAACACCGACCCAGCCATTGCAACATTTCTCACTACCATTTACCAGACTAACGCCCTTATCCTGCAGTAAAACAAGAAGGTAATGGCCTGGGAGAAGAGGCAGTCAAAGTCTCCTCCTCAAAGAAACCAACGACATGATTCCCCTAACATATCCCCACCTAAACATGGCCACCCACCAAGAAGGGAGAAGTGTGACGTCTCTTTCTTCAAGAAACACAACCGCATACCTCCCAAGAAATATCAAAGCTCTCCATCCTCCAATAAGAAGAAGAGCAACTGCCGAGTCGACCAAGACCAATCACTGTCACCCAAACCAAGACATCCCCAAAGGAGCCCTTCCCCCGATGAGACAACGATGCTCGAAGGGGAAAGAACTATCACTCCCCGCCTTCATCCTCTGAAGAAAGTGACGATGACGAACCCCACGACCCGTTATCAAAAGAGATCATAGAGACCCGGCTCCCAGACAGTCTAGAAAAGCCACCCCTGCTGGGAACATATGACGGTACGACTGATCATAATGAACACATATAGAATATCGACGCCCTCCTCAATTATGGAGGGGTAAGGGACGCCATCAAGTGTAGACTGTTCCCATCCACCCTGAGGAAAGGAGCCATGTCGTGGTACAAAAGCCTCACAGACGGGTCTATTATCTCTTGGAAACAAATAGGGAGGATGTTCCCGAGACACTTCACCTCCTTCCATCGACATCCAAAATCAGAAGCTTCACTTGAAGCAATTATCCAGGGTAGACATGAATCTCTGCGAGCATATATCGATCACTTCAATAAGGAAGCAGTACAGGTCTCCACAACCGACACCATGAAGAAATAACTTCTTGAATGCAGACTCCAACCATATAGCAACTTTGCAAAAGCGATGGGCATCGAATTATCAACCACGCTCGACTCCCTCCTTCTCAAGGCTCAAGAATACATTCAATACAAGGATAAAGAAGCCGCCAATAATTCCAGGGAGTCAAGACACCGAGGAAGTGACAAGTCCTCAAGAAGTGACGAGCCCTTGGCATCCCGTCGGGAGGGAGAAAAGAAGCGGGAAGAAAGATCCCAAGACTCCAAAGATTACAAGGGGGTTGCTGGTCGATTTCATGACTACAACCCTCTGACTACTTCGAGGGAATGTATCCTGTCTGAATGTGCCAATTCTTAGTTCAAATAGGTTGGGGTGCACTTCCCCCGACAGACACATTCTAAACCCGGAACTGATAAGAGAAAATACTGCAAGTTCCATAAAAGCCATGGTCACAATACCGATGATTTCATCCATTTCAAGGATGCAATCGAAACACTAATCAGAGACGGGACTTCAAGAAGTACAAGAAGAAAGAGGGTGCCCGCGAGGAGGCTTCAAAAACCAAGAGCGTCCCATTGTACTTCTCCTCTCACGGTCATTAGGATTCATTCCCTGTTGCGATGGTCATCTCCGGTGGGGGATTCAACAAACACATAGTGGGATCCGTAAAAAGAAGTTTCGATCAACTTATTAAAGCCAACTCTGACATGGATGCCACACTGGATAAATTTCGAGGAGGCTCTCATCCCCTCGCTTTTTACAGGGAATAATTGTCGGGCAGAGCCCCCAACTCAACCATCCCACTACTCGAGAGAGCTCGCATGGAAAACTTTGATGTTCGACGTATACTAGTAGATCAAGGGAGCTCGGTGGACATCATATACACCCAGCTGTTCACTAGCCTGCAGCTGAACGAAAGCCACCTGACACTGTACATGGGCTCATATCTTCAAGGCTTCAACGGTGCCAGTACCAAACCCTGTGGGTATGTCGAGATGATCGTCACCTTCAGAAGAGGGGTAACCGCCAGATCCGTCAAGACTCAATGTCTGGTAGTGGATTGCCCGTCTCTCTATCAATGTATCTCCGGGAGGCCCACTATGGCTGAACTGATCGCGATTCCTTCAATCATACACCTCAAAATGAAATACTACATTGCAGAGCGTTTGGTCGCCACCCTCTACGGGGACGTTCGGGCGGTAAGAAGATGTTTTGAAGCTTCGTCCAGAGGCCTGAGTTCCATCGACACTCAACCCCGAACAGCCATTGACCGATTATAACTTAAGACAAATAAAACAAATAATTTTTGTAAATTCATAAAAATTACAATAGGAATGAGTAATTTCTCCGAATAAGAACCATCTCCACACTGTGAGTTTAACATTCCAAACAACATCTAAAAAGTTCCAACGATCACTCTTAATAATGATACTATTCCTCAAGTTCCACTGTTGTACCCCAATTTTTGCCCCTAAGATTCCTCTATCATATCATATCAACTCGATCATAACAAGATCACATTAGGGTTGGTTCTTCCTCTTTTTTCTATCTCCTATCTTTAAGTTTTCTCTTGAGGAATCTCCAAGCACCTTAGTTATGTATTTTGTATATGTGTTGTTGACTAACTTCTAATCAAAATACAAAAAATATTTGTCTTTGTCTTTGCATATTTGTGTTTTGTAGGTACCAAGTCGAAGCATCTGACAAATAAGGATTTCTGGTATCATTTTCCTAAAATCTCTATTTGCAAAGAAAAAGAATTAAAAATTTTCATTTTTTTTCACTGATGCAATCAATTGCTCTTAGAGTGCAATCGATTGCACATATTGCATTTTGCGCCATTTTTGAAAAAAATACATTGTGCAATCGATTTGCACTATAGTGCAATCGATTGCACAACGTGAAAATTTGAAAAAAAATAAGCAATTTTAAACTTGTCATATTTTGGCTCCAATTTTCCTTCACTTTTGAAAGATGTATCATTAATTCAAATTTTAGTGCCAATCTTTCATTTTTAAAAAGAATTGTCATTAATTCAAATTTTGGCTCTAATATTTGAAAGAATTATCATTAATTTAAATTTTGGCTCTAATATTTGAAAGAATTATCATTAATTCAAATTTTGGCTTCAATAATCAATTACCAAATTACCACTAATCCCAATCCTAAACTCTATAAATAGAGCCTTCATTTCATTCAAATTTCAAGCTTTTGATAGCCAAATCCACCTTGCTAAAAAATCTCTCAATTCTCTCCATCTACCAAATTCACTAAAAGCTCCATTTTCAAAAAGTTAGTAAGCTTTGCATTGAAGCTTACTAATCTTTGAGCTAAACCTTCATCCAAACACTTTTTCTTCATCAATTCTCTACATCCAAGCTTGTTCAATTGATTCTTGTGGTTGAATTGAAGCAAATTCTTGAAGTTGTTTTGATAATTCTCTAGATCTACCTTTGGTAAGTTGGATAATTCATCTTTCATAATGTGATCTCTTGTTGATCTTTGGGTTTCATTCTTTGAGCATTATTTTGTGGTTCCAATGGTGTTATTTTCTCATAATTTGATTGAATTTTCGTGCTCAATTGGATCCATGATCATAAGGTGTTTGATGTAAAGTTTGAACAAGAAATTGGCCTTTTAAAATGATGTTTTTGCTACTGTAACAGTGTGCAATCGATTGCAGTAACTGTGCAATCGATTGCACAGAAGCGTTTCACACAATTTTTTTTGAAAATAACACTGTGTGCAATCTATTGCACAGTTACTGCAATCGACACAGGGACAAAATGTGTTTTTTTGCCTTGTTTTGGGGCAGCTTTGATCCAAAATGATTTTTCTACTCACTCCTTTTGATTGTTGGTTTGGATTGCAATTTTAAATGTCCAATTTGTCTTTAAACTCAATGGACTTTGTGATGTAGATGAAGTTGGATAAATGTTCATCAATTCAAATCTATCAAAGAATGAATTATTTAATTCATTTTTGGTGCTTTGGATTAATGATATGTTTAGTACTTTAATCCATCTAGAGGAGTGGTTGAATTTAAAGATGAAAGAATTTTGAAATGGTGATCCAAATTAGCTTATCATTCCCCTCCCTCTTCATCTTATCCCTTTCTTTTTTAATTGTGCTACATGTTAAGGGATGGTGATCTCTATATCATTTATCAAAACATGAAGTACATAGATTGCTATTGACCGGCCTCAAAATAGGTGTGACTTCTACATAAGTCCACTTACGATTGCTTAATATAGTGCTAAATTTTGTCCCGATTCGAATAAATGATCATTCGTGGCCCAAACTTATGATTGCAAGCCCAAGTATGTTAATTTGATCTCTTTGATCCAATAACCTTGAGATTCATTGTGTGGAGGCTTTGGTTCTACCAATCCTCTAATGAATCTACAACACCTTTGGTCAACACGGATCACTTAAACATCGTTGATCATTACATGTTACTTTTTGAGGATTCCAAAATGGATGATATACTTGACAAAAAGCAAATTCAACTTGTTGTGTGGAGGCTTTGGTTCTACCAATCCTCTAATGAGTTGCAAATGCAAGTTTCAAGATGGTCATCCAACTAACCACTAATTACTAACAATTAACTTTACTTTACGCTTTTATTTTCATGCTTTATGTACCATTTACTTTTAGAATTTTACATTTCATGCTATTTTCATCTTTGCTCACTTGAGCATTTACTTTTATGTCATTTTTATTTTTTTCACTTGAGCTTTTCTTTTCCTTTTAAAGACACTTAATAATCAACATGAACCATAAAAATCATTAATTATACTTGGACTACATGGTTACTATCCTTTGCATTATGGAGTGATGGACTTCTTGGACTTAGGATTAGAGACCTTGGCCTATCTTGGAGACTTTGTGACTTTATTTGATATTTTGTCTGGAGTTCTTGAGGTTTACCTCAAGACATTGGGTTGTTTGTTTGTTTTGTGTGCAGGTTATTGAGATTATGATCTTTGTTTGTAATCTATAATTCACCCGTATACAGCCGTTACTCTGCCCAATTTTTGCGAAGACTTAAAACACTTGAAGTCTGGTTCTCTCAAGAGGTCTAGTATCTTTGCTTGCTTGGTTTCAATCCGAAGAATGGGAATTCTATATTGACTCATAATGTCAAGTATTGGCTTCTTGTTGGTTAGATGGTTCTTATCCCTAGCTTTTACCTTATGCTTTAGGATAGTCCCTTCATCTCCTCCCATCTTCTTTAATTTCAAAAATATTCTCCCTCCTTTTGAAAACTCTTCTTGTTTTGAAACTTGAACCATTTTCATAATAAACTTGGACTTATGTCCATGCATTTTCAAAATATTTTCATGAATAAATTTCAATCAATTTAATAATACCTTGATATTTTTTGTGAGAAGACTAAAAGTCAATCAATCTCATTTCAAACCATTTTGCCACTTTGGCTTTTACCTTTAAAATTTTTCTTAAAAGATTAGACTCTTGTCAATTCTTGTAGTGATGCAAACAACTATACTTCTACAATATGTAGTGAAGAGAGATATTTTCCACTTGGGTGTTGAGTGAGGCATTGTTGATTTTAAAATCCAAGTCATATCCTCCACTTTGAGATGATGCAAATTCTCCTTTCTCATGATTGTGGGTAGTAAGTATGTTTTCCACACGGACAATTGCGATGATGTCTTATCTCTTAAAATCAACCAACACACTTGTGTTTTAAATTTTTAAAAGATGAACTACGTGTACCCTGATCCCCTATTGCACGAAAGGTGGTACGTAGGCACTAAAGGTTCACAACCGCGGCGGGTGCAAAAATCATAAAAAATATTCCTTTTCTCACCTCCACCATCCATTTTTTATATAACACATTTTATAGCCAAAATATACAGATTTTACAAAGAGGTTCCTGCGGAGCACCGTAGATGTTTAGGGTGCTAATACCTTCCCTTTGCATAACCAACCCCCTTACCTTGAATCTTTCCCCCTCTTTTTTGGTTATTCGCTCTTTTCCCATTCCTTTGGAAACAATAAAGCGCAGTGGTGATTTTTATTTTTATTTGTATAAAGTCTAGTCAATCCAATGGGTTAGTCTTGCACATTTCTACCGCTACACACAAGTTCCAACAAACCGCTAACCACACGCAATCGACTTTAACTGCCCTCACTTTCTTTGACCTACAAAAATAGGACCAATGCAAAAAATTTCCCTTGAAAATATTATTTAGAAGTTTCAATTCTTTAAAGAATATATATATATATATATATATATATATATATATATATATATATATATATATATATATATATATATATATATATATATATATATATATATATATATATATATATATATATATATATATATATATATATATATACGAATTACAATCATATACATAATGTGATCAATTGAATCTGCCTCTTAGCAATGTGATGTGTTTGGTTTGAATTGTAATATGCGGGTTGTCCCTCTTTTATGATTGTGATTCAGGCTATATCCCCATCCACTGTTGTCCCTCTCTTTAAAAATAAAATACTTAAGACGACGTCATTTTTAATGAAATAAGAACATAAACTGAAACTGCTAGGATTTGAAGCATGTACCATATTAAGAACATAAAAAAGAGTTCTGTGGATGGGATATGATATAGGGTAATATAAATCATAGACGTTCTTGGGACTAGATCAATGTAAAAATCCTCTCCCTGCTTTGTTCAAGTGACGTGACATCTTCGAGAAAGACTTATAGAAATTCACAGATTATGGGAATTTGTGAGACATTCATCTCTTTGCTTGAAATGGTGAGAATTAGGAGAAGAACATATTCAAGCTTGAATAACCCATTAACCGTATTGACCATACCTTTTAAAAGAGTGGATAACACATCTACAGAAGTGGCTTCATCGGTTGGAATAAAGATTGCTTTTTCCTTGCATCCGATGTACACCGAATTGGAAGAGAGCTAATCCATCTCTAAAACTACCCGGATATTCTTAAATGGAAGACATATAATGTCAATTAAAAATATTCATCCATTCATCGATATCGGACAATCTTCGCTTACCCATTGTGTCTCTATGATATTATCTATAACAGTAGTTACTAGCATTGAAGATTTCAAAGGAACCACCTCTAAAACAAACGAATGTGCGCACTTGGTCGATATGAAAGAATGAATTGCTTCGCAATAAAACAATACAAAATAAGGTTGATTATCTAGATAACATGTACCAACAATTAACTCATTTCTACCCTTGGCTTTCTTTGCATCCAGGGTGTAGACTCTACCGATACTTTTTCCTTGTGGTCTTCTCTTTGGACAGAATATTTGACCAAATAGTCAAATTTTCCACTGGGTTCCCCTAAAGTGTCCCATATTTCTTTCTGAGGGGAGGTTGGCTTCGTGATTTAGACTTTCTCCAATTCCAGCCTCAGGCCTTCAGTGACCTGTGTCAATTCTTGGTTTTGATTTTCCTGGCCTTCAGTAGCCTGGATTTCTTTTGCAACAGCTAAAGGTGTTGCTTCAATCGAAGTCTCTGGTTGTTTGTGGACGTCTTCAGTGACCTCCTTATCGACTTCGACTATCACCCAACTTTCGTTTTCAGTACCTTTCTCTCCTATTGGGGCATCACTTTGGTCAGCTTCCACCATGTTAATCTCTCCAATGCATGCAGGCTCGGAGTAATTGGTGTCTGCGACGTCCAAAGGATCTTCGTCCACTTTCATTTTTGCTTTATCAGCAAACTTCAGTCTGTCATCTTTAATTGCATTCTGAATTAGGTCCCTGAAAAGAAAACACTGTGAGGTTTTGTGGCCTAGGAAACTATGATATTTGCAAAATCCTCTTTTCTTTCTTTGATCTAAAGGAGGTATTTTGACATTTAATGGCACAATGAGTTGGCCATCTTTGACAAGTAAATCAAAAATCTCGTCACACTTAGTGATATCGAAGGTATAAACCTTCTTTGGGAATTTGTCACTTTTCTCATTTTCAACAATTTCTTTCCCTTTTGTGGGAACTAATAGTTTGCAGGAGTAAGGTGGTGCCTGTTTTAATTCAGCGAGGTCGATTTCGACCTCTTCGAATTCGAATTCAGGATAATCTTCTGCTTCCTCAGTTCCAACATAGGAGATCCTTTCCTTCTTGTTGTTTTTAAAGACTCTGGCCTTTTCGGCCTTTAGCCTTTCGACCTGTCGAACCCTATCGGCTAACTGAGCCATATCCCTCAAATATTGAGTGTCTAGTTTCTTTCGAATAGAGTAATCCAAGCCACCAGCGGCCATTTCGACTAACTCATGTTCAGGCACTACTGTGTAACATCTGGATTTCAAAAGCCTGAATCTATTCAGATAGTCATCTATGGGTTCAGTGAACTTTCTCTTGACACTGGCTAATTCCTTCAAACTTATTGTTGACTGTCCCATGTAAAACTGTTCATGGAATAATCTCTCCAAAAGAGCCCAAGTATCAATGGACCCAGGAGGCAAAGTGGTGAACCATGTGAAGGCGTTTTTAGTCAGGGAACTTGGGAAATACTTGATCCTGAGGTCTTCATTATTGGCTATATCCCCTGCTTCGGTTAGATATCTGGCTATATGTTCGACTATTGACTCATTGGTATCCCCAACAAACTTTGTAAACTTAGGGACTTTATATCCCCTAAGTAAATCAGTATGCATTATGTAGTCTAGTATAGGAGAAGCATAATTTGGCCTTCTAATTCCTGTGTTGAGGCCATTCTGGGCCATGACTCTCTCTATCATGGTGGTTAAATTGTTTTCTGCCAAGATGTTATCATTTCGAATTCTATGAACGACTGCACCAGCATCTTGATTTCGACCCACCATGACAACCCCCCTAGGTTGTTCTTCTCGAATCTCTGGGACTTCCAGCCTTTCGACCCTTGCCCCTGGTTCCATAATTTCTCTTTGTGGGCCTTGGATCATTGGGGCTTCTAGCCTTTGTGTCCTTGCCCCCAAGTTAACTTCTTCTCTGGGTGGTCTATAGGTTGGGTCGTTAGCAACTTGTTCAATAATAGGTACGTTTGCTCGAACTCCCGCCTGATTCTGCCTACGCCTCTCTGGGGGAGCAAAGAAATCTGCTATTCGACTCATGTTATCTGCGTTTTCTCTGTTTGTCACAGTCACATTTTGTACTATTGGGGCAAATATTTCCTGCATAGTTTGTGCTAACACCCCTAGCATATTATGGTTACTGTCATCCATAAATTGCCTAAAAGCCAACTGGTTTTCTGTGGTTAAAATAGGCATTGCGTTATAACCCACTGACCCTTGGTTATTCGTCATAAACTGATTTGCCCCAGACCCAAACCCTAATTGTGGTGATGAATTCGACGTGGAATTGTGTAAGCCTGCCATAAAAGATGTTGGCATTCCATAAGAGGAGTTTCTGGTTCTATTACCATCGAAACCGGGTGGTCTAGTTAGTAGGGTGGCGAAATGGGTTTGTGTCCCTGATGGTGGGACGAATCCCCCAGGATAACCAATGGTTCCAGTACTTCCTAGGATCGAACTATTAGTTGATATTCCACTTATTCCATTAGTGGCTATATTACTGGTAGAGGATGCAACAGACTGTGCATTCGAAGGGATCACATTATATGTTCCCATCGAAGCGGACATATTAGTGCCTGTTGTATGTGGGGCATTTTGTTCCCCTTGTTGATTGTCAGAATTAGACATCTTGTTCAAACGTTTTCTTCTGGATAAGAGTTGGTTGCTATTGGTTATTTTACCACTTCTTAGGTTCATAAAACAACAAACTTATCACTCAGAGGGTATTTTTATAATGGTTAAGTCTCAACAATCTTTATTTTTGTTCTAAATTCCGTAATGTCCAATTACTGGTCCCACCAGGTGTGCCAATTTGTTTACAGTGATTTCTGGTAAACAACCGCTAGTCCTCCAAACTATCGAATAAACTTACTGACTGTTATTCAATTTCTCTGGTAACTCGCAGGATCGACTAGATTGATCCTAGGACGTGTTGGTCATTAGGGTAACTCTCATGATCGAACTGGTATTCATGGTTGGTATTTAGAATGTTGTGTAGGTGTTTAACTTACTTCGATTTATCTAGAGGTGTGATCAAGTAAATGTGCGCTAAACTAAATTGCATGAATAAAGTTAAATTGTAAAGACATGTAAAAACTGCATAAATGACAAGTAAATGACTCCGAAGCATAAAAACAGTTAATGTAAAAGATTCTCTAGAATGTAAAAGATTCGAAATATGAAGAAAGCGTTTGAATACAAGAGAACTGTAAAATGACTTTAAGTAAAAAAGGTGTTCGAATGATAAAAACTTGAAGATAAAGGCATGAAATGTATAACAGTTTCTGAAATGTAAAGTATTTGAAATGGAAAGAAAGCATTTAAATGTAAGGCATCAGTAAAAAGATTTCGAATGAAAACATTTTAAATGCAAAAACTTGTAAATGGTATTGACATAAAGGTAAAGGAAAGTACTGGAAATGATAAAGAGTTTTCATTAAATCATAAACATGTGGTGTTATCATACGTACATTTCTCTTGCGTTCGTTTCCCTAGCCATGTGGTAATTTGAATGTTTACTGAGTTTTTTGTACAATAGATATGACACACGAAATCATAATGCTAAGACTTCTATTTATACTACTTCGACCATAACGGTCTTGCTATAAGATTCTGCCACGTTCAGAACATGCAGAGCAATGCCTTTCTCCTGCCTCCACGCGTCTTCGAATGCTCCAGCGCATATATTTCAAATTTCGAACATCCCGCTTGCATTTGAATTTCAAATGTTTTGGCACTTCTTCGCTTCGAACGCATTTCTTAGACACAGCCTTGTTATCATTTCGAGACTTCTTTGAATATATTCTCATAACTGTCACTCGAAACGTCCAATTTACTTTGCTTCTAATAATATCATCAAAATCTTCAGCCAACAATGACACACCAAAATCTAAACCAAAAACTATAACTCTAAACCTTAAGCATATGAATGTAATATTTATGTTCACTTCTATATCCAATAGAACAGCTAACAAACAACATATATATCTACCAAGTACAATATACATGAAGATCTAACAAATGACATATATATCTATCAAGAACAATACATATGAACAATATATTTGAAAAGCTAAGAAAGGGAACAAACAGAACGGCTAAGAAAGGTATATTATTTTTGTTCAGCTCTATATCCAACAACACAGCTAACAACAATGAACGAAAAAAGGATGAAGATTACCGTATATTGAAGATGAGGACGAGAACAGGAATGAAGATGCTGAAGATTTGCGATTGAAATGAACAAGAATGAACATGTTGAAGATTTCGATTGAAGATGAAGAGTACCGATGTCGTCTCTGGTTCGCTTGATCGCCTAGGGCATCTTATGAAAGAAAGGGGGATTAAGTTGTTTTAATTTATCAGTAAAATCTTTGATCGCGGTTAAACAACAGATTCGTAGTAGAAGTATAAACAATATAACAACGGTTGAGTCAACCACCGTAGTGACATCCCTTTTATTTTTTATTTAAAAAATAAAAAATAAAAGGTGTGCCTTAATGTTAAAGGAATAAATTATTTGACGAAGTTGGGGTTCGAATCTAAGAAAACTTGATATTATGAACACGGTTATTACAGCAACCGTTGTTATAACCTAACAATTTTTAATAAAAAAACTAAAAAAATGTTAGCGTCTGAAATTAGAGATGTCACCACGATATTTGAAAGAACTGTGGTGAATTGAGCGTTTTTGTTATGCATTTTGTAGTAATGAATATTGTACCATGTTAAAACATTAGAAAAAATATCTTTAATTGTTTTCCTATTAAATTGGTATAATGTGTATATTCAACTAACAATAAACAATAATAATTTTATTTGTAAAAAAATGATTAATATTTTAATTTGGCCTTTATTCAAGTCATTGTTTATTTTTAAACTACCAAAAGAAATAGTCATTGTTTATAATAAATTTTTTTTTTTTAAATTAAGAGCATAATTGTAGCAAGTCATTGTTTATGGGATCTCATGTTTAGGTTTACATAACTTTCCTTTCTATTTCTTAATAGATGCGTGGAAAAAGAATCCGATGTTATAATATTTGTTTTCCCATTTAAAAAAATAAATACAGTAGTTTACAACTTGCTTATGTACGTCACATGTTAGCATTGTTCTTCTTGGAAACTACCGTCTATTCGTTTACGAAGAACATTTTTAATATTAATGAGTCACATTGACATGTAGAATAACAATTCAATGTATTAAAATAATTTTTCTTATTAATCATCATAAAATAAGAATATGCATTCTATTAGTAAAAAAAAGGACTATGCATTCTCAACTCATTCTATAAATACGTGGAACAATACACATCTTTTTTCATACAAAGTTTTCCTACAACTCAAACCCATTTCAGTTCTTGATCATCTTCTCTGCATATTCAGAAAAAGAAACCAACACATTTAAGTATGTCGTCAAATTTTGAGATCCCAACGAGTAAGTACACCTCAATATTGGGTGCTAAACTTGATAAGCTTCCTAATCAAGATGAAGCTATAGAGCTATTTCAAATATGGAAGAAAGAACATGAACGAGTCTACAGTGATCTAGAAGTGACGGCAAAGAAATTTGGCATATTTGTTACAAATTTGAAGTATATCACAGAGAGTAATGCAAAGAGAGACTCATCTCATAGCGTTCTTCTCGGTCTGACCAACTTTGCTGATTTGAGCTTCATGGAGTTCAACGAAACATACATGACCATGAACACTGACACCATTGATATTGCGAACAATGAAGTTGTTTATGACTCAACATCTAGTGATCCACCTTCATCCTTGGACTGGAGGTCGAAAGGAGCTGTCACTCCAGTGAAGGATCAAGGAACGTGTGGTAAGTTGGTTGTGTTAGATACATATGTGTTTTTCGTAATTCATATCGCATTCTACTCTCACACGCAAATTAATACTTCCTTAGGTTGCTGCTGGGCATTCGCATGTGTTGGAGCCATAGAAGGAATAGTTCAAATAAAGAAAGGGAAGCTTATAAGACTCTCAGAGCAAGAGCTTCTAGATTGTGTACCAAATGCAGGTTGTAATGGAGGAACTAAGACTGATGGATTCAAATGGGTAATAGGAAACAAAGGGGTTGCAAGAGAAGATGATTATCCTTATACGGCAAAGAAGGATGTTTGTAGATCCGGCCAGGTTCTTAATTTCTATCAATTTTACTATTATATAGTTTCTATAATCACACATTAAAAAGTAGTGGTATTGATTCATATCATCTCCTTCTTTTTTTATGAAATGTAGATTTCAAACAGTGCAAATAGTAATATTGATTCATATTATCTCGTGGAGAGAACTGACAGGGGACTATTGGGTGTTGTTGCTAAGCAACCTCTTAGTATTAGTATTTATGCGAAGTCTCCCGAGTTTCAACTTTACATCGGTGTAAGTGGTTATATAATATAGAGTTCTTATCTTCTTATTCATGTCCACTCTTTGTTTTGTTAAACACCTAGCTATATGATCAAGGTTTTAAAAAAGTTTTTGGTAACAAAAGATGCTAATATTGTTATCTACCATTTTTATTTTGAGAACAAAAATTAAAATAAAAAACAGTTATGATGGGGACAAAATGCCATTATTCAAATATATAAAAGAGAATATATTTATTTAAAAGACATTTCTACTTTTTTTATAAGAAAAAAGAATATATTAAACTAACAATGACTACAAGAGATACTCATCTCAAGATATAAAATAACAAAGACCAAATTACTTACAACAATTGGGTTTTAAAGTCAAACTAGACAAACAAAGGTCTCGATTTACATCTTCCAACTCAAATGAGGAATAAAATCATCAAATTTTTGTAGTCTTTAAACCAATTCAATTTGTTGTAATAATAGAGTTTCTATAGTCATAAATGAAGTGATCAGATTATTTAACTTTTTATTATACTGAGTTTAAAAGGAGAATTAAATTATATGATCGAATGAAGTAGTGTTAAGGTTAAATTTATTTTGTAGAGAAACCTTCATTTCCGTGTATTACTATCAGAAAGATAAGGATTTATTTTACAATCGTATCTCACATTATTCATTTTATATAATAAAACTATAAATTTCTTGATAACAAATAATCGGTATATACATCCTTGATTACAAACAAATTTGTTGCGTTGTCGACAAGCTATATGATATCAAGAACAATTTACAAAATTGGATAGAGACCGGCGCGATGTACAGGGCAGAGATAAATTTTTTAAGTAGTATTATAAATGTAGATTTTGAATTTATCTATAATATAAAAAAATTAGATATTCTGGGAAACACAATAATAATCTCTCCTCTTTGCCATCCATCTTACCAATTGAGGGGCATTTTGTGTCCAAAAGTTACTTTTTGCAACTAAATTGTACTTTTGATTATATGGCAAACATATTTACTATGAATTGTGTACAAATATGACACTATTTGATTAACATATTACACTCTTCCCCAACACTCACTTTTTCTTAACAAACTTCACTTATCTCTCATATGAACCTTCACACGCCAACCTCACTTCTCACTCATCACATTCCACGTCTCTTCTTTATATTGTTCAAACTCCAAAAAAACCTTCACTTTCCCTCATCTTCCACTGTCACAAATTGATTTTTCGATGACCTCCATACTCTTTCAATGCAGTTGCGATGTCTTCCAACTTCAAAATGACAAGACCTTATGAAAGTGTCAAAGACATCAATGAAAGTAAGGAGTTTTAGAAAATAGTTGTTCGGGTTCATCACAAATGGAGTGTTATATCAAGGAATAAGGAACACTTTGAAATGATTCTGGTTGATAAAGAAGTAAGCATGACCTGGGTTCCATTTATTATATGCAAGAGTGTTTTTTTTGTTTACATGAATTGTTATCCATTTATGTATGGTATCCTGGTTTGTTCTGTTGTTAAGTACATGACTTATGTTGTGTTTTAAAAAATATTTTCGGTATTATGACAGATCTTTACTGTTAAGAATCATGTATGGTTTTCTGAAATTTTCCTTCTTTTATATTATAGATGTTGCTATTCTCATAAACAGATATTGAATGTTAAAGATTTTTCATTACTTCTGAAAACTTTTATGAAATATGTTAATGTACTTGACATACATGTATTGTATTTCAGGGTTCTGATATACACTGCAAAGTTTCGGCTGTATTGTAGCAGGCATATGATTCTGTCCTAACCGTGGATAAGACTTATACCATAGCCAACTTTCAAGTTTCATTGAACGACCTTTTGTTCAAGCCTTCCGAACACAAATATATGTTGACTTTAAGAGGTGGTACAAGTGTTGGTGATGAAAACAAATATCAGATACAACCTAAACCACTCAATTTCACTCCATTTATTGATATTATATCTGGAAAAGGGAAGAGGGGTGTGCTAATAGGTATGCCTAACTTAATGTGATGCTTGTTTACATTGTCAATTCTATCTTCTTGCAATTGTCTTTCCTGGTTTATTTAAATTTCATAGGATTGGTGATAGAGATTGGTTACACTCAAATTGAAAGTGGGACCAAAAAATAGCATATCAACTTGGTTTTGAAAGATTTAAGGTATGCCCACTTCACTATATGATTGATATAACCAACAATACATAGATGATGGAATATTTAACCCTTTATACCTTTACGGATATTCCCGTATTTAACACAAGGACAATAAAAGATACCACTATTGTTGGGTAGATTTTTATCATCGTATTCAAGGAATTCACGAACTCCGTTCTTATAAATCGAATCTAATCTATTGGCTTTCATCCAACTACAGTCCATAACAACTTCTAAAATTTATACACGAATAATAATGTGAATAACACACCAAAATCTAAACCAAAAACTATAACTCTAAACCTTAAGCATATGCATATAATATTTATGTTCACTTCTTTATTCAACAGAACAACTAACAAATGACATATATATCTACCAAGAACAATATACATGAAGAGCTAACAAACGGAATATATATCTACCAAGAACAATATAATTGAAAATTTAAGAAAGGGAACAAACAGAACGGCTAAGAAAGGCATAATATTTTTGTTCAGCTCTATATCCAACAACACTTCTAACAACAATGAACGAAAAAATAATGAAGAGTGTCGTATGTCGAAGATAAGGACGAGAACAAGAATGAAGATGTTGAAGACTTGTGATTGAAATGAACAAGAATGAGTACCATATCTAGAGAGATGTTTTCTATGCCAAGCATACAAACTTCTTCTGATCTTGATCAAAATTGACTCCTAAGTTACTTTTCTCTTATGGTTAGCCCCCAATTGAATACCAAGAAACAGAAAAAGAAGAGCTCAGTTCCACAAGACAAAAACTTAGGTGCAGCTTCCAAAACCCTTCCATTAAATTTATAACAACAAGTTCTCTCTTAATTAGATTTACTCGAGTGATCGATGTCAATTCAAACCCTCTTAACATAGTCTAGATATTCCAAAAAATTTCCAAGAGCCATCATCAATTTAGATAGTATCATCGGCAAACTAAAACATCTCAATGTGAATGTCCTCGCTAAGTTGGAACCCTTGAAAGTTATCTATCGTACTAGTATTTAACATTAGTTCTGCCAAACCATCTACAATTAATAAAAACAAACACAGTGAAAAAAGATCCCCTGAGGTAATCCTCTTGAAGCCTTAAAATACATAATGGGGATGCCATTAACAAGCATAGAAAGAGAGCTTGTAAAAACTAGTGCATCCATCTAATTTATCCAGATAATACAAAAATTCATCCTTCTCGTAATGTATATGAGATAATCCCAAGAAACACGATGGTAGGCCTTTTTGAAATCGATACACCCTCGCTTATCCCTCTTAGAAAAATAGATTACTTCATTTAGGATCAACACTCCATCAAGCATTTGCCTTTGAAATATAAAGGCTGATTAGTATTGAGATATTAACTTTCAGATTACTTTCTTCTATCTAGAGGCAAAAATCTTAGAGATAATATATTATATAATCAGAGTCGCGAATTCTTGTCGGTATCATCTAAAAGTTTATTGTATATTAGAGGTCATGGGTTCAACACCCACTAACTACAAAAATCTATTAATTTAACAACTTATTTTTAAATACTTCAATATAAAATGATTTTATAAGCCTTAAAAAATAATTTATATATTTTTCTTGCAATCATTTCATCTATTTCAACATTATTTATATATTTTTGAAAAATAAAACTAATTATATCTACTCAATATAATTATATTATTTAAGTCAATATAATACAAGTTTTGTATGTTATTCCTTAAATCATGAAGTTATATCATTAAAATTGGAGTAAAATAAGAAAAGGAAATATAAAACAAAATTATTAAAAAAGTTTATTATGATGATTTGTTGCATAGAGTCCGGGTCATCCGAAAGTAGAATTTCTCTCATTAATAAAATAACGAAGATTTAACATTTTTTTTTAAAATATAGAAGAAAAAAAAAGAAAGGAAATCTGAAACAAAATTATTGAAAGTTTTGACTATAATGATTTGTTGCATAACATCTGAGTCATTCGACTGTAAAATTTCTCCCATCCATAAAAATATAAATATTTAACATTTTAAAATATTGGTATAAAAAAATACAAGGAAATAGGAAATCAAAATTATTGAATTTTTTAAACTTATTTCACATTTTAAAATTTAAATAGCATCATTTTTTTTAATCATTTCTTTATTTCAAATATATATTTTATTTAAAATTGTTCTCTATTTTTTATTCTCTCTTTCTTATCGTCTCAATTACAATGCTTATTATACTAAACGAAATTGAAATATATAATCTAATATTACTTAAAAATCCATAAATGTCTCGCGCATCGCGCTGGTCTTAATCTAGTTCTATATATGCTGCTTACAATTTCTTCACTATCTTTTTGGAAAATTCTTTCATCATCAATGTTTGAGTTTCACAAGACAGCATCCAAGATATATAATGGTGGATTGATATGTTGGCAATATCTTAAGCATAGTTAATTTATGAATGTAGGGCATAGATTCGTTATATGTTGACTCGTAAACTATACCACTTGGTTCTTTTATAAAATCAAGGGAAAAAATTATTTTATTTTTAATTAAAAATATATAAAATAGGGTATTTCCCCTCGATTTTATTGAAAAACAAGGTAATATATTACCTGTAAAAACATGGTGAATGATAAAAAATTAAAAGTAACATGTATTGTTTTTTTCTCTCTACAATTTTTACCACTCACCACTTTCTTTGTATGCTGTAATATTCAAACAAAGGATTTGTATTATGAAACAACAACATTGCTTACAATTTACAATATGTTTATGAATAAATTTCTCCATATTGTAAATCGAGGAAAACAATAAATTATAGAGTGTTTTCTTTTGATTGACAAGATACAATGATTATTTCAAAATATAACGATGACCTTGCAAGAGGTGAAAAAACGACAATAACACTATTATAAGAGATAGATTACAAGATCAAAAAAAAATGTTTGTTTCAAAGTTGGTATTAAAAGAGCAACATACAATACAAAACCTTTGAAGATTTTTCTATCTTGCAATCCATTCCAAAGAATAATGTGTACGAGTTTGGAGCGTCTGTAAATGAGTTAGGTTTATGTTAAAATTTAATTAACGAGTGCTTTATAGTAAAATCTGATTATCTAACCCCTGATTATTAAAGAAATCTAAGGAATAGATCATTTAATTTTTAAGTAAAAAAAAAGAAAAAGAAAGACACCACTTTTAAAGAAATAAAAACATAAATAACATTTATGGGGATTCGAAGCATGTCCTAAATTATTTTTCCCCTCGCGTTTATTCAAAAATCGAGGTAATAGATTGTACTTAAAAATAAATGAAAATAAATGCGTAATACCCTTTTTGTTCTCTTACCATATGATGATTCATTTTTAATATTAAACCAAAATGAACCCCAAGTTTTATAACATGCACAAAAATGACAAAACAATGATATCCATTAAACTAAATATAATTAAATTAGTAAGTATAACATTGAATTTATATTATTCATCTTCTTCAAGTTTTTATTTGACATTGGATGTGTATCGGCAGGAAGAAAGTAGTTTGAGGGCCGAGAAAGAAGTTGACAGGATAGGGGGAACTATATTTCAGGACTAAGTTATAGGAGAGGAATTGGTAGTGGGCTTGAGTGTTATGTTCTCATAAAACTCCACCTCATCAACTAGTTTCCACATCAACGCCATTTGGCACACAATTTTGATTTTGCCTAACAGATCCAACAGAATGGACAAACATGCCACATTTTTGAAAGATAAATGATCTAATTGGTCGTTTTAAAAGAAAAGAGACCAAAATGGACCCTCGAGTATATCTGAGGGATCAAAAAGAGTATTAAGGAAAAAATAAAACATGGTGCGTCCTGGATTTATAGCTCTATTTTTTATTGAGTGAGGTGAAATCTTTGTTATAAAATATATTATTTATAGTAGCGATAATATCGCTGCAAATCCCAGAGGCTTTAGAAATCAACCTTTGTTGCCACTAACCTAATAATGGTAAATTAACTAAGCAAGGGTAACGAATCAAAGGTCCTATTTTTGCTTGAGATTGAAAATATTAGACTATATAACATAATACATTTATCATTACAACCCACCCCACAAGAACCTTATCTAAACTTTAATAATTATAACTACAACAAATAACTCTTTTCATGACGAAACTTTCACATCATCCAGAAAAAAAATCGATATTTTATACCAAGGTACCCCATATATTTATTTTAATAAAAACAACTTAATCTTTCGTTTATTTAAAAAGTTGAGGTGACATACCATTCGGGACATGCTTCGAATCCCAGCTACTGCATTTTATGTTTCTACTTGTAAAAAAGTGTAAAATAAATGATCTAAGCCTTCGGTTTATTTAATAAACCTAGGGATAAATAATCTGATTTCTACTATAAAAACACTCGTTAAACAGATTTAACCATAACGCTATCTTATTTGTAGCCGCCTCACCATTTTTTCAACTTTTGCAATCCATCTCAAATAATGGTGTTGATGTTGTTGTTATTGAAAGTTTTGAACAACTATGATATATTCGTCGTTATTGATGAAGAAGACATCCATTATAGAAGAAGAAGACAGAGAAACACCTTTGGATGAGTTTGTCTTCAAAGATGATATTGTTTTAGTTTAGCTAGACAATACATTATTCCAAAACCGAGATGATAGTTAAGTGTTATTTTTCACTGTTTTCAACGGCCTTAAACAAATCTATGTCGTCCATTTTAAAGGTTATAAATGCTCAAGAATCTGTCTTTAGTGATCTGCGTGAAACCTAAGGGACATCCATTATATAAGTTCTCTTACGATATTGGAAACCTAACTTATATGAAACATATGAAGCACTTGAAACCTACAGACACTTGAAAAAGTTCTCTACGATGGATTGCAAGAGTAGAAAATCATTTGGGTTCAAGGTTTATTTCCTTAAATATTTTTTCATTATATGATTTTTTATTTTTTTTCTTAAATATTAATTACCTTACCTTTTTTTTCATTAGAAACAATTGCATGTAAGATTTAACAAAAGATCTTCCCCAAGATTCAATAATACGAAGATCTAAATCTACATCTTTAGAGAATTTGTTTTTTGTCTTGTCCACCCTAGAGAATTTGATTTTTATCTTGAACCACCCTAGAGAGTTTGATTTTGATCTTTATTTTATGGGTAAACAAAATAATATTCTGGGTAAACAATGTTTTCTGTAAACCATGTACTATTCTGGATAAACAACATAACAAATTTAAAAAAAATTTATTAACCCCTAAGTTTTTTGGAGAAACCGAGATAAAAGATACAATAGTTTTGAATATAATAAAAGTGTGGTTCCTGAGGTTCGAACTCATGTGCATATAGCTATACACCTCAGGTTTTGAAAAACCGAGGTTTTAAATGGAGACTTTTCATGACGATCTTATTTATCTCGCTTATGATGCCGAGGTACAACGCTTTTTGTGTCCAATATTAAAAGTGTTATTTGTAGTAGTGTCTCTTTCGTTCCTTGACATGCGTTTAAAAAAACTCAAGAAGAAAATAAGTATAACATCAAAAACCTAATTAAAAAGAGTCACTACACCCTCACATGCTGAAATAATTATGCTTCAAAGAGAGCAAACACTTATAAAGTAAAAAAATTAAAGGTTCTCAAGTAGTCTGAAAGAAGGGGTCCCACAAGTATAAGGTCAAGATATTTAGAGAGGATAGTTTGGTGGAAAAAATGAACAAAGTCACCTAATAAAATTTACCAGGAGACCCTGAGCAAGTTCAAAACCCTTCAAAATAGCTTTAATAATTCGAAGATTGTCTACCATAGCTTCATATATAATTAGAGTATGGCCGACATATTAAAAATGTGATCTTTGAAGCTCCCTAGAATACAAAACAGAATATACT
Source organism: Vicia faba (assembly GCA_948472305.1). NCBI lineage: Eukaryota > Viridiplantae > Streptophyta > Magnoliopsida > Fabales > Fabaceae > Vicia > Vicia faba. The sequence goes on along the minus strand of OX451736.1, from coordinate 1,678,899,320 downwards.
GTAATTGGTTAGTCACAAAAATAGGCTTTAGCACTTAATTAGATGGGACCTAGGCTGAAAATAGCAATATTGTTGGATATCTAAAATGTTAAAGGAAATTAGAAAGAAACTTGTGTTATCGAATGAGTCCTGTCTAGATTCATATTACACGTTTATTAGACCTTCATTTATAAAGTATGAATTCATTATTCAATTGGTTGACATTCACATAGTAACAAATATAGAATTTTTTTTATTAATAACCAAGTATTAAAAAAATATTTCGCGAATAACCGGGTTTCGGAAAAAATTACGCAAATAACCATGTTTGAGATGGCTCCATAAAGGAGGAGCCATCTCATTTGGCGCATCCTCCTATTTTTATAAGGGAGGCGCCATCTCATTTGGCGCCTAAGGGCAAATGGCAAGCCCTAAGCCAAATGAGATGGCGCCTATGTGCATAAGTAGGTCAAAAAAAATTTTTTTTTCCTTTCCTGCGCGTTGCGTATTAGACAGAGATAACCAAAATTGATTTTTTATTTGAAAAAAAATAATTACATTCAACTGTTTTACATTTAAATAACAGTAAAAAAATAGATACAAAAAATACTGAAAAAAAAAGATACATCAATGATCCCCAGGAACCCGGTAATGACCCCCAGTTCCGCATCCCCGTCCTCGCCTTTCTCTTGCTGGGTGCCGTCTCGTTTCCTGTTGCGGCAAGGTCGATGGCCCAGCGAAGTCAATGCGATCCGAATCCATAAAATCAGTAAGATCTCCATATCTCGAAGATCCGCTCTGGTACAGTCGGTTACCCATGCCCTCGAAGTTTGGTCGTGTTGGCGGTGGGTGGGGTTCCATGGTTGGTCGGTAGCATTGGTCGTCTGAGTATGGGGGGTAGAAAGGAAATGGATCTTGGGGTGTTTGGTACTGTGGATGTTGGGTTGTTTGGTGATATGGTGGTTGATGGTAGGTTTGGTCGGGTTGGTCGTAATCTTCTGACATTCCCATATCAGGGCTAAGGCTGGATGTTGAGGGCCCCATATTGGGATATGTGGAAGACTGAAATTGTGTATGGGGTATGTGGGTTTGCTGGTATTGGGGTTGGTATTGTGGTTGGGTTTGAGGCATATCTGGGTATTGGTAGTTTGGCGGTGACTGTGGTTGGTAGTACGGCATTTGGTTGTAGTTGTGTTGTGGTGGGGAATGTGGTTGTGTGTTTGTTGGTCTGTTTCTTCTTGGGGGTGGGTTTGAGGTTGAAGGATTTTGGGTTTGTTGGTGGGGAATCGAGGGTTGTGCCCATTGTGTGCGTGGGTCAACCAAGTACCTCGGATGAGACACGTGCATATCTGGGTTACTAACCGACCTGTACCACGACATATATTGATCGGTGTGTCGCATGTTACCTTGAGTAAGGAAAACAGGGGATTGCAAGATGTAGCGGTGACGCCTTTGCCACATTTTACACCATTCTGGAGCAAAGTCTTTCCAGTTGGTTAGATTCCACTGGGCGTCGACCCTTTTTAGATGCCAGGGGGACAAATCTGTTGGGTCACTTGGTATCTCTTGGATCATTCCGAACTGCATCTTCACGCGGTCGCTGTGGTGCATCTCCACAATGTTGAACCGAATGACAAACTTCAACATGGGCGGAGATGAACCTTCTACGGACTTGTTTTTCCAACCGTATATGCAATCAGATGAAAATTTAAAAGAGAAGGACAAGTTTCGTAATAGAGAGGAATGCATAAGGGCCATCAAAAAATTTCACATGCTCAACTCGGTTGATTATAAGGTGGATCGTGTAAACCCGGAAAGGTACAAGATCAAGTGTGTCCACCCTGACTGCATGTTCAAGCTGACCGCTTCATACAGACTAAGGGGTGACTGCTGGGTCATAGGTTCCATGACAACCCATACTTGTGTAAGTTCCACTCAATCACAAGACCACCGAAAACTCAACCATGATCTAATTTGTCAAGAAATCCTACCCCTGGTGAGCAACGACCCTTCTTTGAAGGTGAAAACAATCATCTCCCACATCACCACAGTTTTTAACTACACTCCGTCTTACCGTAAGGCGTGGTTAGCAAAGACTAAGGCGATTGAAAGGGTGTATGGAAACTGGGAGGAGTCATACCGAGAACTTCCCCGCTACCTCAATGCACTAAAGACATATTCTCCAGGTAGTGTTTATGTTCTGGAAACATTGCCCGCTTACGCCCAAGATGGTAGTGTTCTACATGGCAACGGAATATTCAGTCGCGTCTTTTGGGCATTTCAACCATGCATCACAGGGTTTGCATCATGTAAACCAATTCTACAAATAGACGGGACTTGGTTGTATGGCAAGTACAAAGGCACTCTTTTGATGGCAGTTGCACAAGATGGCAACAATAACATTTTCCCCGTTGCGTTTGCCCTTGTCGAGGGGGAGACCGGTGGTGCTCGGAGCTTTTTCCTGAAAAATCTTCGTACACACGTGGCTCCTCAACCGGATCTATGTTTGATCTCGGACAGACATGCCTCTATTGAAAGTGCCTATAATAATCCGGCAAATGGTTGGCATGACCCTCCTTCTACGCATGTCTATTGCATCAGGCATATCGTCCAGAATTTCTCGAGGGAGGTCAAGGACAAAACATTGCGGAAAGCGGTGATGAATGCGGGATACGCACTGACACAGCCCACATTCAAATATTACCGCAACGAGATCCGTTTGTCTAACCCAGAAGCCGGTACGTGGATCGACAACATACCGGTCGAAAAGTGGACTAGGTCATACGACAATGGCCAAAGATGGGGGCATATGACAACAAATCTTATTGAATCAATGAATGGGGTATTCAAGGGCATACGAAACCTCCCCATCACTGCCTTGGTGAAATCCACGTATTTTAGGATGGCTGCGTTATTTGCCAAAAGAGGTGAAATGTGGTATTCGGTCTTGCAATCAGGATAACTATGGAGTGAAAGTTGTATGAAATACATTAAGGCTGAAAGTGCTAAAGCCAACACTCACATGGTTACACGGTTTGACCGCCATAGCCACAACTTCATTGTGAAAGAGACAATTGACCACAATGAAGGCCTGGCAAGACAGGAATACAGGGTCATTTTACCTTCTCAATGGTGCGATTGTGGCAGGTTTCAAGCTTTTCGTATGCCTTGCTCTCATGTCATTGCCGCTTGTGCGCATACCCATCAAGACGCGCTTCAACTGCTCTCAAACGTTTATAAATCTGAAACGTTGCTCACTGTTTACAACAACAACTTTCCTTTGGTGGCAAAACCGGACTATTGGCCTGAATACAGCGGTGATATAGTTTGGCACAATGACCAAATGCGAAGGAACAAGAAGGGTCGTCCCAAAAGCAGGCGCATAACAACAGAAATGGACGATCTTGACAGGTTGGAAAGAAAGTGTTGTTTATGCCGTCAGGTCGGACACAATCGCAAAAACTGTCCGAATCGGGCGTCTGGCTCGACCACATAAATTTTGTAATACAATAAATCTTTTCAATATTTGTGTTGTAAACATTATGGGTTTTCCGTTAATAAAACTGTTCACACAATTTAAGAAATTCAATATAGGAAATTACATTAGGGTTTTCGCGTACAACAATGATTAACGATAATCAATCTAGGAAATTAAATTAGGGTTTTCGCGTACAACAATGATTAACGATAATCAATCTAGGAAATTACAACTGTTAACACAATTTCATCTGACCCATGCATCATCAGCATTACATCACTGTCTGTTTTGACTTCCTCCAACCACACATTAGGTCTTCCTGTCGCATGCGAGGTTGTTGTTCGTTTTCGCTGGATCCTTCGAATTTTTTCCCCCTCGGCGATGTCTCCATCTAGCCACCGCATCAACTCCCGCTTCAGACGCTCCATGGAGTGAATGTGCCAGAATTTCATTTTCATCGCGGGTTTCGTGGCGGAGAATATAACGTAACCATCTCTGCTAAAAATCATAGGCGACGTCATTACGTAAATAAGGGAGTACAAAATAAAAATACAGTGCGAGAAAGTGTGAGAAATTTCAAAGAAACGGACGAATTATTTATAAAACAGCAAAAAACCCTAGTTTTGCCCTAGGCGCCAAGTGAGATGGCGCCTCCTCTCCTTTTTAAGGAGCATGCGCCATCTCACTTGGCTAAAAGCCAATGGAGGCGCCAAGTGAGATGGCGCCTAGGGCAAAACCCTAGGTGCATGCGCCAAATGACTTGGCTCCTCCTTTGTGGAGCCATCTCAAACATGGTTATTTGCGTAATTTTTTCCGAAACCCGGTTATTTGCGAAATATTTTTTTAATACTTGGTTATTAATAAAAAAAATTCACAAATATAGGCTAATAATATGCACTAACTTTTAAATATTGATTCGTAAATATAATAAACTATACAGCCGATTGTCTAACTTCAATTATATAAACAACAAAAAAAAAAAACTAGAGATGGATATTAAAATGGCCAGTCTACAACTGACATCTCATAGATACGTTCACATTCACCCGCTTTGACATACACATTACACGTTGTTCATAGTAGACTTTTTAAATAGAAAATAACATTTGTAACTTATTCCTGTTTATAAAAGTAATTGTATCAACAATAGATTTTTATTGTTTATAAAAATATTTTAAAGTTATTCCCGATTATAAAAAAATTATATCAACAATATATTTTTCTCATTTATAAAAATATTTATAACGTTACTTCTATTTAAAAATATAATTGTATGAACAATAGAGTTTTCTCATTTATAAAAATAAATTGTATCAACATAACTGAATGAAGACATTTATCAAATTATATATGAAGAGTTTGAGATTGCAAAAACACCAAATAATGTTTGATTAATGTACATATATAAATTAAAAATGAATATATATATATATATATATATATATATATATATATATATATATATATATATATATATATATATATATAGGATCACAAACAGAGTGCTTGATAAAAAATTGTGACCTTTAATTACAAACTTTTATTCATTTATCAAATTTAAATTCATTTGTTTGGATTGTTAATAGTTAAACATATCACAAACATAAACTAATATAAAATATATTTAAAACTTATTTCTATTTATAAAGATAATAGTATAATAGTTAAATTTTTCCGTATATAAAATCATTTGTAAATCATTCCCGTTTAAAAAATTAATTATAACTTACTCTTGTCTATATTCAAATCAAATGAATTTAAAGTTTATAAAGCAAATGAAATCAAAATACAATAAATTTTATATTCTACTTGAATTAAATTTTATATTTATATAATAAATATGACTGTATAAAAGAAATCTAGACGGTCAATTAATCATGATCGTTTAAAAATCAATTTTTTTTATATTCTATTTAATTTGTCTAAAGGTTTTTTTATTGATTAAAATAAAATATTAGGTTATTCACTTTTAAAAAAATTAAAATTTTGATCTTCTATTTAATTTATTTTGAAATTTTTTTAATCCTCTTTCAATATTGTTGATTATGGTTTTATGCGATTTGCAAATAAGTATAACTTTGATGATGAAAAAAATAAATGAAAGTAACATAAAAATGAACAGAGAAAGTAAAATAAAATAATCATTTTAAAATTTGCATTGAAATATAAATCATTCAACCTTAATTTAATGGCCACTAATATTGTTGTCTTTCTAACTACACATATCTAAATCCTCCAATGTTGACAACTATATTTCATTCTAATATAAAACTCAAGTTTTCATCACTATATTTGTACACTAAAAGTCAATATTTAATAAAGATTCATTTGGCTTTTCGCACTGTAACTTTTGTTGGAAATTCACCAAAGTCTATGATAAATTTCTACCACAATGAAAATTTAATTATGAGACAAACAAAGAAAGAAGATAAGATAAATAATTTCTGCAGAGTTTCTCTCTGCTCACAAACTGTGAAAACTTTCTTATTCACTTTGTTTGACTTGCTTACAAAAAAATAGAGATTACTCTCTCTATTTATAACTGAGCTTACACCCTAAACCCAAAGCCTAAAATATCTTTTTGTTACTAAATCAAATCTAACTTATTCCATGTCACCATATGGGTTGTCTTTTTGGGACCAGAAGCCTCTTCAACTAATTTTCTTCATGTGATACATGTTGTAGATCTTGATTCCCGCAAAGAATGTATTCTGCGGTAAAAAAAGTTATTTTAAATTAATTAATTATTTATAATAAATTTTAATTAAAAGTGAATTAAAAATAAATTATTGTATATTTAAATAATTTTAAAATAAAAAGAGTTAAACAATATATTTTAAAAAATAATTTCATATGGTATTTAAAAACATAATTGATATATCGGTATTTAAAAAAATAATTTATTTTTTATTATAAGACTTTATAAATATAATAAGATGATAGAAATTTTTCATAGGTTCTAACAATATTTTTTTTTGTCCAATTGTGTGTGTTCCTATATCCTTCAATTTTGGATATTTCACTATTATCTGTGAATTTTGGTAGGTCATTAACATTATTTCATACTTCAATCGATGACAATCGAGAGGGAGGGGGGGTAGATCTATTACTTTTTCTCCTTTTTTAAAAGCATTTTTATTTCTTAAATTCATGGTTTATAGGTATGAACATACGGTGACAGTCAAACCATGAACTTTTCCGGCCCTTTTCCAAAGTAAATGCTTTTGTGTGTGCCATATAACGCAGACATCACATTTTTCCATGCGTACCCTATCCAGATAACATGCCACATGCTTAAAAAGTTGTTAATTGTCCACATCAAAGCAACTCACATATTAAAGTTTTGTTTACGAGACACATCATAAGTCCACTCTCACATCCACAAACTCTTGAGATCATCAATTAAAGTTTGCAAATAAATATTTATTCCCACCTTTAGACTCGACTATCCTGGAATGATGCATGTCAAAAACATGTAAAGTTTGCTCATGCACATCTCAGGAGGGAGATTGTATTAGGTAACAGTAACTGGCCAACAAGATTATGCATTTGCTGACGAATGGATATAAGGAGTGAAACCATCAGAGCATAATTCAAGCCAGACATTCTTGGGTTCTGCTGCGAATTCAGGATGTACTTTATCAAAGTGTTTCCATGTTTGGCCATCAGATGGATGTCGCATCATTCCTGAACTATTTTTGCTTGTATGATGCCATATCATTTGGCTTGCACTGTGCATTGATGCAAACATTCTTTGCAACCTAAGTATTATTGGCAGATAGAACATGTATTTCACTACAACTCATTTTTGCTTTCGGTAAACTCCTTCATTGAGAACTAAATACCTAGGACAATCGAGAGGGGGGGGGGGGTAGATCTATTACTTTTCTCCTTTTTTAAAAGTATTTTTATTTCTTAAATTCATGGTTTATAGGTATGAACATACGGTGACAGTCAAACCATGAACTTTTCCGGCCCTTTTCCAAAGTAAATGCTTTTGTGTGTGCCATATAACGCATACATCACATTTTTCCATGCGTACCCTATCCATATAACATGCCAATGCAAAAAAGTTGTTAATTGTCCACATCAAAGCAACTCACATATTAATGTTTTGTTTACGATACACATCATAAGTCCACTCTCACATCCACAAACTCTTGAGATCATCAATTAAAGTTTGCAAATAAATATTTATTCCCACCTTTAGACTCGACTGTCCTGGAATGATGCATGTCAAAAACATGTAAGGTTTCGCCATGCACATATCAGAAGGGAGATTGTACGAGGTAACAGTAACTGGCCAACAAGATTATGTATTTGCTGACGAATGGATATAAGGAGTGAAACCATCAGAGCATAATTCAAGCCTGACATTCTAGGGTTCTGCTGCGAATTCAGGATGTACTTTATCAAAGTGTTTCCATGTCTGGCCATCAGATGGATGTCGCATCATGCCTGAACTAGTTTTGTTTGTATGATGCCATATCATTTGGCTTGCATTGTGCATTGATGCAAACATTCTTTGCAACCTAAGTATTGTTGGCAGATAGAACATGTATTTCACTACAACTCGTTTTTGCTTTCGATAAACTCATTCATTGTGAACTAAATACCTAGGACTATTCCGAAACTTACATTCCTCTAATTCCCCATCAATTGTATCAAACTCATTGTCATAAAACAACATGCAACCTCTAATGAAACAATCAATCTTTTTTACTTCTAGTGCCAACTTCGATACCATCCTTTTTGCACCATAATAACTTGTAGGCATTTTTTCATTCACATGATTCGCGTCGAATATCATTCTCGCAAAGAATTCTAAACACTGATCGGGAACATTCAAATTTGACTTCGCAGTCAACATCCTCACACATATTGATAGCCTAGAGTCAGAAGACCCTTCAAATAATGGTATATTTATTTCTTTCAACAATTGATACAACTTTTGGGCTTTCACATTCGGGAGCTCTTCTGCATCAAAGCCTTAAGGTTCATCATAAGCAACTTTACCCCTAATGCGTCACTCGCCATATCCTCGACTAAATTAAATTGTTTTTGGAATTGCATATGCAATGGACTCCCTAGAGCTCTTATGCATCAAAGTCTTAAGGTTCATCATAAGCAACTTTACCCCTAATGCGTCACTGGCCATATCCTCGACTAAATTAAATTATTTCAGGCATCGCATATGCAATGGACTCCCTGGAGCATCTCTATTTATATCTGGTCCAACATGTGTTTGACTACTAGAAGCCTCTCTATTCATCTCTATCATTTTTTCCCATTAGCTATCCAAACCCAATAATTTGGCCTAAAACCCACTCTCTCCAAGTGACATTTCACTTCACTAGGGTCATTAATTATATTTGTGTAACCACACTTTAAGCACAAACATCTTACCCCTCCTTCGCTTCGACAACATTCTTGAACAAACTCATATGAGAGAAATCTAGCAACTCCTTCCAGGAAACATTATATCAAACATCCAACTATAATAAAATTGATAATATTCCATACTGCACATGTACAACATTGTTCATGATTAATTTATTAAATAATAGGGGAGTGATCTATCGATAATTTTTTAAATTTTTATCCATAACATCATATAACTAATTATAGAATTGATACTATTCAATACCAACGTTTTTTTCTCTAAAAATAAAACATATATTATACTATTCACTTATTCTAAATATATATAAACTTATAAATATTCAATCTAATTAAACATATATTTATACAGTATATCTACCTAGCTAATTTTAATCATTTTTTGAAAATTATTTATCTATACTTTCTTAGTATATATTTAACCAAACAATATATCTACCTTTTTATTCTAATTAAACATACTTTCTAAATATATTTAATAATACAAATATACTTTTTAGAGTTATTCTTTTTTAAAAGAGTATATAAATATATTTACCATATTATACATTTTAAAAAATATTTTTTTTCTCAAAAAAGTTACATCTTTTTTTAAGAAATAATATATCTTATAAATATTTACTTATTTAACTATATTTTTTAAATATATTTACTTATTTTTATAAATTATTTAATCATAATTTCTAAATGTATACCTAACCAAACAATATATCTCCCTATTTATTCCAATTAAATATATTTTCTAAATATATTTAACCATATAAATATACTTTTTAAAGTTATTTTTTTTAAAAGAGTATATAAATATATTTATTATATTATACCTTTTAAAAAATACTTTTTTTTCTAAAAAGATATATATAAGAAAAGAGAATATATTAAAACTAACAATGACTACAAGGGATACTCATCTCAAGATATAAAATAACAAAGACCAAATTACTTACAACAATTGGGTTTTAAAGTCAAACTAGACAAACAAAGGCCTCGATTTACATTTTCCAAAACTCAAATTAGGAATAAAATCATCAAATTTTTGTAGTCTTTAAACCAATTCAATTTGTTGTAATAATAGAGTTTCTATAATCATAAATGAAGTGATCAGATTATTTAATTTTTTATTATACTGAATTTAAATTATATGATCAAATGAAGTAGCGTTAAGGTTAAATTTTTTTTGTAGAGAAACCTCTATTTCCGTGTATTACTATCAAACAATTTGAAATTGTCTTTCCAGGTTTATTTAGATGTCATAAGATTGGTGATAGATATTGGTTACACTCAAACTGAAAGTGAGAACAAAAAATAGTAGATCGACTTGGTTTTGAAAGATTTGAGGTATTCCCACTTCACTTTACTGTTGACTATCAAATTTTTCTAATCATTTCGTATTTTAACTTTCCCTAATAATTTGTAGTAACAACAATGTCAATTGTACTCCGTGGGAGGCCTATGCCATGCAGTTTCATGATTACAATAAACAAAGGAATGAAGCAGATTTTTGGTCAAAACAAATTTTTATCATTATGCAGTATGCAAAGATCAAAGAGGAAGGTCAAACTGTATGGTTATTTTTAACTTTGTCCATTCATTCACATCTTTTAACTTTCCTCCTTTATGTTTTTTATTTACACATTGATACAGGTAAATATCCATTATGTGTTTCTAACAATTTCAATGTCACTAAGTTGCACATCAATGATGATCTACCATAGATTTAAAGAGTTTTTGACCAGGTGGAGGTTTCATCTCTTTTGTGACCTTTTAACTTATATGCATTAATTTAAAATAACTATTTCAACTTAATTTAAATAAATTTACATAGCAAACAAACACTTCGTTTGGGTGATACAACAAGTTATACCAATACCACACTTTCCCAAGGGACTCAGCTTTATAGTGGTAGTCAACTAAGCCCATAAGACAAATTCATGTACAAGGCTACATTAATTCCTCTCAGTGAAATTGTTCGATTTAAATCTGTAATAGCCACTATAATTATTCTACTCATATATGCGTATATTTATCAAACCATAACACTCATTTGTTTAATGACATTTTTCCTTTCACACTACTTAGTGTGTAACCGTTGCTCAAATTAAGAAAATTATTGTTGCATTAGGAGGTTGGTATTACCAAGCATGCCATGAGTGTCCAAGGATTTCTAAAGGAGATAAACCCCCTTAGTTTGTGGTTCTGATCACAAATTTGAGACTGAAATTTACAAGTTTTTATACATTAACAATTACTGAGGTTTTTTTTCTTTCCAATTAGATTTGTGTTTCACTTTTTATTTACTTTTATAGGTATAAAATTCTAATTGATGCTATAAATGACGGATGTCGCGCTACTTTTGTTTTATGGGATCAAGAGTGTACACAATTGTTGGAACTTAGTACTGCTCAGATACACACCACTATGATTTAGGTCAATTTATTTTGTTTGGAAACAACTTTGACATAACATCAACAAATTCATTTTATACTGATATTCACTATTGCATGTTTGCGCTGTTACTTAGGATGGAATCATCGATCCTTTTGAATATCCATTGGCACTTGATTCTATAGTTGGGATAACCCTAGCATTTAAACTCAAATGGCAACCATCTTGGGATAATGCAACAATTGTCTCTATCTTTCGTGATCAAGCTATGGTCAAACAGATGCTCATCTCATTGGGACAAGATATAATATGGATCCCATCTAACTATATTTATCTTTTCACTGCTATTGAGTTGTAGTTTCACATGACTGCCACTTTTTTCATAATATTGTGTCTCGGCTTATTTTTACAACAAAACTTTCACAGGTTATTGTTTCTTTCACTAACAAATTCCCTTATTCACCAATGCTACAATATTCTGAAGATTTTCATTGTTATATTTATTAGATAATTGAAAGTGTTGATGAGGCATTGGTTATTGAAGAATGAGATGTTATACAGGGTCACAAAATGACTTCTAAGATTACCACTAAACCACTTACACCAACATCTGCGTCCAAAAGGGTGGCAACTCATGTGTCTGATGACCTTTCCCAAGCAACCGACTTATGTGATGGTGAACAATTCTCCACCAAAGTGAAAAAACTAATCAAATTGGAGAAGTAATCTGAAATCAAAATGACATGTTTTTTGTTTTCCTCTGGCATTTAAGTGTATATTGGTTTGTAACTTATTTTCGAATTGCCTTTAATCATAATCATCATTGAATATTAAGCAATAATGTTTGTGCCATCTTTATATTCATCGCTTTATAACTTATTTTGTAATGGCAGTGCCTAAGTACCTAACTATGTAATATAGACATGTTTGTGCTAAAAATATCAAACTTTCTATGTTATTTTATAATTTTATAACAACAGCCACATTTCATTTGTCTCTCCCCTTTATCCTCTTAAAGTTTTATCTTTGTTAAACTACCTGAATGTTGAATATCTATATTTTTTTATGAATCTTTTAATCCTTATTATAAAAATATCTCAAATTCACTTAATATTATTGGTTCTTTGTACCAAGTGATGTCAAATAAATCATTTCAAACTCAATGTCATGTTCCATTATAATTTGTTAAAAATATGGCTTCTAATTAATAACCTCCTATTTTCAATTGTTAAACACTTATATTATATTAACTTTAATGATTCATTCTACCAAATTAGCATTATAAAACTAATTTATACTTTTGAATTTACACAAAAATATCAACCTTGATGTGACCAAACCATAAATATTATTAAGTTATCTTACTTTTTTATCTTTGCAAAATTAACACTACTATTGCTTACTACCTGTCATCTTGAAGAAGGGAAAATACAAGAAGGGGAAGTTGAATTGGGATCTCAAAACATAATGAAAATAACACGTTGATTTTTATCCTGGTTTGTTTCAACTCAAACTACTCCAGTCCAACCGCCAAGGTGATTTCGCCTCTCTCAAACAAGGTCTTAATCCACTAATCAATCTTGATTACAAATCTACTTTGACAATTGCCAAAGTCTTCTTGAGTCTAAAACCACAACCCGGTTTTCCCAAGGAATTACAAAATAATATAATTGAGTGTGTACATATATGTTTTCTAAATAAAACAATATCACAACCGTGATGTATTACACAATTTAAGATTTCTAGGTAGAACTGGGTAAATATGCTTTTCTTTTACGTGCGCAGTAGTTCGTCACTTGAATTCTTCTATTTGTCTTTTTTATATAGGCCATGCAACAGTGACATAAGAAGATGCTTTTGGTATGTTCATAACACGAGTTAATGAACTTTCCAAACCAGGAGATCCTTGCCTGTTGGTAGCCGTTACTTTCGATATTGCATTGATAAATTGCAATGCTTCAGAGCTTCTCACATCAAAGGGTGAATGTTACCGTTGAGAGTCCTTTACTGCTTGTATTAGAACTTTACAGATCAGAGTATCACATATCATGTTTTACAGCGCTGGTGCATTCAGAAGTTGTAACATAACTTCTTCATATAAGCGTGTCACACATATTTGCTTTTAAGAAGGATGCGTCTGATTCTGTCATAGTACTCTCATCTTCTATGCTCGCATAATCAGAACTTCTAGTGATAATCTGGAAGATCGTCTGCGCTCCTTACATCAGAACATCTTTTTCACATCAGAACTTCCTGCATGAAAAGATACTTTTATTAGCGAGCATATTTGTTCTTTATGTCTATATATATCATGTGTTTGTTATCATGAAAACTCTTGCAGGGATGTAGAACCAAATTATGTTCTAACAATCTCCCCCGTTTTGATGATGACAAAAACTTGTATATTTTGATAGAATATAAAGAACAAAGAATAAAGACCCCCCCTGAGTAGAATACTCAGATAACTAGAAAATAAAATACTTCCCTGAAGATCTTCTGATAACGCGGATTTTCTTCTAATAGGAGTCAAAATATCACTGATTCTCCCCCTTTTTGTCAATAATCAAAAAGTATGAAGTTTCTTGAGAAGGTGTGACATCCTCTTCTAGATTCAACTGATATTCTTTAGAGATATTTTGATGTTGTATTCTCATTATCGTTCCCAATAGTTCTAGAGCCAATACATTTTTCTTTCTGATTGCCTTTGAAACCTGCGAATCCTTTAAATTCCAGGCTACAGAACATATGCTTTCTTCCCGCCATGTGTAGAGAGCATCCAGAATCCAGGTTTTAGGACTGGTGTTTCAATCTTGCTGTTAAAAATATCTGCAACATAGATGATTTTATCCTTTGGCACCCATATCTTTTTGGGTCCATGGTTGTTAGAGTTTCCAAAATTCTGTTTGAATTTTGGTTTGGCATAAAACGCCTTACTAGTATATTTTATATCATGTGTTTTCCCAATAGTGAAGTGAGAATAAATAGGAGTGCATTTAATAACCAAATCCTTAACTTTCTTAGGTTGGGATACTTTAACTTTGTATCCTATACATTTTCTGCCATTTCTGCTAACTCCATAGATCATTGAAGCCATCTTGCTTCTATCTATGTTTTTAGCGAGGAATTTCTGAAAGCTACGATCATATTCCTTTATGACCTTATCAGGGTTACTAGGAACTTATGAGATGGTTTCCTTCTGAGTATTTTGTAATTCATTTTCAAGTTTTGAAATTTTTTCTTTCAACTCAGAGTTTTCCAATCTCAGAGTCTTAGTTTCTTTAGAGTCAGAAACTAGATCCTTTTTCAGGTTCTTGTTTATGACTCGAAGTTTCTGATAAATTTCTAGAATTTCTAACAGACTCTCTTCTAATTGAGATCTAGAAAAGTTAGAAAATACCTCTTCTGACTCTGAGTCTGATTCTGACTCTGATTCTGATTTAGAGGATTCAGAGACATCTGATAAGTTGTTCGTTTGAGCTATATTGTCTCGTTCATCTTCTGATTCTATTCCATCTTCAGAAGATTCAGAGTCATCCCACGTTTCCATGAGACTTTGCTTCTTTTTAGGTTTCTCTATTTTAAGATTTGCACAGTTGCTCCTGTAGTGACCTTGTTCATTGTATTCATAGCAGGTAATGTTTCTGTTACTGGATTTTCTGTATCCAGAAGATTGTTCAGAGTCATTCCTTGTTCTTCTAGAGTTTCTGAATTTCCTCTGCATGTGCTTCCACAAATGATTGATTCGTCTGGATAGAAGGAACAATTTGTCTTCTTCTGATGAGGATTCACCAGAGTTTTCTGCTTCTTCTTTTTCCTGCAAAAATTTGGTTTTATATTTATTAGATTTCAGAGCGAGAGACTTACGTTTCTTCTGGGGCTCATCATCTTATAACTCTATCTCATGACTTATGAGAGAGCTAACAAGTTCTTCTAGAGAGATTTTGTTCATATATTTTTCTAGTTTGAGAGCAGTGACCACGGGTCTCCATTTCCTTGGTAAACTTCTAATGATCTTGTTTACATGATCAGCAGTTGAGTACCCATTGTCCAAAACTTTTAGCCCAGCCACCAGAATTTGAAATCTTGAGAACATTGTTTCAATGATTTCATCTTCTTCCATTTTGAAGGCTTCATATTTCTAAATGGGCGCAAGGGATTTGGTTTCTTTGACTTGCGTGTTTCCTTCATGCGTCATTCTCAAGGAATCAAACATGTGCTTTGTTGTCTCCCTGTTTGTGATCTTCCCATACTCTGAGTATGAGATGGCACTCAAGAGAATAATTTTGGCCTTGTGATGATTTCTAAAATCTCTCTTTTGATGATCTGTCATTCTTTTTCTGTCAATCTTCTGACCGCTTTCATCAACAGGATGTATGTATCCATTCGTTACCATATTCAAAGGTCAGTGTCACACGCTAGGAAGAAACTTCTGATTATATCTTTCTAGTAATTAAATTTTTCACCATCAAATATTGAGGGTCTGCTGTTGATTCTGTCTTTCTCATCATGATAATCCTTGCTAATGTTCTGACATGGTCCCACGATAGTGTTTTTCCTCCTTGGATCTTTTTCTGACACGGTTAAGTGTTTTCACCCAGATCCAGGTGCTCTGATACCAATTGAAGAGGGGAACAACACAAGAAGGAGGGGTTGAATTGGGATCTCAAAACATAATGAAAAGAACACGTTGATTTTTATCCTGGTTCATTTGAACTCAAACTACTCCAGTCCACCCGCCAAGGTGATTTTTCCTCTCTCCAATGAGGTCTTAATCCACTAATAAATCTTGATTACAAATCTACTTTGACAATTGCCAAAGTCTTCTTGAGTCTAAAACCATAACCCGATTTTCTCAAGGAATTACAAAATAATATAATTTAGTGTGTACAAATATGTTTTCTAAATAAAACAATATCACAACCGTGATGTATTACACAATTTAAGATTGCTAGGTAGAATTGGATAAATATGCGTTTCTTTTACGTGTGTAGTAGTTCATCACTTGAATTCTTATTTTTGTCTTCTTTATATGGTCCATGCTACAATGACATAAGAATATGCTTTTGGTATGTTCATAACACGAGTTAATGAACTTTCTAAACCAGGAGATCCTTGTCTATTTGTAGACGTTACTTTCGATATTGCATTGATAAATTGTAACGCTTCAGAGCTTCTCACATCAGAGGGTGAATGTTACCATTGAGAGTCCTTTCTTGCTTGTATCAAAACTTTATAGATCAGAGTATCAAAGATCCTGTTTTACAGCGCTGGTACATTCAAAAGTTGTAACAGAACTTCTTCATATAAGCGTGTCACACAAATTTGCTTTTAAGAAGGATGCGTCTGATTCTGTCATAGTACTCTCATCTTCTATGCTCACATAATCAGAACTTCTAGTGATATTCTAGCAGATCGTCTATGCTCCTTACATCAGAACATCTTTTTCACATCAAAACTTCCTGCATGAAAAGATACTTTTATTAGCGAGCATACTTATTCTTTATGTCTATATATATCATGTGTTTGTTATCATCAAAACTCTTGCAGGGATGTAGAACAAAATTATGTTCTAACACATCTAACTTTCACAAATTTATCCTCATTTCCCTACTTCATTTGCTAAACTTTTGGATTTCCTTTATATCTGCCTGCACATAGTATGCCTGCTATGCAGTATGTACAAACTATTGCACGGCTGCTCTGCTTTTCCTACAACATGTGTTTGTAACTTTTCAATATGGGTCCCATTAACTTTTGAAAACAGGCACCAAACATTTTTATCCCATCACACCTCAACTTTTTCAAACTCATTCATTTGTGCTAAACAAACAAAAACATATGAACTGAAGCCCTGTGAATGAGAAAAAATATACTTCTTCTGCTAACATTTTAAACAACATAGCTATGTGTTAATTCCTTTCTAACAATACATGGATTTCAACAACATTTAACAAGTTTCTACTATTCATATTGAGTAAGGTATGGCTTCACACTCTCTTAATCAATTATTACCCACAACAAGGTTTTGCAATGCATTATATTAGTGTATAACCAGGTTTCAAACTATTCTTTTTAGATACTATGATTTCTCACAATGGGAAAATCATCAACACCAATGTTGTAGATGCTAGAAAATAAAGGAGACTCGCCATGCTTAACAAAAAAACATTTTCCCTGCATCCAACAAAGAAAATGTCAATCCTTTAGGGACAGTACAACAAATCCCAAAACCCTCTACACATACTCCTTCAACTCAGCATACACCTCCAGTTTCTTCCACATCATATACAGCTGTCGAAGGCATTACATTATACATACCTCAAACTGAATCTTTTGGTCGTCATCAAAATGAAAAAACCTCTCAGAAGCGCTCCAGATTTGATGTCAACCATCGCCAAAATATCTTCAACAAATTCAAATCAACCTCCATTTTGAAGACCTTTCACTTCAATACACATAATACTCCTGTTTACTATGAAATTTGGTAAGCAACTACTAGTCTTCCAAATCAAATAAAAATGGTAACTTGCAGGATCAACCAAATTGATCCTAATAGAGGAATTTTAGCACCGGGTGGTACTATCATTTGACCATGTTTTACTAATAAAACTAATATTTCGTCATATTTTGTGACGTCGAAGGTATAAATTCTTTTTGGGAATTTATCATTCTTTTCAGGCTCGACAAGATTTTTGCCATTCGAAGGAGCCAAGACTTTACAAGGATATAGTGGTTCTTGCTTTAACTCACCCAAATAAACTTCGACATCTTCGTAGTCAGAGAGTTTATTATAGGTTTCTTTTTTGACTGTGGTTGTTTCGACATAAGAAATTCTTTCTTTCCTATGGCTCTTGTTTGCTCTGGCCTTTTCGGCCTTCAAGCGCTCCAATTGTCGAAACCTATCTACCAATTGGGCCATATCCCTTAAGTAATGGAGATCCAATTTCTTTCTGATGGAGAAATCTAATCCTCTTGCAGCCATCTAACATAATTCATGTTCAAGTACTTGAGTGAAACATTTTGTCTTTAGCAGACGAAATTTGTTGAGGTAATCATCAATTGGCTCGCTAAAGTTTCCCTTAATGCTGGCCAATTCACTGAGACTTATCTTGGATTGACCTACATAAAATTGTTCATGAAATAGTCTCTCTAAACGTGTCTAATCTTGGATAGAATTTGCTGCAAGGGTAGTAAACCAAGTGAAAGCAATTTTGGTTAGTGAACTAGGAAAATATTTTATCCTTAGGTTTTCGTTGTTTGCTATGTCCCCAGCCTCGGTAAGATACCTAGCTATGTGTTCGACATCTGATTCCCTGGTGTCACCAGAGAATTTTGTGAACTTTGGGACTTTCCAACCCCTGGGCAATTCAATATGAAAAATATATTCAGATAAGGGAGATGTATAATTGGCCTAGTAAGGCCTACATTTACACCATTTTGTGCCATAATTCTTTCGAACATGGCTGCCAAATTGTTGTCTCATGCCATATTGTCTCGTCGAACTTGATATAACACTTCATCAACATTTTGGTTTTTATTTACCATCACCACCCTAGGTTCTGGTTGCCTTACGACTTGTGGTTCTTTCCTAAAAGGTTCAACCCTAGGTATTTCTACATTTGTAACTCTAGGTATTTCGACCATTCCTCCCTGATTTAACACATTCTCCTGGGGTAGATTTCTTTGATTCTGTTGAACTTGGTTTATTTTGGGTCTTCTTATAAAATTACCCCTTGATTTTTCCTAACCCACTCACTCTGAGTAGGTGTCATTCGTTAGGGTACACTAAAGAAATCAGTGATGCGCGTCATTTGTGCAGCCATTTGTTGGTTCGCATGAGTAGTGTTTTGAATCAAAGGGTTAAAGATTGTACCCATTGTTTGTGCAAGCATCTGGACCATTTTGTGGTTATTTTTGACAATTTGTTGTCTAATTACTGGTGCAAATTGATTTGTTAAATTTGGTAATTGGGAAGAAAATCCTTTGATTTATGGTTGGGCGTTTTGACCCCTGTTATTGACCGCATATCCAGAGCCTTGTAATTGCAAAGTGACGTTCATCCCAGGATCTGAATATGTTGAAGTAGAATTATGTAAACCCATCATAAATGAAGATGGCACGCCATAGGGACGCTCACAACCATTTTGAGGCATGGAAAAACCAGGTGGCTGCTGAGGCCTGTGAAAAATATTTCCCCCTAGAGGGGGGTTCCTTGTGAACCCTGAGGGCCTATATAAGTTCAAAAGAGGGCATGTGTAAGTATTCGACTGCATTGGCATCGAACTTGTTGATGACAATATGGCCTTAGAAGAAGGCGCAAATACCGTAGTTCCCCTAGTCGAAGTGTGCAGGGGTGGAAATTCATCATTGTTAGGAGGATTTTAATTACCCGTCTGGCTTTGATTCACCATTTTCCTAACATACTTTCTTTTTGGTATTTCCTTGTTGTTTGTGGCTAATTTACCACTCCTATTTCTCATACAACATAGAAAAATAACAGAAATATTGAAGACAAGTCCCACCAAGTGTGCCAATTTGTTTACTGTGAAATTTGGTAAACAACCACTGGTCTTCCAAATAGAATAAAAATGATAACTTGCATGATCGACCAACTTGATCCTAAGTACATGTGTTCTCATTCAAAACTTCTATTCTTAAAACGAAGAGTGTTTTCAACAACATCTTCATTCTTTTAGACAAATATTATTTCAATTGTTACTTCTTATATGGTAATGTAATGCTTTAAAGATAAAAACTAGAATGTAAAAGGCTTTCAACTGAAATTTAAAGGAATGTATAAAATTTCAATTAAAGTTGAATGACTATAAATATAAAAATGGTACATCATACGTACATTCTCACAAACTCGTTTCTACAACGCTAGTACTTTGAGTAATTTTGAGTATTTTATACAAAGATGTGAACACCATGAATCCTAACACTAAGACCCCTATTTATACTAATTTCGACCAAATAGTCTCTAAATAATATGTTGCCATGTTCCATATTTTCATGCGTCTTCGAACTCCAAGCTTCCATGCCTCTCTTTGGATAAGATCAATCTTTTGAATTTGAAAAACTTCTTGTCTTTAAAGCGCTAAACGTAACGGTCGAAAAATGCTTGATGATACTTCGAATAACTTGAAATCTCTTTGGTTCGCATACAAACCTTTTGACAACACTTAGAAAAACAAAGCTTTTATTAAGTTTTTGTCTGTCGAGACTTTATAAAAACTTCTCTACTCTTTGTTTCGAACTACATTCCTCTCACCATATATCATTTCAACTAATATTTCATGTATTCAAAATTTCCAGTAAAGAAATTCCCCAAAAAAAATTTGTGTTTCAAATTTCTTGGAGAAACATACATTTCTTTGCAAAATAATTATATTTTGACGAACATAGAATCTTCATGATAGATAATAACTGCTATGACGTCAGAATAATCATGAATTACTTTTTCAAAACATATAATCAAGACGTGCGTACAAAAATTCCATCATTTGCTACAAAATTAGGTTTCCAGTGTGGCTTTTAAACAAGCAACCTCTTATATCAGCTTGTTACAGATCACCATGTGTTCCACTAACTCCAGTATTTAAAATATAAACTAAACAATTTATAGCTTATAAATATCCTTCTTCTTCTTCTTCAAACACACTGTGATACGGTGGCAGAACCGACTGTTAATACTGGTGTGATCGGTGGATCTGGAACTGACTGTTTAACGCTGGTTCGCGAAATGTCGCGGAAGCAAGAGTCGCCACCGTCTTTTATTTTCTCCAAATGGAAAGGACAAAAGCACAGAAAAATTCCTTATAGAGATTGCTCTCGGTTCGGGAGGTAGATTATAGAAAGGGAAGGTGTTAGCACCCTTTCTATCCATGGTTATCCATGGGCTCTTAGATACTTGCTCACTTGTGTTTTCAAAAATGGTTTGTTTGCTTTTCAACTGTGGGTTAAAAAAAGTTTCTCTGAAAATTTCAGTTCGACTCTTGTGTCAGAGTGTTTGAAAAAATTGCTTTGAAAGCTTTTGAAAAGTGTCGGTGTGAAAAGATTTCTTTGTTTGTTTTTGAAGAGAGCAAGTATCTACGAGAACCTACCTACCCTAAGGAATTCGTCTGTGTAAATGTCCTTTAAAATAGTGTTATCCCACCATTGAGAGGTAGGTAGCACCACCGTTGGAGGTGTTCGGGTCAATTCGATGTTCGGGACATGGTGATCACCAGAGCAATAGGAAGATACCTTAGAAGCTACCCTCATGCCAGGTTCCCGGATCATGAGGACTTACTAAAACATCCTCTACTCGACGATCACCTTTCGAGGCAAGGCAACAGTGAGGCGTACCCTAGGGGTGGTGTGTGCGATTCGTGTGTCGTTTTCATTTGTATTTGTCTTGTCATGTTAAAGTGATCTACGCTTGATTTTATTATGTCCATTCATTCTTGCATGCTTATTTAACAGTTAAAAGTTGCGAGAAAAAGTAAATCTAAAGCTATTACAAATGGCGCGGGTCCACATCGCCAAAATTAAACCGGACCCGATTTGACGGAAAGTAAATAAAAGTAAAAGAATTAAAAGTGCGAGAAGTAATATTTACAAGGCCTTGGGAGAGATACATAATTATTTAAACGATATAAAATAAACATGCGAAATTAAACAATTAACAATACGGGTGTTGGACCCTTTTGCAAAATATTAAAATTAACGAGGAACTAAAATTAAAAATTAAAAGAGAATGTTTTTGGTATTTTGTGTTTTTTAAGATTCAATAGAAAAGAATTAATTAAAATTAACTAACCCTAATTCTAATGGTTTTTAAATTTATTATGAAAGATATTGAATTTTAACCTAATTTAAACCTAAGTTAATTTACATGCAAATTTAATTATAAAGATAAATAAAATAAATATTATTATTATGAGAAAGAAAAATTAAGGAATAAAAATTATCAATTAAACCTAGTTCTACATTTTTTTGATTTTTGTTAAAAGAATTAAAGTTAAAACACCTAATTTAAATTAATTTATTTACATGCAAGTTTATTTATAAAAATACTAGAATAAAATTTTCATTATGTTTTTTTGTCTTTTTCTGAGTTTTTTATGTGTTTTATATTTTGTAAAAAAAATAATTAATTAAATCAAAGCAATAAAGAAAATAAAATAATTATTGAAAATAAAACACAAAGAAAATATAGAATTGGCAAACCAGGGGGGGTGGAAGTCCCAATATGGAGGTATAGGCCTTAGCAATCTGGCCCAGTAAAGCATGGCCCTTTTGACTTTTTGCATGTCACGTGTGGCAACGTTGACTAGGGTTTATTGTGTTCTTTGAACCCCTGCCTTTCATTTGAATCTCTTGGATGCGTGTACGTTTGATTATTGAGGATGCATGGTGTGCCTTAAGGTTGTGCCTGCATAGGAAGATAATGGGAAAAATAATATAGACATAATACAGACCTGGGGTTCGAACCCAGGTCTTGGACGTTAATACTCTCTTCGCTTGCCAACTGAACTAAATCACGCATGTTAACATATTATAACAAATAAATAATAAAAAGAAAAACCAAGGCATTAGTGGTTCAGCGCGCGAAAATTCAAACCCACGTATTATGTGTTGCCACCACATCATCGTCTTCACCATCCCTGTATCATAAAACATGAAGCAACGGTTTTCATAGCGTGGTTTTAGGCTGTTTTACAGAAAATAGCGATTAAGCCATCTCTAAACATAAATTAGGCGCGAGGGTTGGGATCTCTTCGTCCAGGTGAGCTGAGTCTAATTATGGTCCTGAGAACGTCCAATTTTACCATACCTGGAAACCCCTAATTGAAAAGCTGCAAAACCCTAGAACTTGGCCATGGTGGAATCGCGTATGTAGCATAAAAATTCAATTAAGCATAATGGTTAGCTTTAGAATCAAATGAGGAACAAGAATCTATAAACAAAATGCTGTAAAAATGCTTAAAATATGAAACACGATGATCAATTTTTCTCTATACAGTTCATGTTCATTCTACCAATTCTTGGCGTGGTGATGGATGGTTCTGATTGGAATTCGTTCAGTAGGCCTTCAGGAAGCTATTGGAACAAGAATTGCGCTTTGAATCGCCTTCAAACAATGATTTCAGTTTTGAGTTTTCAAGGAGTTTTTCCAAGTTTGCAATGGCCTTTCTTGCGTAGCTTTCAGTCTATGGGCATTAGGATTGTGTTCAAGCATTTGTAGTGAATCAATTAGGTTAAGAAAATTGATAAAAATCTCTTGCAATCATGGTTTTCAATATTTGATTTTTCACCATTATGTTTCATATCTTTTTCACATGTTTTTGTATCAATTAAGATCCAATTGCTCCAATTCTTTCCATATTGACTTAGGCACGAAATCTTGAGGCTGAAATGTGTACAAAAAGATTTGAAAACTTAGGTTAGTATTTTACCTATATTTAATTTGATTTAAATGAATTAATATAAATAAAAATTCAAATAAATAATTAAAAAATGAGAAAATACTTCCCTTTGGGCCAAGTGGTCGTGCATATGATTAGAATGATGAATCATGGAAGAAAAATGGGCCCATTAGCAGCTTTAGGTCATTTGGATCAAAGTTGACTTTTCAAAATATCCAAAAATTTCCCAACTTCCACAAGGCATAACTTGCACAATTTTTAAGCTTTTTTCATGTTCTTGGACATTTTGGAAAGTTCTTTGAGTCCTCTAACCAATGCCTTTGGTCCCATGTCATTTTAATTTACCAATATCAAGTTATGGCCTTTGACTTAAAGTCCCTTTTTGTTGACTTTTGAAAATGACCTATAATGTTGAAATTGATAACTTTTTGTGAGAGCATTTCTTGGACTTGAAGTATGAAGATGAGTTGTAGGAAATGTCTTTCTCTTAAAAATGAGCTTTGGATGGGATTTTTCTGATAATCCATGTGAAAGTTATGCCCTGGTCAATTTCAGTTGACTTTTTCAGCTGTCCAAATAAGGAAACTTTTGCATCTTGATGATTTTCTGAGCCAAATTTTGAGAATCATGATCAAGCATTGATCAAATGATGTTTGTGGCTTCAAAATGATATGTTGACCAAAATTTTGAACTTTTGACTGTCAAATGACCATTTTGCCCCTACAGTTGACTATAGTGCAATTTAGGGTTTTGATTGTGCAATTTTGAGCTGAATGCCTTGAAACTTGATATGAGGATGCTTGACCATATTTTTAGGCATATGAGACTTGATTGGACCTTTGAAAACTTCATTCTCTTGATCAGAACACAAACCCTAGTTTTGACTGTATAGGAGCCCTTTGCACTGTGCAACCCTTGGGGAATTTTGTGACTTGGCTTGGCAATTTCTTGAAGAATATGGGAGGGCAAATTTTGGGGTACAACAGTTGCCCCTGTTAAATCTTCTTAGACCTGAGGATGCAGATTGGCTGACGTGCCTTTCGTAATCCGAGGGTAGAAGATGATTGGACACTAGAGTGCCCAGAAATTTGCGCTCACACAGTAGCAGTGTGGTGGGAATGGGCTTATAGATGCCATTTAGAGGTTGCTGGATAGGATGATGGGCTTATAGATGCCATCTGGATGTTGATCGCGTAAGAGCTTCCTTGGCGAGAACCTGCATACCTGCAAAAGAAAAAAAGTACCTGACACGTCGCAGGAGCTGGTTTTCAGATGCTTTGTATAAATGTGTCCTGACTGGTTACAGGAGCTGAGTTTGGAGCTTCACAAGGTGATGAATGAACCAGGTATGGTTACTGCCTTAGCATGAATGGTAAGAGAACCTTGGGTGATTTTAACTTCAACAACGCTCGTTGAGAAAATCTTGGTGGGAAATACCATCTTCGCAGGATCGGAACGAGAACCCTAGACCATTATAATCTGAAAGGGAATCACCTCACTCGCCGTTGGATAGGGGAATCATAGGAAAATGAATTGTCACCTCACTCACCGTCGGAGAGGGAACCATAAGAGACTATCACCTCACACTCACCGTCAGAGAGGGAAACATCTGAAAAGGACTTACCACCTCACTCGCCGTCGGAGAGGGAACCATAAGAGACTATCACCTCACACTCACCGTCGGAGAGGGAAACATCTGAAAAGGACTTACCACCTCACTCGCCGTCGGAGATGGAACCATAAGAGACTATCACCTCACACTCACCGTCGGAGAGGGAAACATCTGAAAAGGACTTACCACCTCGCTCGCCGTTGGAGAGGGAACCATAAGAGACTATCACCTCACACTCACCGTCGGAGAGGGAAACACCTGAAAAAGGACTTACCACCTCACTCGCCGTTGGAGAGGGAACCATAAGAGACTATCACCTCACACTCCTCGTCGGAGAGGGAAACATCTGAAAAGGACTTACCACCTCACTCGCCGTTGGAGAGGGAACCATAAGAGACTATCACCTCACACTCACCGTCAGAGAGGGAAACATCTGAAAAAGGACTTACCACCTCACTCGCCATTGGAGAGGGAACCATAAGAGACTATCACCTCACACTCACCGTCAGAGAGGGAAACATCTGAAAAGGACTTACCACCTCACTCGCCGTTGGAGAGGGAACCATAAGAGACTATCACCTCACACTCACCGTCGGAGAGGGAAACATCTGAAAAAGGACTTACCACCTCACTCGCCGTTGGAGAGGGAAACATAAGTTCTGCTGAGTCTTTATCAGAAAAATCTGTTGGGAATCGATTTAGCTGGACTAGAGAAGGTCTTGAAATATGATTGAGAATTTCAACTGCATCTTTCCTGAAAGGTAAAGGTCAGTCATATGCAATGCATGATATGGATCAAGCAGTGATGTTCTCAACATAAATGAGATTTGTATGATATAATGCGTCTATGCATGCTATAATGATGTATGTGATGTTTTATGTATGTTTTCGTCTAGGAAAGTAAATCCTTGACGGGCGCCGGGAAGTCGTATCCTGGGCTGATGTTGAAGAATAGATTTTGCTTCCGCTGGGGATGATAACTGCAAGAATACCGGTAGGAGAAGATAACTCCGTTGCGGGATAAACTTGGCAAATGAAGGATTCTGCGGGGGGAAAAATACTCTAGCGACCTTGCTGGGGAGTGATACTCTGTGGGGAGAGAGAGGCCTTGCTGAGTATTGATAGTAACTTGCTGGGGAAACCCTTGTTGTTGGAAATGTGAATAGACTTCGCTGGGGATAGGAAAGAACTATGTTGACGACGACCTTTCCGTGGATTTTGGCTGAGGATAACCCAGTTATATCCTGTTAAGGAAATAACTCTTTAAATCAAGCCGGACGACGCGTTCGTGCTCTGTGAGGGGATAAGCTTCCAGAATTTACTGGGGATAAGCTTACTATTTGGGGATATGAATTCCCTCTTTCCTGGGGAAACTGGATTGGACTCTTCTGGGGAGTTTTGAACTGCGGGGGAAGTGATTCCTTTGAATGCTTGATGTACCGCCGGGGAACAGTCTTTAGACCAAGACTGCCGGGGATGCTTGTTAAGAATATGTATGCTGCTGGGGAAGTATTGAGATCGGCTGGAGGATACTCAACTTCCTTGAGATTTGATAGTTTTGCTTGGAGAGGAATGTACTGTTTTGCTGAACCACTCTCTGGGGATTTAAGATGTACTTAGTCGTGTTCTTTAGCTGAACCTACCTTGGTACCTTGGAGGATAGAACAATTAGATTGCTCAGACAACTCTTTATTGCCCCTGCTTCTAATGTCACCTGTAATTAATTCCTTTGTTTCGTATGCAAATATTTATGAGTTAGCAAATTATTGTCAATGCATATATCACAAATTGAACCTTGGACGTTCTTCGCAAAACAAAACAGAAAAAGGAAAAATACTTGGCACGTTTAACTGAAAATATATTTGTATTGATTTTTGAATGGCCTGAAAATAGGCGTTTTGTGTACAAGAGGCTGACGTCCTAGTAAGAGGTACGCCGCTGAGCAAAATAGTTTATACAAGTTTTGTACAAAAGAAAATAAAACAGCTGTGTGAAATGAATGATCCCACTGGGTTTCAACTCTGCTATTGCCTTTATAACTCCGAGCATCTCATCACTTGATGACCTTGGTTGAAGGTGAAGCTGACTGATCGATGCCGTCTGAACTTGAGGTAGATACCGGATTCTGGATGCAAAGTGATCCAATGAGACATAATATTACGCTTTATCCCTAATTTTTGCCTGGACTGCCCTTTCGGGTTTTCAGTCCAACGGGATACCCATTTTTGCCCAAGCCGCCTTTTCAGGTTTTCGACTTGCCGGGTGTACAGATTTTTTTTCATTTTCATCCCTTCATTTTGCCCGAACCCTTTTGGTTCGACGGGAAGCCCTAATTTTTTCCTAGGCATGTCAGCCTAGCGGGTCTTTTTTACGCGTAGTATCTTTTTATTATGTCTGCATTGGCGGGGTGAGGAAGGTCGTCACCATCCATATTAGTTAATATCATGGCTCCTCCTGAGAACACATGCTTAACCACAAATGGCCCTTCGTATGTAGGGGTCCATTTGCCCCTTGGATCACTCTGAGGAAGGATGATTCGTTTGATTACCAGATCCCCAACTTGATATTCCTGTGGTCTGACCTTTTTGTTAAACACCCTGATCATCCATTTCTGATATGTCTGACCATGACAGATAGCAACAAGTCTCTTTTCATCAATGAGGTTGAGCTGATCAAGTCGTGTCTGGATCCAATCATCTTCGTTCAGATTTGCATCCTTCATTATCCGGAGAGAGGGTATTTGTACTTCGATCGGTAGGACTGCCTCCATGCCATAAACCAGAGAGAAAGGAGTTGCCCCGGTTGACGTCCTAGCTGAGGTACGGTACCCATGTAAAGCGAACGGTAACATCTCGTGCCAATCTTTGTAAGTCACTGTCATTTTCTGCACGATCTTCTTGATGTTCTTATTTGCTGCTTCTACAACCCCATTCATCTTCGGTCTGTAAGGAGAAGAATTATGGTGCTGTATCTTGAACTGTTCGCAGAGCTCAGCGATCATCTTGTTGTTCAGATTGGTACCGTTGTCTGTAATTATTCGCTCCGGGACGCCATATCGACAGATCAGATTGTGTCGAATAAACCGTGCCACAACAGTCTTGGTTACCGTAGCATAGGACGCTGCCTCGACCCACTTTGTGAAATAATCAATCGCCACTAGGATGAAGCGATGTCCATTGGATGCCGTAGGTTTTATCTCACCGATCATGTCTATGCCCCACATTGCAAACGGCCAAGGCGCAGTCAAAACATTCAGGGGAACCGGAGGAACATGCACCTTGTCTGCATAAATCTGGCACTTGTGGCATGTCCTAGAGTGTTGGTAACAGTCAGCTTCCATTATAGACCAGTAGTATCCTGCCCGTAGGATTTTCTTAGCCATAGTGTGTCCACTGGAATGTGTACCAAAGGTCCCTTCATGTAGCTCTTCCATGATTCTTTCTGCTTCAGTCTTATCCACACAACGCAGTAGGGTTGAATCATGGTTTCGCTTGTACAAGATACCGTTGCTTAGGAAGAACTTGGCTGCGAACCTCCTCAGGAATTTCTTATCATTGACAGAGGCACCTTCAGGGTATTCTTGAGCTTCCAGATATCTCTTCACTTCGTGGTACCAAGGCTTCTCAGTCACCAATTCAGTTTCGAGATCACAACAGTATGCCGGTTCGTCCAATTTCCAGATGATGATTCGGGGAGCCTCATTATCCCATTTGACCTTGAACATTGAAGACATTGTAGCTAACGCGTCCGCTAACTGATTCTCTTCTCTTGGAAAGTGTTCAAAGGTTATCTCTGTGAAGTGGGGAATCAGGGTCAACACACATTCTCTGTAAGGAATCAAGTTTGGATGTTTCGTATCCCACTCTCCTTTGATCTGATTGATCACAAGAGCGGAATCTCCGAAGACACTTAGAAATTTGATCCTTAGGTCGATCGCAGCTTGAAGACCCATGATACACGCCTTATACTCCGCCATGTTGTTGGTACAGTTGAAACACAATCGGGCAGTGAGTGGAGTATGAGTACCTTGTGGAGATATGATTATGGCGCCAATACCATTCCCCAAAGCATTGGAGGCTCCGTCAAAGTGCATAGACCATCGGGATCCTGGTTCAGGTCCTTCATCCGGTCCAGGTACTTCACAATCAGTCACAATCATGATGCTTTCATCCGGGAATTCAAAGTTCATTGACTGATAATCATCTACAGCTTGATGTGCCAGGTGGTTTGCCAATACACTTCCCTTGATGGCTTTCTGGGTCGTATACTGAATGTCGTATTCTGTCAAGATCATTTGCCATCTTGCAATTCTCCCAGACAGAGCAGGCTTTTCGAATATGTACTTTATCGGATCCATTTTTGAGATCAACAAGGTAGTGTGAGTCAGCATGTACTGTCTCAGCCGGCGAGCAGCCCATACCAAAGCACAGCAAGTTTTCTCGAGCAGTGAGTATCGGGTCTCACAGTCGGTAAACTTTTTGCTAAGGTAATAAATGGCATGCTCTTTTCGGCCAGACTCGTCATGCTGCCCCAGCACACACCCCATTGAGTTGTCAAGCACTGTCAGATATAGTATCAGAGGTCTCCCTTCAACCGGTGGCATAAGGATAGGTGGTTCTTGGAGATACTCTTTGATTCTGTCAAAGGCAGCCTGACATTCATCGTTCCAACGTACTACCTGATCTTTCTTCAGCAGCTTGAAGATTGGCTCACAAGTAGCAGTCAGATGTGAAATGAACCGAGCAATGTAATTCAGGCGTCCTAAAAAGCCTCTGACTTCCTTCTCTGTCTTAGGAACTGGCATCTCTTGAATAGCTTTGACCTTAGCAGGGTCCACTTGAATACCTTTATCACTGACCACGAAGCCTAGCAACTTCCCAGATCTCACCCCGAAGGTGCACTTGTTTGGGTTCAATCTCAGCTTGTATAGTTTCAACCGGTCAAACAACTTCTGCAGATGATCTAGATGCTCTTCCTCAGTTTGGGACCTAGCGATCATGTCGTCCACATACACTTCTATCTCATGATGGATCATGTCATGAAATAAGGCGACCATGGCACGTTGGTAGGTTGCCCCAGCATTCTTCAACCCGAATGGCATGACCTTGTAACAGAAGGTGCCCCACTGAGTAACAAATGTAGTCTTTTCCATGTCTTCAGGTGCCATCTTAATCTGATTGTAACCTGAAAAACCATCCATGAAAGAGAATACCTTGTGCTGAGCCGTATTATCAACGAGGACATCAATGTGAGGTAAAGGGAAATCATCCTTGGGGCTGGCCCTGTTCAGATCCCTATAGTCGACACACATTCTGACCTTACCGTCCTTCTTAGGTACCGGCACCATGTTAGCAACCCACTGAGGGTAAGAAGTCACTGCAAGAAACCCAGCATCAAACTGTTTCATGACCTCGGCTTTAATCTTCTCGGACATCTCTGGATGCATCCGACGGACCTTTTGTTTAACTGGAGGGCAGTCTTCCTTAGTTGGCAAGTGATGGACCACAATATCGGTATCCAACCCGGGCATGTCTTCGTAGGACCAGGCAAAGATCTCCATATAATCATGTAACATCTTGGTTAACCGTTGCTTCACGCTGAGCTCTAGGTTGGCACCAATCTTTACCTCTTTCCTGTCGGCCTTAGTACCCAAGTTTATGGTTTCCACTGGCTCTTCATGGGGTTGAATTGCCCTCTCTTCCTGAAGCAACAGTCTTGCAAGCTCGCCAGGCACTTCGCAATCATCTTCACCTTCGTCTTTGGCTAAGTTGATCGGATTTTCGAAGTCATAATTGGCAGTAGCAGAGTTGTTATCAGTAAGATCCAGAGTGGATTGAAACCTGTATGAGTGATTGTGTGTGTAAATACAACTGTTTTGAAAATTATGTAAAGGAAAAGAAAGACAGAAAAGGAGCACAATATTTGCAATGCGAAAAAGACGTCCAAGATTTTCATTTATGATATATGAAATGACAGTTTGTAAGCCCTCACAAATAGAACCACGGTGCCTCGGGTAAGACACCGGGCCATAGAGTTTATCATTGTTTATTACAAAATAACGAAACAAAGAAACTTATTAATGCGTCACAAAGGTAACAAGAGTATGATCCTTAGCAATCCAGTTGTTCAATCCGCCTTCGGTCGTCGGATAGATCCAGCTGTTGAATTCAGCTTCGTCCACTTCATGGTCTTCCCCAACAGCATTCACTCCTGAACTTTTAATAAATACCGGAGGTCTTCCGATCTTTGCTTTCCTCATGGCTCTCTGACCTTCTGTGGTAAAACCCAGCCCAAGTTTATCAGTCTTCTGAGTAAAGTCTGGAAGTCTGCCCCAGTTGGTATTTTCACTCTTTTGTACCACAGCCCGGGCATCCTTTAGGGAGGCCATCCTCAAAGGACCACTTTCTTCTGTTGCTGTCTCTGCTGCAATTGGAAACACCTCCTCGAAATGCTGAAAGGGGGTTTCAATAAACTCCCCATCCATCTCAATGTACCTGAAGGAGTTCAGGTGGCTCACCATATACTCCTCCTCTCCTTGCACCGTGACAATCTTCCCTCTGACGGGGTACTTCAGCTTCTGATGCAAGGTAGAGGTCACTGCCCCAGCCTTATGTATCCAGGGTCGACCCAGCAGACAAGAGTAAGATGGACGGATGTCCATCACATAAAAAGTGGAGTCGAATACCTGAGAGCCCACCCGAATCGGAATGTCAACTTCTCCATGGACCATCCTCTTTGAACCATCAAAGGCCCTGACGATGATGTTGCTGGGTTTTAATTCCAGTCCTTCACAATCTAGACGGTCCAAAGCCTTCTTGGGTAGCACATTCAAAGATGACCCAGTATCCACCAACACATGTGCCAAGGTAGTGCCCCTGCATTCAATAGAGACATGCAGAGCATCATTATGGTCTCTTCCCTTTGCGGTCAAGTCAGCATCTGAGAAACCCAAGCCATTATCTGCCGTTAGACTTGCCACGCAATCAGTGAACTGGACTGCAGAGGTTTCATGTGGCACATGGGCCGTCTTGAGGAATGAGATTAGGGCCTTAGCATGGGCCTCGGAGCACAGCAATAAAGAGAGCATGGAGATCTTGGAGGGCGTGTGCCCCAACTGTTCCACAACATTAAAATCGCTCTTCTTTATAATCTTCAGAATCTCCTCCATCTCTTGTGGGGAGGCCTCAGCAGCTATGGGTACGGGTGCTTCCATCTGGGCAGGCTCAACTTCAATTCCCTTACCCCGAGCATTGGATGACTCGGCAGCAGGAGAAACAATCGGATCAGCAGCAGGAACAGGTATATTTGCAGGGGTTATGAGGAGTGGTCTTCGGACAGCAGGCGGTGCAATGTCAGACGAGAAGAGCCTGCCACTGCGGGTAACTTTGGCTGGGCCAGTGATGTCACAAATACTGGCGCCAGCGTTGAGCTCTTGTTTAATCCCGTTTACATATACGTCTGCCCCATAATGCCATGGGACAGCTTTGTCAGATACATAGGGCAGGGGCCCTGGAACAGTGATAATAACAGGCGCAACGGTCATGATTTGGACGGGCTTCTTCGGGAGAGCCGTGACCGGATTACTGAAGATAGTCACCACAGAAACTTCTTCCACTGGAACCAACCGAACAACAGACTTCTTGAATAGAATCTCCTTGCTATCCATTAAGCTTTGGATGCCTAACTTTAGCAAGGGACAACCAGATGGGGACACAGCACAGAACAGGCAACCCTCACTACAACCCGGAAATAAACCGGCCTGCAGTAGGTTCCTCTTGACAATCTTTAGAGGAGTGGCTAGATCATCCACAGAAACAGCATAAACGTCTTCATCAACAGCATTTACCCCATGTTGAGGCATAGGGGCAGTAACTACATTTGGCTTTGCAGGCGCTTCGAACTGTATCTCCTTTGCGTCGATAAGGTCTTGCACCTTATTTTTTAACGCCCAACAGTCATCAGTAGAGTGCCCCGGGCTATCTGAGTGGTAAGCACAACGAGCATTCAGGTTGTACTTGGGGGATGCAGTATTTGGAAACTTCGGCGCCTCCCTGACAGTCACTAAATTGGTGGATAGTAACTGTGGCAGGATCTGCGACAAAGTCATGCTTAAGCGGGTGAATTCTCTCCGGGGTCTTTCCACCTTCTGAGTATTGTTTGGCCGGGGAGCGGCAGCAGGCTTAGCAATCATCACCGCACTGACAGATTGGCAGTGCTCAGGTCTCTCTGATTTCCTAGAACCATACACGGCACTAGACTCCTTCTTGAATGGTTTCTTTTCCGAACTAGATGATGCGCCCTTTGCAATCTTCCCAGACTTCAGCCCAGCTTCAATTCTCTCTCCAGTCAGAATCAAATCAGTGAACCCAGCAGAAGAATTCCCAATGAGGTGGTTGAAAAATGGCCCAGATAGGGTCCCCAAGAACATGTCTACCAACTCCCGATCAGTCAATGGTGGCTGCACCCTGCCAGCCAGGTCTCTCCACTTCTGAGCGTACTCCTTAAAACCTTCGCTTGCACCTAACGACATACCCTGGAGTTGGGTACGTGTGGGGGAAAGGTCGGCATTATATTGATACTGCTTATAGAAAGCAGTAGCCAACTCCTCCCAATTACGAACCTTGGTCCCATCCAGCTGATAGAACCATTCGAGATGAGTCCCTGAAAGACTCTCCTGGAAGAAGTGGATCCATAAATTCTTATCCGCAGAGTACGGCTGAATTTTCCGAACATAGGACCTTAGATGCAGCTTGGGACAAGACGCCCCGTCATACTTAGAGAAGGATGGTGCTTTGAACTTGTGGGGGATGATCACACCAGTTGACAAACCCAGATCTCCGAAATCCAGCCCAGGTACCTGTTGAACCTCCATAGCCTTCAACCTATCCTCCAGTTGCTTATATCTGTCTTCTGCAGGAGGGTACTTCTCTTCATCAAAATCTGTCTCGTTGTCGGAGACCACTGGACTAGGAACCCTTGCTTCTGCCTGAGGAGAATTCTTGTCAACAGAAGAACCAGCCTCTTCCTGTTGCAGAGTATTGTTAAACCTTCGGCCCGAGTTGAACAGAACAGTTCTTCTCTTCTTCTTCTTCTCCTTCTTCAGGAGCATAGCCTTTAGTTCTTCTTGGCCTTTAGCCAGACCCTTGATTAATTCCTGGAATTGTGCATTCTGCACCTGAAGAGCCTTGATGGAAGTCTCAGTTGATGAAGATTCGTGATTCATGATGCTGAAATAAACAGCGAAGAACTGTAAGCAACCTGAAAAAGGGAAAAATCTGCTATGCACATGATGTATGAAATGCGTATGAATTATGTTTTCAAAGACAATCGGGAATCAACTTTGTAAACAAAAAGGAACATACTTTATTAGTTTCAACTTTGCAACTGAAATTATTCAACAAGGTTGCCCTTAGGCGTTACATGAAAGGAAATACTGAAAAGGGAATAAAACTGTAAAAGTACATCCAGAGTTCCTTATTGATCCCATGGTCTCCTCTTCTCAGTACGGATGTAGGCATTCAGAGCTCTCTCACTCTCCAACTGTTTTGTCAACTTCTGGATCTTTGATTCCTGCTCGTTGAACTTTTCCCGGTAAGAATCCCGTTCTTCTCGCAGTTGCGACCAAGATCTCTTCAATGTCTCATAATCAGTAGGTATCTGAGGAGGAAGGACAGTTGGAGGAACACCATCTTTATCAGGACACTCAAGAATGACGGGTCTGACAGCTTCATATGGCATACCTAACTTCTGAGCACGGATGCGAACCCATTTGTAGTAGGCTTCCATAGGTAAAGAAGTCTTTGGCCCTAACTCTTGTGGGTCAGCTTTATGAACTTTGTCCCAAGCCTTGATGAACCTACGACGCAGCTCGTCACTATCCACCTGAAACTCGAAACTGATGTGAGGCACCAACATCTCATGGGGGCCTGCTCTTCTTGCTCTTCCAAACTGACGGAGTGCTAGACATGGATTGTAAGAGATCCCTCCTTGAGTACCAATTAGAGGAACATTAGGGTACTCCCCGCATCGGTCAATAATAGCTATTTCATCCAAACCTCTGCAAGTCCAAATGATGTCTTTATAGGTGAGAGACATTAACCTATGAGCCCAACCTCTTCCTTCTTGGTTCTTCAGTACGAACTTAGGGAGGTGCGAAATAAACCACCTCACCAACAAAGGGATACAACACCATAGGGTTCCTCGTCTTCGGGTAGTACGGGCATGAAGTTGTTGCAAGATGTCACCCAAGAGAGTGGGCACAGGATTCTGAGACATAAAGATCCTTATGGCAGTGACATTGATGAAGTTGTCAGGATTAGGAAACAGGACTAACCCATAGATTAGGAGAGCCAAGATGTCTTCATATGCCCTAAAGTCCAGGTCATTCCAGAAATTGTTAGCTTTACCAATTAGAAACTTAGCCAAGAAACCCTTAACTCCGCTTCTAGTCACCCAGTTGTCTGTTACCTCTTGATGGGTCAAAGGAAGAGCTGCAGCAACGTCCTCAAGCCTGAGGGTCTTTTCCCAACCAGTAAAGGGAGTCTGATCCAAGATAGGGATACCAAGTAAATCAGAGAACTCTTCCAGGGTAGGGACCAGCTGGAAGTCTTGAAAGGTGAAGCACTGGTACAGAGGGTCATAGAACTGGGTCAGAACACTCATCAACTGTTGATCCCGCTTTGCAGTGACTAAACTGAGAAGAGAGCCATGCCTCTGAATGAAGGAAGTGGTATTTGGAATTCTGCTAACCAACTCATCAAGCAACTCAGGTGAACGAACAAAGTTGAACCGGATAGTATTCCTTCACACAGGCATCATAATGTCCTACAAAACAGAGCAAAGATGAAACCCTCTTGTCTTTGAAATGGTCAGTCCTTATGCAGGATGCATGCAATGCTCATGATGCTATGATGTTATGATAAAGCACACCACATACAGATACAAAGGCAAACATAGTAAGGCACACAAGTCACACCAGGCAAGCCCCTAAAGTTTAGGCCAGCATGAGGTCTAGGTACTACCCTCTTTCAGTTTGTTGGTTCATACCTGTCCTAATCAAAAGTAATCGGGTTCTTAGAGGATCCCAATATCATTGACTACCCTCAATC
Source organism: Vicia faba (assembly GCA_948472305.1). NCBI lineage: Eukaryota > Viridiplantae > Streptophyta > Magnoliopsida > Fabales > Fabaceae > Vicia > Vicia faba. The sequence continues at coordinate 1,678,862,948 of OX451736.1, read as the reverse complement.
GGTCATAACTCCAGCATCGCAATCTTTTCTTGCGGCCAGAACCATCACGAGAGTTTATCCTCAATGGGGGTAGCATACTGCTACAATTCTAAAGGCCAAGTTGTGTCAATTAAGGTTCTAAGGTTGTTGGTGCTTAATGACTCCTTAGAAGACCCATATTCTCCTCGTTGCGACACAAGGGATATCGGTACAGACTAAGGTGCCACACCAACGTAGCCACTGCTTCACATGTGTCGGTCTACGCCGGACAGGTCTCTCACAGCTTATGCTACCTAAACAGGGTATCCCCAGATCCGGGTTAGGATCTATGTATCTCCGATGCAACCCACAATAGTAAAGCAAGCAAATCAATACAAGTGAAAACACAGTTATGACCTAGCCCTAAGGTACACCTCACTTTATAAGATTATTCCCCAGCAGAGTCGCCAGTTCTGTGATCGGTGGATCTGGAACTGACTGTTTAACGCTGGTTCGCGAAATGTCGCGGAAGCAAGAGTCGCCACCGTCTTTTATTTTCTCCAAATGGAAAGGACAAAAGCACAGAAAAATTCCTTATAGAGATTGCTCTCGGTTCGGGAGGTAGATTATAGAAAGGGAAGGTGTTAGCACCCTTTCTATCCATGGTTATCCATGGGCTCTTAGATACTTGCTCACTTGTGTTTTCAAAAATGGTTTGTTTGCTTTTCAACTGTGGGTTAAAAAAAGTTTCTCTGAAAATTTCAGTTCGACTCTTGTGTCAGAGTGTTTGAAAAAATTGCTTTGAAAGCTTTTGAAAAGTGTCGGTGTGAAAAGATTTCTTTGTTTGTTTTTGAAGAGAGCAAGTATCTACGAGAACCTACCTACCCTAAGGAATTCGTCTGTGTAAATGTCCTTTAAAATAGTGCTATCCCACCATTGAGAGGTAGGTAGCACCACCGTTGGAGGTGTTCGGGTCAATTCGATGTTCGGGACATGGTGATCACCAGAGCAATAGGAAGATACCTTAGAAGCTACCCTCATGCCAGGTTCCCGGATCATGAGGACTTACTAAAACATCCTCTACTCGACGATCACCTTTCGAGGCAAGGCAACAGTGAGGCGTACCCTAGGGGTGGTGTGTGCGATTCGTGTGTCGTTTTCATTTGTATTTGTCTTGTCATGTTAAAGTGATCTACGCTTGATTTTATTATGTCCATTCATTCTTGCATGCTTATTTAACAGTTAAAAGTTGCGAGAAAAAGTAAATCTAAAGCTATTACAAATGGCGCGGGTCCACATCGCCAAAATTAAACCGGACCCGATTTGACGGAAAGTAAATAAAAGTAAAAGAATTAAAAGTGCGAGAAGTAATATTTACAAGGCCTTGGGAGAGATACATAATTATTTAAACGATATAAAATAAACATGCGAAATTAAACAATTAACAATACGGGTGTTGGACCCTTTTGCAAAATATTAAAATTAACGAGGAATTAAAATTAAAAATTAAAAGAGAATGTTTTTGGTATTTTGTGTTTTTTAAGATTCAATAGAAAAGAATTAATTAAAATTAACTAACCCTAATTCTAATGGTTTTTAAATTTATTATGAAAGATATTGAATTTTAACCTAATTTGAACCTAAGTTAATTTACATGCAAATTTAATTATAAAGATAAATAAAATAAATATTATTATTATGAGAAAGAAAAATTAAGGAATAAAAATTATCAATTAAACCTAGTTCTACATTTTTTAGATTTTTGTTAAAAGAATTAAAGTTAAAACACCTAATTTAAATTAATTTATTTACATGCAAGTTTATTTATAAAAATACTAGAATAAAATTTTCATTATGTTTTTTTGTCTTTTTTTGAGTTTTTTATGTGTTTTATATTTTGTAAAAAAAATAATTAATTAAATCAAAGCAATAAAGAAAATAAAATAATTATTGAAAATAAAACACAAAGAAAATATAGAATTGGCAAACCAGGGGGGTGGAAGTCCCAATATGGAGGTATAGGCCTTAGCAATCTGGCCCAGTAAAGCATGGCCCTTCTGACTTTTTACATGTCACGTGTGGCAACGTTGACTAGGGTTTATTGTGTTCTTTGAACCCCTGCCTTTGATTTGAATCTCTTGGATGCGTGTACGTTTGATTATTGAGGATGCATGGTGTGCCTTAAGGTTGTGCCTGCATAGGAAGATAATGGGAAAAATAATATAGACATAATACAGACCTGGGGTTCGAACCCAGGTCTTGGACGTTAATACTCTCTTCGCTTGCCAACTGAACTAAATCACGCATGTTAACATATTATAACAAATAAATAATAAAAAGAAAAACCAAGGCATTAGTGGTTCAGCGCGCGAAAATTCAAACCCACGTATCATGTGTTGCCACCACATCATCGTCTTCACCATCCCTGTATCATAAAAACATGAAGCAACGGTTTTCATAGCGTGGTTTTAGGCCATTTTACAGAAAATAGCGATTAAGCCATCTCTAAACATAAATTAGGCGCGAGGGTTGGGATCTCTTCGTCCAGGTGAGCTGAGTCTAATTATGGTCCTGAGAACGTCCAATTTTACCATACCTGGAAACCCCTAATTGAAAAGCTGCAAAACCCTAGAACTTGGCCATGGTGGAATCGCGTATGTAGCATAAAAATTCAATTAAGCATAATGGTTAGCTTTAGAATCAAATGAGGAACAAGAATCTATAAACAAAATGCTGTAAAAATGCTTAAAATATGAAACACGATGATCAATTTTTCTCTATACAGTTCATGTTCATTCTACCAATTCTTGGCGTGGTGATGGATGGTTCTGATTGGAATTCGTTCAGTAGGCCTTCAGGAAGCTATTGGAACAAGAATTGCGCTTTGAATCGCCTTCAAACAATGATTTCAGTTTTGAGTTTTCAAGGAGTTTTTCCAAGTTTGCAATGGAATTTCTTGCGCAGCTTTCAGTCTATGGGCATTAGGGTTGTGTTCAAGCATTTGTAGTGAATCAATTAGGTTAAGAAAATTGATAAAAATCTCTTGCAATCATGGTTTTCAATATTTGATTTTTCACCATTATGTTTCATATCTTTTTCACATGTTTTTTTATCAATTAAGATCCGATTGCTCCAATTCTTTCCATATTGACTTAGGCACGAAATCTCTGAGGCTGAAATGTGTACAAAAAGATTTGAAAACTTAGGTTAGTATTTTTCCTATATTTAATTTGATTTAAATGAATTAATATAAATAAAAATTCAAATAAATAATTAAAAAATGAGAAAATACTTCCCTTTGGGCCAAGTGGTCGTGCATATGCTTAGAATGATGAATCATGGAAGAAAAATGGGCCCATTAGCAATTTTAGGTCATTTGGATCAAAGTTGACTTTTCAAAATATCCAAAAATTTCCCAACTTCCATAAGGCATAACTTGCTCAATTTTTAAGCTTTTCTCATGTTCTTGGACATTTTGGAAAGGTCTTTGAGTCCTCTAACCAATTCCTTTGGTCCCATGTCAGTTTGATTTACCAATCTCAAGTTATGGCCTTTGACTTAAAGTCCCTTTTTGTTGACTTTTGAAAATGACCTATAATGTTGAAATTGATAACTTTTTGTGAGAGCATTTCTTGGACTTGAAGTATGAAGATGAGTTGTAGGAAATGTCTTTCTCTTCAAAATGAGCTTTGGATGGGATTTTTCTGATAATTCATGTGAAAGTTATGCCCTGGTCAATTTCAGTTGACTTTTTCAACTGTCCAAATAAGGAAACTTTTGCATCTTGATGATTTTCTGAGCCAAATTTTGAGAATCATGATCAAGCATTGATCAAATGATGTTTGTGGCTTCAAAATGATATGTTGACCAAAATTTTGAACTTTTGACTGTCAAATGACCATTTTGCCCCTACAGTTGACTGTAGTGCAATTTAGGGTTTTGACTGTGCAATTTTGAGCTGAATGCCTTGAAACTTGATATGAGGATGCTTGACCATATTTGTAGGCATATGATACTTGATTGGACCTTTGAAAACTTCATTCTCTTGATCAGAACACAAACCCTAGTTTTGACTGTATAGGAGCCCTTTGCACTGTGCAACCCTTGGGGAATTTTGTGACTTGGCTTGGCAATTTCTTGAAGAATATGGGAGGGCAAGTTTTGGGGTACAACAGTTGGTTTATGTTTTTTGTTTGCAAATGTCGCGGTAAGCAAGAGTCGCCGCCGACTTTTCTTTTATCCAACAAAGGAAAGGGTGAAAAGAATAGAAAAAGACTTTTTTCGAGATTTCATGAGTAAGGGGGGTAGATTATGAAAAAGGAAGGTATTAGCACCCTTTCCATCCGTGGTTTTCAACGGGCTCTTAGGTATTTGCTCATTTTGAAAATTGTTTTCGTGTTTGTGTGTTTTGAAAGATTTTGTTTGTTTATGGTAACTCTTGTATCAGTCCTCAAGAGTGTGATAAAACATTTTTGAAAATTAATTTGAAAGGTGTGTAAGTGTAAAAAATCATATTAGAGCAAGTACTTAAGAACTGTCTACCTACTCAAAAAAGGGCATTTTTTTCTCCTTTCCTTTAGATAGTGATATCCTACTATTAGTGAGTAGGTAGCCCTATCGTCGGATGTTGAGGGACTATCCAAAGGGACGTTTATGGTCATTGAAGGCAACATGTAAGGATAGCTTAGCATTTCGAAGGGACTGTCATCATATAGGCAACATCGAGGGACAAGATCATTTCTCATAGGAAACTCGAGGGACATTTAGGGACTATGATCTTTATGATGACTTTAAACTGAGGGTCTTTGCTAAGATATCCATACGTTCGAGGGACATGACCATTATTTTCCAAGGCAACCAAGTGAGGTATACCCTAAGGGTGCAAGTGTGCAATAGTGTGTTTTTTCAGTTATATTTATCTTGCAATTAGGGTTTTCTATCATTCATTTTTATCTTTCCATACAATATAGTAGCTGAAGGATAAGGCAGAAATGTAAACCTAGGCTATTACAGAGCTTTGGGGCAGTTACATAATAGTTAAGAGTGCGGAAAAGAAATCTTAAAACTATTATATCCCGGAAGAAATTACATGATAATGATAAAAAAAATGCGGGGAAAATAAAGCTACGTTATTACACTTGAATGCGCCCTATACACTTTATCTAGGAAAATAAAAATAAGATGAAAATAGAAAAGAAAATATTTTGGTGATTTTTTATGAAAAAATGATTTATGATAATTAATTAAATAAACCTAAAAAACCTAATTAATTTTAATTAATAAAAAATGTTAATTTTGAAAAAAGTTAATTAAAATACATAAATCCTAATTAGTTTTAATTAGTAATAAATGTTAATTTTGAAAAAAAAAAGTTAATTAAAATAGCTAAACCCTAATTAATTTTAATTAATAAAAAAAGGTTAATTTTGAAGAAAAAAAGTTAATTAAAAAAAAACCTAAAACTTAATTAATTTTAATTAAAAAAAGGTTAATTTTGAAAAAAAGGTTAGTTAAAAAAAACCTAAAATCTAATTAATTTTAATTAAAAAAAGGTTTTAAAAAAAAGCTTATGTTTAATGATTAACAAAAAAGGATTAAATTTGCCAAAAAATAGATAGAGGAAGAAACATCAATAGAAAATAGGATTAGAAAATACAAATAATGCAAATGTCAGGGGTGGGTGTTGAACCAAAAATTAATTTAAAATATAAAAAACTTAAAATTAATTATTCGAGTTTATTATGAAAAATCAAAGGTTTGTGAAAAATATTAGATTTTTATGAAAAAGGTTTTAAACAGAAAGAACGAAAATAGGTAAAAGGATAAATAAAATGGAAGAAAACCAAAACCAATAAGGGTGAGTGTTGAACTTACGCCCTTAACCTCACTGATCACCCCCTTTACCATTGCACCATGGTGTCGTTGATATTGTTATGATCCGACCTCAGTGTTTTGTAATAAGATAGGGGTTTACTCTTACTGGAGAAGTAGTGAGATAGCATTTTGTAACCGGCCTTACTCTTATTGGAGAAGTAGTGAGATAGGGGTTTGTAACAAGGATGGCTTGTTTGTAGTGAGATGAGGGTTTGTACAAGGATTTCAAGATTTTTAGAGTTCTTGAAAGAATTTGATATTTTGACAGGGTTGTGGCAAATGTTTATTTTTGTCGTGTTTGTCTGAAAAGAATTAAATTATATAATGGAAATTAGACTAAATATATGGACTTTGAATGTGCAATTGGGCCTCCAATAACCACAAGCAATAGTGCCGATTTTTATTCACTTGAGTATGACACGTTCCAGGGTAAATCACAGGGACTTAAGTGCAATTTTTGAAGTTGAAATGTGAAAAAAAAACGTAGCAGACATCGTGAAATAACTCCTGTCCAAAAATAGGCTCAATCGGATAAATAGTGAATTAGTTATGAATTTTTGAAGTTTTGGCTCATACAAACTTATTTTGGGCTCCAGTGTCAACTCTGACACGTCCTTCAATAAAAAACTGGTATTGATCGGAGCAGAACCTGGTCTCGACCTTGGAAGAAAATTTGTAACTCTCTGAGTCAGTGACCTTGTGTAAATATATGGGCCCGATCCGATAAAAATTGACCAAGTTATGAATTTTCGAAGTTTCGACCCAGATGAAATAATATTCAGCATTCAGGATTTTCGGCGCGTCACGCGCTCTCTGGGCAAAAAATGAAGGCCTTTTGGATACTGTTCGAACTCGATACCTCATGTGAAAACATAGCCAACTCAATTTGTGAAATTTTGGCGTCGGAACCAGCTCGATACAATGAAAATCGACCAAGTTATCATTTTCTGAACATGACGCAAATAAACTTCTGTCACAAATATTTTGTACAAAAATACTTGATAAATCTGCATTTTTGAAGACCATCTGATCGAAATTGGGTTCCATCCATGAGAGATGAAAACGTAGATGATGTCAAGATGGAATTTTTACCACTGGAACGGGTTCAAAACGAGCCACGGGCTTTAAGTTATGAATTTATTAGTGCGTAAAAACTACACTGTCAACACACATTTTCACCACATTTCTTCGAGAAAACTTGCACATTCAGAGACCTTCTTTAAAGAATTGGATCTCGAGCTGAACCTGAATTTGAGAATATGTTATCATGGATATCTTGGCGAAAGAACACCTAAATATGACGCGCCGGGTTGGACATGTGAATCTTTGAACCCCGAATCATTGCGAAACAGTGAATCGATCTTCAGCACGGAAAATACTCTGAGAACATCCATTGGCAAAATAAACGTCACTTGTAACCTGACGAATCTTGCTAAATATACCTTGATTACATAACCATAACAACAATGATATGCATGTATGTAATAATGAAATGTAAGCCAAAAAGGTCGAAATAAAGAGGGTAAATTTTGGGTTACAACACACACTTTTTCATCTTCTCAATCTTCTAGTTTTCTCAAAATTTTACACCCCCTCTTTCTCAAAAAAAAAAAACCTTCCAACAATCAATAATTGCATCTGTCAATCATGGCGCCATCCAAAAAAGGAAGAAAATCTAACAAAAATGTGAAGAACAAAGAAGTGAAGATCATGAATGACGCTGTATTCAAGCCGATTCACCACATCACAAAACCCATTTTTGTTGGAAATCAAGAACTGGTTCCAACACCACACATTTATGCTGAACAACAAGGAATTTATGCTTCTCAGGTAATAATTCCTTTTACCCTTACTGATAAAACCCTACGGTACATGGGTCTTTTGATGTATTATAAATGTATAGAGAAAATCAAGAATTTTTTTCATGTTTACTATGATATAAAATCCATTGTTAACAAAGTTAAACCCTTTAAGAAAAGATAAAATAACCCTGATAAACAACTAGCAGAATCATCTATAGAGAAAATCCCAAAAGAGACTCCCTCAATTACTGTACCTGAAGACAAACCCATCGAGTTTGACTATGTGACAAAAAACTTCAAACCCTTTAGGTCTTGCCTTATAGAAGTTAAGAAATATCTTGCTTGGTTGGCTAAAGTCAAAAAAGAAAAATCCCAAGCCTAGAAAGACTTAGGCATCTTCGACTTAATTCAAATGTCGAAGATAGGTTTTAGCTATTGCCAACCCATGCTTATGTCCTAATCGTACTTCTGGGATAGTACTTACAATAATTTCCATATCCCCTGTGGGATGATAACTCCTACCCTTCTTGGATGCGGATGTTATCACTGGATTCCCCCTACTAGAGAATTCTTTGATCCTTATCAACAAGATACAAACACCATCACTTTTAATGTCGACAATGTTGCCTTCACCAAATACATGAATCTTTACCATGTCGAAGGAGATGAAGTGTCTGACGTTAAGCATACAACTTTACTTGCTCTCATGTTGTCTAGGTTTTTTTTTATGTAAATCTTTACAAGTAGCCAGAAGATTCCTCACCTTAGTAAACCAATTCCATTATGGTCGAAAAGTGTGTCTTAGTGAACTAATAATTACTGGATTATATGAAAGCCTTGGGTCGGCCACTTCCAAACTGAAAGAATACAAGGCATGCACAAACTTGTTTCTAGCTGGTCCATATTGGATGCTCCAATTATGGATTAATGCAGCATTCGAACCATCCCTCAGTACTTCTAGCATAGTGAGAAACGAAGATCCAGACATTCAAAATCAAATTCTCGAGGGAACAAGACTGCTTCAACAGACTCCTGAGGATGATGAAAAATAAATTTGGGAATTATTTCACTATGTACGTCATGATGTTTTCAAAATGTCATATCTTTAGTCTTTCGATGGCTCCTTTTTCCAATAGGACTCATGGCCCATAATGGCTTACAAGATCTCTTTTTAACATTTCGCCTGAAAACACAAATATTGTTGATACTTTGAGAGTCTTTTTACTCCCTAGGCTAATTGCCTCAAGAAATATGCCTGTAAAAAGTAACATATGTATGCTTGCTTACCAACCAAATTTTGTGTCTCGACAATTTGGGATTTTCCAACTAATCCCCGAGCCTATCTTTGGAAGAAAACATGAACTTTGTACAGCAGGAATGGAGTTTTCTTTTTTAGACTGTGAAGAACACATGGCTCATCATGTCAATTTTGCAGAATTTAATCTTGTTCCTTTTTACTCATCTTTATACTGCTCGAAGGGATTTGATATTTTATTGAAAGAGTTTTATTCAAAGAATATGTTCGACGCCAATTTTCTTAGCCAGCATCTGACGAAAGCTTTTGCATCTATGCAGGATCTAAGCCACAAAGGTAAATACACGCACATCAAGGAAATCCAAGCGTTCCAAAAATAATTTGAAATTTTCTATGATCCAACCAACCTTAGTCGAATTACTTTTAATGCAACATAAAGTTTAAAAGAGAAATTTACTAAAAGAATCCTCGTTTAAACATTCCCACTTGTGTCATACCTGAACAAAAATATGACTTAGCTTTCAAACTTCACCCACCAAGATTTCCAAAATTGCCCAGTGGTGATTTTGCCCTGGCTTTCTATCCTCCTTACCCAAACTGGTTTGTTTGTGGTAATCACCTAAACTTTTTAAAACAAGAGTCTCAAAAACCTACTAATCGAGGGGTTTCAACTAAGTACACTTTGGACAGTTTCAAAGGCTTCCTTCTCTATGACTTGTCAGTTATCTCCATTCTTTCTTCGACAAGTGAAGGTGTGGAACCAAAGGATTTCCTTGGTCCTATCAATTTATCTTTTTATTATTTCCTTCATACTTGGTACTAACCATCATTATCAATGTATATTATTCTAGCCGTCAAAAAGAAAAACACTAAGAAGGAACAACCTAGTTCGAAGACAATTTCAACTGTAGCCTTCGAACAAACCAATGTCTCAACAAAAAGCACTACTCCAGATACTAAGAAATCTAAAGCATCAAAGGTATGATTCAAAACCCTGCAAGTTTTTTGTACTATACTACTTCTTCTAACAGTATTATTCTTTTAGGCTAGTTAATTACTTCCAAAATCTTCGCATAACCAACTCATCTACAAACCAAGAAGTAAAAGAAGAAGAAGACAAAGACTTCTGATGCAGCTTCTTCACAACAAACTATGCAGAAGCCTAAAATCACTATATTTTCCCCAAAGCCCAAATAAAAAAGCACGTCCCAGCCATCTTGATGCATAGTCTTAGATTGGGTCGAAATTGACAACTCAAGTCCTGATGGACAAAAGGTATAACTATTACAGGAAAATCAGCCAACTCCCACTGAATCCCCAAATAAACACAATGCGTTTCTTGATAGTGGTGTTGCTTCATACCATTCTTTATCAAGTGATAAACAATTCAACAAAGGGTCTTCATCTGCAATCAACAAACTTGATGCAACTATTCAATCTGAGAAAGGAGACATTTCTCTAACTGAGAACAACCCAGAGGTACATCAAGGGACCAAGAGGGCTAGTGATGATGAAGGGGAAAAAGATGATAGCCCTAGCGACTCTTCACCGAAAAAGATTAAATGTGCTGATGATCTTCCTGATGGTGAAGAACCTCTTACTGATGATGAAATTGCATCGTTCTCTGCTGAAGTAGTGTTAAGGTTAAATTTTTTTATAGAGAAACATCCATTTTCGTGTATTACTATCAAACAATTAGGATTTATTTTACACTTGTATCTCACATTATTCATTTTAAATAATATAACTATAAATTTCTTGATAAAAAATAATCAGTATATACATCCTTGATTGCATACAAATTTGTTGCATTATCGACAAGCTACAGGATATCAAGAACAATATACAAAACTAGATAGAGACCAACAAGATGCACGGGGAAAAGATAAATTATTCAAGTAGTATTTTAAATGTAGATTTTGAATTTATCTATAATATAATAAAATTAAATTCTCTAGAAAACACAATAATAATCTCTCCTCTTTGCCATCCATCTCACCAATTGAGGGACATTTTGTGTTCAAAAATTACTTTTTGCAACTAAATTGTACTTTTGGTTATAGGGCAAACAGACTTATTATGAATTGTGTACAAATATGACACTATTTTGTTAACATATTACACCCTTCCCCAACACTCACTTTTTCTTAACAATCTTCACTTCTCTCTCATATGAACCTTCAAACGCCAACCTCACTTCTCACTCATCACAACCCTCCTCTCTTCTTCATATTGTTCAGAATTCAAAAAAAAACCTTCACTTTCCTTCATATTCCACCGTCACAAATTGATTTTTCGACGACCTTCATACTCTTTCAACGTAGTTGCAATGTCTTTCAACTTCAAAATGGTAAGACCTTATGAAATTGTCAAAGACATCAATGAAAGTAATGAGTTTTGGAAAATATTTGTTCGGGTTCATCACAAATGGAGTGTTGTATCAAGAAATAAGGAACACTTTGAAATGATTCTGGTTGATAAAGAAGTTAGCATTACCAGGTTTCCATTTATTATATGCAAGATTTTTTTTGGTTTACATGAACTGTTATCCATTTATGTATGGTATCCTGGTTTGTTCTGTTATTAAGTACATGACTTATGTTGTGTTTTAAAAAATATTTTTGGTATTATGATAGATCTTTACTCTTAAAATGCATGTATGGTTTTCGGAAAATTTTCTTATTTTATATTATAGATGTTGTTATTCTCATAAACAGATATTGAATGTTAAAGATTTTTCATTACTTCTGAAAACTTTTATGAAATATGTTAATGTACCTGATAAACATGTAATGTATTTCAGGGTTCTGATTTACACTGCAAAGTTTTGGATGTATTGAAGCAGGCATATGATTCTGTCTTAACCGTGGATAAGACTTATACCATAGCCAACTTTCAAGTTTCATTGAACGACCTTTTGTTCAAGCCTTCCGAACACAAATATATGTTGACTTTCAGAGGTGGTACAAGTGTTGGTGATGAAAACAAATATCAGATACAACCTAAACCACTCAATTTTACTCCATTTATTGATATTATATCTGGAAAAGGGAAGAGGAATGTGTTGATAGGTATGCCTAACTTAATGTGATGCTTGTTTACATTATCAAGTCTAACTTCTTGCAATTGTCTTTCCTGGTTTATTTAGATGTCATAGGACTGGTGATAGATATTGGTTACACTCAAACTGAAAGTGGGACCAAAAAACAGCATATCAACTTGGTTTTGAAAGATTTGAGGTATTCCCACTTCACTATATGATTGATATAACCAACCACATATAGATGATGGAATATTTCATCCTTTATACCTTTACGGATTATCCCGTATTTAAAACAGGGACAATAAAAGATACCATTATTGTTGGGGAGATTTTTATCAGTGTATTCAAGGAATTCACGAACTCCATTTTCATAAATTGAACCTAATCTATTTGCTTTCATCCAAATACAGTCTATAACAACTTCTAAAATTTATACATGAATAATAATGTGAACGACACACCAAAATCTAAAACAAAACTATACCTCTAAAGCTTAAGTATATGAATATAATATTTATGTTCACTTCTTTCTCCAACATAACAGCTAACAAAATCTTATATATATATATATATATATATATATATATATATATATATATATATATATATATATATATATATATATATATATATATATATATATATATATATATATATATATATATATATATATATATATATATATATATATATATATATATATATATAATCAGAGTCGTGAATTCTTGTCGGTATCATCTAAAAGTTTATTCTCTATTAGAGGTCATGGGTTCAACACCCACTAACTACAAAAATCTATTAACTTAACAACTTATTTTTTTAAAAGTTCAATATAAAATGATTTTATAAACTTTAAAAAATAATTTATATGTTGTTCTTGCAATCATTTCATCTCTTTCATTATTATATATATATTTTTGAAAAATAAAATTAATTCTATCTAATCAATATAATTATATTATTTAAGTCAATATAATACAAGTTTTGTATGTTATTCCTTAAATCATGAAGTTATATCATTAAATTTGGAGTGAAAAAAGAAAAGGAAATATAAAACAAAATTATTAAAAGAAATTATTATGATAATTTGTTGCATAGACTCTTAGTCATTCAAATGTAGAATTTCCCTCATTCATAAAATAACGAAGATTTAATATTTTTAAAAAAATATAGAAAAAAGAAAGAAAGGAAATATGAAAAAAAATTATTGAAAGTTTTGACTATAATGATTTGTTTCATAGCGTCTGAGTCATTCGAATGTAGAATTTCTCCCTTCCATGAAAATATAAATATTTAACATTTTAAAATATTGGTAAAAAATACAAGGAAATAGAAAACAAAACTATTGAATTTTTTCACTTAATTCACATTTTTAAATTTAAATAGCATCGTTTTTTTTTAATCATTTCTATATTTCAAATATATATTTTATTTAAAATTATTCTCTCTTTTTTATTCTCTCTTTCTTATCGCCTCAATTACAATTTTTATTATGCTAAATGAAATTGAAATATATATAATTTAATGTCACTTAAAAAATTCATAAATGTCTCGTGCATCGCGTTGGTCTTAATCTAGTTCTATATATACTGCTTACAATTTCTTCACTATTTTCATGGAAAATTCTTTCATTATCAATGTTTGAGTTTCAAAAGACAACATCTAAGATATATAATGGTGGATTGATGTGTTGGCAATATCCTGAGCATAGTTAATTTATGAATGTAGGGCATATATTCGTCGTATGTTGACTCAGATACAATACCCCTATGTTCTTACATAAAATTATGGGAAAATTTTATTTTATTTTAAATTAAAAATATATAAGATAGGGTATTTCCCCTCGATTTTATTAAAAACTAAGGTATTATATTACCTGCAAAAACATGGTGAATGTTAAAAAATTGAAAGTAACATGTATTGTTTTTTTCTTCAAATTTTTACCATTTACCACTTTCTTTGTTTGCTGTAACATTCAAACAAAGGATTTGTATTATGAAACAACAACATTTCTTGTAATTTACAATATGTTTATGAATAAATTTCTCAATATTGTAAATCCTGGAAAACAATAAATTATAGAGTGTTTTCTTTTCTTTGACAATATACGACGATTATTTTAAAATATAATAATGACCTTGCAAGAGGTGAAAAAACAACAATAACACTATTATAAGAGATAGATTACAAGAGCAAAAAAAAGTTTTGTTCAAATTTGGTATTAAAAGAAAAGCATACAACACAAAACCTTGAAGATTTTTCTGTCTTGCAATCCATTCCAAAAAATGATGTGTACAAGTTTGTAGCGGCTGTAGATGAGTTAGGTTTATGTTAAAATTTAATAAACGAGTGCTTTATAGTAAAATTGGATTATCTAACCCCTGATTATTAAAAAATCAATGGAATGGATCATTTATTTTTTAAGTAAATAATAAAACAAAAAAGAAAGACACCAATTTTAAAGAAATATAAACATAAATTACATTTACTAGGATTCAAAGCATGTCCTGAATTTTTTCTCCCTCAGTTTTATTCAAAAACTGAGATAATAGATTGTATTTAAAAATAAATGCGTAATACCTTTTTTGCTCTCATACCTATATATGATGATTCGTCTTGAATATTATATCAAAATGAACCCCAAGATTTATAACATGCATAAAAATGACAAAACAATGATACCCATTAAACTAAAACGAACTAAATTAGTAAGTATAACATTGAATTTATATTATTCATCTTCTTCAAGTTTTTATTTGACATTGGATGTGTATCGGCAGGAAGAGAGAAGTTTGAGGGCCGAGAAAAAAGTTGAGAGGATAGGGGGAACTGTATTTCATGACTAAGTTATAGGAGAGGAATTAGCAGTGGGCTTCAGTGTTATGTTCTCATCAGATTCAACCTCATCAACTAGTTTCCACATCAGCACCATTTGGCACACAATTTTGATTTTGACTAACAAATTTTACAGAAAGGACAAACATGCCACATTTTTTAAATACAAATGATCTAATTGGTCGTTTTAAAAGAAAAGAGACTAAAATGGACCCTCAAGTATTTGTAAGGGACCAAAAAGAGTATTAAGGAAAAAATAAAACATAGTGCATCTTGGATTTATAACTCTATTTTTTATTGAGTAAGGTGAAAGCTTTGTTATATTATTTGTAGTAGCGATAATATCTCTTTAAATTCCAAAGGCTTTAGAAATCAACATTTGTTGCCACTTACCTAATAAAGGTAAATTAAATAAGTAAGGTCAATAATCAAAGGTCTCATTTCTGCTTGAGATTGCAAATATTAGACTATATAACATAATTCATTTTTTATTACAACCCACTCACAAGAACCTTATATGAATTCTTATAATTCTAACTACAACAAATAACGCTTTCCATGATGAAACTTTCACATTATCCAGAAAAAGATCGAGGTTTTATACCAAGGCACCCCATATATTTATTTTAAAAAAACAACTTGATCCCTCGTTTATTTAAAAATCCGAGGTGACATATCATTCTGGACATGCTTTGAATCCCAGCTACTACATTTTATGTTTCTACTTGTAAAAAAGAGTAAAATAAATGATCTAACCATTCGGTTTCTTTAATAAACCGAGAGATAAATAATCTGATTTCTACTATAAAAACACTCGTTAAACAGATTTAACCCTAATTCTATCATATTTGTAGCCGCCCCACCATTTTTTAGCTTTTGCAATCCATCTCAAACAATGGTGTTGACGTTGTTGAATGTTTTTAACAACTATGATATATTCGTCGTTACTGGTGGATTACAAGTGCAAAAAAAAAAAACAGTTTCCAATTTGTGCAACAGACACCTTATTAGAAGTTGGATGCATTCAAAAACATTTTCTATGCTAGTGAAGGTAGTGATAATGATAGTGCAACAATCAATCTTGGATGCAATGATAATGATAGCACAACCAATCTTAGATCTCTAGCATCTGGTATGAGACCTGGACATGTTGTATTTTTATTTCAAAATTGAGAGGATATTTAATTCCAAAACCAGCATTTCATTAACAAACAAGGTCAATACATATATTTCATTGCATCTACATTTTCCACATAACATTAACAATGCAATTCAAATCCTACTTTAACAATTACATTTCATAACAAAGTAAACAATAAACATAAATGAGATAAAAAACATAACATCTTCAAATTTCCATAAAATTCTGTGATTTCAATTTGTTCTTTAGATTCTTGTTCATCTTCTTTGAATCTTCATACATAACCTTCAAATAGCCCATAACTTCCAACTCTAACTTCATAATGCTCCCATATTTATTTCCACCTTTTGCCACCATGTCTTCACTCCTCCAAAATGGACATATAAAAAAAAGTCTTCCTTTATTTTGCCCCTTCTTGCATTGGTACGAAATCCTACGACCATCACACCCACAAAATGGTCCAGGTCGTGATTTTACAGAAGAATAAGACATATAAACACCTTTGGACAAGTTTTTCTTCAAAGATGGCATTGTTTTAGTTTAGCTAGCCAATACATTACTCCAAAACTTAGATGATAGTTAAGTTTTATTTTTCACTGCTTTCAATGTCCTTAAAACAAATCTATGTCGTCTAGTTTAAAGGTTATCAATGCTCAAGAATTCGTCTTTAGAGATCTGCATGAAACCTAAGAGACATCCACTATATAAGTTCTCTTATGATATTGGAAATCTAACCTATATGACACAGATGAAGCTCTTGAAACCTAAGGACGCTTGGAAAAGTTCTTTATGATGGATTGCAAGAGCTGAAAATCATCTGGGTTATGGTTTGTTTTCATAAATATTTTTTCATTATATGATATTTTTTTTATTTTTGTTTTCTTAAATATTAATTACCTTACCTTTTTTTCATCAGAAACAATTGCATGTAAGATCTAACAGAATATCTTCCCTGTTGTACCCCAAAGTTTGCCCTCTCATTTATCAAAAATTTGCGCACAAGATCTCTTTTGACTCAAGATTGCACTTGGGTTGATCAGCTCAAGACACCTCCTTAAGCAGTGATGACAAAAATTAGGGTTTGAGATCGCTAAAGGATATTTGAACTTTCAGTGCTTCATATGACTTTCATGGATCATTATGGACCCCCAAGATTACTCATGTCAAGTTTCAAGCCTTGGATCACACTTTTGCTAAGTCAATTGAGTAGTTGACCTAAAAATCAGTTTTATTGGGGAAAAAGTCAACCATGGCCAATTTATAGTCAAACATCATAATTTTTTATCCACATCAACATTTTAAACTCATATGTATCATTTTATCAAATTTGGACCACAATTTCCCATGAAATTTGATCAAATCCTCAAAAGGGCAAAATGGTCAAAATTAAGGTTTTGACTGGGAAAAGGCAATTTCTTATTTTTGACCTAGAAAATGATCAATTGGATTAAGGCACGATCTCAAGAGTCCAATTGAATCATTTTGACCTAATGACATGGCTCAAAACATTGCTCAAGTCTAATGGATTGACAGATGAATGTTGCAGTCAACTGATCAAAAATCAACTGTATACTGATAAGTCAAACTTTGACTTTTTTGTCAAAATCAAATGCCAAAGTTCACAATTCATCAAAGCATGTCAAAATATTAAACTTATTCACCAAGAAATCAAAAATTCAAAAATTCATTTTTGTAAGTGAAAATTTCTGAACTTAGAAATGTTTCCAAGTGTTGGAAATTTCTTATTTTTTCACAACTTTGAGCAAAATTTTCACCATGATGCAAGATGATTCAGAAGAAACTTCCAACATGAAAGTTGTAGATCTCCATGAAATCTACAACTTTTATTTACACAACTCCTTCCAAAAATGTTTCGATCTCAAATTATAATTTTAAAAATACATGGTCATGAAACAAAACACTTAGTGAAATTTTGCCCTGTTTTGGTCAGGATTTTGACCCAACTTCATGGCACTTTTTCATATAGTTCCAAGGGGAATTTTCAAAATAAATTCAAAGATGGGTTGTAGAGAATATTGCAATCTTTCGAAAATGTCAAAGAACTCCTTGGGGTCATTCTTGATTAGAGAGAATCGAAGAGATGAAGTTAGGGTTTTATCACTTGAATTACAAGGCATTTTGTGATGAACACAATTAAAATTCAAAGTTATGCTGCATAAACTCTACTTTGAAGGCCTCAAACTTGTTAGGAACTCCATAATTAATTGCTTGCACAGCTGTTAGAGGTCTCATTTCAAGCATTCAATGCAAGGCCATGCTTTATATCCATTTTGGGAAGAAAGTGCACATTGCCATTTTGATAAAGTGACTTTTTGTACAAAACTTGTTCTTGAGCCTTGCACTTGTTCTCTTCTGATCATACAAGTCCTATAACTCATAAGAAACTTGTTAGACACTTAAAACCACTCAGCCCGTGCTGGTAGCTCCTCTTGAAACTTGTTTTTCCCATTTTTCTTGAAAATCAAGTAACCTAGCAATTAGCTAAAAACTTGTACTTCTAATTGCCCAACGCTCTCAAACCCTTTTTCTTATACATACACAAACCATTTGCCACAAATCCCACGCATGCTTGACCTATAAAAACATCAATAACTCAAAATCACATCCCATACCTCCATTTTCACATAAATTGACCAAAAACTTGAAACTCATAACTCCCTCGTGCGTTTTCAAGCCTCTTTGTTCCTAAAGTTCCTAAATATCATTTAGAACTCATCCCACACCCTGTTACAAGACTGTAACACCATTAAAACCATCCTCCATTTTCAAAAATAGAGCTTTGCACTTGGACTTCTCCAGAACTCCTCAGGCACTTTCATCTCAAGCTAAGCATCCCATTAGCTTCCTGGGAACTTGAGGAAGCTAACCCAATCATTGAAACTCACTGAAAGCTGCTCAAAATTCAAACTTGATACCCTCTTGCAAGGTAAGTTTTCTAACTTTGGAACTTTTCATACAGGCATCATCAATGATTTATTTATGAATGAAACATGTAGATATCATTGCCCTAAAGTTAACCATGTCCATAGTTTTCATTAACTTGGCTTGAGCTTAGAGAATTTTGAGATTGAAGTTTCTAAGATTTTTAGGGTTCAGATTAGGGCCAATGAAATTCATGTTTGTCTTTGATCTATAATTTTAATCCTTTTCATTTCTGAAACCGTGAGAAAATTTGCTACAAGTTTCATGTTTACAGTTTTCATTTTTGTTGAGATTTAAACAAGTTACAGAGGTTCTAGATGGCCGTGAGGTTGAGGATGAAGTTGGCCTCAAGAACATGTTTACCATATGTATTTATTGTTTGATTTATATAAACGGGTGTATAGCCACCCAAGTGGTAGAAGCGTGCGCTTGTAACCAGAGGGACCTGGGTTCGAGCCCCAGTGGTAACCTTTTGATTTTTTTTCCATTTTTCCATATATTCTGACTTCTTTTTTGGCATGCGTTGGGCCTCCTTGGGCCTTGTTGTTTTTGTTATTACTTTCTAACCCCCTTGCAGGCTATTCACACCCCTGGCCCAGTTTTATTTTCTTTTTCTTATTTTTTATTTATTTATTTTCTTAAATATTTTTCTAATATTAAAAAATCATAAAAAATATAGAAATAGTAGATTTATATTTTGACATAGTTTATTTATTTTTTCTCATAAAAAATTATTTTATTTAATCAATACTTTATTTATTTTACTAATTATCTTTGTAAATTTAATTAAAAATAGGTTTTAGTTATTTTCTTTTACACCATTTAAATATATTATTTTAAAATATAAAAAGATCAAAAATATTTTATAATACTATAATTTATTTTCAAGACAAAAATACCAAAAAAATACTTTTCTTATAAACTTAATTTCTTTTATTTTAATTAATAGATTTAGGGTTTTATTTAAAATCTTTTCTTAGTAAATTTAGGCTTTACTTTTAATTAATTATTTCCTTTTAATCAATTAGGTTAAAACAGATTTCCTTTTCCTAAAAAAAAATCTAAACAAATATCCATTTACTTTACATTTTCATATTTATTCATTATGTACATTATTTATTTCAATTCTTGTATAAATTCAATATGGTTGTAATAGATTAATTAGGTTTATTTTCTTGCAATCCCCATTTATAATTTGTACACCTCCTCCCACAAGTATTGTAATAGCGTAGTAACTTTAAATTCCGCAATTTATTGCTTTATATATAACATGCTAGTAATTAGGGTTTGTATGGAAAGACTAAAACCAATACTTAGAAAAAACCCGAATCAAAGACAAAATCAAGCATGAAAAACAATACACTTGCACACAAGCACCCCTTAGGGTAAATCCACTTGGTCGCTTTTACAAAATGACCATATTACGCATGTGAGGTATCTTAGCAAAAAGAAGCAAAATATAAGATCATAGTCCCTCTATGACGCTATCTAACTTGCCTTTCAAATGATCTTAGTCCCTAAAAGATAATGCTAAGTTACCTTGCAACATTGCTAATCATGGTTATACGATGACCCACGCCCGTCCCGTTTACATCCAAAGATAGGGTTACTTACCAAATCAATGGTAAGATAACAATGTCAAAGGAAAAGGAAAATGAACATGAAAGACTTTTTAGTAGTTAAAATGCTCCTAATTATTTTCCCAATTTCAAAACAAGGCATCCTTTTTATTTTCAAAACAAACACCTACACTTTCAAACATCTTACAAAACTTGAAAACATTTTCAAAAGATCAACATCTTTGTATGCATTCTTACAAATGAGAATCATTACAAAGATTGCCTAAACAATGGCCACTTTACAAAATACTGTCAAAAACCACACGAAGTACAATTTCAAACAAAAACAAGTGATCTAGCAAGTAACTAAGAGCCCATGGAAAACCATGGATGAAAAGGGTGCTAATACCTTCCCTTTTCATAATCTACCCCCCGAACTCAAGAAATAATCTCAAAGGTCTTTCCTGTGATTTTTCACCTTTCCTTTTGGATAAAAGAAAAGCCGGTGGCGACTCTTGCTAACCGCGACATTTGCGATAAAACGTAAAACCTTCAAGTCAGTTCTCCCACCGTATCACAGAACTGGCGACTCTGCTTGGGAAAATTCTAAAAGTAGGGTTACCTTAGGGTTAGATCACATTTACTTGATTTCATTATTTGACTTGTATGCTTTATATTATGGTTCTTTGTTTGGGTTTGAATCCTCTACCCGGATTTGGATTACCTTATAGGTAAGTAGCAATACATTGTAGGAACTGTGTGGGGTATACCGACATAGTCTAATAAATAGCTATGTTAGTGTGACATATTTGTGGGTACCGGTAGACCTTGAGTTAATCAAGGAGAATACGGGGCCGCTGAGTGATGTCATGAAGCACTAATGAACTTTTAGAACCTTTACTTGACCAACTTGGCCATTAGGACGTAGTGAGATGACCGACTTTGGTGCAGTCCGAAGTTGGTAGATACTCGATACTACACTCATTAAGGTTTGGTTTTTTGGGATATTTCGGTCGCCATTAAAGAATTTTGTGCTGAAAAAATGACCAAGGAAACAAACCAGTGATATTGAGGTCCTTAGAACCTGGTTACTATTACTAGGACAGGTTTGAGCCAACTAAACTTCAAGAGGGTACATACCTATGAGACTCCATGCAAGCATGAACCTAAGGACTTATTTGCTTTGTTTTTATATACATACTTGTACATAACATCATGAACATTATAACATCATACTCATTCACTAACCATTTCAAGGATCTTGGGATTTATCTTTGTTTCTGTTTTGTAGGACATGGATTCTATTCGCAGGAAAACAATTCAAGTTAATGTTGTAAGGATCCCACCACAACTTAAGGAGATAGCTTTAAGGATTCCTGAAAATTCTCCATTCATCGAAATACATGGTCACCTACTAAACTTGGTCACCTCTAACACTGATGAAGACATGATGAAGGTGCTCTTTCAGTTCTTTGATCCTTTACACCATTGCTTCACATTTCACGATTATCAACTTGTGCCAACTTTGGAAGAATTCTCCCAACTCTTGAGGATTCCCATTCGCAATCAAATACCTTTCAAAGGTTCTGAAAGAGATCTGAAGCCAAAAGAGATTGTTCAAGCTCTACACTTGCAACCATCTGATATCACAACTAATTGGGAAACAAGGAGTGGTGTCAAAGGTTTCCTAGCAAAGTTCTTGTTTGAGAAAGTCAAAAACTATTGGAACTCTTTGGATTTGCAAGATTTTGAGGAAATTGTGGCTCTCCTCATCAATGGGATGGTTTTGTTCCCAAATCCTGACTAACTCATAGATGTGAACACCGTCAAAATCTTTATATCCCGTAACCCGGTACCTACTTTGCTAGGGGACATCCTACATTTTTTTCACACTCGCACTATGAGGAAAAGAGGTGTCCTTATATGTTGCACTCCTCTCTTGGAAAGATGGTTTATTTCTCATCTTCCCCGATCTGTATTGAAGAACAAGCAAGGTTCAAGGTGGTCACAAAGGCTGATGATGCTCTAACATTCAGACATCCATTGGTGCTCTAGATCTATAGAGAATGTTATCATTGTCGACCGTTGCAGAGAGTTACCTAATGTACCTTTACTTGGCATTAGGGGAGGTATCACCTATAACCCCTGCTTAGCCTTGAGACAGTTTGGTTACGCTCGAAGGGACGGCCCACATGAGATGCTCATTCAAGGTTTGGTATTTGACTACGAGAACAACGATCAAGGTCTTTGCCAGAGATTTATTCGAGCTTGGAGGATGCTAAACAAGGTAGATAGAAAAACATTGGGGCACAAGAATTCCATCCCTCTTGAGCCTTACCTCAAATGGGTACGAACTCGTGCTCAGAGTCTTATGATGCCTTATCCCTCCATTCTCCCGGTAATCATTGAGCATGTTATGGAAGAAGATGTTCCATACCTATCCTGCATTCTGACATGCCTACCTCTCTTGAAGACTTACAAAGATATTGGATACAACTCAAGGGGGAGCGAGACACTTTCGAAGCCCAATTATACGCTAGCGAGAATAAGGGATTGTAACTCACTAAGCAACTTCATGAGGAGTAGACTCTGAATGCCTACATCGCACCAAAGAGGATGCGTACTACCTTTTTATCTTAGAGTTATTGTATTTATTTTTCCCAAAGAGGCATTGATGTACTCAAGCTTTAATTTATTAATATAACGTGTGTTTCCTTTTTGTCTAAAACAAATTTGAATCTTTAAAATCCTTGAAATCATTGCATATGCATCTACCATTCATCATAACATAAGAAGGTTTCTTTCAAAAAGTCTCCTCATCTTTCTACTATTTATTTAAGTAAGATGGATCTCGAGCAAACGGTGAAAGACCTCCAAGCTCAAAATGCCCAGTTTCAACAGATGTTCTTAACTCTAGCCAAAGGACAAGAAGAGTTGAAGACTTTGCTGGTTGAAGAGAAAAAGAAGAAAAAGAAAATAACCGGAGTTCTAATCATGGGAAGAAGATTCCAAGGACAAGCAAGAAGGACCCTAAACATTGCAACATCATTCGGGGAGAAAGATAATCAAGACGGAAAAGGCAAGGAAGCATTGTCCAACCCGATTCATAAGAGGAAGAGGAAGAAGAAGATTATTCTGAAGAAAAATACCCTCCAGCCGACGACAAGTATAAGCATTTAGAAGAACGGTTAAGTGTAATGGAAATCCAAAAAGTGCCTGGACTGGACTTTGAAGAGTTGGGGTTAGTATCTGGCATAGTCATTCCTACAAAATTCAAAGCACCGGTGTTCGCCAAATATTATGGAGTTTCATGTCCCAAAATTCATCTCCGGTCCTATGTGAGGAAAATCCAGCCTCATACCGTTGACAAGGATTTATGGGTACACTTCTTCCAAGACAGTCTGTCTGGAACTCAACTTGATTGGTTTTATTAGTTAGAAAGAGAAAATGTTCACAACAGGAGAGATCTTGCTGCTTCCTTTTACAAACAATACCAATACAATGCTGATCTTGCACCCACCCGTACTCAACTCCAGAGTATGGCCATGGTTTCGAGAGAAGGCTTTAAAGACTATGCGCAAAAGTGGAGGGACTTAGCAGGAAGAGTCCAACCTCCCCTATCTGAAAGAGAGTTAGTAGACATGTTCTTAGGAACCTTGTCCGGTCCTTTCTTCAATCACTTAATTGGGAGTTCCTCGGCAGGTTTTACTGAATTGATATTGACCGAAGAAAGGGTGGAAGCCGGGATAAAGACTGGGAAGATTCAGAAAGATGCATCCTCTGCTGCTTTAAGGAAACCATTCATTGGAAAGAAAGAAGTTGTTGTATATCCTCAGAGAAATCAAGATATGGATGAACGCCGTCCAATGGTGGGGGCTATCATGATTCCTAAACCTGCGCCTGCTCAGTAAAGAAGCAACCAACCAAGAATGAAAAGACCAGTCAGACAGTTCACCCGAATTAATATGACACTATCTCAAGTATTGCCACATTTTTTAAGATCCAATCTAGTGACTTTGAAAGAAGCTCCAAAGAATCCTAACACAACCTCTCCTCACTATCACCCTAATGCCCGTTGTGCATACCATTCTGAGAGTCCCGGCCATGACACTAACAACTGTTGGGCTCTGAAAAACAAAGTACTGTTAGAACAAAGTTTGAATCTACTACCCTAAGTTAAAGTTTTGATGATAACAAAATGCTAGATTAAATAAATTGTATAATTCATTTGAGACATATATGCTACCTAAAAATTATATTGTGCATTTACAGAAACTCTGATGGATATCAGCATAAGAATGTCAACATCAGCATCAGAAGATGAAATATCATATGTCAGCATCAAAAGATCAAAGCATGTGCTTACGCTGAAGCTTGATGAACAGATCTGCGCTTAACATACTCTAAACTCTGATCAAGACCAAAACAATTATCAGCACCTAGAAGCGTTAGAATAAGCCAAAGCCAATGACACGCTTAATTGACAACGGTACTGTGTATTCAAGAAACTTTATTACCAACGTGTGTATTCCAAGACAAAGATCTTCTCAATATGGAAAGAACGTAATGGGCATTGAAATGGAATAATTGACTACAACGTATCTTTTCCAAGGCTATATAAACAAGTCAGTGAGAAATGAATTGGCTAATGCTCTACAACTCTTTACACGCCTAAAGAAAATCATCTTCATCCTCACTCATACAGCTTGCTATATCTCTCAAATTGTTTACTCTATAGATATAGCATCCTAGTTTCACATAAGCTTAATTTGTGTATTATCACAGTTAAGATATAAAGTTTTTGTAGAAAACATTTAACACACATAGTATTCATTTATCTGTAAGAAAGAATTTCCTTGAGAAACCAGTCTGTGGTTTAGACTCAAGAAGGCTTTAGCAGTTGTTAAAGCAGTTGTAATATTCAGTTGAATATAGTGGATTAAGACCTCGTTGGAGAGAGGCGAAATCACCTTGACGGGTGGACTGGAGTAGTTTGAGATCAAACGAACCAGGATAAAAATAACGTGTTGTCTGCATTTGATTTCAAGTTTTACAATTCAACCCCCCTTCTTGTGTTTTTCACTTCTTCAATTGGTATCAGAGCGCCTGGTTCTGAGCTAAAACACTTAATCGTATCAGTACAAGATCCAGCGTCAGAAAAACACAATGGCAGGAACATATCAACACGCCAGCAATGACAACAATAAAGATAGAGACAGATTCAGCGGCAAACCTCCAGTCTTTGATGGAGAGAATTTCGATTACTGGAAAGACAAAATTGAAAGCTTCTTTCTGGCACATGATGCTGATCTGTGGGACATGGTGACAGATGGATACACGCACCCAGTGAATGCAAGTGGTCAGAAGATTGACAGGAAGGCAATGTCTGATTAACAAAAGCGTGACTTCAAAAATCACCACAAGGCCAGAACTATTCTTCTCAGCGCCATCTCTTACGCTGAATATGAAAAGATATCTAACAGAGACACTGCAAAGAGTATGTTTGACTCTCTCAGAATGACGCATGAAGGCAACATTCAGGTCAAAGAAACTAAAGCTCTTGCGCTCATTCAGAAGTATGAGGCATTCAAAATGGAAGAAAGTGAATCAATTGAAACAATGTTCTCAAGATTTCAAATTCCGGTGGCTGGTCTCAAAGTTCTGGGCAAAGGGTATTCTACTGCTGATCATGTCAAGAAGATCATCAGAAGCTTGCCAAAACAGTGGAGGCCAATGGTTACAGTGCTGAAGCTAGCTAAAGATCTCAACAAAATCTCTCTGGAGGAACTTATCAGCTTCCTCAGAAGTCACGAGATAGAGCTAGAAGCTGATGAACCTCAGAAGCAAGGTAAGCCTTTAGCTTTAAAATCTAACAGAAAATCTGACTCCAAAGTTTTGCAGGCAGTTGAAGAAACCTCTGATGGGTCCTCATCAGAAGAAGACGAACTTTCCCTCCTCTCCAGAAGAGTGAACCAACTATGGAAGCAGAGGCAAAGAAAGTTCAGGAATACCAGAAGATCCGATCAGAATGAGTCCTCCTCTAGATACAGAAGGTCAGACTCCTCCTCTGGATATAGAAAATCTGAAGGCTCTTCAGGAAGCAGAAAGCCAAACACCAAGGACATCATCTGCTATGAATGCAACGAGCAAGGACACTACAAGAGTGACTGTCCAAAGCTTCAGAGGGAAAAGCCCAAAAAGAAGTTTGGAAGGGAAAAGAAGAAGAGTCTCATGGCTACATGGGATGACTCCGACTCGTCTGAAGTTGACTCAGAATCAGTTTATGAGAGAGCAAACATAGCTCTCATGGCTAACATATCAGAAGACAGTGAAGCTTCTGAATCAGACTCTGAATCAGACACCGAAGAGGTATTCCCTGACTTTGCAATTAATTTTACTAAGGCTGAACTTGCTGAAAGCCTTAACGAAATTCTGGAAAGATATCAGCAGATCAGAGTTAAATTCAGAAACCTGAAAAGGAATCTTGATTCTGACTCTGATAAAACTGAGAGTCTTAAATTGGAAAATTCTGAGTTGAAAAATAAAATTTCAAAATTAGAAAATCTTTTACAAAACTCTCAGAAGGAAACAATTTCTGAAACTCCCAGCAGCGCTGATGAGATCATCAAGGAGTATGATCACAGCTTTCAGAAGTTCTTTGCTAAAAGCATAGATAGAAGCAAAATGGCTTCAATGATCTATGGAGTTAGCAGAAACGGCAGAAAGGGAATAGGATATCAAGGTAAGGTACCTACACCAAAGAATGCCATGGATCTAGTTATTAAACGCACTCCTCTGAATTCTCACTTTGTGTATGGTCACACACATGACATTAAATATACTAGTAGTAATTATTCTGTGAAACCAAATTTCAACCAGAGTTTTGGTAAAGCTAACAAATCAGGACCCAAGAAAATATGGGTACCTAAGGATAAAATAATACATGTTGCAGATATCTTTAGCAGCAAATCAGAAACACCAGTCATGGTACCTGGACTCTGGCTGCTCACGACACATGACGGGAAGAAGGCATATGTTCCAAAGCCTGGAACTTAAGCCTGGAGGCCACGTAGGCTTTGGAGGCAATCATAGGGGAAAGATCATTGGCTCTGGAACATTAGGTAATGGAAATCTTCCCTCTATAAATAATGTTCTATTAGTAGATGGATTAATGCATAATCTGTTATCCATAAGTCAATTAAGTGATAACGGTTATGATATAATCTTTAATCAAAAATCATGTAAAGCTGTTAGTCAGAAAGATGGGACTATCCTATTTAATGGAAAGAGGAAAAACAACATTTATAAAATCAAACTTTCTAAACTGAAAAGTCAGAATGTAAAGTGTCTTCTGTCTATTAACAACGAGCAATGGATCTGGCATAGAAGATTAGGGCATGTTAGTATGAGAAGAATATCTCAGATTAACAAACTCAATCTGGTCAGAGGACTTCCTAATCTGAAGTTCAATTCAGATGCTCTGTGTGAAGCATGTCAGAAAGGCAAGTTTGCAAAACCTGCTTTCAAATCTAAAAATGTTGTTTCCACCTCTAAGCCATTAGAACTTCTGCATATTGACTTATTTGGACCAGTTAAAACTGCTTCAGTCAGTGGCAAGAAGTACGGGTTAGTAATCGTAGATGACTATAGCAGATGGACATGGGTAAAGTTCTTAAGACACAAGGACGAGTCACACTCTGTGTTTTTCACCTTCTGTAACCAAGTTCAGAATGAAAAGGATCTTAGAATCGTTAAAGATTTTGAGTCATTCTTTAATGACAGAGGCATTCTGCATGATTTCTCTTGTCCTAGAACTCCCCAGCAAAATGGAGTTGTAGAACGAAAGAACAGAACATTGCAAGAAATGGCCAGAACCATGATCAATGAGACAAATGTTGCCAAGATCTTCTGGGCAGAGGCAATAAACACAGCGTGCTACATTCAGAATAGAATCTCCATAAGACCTATTCTGGAAAAGACTCCATATGAATTGTGGAAGAACAGAAAGCCCAACATTTCATATTTTCATCCATTTGGATGTACTTGTTTTATGTTAAACACAAAAAATTATTTGAACAAGTTTGACTCTAAAGCACAGAAGTGTATTATGTTAGGATACTCTTAACGCTCAAGAGGGTACAGAGTATACAATACAGAAACACAGATTGTGGAAGAATCAATCAGTGTTCGTTTTGATGATAAGCTTGACTCTGAAAAGTCAAAGCATAATGAAGTATTTGCAGGTATGGAAGTTGAATTCACAGGTTCTGAAGACAAGTCATCAGAAGCTCTCAACAAAGACACTCCTTCAACATCAGAAAGAGGCACTGCGAGCAATCCAACAACATTTGTTGATCAACCTCAGAAAAGACTACCCAGAAGCAGCATGGATCACCCAGAAGAAACAATCTTAGGAAGAAAGGAAGACCCAATCAAAACAAGAGCCGGCTTCAGAAACTCTGAAGAATCCCTCATGGGACTTGTTTCTCTGATTGAACCTTCTTCAATTAATGAAGCACTTCTGGACAACGACTGTATTCTAGCAATGCAAGAAGAGCTGAATCAATTCACCAGAAATGACGTGTGGGATCTAGTTCCCAGACCAAAAGGATTCAACGTCATTGGAACAAAATGGGTGTTCAGAAACAAATTGAACGAACAAGGTGAAGTCATCAGAAACAAGGCACGACTGGTAGAACAAGGTTATAGTCAGCAAGAGGGGATAGACTCTACAGAAACCTTTGCTCCAGTCGCCAGGTTAGAATCTATCAGACTTTTAATTTCTTTTGTTGTTAATAAAGGCATCACTCTATATCAGATGGATGTCAAGAGTGCATTCTTAAATGTCTATATAGAAGAAGAGGTTTATGTGCACCAACCCCCTGGTTTTGAAAGTACAAAAAATCCAGAATATGTTTTCAAACTAAAGAAGTCACTGTATGGTCTGAAACAAGCTCACAGAGCTTGGTATGAAAGACTAAGTAACTTTTTGTTAGAAAAAGAATTCACCAGAGGGAAAGTGGACACAACCTTATTTTGTAAGACAATTAAGAATGACATCTTAGTGTGTCAGATTTATGTTGACGATATTATATTTGGATCTACTAATCCTTCTCTTGGAAGAAAATTTGCTAAGTGTATGCAGGCAAAATTTGAGATGAGCCTCATGGGGGAACTGAAATTCTTTTTGGGAATTCAGATCAATCAAACTCCAGAGGGAACTTACATTCATCATAGCAAATATGTCAGAGAACTTTTGAAGAAATTTGTTCTCTCAGAATGTAAGTCATCAAAGATTCCAATGCATCTCACGTGCATTCTGGAAAGAGAAGAGGTAAGCAAAAAGGTAGAACAGAAGGTCTACAGAGGTATGATTGGTTCTCTTCTTTATCTGACGACTTCAAGGCCTGATATTTTATTTAGTGTATGCATTTGTGCAAGATTCCAATTAGATCCTAGAGAATCTCACTTAACAGCTGTTAAGCGAATTTTCAAGTATCTGAAAGGTACTACTAATCTGGGTTTATTTTATAGAAAATCTAGTGATTACAGCTTAGTAGGTTACTGTGATGCTGACTTTGCTGGAGACAGAGTAGAGCGTAAAAGTACTTCTGGAAGTTGCCAGTTTCTGGGAGAAAATCTGATCTCTTGGTCCAGCAAAAGGCAATCCACAATTGCGCTATCAACAGCAGAAGCTGAATACATAACAGCAGCAGGATGCAGCACACAAATGCTCTGGATGAAAAGTCAGCTTGAAGACTTCCAGATATTTGAGAGTAACATTCCTATACTCTGTGACAACACTTCTGCCATTTGCTTAAGTAAAAATCCAAATTTGCATTCTAGGGCTAAGCATATAGAAATAAAACATCATTTCATTAGGGACTATATTCAGAAAGGCATTTTAAACTTAAAATTTATTGATACAGACCATCAATGGGCTGATATTTTCACAAAACCACTTTCTGAAGATAGGTTCAACTTCATTCTGAAACATCTCAGCATGAAGCTCTGCCCAGAGTGAAAATATTTTAATTTTATTTGTTTTATTTTACTGTGAACTTCTGATCAATCTTCTTTCAGAAATTTAGACATTCAGATTGTATCAGATTCTATCCATAAAGATCTGAGCGTTTCATTTCAAGGATATATGTGTTGTTCACTAAATCAAACAAGTGTCTTCCAGTCATCAGCTAATTCCTGAGGCAGAACACGCGTGTACGCTTCTGAGAAGGCAAAACGCTGATTGGATGCATTGAGACACATGTCATGGGTAACCGTTCCAAATATCTTTCTAAATCCCCCAAAATCAGCCAACATTAAATGCGATTAATCATGATTTAATTCTCTCTCTTAAAACGTTTATGTTTTCAAAACAATTTTTGAAACCTATTTAAACGCCTTAAACATCATTCATTCATTTTCACTGTCACTTACAATCTTCAACATTTTTTCTGTGTTCTTACTGTGTGTTCATTTTTTCTCAAAGAAACCCTTTTCAAGCTTTTTCTCAAAAACCCTTGTGTGAACATGGCATCTTCTAGCACTCCCTCTGCAGGTTCCCAGCAAGATGCTTCTTCTAAACAATATCAGATTCCTTTCAGAACGCTCCTCACTCCGGTCAAGAACTTGGAAGTTCTGTCAGAATTGATAGTAGATTTCAACAGTTTGAAGGAAAATGGCTTTGATTTGTCTGAAGAAATTAAGGCACAAGGTTGGGAAAGGTACTTTGATAGGTTGGTGGGTCCAACGTTCCCCATCTTGGTTAAAGAATTCTGGATACATGCATCTTCCTCAACTCATCAGGTTCCGTCGTATATCATGGGAAAGAAGATAGTGATTACTGAAGATCACATTGCAAGGCTGATTGGATACACTGGTGGCGGTATCCGCTGTATTGACATGGAAGATAGATGTGCAAACTCTGCCCTAATTGCAAGAGAGATTTTCACACATGGGGTTCCCTCCAGCAAAATAAGAGATTTGAAAGATCAGCACAAAATTTGGGCAAAGATTATTCTGGGCTGCTTCAACCACAGGAAGCCTACAAGCTCTCATGACTATATAAACATAGATCAGCAATTTCTGATTTATTTTATTGCAAAGAAGTCCAAGATCAACCTAGCTCATCTGTTGTTCCAACATTTATTCCAACCCCAGCTTCATTTGAAATCCCAATTCCCATTCCAACCATTGATGATACTGAACCTGAGTCTAACCCTTCTGAGACATTAACCCTCAGAAGATCCCGCGCCAAACCTCACAATCCAAAACCTACAACCACAACAAAACCAGAACTTGAAAAAGTTCTTTAAGAAATAGATCAACACTCTTCTGCTCCCCATACAGAAAATCCAAATCCTCAACCAGAAACTCCCCATTCACCACAACCAGAAACTCCCCACTCACCTCAACCAGAAACTATACTCTCACCAATACCAGAAGATCCACACTCACCAGAACCAGAAATTCCACAACCTCCATCTCCACAACCAGAACTTAATCCACCTTCACCTCAACATGAATCATCTCCACAACCTGAGTCTCAACACTCTGAGGCTCAATCCCCTGAACCTCAATCATCTGAATCCGCTGAACCACAACCCTTAGCCATTCAATTTCCCGGTGGCACCACTGTTAATATCCCTCAACTACCATCCTCACCAGAAATTACTCCACCTAATACCCCATCCAGTCCAATAATCATTCCTGATTCTCCTACTCCCTCACCCAAGCAAAATCCAGATGACCACAACAAGACCTTCATTGATCTAACAGTCCTTGAACGCCTTGCTGCAATTAAAACTAAAACCTCCATTCCCAAACCCAAACAACCAGATGTTGGTTCTAGCATCTTGAATTTTGAAACAGACATGCAGAAGTGGATTTCTTCTCTAAAACAGGCTAGTCTGGGAGTGATTGATCCTGCTGTTTCAGACAAACTCTGGACACAATTCAGAGGATGGGTATGCGCTAAAACCTTTAAGCTGCAAGACCAAAGCTATGAACAGGCTCAACAGAACTTCAGAAATCTGCTGAAAGAAATTAAAGGTCTGCTGGATGATAAAGTTCTTCTTCTGGACAGTGAGCCTTGGTCTGAAAAGCGTCCAGCTTCAACAGTTCAACCAGCAGAAGAACAGACGATTCCAGCTGAAGATTTAAGTCAAGAAGAAGTTATTGCAGAAAGCTCTCAGAAGCATCCTGATTCTGACATCTCTCAAGCTGCATTGGACAGACAAACTCTTGAAGAGCTGAAGCAAAATGATCTTCGACTGCAGGAGAGAATGGATGAGAATGATCAATGAATGAAGGAAAGGATGGATGTTCAGGATAGTAAGATTGACTCAGTAGTCAGCATGGTGCATCAGCAGAAGGAAACCACTGATCAGATTAAGAACATGCTAGAAGCTCTGTTCACACGCCTTCCTCCCCAACCTTAGATTTTGTTTCTTGATGTTTTCATTATTTTCTTTACATGTTATCTGTAATATTTTCTGAGCTCTGAACTGAATACAATCGTTTTTCTGCACTGATCGTTTTTAACTTCAATTATTTGCACTTTTTGATTGCTGACAAAAAGGGGGAGAAAGAATGATATTTTTCAATAACGGATTACTGAGACAAAAGTCTTAAATATTCTAACACTCTGATATACTTGAATGTTTCTTTGTTCTGCATAAGCTTACAGGTACAAGAATATGATGAACTCTAATACACTGAAGCTCTGCTCTAGTAAAGGAAAGATCTGATGCTCAAAGAAAGTTCAATAAAGATCTGATGCTAAAGGACTCATGGAATTAAAAGGGAAGTAATAAACTCAGGGGGAGTTTTTCTGATCATAGCTCTGATACCTTTCTATTCCCTATCTTCTTATCTTTGATACCTGTCTGTTTATCGCTGATACAAATTTATTATTTGGTTATCTCTGATATTTTTTCTTTAAATTTCAATTGAAAATATCTGGTTTTTGTCATCATCAAAAAGGGGGAGATTGTTAGAACAAATTTTGAATCTACTACCCTAAGTTAAAGTTTTGATGATAACAAAATGCTAGATTAAATAAATTGTATAATTCATATGAGACATATATGCTACCTAAAAATTATATTGTGCATTTACAGAAACTCTGATGGATATCAGCATAAGAATGTCAACATCAGCATAAGAAGATGAAATATCATATGCCAGCATCAGAAGATCAAAGCATGTGCTTACGCTGAAGCTTGATGAACAGATCTGCGCTTAACATACTCTAAACTCTGATCAAGACCAAAACAATTATCAGCACCTAGAAGCGTCAGAATAAGCCAAAGCCAATAACACGCTTAATTGACAACGGTACTGTGCATTCAAGACACTTTATTACCAACGGCTGTATTCCAAGACAAAGATCTTCTCAATATGGAAAGAACGTAATGGGCATTGAAATGGAATAATTGACTACAACATATCTTTTCCAAGGCTATATAAACAAGTCAGTGAGAAATGAATTGGCTAATGCTCTACAACTCTTTACACGCCTAAAGCAAATCATCTTCATCCTCACTCATACAGCTTGCTATATCTCTCAAATTGTTTACTCTATAGATATAGCATCCTAGTTTCACATAAGCTTAATTTGTGTATTATCACAGTTATGATATAAAGTTTTTGTAGAAAACATTCAACACACATAGTATTCATTTATCTGTAAGAAAGAATTTCCTTGAGAAACCGGTCTGTGGTTTAGACTCAAGAAGGCTTTAGCAGTTGTTAAAGCAGTTGTAATATTCAGTTGAATATAGTGGATTAAGACCTCGTTGGAGAGAGGCGAAATCACCTTGACGGGTGGACTGGAGTAGTTTGAGATCAAACGAACCAGGATAAAAATAACGTGTTGTCTGCATTTGATTTCAAGTTTTACAATTCAACCCCCCTTCTTGTGTTTTTCACTTCTTCAAGTACAAGATCTTCTTGAAGCCAAAGAGATTGAATTCGACACGCCATAAATGTCCAATGTTATCACTGCCCCTATGCCCAAGCACAACCGTAATGTCAACGCCATTGAGGAAGGTATGTTTGTTTCTTTGGTTGATGAAATTGTGACCCCACTCCTGACTATCAAAGATAACTTGTTGAATGTTGGTGTTTTCTCGGGCTGTGATGAAGGTTGTCATTTCTGTTTATCCTCACCAACCAACTGTCCTTTGTTGAAAGCAGACGTTCAATGCCTAATAGATAACAAGGAGATTTTGTTCGAGAAGACTTCTATTCCAACTGTTTCTTATAATGATTTTTCCATATTGACCATTTCCGACAATTCTTCCAGGGTCTCCACCAAAAGACCCGTTAGAATTACATCAGTTCCTAAGGTAGCTCCGTTGATAATTACAATGCCTGGACCAATCCCGTATTCGTCAGACAAAACCGTCCCATGGAATTATGGAGGTGATGTCTACTACCACGGTATCAAGCAAGATTGGCCAGCTGCTGAAGATTCAAGTTCTGAGAAAGATGACTCTGATATCAGTAACATCACAGGGACTAGCAAGATCACTCGAAGTGGAAGGGTTTTCTCTCCAGAAATTGCTCCTCCAAAAGTTATTTCTGGACCTGTAATCATTCCTGTTGTTATTACTCCTCCAAAGGTTATTCCCAGTCCCACAATCATCTCTGCTAATACTCCTGTTGACAAAACTACTACAATCCCTATTATCACCCCTACTGACATTCCTACTGCCGAGTCAACCAAGACTCGAGGAAAAGGTATTCTGGTTGAGCCTGTCTGGATGAAGGCACAATCAATAGCTATCCCTAAGACCTCCCGAAAAGATATGGAGTAAATTCTAAAGATCATAAAAAGAAGAGACTACAATGTAGTCGAGCAACTAGGGCAAACTCCATTAAAAATTTCCATGCTGGCTCTATTGTTATGTTCTGAGGCTCATGCAAAGGCCTTGGTAAAATTCCTTAAGACTGCCCATGTACCCCAAGAAACATCTGCCGATTAGTTCCAAGACTACGTAGCCATCTTGACTGCAGATAATGGTTTAGTTTCTTCGGTTGTTGATTTAACGCCAATAGGGAGAAAGCATAACGAGGCATTACATGTCTTAGTCGAATGCAGGGGCACGGCCTTGGCTCGTGTTTTGGTTGACACCGGTTCATCTCTGAATATGTTACCTAAAAAGGATCTTGATAGGCTTGACTGTGAGGGATTGACATTGAAACCAATCAACATAGTAGTGAGGGCCTTTGACGGCTCAAAAAGGATGGTGCATGGGGAAGTGGACATTCCCATAAAGGTTGGAACCCAAACATTTGATTCAACTTTTTATGTAATGGATATTCTCCCTTCATATTCCTGCTTGTTAGGCTGACTGTGGATCCACAATGCTGGTGTCGTTACCTCCACGTTGCATCAAATGCTGAAATATCTAATTCAGGGGAAAATCATCACCATTCATGGAAAAGAAGAGTATATGGTCAGCCATTTAAATTCCTTTAGATATGTGGAACTAGATGGTGAATTTATTGAAACTTCATTCCAACACTTTGAAGAAGTCCCGCAAGATGTGGCAGTAACCAAGGTTGTCACAAGTCCCCAAGATTACAAGGCTTCCGCTCAAGATGTCGTCTTTGAAGGATGCCAAGGCAGTGATAGAAGAAGGTGGGTGCACTATTTGGGGCCAACTCCCAGATATCCCATACAAATCTGATAAATTTTGCTTGGGTTTCACTTCAAGAACCAAGAAAGTTGTACGCCACGCTCGTGCCGGAGGACCACCCTTGAAGATCAGCAACTGCAAAGTCAATGCAGTAGAGGATGATGAAGACAGCTATGACCTGGAGGATTGGATTTTCCCAACTGTCAATGGAGGGCTCAGGAATTGGGAAGCTAGAGATTTTGTCCCAATCACTTTTATCCCACAGTAATTTGTCTTTAAATTTTGTCGAATCTGTAATATTAAAAAAATTCAGACTCTTAAAACCTTGTGCCTTACCCGAGGCACAATGGTCCATTTGTAAGGGTTATTATCTCATTTCCATATGACATCAATGAATCATGGATTTTTTTGCATACAAACTTTGCGCTCATTGTTTTTCATTTTCATTTTCATTTCTTTCAAAGATAGCTATACTCTTACACACACTCACAATTACAATACAGGTCTACATCCATTCGGGATCCCATGGGTAACCGTTCTGCTATGGCCCTTGGTGACTCTAAAAATCTAATCTACCAATCCAAAAACGAAGGTGAGGAAGATTGTGAAGTAACATGGGAAATCTCTAGGTTACTACAACAAGAAGAGAGGACCATTCAGCCCCACAAAGAACCAGTGGACACAATCAATCAAGGTACTGAAGAGGACAAGAGAGAGGTCAAGGTGGGTGCCAATTTGGAACCCAGTGTCAAAGAGTGTCGAATTCAGTTGCTACACGAGTATGTTGAGGTCTTTGCCTGGTAGTATGGAGACATGCCAGGACTTGATGCAGATATCGTGGTACACCGTCTACCAACAAAAGAAGACTGTCCACCGGTAAAACAAAAGGTATGTCGCATGCGACCAAACATGTCAGAGAAGATTAAGGCAGAAGTCATGAAACAATTCAACGTCGGATTCTTGGCCGTCACCTCCTATCTACAATTGGTTTCCAATGTTGTTCCCGTGCCTAAAAAGGATGGCAAAGTGTGAATGTGCATGGACTACAGAGATTTTAATAGGGAAAGCCTTAAGGATGATTTCCCACTACCCCACATTGATGTTCTAGTTGACAATACGGCACAACATAGAGTGTTTTCCTTCATGGACGGTTTCTCAAGCTACAACCAAATCAAAATGGAGCCTGAGGACATGGAGAAAACAACCTTTGTCACACAGTGGGGCATTTTCTGCTACAAGGTTATGCCATTTGGACTGAAGAATGCTAGGGCAACCTATCAGCGTGGCATGGTAGCTCTATTTCACGACATGATACATCACGAAATAGAGAACTATGTAGACGACATGATAGCTAGATCTCAAACAGAAGAAGAGTATCTTGATCATTTACAGAAACTGTTTGAGAGGTTAAAGAAGTACAAGCTGAAGTTGAACCCGAATAAATGCACATTTGGGGAGAGGTCTAGTAAACTCCTAGGCTTTGTCATCAGCAATAAAGGTATTGAAGTAGATCCTGCCAAGGTGAAAGCAATACAAGAGATACCTGCTCCTCGTACCGAGAAGGAAGTCAGAGGATTCTTGGGACGCTTAAACTACATTGCCAGATTCATCTCTCACCTGACAGCTACTTGTGAACCAATCTTCAAATTATTGAAGAAAGATCAAGTAGTCAAATGGAATGATGAGTGCCAAACTGCTTTTGACAAGATCAAAGAGTACCTGCAAGAGCCTCCTGTTTTGATGCCACCAGTCGAGGGAAGACCATTGATCATGTATCTAACTGTTTTGGAAAACTCAATGGGGTGTGTGCTGGGGAAGCATGACGAGTCTGGCCGAAAAGAGCATGCTATTTATTACCCGAGCAAAAAGTTTACCGACTATGAAACAAGATATTCAATGCTCGAGAAAACTTGGTGCGCTCTGGCATGGGCTTCTCGTTGGCTAAGACAGTATATACTGACCCATACTACCTTATTGATATCTAAAATGGATCAAATAAAATACATCTTTGAAAAGCCTGCCCTTTCTGGGAGAATAGCAAGATGGCAGATGATCCTGACGGAATATGACATCCAGTATACTACCCAAAAAGCAATAAAGGACAGTGCACTAGCTGATCACCTTGCTCACCAAGTTGTGGAAGACTACCAGTCCATGAAGTTCAAATTCCCAGATGAAGACATCATGATGGTAAATAACTTTGAAGAATTCAGACCATATGACAGACCTGAACAAGGATCCCGATGGACCCTGGTTTTAGGTGGGGCGTCCAACGCCCTCGGCAATGGTATTGGTGATGTACTCATATCTCCTGAAGGATGTCATACTCCCTTTACTGCAAGACTCTGCTTCAATTGTACAAATAACATGGCAGAATAAGAAGCGTGCATTTTTTGTCTCAAAGCTGCCATAGATTTGGGTATCAAATCCTTAAATGTATTCGGAGATTCAGCTTTGGTCATCAGCTAGATCAAAGGGGAATGGGACACCAAACACCTTAACCTTATCCCCTATAAAGAACATGTATTGACATTGATTCCACATTTTGAGAAGATTACCTTCGAGTATTTCTCGCGAGAAGAAAATCAGCTAGCAGATGCACTAGCCACAATGCCATCCATGTTTAAACTTAAATGGGATAATGATCCTCCCCAGATCACCATTTAACGAATTGATGAACCAACTCACTGTCACGAGATTAATACTGAATAAGTAGTGGACCAACCTTGGTTTCACGAGGTCAAGAGGTATCTCGAGGCTCAAGAATATCCGGAAGGAGCTTCAGTCAATGATAAGAAGTTCTTAAGGAGATTCTCTGCTAAATTGTTCCTTAGTAATGGCACTCTCTACAAACGCAACCATGAATCTGTGTTACTTCGGTGTGTCGATAGGGTTGAGGCAGAAAAGATCATGGATGATCTACATGAAGTAACTTTTGGCACCCATTCCAGTGGGCATACGATGGCAAAGAAAATCCTACGGGCAGGCTATTACTGGTCTACCATGGAAGAAGATTGCTATCAACACTCTCGAACCTACCATAAGTGCATATTTATGCTGACAAGGTGCACGTACCTCCGGTTCCTCTGAATGTTTTGACGGCTCCTTGGCCCTTTGCTATGTGGGGAATAGATATGATTGGGGAAATCAAGCCAACAACTTCTAATGGCCACCGCTTCATCTTGGTGGCCATTGACTATTTTACAAAGTGGGTTAATGCAGCATCTTTCGCTTCCGTGACCAAGAATGTTGTAGCCCGATTCATTAAACAGAATCTCATTTGTCGGTATGGCATCCCAGAGAGGATCATCACAGACAATGGTATGAATCTAAACAATACTATGATCACCGCCCTGTGCGAGCATTTCAAGATCCAGCATCACAATTCTTCCCCTTACCAGCCAAAGATGAATGGTGATGTCGAAGCTGCAAATAAGAACATCAAAAAGATTATACAGAAAACGACAGTCACATACAAATACTGGCATGAGATGCTACCATTCGCTCTCCACGGGTATCGTACCACAACGCGCACATCAACCGGGGCAACACCTTACTCTCTGGTATATGGCATGGAGGCCGTATTGCCTATTGAGGTCCAGTTCCCCTATCTAAGAATCATGAAGGATGCAGGGCTGAACGAAGACGATTAGATCCGGACTCGACTTGATCAATTGAACTTGATTGATGAGAAAAGGTGTTGTACCCCCGAATTTTCCCTCCCATATTCTTCAAAGTTTTGACCAGCATCATCTCAATTTGCTCAA
Source organism: Vicia faba (assembly GCA_948472305.1). Taxonomy (NCBI): domain Eukaryota; kingdom Viridiplantae; phylum Streptophyta; class Magnoliopsida; order Fabales; family Fabaceae; genus Vicia; species Vicia faba. Next base: position 1,678,823,124 of record OX451736.1, on the reverse strand, counting down.
GTCTACTCAAGGGTTGCACAGTTCAAAGGCCTCTTAAGCTAGTCAAAATTAGGGTTTTGGTTCTTGCAAGGAAGTTGAAGTTTTCAAGGGTCCGATCAAGTCCCATAGGCCTATACGCATTGCCAAGCATCTACATGTCAAGTTTCAAGGCTCACAACATCAAGTTGCACAGTCAAAAAACCTAGTTGCTCCACAATCAACTGTAGGGGTAAAATGGTCATTTGGCAGTCAAAAGTCAAATTTTTTGGTCAACATCTTATTTTGAAGCCACAATCATCATTTGGTCAAGTCTTGACCATGATTCCACAAGAATGGCTCAAAAATCATCAAGATGCAAAAGTTTCCATTTTTGGACAATTGAAAAGTCAACTGCAACTTGACCAAGGCATAAATTTTTCATGTTTCATAAGAAAAATCCCATCCAATGCTCATTTTGAAGGGGATGACATTTCCTACAACTCATCTTCACATTCCAAGTCCAAGAAATGCTCTCACAAAAAGTTATCAATTTCAACATTATAGGTCATTTTCAAAAGTCAACAAAAAGGCATTTTAAGTCAAAGACCATAACTTGAAATTGGTAAATCAAAATGACATGGGACCAAAGGCATTGGTTAGAGGACTTCAAGAACTTTCCAAAATGTCCAAGAACATGTTCATATGATCAAAATTGAGCAAGATATGCATTGGAGAAGTTGGGAAATTTTTGTGAAATGGCAAAAGTCAACTATCCTTGAAACTTCAATTTTTGACAAAAGGGCCCACTTTCTTCCACTTGATTCAGCCTTTTCATGCCATACACGTGTCCCGTGATTAATTTCAAGATTAAACATTAATTTTTCTATTTTATTTAATTTTTATTGATTTAATTCATTTTAAATCCATAAAATTCAAATAAAATCAAAAAAAATTAATTAAATAACATCTTTTGATTTGAATGACTTTTATGTGTCATATGCTAGCTGCCAAAATCGTGCCAAGCTTATTTATGCATAAAATTCAAAATTTGAACCAAGTTTGGAATGTCCTTTAATGGTGGTCAAACAAGAATCCAAAACTTAATTGCACAAGTTTAAGGCTCATCATATCACCTAATTATATTCCCATACATATGCATAACCTAAACCTAAAGCCATTCACGTGTAAAAGCTGCTGCAGAGCCATTACCATATTGAAAAAATTCAAAGAAAGCTTGAAACTGATCTTCATACTCCAGGCCAATTCAAGGCAACTTAAGGATTCAAACACCTTGCTGGGACACTGAGGAACCTTTTGCAAGCAAAGCCAAGCGCCAAAACTCAAGGAATCGTCCACCACAGTCCCATGGTTTGTCTTTTTTTTTTCAGAATCAAAATGCATGATTCATGAGCATTTGATGAGATTTATGGCTTGTTTTGTATTGCTTGCATCCCTATAAAGCTGTTGGTATTACTTAATTGAATTATTATGCAGTGAAATAGAAATCACCATGAATGAAATCTAGGGTTTCCGAGTTCTAGATTTGGGGCTTTCCCATACAAGTAAAATTAGGACTAATGATGCCCATGGTTGAACTCAGGAGATCAAGACGAACCAACCCCAACCCTCGCGAACAATTTATGTTAATCATGGAGTTGTTCGCTATTTTTGACGTTTGCAGGTTGTGGGGGTTAAAAGCCCCCTCTATTTGTTTATGTTTTACAGGAACGCAGGATGAAGACGAAGGACGTGGAAGCGTGCCATTGGAGCATTCAAACATAACGCACGTTTTTTTGTTATTTTCCAGCATATGCGTTGTTCTTACATATTATTTTCATTGTCTATTTTATTAACAAACGCGCATAAGTGGCCTAGTGGAAGAGCAGGTGGTTGTTGACCATTGGTTCCTGGGTTCGATTCCCAGGTCCCCCAAATGCTTGTTCATATTTTTTCTAACTCAATCACACGCAGGCTTCCTAAGTGTATCCCACCATACGCCTCATCTTGATGCATGCCATGTGGCCACCACTACCAATCCAGTGGTCAAAAGAGGAAGACCATGGTACATTCTAGTTAATGCAGGCGTGGACAACTCAGGAAAGTCAAACAAAGGCTTGAGCTTGATGGGCCAAATTGCTTCTCCACACCTCCAAAAAGGCCCAGAACCCCCCTTTGGTTCATTTCTTTTTTTCTTCTCATTTTATTTCTTTTATTTTGTTTGTTTATTAATTATTTTTCTAATTATTATTTATTATCACTAAAACTAATCAATTAATATTTTTCCATAAAAATTCAAAAAAACTAAAAAATGTAAATATTTTATTTTTATTAATTTCACTTAGGTAATTATTTTGTAAATAAATTCTAAATATCATTAACTTAGTTTAATTAGAATAATTTTAATCTTTCTTTCATAATAAATAAAATCAAGCTTAGATTTAGGTTTTTCTTTTTGACTTTTAATTCCTTTTTATTTTATTTCATTTTAAATAAAAAACATAAAAAACATTTTTTCTTAAATAATTAATTAGTAAATTAGGTTAATTTGAATTAATTGCAAAAAAGGACAAAAAACTCATATTTTCTCAAAAGGGTCAACACCCTAAGGACATTCCCGATTAAATTTATATTCGCGCGTATTTATTTATTTTTATTATATTTATGTAACTGCTTCCGGAAATGTAATAGTTAATTAGGTTTATCTCTTTATTTACTATTTCTCGCATTCTTATTTTCAAAACGGGTTTTTGTTTTTGGCGATGTATAGACCCGCGCCTTGTAATAGCTAGATTTACCTTTTCCGCATTTTATTTTCCGCATTTTATTTTCCGCACTCTTAATCGTTAATATGCCTGCAAGAATGTATGACAAATAAAATCAATCCGTAGCTCACAAATAACATGTTCAAAGATAAACATTAACTGAATTGAACACACATGCACATGCCACTCCTAAGGTACGCCTCACTGGTTGCCTCGAACATGGTCGTCATGTATAGGGTGTCTTAGAGGTCGCCCTCCTGTCTAAGATCCAGTTGCCTCGAAACGGTTGCCTCGAATAAAAAAGGATCTAGGACATTAGGGTTACTTCTAAGGTGTCCTACTATTGCTTTGGTGACCACACATGTCCCTAATAATCGAATTGACCCGAATACCTCCAACGATGGTGCTACCTACCTCTCAATGGTGGGATAGCACTATCTAAAGGACTCTTACACAGCCTAATTCCTTAGAGTAGGTAGATCTCATGGGTACTTTCTCTTTTCAAAACAAACAAAAACAACTTTTCACACTGACACTTTCTAAAAGTTTTCAAACAAATTTTTCATACACTCTTGAGGACAAATACAAGAGTTACTTAGAAATTTTTCAAACGAAACTTTTTCAAAACCCACACACATTTGAAAAGCAAACAAATTTTGAAAACATAAGAGCAAGTACCTAAGACCCCTTGGACAACCATGGATAGAAAGGGTGCTAACACCTTCCCTTTCTATAAATCTACCTCCCGAACCGAGAAACATTCTCAAAGAAGGAATTTTGATGTGCTTTTGTCCTTTCCATGTTGGAGAATATAAAAGACGGTGACAACTCTTGCTTACCGCGACATTTCGCGACCAGCTTAAAAAACAGTCAGTTCTATTTCCACCGATCACAGAACTGGCGACTCTGCTGGGGATTCTGTATAAGTGGGGTGTACCTTAGGAATAGTTCATCATCATGTTTTCAATTGCTTGCTTTGCTTGATTTAATATTGTGTGCCTGTTTTGGGAGTTTCATAGATCCTAACCCGGATCTGGGGGATACCTTTTAGAAAGTAGCAACAAACTGTGAGGGAACTGTGCGGGGTATACCGACATGGTTGAAGCAGTTTGCTACGTTGATGTGGCACTTTGGTGAGTACCGGTAACCCTTGAGTCAAGTCAAGGAGAGTACGGGGCCGCCGCGTGGTGTCGTGAAGCATTAACTGACCTTAGGAACCTTAATTGAACCATCCTGGCCTCTTTAGGGGTAGTGAGATGACTGACTTTGGTGCAGTCCGAAGTTGATTGATACTCGATACTACACTCATTGAGGGTTGTTTTCTTAGAATATTTTGATCGCCAGTTCAGTGGCTAAATCAAAACAATGAACATATAAAACAACCCTATGATATTGAGCTTCTTAGAACCCGGTTACTTTTGATATGACAGGTTTTGAGCCCACCAACTTCAAGAGGGTAGTACCCCAAACTTCATGCTGGCCTAAACTCTAAGGCTTTCTGGTGTGACTTGTGTGCCTTATCATGTTTGCTGTTTTTGAATACTTGTGGTGTGTTCTTATCATAACATCATAGCATCATACAACATCATATGCATTTACTAACCACTTCAAGGGTTCAAATCTTCATCTTTGTTCTTGTTTTGTAGGACATGGAATCTATCCGCAGAAAGACAATTCAGTTCAACCTTGTAAGGATCCCTCCTCAGCTTAAGGAGCTTGCATCCAGGATTCCTGAGAACTCTTCCTTCAGTGAAAGGCATGGTAGACTCATCATCTTGGTTAACACCAACATTGAAGAAGATATGATAAAAGTTCTCTTCCAGTTCTTTGACCCCTTGCACCACTGTTTTACTTTCCCGGATTATCAACTGGTGCCTACCTTGGAAGAGTTTTCTCAACTTATGAAGGTTCCCATTCTCAGTCAACTACCCTACAACGGTATGGAAGGGGAACCAAAACTTGAAGAGGTTGCTAAAGCATTACACCTACAACCATCTGACATCAAGGGGCATTGGGAAACCAGAAGTGGTATCAAAGGGTTTTTGGCAAAGTTCCTGCTTGATAAGGCCCAAGAATGTTGGAATTCCCTTGACCTACAAGCCTTTGAAGAAGTTGTGGCACTCCTTGTCTATGGGCTGGTGTTGTTCCCGAATCCGGATCAGCTTATAAATATCAATGCTGTCAAGATCTTCATGTCCAGGAATCCTATACCTACATTGTTTGGGGACATCCTTCACTCATGTTACACTCGAACCATGAGAAAAAGAGGTGTTCTCATGTGCTGCACTCCTCTCCTGGCAAGGTGGTTTATTTCGCACCTTCCACAATCAGTTTTCAAGAACGAGCGGGGTTTGAGATGGTCACAACGATTGATGACTCTTACACATGCTGATATACATTGGTGTTCTCGGTCCAGAGAAAATGTCACTATCATTGATCGTTGCGGAGAGTATCCTAATGTTCCTTTACTTGGAATCAGAGGAGGTATTACCTATAACCCTTGTCTGGCTTTGAGGAAGTTTGGATATGCTCGGAGGGACGACCCTCATGACATGTTGCTTCCTGACATAGTTTTTGACTTCGACAACGATGCACAAGGACTTCGCCAGAGATTTATCAGAGCTTGGAGGATGCCCAACAGGGTAGATAGTAAGACACTAGGGCACAAGAACTCCATCCCCCTGGAGCCTTATCTCAAGTGGGTCCGAGCCCGCTCCCAGAAGCTTGTGATGCCATATCCTCATGTTCTCCCCGTGATCAAAGAGCCAGTTTTGGAAGGAGAGGTGTCATACACCATTCAACATCCTGACATGCCAACATCTTGGGAAGAAATGCAGAAAAGCTGGATCCAACTCAAGGAAGAACGGAATTCTCTTGAAACCAGTCTACATGCCAGTGAGAAGAAGGTTCTGGAGCTCACCCGTCTACTTCACGAGGAAAAGACCCTCAACACTTACATTTCTCCAAAGAGGATGCGCAGTGTCTTTTGGGATTGATTATTTTGTAATGTTTTGCCCATGAGGCCCTGATGTACTGAACAAATTATTTCTTAATACAACGTGTGCTCCTTTTTTGTCTACAACGAATTTGAACTTTCGAACCCTTGAATGCATTGCATAAACAGCATATCATGCATCATGTGCATAACAGGTACCCTTTTTCTACAGGTTGCTTAATCTTCTTCGCTGTTTATTTCAGCACTTAATCATCATGAATCCTGAACCAAATACTGAACAAGCTATCAAGGCCCTCCAGGCCCAGAACGCCCAGTTTCAAGAGCTGGTCATGAGCTTAGCCCAAGGACAACAGGAGTTGAAGGCTTTGCTCCTGAAGAAGAAGAAGAAGAAGAGGACTGTGTTGTTCAACACTGGACGCAAACTCGGGAATACACTGCAGAATGAAGCTGAGTTGACTACTCCATCTGTTGGGGAAGGCAGTCACCAGGAGGGAAGGGTTCCTAGTCCCGTGGTCTCTGACAGCGAGACAGATTTCAATGATGAACAGTACCCTCCTGCTGAGGACAGGTACAAAAAACTGGAGGACCGGTTAAATGCTATGGAGATTCAACGTGTGCCTGGGTTGGATTTTGGAGACTTAGGGTTATCTTCTGGGGTGGTGATCCCACACAAGTTCAAGGCACCTGCCTTTGTGAAGTATGACGGGGCTTCCTGCCCTAAGCTGCACCTCTGTTCTTACATAAGGAAGATCCAGCCTTACACTGCAGACAAGAACTTATGGATCCATTTCTTCCAGGAGAGTCTTTCAGGGACTCAACTCGAGTGGTTCTATCAGCTGGATGGAACCAATATTCGTAACTGGGAGGACTTGGCTACTGCCTTTTATAAGCAGTATCAGTACAATTCCGACATTGCTCCTACGCGTACCCAGCTCCTGGGTATGTCACTTGGGACGGGTGAAGGTTTTAAGGAGTACGCGCAAAAATGGAGAGACCTGGCCGGCAGGGTGCAGCCACCGTTGACTGATCGTGAACTCGTGGACATGTTCTTGGGGACCTTGTCTGGTCCATTCTTTAATCACCTGATTGGTAATTCCTCTGCTGGGTTTACAGACCTGATCCTGACTGGTGAGAGGATCGAAGCTGGTATCAAGTCGGGGAAGATACAGAAAGGTGCCTCCTCGAGTACTAAAAAGAAGCCCTTCAAGAAGGAAGCTAGTGCTGTGTATGGTCCAAGGAGACAGAACAAACCGGAACGCCGCCAAGCTGTCAATGCGGTGGTAATTTCTAAGCCTGCTGCTGCTCCTCAGCAATATAACCAACCAAGGGGTGAGAGGCCCAAAAGGAAGTACACTCGGCTCAGTATGACCCTCTCTCAGATATTTCCGCAACTGCTGTCAACCAATCTGGTAACTGTCAAAGAAGCTCTGAAGGTTGTGAACACAACCTCTCCAAAGTACAACCCCAACGCCCGCTGCGCTTATCACTCTGACAGCCCGGGGCATAACACAGATGATTGTTGGGCTCTGAGGAATAAGGTTCAAGACCTTATTGATTCTAAAGAGGTACAGTTCGAGGCGCCCGAGAAGCCTAATGTGGTGACTGCTCTCATGCCTAACCATGGAGTAAATGCTATTGGGGATGATGACGACGTGGAGGAATCCGAATTTGACAGCTGGATCTACCCGACAACCAATGGTGGACCAAGCAACTGGACGGCGAAAGATTTCATACCTATTACTTTTGTCACTCAGTAATGAACTCCTTTGTTTTAAATTTGTAACGAACAATAATTTGAAACTCTATGGCCCGGTGTCTTACCCGGGGCACCGTGGCTTCGTTTGTGAGGGTTTTTGTGTGTCACTCTCATATATCATTAATAAAAGCATTGGACGTTTTTTACATTTCAAATCTTGCGCTCCTTTTCTTTCTTTATATATTGCAAAACAGCTATATTTACACACACTCACTTATACAGGTTCCAATCCACTCTGGATCTCACTGGTAACGACTCTGCTACTGCCAGTTATGACTTTGAAAATCCGATCAACTTAGCCGAAGACGAAGGTGAAGATGATTGCGAAGTGCCTGGTGAACTTGCAAGACTGTTACTCCAGGAAGAGAGGGCCATTCAGCCACATGAAGAGCCAGTGGAAACGGTAAATCTGGGTACTGAGACAGACAGAAAGGAAGTCAAGATTGGTTCCAATCTAGAGCTCAGTGTGAAACAACGGTTGATTCATATGTTGCATGATTATGTGGAAATCTTTGCCTGGTCTTACGAAGACATGCCTGGGTTGGATACCGACATTGTGGTTCATCACTTGCCTACCAAGGAAGACTGCCCTCCGGTAAAACAGAAGGTCCGCCGTATGCGTCCAGAGATGTCCGAGAAAATCAAGGCTGAGGTTATGAAACAATTTGATGTCGGGTTTCTAGCAGTGACTTCTTACCCTCAGTGGATTGCCAACGTGGTTCCAGTGCCGAAGAAAGATGGTAAGGTCAGAATGTGTGTTGATTACAGGGATTTGAATAGGGCGAGCCCTAAGGATGACTTCCCTCTACCTCATATCGACGTTCTGGTTGACAACACTGCTCAGCATAAGGTGTTCTCCTTCATGGATGGGTTCTCAGGTTATAATCAGATCAAGATGGCTCCTGAAGATATGGAAAAAACCACTTTTATTACTCAGTGGGGCACCTTTTGCTACAAGGTCATGCCTTTTGGGTTGAAAAATGTTGGGGCAACCTACCAATGTGCCATGGTTGCTTTATTTCATGACATGATCCACCATGAGATTGAAGTATACGTCGACGATATGATTGCAAGGTCCCAAACTGAGGAGGAACACCTTGACCATCTACAGAAGCTGTTTGACCGTCTGAAGTTGTACAAGCTGAGGTTGAACCCGAACAAGTGCACCTTTGGGGTGAGATCTGGAAAATTGCTAGGTTTCGTCGTAAGCGACAAAGGTATTCAAGTGGACCCTGCCAAGGTGAAAGCCATACAAGAGATGCCAACTCCCAAGACAGAAAAAGAAGTCAGAGGCTTTCTACGACGGCTGAACTATATTGCCCGATTCATCTCACATCTAACTGCTACCTGTGAACCAATCTTCAAGCTACTGAAGAAAGATCAAGTAGTACGTTGGAACGATGAATGTCAGGCCGCTTTCGAAAAGATCAAAGAGTATCTCCAAGAACCACCCATTCTTATGCCACCGGTTGAAGGGAGACCTCTAATCTTATACTTGACGGTACTTGACAGTTCAATGGGGTGTGTGCTGGGGCAGCATGATGAGTCTGGCCGAAAAGAGCACGCTATTTATTACCTTAGCAAAAAGTTTACCGACTGTGAGACCCGATACTCACTGCTCGAGAAAACTTGCTGCGCTTTGGTATGGGCTGCTCGCCGACTAAGACAGTATATGTTGACTCACACTACTCTATTGATTTCAAAAATGGATCCAATCAAGTACATCTTCGAAAAGCCTGCTTTGTCCGGAAGAATAGCAAGATGGCAGATGATCTTGACAGAATACGACATCCAGTACACGACTCAGAAAGCAATCAAGGGAAGTGTATTGGCAGACCATTTGGCACACCAAGCAGTGGACGACTACCAGTCCATGAACTTTGAATTTCCAGATGAGGATATCATGGTAGTAACTGATTGTGAAGTACCTGGACCGGATGAAGGACCTGAGGAAGGATCCTGATGGTCTACGCACTTTGACGGAGCCTCAAACGCTTTGGGTAATGGCATCGGTGCTGTGATCATATCCCCCAAAGGCACTCATACTCCACTCACTGCCCGACTATGTTTCAACTGCACCAATAACATGGCGGAGTATGAGGCATGCATCATGGGTCTTCAAGCTGCAATTGACTTAAGGATCAAGTTTCTGAGTGTCTTCGGAGATTCCGCTCTCGTGATCAATCAGTTCAAAGGCGAGTGGGATATGAAACACCCAAATCTCATTCCTTACAAAGAGTATGTGTTGACATTGATCCCCCATTTCACGGAGATAACTTTTGAACACTTCCCAAGAGAGGAGAATCAGTTGGCGGACGCGCTGGCTATGATGTCTTCTATGTTCAAAGTCAAATGGGATAATGAAGCTCCCCGGATCATTATCTGGAAATTGGATGAACCTGCACATTGCTGCGATCTTGAGGCTGAAGAGGTAACTGAAAAACCTTGGTATCATGAAGTGAAGAGGTACTTGGAAGCTCAAGAATACCCCGAGGGTGCATCCGTTAATGACAAGAAGTTCCTGAGAAGATTCTTTGCAAAGTTCTTCCTCAGCAATGGCATTCTATACAAGCGAAACCATGATTCAACCTTACTGCGTTGTGTGGATAAGACTGAAGCAGAAAGGATCATGACAGAGCTGCATGAAGGTACCTTCGGAACACATTCCAGTGGGAACACTATGGCAAAGAAAATCCTTCGGGCAGGATACTTCTGGTCCACAATGGAAGCTGACTGTTACCAACATTCTCGGACATGTCACGAATGCCAGATCTATGCTGATAAGGTGCACGTTCCTCCAGTTCCTCTGAACGTCTTGACAGCACCTTGGCCTTTTGCAATTTGGGGCATTGATATGATCGACGAGATCAGACCTACAGCATCTAACGGGCATCGCTTCATCCTAGTAGCAATTGATTACTTCACGAAGTGGGTTGAAGCAGCTTCCTATGCTACGGTAACCAAGAACGTCGTGGCACGGTTCATTCGGCACAACCTGATCTGTCGATACGGTGTACCTGAGAGGATCATTACAGATAATGGTACCAATCTTAACAATAAGATGATCACTGAGCTCTGCGAGCAATTCAAGATACAACACCACAACTCTTCTCCCTACCGGCCGAAGATGAATGGGGCTGTCGAAGCAGCAAATAAGAATATCAAGAAGATTGTGCAGAAGATGACAGTTACCTATAATGATTGGCACGAGATGTTACCGTTTGCTCTTCATGGGTACCGTACCTCAGCACAGACGTCAACAGGGGCAACACCCTTTTGATTGGTATATGGCATGGAGGCAGTCTTTCCTATCGAAGTCCAGATACCCTCTCTCCGGATAATGAAGGATGCAGGTTTGAGAAAAGACGATTGAATCCAGACTCGGCTTGATCAATTAAATCTGATCGATGAAAAGAGACTCACTGCTATTTGTCATGGTCAAACGTACCAAAAACGGATGATCAGGGCATTTAATAAGAAAGTCAGACGACAAGAGTATCAAGTCGGAGACCTGGTAATCAAGCGCATCATTCTTCCTCAAAGTGATCCCAGGGGCAAATGGACCCCTACGTACGAAGGGCCATTTGTGGTTAAACATATCTTCTCAGGAGGAGTTATGATTCTAACCACCATGGATGGTGACGACCTTCCTCACCCCGCCAATGCAGACATAGTAAAAAGATACTACGCATGATAAAAGACTCGCTAGGTTGACACACCTAGGCAAAAATAAGGGCTTCCCGGCGAACCAAAAGGGTTCGGGCAAAAATAAGGGATGAAATGAAAAAAAATCTGTACACCCGGCAAGTCGAAAACCTGAAAAGGCGGCTTGGGTAAAAAATGGGTATCCGGGTGGACTGAAAACCCGAAAGGGCGGTCCAGGCAAAAGTTAGGGATTAAAGCGTAATACTATGTCTCATTGGATCACCTTGCATCCAGAATTCGGTATCAACTATCAGGTTCAGACGGCATCGATCAATCAGCTTCATCTTCAACTAAGCAGCCAAGTGATGAGATGCTTGAAGACATAAAGGCGATAGCAGAGTTGGAACCCAGTGGGATTTTTCACATAGCTGTTTTGTTTTCCTTTTTCACAAAATTTTATAAACTCTATGTTGTTCGGCGGCGTTCTCTTACTAGGACGTCAGCCTCTTGTACATAAAACGCCTATTTACAGGAAAATTCAAAATCAATACAAGTTCAATTTTTCAGAAAAATTGCCATTTGTTTTTCCTTTTTCTGTTTTGTCTTGCGAAGAACGTCCAATATTCACTTTTGATATATGCATTTGACATTAATTCCTAATCATAAATAATTGCATGCGTAACAAAGGACTAATTACAGGTGACATCAGAAACAGGGGCAATAATGAGTCGTCTAAGCGATCTAGTTGCTCTGTCCACCAAGGTATTAAGGTAGGTTCGGCGGAAGAACGTAACCAGAATACCTTCACTCCCCGTAGAGTAAGACAAGATTTAACAAAAGTTTCCCAGGAGAGTTGAATCATCCCCCACAGTAGATTCTGGAAGCTTATCCCCAGTAGATTCTGGAAGCTTCTCCCCTGCAGAGTACATATCTCTCCCCGGCTTTATTCAGAAGGTTATTCTCCACCAGAGCTTATAACTGGGTTATCCTCAGCTAATTACCACAGAAAGATCGTCCTCGGCGAAATTCTTCCTATCCCCCAGCGGAGTTCATAAAATATTCCAACAAACTTATCAATGGAATCCCCAGCGGAGTTATTATCAAAATCTCAGCGAAGTATCTCTCCCCACAGAGCAATTCCCCGCAGAGTAATCTCTTCAACAAGTTTATTCCCCAACGGGGTCATCTTCTCCTACCGGTTTATTCTTGCAACCATCATCCCCAGCGGAAACGAAGAACTCTACTCTTCAAACATCAGCCCAGGATTCAACAAACTCCCGGCATTCGTCAAGGATTTATTTTCCTAGACGAAAATACATTCATGAACATTTCACATTTCATATCTCCTATTTACATACACGATAAAGTTGCATACACACCATATCACAAAATTTTGAGGACATCATGACATCATGCATTTCATACATCATGACATTGCATATAACTGATGTTTTGCCTTTTCAGGAAAAAGGTCAACCCAAAGATGATTACTATCAACTGTTGTAATTCCAGATTCGATTCCTGTATCTAGCCAGGGCACATCTGTGAGTAATTGATTGTAGATTCGATACCTGTATCCAGCCAGGGCATGTCTGCATGAAGAGTTTAGAGATTCGATTCCTGTATCCAGCCAGGGCATATCTATAGACGACCAATTCCAGATTCGATTCATGTATCTAGCCAGGGAACATCTGTGAGTAACCGATTGTAGATTCGACACCTGTATCTAGCCAGGGCATGTCTTCATGAAGAGTTTAGAGATTCGATACCTGTATCCAGCCAGGGCACGTCTATAAACAACCTTTTGAAGTTCCGGATTTGATTCCTGTATCTAGCCAGGGCATATCTGTGAGTGATTGATTGTAGATTCGATACATGTATCCAGCCAGGGTATGTCTGCATGAAGAGTTTAGAGATTCGATACCTGTATCCAGCCAGGGCACGTCTGTAAGCAACCTTTTGAAGTTCCGGATTCGATTCCTGTATCTAGCCAGGGCACATCTGTGAGCGATTATTTGTAGATTCGATACCTGTATCCATCCAGGGCACGTCTATAAACAACCTTTTGAAGTTCCAGATTCGATTCCTGTATCTAGCCAGGGCATATCTGTGAGCGATTGATTGTAGATTCGATACCTGTATCTAGGCAGGGCATATCTGCATGAAGAGTTTGAAGATCAACACCTGTAACAGGCCAGGAAACCATCTTCCTTTCTCAAAGTACGCAAGTTCTCGCTAAGGAATCTCTTACGCGATCGACAATCCCGATGGCATCTTTAAGCCCATCTCCACAACTATCCATTACACTTCCAAATGGCATCTATAAGCCCATTCCCGACAAGGTTCTGTCACATCTCCAGATGGCATCTATAAGCCCATCCTCCTATCCACCATCTCTCCAAATGGCATCTGTAAGCCCATTCCCTACATCACAGTGCTGATATTCTACTATGCGAGTGCAAATTTCTGGGCACTCTAGTGTTCAATCATCTTCCACCTTCGGATCACGAAAGGCACGCAAGCCAATCTACATCCTCAGGTCTAAGAAGATTGAACAGGGGCAACTGTTGTACCCCAAAATTTGCCCGCCCATATTCTTCAAAGTTTTGACTAGCATCATCTCAATTTGCTCAAGTCTACTCAAGGGTTGCACAGTTCAAAGGCCTCCTAAGCCAGTCAAAATTAGGGTTTTGGTTCTTGCAAGGAAGTTGAAGTTTTCAAGGGCCCAATCAAGTCCCATAGGCCTATACACATTGCCAAGCATCTACATGTCAAGTTTCAAGGCTCACAGCATCAAGTTGCACAGTCAAAAAACCTAGTTGCTCCACAATCAACTGTAGGGGTAAAATGGTCATTTGGCAGTCAAAAGTCAAAATTTTTGGTCAACATCATATTTTGAAGCCACAATCATCATTTGGTCAAGTCTTGACCATGATTCCACAAGAATGGCTCAAAAATCATCAAGATGCAAAAGTTTCCATTTTTGGACAGTTGAAAAGTCAACTGCAACTTGACCAAGGCATAACTTTTTCATGGTTCATCATAAAAATCCCATCCAATGCTCATTTTGAAGGGGATGACATTTCCTACAACTCATCTTCACATTCCAAGTCCAAGAAATGCTCTCACAAAAAGTTATCAATTTCAACATTATAGGTCATTTTCAAAAGTCAACAAAAAGGCATTTTAAGTCAAAGACCATAACTTGAGATTGGTAAATCAAAATGACATGGGACCAAAGGCATTGGTTAGAGGACGTCAAGACCTTTCCAAAATGTCCAAGAACATGTTCATATGATCAAAATTGAGCAAGATATGCATTGGAGAAGTTGGGAAATTTTTGTGAAATGGCAAAAGTCAACTATCCTTGAAACATCAATTTTTGACAAAAGGGCCCACTTTCTTCCACTTGATTCAGCCTTGTCATGCCATACACGTGTCCCATGATTAAATTCAAGATTAAACATTAATTTTTCTATTTTATTTAATTTTTATTGATTTAATTCATTTTAAATCCATAAAATTCAAATAAAATCAAAAAAAATTAATTAAATAACATCTTTTGATTTGAATGACTTTTATGTGTCATATGCTAGCTGCCAAAATCGTGCCAAGCTTATTTATGCATAAAATTCAAAATTTGAACCAAGTTTGGAATGTCCTTTAATGGTGGTCAAACAAGAATCCAAAACTTAATTGCACAAGTTTAAGGCTCATCATATCACCTAATTCTATTCCCATACATATGCATAACCTAAACCTAAAGCCATTCACGTGTAAAAGCTGCTGCAGAGCCATTACCATATTGAAAAAATTCAAAGAAAGCTTGAAACTGATCTTCATACTCCAGGCCAATTCAAGGCAACTTAAGGATTCAAACACCTTGTTGGAACACTGAGGAACCTTTTGCAAGCAAAGCCAAGCGCCAAAACTCAAGGAATCGTCCACCACAGTCCCACGGTTTGTCTTTTTTTTTCAGAATCAAAATGCACGATTCATGAGCATTTGATGAGATTTATGGCTTGTTTTATATTGCTTGCATCCCTATAAAGCTGTTGGTATTACTTAATTGAATTATTATGCAGTGAAACAGAAATCACCATGAATGAAATCTAGGGTTTCCGAGTTCTGGATTTGGGGCTTTCCCATACAAGTAAAATTAGGACTAATGATGCCCATGGTTGAACTCAGGAGATCAAGACGAACCAACCCCAACCCTCGCGAACAATTTATGTTAATCATGGAGTTGTTCGCTATTTTTGACGTTTGCAGGTTGTGGGGGTTAAAAACCCCCGCTATTTGTTTATGTTTTACAAGAACGCAGGATGAAGACGAAGGACGTGGAAGCGTGCCATTGGAGCATTCAAACATAACGCGTATTTTTTTGTTATTTTCCAGCATATGCGTTGTTCTTACATATTATTTTCATTGTCTATTTTATTAACAAACGCGCATAAGTGGCCTAGTGGAAGAGCAGGTGGCTGTTGACCATTGGGACCTGGGTTCGATTCCCAGGTCCCCCAAATGCTTGTTCATATTTTTTCTAACTCAATCACACACAGGCTTCCTAAGTGTATCCCACCATACGCCTCATCCTGATGCATGCCATGTGGCCATCACTACCAATCCAGTGGTCAAAAGAGGAAGACCATGGTACATTCTAGTCAATGCAGGCGTGGACAACTCAGGAAAGTCAAACAAAGGCTTGAGCTTGATGGGCCAAATTGCTTCTCCACGCCTCCAAAAAGGCCCAGAACCCCCCTTTGGTTCATTTCTTTTTTTCTTCTCATTTTATTTCTTTTATTTTGTTTGTTTATTAATTATTTTTCTAATTATTATTTATTATCACTAAAACTAATCAATTAATATTTTTCCATAAAATTTCAAAAAAACTAAAAAATGTAAATATTTTATTTTTATTAATTTCACTTAGGTAATTATTTTGTAAATAAATTCTAAATATCATTAACTTAGTTTAATTAGAATAATTTTAATCTTTCTTTCATAATAAATAAAATCAAGCTTAGATTTAGGTTTTTCTTTTTGACTTTTAATTCCTTTTTATTTTATTTCGTTTTACATAAAAAACATAAAAAAAACATTTTTTCTTAAATAATTAATTAGTAAATTAGGTTAATTTGAATTAATTGCAAAAAAGGACAAAAAACTCATATTTTCTCAAAAGGGTCAACACCCTAAGGACGTTCCCGATTAAATTTCTATTCGCGCGTATTTATTTATTTTGATTATATTTATGTAACTGCTTCCGGAAATGTAATAGTTAATTAGGTTTATCTCTTTATTTACTATTTCTCGCATTCTTATTTTCAAAATGGGTTTTTGTTTTTGGCGATGTATAGACCCGCGCCTTGTAATAGCTAGATTTACCTTTTCCGCATTTTATTTTCCGCACTCTTAATCGTTAATATGCCTGCAAGAATGTATGACAAATAAAATCAATCCGTAGCTCACAAATAACATGTTCAAAGATAAACATTAACTGAACTTAACACACATGCACATGCCACTCCTAGGGTACGCCTCACTGGTTGCCTCGAACATGGTCGTCAAGTATAGGGTGTCTTAGAGGTCGCCCTTCTGTCTAAGATCCAGTTGCCTCGAAACGGTTGCCTCGGATAAAAAAGGATCTAGGACATTAGGGTTACTTCTAAGGTGTCCTACTATTGCTTTGGTGACCACACATGTCCCTAATAATCGAATTGACCCGAATACCTCCAACGATGGTGCTACCTACCTCTCAATGGTGGGATAGCACTATCTAAAGGACTCTTACACAGCCTAATTCCTTAGAGTAGGTAGATCTCATGGGTACTTGCTCTTTTCAAAACAAACAAAAACAACTTTTCACACTGACACTTTCTAAAAGTTTTCAAACAAATTTTTCATACACTCTTGAGGACAGATACAAGAGTTACTTAGAAATTTTTCAAACGAAACTTTTTCAAAACCCACACACATTTGAAAAGCAAACAAATTTTGAAAACATAAGAGCAAGTACCTAAGAGCCCATGGACAACCATGGATAGAAAGGGTGCTAACACCTTCCCTTTCTATAAATCTACCTCCCGAACCGAGAAACATTCTCAAAGAAGAAATTTTGCTGTGCTTTTGTCCTTTCCATGTTGGAGAATATAAAAGACGGTGGCGACTCTTGCTTACCGCGACATTTCGCGAACCAGCTTAAAAAACAGACAGTTCTATTTCCACCGATCACAAAAGGCTTACTGCTATCTGCCATGTTCAAATGTATCAAAAACGGATGATCAAGGCTTTTAACAAAAAAGTCAGACAACAAGTGTATCAGATCGGGGATCTGGTGATCAAACGCATCATACTGCCGCAAGGTGATCCCAGGGGAAAATGGACTCCTACATACGAAGGACCATTTGTAATCAAAAGCATATTCTCTGGTGGGGAAATGATCTTGACCACCATGGATGACGACGACCTGTCACACCCTGTGAATGTAGACATAGTCAAAAGATAGTACACATAAGAGACCCGCTAGGTTGACAAACCTAGG
Source organism: Vicia faba (assembly GCA_948472305.1). Classification (NCBI taxonomy): domain Eukaryota; kingdom Viridiplantae; phylum Streptophyta; class Magnoliopsida; order Fabales; family Fabaceae; genus Vicia; species Vicia faba. The sequence goes on along the minus strand of OX451736.1, from coordinate 1,678,805,503 downwards.
AAAAATAAGGGCATCCCGGCGAACCAAAAAGGTTCGGGCAAAAATTAGGGATAGAACAAAAAAAAAATTTGCACACCCGACAAGTTGAAAACCCGAAAGGGCGACTTGGGAAAAAAATGGTATCCCGATGGACCGAAAACCCGAAAGGGCGGTCCAGGCAAAAGTTATGGAATTAAAACGTACGGCTATGTCCTGTTAGATCACCTTACGAATAACCTGCAAACTCAACGGTTCTGATCAATTCAATCAGCTTCGGACAAGGCAACAAATAGACATGATGCTCAGAGACACGAAGGCTATAGCAGAATGGGGACCCCATGGTATTATTGCACATAGCTATCTTTTCTTTGTATCAAATTTCATTTTTTACGACGACATTCTCTTACTAGAACGTTTGTCTCATTGTACAAAAATACTTACTCAAAGTCAATACAAAGATATCTCTTTGAAAGTGCAAGACTATCTATTTTTTCTTTACTCTTGTGTTTTGTTTGCAAAAATGTCCGATGATTTATTTTTGAGCATATGCATTTGAACGTAATTACCATTTACAAATGAACAAAGTAAAAATACAATCACTGATGGATTTAAGAAATAGGTAAATCTCTATACTATTTCCATAAAAATTCCCCGTAGTAGGCAGGTTAACCCCCAGCGAAACAAAGCTTCCAGTTATCAATCCCCAATAGAAGTCACCAAATTTCTCAGGATTTCCTAACAGGATTTTATAGGAAGTATATGGCCTTTCCCTTACAACAGAGTTTATTTCTCTAAGAGGAAATTCATAAACACTTCAACTTCACAACATGAAGACTTACACTCCATATCCTCAACAGTAGTCAGGGATTTATTTTTCCCCAATCCAACAACAGTGCAGCAGATTAGCTCATATACGCATGCATCACATCCATATATCATAAACATTGATAACACAAATGCATATATTACAATCTCATTGTACCATGCATTTCATACATCATGACATTGCATACAACTAATGTTTTACCCTTTTCAGGATAAGATTAATCAATGGCTATCCTTAGCAAATTACAAAGGTCAGAGATTAATGCCTATGATAAGCCAAAACAATTATCTATACGACCAACTGAAGCAATCCAGCACGGGTTCTTCAGATCCATCTTCTCAGATACAATTCAGATACGCTCTAGACACAGATGCCATTCTAATACTCATTCAGATTCAGCTATCAGATACAGTTCAGATATGCTCCAAACACGGATGCCATTCTGATACTCATTCATATTCAATCTTCAGATACAGTTCAGATACGCTCTAGACACGGATGCCATTCTGATACTCATTCAGATCTAGCTTCTCAGATACAATTCAGATATGCTCCAGACACATATGCCCTTTTGATAATCATTCAGATTCAACTCTTAGATACAGTTCAGATACGCTCTAGACACGGACGCCATTCTGATACTCATTCATATTCAATCATCAGATACAGCTCAGATACGCTCCAAACACGGACGCCATTCTGATACCCATTCAGTTTCAGCTTACAAATATGGTCCAGCAATCATTTCTGGATGGCATCTACAAGCCCATCTACAACAAATCTCCATCATCTCTCTAAATGGAATCTTTAAGCCCATTCCCCCTACCATTAACAATCATATCACCGAGTGCAAATTTCTGGGCACTCTAGTGTCCAATCATCTTTCACCTTCGAGTCACGAATGGCAAAACTCGTCAATCTAACTCTTCAGGTTTAAGAAGATTGAACAGGGGCAGCTGTTGTATCCCAAAATTTTCCCTCTCATTTATCCAAAATTTTCTCACAAGATCTCTTTTGACTCAAGACTGCACTAGGGTTGATTAGCTCAAGACACATCCTTAAGCACTGATGACCAAAATTACGGTTTGAGATTGCTCAAGGATATTTTAACTTTCAATGCTTCATATGACTTTAATGGATCATTATGGAACCCCAAGATTACTCATGTCAAGTTTCAAGCCTTGGATCACACTTTTGCTCAGTCAATTGAGCAGTTGACCTAAAAATCAGTTGTATTGGGGAAAAGTCAACCATGGCCAATTTATAGTCAAACTTCTTAATTTTTGATCCACATCAACATTTTAAACTCATATGTATCATTTGATCAAATTTGGACCATAATTACCCAAGAAATTTGATCAAATCCTCAAAAGGGCAAAATGGTCAAAATTAGGGTTTTGACTAGGAAAGGGCAATTTATGATTTTTGACCTAGCAAATGATTAATTGGCTTAAGTCATGATCTCAAGAGACCAAATGCATCATTTTGACCTAATTACATGGCTCAAAACTTTTCTCAAGTCCAATGGATTGATAGATGAATTCTGCAGTCAACTGATCAAAAATCAACTGTATGCTGAAAAGTCAAACTTTGACTTTTTGGTCAAAATCAAATTCCAAAGATCACAATTCATCAAAGCATGTCAAAATATGAAACTTATTCATCAAGAAATCAAAAATTCAAAATTTCATTTTTGAAAGTGAAAATTTCTAAACTTAGAAATTTTTCTAAGTGTTGGAAATTTCTTATTTTTTCACAACTTTGAGCAAAATTTTCACCATTATGCAAGATGATTCAGAAGAAACTTCCAACATGAAAGTTGTAGATATACATGAAATATACAACTTTGCTTGACACAACTCCCTCGAAAAGTGCTTGGATCTCAAGTTATAATTTTAAAAATACATGGTCATGAAACAAAACACTTAGTGAAATTTTTCCCTATTTTGGTTAGGATTTTGACCCAACTTCATGGCACTTTTTCATATAGTTCCAAGGGGAATTTTCAAAAGAAATTCAAAGATGGGTTGTAGAGCACGTTGCAAGCTTTTCAAAATGTCAAATAACTCCTTGAGATCATTCTTGATTAGAGAGAATCGAATAGATGAAGTTAGGGTTTATCACTTGAATTACAAGGCATTTTGTGATGAACAAAATTCAAATTCAAAGTTATGCTGCATAAACTCTACTTTGCAGGCCTCAAACTTGTTAGGCACTCCATAATTAATTGCTTGTACAACTGTTAGAGGTCTCATTTCAAGCATTCAATGCAAGGCCATGCTTTATATCCATTTTGGGAAGAAAGTGCATATTGCTATTTTGATAAAGTGACTTTTTGTACAAAACTTGTTCTTGAGCCTTGCACTTGTTCTCTTCTGATCATACAAGTCCTATAACTCATAAGAAACTTGTTAAACACTTACAATCACTCAGCCCATGCTTGTACCTCCTCTTGAAACTTGGTTTCCCTCGTGCGTTTTCAAGCCTCTTTGTTCCTAAAGTTCCTAAACATCACTTAGAACTCATCTCACACCCTGTTACAAGACTGTAACACCATTAACACCATCCTCCATTTTAAAAAACAGAGATTTTCACTTGGACTTCTCTAGAACTCCTCAGGCACTTTCAGCTCAAGCTAAGCATCCCATTAGCTTCCTAGGAGCTTGAGGAAGCTAACACAATCATTGGAACTCACTGAAATCTGCTCAAACTTCAAACCCGATACCCTCTTTCAAGGTAAGTTTTCTAACTTTGGAACTTTTCATACAGGCATCATCAATGATTTATTTATGAATGAAACATGTAGATATCATTGCCCTAAAGCTAACCATGTCCATAGTTTTCATTAATTTTGCTTGAGCTTAGAGAATTTTGAGATTGAAGTTTCTGAGATTTTTAGGGTTCAGATTAGGGCCAATGAAATTCATGTTTGTCTTTGATCTATAGTTTTAATGCTTTAAATTTCTGAAACTGTGATAGAATTTGCTACAAGTTTCATGTTTACAGTTTTCATTTTTGTTGAAATTTGAACAAGTTACAGAGGTTCTGGTTGGGCGTGAGGTTGAGGATGAAGTTGGCCTCAAGAACATGTTTACCATATGTATTTATTGTTTGATTTATATAAACGGATGTATAGCCACCCCAGTGGTAGAAGCGTGCACCTGTAACCAGAGGGACTTGGGTTCGAGCCCCAGTGGTACCCTTTTAATTTTTTCCATTTTTCCATATATTTTGACTTCTTTTTTGGCATGCGTTGGGCCTCCTTGGGCCTTGTTTTTTTTTTTACTTTCTAACCCTCTTGCAGGCTATTCACACCTCTGGCCCAGTTTCATTTTCTTTTTCTTATTATTTATTTATTTATTTTCTTAAATATTTTTCTAATATTAAAAAATTATAAAAAATATAAATATAGTAGATTTATATTTTGACATAGTTTATTTATTTTTTCTCATAAAAAATTATTTTATTTAATCAATACTTTATTTATTTTACTAATTATCTTTGTAAATTTAATTAAAAATAGGTTTTAGTTATTTTCTTTTACACCATTTGAATATATTATTTTAAAATATAAAAAGACCAAAAATATTTTATAATACTATAATTTATTTTCAAGACAAAAATACCAAACAAATACTTTTCTTATAAACTTAATTTCTTTTATTTTAATTAATAAATTTAGGGTTTTATTTAAAATCTTTTCTTAGTAAATTTAGGCTTTACTTTTAATTAATTATTTCCTTTTAATCAATTAGGTTAAAACAAATTTCCTTTTCCTAAAAAAAAATTCAAACAAATATCCATTTACTTTACATTTGCATATTTATTCATTATGTACATTATTTATTTCAATTCTTGTATTAATTCAATATGGTTGTAATAGATTAACTAAGTTTATTTTCTTGCAATCCCCATTTATAATTTGTACACCCCCTCCCACAATTATTGTAATAGCGTAGTAACTTTAAATTCCACAATTTATTGCTTTATATATAACATGCTAATAATTAGGGTTTGTATGGAAAGACTAAAACCAATACTTAGAAAAAACCCTAATCAAAGACAATATCAAGCATGAAAAATAATACACTTGCACACAAGCACTCCTTAGGGTAAACCCACTTGGTCGCTTTTACAAAATGGCCATATTACGCATGTGAGGTATCTTAGCAAAAACAAGAAAAATATAAGATCATAGTCCCTCGATGATGCTATCTAAGTTTCCTTTCAAATTTTCTTAGTCCCTAAAAGAGAATGCTAAGATACCTTGCAAAATTGCTAATCATGGTTATATGATGACCCACGCCCGTCCCGTTTACATCCAAAGATAGGGTTACTTACCAAATCAATGGTAAGATAACAATGTCAAAGGAAAAGGAAAATGAAGATGAAATACTTTTGAGTAGTTAGAATGCTCCTAATTATTTTCCCAATTTCAAAACAAACACCTACACTTTCAAACATCTTACAAAACTTGAAAACATTTTCAAAAGATTAACATCTTTGTATGCATTCTTACAAACGAGAATCATTACAAAGATTGCCTAAACAATGGCCTCTTTACAAAATACTGTCAAAAACCACACAAAGCACAATTTCAAACAAAAGCAAGTGATCTAGTAAGTAACTAAGAGACCATGTAAAACCATGGATGAAAAGGGTTCTAATACCTTCCCTTTTCATAATCTACCCCCCGAACTCAAGAAATAATCTCAAAGGTCATTCCTGTGCTTTTTCACATTTCCTTTTGGATAAAAGAAAAGTCGGTGGTGACTCTTGCTAACCGTAACATTTGCGATAAAACGCAAAACCTTCAAGTCAGTTCTCCCACCGTATCAGATTCCCCAAGATTCAATAATACGAAGATCTAAATCTACATGTTTAGGGAATTTGTTTTTTATCTTGTCCACCCTAGGGAATTTGATTTTTATCTTGAACTATCCTAGGGAGTTTGACTTTTATCTTTATTTTCTGGGTAAATAAAGTAATATTCTGGGTAAACAGTGTTCTATATAAACCATGTAATATTCTGGATAAACAATGTAACAAATTTTAAAAAAATTATTAACCCCTCAGTTTTTTTGGAGAAAATGAGATAAAAGATACGATAGTTTTAAATATAATAAAGTGTGGTTTCTGAGGTTCAAACTCATGTGTATATAGCTATACACCTCAGGTTTTGAAAAATCGAAGTTTTAAGTGGATAATTTTCATGACAATCTTATTTACCTCACTTCTATTGCCGAGGTACAACACTTTTTTCATCCAATGTTAGAAGTGTTCTTAGTAGTAGTGTCTCTTTCGTTCCTTGACATGCGTTTTAAAAAAAGTCCAGAAGAAAATAACTATAACATCAAGAACTTAATTAAAAAGAGTCACTACACCCCCACATGATGAAATAATTATGCTTCAAAGAGAGAAAACACTTCTAAAGTAACAAAATTAAAGGTTCTCAAGTAGTCTGAAAGAAGGGGTCCCACAAGTAGAAGGTCAAGATACTTAGAGGGGATAGTTTGGTGGGAAAAAATAAAGAGAGTCACCAAATTAAATTTACCAAGATACCCCGAGTAGAAGATTCCTTGATACAATTTCTGAATGTTTCTTTTTTTTAAGTAGAAGACGGAGATTTGTGAAGTAAGAGATCCCAGATGTTTAGTTGCTAAGTTCATCTTTTGTGAAGAAGGAGATAAATTTTATTTCTTTTATGAAGTAGAAGATATCTGATAAAACAGTTTATGCAAGTTTGTTTGATAAAGCGTCCATCCTATTTTATAAAGGATTCCTTCAAGAATATCGTTCTAATATTTGCCAAAGCTTATCAGTAGAGGCATTCAAAAACAAAAAAAAATAGAAAATAGATAAAACCCAAAAACATCTGATTTCCTTTTGCTCTCAGAGTGAAAATTTTACGGTCTTATTAGTATTCAATCCTCTTCTACCATGAATGTTCGAAAGGCTAGCTGGAATCTCACCCCCAGGTTTAAGATGATTGAATAGGGGCAACTGTTGTATCCAAAAATTTACCCTCTTACTATTATGATACTTTAGAGCTTATGCTTCATCATCATACATACATTTTCATTACATTCATCCATCTGTGTAGGATCAAGGTGTTCTTGTTCTATTGACCTCTATTCAAAGCAAATAAGAGAATTGACAATCAATGTAAGGAGGATGGTATTTCCTCAACCACATGTTTCATTCTAGTTACAATGGCTTCCCATGCATAACGACACCTCAATGTGTCCACCATTTCATCAAGTGATTGAAGATTGTAAGAGATTAGAAGTTGATCACACCCTCTTGCTTTTTGTTCCCTTAACTAGGGTTTTAAATATTGAAGTGTGTGACACCCTCATAGGCAAGATTATTAAAGCATCATCATTATCATGGTGCATAGGCCATTTTTGTTCAAGAGATTCTTCAGTATGCTCAAAGGAATTAGGGTTTTAATCTTGTGCACTCATCTCCTATCATTTTGACTGGAAATTAGGGTTTGTGACAAAATTAGTTTTTTTCTGATTCTTTGAGAAAAACTTGTTTTCATGGCTATCTACATGTCCCTAAGTGTCTACGGGTGGAACATTGATCATCAATTTTAATTAGAAAAGGTTCAATTGCTCAGATGATTATTAATCAATTGATTGGGAGGAAAATCAACTTTTTAGGCAAAGTCAATTCCAAAACAATTTCTTGAACAAACTGGTTCTCATGGGTTGATTTGTGTCCTAGGGTACCCTACAAGTTTCAGGGATCATTGGTTTTCATCAGATGAAGTTTGATTGATCAAAAGGTTAATTATTGCTTGTATTGAGGAAAAGTCAATAAAAGTCAAAGTTTGACCAAGTAGATTTTTGGTCAACAAGAAGTTCAAATATCATATTTTGATGTAACATGGCCATTGGATGAAGAAAATCAAGAGTTTGATTGAATTTCTGATTAACTTGAGAAATAAGTTATCTTTTTATAACTTCGTGAATTTTTTTCTAAGTTATGGAATTTAACCATTTTCAAGCTAAACTTTGAAAAATTTACATCCTTGGAAAGATAAAATTAAGATCTAAAAATTTGTACTTGTGAGCTCATGTCCAAAAAGTCATTATTTTGAGAGATATTCAGCTTTGGACTTTTGGTCATCATGGAAATTATAGGTCATTTTTCAACTCAGCCAGTTTTTGTGGGAAGTTTTGGGGATCTTAATGGATTTAAATCAACTTTATTCCAACATGAAAGTTGCAGGAAATCAAATTCCATTTCCAAAGAGTCCTAGTTCATGAGCTAATTAAAAGATTTGAGGAAGTTATGCATTTTAGAAGTTTATGTCATTTTTGTGAAATTTTTAAATCACCCAAGTTGCAATTTTTCTCAAACTTGACTTCTAGCCATTTGTTTTGATTAAAATTAAGTCCCTAACCTGTTTAGGACATTAGTAAGCCCATGATATCTTCTATTTGCAGCAATGCATTTTGTGTGCTTAGTTTCCACCCAAAAACCTCAAAATTACCAAAAATAACAATTTGTAAACATCCCTCTCCACTCTCCACCACTTTGTACCATCTTTTGGGGATGTAAATCTGACCCCACAAGGCCCCCAAAACGTACCAATCTTGGACCTAAAACTACATGAAACATAAACTTAGGAACCACTCTATAATTTGACCAAAACTTCTAAAATTACCCTCCAACGGATTTCTTTATAAAAGGACACTCCACCCTCTTCTACACTCTCTCTATATAAGGACCCCCGAATCCCATTTCATTAACACACTCAAAGTTGGAGAGCTTAAATAGATCTAAAATAAATTGTTCCTTAAGCTTTTCTCTTTGAGTTTCTTGAGTTTTCTTGAGATCTTCTTCATTCTTCACCTTCCTTGGAGTTCATTGAGGAGCATCAAGCAAGAATTTTTAGGGTTTTGAAGCTATTTTGAGCTCAACATGCAGTGGACACTTTCCACTAAGCAAGCTTCTCATCCCTTCATCTCTCTCATTCTAGGGTTTTAATGCTTATAAACATGCTCGTGCATCTTTAGTTGGTCCATACAATAGGTATGGGGTGGTTTTACTTGGTCTTTTTACTTAATTTTGATGCTTAAAAATTGTATGAAAATTGTGAATTTGTGATCTTGTTTCTTGTTTTTTGTTCTAAACTGGCCCGACAGCTAGAGTAGGCTCAGTCGTACCTCCTCCTTCAACACGGCCTGCACGACCGCGGCCTAGGATTCCCCAACTTCCGTCGAGCACCATTAATCGTTTATCCTCCTGGACCAACGATGATCTACGACATCAGAAGAGCGCCTCCTAGTCTGCCCGACCTCAAGTCAGCCAAACAACCAGGAATCGACCAGACCATTACCCGTAACCTACCTCCTCCTCAGAACTAACGGCTAGTTGCGAGCACACCTGCCCCGTTTGACTAAGTCTTGGTAGTTACCTATTTTTGTGGACTCGTGTATCTAGGTCCAAAAATTGGAACCAATAGCCAAGCGCCATGGGAAATATATAAACCCTCACACATGTGAGGGCCAGGTATCGAATATCCACTATTCATCACTAAAACCTTAACACTTTGTTTGTATCTCTTATGCTCCCGAAATTACTTGATCGTCGGAGTGCCTTCCACGTATAACCCCATATTTTTCCTCCTCGACTTTCCAGCCTATCTGAAGATCACAAGCCGACCGTCTTGCAGGTTCTGATCAACCAGTAAGATCAGCGGTGCCGTATGTGGGAAACTATCTTCCGTGATTTCTGTTCCCTAGAATCTGAAAACCAAATATCCTCCTCATTAAACAATCATGGCCGACCGTGATGATCACCACCTATATGGAAAGACTACACTTTCCTCAGCAAATAAGACCTATGGAAGTTAAGAACATCCCCACCTCGAGGATAACATTGGATTCCGTGAGGGCCAGACTATGTCCCTAGATTTTGTCAATGCCTAGTGCGACTGTTGTACCCAAAAATTTTCCCTCCCATATTTCTCAAAACATTTCAAGAAAGATCCTCAAGTTTCTTAAGGAAGTCCAAGGGTTGACCAGAAAAACCCTCTCCTAAGGCAGTCTACCTCAAATTAGGGTTTCATGTTGCATCAAGATACTTGAGTCCAAGGGATCCCAAATGCTCACTGTAGCGATAAAAAATGTAGCGGGGTAAATCGGTGATCGAGCTATTAATTAACTCGTCTCACAAAAGCAAGAGTCGCCACCGCGCTTTATCATTTCCAAAGGAAAAGGGAAACGAGCGAAATAAAACCCTAAAATATGCAATGTAAAATAATACTTAAAAGTAATGAAAATACAAGGCGCTTTGAAAAGAAATCTAGAGTTCGGGGGTTGGTTATACAATGGGAAGGTATTAGCAGCCAATGCATCTATATTATCCTATAGGAACCTTTTGAAATATCTGTTTATTAAAATTGTTTGTTTGATTAAAAATAGCTTGTTTGGCCAAAAATGGGTATGGACGGGATTTTGAAGATACGACGACCTAACGTCGAAGTTTTGACTTATAAGGTGTGAGTTTGAAAATTGAATCTTTGGAAAAATTATCTTAAGTTTTTAACAAAATAATAAAACAAAAGAAGAAAGAGGGTATTCGCACGATTAGATGAGACGTGTTTGATGACATGAAGTCAACAAAGTTAAAACAATTCCCTTCAATTTGAGACGGACGAAAGATATAAAGATTAACGATAAAATTAATTAAAATGACAATTGAACAATTAACTAATGTAAATTAAATCATACCAGCATGCATTTTAACGATTAAATAAATAACCAAAAGTACATGAAGATTACAAAATCATGGATTTTTAATAATTAAAACAAATAACAAGAATTAAATCATGAAACATGTATTTTTTTGAATAATTAAATAAACAACAACAAAAATTAAATAAAAATTAATAACATGTTGACAAAATTTAAATAAAAGATGAATTTATAATAACATGTTTATTTTTATGTTTTGTAATTAAATAATAATTATACAATAAAGTAAACTAATATAAAGAAAAGGGTTAAAGGAGCAAGCAAACAGAAGAAAAAAATGTGCCCAACAGGAATCGAGCTTGGGTCTTAAGGGTAATGGGTAGTATGCTTTACCAGCTGAGTTATGCTTTTATTCGTTTATTAACATGATTTTATTAAAACATAAAGGAAAGTGGTAATGATGCTGGACCAAACAGGCCCAATGGGCCAACCGGGTTTGCAAATGACAAAGATGAAAAAAAATGAAAACCCTAATGTGTTAGGGAGCGCGGCGCGGCTAGCATTGAGAAAAGGAAAAAAGATTAATCTATTATGCTTAATCCCAAGAAAAACCTTGTTCCCTGAGTCTTAACGTAAAAAAAACAAAAACAAATTCAAAAGCCTTCTCTTGGTTTCATCTCTTCAAGCAACCTACTTCATCTCTTTAAACCAAACGAAAACAACTCCTAAATCCAAAGCTAAAAGCAGTTGCAAATAAACGATTTGAAAGCAACACCAAGCGGCGGTCTCTTTCACTTCATCTGCTCCGCGATAACAAGCACTAGTCATCGCTCCAGTTTATGACAGCCAGAAGTGAAACGATAAACGGTTACGACTTGCAAACAATCATAGAATCTGAGCAGAAGAAGGATCTTTAGACTCAACCGCAGTTGTAAAAGGTTCATATCTGAAAACGAGTTCGGATTTTTGGGGAAGAAACAGAGGAGTGAGTTGACTCAGATGAAAAGAGAAATGAAACGACAGAGTCCTGTTGTGCGGGGTGCTGAGGAACGAAGAACCAAGGTTCCACCTTTTCTTCTACCATTATAACCTTTGAACTTTGTTCGTTGAAAATATTGAGTTGCTGTGTGTCATTTGATGAATATTGAAAAGATTCGGAGATGTTGCAGTAAGCGGTTTATGGTTGTGTGTTTAACATGCTTTATGTTTTTACAGGTTAGGTGTTGACATGGATAAACTGTTTTTTTTATCAGGTTCTATGGTTTACAGGTTTTATGTGGTTTGACAGGTTTCATGTTTGTTAACAGGTTTTTCATTGGTATTGGTTAAGTGTTTTGTAACGGGTTCTACGCTGGTTTTCAGGTTTTAAGGTTTTGGAACAGGTTGAGGTATTAAGTTTTAACTGGTTCTATGGTTTGCAGGTTATATGCTTAACTGGTTTTATATTTACAGGTTAAGGTTTTAAGCTGGTTCTATATTTACAGGTTAAGGTTTTAAGCTGGTTCTATATTTACAGGTTGAGTGTTATGGCAAAGTAAGATTTTTTAACAGCAGGTTCCAAGATTCGTGACAGGTTCTAGTGGGTTACGAAAAACTGGTTGGAGTTACAGTAAGGTCTTTGGGTGGTGTGATTGAGGAAAGTTGGGAGGATTGTTTTTTGAGGTAATTTCTTTTGTGGTATTTTTGTGTTTCTTTTGGATTTTGTTGAGACTTTTCTTAAGTAAATTACACACCAAAATTGATTGGGTAATGTTGATTAATAAGTTATGTTATTCTAACAGGTTGGGAAACTAATCTTAAGGATTAATACTATGATTTGTTGGTTTTAACAGATTATGCATATATCAATGTTCTAGGCATGAAAAATTATTAGCTATGCAAATGAATTTGGCAAGCATGGATGCATATGTGGAGAAAGTTTGCAGAAAATAATGGGAAGAAGAATACCTATCGGAGTCTCTCCGATGGAGCTTCAAAAAAACAATAAGTTCTCTCAACTTTAATCTTCTATGTGTGTTTACTGCTCTTCTCTTGCTGTGATTTTTGAACAAAAAGCTCCCTCTCTATTCTCACTCTTGCTGAATTTTTGGATTCCCTTCCTTGCTGAATTTTTTTTGACTTCTCGACGAGATTGAAGGTACTTAAATACATAATACACAATTTTTGCCCTAAGATACCGCCATTATGTTTGTGATATGAATGTAGTATTTAACTTTATGGAGAATGATATTGTACGAGACAAAATAATGTTGGATAAACCAATCACAAATAATCCACAGGAACAGAGATTATACACTACTGGGGAAATGAGCCATCGACTTCGAATGATAGACTCTTAACGGAGAATAAAATTTGAGAGAAGGCAACTTCTGACCCTAACAAAGAAGACGCCTTGCATAGGCCACGAAAAAATAGATTATTGACCCAAGATAATGGTGAGTTCACAACCCAAGGTCAAAGATAGACAAAAGATGTATCAACTTTTACTGATAACGAACTACCAACTTCTGAAGGTAGAGATTCACAACAAACTTCTTTGCGAGATTTTTCCAGAGAGATACCAATTGATGCTGAAATAATATATGGTTGTAGATACACAAGCTGCCCAAATAAAGAAGCCACCACTTTCTGCCTTCAAAGGATGTCTATAACATATAAGCTGCTCAAATAAAGAAGCCTCCACTTGCTGTCTTCCAAAGATGTCTATAACATACAAGCTGCTAAAATAAAGAAGCCGCCACTTGTTGTATTCCGAGAATGTCTATAACATACAAGCTGCTCAAATAAAGAAGCCGCCACTTGATGTTTTCCAAAGATGTCAATAACGCACAAGTTGCTCATGAAGATACCGCCGCTTGTCGTTTTCCAAAGATGTCAATAACGCACAAGTTGCTCATGAAGAGACCGTCGCTTGTCGTTTTCCAAATATGTTAATAACGCACAAGTTGCTCATGAAGAGACCGCCGCTTGTCGTTTTCCAAAGATGTCAATAATGTACAAGTTGCTCATGAAGAGACCGCCGCTTGTCGTTTTCCAAAGATGTCAATAACGCACAAGTTTCTCATGAAGAGACCGCCGCTTGTCGTTTTCCAAAGATGCCAATAACGTACAAGTTGCTCATGAAGAGACCGCCACTTTTCGTTTTCCAAAGATGTCAAGAAGAAAGTTGTGATAACACTGCCAGAGAATAAAATTCTTCTTCAAAGGAAACCATGAATAGATCCTTCCTAAGGAGATCAAATACTTAAATGCACAAAATAAATACACCGCTTATCTAGATTGCCTAGCCTGGAGAAAACCACGAGTTAGCCTATGCAAGAAACAACACTCAATCCAGGAATAAACCAGAGAGAAGACAGTAAAAAAAGACTCCATTCAATGAGAAAATAACTCAATTGGGGATTCACCCTATCCAGAGATGGACAAGGATGGCTAAATCAAAAATTCATCCACGAGGATTAGCTCAGCTGGGGAATTAGAAAGGAAGCACATTTTTTGCCTAAGTTAACATTCTACTTGGAAAGAATAGGTACGCTGTTTGAATAAACCTAAACAAAGTATACGACCCAAAATCATCGACAAATGTGAATGTGTATGCATGATGTAAGTGTAAATGAGTAAATGAATATTATGCTGACAAAACAGATAGAGGAAATAACTTGAAGATGATAAGATATCACAAAATAATTAGATACTCGGCCAATCTCAAAGATACGAAAAATAACTGGAACTGAAACCAAAAAGCAACGTCAAAGCATATCACGCGACAAGGCTCGAGTCTTCTGGGGAGAAAAGTATTCAAATATAATCTTCTAACACCAAAAGACCATTGAAATGATACAAAACGTACCACACTTCAGAAATTTGCTAAAATAAAGATAACCAAAACAAAGCTTAATCGGAATTGCTGGGGAGTCACCAAGCTTAGTACTACTAGAAACGCAAGTTTACACAACCAACACCTCATGATGATTTTGAAAGAAAACTTGTTCATCATACAAGGATGAATTACTGTATTTTTTTTCATTTCATGGCTTAACCATCCTCGGAGCAACTGTTAATATTCCTTTCAGTATTCATGACACATTTAAAATTAAGAATACTTTAATTAGTTCGTTTCAAATATTGCCATAAAAGCTAATATTTTGCCCACAAAAGATAAATGCTCAAATTTCATTAATAAGATGGTAGTTCGCTAACAATGCGACTCTAACGGTTTACAAAAGTTTGGGAAATAGTACATGAAAGAGAAAGGTTACACAAAAACAATGATCATTATTCTCCCTAACAACTTCGAATTCTGAGATGTTTCAAATGCCATGACTGGTCTGAACAAAAGTCTGCCTAAGCCGCCCCTTCGGGTTTTCAACTTAGTGAACTGTCAACTCAAACCTAGGTGAAAAACTTCTTGACTGCGTCGAGGTTCACGGAGCGCGGGAGTTCTTCACCATCCATATTTGTGAGAATCATGGCGCCTCCAGAGAAAACTTTCTTAACAATATACGATCCTTCATAGTTCGGAGCCCATTTTCCCCTAGAATCAGGTTAGAAAGATAATATCTTCTTGAGAACGAGGTCACCTTCTCTGAATTCCCGTGGTCGAACCTTCTTATCAAAAGCCTTCTTCATTATTTGCTGATATAGTTGACCGTGACACAACGCTGTCAATCTCTTTTCTTCAATTAAATTTAACTGGTCATATCTACTTTGACACCATTCAGCCTCAGAAAGTTTAGCTTCCATCAAAACTCTCATAGACGGGATCTCAACCTCCACGGGGAGTACTACTTCCATGCCATAAACTATGGAAAATGGGGTTGCGCCTGTTGAAGTTGGAACTGAAGTACGGTACCTATGCAGAGCAAACGGAAGTATTTCATGCCAATCTTTATAAGTTACCACCATCTTCTGGATAATCTTTTTGATCTTCTTATTAGCAGCTTCAACAACCCCATTCATCTTTGGCTTATAGGGAGAAGAATTATGATGTTCGATCTTGAACTCTTCACAAAGCTCTTTCATCATCTTATTATTCAAATTCGAACCATTATCAGTGATGATCTTGCTCGGGATGCCGTATCGATAAATGATTTGATTCTTGATAAATCTGACTACCACATGTCTGGTTACATTCGCATAAGATGCTGCTTCCACCCATTTAGTAAAATAATCGATCGCCACTAAGATGAAACGATGACCATTTAAAGCTTTGGGTCAATCATTCCAATCATATCAATGCGCCACATAGAGAAAGGCCAAGGTGAAGAGATAACATTGAGGAGGGTCGGTGGCACATGTATCTTGTCCGTATAAATTTGGCATTCATGACATTTCTTCACATATTTGCAGCAATCAGATTCCATCCGTCATCCAATAGTAACCAGCTCTCAACAACTTTTTAGCCATTACATGTCCGTTGCCATGAGTGTCGAAGGATCCTTCATGTTCTTCTTGCATCGACATGTCTGCTTCATGTCTGTCTACGCATCTGAGCAAGACCATGTCGTAATTCCTCTTATATAATACTTCCTCATTGAGGAAGAAACTACTTGCCAATCTCCTCAACGTCTTCCTATCGTTATTGGATGCCCCATGCAGGTACTCTTGAGTTTGAAGAACACGTTTAATTTCATAGAACCACGGTTTGTCGTTGGTGACTTCTTCTGTTGAGAACACATGAGCAGGTCTGCCGAGGCACGTAACTCTGATTGTAGGTGCATCGTTCCAATCATTCACTTGGAACATTGAAGACAAAGTAGCTAAAGCATCAGCCATTTTCTTTTCATCTCTATGGATATGATGTAATTCCACTTCGTTGAAGAAAGTTAACAATCTTCTAGCATAATCTCTGTAAGGGATCAAACCAGGATGACGAGTCTCCCATTATCCTTTGATTTGATTAGTTACCAATGCCGAGTCTCCGTATACATCGAGAATCTTAATCCTTAGATCCACTGCTTCTTCGAGACCCATAATACATGCCTCATATTCAGCCATGTTGTTTGTACAATCAAACTTCAATCTCATTGTGAATGGTATATGAGCACGTCGGGGAGTGACGATGATTGCCCCAATTCCATTTCCATAAGCATTTATAGCTCCGTCAAATATCAAACCCCAACGGGATTTGGGATCAGGTCCTTCTTCAGGTAATGGCTCTTCACAATCTTTAACTTTCAAGTACATAACATCTTCATCTGGGAAGTCAAACTTGATGGATTGATAATCGTCAATTGGTTGGTGAGCCAAATGATCGGCTAAAATACTCCCTTTGATTGCTTTCTGAGTGTGATACTCAATGTCATATTCAGATAACAACATCTGCCAATGGGATATTCTTCCAGATAAAGCGGGCTTCTCGAAGATATACTTGATCGGATCCATTTTGGAGATCAACCAAGTGGTGTGGTTAATCATATATTGGCGCAAATGGTAAGCAGCCCAAGCTAAAGCACAACAGGTCTTCTCAAGCATTGAGTATCGAGACTCACAGTCTGTGAATTTCTTACTCAGATAATATATGGCATGTTCTTTTCTTCCAGTCTCATCTTGTTGACCAAGCACACATCCCATGGAATCTTCCAATATAGTCAGGTACATAATCAAAGGTCTTCCTTCCACTGAAGGGATCAATATGGGAGGTTCAAGTAAATATTCTTTGATGCTATCAAAAGCTCTCTGACAATCTTCTGTCCACATACATCCTTGGTTCTTTCGAAGAAGCTTGAAAATAGGCCCACAGGTAGCAGTCATATGAGATATGAATCTAGAAATATAGTTCAGTCTCCCAAGGAATCCTCTTACTTGTTTTTCTGTCTTGGGTGCGGGCATCTCCCGAATAGCTTTGACTTTATAAGGATCTACCTCAATACCTCTCTGGCGGACAATGAAACCCAGAAGTCTTCCAGAACAAACACCAAAAGTGCACTTGTTAGGATTCAGACGGAGTTTATACTTTCTCAAACACTGGAATAATTTCAATAAATGTTCCAAATGATCTTCTTCAGTTTGTGATTTGGCAATCATGTCATATACATAAACCTTTATCTCTTTATGCATCATATCATGGAACAAGGCAATCATGGCCCTTTGGTTGGTTGCACCAGCATTCTTCAAACCAAACGACATTACCCAATAACAAAATGTCCCCCAAGGTGTAATGAAAGTTGTCTTCTCCATATCTTCTGGAGCCATCTTGATTTGATTGTAACCAGAGAAACCATCCATGAAAGAAAAGACTTTGAACTTTGCGGTGCTGTCGACCAATACATCAATGTGTGGTAATGGAAAATCATCCTTTGGGCTAGCCCTATTCAGATCTCTATAGTCTACACACATTCGAACTTTGCCATCCTTCTTAGCAACAGGCACTATATTGGCTAACCATTGAGGATAGACCGATGTAACAAGGAAACCTGCATTAATTTGTTTTTGAACTTCTTCTTTTATCTAGTCAGCCATATTAGGACGAGTCCTTCTCAACTTCTGCTTAATCGGCGGACATTCAGGTCTCAACGGTAAACGATGCTCCACAATATTGTTATCCAGACCTGGCATGTCTTGGTAGGACCAAGCAAACAAATCCATATACTCTCTGAGAAGCTCCAACATTTTATCCTTGACCTCTGGGATAAGCAACGCTCCTACCTTGACCTTCTTTTTGTCTTTTTCATTACCCAAATTGATCATCTCTATAGGCTCTTCAAATGGATGAATAGTCTTTTCATCGTGCTCAAGTAAACGGGAAATTTCACCAGGAATCTCTTCACTATCTTCTTCCTCGGCTCTGAACACATGGAATTCAAAGTTGGGAGGGGGCATAGGATCATTGTTTTCAATGGTTAAGTCATGGATTAATCTGCACATATGATTATGCTTTATTTTAGAAATCGATTAATGTGAATGTTGTACAGATATAAAAAAAAGTTATTATATTTTCCTATTACTACCAATTAATTTTCAATACCATTTTCCAGAAAAAGTGAAAAATAAAAACAGTATGGGACAAAATAACGTTTTTATTCATGATTGGCAATACTTGAAACAAAAGAGCCCAAACATCTTCTCTTTTTCCTTGGGCAAAGCAAAAGGATTTATTTTCAACATAGCCCGACACAAATACTCTTTCGCCATGGGCAGAGCGAAAGGTTTTTTCAAAATAAAACAAAGCATTACTCAGAAATGTGCATCACAACAGGAATATCAACAGCAATCCAGTTCTAGAAAACCACTCCATGCGTTACAAAGTCGGGTAAATCCTCTTCAGAATCGTCTCCTATGATAACATCAACCTCAAGTGGAGTTGGATGGATAAAATCTACGTTTCAGAAAACTTCTTGTATCAGACGGGTAACTGTATCCTGCTTAACTCTTGTAGACACGGGATGAAAACCAAGACCTTCTCCAGACTTGTTCTTAGGCAAAGTCAACACCTGGCCCCAACCTTCAGGCGAACCACTCTCAACCACTAGTCGCGCATCCTCAAAAGAAGAAATAGATATCCCTTGCTTTTTCACTTCATTATTAGCAACATATAGAGCTTGGAATTGGGTTCCAACATCCTCATCAACATCAATAAAAGAGAAAGATGACAAGTGGCTTACCACCATAGCCTGCTCTCCAACAATCATTACCAGCTTTCCATTCCTTACAAACTTCAATCTTTGATGGAGCGTGGAAGTGACTGCCCCTGCATCATGGATCCATGGACGACCCAAAAGGCAACTGTAGGCGGCACGAATATCCATTACTTGAAAAGTGATCTGAAAGGTATGAGGACCAATTATTATAGGAAGATCTACTTCACCAATGATAGTTTTCCTAGAACCATCAAATGCTTTGAAAATTACCCCACTAGGTCTCATGGGAGCACCTTGATATGAAAGTCGAGATAATGTATTTTTGGGCATTACATTTAATGACGAACCTGTATCTACTAGCACACTTGATAAAGTATCATTTCCACAACTTATTGAGATATGCAAAGCCATATTATGGTTCCTTCCCTCCTCCGGAAGCTCTTCATCACTGAAACCAAGATTGTTACACGAAGTAATATTTCCCACAATTCCATCAAATTGGTCAACCGTCACATCATGATCTACGAATGCCTGGTCCAAGACCTTCATCAAAGCTTCCCTATGGGCACCAGAATCTATTAGTAAAGCAAGCACAAAAATCTTGGAAGGAGTTTGCAATAGTTGGTCTACAATCTTGTATTCACTTCTCTTGATGAGTTTCAAGATCTCATCATCATCGGGGTGTGGGCTAGGTTCATTGGATCGGCCTATCTCAACCCTTGATTCAACATTCCTCGCCGGAATTTCTTCCGGTATAGGCCTTCTGACTTGAACTTCTGGTCTTTTCAATGGTAATGCCACAAAGATACGTCCGCTTCTTGTAACTCTGCTCACTTCAGCAATGTTAACAAAAGATGGCATTGGCGGTATAGGAACTTCCACCCCATTCTCAATCATTGCGGCATTATATTTGTATGGTATAGTTTGGTCCGAGTTGTAAGGCACAGGACCAGGTGGACAAATAATCAAGGGAGCAACAGGTGCAATTTGACTATCATAAACGATCTCTATTGGTTCAGGCATGTTGAATTGTGGTAATATAACATTAACTTCATCAACTGGGTCTCTGTCATGTGTAATAGTGATAACCATTTGATCTAACAAATTTTGAATATCCTCTTTCACAATAGGGCAATCATCTCCTATTGAACAAAATTCACAAACGTCATAATCATTCTGATGCTTAAAGAAGGCAAGTCTTCTTAAGCTTTGATGTAACCTGATCAACGAGTCTCTTATGTGCTCAACTTGGAAAACTCGAAACTTTCCCAGACATCCTTCCACCATATTCACTGATGCTGCCCCATGTCGAGGCAAAGGATTATCTCGAACATTCGGGTTAACATCCTTGAAAGACAAAATACCGTTCTTAATTAACCTTTGTACATCCACCTTCAAAGCAAAGATATTTTCATTATGCCCCAGCGACCCTTGGTGACACGCACAGAACTGATCCGCCTTGTACCAAGGAGAAGTATTATTCGGTGCTATAGGAGGAGGTTTCGTCGTTATAAAGTTTTTCCTGATCAGAGCGGGGAACAACTCAGTGTAAGTCATTGGAATGGCATCAAATTGCGGTTTCCTCGGTGAACGATTCTGGTTATTGAATTGATGAGCCTGTTGTCGAGGCTGCTGTTGAAATTTCCGTTGCTGAATTGGAGGGGCTTGATGAGTTGGGGTCACCATTTTTGGGAGGACAGCCGGAGTGACTGCCGCAACATGTGAATAGCCTCTCCTTGGTCTCCCAGGAAAAATTACACTGACATCTTGTTCTTTTCTCTTAGGAAAAACACTTCCAAACTTCTTGACACCACTAGACGTACTTCCTTCCTTAACCAAACGTCCCTCACGAATTCCTTCTTCCAGCCGCATGCCCATACTTACCATCTCAGTGAATTCATTGGGCGCACTCGCAATCATTCTTTCATAATAGAAAGAACCTAAAGTTTTCAGGAATATCTTTGTCATTTCTTTCTCTTCAAGAGGGGGATAAATCTGAGCAGCAATCTCGCGCCACCTCTGGGCATATTCTTTAAAGGACTCTCTATCTTTTTGGGACATATCCCGGAGTTGATCTCGGTCCAACGCCATGTCAACATTGTACTTGTACTGGCGAATAAAAGCTTCACTAATATCATTGAAGTTACGGATCCGGGTGCTATCCAAACCCATGTACCATTTCAGAGCGGAACCAGTCAAACTATCTTTGAAGTAGTGAATTAATAAATTATGATCATCAGAATAAGTGGACATGTTTCTTACATACATGGTTAAATGACTTCGTGGGCACGAGTCACCTTTGTACCTTTCGAAGTCCGGAACTTTGAACTTGGCGGGAATTTTTACATTTGGAACTAAACACAAGTCATGAGCATTATTTCCTGTTGTACCCCAAAATTTTCCCTCCCATTTCTCATTGATTTCTCACCACAAAGCCCTTGAAGCTCAAGATCCAGTTAGGGTTTCATCTGCTCCAGACCTCTCCTTGCACTGTTGACTCAAATTAGGGTTTGTGTTTGCACAAAGATGATTTGACCTAAAATGCCCAAGGTGACTTTCATGCTTCATATTGGACTCCCAGGTTTACCCATATCAAGTTTCAAGTCTTGATTCCAAGTTTTGCCCAGTCAATTGGACAGTTGACCTAGAAATCAACTGTATTGGGGAAAAAGTCAACTATGGCCAATTAACAGTCAAACCTCATGAAATTTGACCCACATCAACATTATGAACTCATATGAACCATTTGATCAAGTTTGGATCACAAATCCCCAAGAAACTTGATCAGATCACCAAAAGGGTAAAATAGTCATTTTAGGGTTTTGACTGCACAAAGGCAATTTTTGACTGTTTGACCTAGCCAATGGCAAACCAAGCTCACACATGGAATCAAAGACCCCATGGAATTATCTTGACATGCTCAAAAAACTTAAAAGATTCCAAGTACACAAGATTGACAGTTGAATTTCCCAGTCAATTGATCAATTTTGAATGTATACTGAAAAGTCAAACTTTGACTTTTTGGTCAAAATCAAGAGTTAAGATTCATTTTTCATCAAAACATGCCAAATCATGAAACTTGTTCACCAAGAAATCACAAAATGAAAATTAGGGTTTAAAATGGAATTTTTCATAACTTAGAATTTTTCTAAGTTATGGAAAACCCTAATTTTTTTCCAACTTTGCCCCACTTTTTCACCAAGATCCATTTGGATTCAAACAAAAGTCCAAACATGAAAGTTGTAGCTTGTTGCATAATCTACAACTTTGTTGCACAAAGTTTTCTCATTTGAAGCTTGCATCTCAAGTTACAAATTTTTGAATAAGGGCACTAAACCATTCTTAACTTAGTGAATTTTTGACCTATTTTGACAAGGTTTTCTACCCCACTTCAAGGCCATTTTCCATACACTTCCACTTAGAATTTCAAATTGAACTTCAAAGATGGATGGTAGTACACATTCCAAGCTTTCCAAAATGTCCAAGAACTTATCAAGCAACCTCATGGTTAGGGAGAATCGAATTTCACAATATAGCAAAAAACCACTTTGTTCATGACCAAGTTACATGTTCATAACCTTGCAATTTGAACTCAGCATGCTTTAGATTAGATTACAGGTCCTTAAACCAAGTTACACTCATAAATTTAATGCATATTCTTTGTGCCAAGACCAAGTTCTTTGAGTTCAAGCTTTGTCTAGAGGATTAATCCCAATTTGGAAAAAGTAAACTATCCATTTTTGCAAAAGTTCACTTTATGTCAAATTGAAAATCAAGCAAGTACAAACCAAATCCTTTTGGCACAAGATTATGAACAAATTACTCTGATCAAGAGAAGCTTTGCAGCAGGATTAGAGGTCCCCTACTGACCTAAAACATCAAGTTGCATTTTGTTGCTTAAGAGTGAAGAAAAGTGCCATAACATAACACAACTTCCATCTCAGCTTAGATACACAAGAACAAAGTTATCAAACACATTAGAGACATCATAACCAAGCTATTGCACGAGCCATTTGCCTCCAAAACACCATCAAACCAAAAAACACCATCAAACTGCAAAAACAGAGTTGCCTCTGCAGTTTGAGTGCCAACTCCTATTCCTCTCAAGCACTCTTGCCAAAACCAGTTCATACACATTCCCTAGCACCTATGCAAGCTAACCATGCCTTGAAACACGACCTGTAACTCCTCTAACAAGTTCCACCATTTTCACTTTTCCATTTTGCAGTTGAAGTTCTACAGCTCAGTTCAAGGTGTCTCAAGGCAAAGTAGGTATTGGAACAGCATCACCACACCTCAAGGAAGCTATACCAACCAGTATCTTGCTCTGAAAGCTCCCCATTTGACAGTTAGAACTTCAGCTGAACAGGTATTTTGATGAACTCGTATCTCTCTTATCATGCATCATTAGCCTTAAGTTTGTGAATAAACAATGTCCTATTCATGCCACTGAACATGTACATTCTTTTACTTTTCATTTCTTTTGCCTGAGTAGAGAGAATTTAAAGTTTGAAAATGGCAGAAAAACTAGGTTAAGATTTGGGGGAGGAGAAATTCTCCCTCATCTTAGAGAGTTAGATCAAGTTATGCATATGGTTAGAATCGTGATTTCATGCTTAACATCTTTTGTGTTGGAAGTTTGTTCAAAAAATCAAAGAATCAGGATTTCAAACAAAGCTTGCAGGCGCGCGTTTTTTGGTTCAGAGGTTGAAGAAGAAGTGGATTGGGCTGGGCTTGTGCTGTATTTTCTGTTCATACCACATAAATTGCTTTTGCACCTCCAAGGCCCTTTTGCTTATTTATTTAACTTTTTGACTTTTTTCTTTTTTGATTGACTTTGTTTATTTTTTCTCATGACATAAAAAATATAAAAATATTTTTCTCACCATTTTTTTATTTATTAGGTATTTATATGATTTTCTTTTGATTAATACTTAAATAAATAAATATATACATTTTATTAAAATATTGAGAAATAGGTAGAAATATTTTTATTTTCATTTTTTTATTTTATTATACATGTTTCTTATTTAATACATGTTTAAAATAATATATATATATATATATATATATATATATATATATATATATATATATATATATATATATATATATATATATATATATATATATATATATATATATATATATATATATATATATATATATATATATATATATATATATATATATATATATATATATATATATATATATATATTTATTAATATATTTAGGATAAATACATAATATATACCCTTGTATTTTTATAATTAGTATTTAATATAAAAATACATTTTTTTCAAATATACTTTATTTCATTGTTTGTGTATGTAAATCATAAATATTATTTGAATTAATTCATTAATGTCCCCTTTGATCTAAAAATTAGGGTTTTACCCTAAATTTGAGAATACTTCAAAAATAATACTTTTTTTATTTTCTTTTCTTGTTTTACATAAATAATACCTTTTTCATACACATAAAAATTCCTTTTGCATTCTTGCATATTTGTTTTATTTACCATTTAAATTATACATTTATTTATCTTGTAAATATTCATGGAAAATGATGTAATAGTTTAGGTTTAATTTTTTGTCTAAATATACCCCATTTGAAACATTGTACCCCCCTCCCCATATTATTGTGTTGTAATAGCGTAGGAATTTAAATTTCGCACTTTATCGCTTTCTAAACATACTATGCTAGAATTAGGGTTTTGTATGCGAATAAAAATGAACAAAATAGTTGGACCTAATACAAGATAAATGAGCATGAAAAAATGGACAACACATTTCACACTTGCACCCCTAGGGTATTCCACTTTGTTGCCTTCAAATAATTGGGCCATGTTGCATGTTGAACTTCTTTGGGTAAAACAAACAATCAAATGATCATAGTCCCTCAAAATGTTGCTTAAATGAATGATCAAGTCCCTTTTAAAGAAAATTGCCCAAAGACATTTAACACTATTGCAATTATGGTCTAAACGATGACCCACGCCTGTCCCTTCAACCTCCTAAGACAAGATTGTCCACCAAATGCAATGGTGGAACAAAATTGTCAAAAGGTTTAAAGCATAGTAAAAATCTTTGAGAAAACTTTAGGGTAGATGAACTCTTAAGTACTTGTCAACTTTCCAAGAAAACACTTGTCTTATTTCAAAACCCACTCCACAAACACTTTTTCAAAACAAACTTTCAAAAAAACCTTGAAACATCTTTTCAAAAAGACAAACACCTTTTGTAAAACATTCGAGTAAAGAATTGTTACAAGGGTAGCCTATACAAGGCATCTTTTTTAAAACTTTTTTTCAAAACCACACACAAAGCACCATTTCAAACAATTTAAAACCAAGGCAAGTTGATCTAAGCAAGTACCTAAGAGCCCATGGATAACCATGGATAGAAGGGGTGCTAATACCTTCCCCTTCTATAATCTACTCCCCGAACCCAAGAAAAATCTCAAAGGTTTTTGTTGTGCTTTTTAAACCTTTCCTTAGGATAAAATAAAAAGTCGGTGGCGACTCTTGCTCAACCGAAACATTTGCGAAAACAAACGCAAAACCTCAAGTCAGTTCTCCCACCGTATCACAGAACTGGCGACTCTGCTGGGGAAAATTTTTAAAGTGGAGTAACCTTAGGGCTTAGATCACCCTCTTGCATGACTAATTATTTGATTTGCTTGCTTTATACTTTGGCTCTATTGTTTGGGTTTACAATCCTCCACCCGGATTTTGGGAAACATTCATAGATAGCAATACGTTGTGGAAACTGTGCGGGGTATACCGACACGGTCTAAGCAATAGCTATATTAGTGCGACATATTTGTGAGTACCGGTAACCCTTGAGTTCAATCAAGGAGAGTACGGGGCCGCTGAGTGATGTCACTAAGCACTAATGACCTAGAACCTTACTTGACCATCTTGGCCTTTTATTAGGGGTAGTGAGATGACCGGCTTTGGTGCAGTCCGAAGTTGGTAGATACTCGATACTACACTCATTGAGGGTTGTTTTCTTGGAATATTTTGGTCGCTAGTTAAGTGGATAAACCAAAACAATGAACATTGAAAACAATCCAGTGATATTGAGCTCCTTAGAACCCGGTTACTATTTATAGGACAGGTTTTTAAGCCAACTACACTCAAGAGGGTACTTACCTATGAGACCCCATGCAAGCCTGAAATTAGGGTTTGGTGTGATTTGCTTGTACATATATTTTGGGCATACATCATAAACATCATAAAACATCATATGCATTCACTAACCATTTCAAGGGTTCTGGATCTTCATCTTTGTTCTTGTTTTGTAGGACATGGAAATCCCTCGCAGAAATACCATTCAAGTCAACCTTGTGAGAATCTCTCCTCAACTAAAGGAGATCACCTCAAGAATTCCGGAAAATTCATCCTTCAGTGAAAGACATGGTAGACTGCTCAGCCTAGTCAACACCAACATTGAAGAAGACATGATGAAAGTGCTATTCCAGTTCTTTGACCCTCTCCACCACTGCTTCACTTTCCCTGATTATCAGTTGGTACCCACTTTGGAGGAGTTCTCTCAACTCCTAAGAATCCCTATCCTTAATCAACTACCCTTCAACGGTACGGAAAAGGAACCAAAGCCGGAAGATGTTGCTCGAGCATTACATCTTCAACCATCTGACATCAAGGGGCATTGGGAAACCAGAAGTGGCGTCAAAGTATTCTTAGCAAAATTCTTGTTTGAGAAGGCACAATAATGTTGGAACTCATTGGACCTACAAGCCTTTGAAGAGATTGTGGCACTCCTTATCTACGGGTTGGTCTTGTTCCCAAATCCTGACCAATTGGTAGATGTCAACGCCGTCAAAATCTTCTTGTCCAGAAATCCAATACCAACATTTCTTGGGGACATCCTTCACTCATTTTACACACGAACAATGAGAAAGAGGGGTGTTCTCATGTGCTGTACTCCTATCCTCGCAAGGTGGTTTATTTCGCACCTTCCACAATCTGTCTTGAAGAATGATCAAGGTACAAGGTGGTCCCAACGATTAATGACTCTTACTCATTCTGATGTGCATTGGTGTTCTCGGTCCAGAGAAAATGTCATCATCGTCGATCGTTGCGGAGAGTTTCCTAATGTTCCTTTACTTGGAATTAGGGGAGGTATCACCTACAACCCTTGCCTAGCTTTGAGGCAATTTGGGTATGCACGGAGGGATGGCCCTCATGACATGTTGATTCCTAGTCTAGTTTTTGACTTCGACAACGATGCGCAAGGACTTCGCGAAAGATTCATCAGAGCTTGGGGAAAACTCAACAAGGTTGATAGCAAGACTCTGGGACACAAGAACTCCATCCCTCTTGAGCCCTATCTCAAATGGGTACGAGCCCGAGCCCAAAGTCTAATGATGCCTTATCCTCATGTTCTCCCTATGATTAAAGAGCCCGTCAATGAAGGAGAGGTTCCCTACACTATCCTACATCCAGACATGCCTACATCATGGGAGGAAATGCAGAAAAGTTGGATTCAGCTCAAGGAGGAACGAAACACTTTTGAAGCTAGCTACTACGCCAATGAAAAGAAGGTTCTAGAGCTTACCCGCCGACTCCACGAGCAAGAGGCCCTCAACACCTACATCGCACCAAAGAGGATGCGCAATGTCTTTCTGCCTTAAGAAGTTTATTTTGTAACATTTGGCCCATGGGGCATTTATGTACTAACAAATTTCTTCTTATTAATATGACGCGCGTTCTTCTTTGTCTGAAACAATTTTGAATGTCCTAAATCCTTGAATACATTGCATACATCAGCATACCATTCATCATGTGCATAAGCAGGTCTCACTCCGGGTTTCCTTATCTATTTGCTGTTAATTTCAGTAGGATGGATCTCGAGCAAACAGTCAAATACCTACAAGCCCAGAATGCACAGTTCCAGCAACTCTTGATGAATTTGGTTAAGAGTCAAGAGGACATCAAGGCTCATTTGGAGAATAAGGACCCGGTGAAGAAGAAAAAGAGGGTCGGAGTGGCTACTTTGGGGAGAAGATTTGACAGAGAAGCTCGGAGAGTGCTTGAATTTCCTCCTACTTTTGATGAAGGGACTAGTAAAAGAGATCGAGTTGTGGTGCCTTCCGAGTATGATGCGGAGGAGGAAGAGGTTGAAGAGGATGAAGATTATTCCGACCAGCAATACCCTCCAGCTGATGATAAGTACAAGGGTTTAGAAGACAGATTGGCTGCCATGGAATTGCAAAGGGTACCGGGTTTGGATTTTGAAGACATGGGCTTGGTCGCCGGAATTGTGATTCCCCCAAAATTCAAGGTGCCAGTGTTTGTGAGGTATGATGGGCTGTCCTGTCCCAAAATGCATCTCAGGTCTTACGTGAGAAAGATTCAACCCTATACGGCAGATAAAAATCTCTGGATTCATTTCTTTCAAGACAGCCTATCGGGAGCTCAGTTAGAGTGGTTTTATCAGCTAGAAGGAACCAGTGTCAGAAACTGGGAAGATTTGGCCACCGCTTTCTACAAACAATACCAGTATAATTCTGATCTTGCTCCTACTCGTACCCAACTACCCAACTTCAGGGTATGTCACTAGGAACAAGTGAGGGATTCAAAGAATATGCACAAAAATGGAGGGATTTGGCTGGCAGGGTGCAGCCTCCTTTGACCAATCGTGAGCTCGTTGATATGTTTCTTGGGACCCTATCTGGGCCGTTTTTCAATCATCTAATTGGCAACTCTTCCGCAGGGTTTACCGATTTGATCTTAACCGGCGAAAGAATAGAGGCTGGCATCAAGTCAGGAAAGATTCAGAAGGGTATTGCTGCAAGTGTTGAGAAGAAACCTTTTAAGAAGGAGACAGCTATGGTATATTCTCAGAGAAGAGCAGGGAAGATGGAGCGTCGGCCAACTGTGGGGGCCGTAATGATTCAAAACACTCCGAGTGAGCAACCTCGCTACAACCAATCCAGACCAAATCAGCAACGGGTGGAAAGGCCACAACGGCAGTTCACCCGTATTAATATGACTCCAGCGCAAGTGCTTCCCCATCTATTGAAGTTGAATCTTGCCACCATCAAGGAGGCACCAAAGAATGTGAATACATCCTCCCCGCATTATCATGCCAGTGCTAAATGCGCCTACCATTCAGACAGTGTTGGACACGACACCAATGATTATTGGGCACTCAAGCATAAAATCCAAGACCTGATAGAGGCTAAGGAGGTAGAATTTGATGCTCCAGAGAAACCCAATGTGATATCCGCACCTATGCCGAAGCATGGCCGAAATATCAATGCCATTGAAGAGGATTTGTATGTTGCTAACGTCAGTGATCTGACTACTCCACTGCTAACCATTAAGTTGAATTTGTTAAGGGTCGGGATCTTCCCGGGATGTAAAGAAGACTGCTACTGTTGCCACTCTCTGCCGTTTGATTGTCCGCTATTAAAGAAAGGCATCCAGGGCCTTATGGATAGCCGACAAATCTTGTTCGAAAAAGTTTCTTCTGTTCCAGTTCATGTTGAAAATGTCTCAATCATAACCATTCACGCCAATCTTTCCAAGGCCGTCAAAAAGCCAGTTAAGATTACACCAGCTGCAAAATCTATACCTTTGAAGATAACAATGTCGGGGCCTGTTCCCTATGTTTCTGAGAAGTCGATACCTTGGAACTATGGTGGTGACATCTACTACCATGGTATCAAGCAAGTCTAAGTAATTGAAGAAAGTTCGGATGATGAAGAAGCCAGCATTAGTAACATTGCGGGCACCAGTAAAATCACCAGGAGCGGGAGAATATTTTCTCCAGAGATTGCCCCTCCAAGAGCAGTCTTTGGACCCTCATCAGCTAAAGAAGTCATCCCCGCACCAGTAAAGTTCTCTGCTAGAACTCCTTTGATTGAAGAAGTTGTTGTTCCTAGTGCTGTCTCTCCTGCCATTGCTGATAAAGGAAAGGGAATACAAGATGAGCCCGTCAGGACGAGGGCTCAACCCTTGGTGATCCCGGAAGCCTCCAAGAAAGAAATGGACGAGATTTTGAGGATAATCAAGAGAAGTGATTACGATATGGTGGAACAGTTGGGGCAAACCCCCTCCAAGATCTCCATGCTGGCACTATTGCTTTGCTCAGAAGCGCACGCTCAAGCTTTGATTAAGTTTCTGAAGGCGGCTCATGTGCCCCAGGAAACCTCTGCGAACCAATTTCAACATTGCGTGGCTAGCCTGACTGCGGACAATGGATTAGGTTTTTCTGATGCCAACCTGACCCCTAAAGGCCTAAACCACAATGATGCGTTGCATATTTCAATCGAGTGTCGCGGAACCACCCTTGCACATGTTTTGGTTGATACCGGTTCATCGCTGAATGTTTTGCCTAAAAAGGCTCTGGACCGGATAGATTGTGAAGGGTTGGAATTGAAGCCGAGTGATATTGTCTTCAGGGCTTTCGATGGGTCGAAGAGAATGGTCCACGGAGAGGTTGAAATTCCCATCAAGATAGGTACTGAGGTATTTAAATCCACTTTCTATGTAATGGACATCCGTCCATCATACTCCTGCCTGCTGGGTAGACCTTGGATACACCATGCTGGGGCAGTCACCTCCTCCCTGCATCAGATGCTGAAGTATCCTGTCAAGGGAAAGATCATCACTGTTCATGGCGTAGAAGAGTACATGGTTAGCCACTTAAATTCTTTCCGGTACGTAGAGGTTGAAGGAGAGTTCATTGAGACACCGTTTCAACATTTCGAAGAAGTTCTTCCTGAAATAGCAGTGGCAAAGTTGGCAGCTGAGACACCAAGACAGATGGCCAGGATGGCATCTCTGGAGGATGCAAAGGCTGCAGTTAAAGAAGGGAAGAATTCAGCATGGGGGCAGTTACCCGACTTTCCGCATAAGACTGACAAGTTTGGATTAGGGTTCACGGCCGCTGGCCAGAAAGCTATGCGCCAGTCAAAGATTGAAAAAGCGCCAGTCAAAATTTCTCCTTACAGAATCAACACCCTGGAAGATGAAGACAAGGAAAGCAACATTGAAGAGTGGATTTATCCAACTGTCAGAGGAGGATTGAGCAATTGGGAGGCTAATGACTTTGTCCCCATCACTTTTATTCATCAGTAATTTATCTGTTAAACATTTCCTATTTGGTCTGTAATATTTTACTTTCAAACAATCCGTACACTATCTTTTCACCTCCTGCCTTGCCCGGGGCATGTAGGTCCACTTGTAAGGGTTTTGACTATTTTTCATATTCATATGCCATGTTTAATGATTCATTGGACGTTTTTCATTTGATAAACTGCTTATGCTCATTTTCTTTCCTTTTGCATTTTTGTTTAAGGATGGCTATCCCTTACACACACCCACGCTCACCAATGCAGGTACCCATCCACTCCGGATTCCATGGGTGACTATTCTGCTGTATCTTTCAATAACTCTGAAGATCTGGTCAATCTAGCCGAGTATGAAGATGACGAGGGTTGTGAAGTACCCGGGGAACTAGCCAGACTTCTGCAACAAGAGGAAAGGGCCATCTTACCGCATGAAGAGCCATTGGAAACTGTTAACTTGGGAACCGAGGAGGACCGGAAGGAGGTGCAAGTAGGTGCCAATCTAGAACCAAAAGTCAAGGAGCGCTTGGTACAGTTGCTGAATGAGTATGTTGAAATCTTCGCTTGGTCCTATGAAGATATGCCGGGTTTGGATACAGACATCGTGGTTCACCGTCTCCCCACAAGAGAAGACTGTCCTCCAATCAAGCAAAAAGTTCGCCGAATGAGGCCTGACATGTCCGAAAATATCAAAGCAGAAGTAATGAAGCAGTTCGACGCTGGCTTTCTGGCTGTTACGTCCTATCCTCAATGGGTCGCTAACATTGTGCTAGTACCTAAGAAAGATGGCAAAGTCAGAATGTGTGTGGACTACCGGGATTTGAATAGGGCCAGCCCTAAAGATGATTTCCCGCTACCTCATATTGACATCTTGATCGACAATACAGCTCAGCACAAAGTGTTTTCCTTCATGGACGGATTCTCGGGCTACAATCAAATCAAAATGGCTCCCGAGGATATGGAGAAAACGACTTGTCACACAGTGGGGCACTTTCTGTTACAAGGTGATGCTGTTTGGGTTGAAGAACGCAGGGGCAACTTATCAACGCGCCATGGTAGCTTTATTTCATGACATGATACATCATGAGATTGAAGTTTACGTAGACGATATGATAGCTCGGTCGCAAACGGAGGAAGAGCACCTTGAGCATCTGGAAAAGCTGTTTGCCAGGTTAAAAGAATACAAGCTCAGGCTGAATCCAAGTAAGTGCACTTTTGGAGTTAGGTCTGGTAAACTCCTGGGATTCATTGTAAGCAACAAAGGCATTAAAGTCGATCCGGAAAAAGTAAAAGCGATACAAGAGATGCCTGCTCCCCGTTCTGAAAAGGAGGTTAGAGGATTCTTGGGGCGCATAAACTATATTGCCAGATTCATCTCACATCTGACTTCTACCTGTGAGCCAATTTTCAAACTCTTGAAAAAGGATCAGGTAGTGGAATGGAACGACGATTGCCAAGCTGCTTTTGATAGAATCAAGGAATATTTGCTAGAACCTCCTATTCTGATGCCACCCGTCGAAGGAAGACCATTGATCATGTACTTAACCGTCTTGGATAACTCAATGGGGTGTGTTTTGGGCCAGCATGACGAGTCTGGTCGAAAAGAGCATGCTATTTATTACCTTAGCAAAAAGTTTACCGACTGTGAGACTCGCTACTCACTGCTCGAGAAAACTTGCTGCGCTTTGGTATGGGCTGCTCGCCGACTAAGACAGTATATGCTGACTCATACTACCTTGTTGATATCCAAAATGGACCCTATCAAGTATATCTTCGAGAAGCCCGCTTTATCTGGAAGGATAGCTAGATGGCAAATGATCTTAACCGAGTATGACATCCAGTACACCACCCAAAAAGCTATAAAAGGGAGTATACTAGCTGACCATCTGGCTCATCAGGCTATCGAAGACTATCAACCCATGAGATTTGACTTCCCAGACGAGGACATCATGAATTTGGACAACGTTGAAAGTGACGGACCGTATGACGGGCCCGAAAAGGGATCCCGATGGACCCTGTATTTTGATGGTGCTTCAAATGCACTAGGAAACGGTATTGGCGCAGTGCTCATTTCTCCGGAAGGTTGTCACACTCCTTTCACGGCCCGACTTTGCTTCAGCTGCACAAATAACATGGCTGAGTATGAAGCTTGCATCTTTGGTCTCGAGGCTGCTATAGACTTGGGGATCAAATCTTTGACCGTATTTGGGGACTCGGCTTTGGTCATCAGCCAAATCAAAGGAGACTGGGATACCAAGCATCCTAATCTTATCCCATACAAAGAACATGTCCTGACATTGTTGCCGCATTTCGAGCAAATTACCTTCGAGCATTTCCCGTGAGAAGAGAATCAGTTAGCCGATGCTTTAGCCACAATGTCCTCCATGTTTAAACTCAACTGGGATAACGAGGCTCCCCGAATCACCATCAAGCGAATGGATGAAACGGCACATTGCCACGAGATTAATACCGAAGAAGTAGTGGAACAACCTTGGTTCCATGAAATCAAAAGGTATCTCGAGACTAGAGATTATCCTGAAGGAGCTTCCGTAAATGACAAGAAGTTCTTAAGGAAATTCGCTGCTAAGTTCTTCCTGAGCAATGACATCCTTTACAAACGAAGCCATGATTGTGTATTACTCCGATGTGTGGATAAAGCTGAAGCAGAGTTGATTATGACTGATATACACAGCGGCACATTTGGCACTCACTTGAGCGGGCATACAATGGCTAAGAAAATCCTAAGGGCAGGCTATTATTGGTCTACCATGGAAGCTGACTGCCATCAACATTCCCGTATTTGTCACAAGTGCCAAGTCTACGCTGACAAAGTTCATATTCCTCCGGTTCCCCTCAACGTCCTGACTGCTCCGTGGCCCTTTGCAATGTGGGGCATTGATATGATTGGAGAGATCAAGCCCACGGCTTCCAACGGACATCGCTTCATCCTAGTTGCCATTGACTACTTCACTAAATGGGTCGAAGCAGCTTCCTTCGCCTCTGTCACCAAAAATGTGGTTGCCCGCTTTATCAAGCAAAATCTCATATGTCGATATGGTGTTCCAGACAGGATCATTACGGACAACGGTACAAATCTGAATAACACAATGATCACTGCATTATGCGAACAGTTCAAGATTTATCATCACAATTCATCTCCCTATCGGTCGAAGATGAACGGTGCTGTTGAAGCGGCGAACAAAAACATTAAGAAGATCATTCAGAAAATGACAGTCACTTACAAAGACTGGCATGAGATGTTACCGTTTGCTCTGCATGGATACCGAACGACGACACGTACTTCAACTGGGGCAACCCAATTTTCTTTGGTTTATGGCATGGAAGCTGTTTTGCCTATGGAAGTCCAGATCCCTTCTCTAAGGATTATGAAGGATGCAGGTTTGAATGAAGATGATTGGATGCAGACCCGACTTGATCAACTCAATCTGATCGACGAGAAGCGACTTGCTGCTATATGCCACGGTCAGACATATCAAAAGCGGATGATCAAGGCCTTCAATAAGAAAGTCAGACGCCAAGTGTATCGAGTCGGGGATCTCGTAATCAAGCGGATTATCTTGCCGCAAAGTGATCCCAGGGGCAAATGGACTCCTACATATGAAGGACCATTTGTGATCAAAAACATATTTTCTGGTGGTGCAATGATTCTGACCACCATGGACGGCGACGATTTGCCGCACCCTGCGAACGCAGACATAGTCAAAAGATACTACGCATAAAATAACCCGACAAGTCGAAAACCCGAAAGGGCGGCTTGGGAAAAAATGGGCATCCCGGTGAACCGAAAACCCGAAAGGGCGGTTCAGGCAAAAATTAGGGATAAAAACGAAAAAATCTGTACACCCGGCAAGTCGAAAACCCGAAAGGGCGGCTTGGGCAAAAAGGGGTTTCCCGGTGGATCGAAAACCCGAAAGGGCGATTCAGGCAAAAGTTAGGGAATTAAAGCGTATGACTATGTCTCGTCGGATCACTTTAAAGACCATCTCTTCATCAACCAGTTCCAGACTTCTGATCAATCCAGTCATCGTCAAACAAAGCATTGAATGGACAGATATTCAGAGTTGTGAAAGCTATAGCGGAACGGAATCCCATGGAATTATTTCACATAGCCATCCTTTATTTTGTATAAAATCTTTCAATATTTACGACAAAATCCTCTTACTAGGATGATTGTCTCCTTTGTACAAATATACTCAAAGAAAATCAATACAAATACTTTTCCCAAAATTTGTGTCATTTCCCTTTTTATTTTTCTCTTGCACTATTTGTTTTATTTTGAGAAACGTCTAATGTTTTGTTAAATAGGCATATGCATTTGAAACATAATCACTTCCTAAATGAACCTAAGAAAAAGGACTACTGATAGGATGAAGGTACATATGGATATCTTGACACCCTTTCGAAGGAAACCCCCCAAGAGATTTGGAATCCACGTCCCTAGTAAACCCTGAGGTTTATCTCCAGCAGACTCTCGAGGCTTATCCCCAGTAAGGTTCTGGAAGATATTTCCCCGCAGAGCACGAACGTCTCTCCCGAGTTTTATTCAAAGTTATTCCCCACAAAGGCTTATAACTGGGTTATCCTCAGCTAACAGCCACAGAAGATCGCACTCGCCAGAATTCTTCCTATCCCCAGCGGAGTTCGTCAAGAGTTTCCCAACACAACTTATCAATATGATCCCCATAGGAGCTTATCCTTGTTATCCCCAGCCAGAGGATCCTCCAGAACTCATTTCCCCTCAGAGTTTAAGTTTCAGTATCCCTAGCCGAGCTAAAACTTCAAATTGTCAATCCCCAGCAGAGCCAGACTAATGAGCCTTCTCCCCACAGAGTCTTAGAAAGAGAAATCTTGAGTTCCCCAGTGAGATCGCCAGAGTTACTTCCCATCAAATTGAAGATTCTCAGTCTTACCTCCCCAGCATGAGTCTACTAGATTGATACTCCCCAGTAGAGGTCATCAGGAATTCTCTTCTCCAGCAGCAACCAAGGATTTATTTTCCCCGGCAGCAGTCAAGATGCTTTTATCTTCAGCCGCCTCGGATTCATTTATCCTCAGTAAGATAGCTCGTCAGCTTACATGCGCATTCATCACATTCATGTCATAAACATCGATGTCACGTATATTGCATCATGCATCATAACATTGCATACGACTAACTCTTTACCTTTTCAGGAAAGATCAGTCGACAGACTAAAATCATTCAACTTCAAGATTTCTGAAAACAGTTCACGGGTTCTCCAAGTAAACGGATGTTAACCTGTCACTTGTTCAGATTCTTCTTCAAGACTTCTGAAAACAGTTTATGGATTCTTCCCAACAACGGATGTTAATCTATCAACTTGTTCAGATGCAACTTTTGAAAACAGTTTATGGATTCTTCCCAACAACGGATGTTAATCTATCAACTTATTCAGATGCAACTTTTGAAAACAGTTTACGGACGCTTCCCAACAACGGGTGCTGCTCTATTGCTTATTCAACTTCAAGATTTCTGAAAACAGTTCACGGGTTCTCCAAGTAAACGGATGTTAACCTGTCACTTGTTCAGATTTTTCTTCAAGACTTCTGAAAACAGTTTATGGATTCTTCCCAACAACGGATGTTAATCTATCAACTTGTTCAGATGCAACTTTTGAAAACAGTTTACGGACGCTTCCCAACAACGGGTGCTGCTCTATTGCTTATTCAACTTCAAGATTTCTGAAAACAGTTCACGGGTTCTCCAAGTAAACGGATGTTAACCTGTCACTTGTTCAGATTTTTCTTCAAGACTTCTGAAAACAGTTTATGGATTCTTCCCAACAACGGATGTTAATCTATCAACTTGTTCAGATGCAACTTTTGAAAACAGTTTACGGACGCTTCCCAACAACGGATGCTGCTCCATTGCTTATTCAACTTCAAGATTTCTGAAAACAGTTCGCGGGTTCTCCAAGTAGCGGACGTTAACCTATCGCTTGTTCAGTTTCTTCTCCAAACCACTGAAAACAGTTTACAGATTCCTCCCAACGACGGATGTCAATCTATTGTTTGTTCAGACCCCCCAGTTCAGAGATGGTCCCAAGCCTGGACACCTTCCTGATATTCATTTCCAGATGGCATCTCTAAGCCCATCCCCGACAAGATTTCTGTCACTCTCCCAGATGGCATCGTTAAGCCCATCTCCAAATGGCATCTCTAAGCCCATTCCCGCATCCATTACTTTGACGAGTGCAAATTTCCGGGCACTATAGTGTCCAATCTCCCATTACCCTCGAGTCACGAAAGGCAAGCTTGCCAATCTAACTCTTCGGATTCAAGAAGATTGAACAGGGGCAACTGTTGTACACCAAAATTTGCCCTCCCATTTCTCATTGATTTCTCACCACAAAGCCCTTGAAGCTCAAGATCCAGTTAGGGTTTCATCTGCTCCAGACCTCTCCTTGCACTGTTGACTCAAATTAGGGTTTGTGTTTGCACAAAGATGCTTTGACCTAAAATGCCCAAGGTGACTTTCATGCTTCATATTGGACTCCCAGGTTTACCCATATCAAGTTTCAAGTCTTGATTCCAAGTTTTGCCCAGTCAATTGGACAGTTGACCTAGAAATCAACTGTATTGGGGAAAAAGTCAACTATGGCCAATTAACAGTCAAACCTCATGAAATTTGACCCACATCAACATTATGAACTCATATGAACCATTTGATCAAGTTTGGATCACAAATCCCCAAGAAACTTGATCAGATCACCAAAAGGGTAAAATGGTCATTTTTAGGGTTTTGACTGCACAAAGGCAATTTTTGACTGTTTGACCTAGCCAATGGCAAACCAAGCTCACACATGGACTCAAAGACCCCATGGAATTATCTTGACATGCTCAACAAACTCAAAAAAGATCCCAAGTACACAAGATTGACAGTTGAATTTCCCAGTCAATTGATCAATTTTGACTGTATACTGAAAAGTCAAACTTTGACTTTTTGGTCAAAATCAAGAGTCAAGATTCATTTTTCATCAAAACATGCCAAATCATGAAACTTGTTCACCAAGAAATCACAAAATGCAAATTAGGGTTTAAAATGGAATTTTTCATAACTTCGAATTTTTCTAAGTTATGGAAAACCCTAATTTTTTTCCAACTTTGCCCCACTTTTTCACCAAGAGCCATTTGGATTCAAACAAAAGTCCAAACATGAAAGTTGTAGCTTGTTGCATAATCTACAAATTTGTTTCACAAAGTTTTCTCATTTGAAGCTTGCATCTCAAGTTACAAATTTTTGAATAAGGGCACTAAACCATTCTTAACTTAGTGAATTTTTGACCTATTTTGACAAGGTTTTCTACCCCACTTCAAGGCCATTTTCCATACACTTCCACTTGGAATTTCAAATTGCACTTCAAAGATGGATGGTAGTACACATTCCAAGATTTCCAAAATGTCTAAGAACTTCTCAAACAACCTCATGGTTAGGGAGAATCGAATTTCACAATATAGCAAAAAACCACTTTGTTCATGACCAAGTTACATGTTCATAACCTTGCAATTTGAACTCAACATGCTTTAGATTAGATTACAGGTCCTTAAACCAAGTTACACTCATAAATTTAATGCATATTCTTTGTGCCAAGACCAAGTTCTTTGAGTTCAAGCTTTGTCTAGAGGATTAATCCCAATTTGGAAAAAGTAAACTATCCATTTTTGCAAAAGTTCACTTTATGTCAAATTGAAAATCAAGCAAGTACGTACCTGTATCTACTAGCACACTTGATAAAGTATCATTTCCACAACTTATTGAGATATGCAAAGCCATATTATGGTTCCTTCCCTCCTCCGGAAGCTCTTCATCACTGAAACCAAGATTGTTACACGAAGTAATATTTCCCACAATTCCATCAAATTGGTCAACCGTCACATCATGATCTACGAATGCCTGGTCCAAGACCTTCATCAAAGCTTCCCTATGGGCACCAGAATCTATTAGTAAAGCAAGCACAAAAATCTTGGAAGGAGTTTGCAATAGTTGGTCTACAATCTTGTATTCACTTCTCTTGATGAGTTTCAAGATCTCATCATCATCGGGGTGTGGGCTAGGTTCATTGGATCGGCCTATCTCAACCCTTGATTCAACATTCCTCGCCGGAATTTCTTCCGGTATAGGCCTTCTGACTTGAACTTCTGGTCTTTTCAATGGTACTGCCACAAAGATACGTCCGCTTCTTGTAACTCTGCTCACTTCAGCAATGTTAACAAAAGATGGCATTGGCGGTATAGGAACTTCCACCCCATTCTCAATCATTGCGGCATTATATTTGTATGGTATAGTTTGGTCCGAGTTGTAAGGCACAGGACCAGGTGGACAAATAATCAAGGGAGCAACAGGTGCAATTTGACTATCATAAACGATCTCTATTGGTTCAGGCATGTTGAATTGTGGTAATATAACATTAACTTCATCAACTGGGTCTCTGTCATGTGTAATAGTGATAACCCTTTGATCTAACAAATTTTGAATATCCTCTTTCACAATAGGGCAATCATCTCCTATTGAACAAAATTCACAAACGTCATAATCATTCTGATGCTTAAAGAAGGCAAGTCTTCTTAAGCTTTGATGTAACCTGATCAACGAGTCTCTTATGTGCTCAACTTGGAAAACTCGAAACTTTCCCAGACATCCTTCCACCATATTCACTGATGCTGCCCCATGTCGAGGCAAAGGATTATCTCGAACATTCGGGTTAACATCCTTGAAAGACAAAATACCGTTCTTAATTAACCTTTGTACATCCGCCTTCAAAGCAAAGATATTTTCATTATGCCCCAGCGACCCTTGGTGACACGCACAGAACTGATCCGCCTTGTACCAAGGAGAAGTATTATTCGGTGCTATAGGAGGAGGTTTCGTTGTTATAAAGTTTTTCCTGATCAGAGCGGGGAACAACTCAGTGTAAGTCATTGGAATGGCATCAAATTGCGGTTTCCTCGGTGAACGATTCTGGTTATTGAATTGATGAGCCTGTTGTCGAGGCTGCTGTTGAAATTTCCGTTGCTGAATTGGAGGGGCTTGATGAGTTGGGGTCACCATTTTTGGGAGGACAGCCGGAGTGACTGCCGTAACATGTGAATAGCCTCTCCTTGGTCTCCCAGGAAAAATTACACTGACATCTTGTTCTTTTCTCTTAGGAAAAACACTTCCAAACTTCTTGACACCACTAGACGTACTTCCTTCCTTAACCAAACGTCCCTCACGAATTCCTTCTTCCAGCCGCATGCCCATACTTACCATCTCAGTGAAGTCATTGGGCGCACTCGCAATCATTCTTTCATAATAGAAAGAACCTAAAGTTTTCAGGAATATCTTTGTCATTTCTTTCTCTTCAAGAGGGGGATAAATCTGAGCAGCAATCTCGCGCCACCTCTGGGCATATTCTTTAAAGGACTCTCTATCTTTTTGGGACATAGCCCGGAGTTGATCTCGGTCCAACGCCGTGTCAACATTGTACTTGTACTGGCGAACAAAAGCTTCACTAATATCATTGAAGTTACGGATCTGGGTGCTATCCAAACCCATGTACCATTTCAGAGCGGAACCAGTCAAACTATCTTTGAAGTAGTGAATTAATAAATTATGATCATCAGAATAAGTGGACATGTTTCTTACATACATGGTTAAATGACTTCGTGGGCACGAGTCACCTTTGTACCTTTCGAAGTCCGGAACTCTGAACTTGGCGGGAATTTTTACATTTGGAACTAAACACAAGTCATGAGCATTATTTCCTGTTGTACCCCAAAATTTTCCCTCCCATTTCTCATTGATTTCTCACCACAAAGCCCTTGAAGCTCAAGATCCAGTTAGGGTTTCATCTGCTCCAGACCTCTCCTTGCACTGTTGACTCAAATTAGGGTTTGTGTTTGCACAAAGATGCTTTGACCTAAAATGCCCAAGGTGACTTTCATGCTTCATATTGGACTCCCAGGTTTACCCATATCAAGTTTCAAGTCTTGATTCCAAGTTTTGCCCAGTCAATTGGACAGTTGACCTAGAAATCAACTGTATTGGGGAAAAAGTCAACTATGGCCAATTAACAGTCAAACCTCATGAAATTTGACCCACATCAACATTATGAACTCATATGAACCATTTGATCAAGTTTGGATCACAAATCCCCAAGAAACTTGATCAGATCACCAAAAGGGTAAAATAGTCATTTTAGGGTTTTGACTGCACAAAGGCAATTTTTGACTGTTTGACCTAGCCAATGGCAAACCAAGCTCACACATGGACTCAAAGACCCCATGGAATTATCTTGACATGCTCAAAAAACTTAAAAGATTCCAAGTACACAAGATTGACAGTTGAATTTCCCAGTCAATTGATCAATTTTGACTGTATACTGAAAAGTCAAACTTTGACTTTTTGGTCAAAATCAAGAGTCAAGATTCATTTTTCATCAAAACATGCCAAATCATGAAACTTGTTCACCAAGAAATCACAAAATGCAAATTAGGGTTTAAAATGGAATTTTTCATAACTTCGAATTTTTCTAAGTTATGGAAAACCCTAATTTTTTTCCAACTTTGCCCCACTTTTTCACCAAGATCCATTTGGATTCAAAC
The DNA here is from genome assembly GCA_948472305.1 of Vicia faba. NCBI lineage: Eukaryota > Viridiplantae > Streptophyta > Magnoliopsida > Fabales > Fabaceae > Vicia > Vicia faba. Next base: position 1,678,763,678 of record OX451736.1, on the reverse strand, counting down.
AAAAGTCCAAACATGAAAGTTGTAGCTTGTTGCATAATCTACAACTTTGTTTCACAAAGTTTTCTCATTTGAAGCTTGCATCTCAAGTTACAAATTTTTGAATAAGGGCACTAAACCATTCTTAACTTAGTGAATTTTTGACCTATTTTGACAAGGTTTTCTACCCCACTTCAAGGCCATTTTCCATACACTTCCACTTGGAATTTCAAATTGCACTTCAAAGATGGATGGTATTACACATTCCAAGCTTTCCAAAATGTCTAAGAACTTCTCAAACAACCTCATGGTTAGGGAGAATCGAATTTCACAATATAGCAAAAAACCACTTTGTTCATGACCAAGTTACATGTTCATAACCTTGCAATTTGAACTCAACATGCTTTAGATTAGATTACAGGTCCTTAAACCAAGTTACACTCATAAATTTAATGCATATTCTTTGTGCCAAGACCAAGTTCTTTGAGTTCAAGCTTTGTCTAGAGGATTAATCCCAATTTGGAAAAAGTAAACTATCCATTTTTGCAAAAGTTCACTTTATGTCAAATTGAAAATCAAGCAAGTACGAACCTGTATCTACTAGCACACTTGATAAAGTATCATTTCCACAACTTATTGAGATATGCAAAGCCATATTATGGTTCCTTCCCTCCTCCGGAAGCTCTTCATCACTGAAACCAAGATTGTTACACGAAGTAATATTTCCCACAATTCCATCAAATTGGTCAACCGTCACATCATGATCTACGAATGCCTGGTCCAAGACCTTCATCAAAGCTTCCCTATGGGCACCAGAATCTATTAGTAAAGCAAGCACAAAAATCTTGGAAGGAGTTTGCAATAGTTGGTCTACAATCTTGTATTCACTTCTCTTGATGAGTTTCAAGATCTCATCATCATCGGGGTGTGGGCTAGGTTCATTGGATCGGCCTATCTCAACCCTTGATTCAACATTCCTCGCCGGAATTTCTTCCGGTATAGGCCTTCTGACTTGAACTTCTGGTCTTTTCAATGGTACTGCCACAAAGATACGTCCGCTTCTTGTAACTCTGCTCACTTCAGCAATGTTAACAAAAGATGGCATTGGCGGTATAGGAACTTCCACCCCATTCTCAATCATTGCGGCATTATATTTGTATGGTATAGTTTGGTCCGAGTTGTAAGGCACAGGACCAGGTGGACAAATAATCAAGGGAGCAACAGGTGCAATTTGACTGTCATAAACGATCTCTATTGGTTCAGGCATGTTGAATTGTGGTAATATAACATTAACTTCATCAATTGGGTCTCTGTCATGTGTAATAGTGATAACCCTTTGATCTAACAATTTTTGAATATCCTCTTTCACAATAGGGCAATCATCTCCTATTGAACAAAATTCACAAACGTCATAATCATTCTGATGCTTAAAGAAGGCGAGTCTTCTTAAGCTTTGATGTAACCTGATCAACGAGTCTCTTATGTGCTCAACTTGGAAAACTCGAAACTTTCCCAGACATCCTTCCACCATATTCACTGATGTTGCCCCATGTCGAGGCAAAGGATTATCTCGAACATTCGGGTTAACATCCTTGAAAGACAAAATACCGTTCTTAATTAACCTTTGTACATCCGCCTTCAAAGCAAAGATATTTTCATTATGCCCCAACGACCCTTGGTGACACGCACAGAACTGATCCGCCTTGTACCAAGGAGAAGTATTATTTGGTGCTATAGGAGGAGGTTTCGTCGTTATAAAGTTTTTCCTGATCAGAGCGGGGAACAACTCAGTGTAAGTCATTGGAATGGCATCAAATTGCGGTTTCCTCGGTGAACGATTCTGGTTATTGAATTAATGAGCCTGTTGTCGAGGCTGCTGTTGAAATTTCCGTTGCTGAATTGGAGGGGCTTGATGAGTTGGGGTCACCATTTTTGGGAGGACAGCCGGAGTGACTGCCGTAACATGTGAATAGCCTCTCCTTGGTCTCCCAGGAAAAATTACACTGACATCTTGTTCTTTTCTCTTAGGAAAAACACTTCCAAACTTCTTGACACCACTAGACATACTTCCTTCCTTAACCAAACGTCCCTCACGAATTCCTTCTTCCAGCCGCATGCCCATACTTACCATCTCAGTGAAGTCATTGGGCGCACTCGCAATCATTCTTTCATAATAGAAAGAACCTAAAGTTTTCAGGAATATCTTTGTCATTTCTTTCTCTTCAAGAGGGGGATAAATCTGAGCAGCAATCTCGCGCCACCTCTGGGCATATTCTTTAAAGGACTCTCTATCTTTTTGGGACATAGCCCGGAGTTGATCTCGGTCCAACGCCGTGTCAACATTGTACTTGTACTGGCGAACAAAAGCTTCACTAATATCATTGAAGTTACGGATCTGGGTGCTATCCAAACCCATGTACCATTTCAGAGCGGAACCAGTCAAACTATCTTTGAAGTAGTGAATTAATAAATTATGATCATCAGAATAAGTGGACATGTTTCTTACATACATGGTTAAATGACTTCGTGGGCACGAGTCACCTTTGTACCTTTCGAAGTCCGGAACTCTGAACTTGGCGGGAATTTTTACATTTGGAACTAAACACAAGTCATGAGCATTATTTCCTGTTGTACCCCAAAATTTTCCCTCCCATTTCTCATTGATTTCTCACCACAAAGCCCTTGAAGCTCAAGATCCAGTTAGGGTTTCATCTGCTCCAGACCTCTCCTTGCACTGTTGACTCAAATTAGGGTTTGTGTTTGCACAAAGATGCTTTGACCTAAAATGCCCAAGGTGACTTTCATGCTTCATATTGGACTCCCAGGTTTACCCATATCAAGTTTCAAGTCTTGATTCCAAGTTTTGCCCAGTCAATTGGACAGTTGACCTAGAAATCAACTGTATTGGGGAAAAAGTCAACTATGGCCAATTAACAGTCAAACCTCATGAAATTTGACCCACATCAACATTATGAACTCATATGAACCATTTGATCAAGTTTGGATCACAAATCCCCAAGAAACTTGATCAGATCACCAAAAGGGTAAAATAGTCATTTTAGGGTTTTGACTGCACAAAGGCAATTTTTGACTGTTTGACCTAGCCAATGGCAAACCAAGCTCACACATGGACTCAAAGACCCCATGGAATTATCTTGACATGCTCAAAAAACTTAAAAGATTCCAAGTACACAAGATTGACAGTTGAATTTCCCAGTCAATTGATCAATTTTGACTGTATACTGAAAAGTCAAACTTTGACTTTTTGGTCAAAATCAAGAGTCAAGATTCATTTTTCATCAAAACATGCCAAATCATGAAACTTGTTCACCAAGAAATCACAAAATGCAAATTAGGGTTTAAAATGGAATTTTTCATAACTTCGAATTTTTCTAAGTTATGGAAAACCCTAATTTTTTTCCAACTTTGCCCCACTTTTTCACCAAGATCCATTTGGATTCAAACAAAAGTCCAAACATGAAAGTTGTAGCTCGTTGCATAATCTACAACTTTGTTTCACAAAGTTTTCTCATTTGAAGCTTGCATCTCAAGTTACAAATTTTTGAATAAGGGCACTAAACCATTCTTAACTTAGTGAATTTTTGACCTATTTTGACAAGGTTTTCTACCCCACTTCAAGGCCATTTTCCATACACTTCCACTTGGAATTTCAAATTGCATTTCAAAGATGGATGGTAGTACACATTCCAAGCTTTCCAAAATGTCTAAGAACTTCTCAAACAACCTCATGGTTAGGGAGAATCGAATTTCACAATATAGCAAAAAACCACTTTGTTCATGACCAAGTTACATGTTCATAACCTTGCAATTTGAACTCAACATGCTTTAGATTAGATTACAGGTCCTTAAACCAAGTTACACTCATAAATTTAATGCATATTCTTTGTGCCAAGACCAAGTTCTTTGAGTTCAAGCTTTGTCTAGAGGATTAATCCCAATTTGGAAAAAGTAAACTATCCATTTTTGCAAAAGTTCACTTTATGTCAAATTGAAAATCAAGCAAGTACGAACCTGTATCTACTAGCACACTTGATAAAGTATCATTTCCACAACTTATTGAGATATGCAAAGCCATATTATGGTTCCTTCCCTCCTCCGGAAGCTCTTCATCACTGAAACCAAGATTGTTACACGAAGTAATATTTCCCACAATTCCATCAAATTGGTCAACCGTCACATCATGATCTACGAATGCCTGGTCCAAGACCTTCATCAAAGCTTCCCTATGGGCACCAGAATCTATTAGTAAAGCAAGCACAAAAATCTTGGAAGGAGTTTGCAATAGTTGGTCTACAATCTTGTATTCACTTCTCTTGATGAGTTTCAAGATCTCATCATCATCGGGGTGTGGGCTAGGTTCATTGGATCGGCCTATCTCAACCCTTGATTCAACATTCCTCGCCGGAATTTCTTCCGGTATAGGCCTTCTGACTTGAACTTCTGGTCTTTTCAATGGTACTGCCACAAAGATACGTCCGCTTCTTGTAACTCTGCTCACTTCAGCAATGTTAACAAAAGATGGCATTGGCGGTATAGGAACTTCCACCCCATTCTCAATCATTGCGGCATTATATTTGTATGGTATAGTTTGGTCCGAGTTGTAAGGCACAGGACCAGGTGGACAAATAATCAAGGGAGCAACAGGTGCAATTTGACTGTCATAAACGATCTCTATTGGTTCAGGCATGTTGAATTGTGGTAATATAACATTAACTTCATCAACTGGGTCTCTGTCATGTGTAATAGTGATAACCCTTTGATCTAACAATTTTTGAATATCCTCTTTCACAATAGGGCAATCATCTCCTATTGAACAAAATTCACAAACGTCATAATCATTCTGATGCTTAAAGAAGGCGAGTCTTCTTAAGCTTTGATGTAACCTGATCAACGAGTCTCTTATGTGCTCAACTTGGAAAACTCGAAACTTTCCCAGACATCCTTCCACCATATTCACTGAAGCTGCCCCATGTCGAGGCAAAGGATTATCTCGAACATTCGGGTTAACATCCTTGAAAGACAAAATACCGTTCTTAATTAACCTTTGTACATCCGCCTTCAAAGCAAAGATATTTTCATTATGCCCCAGCGACCCTTGGTGACACGCACAGAACTGATCCGCCTTGTACCAAGGAGAAGTATTATTCGGTGCTATAGGAGGAGGTTTCGTCGTTATAAAGTTTTTCCTGATCAGAGCGGGGAACAACTCAGTGTAAGTCATTGGAATGGTATCAAATTGCGGTTTCCTCGGTGAACGATTCTGGTTATTGAATTGATGAGCCTGTTGTCGAGGCTGCTGTTGAAATTTCCGTTGCTGAATTGGAGGGGCTTGATGAGTTGGGGTCACCATTTTTGGGAGGACAGCCGGAGTGACTGCCGTAACATGTGAATAGCCTCTCCTTGGTCTCCCAGGAAAAATTACACTGACATCTTGTTCTTTTCTCTTAGGAAAAACACTTCCAAACTTCTTGACACCACTAGACGTACTTCCTTCCTTAACCAAACGTCCCTCACGAATTCCTTCTTCCAGCCGCATGCCCATACTTACCATCTCAGTGAAGTCATTGGGCGCACTCGCAATCATTCTTTCATAATAGAAAGAACCTAAAGTTTTCAGGAATATCTTTGTCATTTCTTTCTCTTCAAGAGGGGGATAAATCTGAGCAGCAATCTCGCGCCACCTCTGGGCATATTCTTTAAAGGACTCTCTATCTTTTTGGGACATAGCCCGGAGTTGATCTCGGTCCAACGCCATGTCAACATTGTACTTGTACTGGCGAACAAAAGCTTCACTAATATCATTGAAGTTACGGATCCGGGTGCTATCCAAACCCATGTACCATTTCAGAGCGGAACCAATCAAACTATCTTTGAAGTAGTGAATTAATAAATTATGATCATCAGAATAAGTGGACATGTTTCTTACATACATGGTTAAATGACTTCGTGGGCACGAGTCACCTTTGTACCTTTCGAAGTCCGGAACTTTGAACTTGGCGGGAATTTTTACATTTGGAACTAAACACAAGTCATGAGCATTATTTCCTGTTGTACCCCAAAATTTTCCCTCCCATTTCTCATTGATTTCTCACCACAAAGCCCCTGAAGCTCAAGATCCAGTTAGGGTTTCATCTGCTCCAGACCTCTCCTTGCACTGTTGACTCAAATTAGGGTTTGTGTTTGCACAAAGATGCTTTGACCTAAAATGCCCAAGGTGACTTTCATGCTTCATATTGGACTCCCAGGTTTACCCATATCAAGTTTCAAGTCTTGATTCCAAGTTTTGCCCAGTCAATTGGACAGTTGACCTAGAAATCAACTGTATTGGGGAAAAAGTCAACTATGGCCAATTAACAGTCAAACCTCATGAAATTTGACCCACATCAACATTATGAACTCATATGAACCATTTGATCAAGTTTGGATCACAAATCCCCAAGAAACTTGATCAGATCACCAAAAGGGTAAAATAGTCATTTTAGGGTTTTGACTGCACAAAGGCAATTTTTGACTGTTTGACCTAGCCAATGGCAAACCAAGCTCACACATGGACTCAAAGACCCCATGGAATTATCTTGACATGCTCAAAAAACTTAAAAGATTCCAAGTACACAAGATTGACAGTTGAATTTCCCAGTCAATTGATCAATTTTGACTGTATACTGAAAAGTCACACTTTGACTTTTTGGTCAAAATCAAGAGTCAAGATTCATTTTTCATCAAAACATGCCAAATCATGAAACTTGTTCACCAAGAAATCACAAAATGCAAATTAGGGTTTAAAATGGAATTTTTCATAACTTAGAATTTTTCTATGTTATGGAAAACCCTAATTTTTTTCCAACTTTGCCCCACTTTTTCACCAAGATCCATTTGGATTCAAACAAAAGTCCAAACATGAAAGTTGTAGCTTGTTGCATAATCTACAACTTTGTTTCACAAAGTTTTCTCATTTGAAGCTTGCATCTCAAGTTACAAATTTTTGAACAAGGGCACTAAACCATTCTTAACTTAGTGAATTTTTGACCTATTTTGACAAGGTTTTCTACCCCACTTCAAGGCCATTTTCCATACACTTCCACTTGGAATTTCAAATTTAACTTCAAAGATGGATGGTAGTACACATTCCAAGCTTTTCAAAATGTCCAAGAACTTCTCAAGCAACCTCATGGTTAGGGAGAATCGAATTTCACAATATAGCAAAAAACCACTTTGTTCATGACCAAGTTACATGTTCATAACCTTGCAATTTGAACTCAGCATGCTTTAGATTAGATTACAGGTCCTTAAACCAAGTTACACTCATAAATTTAATGCATATTCTTTGTGCCAAGACCAAGTTCTTTGAGTTCAAGCTTTGTCTAGAGGATTAATCCCAATTTGGAAAAAGTAAACTATCCATTTTTGCAAAAGTTCACTTTATGTCAAATTGAAAATCAAGCAAGTACGAACCTGTATCTACTAGCACACTTGATAAAGTATCATTTCCACAACTTATTGAGATATGCAAAGCCATATTATGGTTCCTTCCCTCCTCCGGAAGCTCTTCATCACTGAAACCAAGATTGTTACACGAAGTAATATTTCCCACAATTCCATCAAATTGGTCAACCGTCACATCATGATCTACGAATGCCTGGTCCAAGACCTTCATCAAAGCTTCCCTATGGGCACCAGAATCTATTAGTAAAGCAAGCACAAAAATCTTGGAAGGAGTTTGCAATAGTTGGTCTACAATCTTGTATTCACTTCTCTTGATGAGTTTCAAGATCTCATCATCATCGGGGTGTGGGATAGGTTCATTGGATCGGCCTATCTCAACCCTTGATTCAACATTCCTCGCCGGAATTTCTTCCGGTATAGGCCTTCTGACTTGAACTTCTGGTCTTTTCAATGGTACTGCCACAAAGATACGTCCGCTTCTTGTAACTCTGCTCACTTCAGCAATGTTAACAAAAGATGGCATTGGCGGTATAGGAACTTCCACCCCATTCTCAATCATTGCGGCATTATATTTGTATGGTATAGTTTGGTCCGAGTTGTAAGGCACAGGACCAGGTGGACAAATAATCAAGGGAGCAACAGGTGCAATTTGACTGTCATAAACGATCTCTATTGGTTCAGGCATGTTGAATTGTGGTAATATAACATTAACTTCATCAACTGGGTCTCTGTCATGTGTAATAGTGATAACCCTTTGATCTAACAATTTTTGAATATCCTCTTTCACAATAGGGCAATCATCTCCTATTGAACAAAATTCACAAACGTCATAATCATTCTGATGCTTAAAGAAGGCGAGTCTTCTTAAGCTTTGATGTAACCTGATCAACGAGTCTCTTATGTGCTCAACTTGGAAAACTCGAAACTTTCCCAGACATCCTTCCACCATATTCACTGAAGCTGCCCCATGTCGAGGCAAAGGATTATCTCGAACATTCGGGTTAACATCCTTGAAAGACAAAATACCGTTCTTAATTAACCTTTGTACATCCGCCTTCAAAGCAAAGATATTTTCATTATGCCCCAGCGACCCTTGGTGACACGCACAGAACTGATCCGCCTTGTACCAAGGAGAAGTATTATTCGGTGCTATAGGAGGAGGTTTCGTCGTTATAAAGTTTTTCCTGATCAAAGCGGGGAACAACTCAGTGTAAGTCATTGGAATGGTATCAAATTGCGGTTTCCTCGGTGAACGATTCTGGTTATTGAATTGATGAGCCTGTTGTCGAGGCTGCTGTTGAAATTTCCGTTGCTGAATTGGAGGGGCTTGATGAGTTGGGGTCACCATTTTTGGGAGGACAGCCGGAGTGACTGCCGTAACATGTGAATAGCCTCTCCTTGGTCTCCCAGGAAAAATTACACTGACATCTTGTTCTTTTCTCTTAGGAAAAACACTTCCAAACTTCTTGACACCACTAGACGTACTTCCTTCCTTAACCAAACGTCCCTCACGAATTCCTTCTTCCAGCCGCATGCCCATACTTACCATCTCAGTGAAGTCATTGGGCGCACTCGCAATCATTCTTTCATAATAGAAAGAACCTAAAGTTTTCAGGAATATCTTTGTCATTTCTTTCTCTTCAAGAGGGGGATAAATCTGAGCAGCAATCTCGCGCCACCTCTGGGCATATTCTTTAAAGGACTCTCTATCTTTTTGGGACATAGCCCGGAGTTGATCTCGGTCCAACGCCATGTCAACATTGTACTTGTACTGGCGAACAAAAGCTTCACTAATATCATTGAAGTTACGGATCCGGGTGCTATCCAAACCCATGTACCATTTCAGAGCGGAACCAGTCAAACTATCTTTGAAGTAGTGAATTAATAAATTATGATCATCAGAATAAGTGGACATGTTTCTTACATACATGGTTAAATGACTTCGTGGGCACGAGTCACCTTTGTACCTTTCGAAGTCCGGAACTTTGAACTTGGCGGGAATTTTTACATTTGGAACTAAACACAAGTCATGAGCATTATTTCCTGTTGTACCCCAAAATTTTCCCTCCCATTTCTCATTGATTTCTCACCACAAAGCCCCTGAAGCTCAAGATCCAGTTAGGGTTTCATCTGCTCCAGACCTCTCCTTGCACTGTTGACTCAAATTAGGGTTTGTGTTTGCACAAAGATGCTTTGACCTAAAATGCCCAAGGTGACTTTCATGCTTCATATTGGACTCCCAGGTTTACCCATATCAAGTTTCAAGTCTTGATTCCAAGTTTTGCCCAGTCAATTGGACAGTTGACCTAGAAATCAACTGTATTGGGGAAAAAGTCAACTATGGCCAATTAACAGTCAAACCTCATGAAATTTGACCCACATCAACATTATGAACTCATATGAACCATTTGATCAAGTTTGGATCACAAATCCCCAAGAAACTTGATCAGATCACCAAAAGGGTAAAATAGTCATTTTAGGGTTTTGACTGCACAAAGGCAATTTTTGACTGTTTGACCTAGCCAATGGCAAACCAAGCTCACACATGGACTCAAAGACCCCATGGAATTATCTTGACATGCTCAAAAAACTTAAAAGATTCCAAGTACACAAGATTGACAGTTGAATTTCCCAGTCAATTGATCAATTTTGACTGTATACTGAAAAGTCACACTTTGACTTTTTGGTCAAAATCAAGAGTCAAGATTCATTTTTCATCAAAACATGCCAAATCATGAAACTTGTTCACCAAGAAATCACAAAATGCAAATTAGGGTTTAAAATGGAATTTTTCATAACTTAGAATTTTTCTATGTTATGGAAAACCCTAATTTTTTTCCAACTTTGCCCCACTTTTTCACCAAGATCCATTTGGATTCAAACAAAAGTCCAAACATGAAAGTTGTAGCTTGTTGCATAATCTACAACTTTGTTTCACAAAGTTTTCTCATTTGAAGCTTGCATCTCAAGTTACAAATTTTTGAACAAGGGCACTAAACCATTCTTAACTTAGTGAATTTTTGACCTATTTTGACAAGGTTTTCTACCCCACTTCAAGGCCATTTTCCATACACTTCCACTTGGAATTTCAAATTTAACTTCAAAGATGGATGGTAGTACACATTCCAAGCTTTTCAAAATGTCCAAGAACTTCTCAAGCAACCTCATGGTTAGGGAGAATCGAATTTCACAATATAGCAAAAAACCACTTTGTTCATGACCAAGTTACATGTTCATAACCTTGCAATTTGAACTCAGCATGCTTTAGATTAGATTACAGGTCCTTAAACCAAGTTACACTCATAAATTTAATGCATATTCTTTGTGCCAAGACCAAGTTCTTTGAGTTCAAGCTTTGTCTAGAGGATTAATCCCAATTTGGAAAAAGTAAACTATCCATTTTTGCAAAAGTTCACTTTATGTCAAATTGAAAATCAAGCAAGTACGAACCTGTATCTACTAGCACACTTGATAAAGTATCATTTCCACAACTTATTGAGATATGCAAAGCCATATTATGGTTCCTTCCCTCCTCCGGAAGCTCTTCATCACTGAAACCAAGATTGTTACACGAAGTAATATTTCCCACAATTCCATCAAATTGGTCAACCGTCACATCATGATCTACGAATGCCTGGTCCAAGACCTTCATCAAAGCTTCCCTATGGGCACCAGAATCTATTAGTAAAGCAAGCACAAAAATCTTGGAAGGAGTTTGCAATAGTTGGTCTACAATCTTGTATTCACTTCTCTTGATGAGTTTCAAGATCTCATCATCATCGGGGTGTGGGATAGGTTCATTGGATCGGCCTATCTCAACCCTTGATTCAACATTCCTCGCCGGAATTTCTTCCGGTATAGGCCTTCTGACTTGAACTTCTGGTCTTTTCAATGGTACTGCCACAAAGATACGTCCGCTTCTTGTAACTCTGCTCACTTCAGCAATGTTAACAAAAGATGGCATTGGCGGTATAGGAACTTCCACCCCATTCTCAATCATTGCGGCATTATATTTGTATGGTATAGTTTGGTCCGAGTTGTAAGGCACAGGACCAGGTGGACAAATAATCAAGGGAGCAACAGGTGCAATTTGACTGTCATAAACGATCTCTATTGGTTCAGGCATGTTGAATTGTGGTAATATAACATTAACTTCATCAACTGGGTCTCTGTCATGTGTAATAGTGATAACCCTTTGATCTAACAATTTTTGAATATCCTCTTTCACAATAGGGCAATCATCTCCTATTGAACAAAATTCACAAACGTCATAATCATTCTGATGCTTAAAGAAGGCGAGTCTTCTTAAGCTTTGATGTAACCTGATCAACGAGTCTCTTATGTGCTCAACTTGGAAAACTCGAAACTTTCCCAGACATCCTTCCACCATATTCACTGAAGCTGCCCCATGTCGAGGCAAAGGATTATCTCGAACATTCGGGTTAACATCCTTGAAAGACAAAATACCGTTCTTAATTAACCTTTGTACATCCGCCTTCAAAGCAAAGATATTTTCATTATGCCCCAGCGACCCTTGGTGACACGCACAGAACTGATCCGCCTTGTACCAAGGAGAAGTATTATTCGGTGCTATAGGAGGAGGTTTCGTCGTTATAAAGTTTTTCCTGATCAAAGCGGGGAACAACTCAGTGTAAGTCATTGGAATGGTATCAAATTGCGGTTTCCTCGGTGAACGATTCTGGTTATTGAATTGATGAGCCTGTTGTCGAGGCTGCTGTTGAAATTTCCGTTGCTGAATTGGAGGGGCTTGATGAGTTGGGGTCACCATTTTTGGGAGGACAGCCGGAGTGACTGCCGTAACATGTGAATAGCCTCTCCTTGGTCTCCCAGGAAAAATTACACTGACATCTTGTTCTTTTCTCTTAGGAAAAACACTTCCAAACTTCTTGACACCACTAGACGTACTTCCTTCCTTAACCAAACGTCCCTCACGAATTCCTTCTTCCAGCCGCATGCCCATACTTACCATCTCAGTGAAGTCATTGGGCGCACTCGCAATCATTCTTTCATAATAGAAAGAACCTAAAGTTTTCAGGAATATCTTTGTCATTTCTTTCTCTTCAAGAGGGGGATAAATCTGAGCAGCAATCTCGCGCCACCTCTGGGCATATTCTTTAAAGGACTCTCTATCTTTTTGGGACATAGCCCGGAGTTGATCTCGGTCCAACGCCATGTCAACATTGTACTTGTACTGGCGAACAAAAGCTTCACTAATATCATTGAAGTTACGGATCCGGGTGCTATCCAAACCCATGTACCATTTCAGAGCGGAACCAGTCAAACTATCTTTGAAGTAGTGAATTAATAAATTATGATCATCAGAATAAGTGGACATGTTTCTTACATACATGGTTAAATGACTTCGTGGGCACGAGTCACCTTTGTACCTTTCGAAGTCCGGAACTTTGAACTTGGCGGGAATTTTTACATTTGGAACTAAACACAAGTCATGAGCATTATTTCCTGTTGTACCCCAAAATTTTCCCTCCCATTTCTCATTGATTTCTCACCACAAAGCCCTTGAAGCTCAAGATCCAGTTAGGGTTTCATCTGCTCCAGACCTCTCCTTGCACTGTTGACTCAAATTAGGGTTTGTGTTTGCACAAAGATGCTTTGACCTAAAATGCCCAAGGTGACTTTCATGCTTCATATTGGACTCCCAGGTTTACCCATATCAAGTTTCAAGTCTTGATTCCAAGTTTTGCCCAGTCAATTGGACAGTTGACCTAGAAATCAACTGTATTGGGGAAAAAGTCAACTATGGCCAATTAACAGTCAAACCTCATGAAATTTGACCCACATCAACATTATGAACTCATATGAACCATTTGATCAAGTTTGGATCACAAATCCCCAAGAAACTTGATCAGATCACCAAAAGGGTAAAATAGTCATTTTAGGGTTTTGACTGCACAAAGGCAATTTTTGACTGTTTGACCTAGCCAATGGCAAACCAAGCTCACACATGGACTCAAAGACCCCATGGAATTATCTTGACATGCTCAAAAAACTTAAAAGATTCCAAGTACACAAGATTGACAGTTGAATTTCCCAGTCAATTGATCAATTTTGACTGTATACTGAAAAGTCACACTTTGACTTTTTGGTCAAAATCAAGAGTCAAGATTCATTTTTCATCAAAACATGCCAAATCATGAAACTTGTTCACCAAGAAATCACAAAATGCAAATTAGGGTTTAAAATGGAATTTTTCATAACTTAGAATTTTTCTATGTTATGGAAAACCCTAATTTTTTTCCAACTTTGCCCCACTTTTTCACCAAGATCCATTTGGATTCAAACAAAAGTCCAAACATGAAAGTTGTAGCTTGTTGCATAATCTACAACTTTGTTTCACAAAGTTTTCTCATTTGAAGCTTGCATCTCAAGTTACAAATTTTTGAACAAGGGCACTAAACCATTCTTAACTTAGTGAATTTTTGACCTATTTTGACAAGGTTTTCTACCCCACTTCAAGGCCATTTTCCATACACTTCCACTTGGAATTTCAAATTGAACTTCAAAGATGGATGGTAGTACACATTCCAAGCTTTTCAAAATGTCCAAGAACTTCTCAAGCAACCTCATGGTTAGGGAGAATCGAATTTCACAATATAGCAAAAAACCACTTTGTTCATGACCAAGTTACATGTTCATAACCTTGCAATTTGAACTCAGCATGCTTTAGATTAGATTACAGGTCCTTAAACCAAGTTACACTCATAAATTTAATGCATATTCTTTGTGCCAAGACCAAGTTCTTTGAGTTCAAGCTTTGTCTAGAGGATTAATCCCAATTTGGAAAAAGTAAACTATCCATTTTTGCAAAAGTTCACTTTATGTCAAATTGAAAATCAAGCAAGTACAAACCAAATCCTTTTGGCACAAGATTATGAACAAATTACTCTGATCAAGAGAAGCTTTGCAGCAGGATTAGAGGTCCCCTACTGACCTAAAACATCAAGTTGCATTTTGTTGCTTAAGAGTGAAGAAAAGTGCCATAACATAACACAACTTCCATCTCAGCTTAGATACACAAGAACAAAGTTATCAAACACATTAGAGACATCATAACCAAGCTATTGCACGAGCCATTTGCCTCCAAAACACCATCAAACCAAAAAACACCATCAAACTGCAAAAACAGAGTTGCCTCTGCAGTTTGAGTGCCAACTCCTATTCCTCTCAAGCACTCTTGCCAAAACCAGTTCATACACATTCCCTAGCACCTATGCAAGCTAACCATGCCTTGAAACACGACCTGTAACTCCTCTAACAAGTTCCACCATTTTCACTTTTCCATTTTGCAGTTGAAGTTCTACAGCTCAGTTCAAGGTGTCTCAAGGCAAAGTAGGTATTGGAACAGCATCACCACACCTCAAGGAAGCTATACCAACCAGTATCTTGCTCTGAAAGCTCCCCATTTGACAGTTAGAACTTTAGCTGAACAGGTATTTTGATGAACTCGTATCTCTCTTATCATGCATCATTAGCCTTAAGTTTGTGAATAAACAATGTCCTATTCATGCCACTGAACATGTACATTCTTTTACTTTTCATTTCTTTTGCCTGAGTAGAGAGAATTTAAAGTTTGAAAATGGCAGAAAAACTAGGTTAAGATTTGGGGGAGGAGAAATTCTCCCTCATCTTAGAGAGTTAGATCAAGTTATGCATATGGTTAGAATCGTGATTTCATGCTTAACATCTTTTGTGTTGGAAGTTTGTTCAAAAAATCAAAGAATCAGGATTTCAAACAAAGCTTGCAGGCGCGCGTTTTTTGGTTCAGAGGTTGAAGAAGAAGTGGATTGGGCTGGGCTTGTGCTGTATTTTCTGTTCATACCACATAAATTGCTTTTGCACCTCCAAGGCCCTTTTGCTTATTTATTTAACTTTTTGACTTTTTTCTTTTTTGATTGACTTTGTTTATTTTTTCTCATGACATAAAAAATATAAAAATATTTTTCTCACCATTTTTTTATTTATTAGGTATTTATATGATTTTCTTTTGATTAATACTTAAATAAATAAATATATACATTTTATTAAAATATTGAGAAATAGGTAGAAATATTTTTATTTTCATTTTTTTATTTTATTATACATGTTTCTTATTTAATACATGTTTAAAATAATATATATATATATATATATATATATATATATATATATATATATATATATATATATATATATATATATATATATATATATATATATATATATATATATATATATATATATATATATATATATATATATATATATATATATATTAATATATTTAGGATAAATACATAATATATACCCTTGTATTTTTATAATTAGTATTTAATATAAAAATACATTTTTTTCAAATATACTTTATTTCATTGTTTGTGTATGTAAATCATAAATATTATTTGAATTAATTCATTAATGTCCCCTTTGATCTAAAAATTAGGGTTTTACCCTAAATTTGAGAATACTTCAAAAATAATACTTTTTTATTTTCTTTTCTTGTTTTACATAAATAATACCTTTTTCATACACATAAAAATTCCTTTTGCATTCTTGCATATTTGTTTTATTTACCATTTAAATTATACATTTATTTATCTTGTAAATATTCATGGAAAATGATGTAATAGTTTAGGTTTAATTTTTTGTCTAAATATACCCCATTTGAAACATTGTACCCCCCTCCCCATATTATTGTGTTGTAATAGCGTAGGAATTTAAATTTCGCACTTTATCGCTTTCTAAACATACTATGCTAGAATTAGGGTTTTGTATGCGAATAAAAATGAACAAAATAGTTGGACCTAATACAAGATAAATGAGCATGAAAAAATGGACAACACATTTCACACTTGCACCCCTAGGGTATTCCACTTTGTTGCCTTCAAATAATTGGGCCATGTTGCATGTTGAACTTCTTTGGGTAAAACAAACAATCAAATGATCATAGTCCCTCAAAATGTTGCTTAAATGAATGATCAAGTCCCTTTTAAAGAAAATTGCCCAAAGACATTTAACACTATTGCAATTATGGTCTAAACGATGACCCACGCCTGTCCCTTCAACCTCCTAAGACAAGATTGTCCACCAAATGCAATGGTGGAACAAAATTGTCAAAAGGTTTAAAGCATAATAAAAATCTTTGAGAAAACTTTAGGGTAGATGAACTCTTAAGTACTTGTTAACTTTCCAAGAAAACACTTGCCTTATTTCAAAACCCACTCCACAAACACTTTTTCAAAACAAACTTTCAAAAAAACCTTGAAACATCTTTTCAAAAAGACAAACACCTTTTGTAAAACATTCGAGTAAAGAATTGTTACAAGGGTAGCCTATACAAGGCATCTTTTTCAAAACTTTTTTTCAAAACCACACACAAAGCACAATTTCAAACAATTTAAAACCAAGGCAAGTTGATCTAAGCAAGTACCTAAGAGCCCATGGATAACCATGGATAGAAGGGGTGCTAATACCTTCCCCTTCTATAATCTACTCCCCGAACCCAAGAAAAATCTCAAAGGTTTTTGCTGTGCTTTTTAAACCTTTCCTTAGGATAAAATAAAAAGTCGGTGGCAACTCTTGCTCAACCGAAACATTTTCGAAAACAAACGCAAAACCTCAAGTCAGTTCTCCCACTGTATCACATTTCCAAACAAGTCTTTTCCTTTTAGCGCTATGATTTCCCTCTGCATTTCCTGAAACTGGTCTTGAAACTCCTCCATTCTATCGAAAAGACCTAGACTTTCAGCAGGTTCAGCATGATAAATGGGTTCATTCATGTATGGAATAGTATGAACCACTGGAGCGACAATAATCATCACTGGTTTAGGGAAAGATACCATAGGCGGAATTACAGGCGGCATAATAGTTGTCTTCGGTTGAGGAAAGGATACAGCAGGTTGAATCAAGGGTTGTACAGCAGGATGATACCCTTCTGGAATGAAGTTATAAGGCATACCCCACGGAAAACCTTTCAGCATTTGATGTTGAAGCGGAGAGGTTACTTGAGTCGCATACGTTGGAGCGGTGACAATCTCAGAAACCACAGTAGTTAAAGTTTGAATCTCAGCAGCTAAAGTCGATGGCTGATTCTGAGCAGCCATCAAGCTTTCCACTAGCGCGGTTAACTTTTCCATTCCCACACGAAGGGTAGTAACCTCTTCGCGAAGCTCGTGATTTTCCTGTTCCAGGTCTTCCATCTTCCTTTGACGATTGGCTCGGGTATCGTACCGGTGAGACAGCTTGACAATCTATCGGAGTGGAAAAAGAAACAAGGATAAGACTCTAGAAAACATGTGATGTGGAATGTTGGATGATGCATGATATGCGATGCAAATGATCATTTATTTTGATAGCTTTTTTTCAAGGAACTTTAGAACTTTGATAACTTTGCACACATCAATGGTAAAGGAATTTGGAACAACAAAAACTCATTTCATTAATCAAAGCGGTAAATTACAACTTTGGGACAACAACCCAATAATAAAAGCAGTAAATTACAACTTTGGAACATGAAGCCCTTTTACAGAGTTTTACAAAATGACATCAGTAATAATAATAAAAACTAAGAACTAAATGTCACTCAGAATCATCAGATGAAGGACCAAATGCCAACTGTAACTGGAGCTTCCTAATCTTCTCTTCATAAAAGTCTTCCATCTCTTTCTTTTCAGCTACTAGTTGATCAATGATCTCCTTCCGTGGATTAGGGACAAGAGCAACGCCTACCAAATATTCCTTCTTTCTCTTCATTTCATTAGCATATTTCTTGAGTAATGCATCCTTTTGATGAAGCTTCTCATCATGATCAATAAACCAGCCATCTTGAATAAATAACAAATCCTCCTTTTCCTCCAGCTATCGAGTCAGGACCCTATTCTCGTATTCAGATATATTATACTTTTCCTTCCAAGCATCTCTTTCGGACTTCATCCTAGCTAGATTTCCTAGGTATTCTCTTTTGTTCTCGATGGGGATATCAATAGATGATGATGCAACGGTAGGGAATAAAGGTTTTTTGGGGTTATAATGCATGTTAAGAGCACAAGCCCTAGCACGAACCCATTGTAGGTAAGGCTCCAAAGAAAAGGCACCTCTATGCCCTAACATGTCTCTCCCCTTTCTATGGATGTGACGCCAAGCTCTTTCAATATCCTCCTTAGCTGCTTGGTGATCTTTTCCTTCTTGTAGAAAGAAACCACTCACATGAATGTTGTTCGACTTGTCCCTCATCGGGTATCCAAACTGACGGCTCACGAGAACATGATTATAGTTAATTCCTCCCTTCGTACCAATAAGAGGCACGTTAGGAAAAACACCATAACTATCGATGATCTTCACGTCATAGTAAGCTCGATTATACCAATCTATGTCAGAATGAGTGAGAGCCATAATTTTTGGCGCCCATCGTGGCTCCTTCTTGAGATCCAAGAAAACGTCAGACCTAGGTAGATGAGAAACATACCACTGATATAGCAACGGTGCACAACAAATAATCATCCCTCCTTGATAGGAGTTTCGAAGATGGATGGAGTTGTAGGTATCTCCTAGCAGCGTAGGGACTGGATTTCCAATCAAGAAGATTCTGATGACGTTGATATCCACGAACTTATCAACGTTAGGGAACAAGAATACGCCATAAGCGAGTAAAGCAAAGACATCTTCAAAGGCAATAATATCTTCTATCTCAGCGAAATGACGAGCTTTCTTCAACAAAAACTGTGCAGATAAGCCTCGGATTCCCCCTTTGTTAGTCATGTTCTCCTTTATCTCCGACTTCTTCAAGTGGGTGATGGTTGCTATCTCGTGAGATTTGGGTTCTGCTTCTAAGCCAGAAAAAGGAACACGATCGGTGGGAATTAACTGGTAATCAGGAAAGGGGAAGCATCGATACAATGGATCATAGAATTGGACCAACGTACTAAGGATGCCTTCCTTCATCTTGCGCTTCATGAGAGGTATAATGGACCAATATTTCTTTTGAAACTCCGTAGGGTTCTCGATCTTAGGAATCAAATTCTTCAACTCTTCAATCTCAGGCTCCTTAAAACTATAACTTCGAGTGTTTCTTCTTCCAAAATCCATAATAACAGTACCTGAGATGTCTGCAAAAATGATTCTTAAGTTCCTTGAAAACATGTTTTAACAAAAATGTTTATGGATGTATGGATTAATGATAATGCAACAATCACACATAAGTTCACAAACATGGGGTTCAAAGGTTCAACGCTTCGAGCATGGAGTCAAAGGTAAAGCCCACCCCCAGGGTATGTACTAAAGGTTTAATCACACCTGCAAGACAAGGTTCTAAGAGTTCACAAAGTCTACATTCCTCCTTCGGATATTACCAACGTCTTGATTACTCAATAATTAACAATATTCTCAAGAGAAACTCATCCGAGCGTAGCATCGTGTGACAACTACTTCCGGATTACTCCGTTAGAGCCTCCACGCTACACCTAAAAGGCCCAGATGGGTTAGGGTTCTACGATTCTCAGCTTCTCTGGCTCCCAGGTCGAAAATAATAATATCTTCCCGATTACTCGGTAAACAAATACTACATTCAAAAGGGCCTTCCACTAAGTGGGGGATTTCATGCCTCCTTCTTCGGGATTACTCCCTCAAAGTTAACATGACTATATCGCTCGTCATATTCTTAAGTGTAACTTAGTCCGGGTATAGGACTTGTCCTTTACAAAAAATCCAAATAACCACAATATAAACATATAATCAAACAATCAAATAATGATAAAACAGATAAAACAAACTATGCTTAACCCACTTAGGGGTGGACCAGCAAGAGGTCAGTCTTTCCCCAGCAGAGTCGCCATTTCTGTAGCGATAAAAAATGTAGTGGGGTAAATCGGAGATCGAGATATTAATTAAATCGTCTCACAAAAGCAAGAGCGGCCACCGCGCTTTATTATTTCCAAGAGAAAAGGGAAAATAGCGAAATAAAACCCTAAAATATGCAATGTAAAATAATACTTAAAAATAATGAAAATACAAGGCGTTTTGAAAAGAAATCTAGAGTTCGGTGGTTGGTTATACAATGGGATGGTATTAGCACCCAATGCATCTATAGTATCCTATAGGAACCTTTTGA